>CM069607.1:3517500-4820000 GCA_035771175.1 Paratinospora sagittata | reverse complement strand
TTGGTCCCAAACTTAGATTACAATTTACTTTCTATTAGTAAACTCACTCAAGAGCTTAACTGTGTTACTAAGTTCTTCCCTAACTCGTGTGAATTTCAGGACTTGAATTCGGGGAAGATGATTGGCAATGCTAAGATGTGCTCAGGGCTCTACATCCTCAGGATTGGTGATCTTCCGAAACAACAAACTCACAAGGCAGATTCGGACAAGGCAAACAATCAACCTACAAAAATTCCTCTTTCTGTTTCTCGTTTCAATAATGATAGTGAAGTTATGTTATGGCACTATAGACTAGGTCATCCCAATTTCGTGTACCTTCAAAAACTTGTTCCCTCATTATTCAGCAACAGAAGTCCAAAAGATTTTCAGTGTGAAGTTTGTCAATTTGCTAAACATGCCCGTACTCCTTATTCAATTCAACAATATCGAAAATCCCATCCATTCTCGATGATCCATAGCGATGTTTGGGGACTTTCACGTATCAAAGGTGTGACTGGTACCCGCTGGTTTATCTTATTTGTAGATGATCATACTAGGATCACTTGGGTGTTTCTCTTGAAAAAAAAATCAGAGGTCGGGCAAATCTTCAAGAATTTCAACAGCATGATTCAAACCCAATTCCATACCAAAATCCAAATCTTTAGAACCGATAATGCCAAGGGTTACTTCAACCACATTCTCGGAGATTACCTACAAAGTCAAGGCATTATACACCAAAGTTCATGTGTCGATACTCCTCAACAAAACGTAGTAGCGGAAAGGAAAAATAGACATATTCTAGAGGTTGCTAGATCACTTATGCTTTCCACTCATGTTCCAAAACAGTTTTGGGGGGAAGCCATACTCACAACAACTTATCTCATAAACCGAATGCCTTCCTGTGTCTTAAATTTCCAAAAACCGTGCCAACTCCTTTGTCACTCTTATCCCAACACCCGCATTGTCTCAACAATACCTCTCAAAGTAATCGGGTGCTCCGTATTTGTCCATGTGCATCAACAACACCGAAGTAAACTCGACCCCAAAGCACTCAAGTGTATATTCCTTGGTTACTCTCCAAACCAAAAAGGGTACAAATGCTATTCTCCTATTACAAAAAGACTATACACTTCCATGGATGTTACTTTCTTTGAACATCAACCTTATTACCCCAAATCTGATATTCAGGGGGAGAATCTCATACAGGAATACCAGCTTTGGGATATTGATGCGACAACATCCAACAACTACCCAAGTTCCCAAGTCACCATCCCTCCTATCTCAACTACTCCTACTCCAAACCAAAGCCCCCAAACAGAAACAAATTCTGATTTGGAAAATTCTGAATCTGAACCTGAAAATCCTCCATCTTCAACTCCTGAAAATCTTCCACCTTCAAGTCCTGTCCAATGTCTGAAACCTGCAATCATTGGTGAGTTCATTGTATATTCTCGGAAGAAGAAGATCCAAGAAGATGTTGAGCAACAAGCACCTCCCAAGCAAAGTCAAGAATCTGACCCGAGTGCAAGAAATCATGAAAGTTCACCAGGTAACACTAGCTCTGAATTCATTTCTAGTGAGTCTATTGCTAATGACCTTGACTGTCCCATTGCTTTAAAGAAAAGTAGGAGGTCATGTACCAGTCATCCAATCTACAATTTTGTCTCTTATAAAGGGTTGTCACCTAGCTTCCAAACATTTGTGGCAAATTTGAACAAAGAGGAAATTCCTAACTCCATTCAAGAAGCCATTTCAATTCCGGAATGGAAGGAATGCAAGCACTAAAGAAGAATGGAACTTGGGAGATTTTAGACCTACCGAGTGGGAAACATCCAGTAGGATGTAAATGAATTTTCACTGTCAAATACAAAGCTGATGGAAGTGTGGACGAATTTAAAGCGCGGCTGGTTGCAAAAGGGTTCACTCAATCCTATGGCATTGACTACCAAGAGACGTTTGCTCCAGTAGCCAAATTAAACACCATTCGGGTACTACTATCATTAGCTGCCAATCTTGACTGGCTTCTCCACCAACTTGATGTGAAGAATGCATTCCTCAATGGAGACCTTACAGAAGAAGTTTATATGGATATTCCTCCCGACTTTGAAACAAAGGCAACTATGAATAAGGTGTGTAAGCTCAAGAAATCCCTTTATGGACTGAAGCAATCTCCAAGAGCTTGGTTTGACAGATTCAACAAAACAGTGAAGAAGTATGGGTACTCTCAGTGTCAAACTGATCACACTTTGTTTATCAAACACTCAACCAAAGGAAAGTTGGCGATTCTCATTGTATATGTAGATGACATCATCTTAACAGGTGATGATGAAGATGAATTGATCAAGCTCAAAACCCTACTTGCCAAAGAATTTGAAACCAAGGATCTTGGGAGCCTAAAATATTTCCTTGGAATGGAAGTAGCCCGGTCAAGCAAGGGAATCTCAGTGTCACAACGGAAGTACGTACTAGATCTACTTAAAGAGACGAGAATGCTTGGGTGCAAACCGGCTAAAACACCCATGGATTCAAGCACTAAAATTGGAGCTAATAAGGACAATATTCCAGTGGACAAAGGAAGATATCAAAGACTTGTTGGGAAGCTGATTTATCTCTCACACACCAGACCTGATATTGGGTTCTCGGTTAGTGTAGTCAGTCAATTCATGAATGATCCAACTGAAGAACATATGGAAGCTGTCTATCGGATACTAAGGTATCTTAAAATGACACCAGGTAAAGGCTTGTACTTCAAGAAAAACACAAGGAAAGATGTTGAAGTGTTTGTTGATGCTGACTGGGCCGGATCAATAACGGACCGAAGGTCAACATCTGGTTATTGTACGTATGTGTGGGGAAACTTAGTAACATGGCGAAGTAAGAAACAACCGGTAGTTTCTCGAAGCAGTGCAGAAGCAGAGTTCAGAGCTATGGCACTCGGAATTTGTAAGGGAATATGGCTGGAAAGACTAATGAGGGAACTAGGAATCATCACTTCTGAATCAATGAAGGTATTTTGTGACAATCAGTCAGCTATTAACATTGCAAAGAATCCAGTACATCATGACAGGACCAAGCATGTGGAGATAGATCGCCACTTCATAAAGGAGAAGATAGAAAATGGGACAGTTAGTCTGCTATACACACCGACAAGTCAGCAAATAGCAGATATCCTCACTAAAGCTCTACCAAGGAAGAATTTTGAAGATTTGAGTATCAAGCTTGACTTGATTAACATCTACGCCTAGCTTGAGGGGGAGTGTTGAAATACCTAATCCCTGATTTTCAGGAATACAGCTGCTGATTTTCAGGGATACAGCTGCTGATTTTCAGGGATACAGCTGCTTACAGCTGCTGATTTTCAGGGATACAACTGCAACAATCAGTTTCCTTTACTAGTTGTCTACATTAATTTAGGAATAAAGAGATTCTGGAAATTCCTGATATCTCTATTAGTTTGTTTCCTATTTTACTAGTTTCCTGATTTTTAGTAATTAATATCTTGTTACCAAATATAGTGAAAGGAATGTTTCTTCCTTCCATTATATATTCAGACTGTACAGTGATCATGAAAAGATATATGAGAATTATTTTCTTCTCTAAATTCAACAGTTTATAATGCAATATTCTCTAGTTTCGTTTCAAAAAAAAAAAGAAGAGAAGCTTGGTAGTTTGACGGGCCTTACCGTGTTAGGTATGTTAGACTGAGTTAGCCATTAGAAAATAAACCATGATTATTGCCATTAATGTTGTATCCATGTAGCAAAAGCATGAATAAATGGCAAACAACACAAGTGGTACAATCAAGGGCGTGGTTACAAATAATGACGATGAGGCACATGAGGGTATGGGGGTTGTCATGGTTAAAATGGCGTAGATTAAGGGCGTAGCTCCTACAAGTTTTATGATAGGTGAGGAGATCACTCTCATAGAAGGTTCTAACAAGAGAAGAGGTATAATAAAGATCTAGCTCATTTCTTTAAAAAAAAAAAGAAAAAAAAGAAGAAGATAAAGATCTAGGTCATTGGGTTGATCATTGAAAAATAATCTATAGGCATTAACATTGGGGATGACATCACACTCAATAAAATATGACAAATGACGAATGATGATGGAAAGTGCTTAGTGGACAATAAGGATAGCTAGTTGGAGAAATGCTTGGAGGACAATAAGGATATCTACGCATATATGCGGTCTCCCAAACTAGTTAGTGTCCTCATGCAATTTTTGAGCACTTTCGCACTAAGTAGGTAGGATATTTTTTTCCTCTAGTCCATGTTATATATAAGAAATTAGGTTTTGGACCTTTTGGCTCCTCAAATTTTAACTTGATTGGTTTAAGTCCTTTGATTGGCGTTATATCATTGGGAAAATTAATAATTGAATGTTCATATGTTCTTTTTTTTTTATGAATGATTAGACGTTATGGTAGTTTAGAGAATTTTATAATTTTCTTGTGAGCTAAGTTTAGTCAATTCAATCTAAGGACTAAAACCTTCAAATAAACTTTTAGGGACCAAATCCTGTTAGACACCAAAAATATCCATGTAGTTATATTTTCTATGACATTGGTCACGAGATCACAAATTGATCCATAAAGTCCTTGAAAAACATATATTCAACTTAACTCAACAAAACCTTATCTCAATTATATGGGGTTGATTATATAAATCAACTTCCTCCACTTTGCTCTATCAAGCGCTAAGTCTATAGTTACATTGCTCTTTTTTTAATTTTAATTATCCCTATCCATGTCATTTTAAGTCTTCTTCTTTGTCTTTCATTGTCGGTAATTTTAAATACATCATTCTTCCTAATTGACACATCTAATGGCCTTGAAAAAATATACAATTTAAGAAAATAAAATCTTTTCCCAATTGCGTAGGCTTGCTATATGAATCCACTTCCTCCATTTAGTAGATATGTATCATCATTGATTTGACAAAGCTTTATGATGGTTGTCAACTATCTAATACAATCCTCCTCCCTTCATTTGAGCTTGGGATTGGCTGTGTGTAATGTTGTGCAAGTAAGCTTAACATAGGTGAATTTTCCTTGAAAAAACAATAGGTTGAAAAATCTTGTTTCATTAATGATATATGAATGTTGGCCAATCACTCACTCTCTTCCTCCTTCCCTCTCTTTCTCTCTTCGTCTCTCTCTCTCCCCTTTCCTTTTGACGATATCAATTTTCCAGTTGACTTATAATTGATGCTCAATTTAGGGTTTCTCTGCCACTCTTACAAATAATTCTTAAACTACATATCATTAAGACATGTCCCAACTACTCATTTTGTACAATGTATTCTGGTGATCCTACTGAGTCTAAGCTGTTGGGAATTGGAATTAAAATTAAGTTTGGGACTGGATGATGGAATCTTAACATTTGTTCCAAGGCTATTAGTCAACTCACAATCAGATTTACTTTTTTTTTTTCCTTTTAAGTTACCTTTTACTTGGCTTATTTTTGGTATGGTGCATTGCGGTAACATACTTTTTTTTTCTTAAAGATGGAATTGATATCTTTTGTAAAGATCCAAAGTTGAAAATATTTTGTTTTAAGTTGAACAGATCCTGAACCTATGAATTGAAGGAAAACACCCTTTTAACAACCTATGAATTGAAGGAAAACACCCTTTTAACTTATTTTGTAGGTTCAATATTTCAATTCTTTTTGCTTGGTTTATGCCATCCAATTTTGCATATGTAGTTCGGATTGGGTTTTTGTTTTTTATTGTTTGAGTGGTTGCAATTGGTCTTTGCATTTAATCACACTACTTTGTTGATCGTATTGAATAGGAGTTCTTGTTCGGAGAAGACCTTGGTTAGCATGGCATATTATTATTTTTTCCCTACTTGCCAGCCTATCATATGGCATCTTTCATATTGCTTGTTTTATCAAGGGGGAAAAGTCGATTATAGAATCTGCTTGGTGGGCGGAGCTGGTTGGATTAGTGAGGTAAAACCTTATGTTGAAGTTTTATCTTGTTAGTGAAATGGCTTTCTCCATGCTAATTTGAGACTTGTTTTGCAGAGTCCAGCCCTGGAGATATCCTTCTATAATTTATTTTTTGGTCATACAACTACTGGTGGCTTTTGTTGCTTTTGTCGATCTTTACTGGGGTAGCTTTTGTCTAAATGCATTTCAAGGTCGCTTTTGGCTACAACTTTCATCAGCTGTTGAGCATCTAGGTATGTTTTAAACTAACAATTGCTATATTTGAGGTTAAATTCATTTTTTTTCTATCGTGATATCTTGTGGATTTCTTTCAGAAGTTACCAATTTATTGGAATTGCTATGCTTCAAAAAATTTCTAAATTTTTGTGAATTGTGAGACATAAGTTTTTGTATTTAAAAGTTTATGCCTCTGAAATTCTTGAGCAAGTAGAATTATAAGGAGGTTTCACTTCAGGATCTTCATGTATGTATTGCAGGGTGGCTCTAATGTTTGGGAATAATATCATGTACATACTATGAATTTCAGTGTGGATTTTTCCTTTTCTAAAAGATCTGTAACTTTGTGGCCTCTTTTAAGGTTCTGTAGGGAAGCCTTTTTTTAATCTTTCACTTATTGCCATAACTGATAAATACCATCTTGCTATCTCTAAGGGACACCATGCACAGTCTTTCCCCTACATGTGGTCAATGAAGCATTCTATTACCAGCAAGCCAAGAAGAGGTCTCAAAATTTTTGAAGGAATGCCTCTACTAATTTGTTCAATTGTTAAAGTGTTTTATAGCTATTAAGGTGTTTTATTGTGAATTTCTTTGTGTAGAAATGGTCTTCTGAATTATTTCTTTTCGTTATGACTTTGCCTTTCAAAATAGAAATTATTTTTTAAGCGTTTGATAGTTCTTTTTATGTATCTGATTATTTATTTATTTATTTATTATTTTTGTAGTTGTAACTTGTAAGTTCCATTAGTTTTTAAGAGCTATTAATTTATATTTTTATTCTTCTATTTTATTGCTCCTTTTTTTTCCAACTTTTGAATCTTTCATGTGATTGAAAAAAAGATGCTTATAAAATTTTGGATGTGATTTTAATTGATACGAAGCGTTTTTTGATCATTTTATGACAATTCGACATTCATTGTGGAAAGTAGTTAGATATAGATAATTCTGTGTATGAATTATCTGGGGACCTATAAATAACAAATTAATCATCCAAGGACCTATAAATAATATTCTTTAAATTGCTTAGGCACCATTCTAGGCCTCTCCCAGGCCATGTCTCACCTAGATAGGGCAAATCGCCGTGGCGCCTTGAAACCATTGCTCCGCTTCAACTTCATTGACTCTGCTAGCCCGACTGACAAGGAAGTCCATCCATAATACCCCAGTAATAACATTTGGTGTGAAATATATTGCATTGTCTTGAAATTATTTAGATGCTAGCATACTAGGAATTTAATTCACATGTTTCCTTATTAAAGGATTTGTTACTTTGCAAGCCCCCCTTAAGGGTTACTAGCCCTTCTTAAGGGTGCATAGTTGGTTAATTGTCCATATCTTCCTTCTAGTTAACGAGGTGCCTTCTACTTACCAACAACCTCAAAAAAAGTGATCTCCGGAGATTTGGAGGCCTTGAAGCAAGGAATTGGGTTCAACTTAACGGGCTTATTTTACCCAATTTTCCCTCCATAATTCATTTCCTTTTGTTCATTCTAAGCATAGCATGCCTCTATGTCTTATAGTGGCTTTGATGACCTCATCAATTATGCGGTTAATACTGATACATTTAAAACACCTCCAAATTTGAATTGATTACCATGATTGATATCCACCCATTTTGCCTGTAAGTTGGGGACCAAGAAGATTCTGATATCCTCTAACCTAGGTGCCCAAATCATATTCATTATCCTTTGATATTGTGTGCATTTTATCTTTGGAGTTCTTTTATTTGATCACCACATAAAACCCAAACAAAAAGCATCGAGGATGTCTTATTCTTAGGGGCAAGAGGTTCTGAATTTCAAAAGTACTCTTGTTGCGTTTTCCTTATGGCTTGGCCATCTAATCCTCTTAGTTTTGGCACTGGCTTGCTATCTGTGGTCTGGCATGAGTTTTCAATCGATTTATCAATTGTAATGGTCTATTTGATATAAATGAATGGCTCTTCCATGACCACTACTCTTATCTCTTATTCTGTGCCTCCCTTCGGCTGCTAGCTTCATCCACAAGTCATTCTTCACCTGCTACTTTGTTATGCATGAATCCCATCCCTTCTTTTGCTAGCTCCATCCATAGTGGTGTATGTAGTAGAAAATATGTCCCCGTAGGCTTAGGAGCTCAAAACATCAAGTTCTAGACAAGCCGTAGCCTTTAAAAAACCAAGCAATATTGACACTTGAGGGAACAAGAACAAAGAATTTTCATGTATTGTTGGAAACTAGCAGCTCATGTATAGGTTTTGAGGTTCTCTCATTGTTCAACATTTTCCCTTGGTGTTTTGAGTTGAAATTCCGTGTACTCCAATTCTGATCTTCTAGGCGTTTGCACCTGAGCTTGACCATGCATACTTTCCCGAATGCCATATGCTGTGAATACAAGTCTATGTGAAATCTAGAAAGTTTTTGCACTAAAAGATTCATGAAAATATTGTCACTTAAGTCATGCAAGAGTAACTCTTGCTTCTAAAATTCAATGATGTAATCTGATAATATGTTATTTCATATACTACTTTCGCATATAGGAAATCATTTGACATACAAAAGATAGAAAGAGAAGATGACTATTGGTATGTTCATTATGCATTAAGTGATTCATCAAATACCTTTTGGTAGTTCATAGCACTTATTTATTAATTAGTACTTGTGTAAAGTTCCTTAAAAAATCATTAAAGCATAACAACATGTGTAATTCTCAAATCATCTACTTGCCTAATAATCCATCAAAGATTATAGTAGGAAACTAGTTGTTGAATTACTACCACTGAAGAGGATTAAACGACCTTTATGTTTATATTAATTATTCAAAAGGCATTGCACCACATGCTTTAGAAATTGGAATATTAAAAACCATGTATATTTTGCCTTGCTGTTGCAAGTTGCAACATAGATACTTAAACATCCTTACTCTTAGTTAAATGTGTTTGCCACCACATGAACCTGACTATTTTGGTTAACCTAGTTCGTATTTGAGCCCTTCTATTTGATTCTTATTGGGCTTTGTGACCATCACTTATATGTTCTAATTCTCTTTAATAAAATAAGGTCAAGCAGTGGCCCACTTGTTATTGAATTTAGTAGGTCCATCTTACATAATTTGCCCGTTCCTTTCCAGCTATAGTTCTATATTACCCCATCTTAAGTAGGGTTTTCAACATTATTGGCCTGAAAATCAGAGTATTAAACCCATATCCATTGAAGAAATTTCATTTGTGAATTTTAAATCACACACACCTTTGATGAGAAGTTCCAAATGTTTTGATCTTTTCATCCAATTTAATATTATTGATGCAGAACTAGAACAATAGAAGAATAATAGGAAGGAAAAAGATAATCAAGATCACCCAATAATCAATTCATTGCGTCAGGGATCTCTAATCCTATAACTATGTGGTAGAGGCTCAACAATGTATATCATGCTATCACTAACAGACAGTAGACACCTTAAGAGTGTCCAAGGTGAACTCCTAATTTCAGAGAAAAACTCTATAGGTTATCTAAGATGATAAAACATCTAATGCACATTCAGAACTAAATCAGTTGGTTGAAGTATGATTTCTGCCAGAATTAAGCCATCATGAATTTTTTCCTCTGTTGCTCTGAATACTTTGTATGTTGAATATTTAATTTTGAACTGATTTTGGATTGTTTTCTTGTTTTGATACATGAAAGGTTCTCATCTCAGGGTTGCTTGCTGCTTATTGTTACCTGCCGTTCAACTGGTTGTGGGGATAAGTCATCCATCTTGGATTTCTCTACCATTCTTTGTTTGTAGCTGTGTTGGACTAGTTGATTGGTCCCTCACAAGCAACTTTTTGGGTCTCTTCCGGTTAGTGCTTTGGAATTTGTGTTTTATGTTATGGTTTTAATCTTATTATACTTCTTTTTGGTCCTGTCCAATATAAATCTTGTTACATGGGCTTGTAGGTGGTGGAAATCTCTTTTAATGTATGCAAGTTTCAACATTACTTTGCTTTATATGTACCAGCTTCCAATTGAATTCCCAAAGATGTTTGAAATGGTTGCAAGCTTCATAGGGCTCTACAAATTATCTGCAACGACAGAGTGGCCTGAAATCTCTTCTGCCCTTTCTCTTCTATTTTTCTACTTCATGGTAATGCCTCTAGGATTCTACTATTATTCGAAACTCCTTAAACTTAAAGAAAATATTATTGTAGAAGTTAAAAAGAAGAGTTTGTGCAATTGTAGCCAAAGTTCATTGGGTTGGGCTCTTCAAAGAATTTTACAAAAAGGCTTAGTAAGTTGAGTTTTGTACAGAAAGTTCTTCAGCTTATTTTTGCCCCACTTTCTCATTTATTTTTATGTGCTGTGTTTCTTGCCAAGACTATTCAAGTTAGGAAAAATAGCTTCTACAAGTGAGCAAGAATTTTCCCTCTTATTGTTCTTTCTAACTGTTGGAGTGCATGCATCTTCATTGTTCTGTAGCTTCTTGTTTTACAGTAATTATCTATAAACAAGTTCATTTGGATGGTGCAAAAGGTTGCATGTTGTTTATGGCTTTGTTGTACTCTGTTTGTTCCTAGTTTGATTTTTCTTCAACAATGCTCTATGTTGCTATTACTTCACTGACACTTGTACTGTTACTTTCACTAACAGCTATCTAGCATTAAGTTTGACTTGGAGGAAATGGATTTTATAATGTCTGTGAGAGAAAACAGCTTGACTGAGCGACTCATTCCATCGAGGCATTCATTTTTCATTCGTGAATCAAGGTGAGCAGTTGGTCTGATCTCTTGGTCTAAATTGTATCCTCCTATATCAAGATTTTCTTTCCTACATGATGTTTGCATCAAATTTAAAGGACAGGCTTCATATCCTCCTATAGAACTATACAATTATTCAAATTATTTTGCTTGCATGTGTCTGTTAGTGCCTCTCTGTTTTATTAGAATTATTAAACTTGTTAATTGTTGTCTTCATAGTCACCATTGCACCTTATTATAACCTTTTACGAACATATTATGGTATAACATCTTTACTGTAAGTCAGGAGCAAGGAATGATTGTAAGTGTGGCTTTGGGGAGTAGTGTAATTTCTTAATTAACTTTCTGGGTTCTGAACAATATTCTCCTTTCATTGTCATGGCCTTATATAAAGAGAAGCTTTTGGAAACTTAGAGCTATTTGTAAAATTGATTTTACAGAGTTAGGAAAGGAATATACACCTGTTGGCTTGCTTTTATCTTTTGTGAACTCAAATGTTAAAGGTTAATGTGGAATCAAGCTAACATAGAAATGGACATTTCTGATGGCTGTTGTCTTTTAAGTAACCTCTTATTAAGTTTCTCATAGTCATGACTCATGATTGCTCCATATAAGGTTTGAGACCCTTGCTGCAGCCTGCAGGAATTAGTCTATGTTTTTTTGTTTTTGTTTTTTTTTGGTAAAAGGAGGCTTTGAGGGAGTCAGGGACCTTTAATTATAAATAAACAGATCATACAACTAATAAGATTATGTGTCATGGTAAAGGTTGCTCCACTAGGACCTATAGGTCTTGGAAACAATTCTCTGCAATGCTAGGTAAAGGCCACACACATCTATCCTAGCCCATATTACGCAATGGTAGGATGTTATTTGTTGGTTACTTCCTTTTTCTTGTTGTACAACTAATAAATCCTGATCCTTTTCAATCTTACTTTTGCTCTTCTATAGCAGTTGGCCATGTTTTACATGATCACATTGCCACATCAACTTGCTCTTAATGTATTGCACTATTGCTTATTTACGCCAGTAAACTTTTAAGAATTTGTTCATATTATTTTATGTTTCTTATTATATTCTTACTACTAAATATCTTCATACTTTTGTTCCACTTGTATAACTTACTGTTATCCTTCATCATAATGGGCCTGCTTGTAACTTATGCAGAATGCTTATTCAAAAAGTGCCAATTGAGAAATTTTTATAAGTTCGTTTGGTAGAACTTTGAAATTTTGATGCCTAAGCATTTGTGAACTGTTTGGTAGAGTATTTTTTAAAAGTGCTTCTAAGTTAAATGACAACTTTACCCTAGTTGATTTAAGACATTAAAGAGATAATAAAAAAAATGTTGATTTTGTCATTTTGTAAAATAAGGATAAGTTGGTAAGAAAAGTTTTAATGGCAAAAGCTAGAAAAGAAGCAGGAAGGGCCTAGCTTCTCCAAATTAAGACAAAGCTGCATATTTGTTTTAGCCAAAAATTGAAGTTGCCAAATAGGATATTTTCATAGCTTTTGCTTTAAAAAGTCACTATAAGTATTTATTCTATGGAAATAAATAGATCATTACTGAGGTAGGAATTTTCTTTTAATTAGAAACAAAAATTTGTTGGAAAAGGAAAACTAAAATGCAAAACTGGGAAATATGTTTACCGATGAATGATAATGCAACTAGAATAACACATATGCATCGGAGATACGAATACTTGTATTAAAAGAATAAGATAAGCTAATCCAACTGAAATTAAAGTGTATTGTTTTGTAAAATTTCCCTCCATATTTGGTGCTATAAATCAGATTAGCTAATCCAAATGAAATTGAAGTGTATTGTTTGGTCAAATTTCCCGATTAACTCTTATAGCGTCAGTTAGTATTTGTGATAGTTTATTCCTACTTAGAATTTCCTAACTAATATAGGGATCAAACTTTAAGGGCAGTCTTGCATCTCGCTCATCTCAATGGGTGTTTGCATTACTAGAGGATTGCATGGTAAGCCTCTCAAATTCTCTGGCATTTTATTAATCTTAAAGCATTGAAATGTATATATTTGGTACCGGTTTTTTTTTGTTCCAGCACAGATACACTAAACCAGATCCAGACTGATATGAATATTATATTGCATGGACTTAATATGCTTCAATATTTGATCATAAGATAATAACTTATATTTTATTAACAAATATAATGAATTTGTATCCACCTCAAAAAGCCTCTGTTGCGTGCTTTTGTATTTTTCTTTTTGATTAATCTCATTTGGTGAAAAACAGGCATTCCTACTAATTACTATCATCATTCACCCATCATGATATTTACCTATAAATCTAGAATGAACATTTGTTTTGTAAAGCGCTTGTCCTTGTAGCTTTGTCAAATTGATGAACTTAAATATTGGCGTATCTTGGCATTTTCCTTGTAATGCTAATGATTTGCATCATGACTTACAGATCTGGTGTAAGACATACCAATGTTTTATTGAGAGGAGCAGTTTTCCGGACATTCAGTATCAACTTCTTCACGTACGGTTTTCCGGTAGGCACTCTACAGCTAAACATACAGATCAAATGAACATACTCTAGGATCTAAATGGTCATGAATTAAGGGGTGTGGTTTTTTGTGGGGATATTCCTAGCACAATGCTTATCTAGGCAAAAAATCTGTTTCTTTTCCACATTTTTGGTTTTCTTAGGATAGCTTAATGAATTTTCTTTTGGCTGTTCATTTTTATTCTGAGTTTTTACAGTGCTTGGAATAATCACAAATTTCTGAATGAGCTTACTTTTGACATTTCTAACTTGCAAGGAGTGGAGTGTCTCATGGAAAATGTTGGCCTTCTCTATGAATATCTCATCTTTCTTTGAACACACACATTTATTTGTGCTATTTGACTTAAAAAACCTATATTTGTTTGTATTATGATAATTCCTTTATGATTTATTTTTATTTTTTACTTTTGTGGTGATACTAGGATAAAATGAGAGAAAATGGATTAAGGTGGTTTGCATACTGTTGTGGAGAAAAGCAAAATCTGTGGGATTTATTTCCTTTAAGGATTTATTTCCTTTAAAGATTTATTTCCTTTAAGGAAAGATGATAATTCTGTGGGATTTATTTCCTTTAAGGAAAGATGATAATTTTAGTAATCGTTTTATTTAGCAGTTACTAAAATTGTAATTATAGCTATATGTGTGCATAGCCCTGTATGTCTATATATATGGTGTCCCTCCATTAAGACATCATCAAGAATAAGAAAATATTTCCTCTCTTCTCCCGTGGACGTAGGCCTTGGAGCCGAACCACGTTACATCTTTGTGTCTTTTATTAGTATTTAACATGGTATCAGAGCTTTAAGCTCGTACAACTGGAAAAATTTCCGACCTTCATCGACGAAATTGTTTTATTTTGGCCTTCATTGCCGGAACCTTCCTCGTTGGCCTTCATCGCCATTATTCGTGTTGCTGATTGGTGCGTACGTACGTCTTCATCACTGCTACTATATTACCATCGACTACTGCGTCTTCCTCATCGGCACTGTCGATATCCTAATCGTCGTCGACGCCGTCGTCTCCATTGCTACTGTGTTTCAGTCGCTGCTGGTTGAACCCACCATTGCTGATCTTTGACGTTGCTACTGATCTTTGTCGTCTCTCGCGCATCTCTCTCACATATCTCTCTTGCGCATCACTGCATCACTGCATCTCTCTAATCTCCATCGTCATCTGTAGCTCCTGGTTCGCCTTCTTCGTCTTCATCTGATATTCTTCTTTTATTTTTATTTTTATTTATTTTTCTTTTTTGAGTTTGTAACCTATAAAATAAAAAAAGGGAAAAAGAAAAATGTCGGTTTCTTCCGAAACGGTGCAAACTGAAGAAGCAGTTGACAAAACGGAGAAAGGAGAACTACCAAACATTCAGGCAGCATACTGACTTGATGGAAAGAATTATTTGAAGTGGCTCAGCTGGTGCGTACTTTTTTGAAGGGCAAAGGGAAATTAAGTCATCTTTTGGGCATTGGACCTACACCTGGAGATCCTAAGTTTATAGCGTGGGATAACGAAGATGCTTCTATAATGGCATGGCTATGAAATTCAATGACGCCAAACATTAGTGATACATGCATGTTTCTAACTACCGCCAAAGACATTTGGGATGCCGTTCATCAGACATACTCTAAGGCCCATGATGCAGCCTAAGTGTATGAGATTAAAGTGAAAGTTGGAACAACAAAACGAGGCAACATGACGGTCACCGAATATGCCAATGTATTGAAGAATCTCTGGCAGGAACTTACCATTATAGATGTATTGAGACTACATGCCCTGCAGATGCTGTAGTTTTAAAGAACTATATTGAGAAGGATCGGGTCTATGACTTCTTTGCTGGACTCAATGCAGAGTTTGATCAAGTGAGAGTTCAGACTCTCAGCAAAGAGTTGCCAACTCTGAATGAGACTATCTCAGCTATCCGAACTGAAGAAAGCAGAAGAAGTGTTATGCTCACACCTCAGAAGATGGAAGGCTCAGCTATGGTTGCCAATCGGGGAAATGATCAGAAGACACACACTCCGCGCGCTGAATCATCAAAGGTCCCAAATCGAGACAATAGGGACAATCTATGGTGTACTTATTGTCAGAAGACTAGACATACTAGGGAGAAGTGTTGAAAACTTCATGGCAAGCCTTCAACTTCCAGTAAAGAATGGGGCTACAAAGGCAGACAACAGAAGACCAGTGGACAAGCACATCTGTCTACTGAACAAACAGTTGCAGACTTCCCGGTGCCAGAAGGATTCAGCCTAAACGACATTGAAAGACTGAAATCTTTGCTTGGCACGCTGGACAAACCCTCAGGTACCTGTTCATTGGCCCATTCAGGTAACTTTCCTATTTCTATTGGATTTAACGTCTCGGATAAGTCTTTGGCTAACTCTTGGGTTATAGATTCTGGTGCTACTGATCACATGACCAATTCCCCCAATATATTTCATACCTACAACCCATGTCCTAGTAGTCGGAAAGTAGCCATAGCTGATGAATCCTTAACCACAATTGCTAGTATAGGTGATGTTCACATCAGCCCCACCCTTATACTTAGAAATGTTCTTCATGTTCCTAAACTATCTACTATCTTATCTCTATTAAAAAACTGACCCATGATCTGAGTTGTAATGTAACCTTCTTTCCTACTTACTGTGCATTTCAGGACCAGGACTTGGGGACGATGATTGGACATGCTAAGGAACAGGACGGGTTGTATTATCTTGAGACACCAGTACATCCTATCAAGAGTAACACTTCATTTCTCTCCGAGCACAAATTTTTCAATAAAGAAAAGCTATGGCTCCATCATCGCCGTTTTGGCCATCCTTCTTTAGACGGGTTGTATTATCTTGAGACACCAGTACATCCTATCAAGAGTAACACTTCATTTCTCTCCGAGCACAAATTTTCCAATAAAGAAAAGCTATGGCTCCATCATCGCCGTTTTGGCCATCCTTCTTTTCGAACCCTTAAAATCATGTTTCATTTTTTGTTTAAGTCTCTCAATGTTGAAGATTTTCATTGTGAAGTGCGTAAACTTGCGAAACACAAACGTATATCTTTTCCACTTAGTAATGAAAGAAGTTCAGATCCTTTTGATCTCATTCATAGTGATATTTGGGGTCCCTCTCCAATACCTAATGTTTCTGGAGCGCGATGGTTCGTGTCCTTCATTGGTGATTGTACTAGAGTCTCGTGGACATTCTTATCAAAAATCCGATGTGAGCTTTGTTCTTCCTACCTTCCATAACATGATACACATCCAGTTTGGTGCTAAAATCAAGAGATTTCGATCTGACAATGCTAGAGACTATTTTAATCAAACATTGACCAAATACTTCCAAAATGAGGGGATCCTTCATGAATCATCCTGTGTTCACACCCCACAACAAAATGGAGTTGCTGAAAGAAAAAGTGGCCACCTGCTTGATACAACCCGAGCCTTTTTATTTCAGAATACTATGCCTAAGTCCTATTGGGGGGAAGCTGTCCTCACTGCAACACACCTTATTAACCGCCTACCATCTCGGACCCTTGGTTTCAAAAGTCCTATGCAAAAGCTATGTCAATTTTACCCTAAGCTCAAAATCTCCAATAATCTTATACCTAAGATATTTGGGTGTGTATCATTTGTCCATGTTCACCAACCCAACAGGGGGAAGTTGGACCCCAAAGCTCTCAAGTGTGTTTTTGTCGAATACTCTTCCACTCAAAAGGGATATAAATGCTATCATCCGCCATCAAAGAAATTCTTTGTCTCTGCCGATGTCACTTTTTGTGAACCTGAGCCCTATTTTTCCGCTCATCCTCTTCCGGGGGAGAGTGCTATCATGGAAGATAAGGATCAAAACTCCCTTGATAACCCTTTTGATCTTTTTGGCCCCTTTAACCTCCAACAAACCAAACCCGAATCTCCTACACCCTCTGTACCCAATGACGAACCTAAGGATCGGATGACTGGACAAATGTACTCAAGGAAGAAAGCTGCAGCTCCTGAACCGATGCAAGTTCAAGAATCTGAACCAATCCCTGAAAATGAGGTAACAAATCCTGAACCCTCCTTACAAATTTCATTAGTTTCTGAAACTAACAATGATCTTTTAGCCTCTGAACCTGACAATGATTTTCCCATTGCCATTAGAAAGGGCACAAGGGAATGCACTAAACATTCTTTGTATCCACTATCTCAGGTTGTATCCTTCGAGAAGTTCTCGCCAACCCATAAGAGTTTTCTTACCAACCTGAACAACATCCAGACTCCTACATCATTATCCGAGGCTTTATCTAATACAAATTGGAAACAAGCTATGATTGTGAAAATGGAAGCCCTGGAGAAAAATACAACATGGGAGCTGGTAGACTTGCCTGTAGGATAGAAACCTGTGGGATGCAAATGGGTTTATACAGTAAAATACAAAGCAGATGGGTCCCTAGAGCGCTACAAGGCAAGATTAGTAGCCAAAGGATATACTCAGACATATGGTGTGGACTATCAAGAGACGTTTGCTCCGGTTGCAAAAATGAATACTGTGAGACTTCTTTTGTCATTAACAGCTAATAATGACTGGGATCTGCAACAATTTGATGTAAAGAATGGATTTTTACATGGGGATTTAGAAGAAGAAATCTATATGGAAGTGCCTCCAGGATTTGGCACCACTGATAAAGTGTGTAAATTGAAAATGGCCCTGTATGAACTTAAACAATCTCCGAGGGCATGGTTTGGTCGGTTTGCCAAAGTAATGACAAATATGGGATATAGACAAAGCCAAAGAGATCACACTTTGTTTATTAAGCACTCGACTTTAGGGGGAGTTACAGCTCTATTAGTGTATGTTGATGACATCATCATGACAGGAAACAATGAGAACGAGAGACAAAATTTGAAGCAGTGTTTGACCGAGGAATTTGAGATCAAGGAACTAGGGAGATTGAAATACTTCCTAGGGATTGAAGTGGCACACTCTAAACAGGGAATCTTTATTTCTCAACAGAAGTACATTACAGACCTTCTTAAAGAAACCGGGAAGCTAACATGCAAACCAATGAACACTCCTACTGATCTTAATCACAAGCTTGGAGAAGCTGAAGAAGCGCTGACTATTAATAAGAGATGTATCAAAGACTAGTAGGAAGACTCATCTATCTCTCTCACACAAGACCTGATATTGCATATGCAGTAAGTGTAATAAGTCAGTTCATGCACAACCCTAAAGATATTCATTTGCAAGCAGCTAATCATGTTTTACAGTATCTTAAAGGGACTCCAGGATAGAACATCTTATTTAAACGACACACAGGAGTGGTTCTTGAAGCATATACTGATTCAGACTATGCTGATTCAGTAGTTGACAGAAGATCAACTACTGGATATTGTACGTTTCTTGGTGGGAATTTGGTGACATGGCGAAGTAAAAAGCAGAATGTAGTGGCCAGATATGGTGCTGAAGTAGAATTCCGACCAATGGCACAAGGGGTTTGTGAGCTATTATGGTTGCAGATAATTTTGACATATTTGAAGATACACTGGGATGGCCCTAAGAGAAACCCCCAAAATCAAGGGTTATTAATGGTAGAAGAGGAGTTTGAGGGGCGGAGTTGGTGGAGGAGGTGTGCTTACAGGTCGACAGTGATAGGGGGGAGATGTATCTCTGCAAATGGAGTTCCATTGCAAAGAGAAGAGGCAGAGTGGGAAGGCGGGGCCATGTTGGTTTACACTTGGCAACATCTACATCATGGGCCAATGTTGTTAAGGGCCTAGATTTGTATAAGTCAGTAGAGGCAAATATACAAGGGCCTCTTAAACCGAAAACAAGATCTATTGGGCCCACGGAGCTGGGTTGCAATAGATATAGATCCACACTTCAACTGTTTCAAGTGGTATAAAAACCAATGCAATTCCAATCGATTTCAGGCCCAACTTGGAGGGTGCGACTTCATCAAAATAGGCACGGGATAGGGATGGAGCAAAGATACAAGAGACAGAGGAAGAGGGGTGCAGAGCATCAACACAGAGTATCAAATCTGGCTGTCGAAGCCACGTCTTAGACACCATGGAGCCTCAGTCTAAGGCAGGGGAGGACATTGGGGCTGAGAAAATTTTGAGTCAGCAGACAAAGGAAGATACATAAGGGTTGGATTGTATGGTCAAGATGCTATTGGCTGAGTCGAACTTCAGAGATAGAAGAATTTAGTTCTCACAACGATCGAAATCCCTTTGGGAGGGGAATTCTCGGCTGAAAGCAAAAGGGGTAATCCACAATGGAGGCGAGAGGGGCTTGAGTAAAGGGAAAGCAAGAGACAAGGGGGGCTTGACAAAGAACCAGAAGCGGAAGACACGAAGGGAGATCAATCGGGCGATGCGTGAGGATCTTATGTTTATGGAATCACATGTGGCACTTTCAGATGACTTCGAGACACTGTGGGCCTTCAACCTGGGTGATGATCCCAACAGTGATGAAGAAGTAGAACAAGCCTCTCTCAGAAGCTCTTTGACTCTTGGAGTAAATGAGCAAGATGCAAACGTTGATTTGGGAAAATCATTCATTGGAGACATGCATAACGCTCGGTCTGATGATCAGGTATATGCTCAACCTAATCTTGAGGATATTGATTGTGAGCATGCTAATTCTCCTATGATTTCTCCCATCTCTATACTGTCCCCTCAACCTCTTCCTAGCACCAACCCTATACCCAACGGTCCACTGAACACCACCAGTGGAAAGACTGCCATGAACGATAGCGGCGAAGACGATCGAGCCTCTTCTTCAGTGAACCACGATGGGGGTGGAGATAAACTTAATTGTATAGGAGTAAAGGAGCCTCAGACTTCTGATATGCATGCACAAAATTGTTAGGTGGTTATGCTGAATTTGTTAGGGGAAGGGTTTAAGGATGATACTGTTATTTCTTCACTCAAAACCATCGTTGAGTTCCTGAAAAGAGCGAAGCTTTCAATCCATCCCATCCAAAAAAATCCGACGCTTGATTCGAAGAGGAAGATGCAGACTAATGGCTCTGAAGGAAGAAAATGTAGTAGCAAGAATGTTGTTAATGGGAAAGGGAAGGTTATCCAATGAAGATCCTATCTTGGAATGTTAGGGGGTGTGGATCCCCTCCGAAAAGAAGCTTAATTAAGAGAGTTATCTGTAAACTGAACCTGAATTTATCATTTTGCAAGAGACAAAATCAATTTCATTGGGTAGACAAATTAGGAGTCCGTTGTGGGGTTCGAGATTCAAGAGCGGGGTAATTCATCCAGCAGTAGGCGCTTTAGGAGGAATTTTGGTGGCATGGGATACGAGATCTGTGGAGGTAGTTTCAAGTCTACTTGGAGGGTATTCAGTTTTTGTCCAAGTAAAGGAAGTGTATACAAACAATTGGTGGCTTACAGGGGTATCCATAAAAAAGGGAGGCTTTTTGGGATGAATTGGCCTGCTTGAGGGTGGTGTGTGGTGAAAGATGGTGTGTAGCTGGTGATTTTAACACTACAAGGAATTTAGGGGAGAAACTCAACAGTAGGAGGCTCACTAGAAGTATGCAGGAGTTTGATCAACTCATTAACGATTTGGAGCTGAGGGATCCGCCTATTCTCAATGCTAGGTTTACATTGACAAACTATAGGGAAAGTCCGGTGTGTTGTTGCCTTGATCGCTTTCTCTTTACTACAAGTTGGGAGAATATTTTCCCGAATTGTAGGCAAGAAGAGGCTTTGCCTAGGATTACCTCTAATCACTGTTTGATAATTATGTATTCTAAGATGCTAAAATGGGGTCCTTCCCTGTTTTGATTTGAGAACTTTTGGATTGAGCAGAAGGATTTCAAAAACAAGATATTGCAGTGGTGGAATTCTTCTTGAGCTTATGGGTATTCATGCTCAAGATGAAGGAAATAAAAAACAATTTGAAGGTGCAGGACAAAGAAGTCTTTGGGTCAACACCTACCAAGAAGAAGCTAATTGAAAATTTGATTGGGGGACTAGATAGATAGAAGGGACCGAGTGGTGGTCTTGGGAGCTGGACTCTCACCACAAGAAGCTTAAGGAAGAACTTGCCGAGGTTTGCTTGAGGGATGACAAAAGATTGTTCTAGAATGCAAAAATAAGATGGTTAAGGGAAGGGGATGCCAACACAAGTTTTTTTCATAGGATTCTTAATAGTCGGAACGGTCGGAATTACATCAATAAAATCGAGGAGGATGGATCAATTATTGATTCAGAACATGGGGTCATTAATGAGATAGTAAGTTACTTTAGACGAGTCTACTCATCTTAGAGGACAAGATCATGGGGCATTGAAGGTCTTGAGTGGGAACCCATATCAACAGAGGATGTAGCATTTCTCGAGAGGCCATTTGAGGAAGTTGAGGTGAAAGAAGCGGTGTTTGGGTGTGATGGAAATAAAGCTCTTGGTTTGGATGAATTTACTATGAAGTTTTTCCAAAATTCTTGGGAGGCAGTCAAGGAAGATTTGTTGAAGTTGTTTAGGGAGTTTTTTCACAGTGGCATCATTAACAAGCAAGTTGATGAGACATACATATGCTTCATACCAAAGAAAGCAAACTCTTGGCAGTTGAAGGACTTCAGGCCCATTAGCTTGGTAACAAGCTCTACAATATCATTGCAAAAGTACTTTCAATCAAGATCCGCACTATTCTTCATAAAACTATTGGGATTGCTCAGTCTGCCTTTATCAGGGATAGAAAAATTCTAGATGTGGTTCTCATTGCTAACAAGGCGGTAGAAGAGTATCAGACTCGTTACAAGAAAGGAGTGTTATTCAAAGTAGACTTTGCCAAAGCCTACGACGTTGTGGATTGGGATTTTCTAGATTTCACCATGGGGAAGAAGGGTTTTGGCCCAAGGTGGCTATCTTGGATTAGAGAACGTTTAAAATTGGTTTCGGTTATGGTGAATGGTAGATCACATGGTAGCTTTGAGGCAGGAAGAGGATTACGACAAGGAGATCCATTGTCTCCTGTCTTGTTCACATTGGTAGTAGACTGCTTTGGAAGAATGGCGGATAAAGGATGCGAGCACACAATTGTAAAAGGATTCAAGGTAGGATCGAAGAAAATGGAAATATATCACCTGCAGTATGCTGATGACGCTCTTCTTTGTCTCCATGGAGTATAGGCTAACGTTATGGGGGTTATACAGATTCTCCTGTGCTTTTGCAAGATTTCAGGGTTAAGAGTGAACATGGGTAAAAGCCAAATGATGGGGATAAATATGGATCATGTAGTTATACTTCGCCTTGCTAATAAGGTGGGCTGCTCAATTGGAACTTGGCCTGTAAAGTATCTTAGCCTCCCTCTTGGAGGCAATCCGCAATTTAAGGAGTTTTGGGAACCGGTGCTACAAAAGGTGTCTAAGACACGGGATGGTTGGAAGAGCTGTTATTTTTCAAAAGGTGGTAGACTTGCCCTCATAAGATCAGTTCTACTCGCTATACCTTCTTATTTCCTGTCACTCTTTAGGATACCAAATGGAATTGCAACTTTGATTGAAAAGAAGATAAGCGTGTTCCTTTGGAAGGGCATGAAGGACAGTGCTAGCCTTCATCATGGTAGTTGGAGGGTGGTTCAGTGACCATTGAGCAAGGGTGGACTCAACATTGGAAACATCATACTGAGGAACAAGGCGCTTGGGGCTAAGTGGATTTGGCGCTTCCTTCGGGAAAAACACTCTCTTTGGGCTTGGGTTATTTCCAGTATATATGGGCAGACAATTTATGATTGGGATGCTGGTAGAAGGTGCAAATTTACCTATCACAGTCCTTGGAAGTTTATCTCACCGTTGGTTCCGGAGGCGATGGTTCACATTAACCCAGTTGTGGGTGATGGTAGTACTTTTGGCTTTTGGGAGGATAGGTGGATCAGAAACTCTCCCTTAGCCGGAACCTTTCCCGGCTTGTATCGCCTTTCCTCATTACACAACTTCCCCATTAGGAATTTTGCCAATTTAAATGCAACCCATTCATCCAACCCATCTTGGAATTTGCACTTCTCTAGACCACTCACGGTTCGTGAATTAGAAGAAGCCACCTCTCTCATCGTTAGTTTGGAACATGTCTCATTATCTTCCACTTCTGATTATTTCAAATGGGCACTCCATTCCTTTGGTAGATTTACTTGCAAGTTTCTCTTAGAGAGCCTTGTCGATTGCCCTCCTAATCCTTCCTTTTCATTATCTAACTATATTTGGCATGCTCACATACCCTCAAAAGCAAAGGTGTTTGGGTGGATACTTGCTCATTAGAAACTTTGCACAATGGATGTTCTACAGAGACGAATGTCCTACTTATATTTGTCCCCTCAGTGTTGCTCGTTGTGCATGCAGGATTATGAATCTATATTTCATGTGTTCTAGGAGAATTTGGGAGAATTGGGTGGTGTTCTTGGATGGGAAGTTCCATATTGTCATTCTTACAGATGACTAATCTGTCGAGCAAGGAGAAGGATATCTTGAGAATCACTAGCTTCGCATCTCTATGGGCGATATGGTTGGAACAAAATAGGAGAATATTTGAGGGAGTACAGAAAAAAAAGTGGGAAATTTGGGAAGAGGCGCTTTGGAGTGCATGCAATTGGGTCACGTGTTCACCTTTTGTTGCTGGCTTTTCCATTTATGATTGGCACATGAATTGGATTAATTGTATGTAAGGTTTAGGATGTGTGAATGTATGAACCAATGATGTTGAGTACCACTGGTGCTCGGATGTACTTTGATTCCAATTAATACAAATTCCTTTTGTTTCGTCTCCAAAAAAAAAAAAGAGTTGAATATAAGTAAAAGAATGAGTAAAGTCATAAGGTTTTTAACATCTTGGGATTTTTACTAAAATGAATAATCATAAAAAAGCTGATGCCAACTTCAATTTCTATCAAGCAGTGTCCCCAAAGAATAAAATATTATAAATATGTGAAATTGAAGCTCAACCTCATGCAAAATGGGCAGAAACTGAAGAGCCATAAAAGAAAATAAATGGTATAAAAGCAACAATATTGTATTACTGAAAATAGAAATTAACATGTTAAAACTAAACAATATATTAATCAACTCATAAATATCTTATATATGGTAAAAAAATATTATATTGGTTTTATAAGTTGTAAATTTACTGTTGTAAATAAAATTGTATGTTATGCATACATCATACACTATTATGTTCTAAATATCACGTGTTGAAATTTATTATGCAGTATGCTCTTAATGTATAATTATACTTGTACAAGGATAGTCCAAGCATTTAAGTGAAGAACTCTTGAAGCTTCGATAAAGTGAATTCTTTTTAACTAAAACTCTCTACCGCCAAATAGTATTTATCTAAACTACATTTGAATTTTAAGTAAGTGAAGTATAGTGTGAAGTCAATTTTTTTAATCTTTGTGATGAGTTGAGTTGTGTTGGACCAACTTATGTTGATCACTTCAATCACAACAGTAGATGAAAAATCATATTTTAGTAAAACATTTGAAATTTCACCAAAAGAACTAAATTCTTTGCTAAAAATGGTCAGATCAATATTTCTTCATTTCTTTTGCTAGCTAAGCGCTTTGACTTGATCCTTGGTTGTGATTTGAATGGAATTTGTGGGCATTGAAAGCAATCTTTCAAGTTTGTTGGTCAAAGAAAGATTTTATATTCTACTACATCACATCTATGAAGTTTAGTAGAATGAATTTGTTTATCACTTTCTTCAAGGTAGGAATTATGAAAAAATTGAATTATGTTCTTGATGATCCTTGAAACTGCAAAGATAAGTCCACTTCCTTATCTTATGAAGATACTAGATAGGGTTGGGTGAAATTCTATGGCAATGACCTGGCTGGAATAGTATAGAAACCACAACTTGTTGCCAATGTTCAATCCTTATTTACAACTAAGAAAATCTGGAACTTATTGAAGGAGATGTATTTGCCAGAGAATAATGTGTCTAAATCCATATGTCCATGACCTTTACAAAGCCATATTTACCTCAACACAAATGAAAAACTTTATCTGTTATTTAATTTCTTGTGCATCTGTTTGGTTATAAGCTTTATTAATAATTTTATTTTGTGTTAGAATTTAGATACATCCATTATCTTTGGTTTATGTGTAAAACTTTCAGTGGTGAACATGGCAGGTTTTGTTGCTTGCACTTTCATTTTGGAGTTTCAGTTTTACGAGCATATGTGCATTTGGGTTGCTGGCATATGTTGGTTACATTTTATATGCCTTTCCTTCGCTCTTCCACTTGCACCAGTTAAATGGTTTGCTCCTTGTTTTCATTCTGTTTTGGGCTGCTTGCACATATGTCTTCAATGTGGCTTTCACAGTCCTAAATAAGAAGCTGCAAAAGGTATTTCTCCATCTTGATGACTGAGTGGAGGCTATTTCTAAATTTTTTATGAATTACGAGATTGATCTGATCTGTTCATCTGGAAATAAATTTCAGGACATGGAGATTTGGGAGACTATTGGTTTTTGGCATTATCCTATTCCTGGATTATTTTTACTCGCGCAATTTTGTCTTGGATTTCTGGTTGCTGTTGGTAATCTGGTAAATAACTCAGTTTTTCTGTACTTATCTGATGAGGATGGGCGCTCTTCTAGTGAAGATTATACTGTGAAAGGTGAGAATCCTATGTTTACAAATGGCCAATAATTGCATCCTTTCATGGCCTGTCTAAGAATGTGACCACTAGGCTAGATTTAAGTTTCGTAACAGAACACTTTTTTAGATAAATCATTATCAAAAATCTTAATGTCTCTTCAATTGATCTATATTATCTCACGTTTTTTAAGATTATGCACACATGTGATGATGATATGGTGATACTCAAACGGGTGATAATTTACACAATAATACAATATTGATTGAAATGAAATTAATCACCAGATGCCTATGTTACCCGGACTCTTTATTTTAGCCTGATGTACCCCGTGTCCAACACTTCAGGATGCGACATGGGTATGGGATATATGTCCGACACTTTGGATTTCAGAATATTACTATGTAGATTCTGCAATGGAAAGAAGAGAAAATATGAAAGAAGATAATGACTAATAGGTGAAACTACTTTAAGTGGGAGAACAAAACAGACAATAAATGAGTGAAAAGAAGAAAAAAAAGGAAAGAATGGTATGTAAAGTAGCCGAGTCCCCATATCTTAGAATTCAAAAATGAACAAGTCGGACCTCTAGATATGTACCCGTATCCGACACCCATACCCGAGCCTAGGTAACATAGCCAGATGCTTCTGTTATATTTCTTTCATAGGTCACTGAACTTGAAATATCTCCATAGTCAATTACTATCATCTTGTGTAAAAGAAATCACGAAACTTAAAGAGTTTTCTGATTGGAGTTTTTGTTATGGCGAGATGTGGATATCCACAAAACTTAATCTGCTGAACTTGCTAGCATTGTCACCTGCTCCTATGGTAGTCTATAAAAATCCAATATCTAAGCTTTAGAAAGATGTCTTTGGCACAGAACGCCGACTGCTCCTTCTTGATGTGATCCTTTTGTTTTGATGGGATCTGTTGTCCTCCTTTCTGGTTCTCTCTGATATTGTGTATGTTCTTTTTTGTTTATTCATTTTTAGGGGATTTCAAATATGATGAATATTTGCATTTTCCTGTCTTTAATTTCTTCACAAAAAATCCCAGATAGTTGATCACCAGACATCTTCAATCATAATTCTTTTCCTTCCTGCAGCAATTTTTGCTGATACCACCAATGCACTGTTGATCTCTTCTGCCACCTGTGGTAGACGTTCTTGGATGTTTTTCTATTTCATCCCTGTGCCACATCTTTAGTGGAGCCTCGAGGATCCTCCATTTCATATTTATTGTGGCATGGAAAGAGAAACTCCCGTCCTTTCTAGAGTAGGTGAAAGATTTGGATGTTATCTTCAAGATCAAATTTCCTGGGCTCTTATGTTGATGGCTTTCTATGTAAGTAGATCCAAAGCATTTGTGCTTGGAAGGGATAGTATATGGGATGACTAATTCCCCTAGTTTGTGATTGTAGCAAGCAACCTCACTCTGTTTCTTATATATATATATATATATATATATATATATATATATATAATCTCCATTTGTCTGTGTTTTGTTGAAAGGAAAAAATAAATTGGGTCTGGCTTTAGGCAGCATGTAGGAGATGATGTCTAGGTTGCTCTGTTTACCATGCGTTTTGCCCTCATGGTTGTTGCTATGCATGTGTTACTATAATGGGCCACCAGTAGATAAACATAATATAAGTTGGGATAGCGTTAAAGATGTAAAAATTTAAGATGTAATGGAAGTTGGTTAATTCGTCATGAAAATATAAAGTGGGTGTCATATATAACCCGCTGTAGGGCATCAGTATAGCACTTGACATATAGTTATGTGCAACATCAGCCATATAAACACTTTTTCTGTTTTTGGATTCTTATCTCCTGAGCTGGACAAGAGTCAGTTTATCTATTCAGGTTTTGGATCCTTCATGATCTTGAAGTGATTCTTTTATTTGGTTTGCAATTATAATTGTTAATTTATCATTAAAATGATCACTTGCCTATGACATGTCTGCTAACAGTCAAACTTCTACTGTGAATTAAATTTTCTTTCATGTGCCTCACTTATTTTGTAATCAAGTTGCTTATGATTCTGTTCACCTGTAGCTTTTTATGATTGCACTCTTTAACCTTTTTCTTTAATATTGCAGAGAAAGAAGAGAACAAAGTTTTGATTGTAGCTACAATTGCATGGGGTCTGCGCAAAAGCTCTCGTGCTATCACTCTCGCCCTGTTATTTCTTCTTGCCATGGAACCTGGATTTGTTCATGCTGTATATAGTAGGTTACACATCTTTAGTAATATCCTTTGTTATTCTGGCATCTATAAGCGTCATTGATTCATGGGGACTTCTTCTCAAGGATGACTCATTTTCAATTGAAAGTTGGGTTTGAGAAAACCATTTCATAATTTTTTTTCATTGTTTTGTTGAGAAAAAGGAATCTGGAGGTCGAAAGTAATAAAGTAACAGATTGAATTAAATGATTAAAGAGAGCAAAATTTGGTTTAGGAATAATCTGGAAGGTTACCATAGAAATCCCAAAGTGCAATAGGGATCACATTGTATGCTTTCATGCTAAAAGTTCAGTGATGTCTTCTAGGCATTATGTATGAGCTTTGTTGTTGGGAAATGTATATGTGACTTAGTGTGATTTTGATTCCTACAAAATTGTTAACTGTTTTCAATGTGTAGATCTAATAAGAGGTGGTCAAAACATTCGTCAACTTACTTTTGTTATAAGGTATTAAGATGTGTATTTGGTCTTTTTGAATGTTAGTGTTGGTCAAAAGATTTATTGCACTTCATATTCTTTTTGGTCTGTGAGTTTGTGTAATGTTGGTGGTGAGAGAGGAATTCCCTGCTTTGTGCAGTGTACTTTATGGGCCTGTTGGCCCATGAATATTTAGCATTGTTCATGCTTTCTTTTCCAATGGATATCACTTAAATCTCTGGTACTCCATTGTTGTCTCCTACAGCTGTGGCCATGCTACACTCATGAATCTTGAACCTGATGTATGCTTTTTTTTTTCTTTTTTTTGAGCAGAAACAAATTGTAACTTATATTGATTTAGTAAAAGCATAGTACAAGATGGTGCAAGTACCAGAGGTGATTACTTGTAGGCATCCTAGGAAAGAAACATAATGACCACTCTTTCAGCGAAATACAACCTATCCTTCACCCTTCATACCCATGAAACCCTAGCTCACCTCTACCCTACGAAACAATGAATTCATCAATCCGGTCCTTGAAACAAGCAATTGTTCCAGATTAAAGTCCTATCTGAAATTGAGAATCTGTTAGCCAAAGAGGAGGCAAAGACCCACGTACTCGCCGTAAGTTTGATTTCCTCCCACAATTGATGTGTGTAATTGGACAAAGAGGAAGGGTTTTGGTCATAACTCTAGAATGATATATAACATGTATTTGTGGCCCTTAAAGTCTAAATATGTTTAGCATGGTGGTATGGTACCAGTTTGTGGGGGCATCCAAACATGCAAAGTTTGAAGTTATGAGGGCATCCAAAGTAGTGCTCATTAGGACGAACAAAGGGTGGAAATGTGTCCAAAACACAGAATTGCCCAAATCTTTACAGATAACCCATATACACATGAGAATTTAAGGAGCTTCATGCAATGGAGATGTACCTTATTCGTTCTATCTTTTGTTTTTGTGGCTGTTTTCTGTATGTATTTTTTTATTTTTTTGTTGAAAAGAAACTATAAAGTATGTATATATATTAATATGTGAGAAGAAAAGAACTAGTACAAAGTCCATTGCCCTGAATGGCAATGCTCTCCAATCACTTAGGGGCCTACAAATTTCCCTAACCCCTAATCCAATCATTAAGGCTATAACCCTTAGCCAACTTGCTTTGTGCTACCCAAAAAGAGGCTAATAAATGAGAGTTCTCCCAAACTCCGACCACTGAACTCTCTACCCCATTGAACACCCTCTTGTTCTGCTCCTTCCAAATGGATCATAATATCGCCAAACAAACTACCTGCCAGTGACCTTTCCATGACGGGTGAATGCTATCCAGGGAAGGAAAAATGTTAATGGAGACTGTTCCACTATCTTCTTCACCATCCATAACAAGGAAATGAGTACACCATCTTCTCCATAATTCCTGAGCAAATGGACATTGCCAACTTTTATGGGCAACTGATTTCGATTGTTGTCTACAAAGGTAGCACCAATGTGTGGAAAGATACATGTATGGAAATCTTTGTTGCAAAACATCACTAGCATTCAACTTATCGTGTGCAGTAACCCAGTCCAAGAATTTGACATTTGAAGGCATCTGTGCTTTCCAGATGGAGTGATAGTGGAAAAATGGGGGCGCAGCAGGATCATTAAGGATTATATCATAAAAAGATTTGGTGGTAAACATCCCAGACAAATCCCAAGGCCAACACACTCTATCCTCACCCTCCGACAATTGACGACCCTCCAACATACTGACAAGAGAGACCGCTTCCCTTTTTTCCCTCACAGTGATATTCCTTCCTAAATGTAAATCCCATGATATTAACACCCTCTCCCCATCACTCACCATTCTAGCAATTTCAGAAACAGGTTTATTGTGAAGAGTTGATAAGTGATAAAGGTTTGGGTAAAGCTGTTGAAAGGTAGAGGTACCACACCAAACATCCTCCCAAAATCAAATCATATCCCCTTTCCCAAGTTTGAATCCAGTTAAAGGGAGAAAGAAAGGTATATGATTCTGTTTGCAGGACTGAGAATAAGATCTTTCTATTCTAAATAGCAGATTGTATATATGATCCTTTTTTATACTTCTTTTTCTTCTTTATCCCTGTTTTCTCTCTATGCCCGTCTTATGCTCTTATTAATGCTGGTTCTCAGTTGTTTACTAGGAAGGTTGCTCTTAGATCTGCTTCCATCTTTGCAGACAGCATCATAAAGAATTAAAGTGAAAATTATTTTTTAATTCAAAATTGAATTAGTTTTCCCTTTCTAACCTCATTTTACATTTTTTCTAGTTAACCAAGTAAGATAAATATAGGCATATGGAATCTAGAAAAAGTTTACTTTATCCTGAAGCCTATGCAGCCGTACTACTGTAAAAATGATAGGAAGCTTGTTTTTTCTGACTAGTTCCTTTGGATTTATTAGTATAACTTGTCAACATGGAAAATTTATTATAATATGTGACTAGCAATTTACTGACTAGTATAAAATTCTGTTTCATGTTTCAGTGGTTTTCTTTTTGATGTTTCTGTTGAGCCACACTGTGAGCAGAACGATAAGACGATCCCTGATTCTCATATGTGAAGCACATTTTGCTCTGATTTACATCCTTCGGCTTAATCTAGTCTCAGAAGCTTTGGAGAAAAATGGGACTTTAAGCATGAAAATTCTGTCAGAATTAGGTATGCATTTATTTCCTGTTTGTAATGTTTCAACTATTTATTTCTTGAGAGGATCTAAATTCATGTTTAACTTTTGTATTGATATCTTCATTCTTCCCCAACAATCAAGTGAATTTCCAAAATTTTAGCTTGAGATGGTCTTTTTTTTTGTTACTTCAATCTGATCATGCTAATTAGTCTATTTACTGTTGCAGGTCTTTCGGACCATGCCAGTCACTGGGAATTCTTGCAGATAGCTGTGCTGTTGTGTTTCTGTGCAGTTCATAACCATGGTTTTGAAATGCTCTTCTCATTTTCTGCTATTGTCCAGCACACTCCCTGCCCTCCAGTAGGTTTTGGCATCTTGAAAGCTGGTTTGAACAAATCAGTTCTATTGTCAGTCTATGCATCTCGAACAGCTAGACAAAGCCAGTGCAACAACTCCTCTCATGGTATGCCTGCGTCTGATGGAAATTGAAAGCTGTCTAACATCATTTTAATTTCTAGATTGTGCAGCAACACTTAAAAATCTTAATTTGTAAGTCTAAAGTACAATTACAATTTCATCATCTTTTTTAGTACAATAGACAACAAAGATAGTATGGGGCTCTGATGCAAGGAATCAGGGCCCATTAGCCCATTATGAAATAGATAAACCCATCTAGCAGTTATACCAAATAGCCTTGTTGGTTTTTTAAAGAAATTGTGGATATTATGATATTTTAGATGGTCCACATGTGGCAAATGTTCCAGTGATGTGCATTTTGTTCTGGTTGCTATTGCCCAATGAACTATGAAGTGATTCTTTCACCCACAAAATGTTCCTAGGAATCAATAGTCCTGAACCCTGATTACCTACATTAATTCTGTGTCTTACACGGTTTTTGGTGGCAAATTTTTGTTGTAGTAAGAATCTAGGTCTGTTCATGCATTGCTGCCTAATAATGGAATTTTAGTTCTCTTAACAGGCTGCTAACTTTTGTTAATATATTCTTTCAGAGAGAAGGATAGCAGTGTATCTCAATAAAATAGGTCAGAAGTTTTTGTCTGTATACCGCTCATGTGGGACCTACATTGCTTTCCTGACTATCCTCATCACAGTGTACCTGGTGAGACCAAACTATATATCATTTGGTTACCTTTTCTTCCTGCTACTCTGGATCACTGGACGACAATTGGTGGAGAAGACAAAAAGACGCCTGTGGCTTCCCCTAAAGGTTTATGCCGTTGTGGTGCTAATCTTCATCTATAGCTTGAGCATTTTTCCAAGCTTTGAGACCTGGTTATCTGGATTTATAGAACTTTATCCTGACTTGGGCTTCAATCCAGCAGCATCTTTGTTGGAAAACGTTTGGGAGTCGTTAGCTGTTTTGATTGTGATGCAACTCTATAGCTATGAGAGGAGGCAGAGCAAGTATAATCAATTGGACAATCCTGAATCAGTGGAAATTGGAATGCTAGCATTTATGAAACGGCTACTTATTTGGCATAGTGATAAGATATTATCTTTTGCTGTATTCTATGCATCCTTGTCTCCAATCAGTGCATTTGGATTTGTATATCTTTTTGGATTGTTAATCTATTCAACTCTACCCAAAGCCTCTCGGGTACCATCCAAATTATTTTTAGTTTATACGGGACTTCTGGTCACTGCTGAATATCTCTATCAGATGTGGGGTAAGCAGGCTGAGATGTTTCCTGGTCAAAAACATGCTGTCTTGGCCCATTTGCTTGGTTTCCAACCATTTACTCCTGGATTTTGGGGTCTGGAGTCTGGTTTGAGGGGAAAGGTTTTTGTTATAATTGCATGTGCACTTCAGTACAATGTGTTCCATTGGTTGGAAAAGATGCCCCATGCTATTTTGAATACACGTGAAGGGGAAGAGCCTTGTCAGTTGTTTGTATCAACAGAAGATGGTCGATGTGGTATTTCTGTTGCTAATGAGGACATTAAACCATCAGTAGATTCAGATGTGCAGCAGATAAAACCAAAGATTCTTACAAGCAATTCTTGGCCATCTTTCATCCCTGAGGCATCTCAAGGATCAGATCCTGTCTCTTCTGAATTGGGTGGTTCAGAGAGTGGCAGCACCAGAAGATATTCTTTTGGGTATATCTGGGGTAGTTCTAGAGAGAGTCATAAGTGGAATAAGAAGCGCATTGCTGCTTTGAAACGGGAAAGGTTTGAAATGCAGAAGACGACTCTGAAAGTATATGTGAAGTTTTGGATGGAAAATATGTTCAACCTTTATGGTCTTGAGATAAACATGATTGCTTTGCTTGTTGCCAGCTTTGCAGTTTTGAATGCCATCTCTATGCTGTATATTGCATCCCTTGCTGCTTGTATTCTTTTGGAGCGGCATGTTATACGAAAGTTGTGGCCCATAATTGTTTTCTCATTTGCTTCCATTCTTACCCTTGAGTACTTCTCCATTTGGAATAATATGAAATCTTGGAATTCACATGTCCCCAGTGAGAAAGAAGTGCATTGCCACGATTGTTGGAGCATCTCAAAGCATTATTTCAGCTATTGCAGGAAATGTTGGCTTGGTATTTCTCTCAACTAATGTTAGAAGTGCATCTTAATGTGTGTTTATTCCATTTTCGTCTTGTTTGCTTTTTTGTATAGCCTTGTCATTTGTCGAAAATTTTGAATCCACTTGGTTTGGCCATAAATTGAAAATGAGTTGTCAATGGCAGCATCATTCAGATGCTAACTTGGATAAAAAAAATGCAGCTTTAGTTTCTTCAGAAAAGTAAATGGTTCGGAGAGAAAACAATATGAATCTGCAAGTCAGGAAAACATTTTCTTGAAATTATTTGCTTATTGAGATTCATCAACTACTAAAACCCTGTAGGACTTAGGTAGCCAATCCAACCTATTCAAGCTGTGGTCCTAAACATTACATTTTCTTTGAAGTCTTCAAAATTAATATGGGATCTTCCACCAAAATATTATATATATATATATATATATATATATATATATATATAGGATTATATAGATCCTCTTTTTTTTATTTCAATTAACCCTAGATTTTCATCATTTGCTAATTCGAGCTTTTGCACTGTTTTTTTCTGTAGGATTAATTGTTGATGATCCCCGTATGCTTCTTAGCTATTATATGGTTTTTGCACTTGCGTGCTACAAACTTCGTGCTGATCGCTTGCACAGTTTCTCTGGATCAACTACATACCGTCAAATGATGTCTCAACGTAAAAATGCCTTGGTTTGGAGGGACCTATCATTTGAGACTAAAAGTCTCTGGACGGTTTTTGACTACCTTAGGATCTATTGTTACTGTCATCTATTGGATATTGTGCTTGCTTTGATCCTAATTACGGGAACCCTTGAGTATGACATTTTGCACCTTGGCTACCTTGGTTTTGCCCTTGTGTTCTTCAGAATGAGACTTGAAATCCTAAAGAAGAAAAACAAGATCTTCAAGGTTTTGCGCATTTACAATTTTGCTGTTATTGTTCTTTCTCTTGCTTATCAATCTCCTTTTCTAGGGGGTTTCAGTGCAGGGAAATGTGAAAAGCTGGACTACATTTATGAGATGATTGGATTTTATAAATATGACTATGGGTTTCGAATTACTTCCAGATCTGCATTGGTTGAGATTATTATATTTATGCTAGTCTCACTCCAATCATACATGTTTTCCTCCAAGGAATTTGATTACGTGTGTAGATATCTTGAGGCAGAGCAAATTGGGGCTATAGTCCGTGAACAAGAGAAGAAAGCTGCTTGGAAGACTGAACAATTGCAGCATATCCGTAAATCTGAAGAGCAGAAACGCCTGCGCAACTTGCAAGTAGAGAAGATGAAGTCTGAGATGCTCAACCTCCAAATCCAGCTTCATAGCATGAACTCCATCTCAAATCATGGGGATACTTCTCCTCATCATAATGAAGGCATCAGAAGGAGACAGTTTTCATTGAGCTCAGATGCAGGGAATAAGATCCCCGATAATAAGGAAAGCATTCTTAGGAAGCAGGATGAGAATCATAGTGCAGAGCCTCTACTCTCTTCCAGGATGGATGATTCTCCTACAAGCGTAAAAACTGAAAGCCCATCCACTATGGACTCTGCTGCTTATTTAGCAGTGCTTCCTTGTGAGATCACTGAGCTTGAAGAAAAGTCAGGTGGTGTGGCATATTCAAATTCAGGTAGCAGATTAAGAGAAAAGGGCCAAGTGAAGGAAAATCCTTTAGTTTCTGCTGTGCAGCTAATCGGTGACGGAGTATCTCAAGTCCAGTCTCTTGGAAATCAGGCAGTTACAAACCTCGTGAGCTTCCTGAACATAGCTAATGAAGAATCAGATACAAATGAGAATTCCTCCCTGGAGGATGGATTACATGATGAAGTGGAAAGCCAGAACATGAGATATGAGCGTTTGGACCGATCATCTTCTTTGCAATCTGGAAGTGAAAAAACAATGTCTGAAGCTGCTAGCCTGCAGATTGGGAGGATTCTCCGTTACGTATGGACCCAGATGCGATCCAATAATGATATTGTCTGTTATTGCTGCTTTATTCTTGTTTTCCTCTGGAACTTTAGTTTGCTTTCTATGTTCTATCTCGCAGCCCTCTTTTTGTATGCTCTTTGTGTAAATCCTGGGCCAAGTTACATGTTCTGGGTTATCATGCTAATATATACAGAGGCTTGTATTCTGCTTCAGTATCTGTACCAGATTATCATCCAGCACTGCAGTCTAAAGACACATTCAAGGCTGCTATATGAGTTAGGTTTCCCTGCTAATAAAACCACTGCGTCTTTTGTTATCAGCATGTTGCCCCTTTTTTTGGTTTATCTATTTACACTTCTGCAAAGCTCAATAACTGCAAAAGATGGTGAATGGGTATATGTGTCCGAATTCAAAATCTTTAAGAGGAGAATTCTTTATCAAGAAGAAGTTCTTGAGGGATCTAGTTGGGGACTGAGGATACAGAGACTGCTCTCATTAGTAGGGAATTTCATGAAAATGATAATTAAAAGCTTTTGTAAGTACTGGAAATCTCTGACACAAGGAGCAGAATCCCCTCCTTATTTCGTACAGCTCTCAATGGAAGTTAACTTGTCATTGGAGGATGGTATTCAACCTGAAAGAATAGAGTCTGGAGTAAACAAATTGCTCAAGGCTGTCCATGGTGAGAGATGCAAAGAAAAAAACCCTAACACATGTCCCTTTTCTAGTCGGGTTCGTGTTCAAAGCATTGAAAGAAGCCAAGAAAACCAAAATATAGCTGTTGCAGTTTTTGAGGTGGTATATGCTTCGACTTTGAATGAATGCCCTCCAACAGAATGGTATACATCACTAGCTCCAGCAGCAGATGTGGCAAAGGAAATTCTTAAAGCACAACGTGCAGGAATTGTTGAAGAAATAGGGTTCCCCTACCCAATAGTTTCAGTAATTGGTGGAGGGAAAAGAGAAATCGATCTCTATGCTTACATCTTTGGTGCAGATTTATCTGTTTTCTTTTTGGTGGCTATTTTCTACCAATCTGTCATAAAGAATAACAGCCAATTTCTCGAGGTGTATCAACTAGAAGATCAATTTCCAAAAGAGTTTGTATTTGTCTTGATGGTGAGCTTCTCTCTTTTTAGTTTCATAATGCTTTTATTTCTTATTTCTTTGACACCATGCAGAATTAATTATCTAAAGCAGATCATGTTGCAAAGGAAATAGAGGGTATATTATTGGTTTTTTAAGTGCTCTTTATAGTTTTTGCGCTGCTTCCTAAACCTGCATATAGGATGGTTGCATTAGAGATAAAGACTTGTATCTATTGTAGTTATATTATACAATCATGGTTGGGAAGCAGAGAAAAAATAGCTGGAAACATTAGCATTCAACTCACGACTGATGAGATGAACCATTTTTCCTTCCTTCTTGGGTGGAAAATCAGTTTAAATAAGTTGCTGGCACAACTCAACATTGATTTGATTTGATTTGAATCATTTACTTTTTTGTGGGAAAAGGGTGCTCTATTGGCTTCGGGTAGCTGACCAAAGTCATTTTAAGGCGAACTTTGATGTGTAAAATTAAACATTGTTGAAATACTATTAAAAACTAATGATGTTATTGACGTTTCATAAAATGTATTCCTTTTTTTTTTTTTAATTTGTAAAATGTTTTATATTAAATTTATGAGCCATCTATGCAAATGACCTGCCCATGTGAAGTCATAACTAGGGGTGTTCATGGTTTGGTTTGATTTTGAGATAAAGCCTAAATCAAATTGAAGATAATTGGCTTTTATGATTTACAAATTGGCCAAACCAATCTATACACTGAAACTGAACTGCATCAAACCAAACTGTTTGGTTCAGTTTGTATTGGTCGATTTAAATTATTTGATTTTTTAAAATTAAAATTAGTTCAATTTGTCAACATGGAGTTGATGCAATTGGTAAAGAGGTGGCTTTAGAACCCAAAGGTTCTAGGTTCAACTCTTGCCATTGCCCCATCCTAGGGGGTGAGGGGGATTAATGGGTCAAGAATGAGACTGATACCTCCCCAAGTGTGATACGGTGATGAATGGTGATGAAGCTGGTTATACAACTAACTACTAACATTGTTTTTTCTCAAAAAAAAAAAAAAAAAAAAATCTATTTAGTTTTAATTAAATTTTAATTTAATGGCTATTATCTTCATATTGTTATGGTTGTTAATACACCTAAAAAATTGATTTAATAGCTAAATAAATAACAATAAAATGATTTAATTTATACTTTGATACCCAACTTTGGTTCAATTTAGTTTCAATTGGTTTAGAAATTCATAAACTGCAAACCAAGCTGAAGCTATCAATTTGTAAACTCTCAAACTGAAACCATACTGAACTTAAGAAAAACCAAACTAAACTGAAATGATAAGGCTGGTTTGATTCAATTTTTCAGCTTTGGCCAAATCCATGCACTCTCCTACTCATAATTGATAAGCTAGTTGCCCAAAATTTAGAATAGAAACAATAATAGCTAGGTGCAATTGTAGCTACCAAGGCATCCATTGGCATGAGGAAGTGATGACATGCATCTAGGAAATAACACAAGTGAACTCAACTCAACAAAGCCTTTTCCTAATTACACGGGGTTAGTTGCATGAATATGCTTCATCTACATTGCTCTTCTTAGGGCACGATTTTCTGTTATGTCATTGGTAGTTATGTCTTTCTTTATCATCTCTTACCTTGTTTATTTGAGGTCTTCCTCTTCTTCTTCCGCTATTGTTGACATTGTATTATAACTCTCAATGAGTACAAGAATGAGTGGTATCTACATTTACGAATCAGAATCTTGTTGCAATTGGTTATCTACTACAAGTATATTGAGCAAACTATGATGAGGCTCTTTCACTGATTACAATGATTATGATATCTACGTAGCTCTTTTTAGGGCGCGATTTTCTGTTATGTCATTAGTAGTTATGTCTTTCTTTATCATCTCTTACCTTGTTTATTTGAGGTCTTTCTCTTCTTCTTCCGCTACTGTTGACATTGTATTACAACTCTCTATGAGTACAAGAATGAGTGGTATCTACATTTATGAATCAGAATCTTGTTGCAATTGGTTATCTACAATTATATTGAGCAAACTATGATGAGGCTCTTTCACTGATTGCAATGATTATGATATCTACAACATATTGATCTAAGTTTTTGACTTTTTTGTTGGTTTATCTAATGCAGGTGCTCTTTTTCCTAATTGTGCTTGATCGAATCATTTACCTATTCTCATTTGCCACAGTAAAAGTTATATTATATTTATTCAACCTTGTGCTGTTTACTTACTCAATCACAGTGTATGCTTGGAACATGGAAAGTTCACATCGACATGTGGGAGAATTTGCACTTCGTGCGATTTATCTCACAAAAGCAGTTTCTCTAGCATTGCAAGCCATACAAATTCGGTATGGGATCCCTCACCAAAGTACGTTGTATCAACAATTTTTGACGAGAAAAGTTTCACAGATAAATTATCTAGGCTATCGACTTTATCGTGCTTTACCATTTCTTTATGAATTGCGATGTGCACTTGATTGGTCATGCACAACAACATCCCTGACAATGTACGACTGGCTCAAGGTGTGTTCGGAAGACTAATTTCATTAGTTTCTTTCCAAGTCATCTTTTAAAAGTTGGATTTAGTTTACAGAATATTCTTTGAGTTCTAAGAGTTTCTAATATTACCACATTGTTAAAGCTAAACTAAATATTCCTTTTATGTATGTGTAACATCTATACTACACTCAACTCAATAAAGCCTTATCCCAATGATATTACTTTTATGTGAAAGGACTATTTAGGCGACACCAGAGTGACATAGAGAAGATGCTATATTGGCCCCTCCAAGGTTTTACAAGCAATTTACACAGCCCCTCCTTTATCCTCTCTTGGCTTTGCAAGGAGAGGAGAGCAGCCTTAGTGATCATGTCTGATTCATACCTTTATAAGCTATAATGAGACTTCCTTTATCTTCTCTTGGTTTGCCTAGGGAATCTTCTCTTGGCAAGGCGAGGAGAGCGGGTGTTGTGAGTCTTGTGACCACTTCAAGATAATGAACTTGCATTGTCAGTGTTCATTTATTTCATTTTTTCTTATATTGTAATCAATATGCATTTGTTTAATCAATATAAGTAGTGAAAACCAAGAAATGGCCATAATATACTCTCTGCTTCTGATGTGTTCTATATTAAGGCGTACATCTTAAATCTTAAAAGCATCAAACACTAGTGCTTTTCTTGCTAGTTATATTTCCTGCTTGATCTGCATCAGTATATCCTTGTATTTCTATAGATGTATCATAAGGGATACCTAATTCCTTATCCTACAGTTTCATTTATATTTTGACTGCTGAATAATGAACTTTTTTTTATTGATTTATCAACTTGTTTATCTTTTTGTAAATATGTGTTGCTAGTTGCTACTGATCTATTGGGTTTAATTTCTCACTACACTTTCATTATGGGGTGTGAATGAGTATTTTGAACCACAATGGTCATGGACTTCATGGTCATTTGATTGCTAGAATCTCTTTATTGTAGTTGTTCTGCAAATAGCAGTTAAATCTTGATTTTTCTTTCCTAAGAAGAGTTGAACCTACTATTGCATATGAGGATAACAATCTTTATTTTGTTAAAAAGTATGTTAGACCTTAATCAACTTTCTGAATCTAGTATTTATTTATCCTTTATATATATATATATGTGTGTGTGTGTGTGTGTGTGGACTTCGCCTTGTTACATAACTAAACCTAAACCTATTGGCATTTGTCCGCGTAATGGATCTCCAAATGGTTATAATTTTGGTGCTAGGTATATCAGCTTATGATGGTGCCTTGTAGTTACTTTTACTTTCTTAGGTAAATTAATGAATCATGTCAGATACATATTTGTAATTTCATTAGTTGCTTAAATTAACTAACTTTTGAATGAAATTACAAGATATTTTGGTTGTCTAATATGCTTGGTTGCAATCTCAGTTGGAAGACATTTATTCAAGCTTGTATCTTGTCAAATGTGATGCGGTCTTGAACAGAGCACAACATAAACAGGGACAGAGGCAGACAAAAATGACCAAGTTATGTAATGGAATATGCCTATTCTTCATATTGATCTGTGTCATCTGGGCACCAATGTTGGTAAGGATTTCAGTACTGAGTCGATTAACTGAATTGTGTCAATCCTGTTCTCTAATATTGTATAAGACCATTTTATTTGCATGTGTTTTCATATGAAATGTGCATGTTGTGAACAAACAGTATTTATTGAAATAAGGAACTAAAAGAAGAAATTGAAATATTAGATGGAGACAATAAGAACATGAAATGAAAGAAACATTTGTAACAAGAAATCAGTGTAAACCTACTCCTGATTCCTGTCAGTTGGATATGTGCTGGAAAGTTAGTTGGACCCTCTCTCCTGCTTGGATGAGGAAAGGGAGTCCAACTCCTTCACCTCTATTTCTCTCTCATAAGGAGTAGGAGTGTTTGAATTGAACTCAAAAATCTTTTCACCTTAATCTCTATGTAAAGGAGGTGTTGGGCACCCTTTGTATTGATTGATTTTTGTGTGGGATCCATGTTTACCAACTTTATAGTTCAAGTGCTCAAAATTATTGTTCAAATGCATGAAAAGTGGTTCATATTTGCTTATTTTATAAGTTTCTTCTTCTATTAACGATATTTATATACTTCACCAAATGGCGACTTAGCATCGATCAATTAAATCCATTTCAATGTTTTTAGGGGGCATAGTTTAAAGGAAGAGAGGTTGTAAATTTCTGGAAGAAGAAGAATGCTTGCAAGTTTCCTTTTCTTTGGGCTCAATCATGATATGTTGATGGGTTCTACCTTAAACAATATAAGTTAAGGATGTTCCAAAAACAAACTTTAGACCAAAAAAAATAAAAGGAAAAATAACAGAAAAGAGGAATCCTAACTTGATTATAATCAGTAGTTCTAGCAGGATAGATGATTATGGTCGTTGGATCCCTCGGGTTCATTCCCATGTATGTCATTCTACCTTACCTCATTGATAAGCCTTCTTTTTCACCTTTCCTTGCAGCTTCCATTTCATGGAAAGCAAAGGTCACTGCCAAAGGGTGGCTAGTGGCTTACTCCTGGATAATATTAATAATAGATTGCGAAGGAGGAAACATTTCTAACTGTCTTCCCTTAGTGGTGAATGTTGAAAAACCATGCAGAGATCATTGTGATTGACGATAAGCAAGGTGCATTTTTTTTCTCTTTTGGAAAGGACACAAGGTACATTTTGGAAGCTATGTTTAGAGATATGGGGATTTCAAGTAGTTTTCCCCTTACCAGAGATTTATTGTTCCATTCTCCTTGTGGGGATTCATTATCAATGTTTTTTAAGTCGATTTGGCATTTGGTAGTATTGGCCCTTTACTTTATGTCTTTACCCTCTTTGGATAGTTTGGGTAGAGGGAAACAAATGGATTTTCAAATATGTAAATACTATGCGGCCTCTCTATGGGGTGCACTTAATTCGCAGTTTTGCAGTATCATGTGGGGATGGAACCTAGTGGTTTAGGATTATCTGATTTCTTTTGAAACTGATCCAAACTCCAATGTCATGTAGGAACCTATTTGAATAGTTTGGCAGTGTGAAATGAATGAATTTTCGAAGATGCAGATACTAATGCAGCCTCTCAATGGGGTGCAATTAAGTTCAGAGTAGTTTTGCAGTATCATGCGGAGACAAAACCTAGTGGCAACAAGTTATCTGGTTTCTTTAAGAATTGGTCCAATGTTACGAAGTACTTGCCAATAGATAGGTAAGATACCTTAGCAATAGGAGAGATCGTAAAGGCGCATTAGTGATGATGGCTGGCACCATACAATACCAAATGAAGACACTGTATGTTTAATGCGTACTATAACCAGTAAGAGACATTTTTTGCTGTTGAGAGCAGCTCCGCCATTCTCAGCTGAGGTCAACACGAGCATAAGAAGCCTCCAGCAATATTATTTTGAGTTTTTTTTTCCTTAAAGTTCGACTCTGTTAGTTTATATGTTCTTTCTATTATTGTTTTATTTGTTTGTTCCAGTGTTTTCAAGGCGTCGCCTAGATAGGCGGTGGGGATTTGTGCAAATATTTAAAAAGTTTAGGGGGGTCTCTCTAATTTAAAAAAAAAACTTTAAAAATAGAAACCCCCCCTTTCTACAATAAACACCTCGAACCTCTCTCTTCCTAAACTCATTCTTTTCATTTGCTCTAACCAAGAAACGCTGTCGAAATCTTCGGCGACAGATATTTGCTACCCAACAATTTGTGGACATGATTTTAATTAATATGAAGTGTTTTTGATCATTTTATGAAAATTTAACATTCATTATAAAATATAGTTAGATATATATAATTATGTATATGAACTGTTTAGGGACCTATAAAATATATATAAATATTTTTTATCGCCTAGGTCACGTCTAGGCTTTGTCTAGACTACGCCTCGCCTAGACAGGGCAAATCGCTTATACATCGCCTTGGCGCCGTGAAAACACTGGTTTGTTCCATCTCATGAAATTAGTAATACTTATGCTTTTTTTTCCCAGATGTACAGCAGTGGCAACCCAACAAACATTGCAAACCCTATCAAGGATGCTAGTGTTCATATTGATATTAAAACGCTTGGTGGAAAGCTTACTTTGTACCGTACCACTTTATGTCAAGCAATTCCATGGGAACAAGTTCCTCTCAGTGATGATCTGGATCCACTAGGTTATCTGGAATCATACAATGTGAAAGACATCCAATTGATCTGCTGCCAATCTGATGCAAACACCTTATGGATTATTCCCCCAGTAGTTCAGGCTAAATTTATCCAGTTCCTCTATGAGGACCTGAGTGTTATCTTTTCATGGGTCTTCTCCAGGGAGAGGCCCAAAGGGAAGGAAACAGTGAAGTGTGATAATTACCCAGAACGTCCTCCCGACCCTTCAGAAATTGAGGAAGTGCTTAATGGTACAACCAATAGCTTCCGGATGAAAGATGTTTACCCAAGATTCTTCCGGCTTACAGGCTCGGGTGATGTACGCCCTCTTGAACAGGCGGTATGCCCACATACATCTCAGTTTCTATTTTGCGTGTTGTATCATATGTCTTCATTCCTCTGGTTTTTAATGGTGCTTTTTCACTTGTGATCTGGACATTACTTTTCAGAATTGGCCTGAAGATAAGGTCAGTGGTGATCTCGTTCTGAATCATGAGCGCTCAGAGTGGTGGTCATTCCATAATACAAATGCATCAGATGTCCGTGGATGTGGAGGGTTGACAGGGCCCATGGCCATCATTGTATCTGAGGAAACACCACGTAAGGCTTCTTATTGCTTGCTGAGAGAATTTTCTATTTTGATGTTTTTCTTATGTAATCTCCTTATATTATACTTCCAACTTCTGCAGAGGGTATTCTTGGTGAAACTCTTAGCAAGTTTAGCATCTGGGGTCTCTACATTTCGTTTGTGCTAGCAGTTGGTCGTTTCATCAGACTTCAGTGTTCCGACCTGAGAATGAGAATACCGTACGAGAATCTTCCATCTTGTGACAGGTAAATTCTAGCTTAATTCCTGGTCTTTCTTCCATTTTAGTAAAATAACCAGGACCTTGAAGTCTTTCAGCGGAATTTTCGTTTGTGGAATTACATTAGATTTTCAACTGAAATTCAAAATCATTCTCATACTCTACACCCCTAGCTCTCTAAAAATTGATCATGAGTTTGTCTTCTGCGTAGGTTGATAGCTATCTGTGAGAACATTTATGCTGCCAAAGCTGAGGGTGAACTCGAAGTTGAAGAGGTTCTTTACTGGACATTGGTTAAGATTTACAGATCACCACACATGCTTCTTGAATACACCAAACTGGATTGATATACCTGATTGCCGGTAGGTTGAAGGGGGGGTTTTACACTAACAAGAGCCGACTGATTTGCATAACACCCAGAAAAAAAAGAATTCCGACAGATTTCATGATTCCTAGGATCCTCGAAGGAGTTTGGTATGGTCCAGAATATCCAAAGTCCTTTGATCCTGTTCCATTCTTTCTAAAATGGCTTCCCACATTACAGAATGGTGAGAGGAGTCAACACACAACACAAGAGGCCCTTACTCCAAGGCTCCTTTTGTACAGTCACATGTGGGTCTTGCTACTCTTGAACTGGGTCTTAGAATATATGGATTTAGTGTGTTTCCATTGATGCAGCTTGATTTGTGCAGACTGTCTTGTTATTATATGAAACTTACCCAACATATTTTTCCCTAATTAATATTTTTTTTATTTCCACAAGAAAGAATGCTAAAATTTTGTAATAAAATATGTTATAAACATATTATATGGGACTGTTGAATATGGCAATTGGGCACATCTCTGCATCAACACCATCATCTTCTTATTCCATCAGCACAATCATGGAGACATGTGGGTCCTGATCTGAGTATAGATTCTTTCTACCGAAAACCCTTCAGGTCCAATGAATGAAATTGGGTTTACATGACAAAATTAGCATCAAATTAGCAATTTTAAGTGAAGTATATATATATTTTTTTTTCATTTGCCTCCATGTATTTTGTATCATATCCTGTAATAGGTATATAAATATTATTATGCAAAATTTGAGTCTATTGGGAATTATATTTATCATTCCAAGACATCTAATATTTGGAAGAAAAAAAAAATTGGTTTTTGTTTAATATTGTTTTTGTATTTTCAAAGAAGACAGAGAAATTGTGTGGATAAGGTACGCGAACGGTGGACTACACAGGCTCCCCTTGCGTCTAGGAAACAGCCACGTGGAATTAGAATCTTCTAAGTTCAAGTCCCAGTATGGGGGTGGAGAAGTGGGTTCCACCTTAACACTTCCTTCACGTGAAATAAATCGTTAAGGAACAAAGGTTATTAAGGTAATTCCATGAGAGCGGTTAAAGATCTCTGTTATTTATGATTTCAAAGGAAGGAAGGAGCGCCATATTTTAGTTGTTCCTAAAACTGCGAGCTCATCATCAAGATAAGATACGGTACAGTGACGCAACGTAGCACACGCAGAAGCTCACAACCCAAGGTAATTCGTTTTTATTCCTGTTTCCAATTCCGATCTTCTCTTCTCAATAATCTCATCGATATTGAACAGAATAGCAGCTATTAATTACGCTTGATTTTAGTTTAATTTTCAAATCCGAAACGAATAGAAATTTGAAAGTATTTGCAGATATATATCAATCTCTGTGAACCGAATTCATTTCTAATTACTTCATTGAATTTTCAAGTTAATCTGTTTTACTTAGAACTTAATCTCTGTATTAAAGTGGATGGATCGATCGTCATAGTCCATTATTATAAGTATTGATTTCCTTATGAAAAATGAAAATATATATGTACTGTCAGCTGATTTTAATTATTTATCAGTCACTTGTGCTTTGTGATTTCGATTTTCCTTTCGTAAAAAGGTTATTGATATATCATGTGATGATCATTTGAGCTTGTAAAACATCCAACTTCGTCTAGATCAATAGAGTCAAATTAGCTTAATTTTTTTTACATCCTAATTTGAGTTTAAAGGATTGGAGATAAACTTTAGATGCATTAGTTAAGAAGTGTGATCTATAAACATTATATTAAAAAAAGAAAAAAACTTATATAAAAAAAATTGTAATTAACTTCTTTTAAATTTAATATTGACTTAAAAAAAAAAAACTTAATTGCGGACAGAATAATAATTGTTCGGATTTAAATTTTGTATTCATTCAACAAACTCTCACATCATTCCTTGTTTAAATCTATATATATGCAGCGTACGTAGATTATGATTTGTTTTGTTTGTTTAGTTGGATGATCCTGATCCGTTGCACTTTAGAAAAAATGTCACTGGCAACTAAGGGAATGCTTATGCGGTATACAACTACTACTACTCCCGAGGTGTACTTACTAAAAGACAAACAAGTAGATCATCATCAGTTAGGAGTGCTTGGAGAGTACAGCTGTCTCTCGCTTCGTTTCAAACGTTTTAAACCCAATTCTTCTTGGGTTCAGAGCCGTCGAGTTCGAGCCTTCCGCAAAGACAACATCAACAACAATATAAATAACAATGGCCTCCTTGCTGCAGATTCGAAAGCAAAGCAATTAGCTGTGGTACCGGTACCTCTTAGCAGCAGAAGAAGCTCTTCTCAACAAGCAGCCTTGCTTACCCCAGACAACCCCCAGACCTCCCACAAACCGCCCATCATGAAGGTACGTAAAACCCATTATTATTACCCAACTCAACTCAAACTTACAAAACAAACTTCTTTAATTAGCATTTTTTAACACTGATAACCATATATATATTTATATAGCTTAATAATTAAGCATGGTTGGGTTGGACCTAATAACATGTTACATGATCCTAATGTTGTGAGACGTCTTCTTAGGTCGTCATACTTTATATTTGTTAACATTATATATATATACTTGAGCCTCCTCCATATATTTATTAACTAGAAGTCTTGAGTACCACTTTAGTGGTTTTTAATTAATTAATATCAAGTTTATTTCTCTTTAGTAAGTAGATTTTTCAGATCAGCTCTTTACCACCAGCTTCGATTCTAAATGACAAGCGATGGAGTCGGAGGGATTTTTCTCCGGCGAAATCTGCGACTGCCACGTCATCATCGACGGCGTGACAGAGGGAGGGTCGCACCGACGCGTGTCCCCCCTGCCTAGAGACAGTTTCGGTTTTGCAATGTGTTGTGAATTTGTGTACGTGGCAGTTGGGCCACTAACTAACTTTTATACAGCAAATTACATTTGGAAACACGTATGAATTAAACATTAACTAACTTTTTTATGAGGATGATTTGGACTTTTTTTAAAAGGGAAATATAATCAATCTTATCTGATAGTCTTTTAGATGTTTTTTTTTTGTTTTTTTTAATGTTGGTACCGAAGAACTGAAGAAATGAAACCATTTTGGTGAGAATTTTAAGCAATAGATTAGATAATTATTTTCTTGATTCAAATGTATGTTTTCTTTACCTTTGTATATATGGTTAATTAATATTCTCATTCCATTAATTTGTCATGTGCATGCAGAGGGTTTTCACATTTGGAAAAGGAAGGAGTGAAGGAAACAAGGGCATGAAGTCCTTGGTAAGCTCTGTTCTCTTCCTTATTACTCATTTGTTATAGATATAATGTGGTTGTATGTGTTTAATTATTTAAAATGAATTACTGATATCTTGTATTTTGAAATGAAATATTGTAGTTGGGAGGGAAAGGAGCAAATCTAGCAGAGATGGCAAGCATTGGATTATCCGTACCCCCTGGTCTTACCATCTCAACTGAGGCATGTCAAGAGTACCAGAAGAATGGTAAGCAGTTACCACAAGGACTGTGGGAAGAAGTGCTGGAGGGTTTGGAAAGCATAGAGAAGGACATGGGTGCTTCTCTTGGCGACCCTGCAAAGCCATTACTCCTCTCAGTCCGTTCAGGAGCAGCAGTGAGCATTTCTCAACTCTTCTTTTAGTCTCAAATTCTCAATCGATGCTAGTCTTTTTCTTTTAATTCAAAGCTACTATAATGTTAGAAACCACTTGACATAAAAATTATAGCTGTCAGATAAGGGCCCAACCCAACTATCTATATCAAGGGAAGATTTAATAATTGAGATAAACGGGCAAATATGCTTGTGAGGAAGTTTGAACACGTAACCTCTAGAATAAAATTACTCTGATACTATGTTACCTCCAGAATAAAATTACTCTGATACCATGTTAGAGTTACCACTTGACCTAAAAGTTATATCTACCAGATAAGGGCCCAACTATGTATATAAGATACATAGACATTAACATATAAGACTTCAATTGGTTGTCACAACTCACAAGATGTAGTGACAAAAATGCCACATAGTTTTTTGTAATTTTTGCATCTTAATTTGTTTTTAACTCTTTGGGTTTCCTTTGGCTGCTTAAGTAAGTGGGCTATTTTGACTGATTTGTTGTAGATATCCATGCCTGGGATGATGGACACTATTCTTAATCTTGGCCTTAATGATGAAGTGGTGGCTGGTTTGGCCTCAAAAAATGGAGAGCGTTTTGCATATGATTCCTATAGACGATTTCTAGATATGTTCGGCAATGTTGTAAGTGCTCTTTAATTAATACTAGCATTTAAGACCTTATCTGTTATGTCGTTCAAGACTAGAGATAGTACTAGTCTTTTAGGAGTCTTATTTATATATCTCCTTATTTATGTGTTCTCGAAATCGTTTAATCCAATGTTTAAGGGGCATGCCAAAAATGATTTAATTCGTTATTTCTATTTAGATAGATTTAACCTCCTTTTATAATGCCCTTGCAACTTATTATGGAACTGATTAAAATGCCCAAGATGAAGATGCTTTAATAAAATGGAATTTTTCCACCTAAAGCAGGCCACTCTTCCATAGAGTTTGTTGTGTGATGATGGGGAGATTTACATACACTAGTTGGGTGCTAGAAGAGACCCAGATGCCCTAGAAGCCCTAGAAATTCCCAATTATTTTAGAAAATTGTAGTAAACTAATTGCTTTTGTGGATTTGAAGGTCTTGGGCATTCCGCACTCATTGTTTGAAGAGAAATTGGAAAAATTGAAGGAATCAGCAGGAGTTGAGCTTGACACTGATCTAAAAGCTTCTGATCTCAGAGGACTTGTAGACCAGTACAAGAAAGTTTATCTTGAAGCCAAGGGTGAACAGTTTCCTTCAGGTACTAACTCTTTTTCTCTTACTTCTCTTAGACTAGATATTTTAGTTAACTGATTATTAAATGTGCTGGACTCCTGGTTCATTGATCTTATAATTGTGGAACTCACATGAGCTTTCTCATACTTAATTAACTTATGGCTCAATCTTGAGCCATAGACTTGGTTGTCCTAGTCAGGGTCTTCTTATAGCTACAAGAATTTAGTAGTTAGAGCTAATGAAACATGAAATCCAGGAAGTGAAAGAGATGAAAATATTGAATTAAGTTGGGATTGTCTTCATGACAAAGATTCCTAATGTATACTAGTCATATGCTCTGGACAAGTAGGCTTTTTTGATGCATCTTCTGCCCAAATTTTGGAATGAGCTTGTGAATGTTTAAAGTATTCATCTTTCATCAATTTATCTCCCTCTTTTCATTTTTTATTTAGTTGACACCATGTTGTTGAAAAACTGCCTTGTTGAGTTGAGTTTGAGTTTTCTTTCCAATTTTATCGTTTGAGGATGCCTATCCACTTAAATATTGATTGCTTGTTGAGGCCTATGAATTTCATAAAATTTTGAAAGTAGGATACTCCAAATTCAGGGGTCAAAGGGATTCATAAAGTGTTCCTGGTGGCAAAAAAAAATGTGAGTGAAAGATCCCACTAAATCAAATTGGGTCCACGAATCTAAGAAATAGTGAGATTTCTTGATCTCTCTCCATTCAAAGATCCAGAATTTGAATGGATGGCACTTCATTGATTCCACCAAATTTTTTTGTTTCAATTGATCCCTGTTATTCATCATTAGAGGATGAGTTTATCAGCTTTTAAAATGTGTCTTGATCTTCGGTATGCATCTGCAGACCCAAGAAAACAGTTATTGCTTGCTATTCAAGCAGTTTTTAATTCATGGGATAGCCCAAGAGCCATCAAGTATAGGAGCATCAACCAGATAACTGGGTTGAAGGGGACTGCTGTTAACATTCAATGTATGGTGTTTGGAAACATGGGAAACACTTCAGGAACAGGTGTTCTGTTCACAAGAAATCCAAGCACTGGTGAAAAGAAGCTATATGGAGAGTTCCTTATCAATGCCCAGGTCAATAAAATACTACTACTTCCACCTTGATTTTACTTGGCTGATTCATGCATTCTGTTTTCTTTTTAACAAGTTATAAAATTCTGGTTTAAGCAGGGTGAGGATGTTGTAGCTGGAATTAGAACTCCGGAGGACATTGATGTTATGAAACAATGCATGCCAGAAGCCTATGGAGAACTCGAGGAAAACTGTAAAATTCTAGAGAGTCATTACAAAGATATGATGGTAAGAATGAAGCTAGTCCTCAACTAGTGAAGTGATGGATTTTCATGTTTGTCAATCAAAAAAATTGAGTCTATTAGTTATTGCTGTTTCTTGCCACTTAAGTAGGTTCCTTTTGGTTGTTGCAGGATATTGAGTTCACTGTTCAAGAAAATAGATTGTGGATGCTGCAGTGTCGAACAGGAAAGAGGACCGGCAAAGGTGCAGTAAATATTGCAGTAGACATGGTTAAAGAAGGGGTCGTTAGTACTCATTCTGCCATCAAGATGGTAGAGCCACAGCATCTCGACCAACTTCTTCATCCCCAGGTACAAATTGACATGAAGAAAACCACAGTATGGCCAACAGTCCACGAAGAATTTTACCACCTCCTTGGACTTTTATGGAGGTTGAATTGTGATTGTGCAACCACACATAACAAAATGCATCTCTTGCATGAATAAGATATTATTATGTTACTCTGATCTATCTATTGAAGTTCTGTTTTCAAGTTGAGTTATGTGATTTGACAGTTAAATTACCATGTATTATATTTGCATAAGCAAAAATAAATTTCATGCAGTGATATAGATTCTCTAATTATGTGAACGAATGCATTTTCCTGGATGTGTTGGTTTGTGCTTTTAAGCACTGAAGTGCATAAGCATTCTAGTATTTGGAGCCATGAATGACATGCTACCTAATTTCTATATGTTAGTTTGAGGATCCATCTTCTTACAAAGACGAAGTGATTGCTACTGGCTTGCCGGCGTCACCTGGAGCTGCAGTTGGTCAGATTGTGTTCAGTGCTGAAGATGCCGAAGCATGGCATGCACAAGGACAGTGTGTTATCTTGGTAAGCTCCTACTTCTCTAGTTTTCTTTTGGATTTACAAGATTAAAGGTTGCAAAACCCATTCATATGGTATTGTTTCTATACTATCAACATCCAAACCACCGGATCATGTGATCCCCACAGCATAAGTAGCAATGTTATAGGTACTATTCATTCTATTAGATCGAAATATTTGACATATTGAATAGTTGTTATCTTGATGGAGCACATATTTCTATAGGATATTTTCTGGTGAAACCAATCTCCACTTCCTTTCCCTTCTCTAAGTAGGAGTAAATGCCAAATCTACCATTAGAAACTAGGATTTATTTTTATTTTTATTTACACTGAACCTTTTCCATAGACTTGAGATTTCAAGAATATGAATTTATGTAACTTTAAATGATTCACATACCATCTATGGGATTGACTACTTCGGACTGGGAGTATGTTCAACAAAATCCATTAATATTAGGTTTAAAGTTTTAGTTTGGGAATACTAATTCTTTTTCTGTCCTCATATTGGTAACATGAACAAATTCGTTTCCAACATTAAATGGATTTTGTGTCACTCTAGGTAAGGGCGGAGACCAGCCCAGAAGACATTGGGGGCATGCACGCAGCCATTGGAATCTTGACGGCAAGAGGTGGAATGACCTCTCATGCAGCAGTTGTAGCCCGTGGATGGGGAAAATGCTGTGTTTCTGGATGTTCAGATCTTCGTATAAATGATACTGAGAGGGTTAGATAATTGATTGTGTTCATGAGTCAAACGAATAGCTGCTTAAGCTAAGAAATGTTACTTATGGTAGCCATTTTCACATTGGTTGCATTATTTTTTATGCAGGTAGCTATAATTGGGAACAAGGCATTAAAGGAAGGAGACTGGCTATCACTAAATGGATCAACAGGGGAAGTGATAATAGGGAAGCAAACACTCTCTCCTCCTGCTCTAAGTGGTGATCTGGAAACCTTCATGTCTTGGGTTGATGAAGTACGGCTTCTCAAGGTATTAATACCAGTTCATAAACCTAACCTTACACTCTTGCAGAAATGCATCTAGAGGAAAATATACAAAATTGTTTAAGGTGAAGAATAATATGAAAGACCATTGACACCTTTCTATCGGTTTAAGTATTGATTGGAGAGCCTTAAAGTGAGATGCATATATATATATATATATATATATATATATATATATATATATATTGGTTGCTCAATCTAAGCACTATTGTGGTCCACTAGGTTATGGCAAATGCAGACACCCCTGAAGATGCACTAACTGCAAGAAATAATGGTGCACAAGGAATTGGACTTTGTAGGACAGAGCACATGGTAAGCATAGCTCTCATCTAGCTGATTTTTGCTTATATTCGGCGTATGATAAGATGAAGTGAACAAATTTAGATTTGATCATGTCCTATGCCTCTCCGCAACTACTGTAGCAATATTTCTCTTCGATCTTTGATCTTGTGAGATTTTCCTCGTCGTCGAATAGAACTGAACATATTAAAATTTTGGTTATTTATGAAAGTTTTGACATCCACTGGTGTTGTCAGTAGTTTTTCAGATTTCCTATGCTCTTGTGATAATTTACTTCAACAAAGGAGAAACATGTTGATTGACATATGGATGGCACAGTTTTTTGCTTCAGATGAGAGGATAAAAGCTGTGAGGCAAATGATAATGGCAGCAACATTGGAACAGAGAAAGGCAGCACTGGACTTGCTCTTGCCCTATCAGAGATCTGATTTCGAAGGCATTTTCCGTGCAATGGATGGTAGTTCTCTATCAACTTACAAAGCTTTGAACTTATAGCCTCCTTTGTTTTTGTTGTTGATTGCAGAATTGTAAATGGAAAAAATTTCAGGTCTTCCAGTGACGATCAGACTGTTGGATCCTCCACTCCACGAGTTCTTGCCAGAAGGAGACATTGAACAAATTGTTCGTGAACTAACCTCCTACACAGGCATGACTGAAGAGGAAGTTTTCTCAAGGGTTGAGAAACTCTCGGAAGTAAATCCAATGCTCGGTTTCCGTGGCTGCAGGTTCAATTCACCATGATCTTACCTTTCAATTTATGAATTTTTTTTCTTTTTTCTAGACATAACTATTGAAGTTAGGAATTGTTAAAAACCACTCAACCCAAAAGCTATAGCTAACAGATAAGGCACGTACAACCCCATCCTGGACGTGGAGAGCCAGAAGGGAGAAAGAAGAAGATAAATACCAATTATGAAAATGGGGAACACGTAAATGCCAATAACGAGACTTGAATCCAAGACTTCTTGCAAAACCAAGGCTCTGATACCATGTTAAAAATCACTCAACCCAAAAGCTATAGCTATCAAATAAGGGCCTAACAATACATATCAAGCTATCATCAACAAGAATTACATATTACATCATGGAAGGTCTCTTATCACAACTGTTATTTGACAGGCCTCTTGAAAACCATTAGATCATTTATATAATGCTTTATTCAAGAAAGTTGAATGTGCCTTATCAAAAAAAAAAAGTTGAATGTGATTGGATGGTTGTAAAAATGTGTGCTCATTTATTGTCGGTTTGATCATGTGTGGCCAGGCTTGGGATATCATACCCGGAGCTAACAGAAATGCAGTCACGTGCCATCTTTCAGGCTGCTATCAACATGAGCAACCAAGGTGTTAAAGTTCTTCCTGAAATCATGGTTCCTCTTGTTGGAACATCTCAGGCAAGAGTATTTTGTTTCATTTTAATTGAATGTATTGTTATAAAGTTCTGTCAGTTTGAAGAACTGTCTTTCTTTCTTTTTTTTCTTAATTAACTTTCTAATCCTGTACCTTCTCCCATAAATGGTGTTCATCACTTTAAGAAGGAATTGTATGCCACGAAAAAGGAAGTTTGATTTCAAGATAGAGACATTGATGGCTTCTTAGAGCAATCCTTACACGTTGAAGCTTTTCTGTCAGGAAGTAGGACATCAAGTCAGTTTGATACACAAGGTTGCAGCGAAAGTATTTTCTGAAATGGGCTCCTTCATAGGCTACAAAATTGGCACCATGATTGAGATCCCTAGAGCTGCTCTAGTTGCAGATGAGGTATGTCAGCACATAAGTTCTGCATTCATTGAGAAGAAATAGAGGAAGCTTTCAGTAATTTGTATTTTGGCAGGTTATAGCTAATAATATTTAATCAGGTTCTCTTTTTAATTTAGTTACTTGGCAAAGAAGTCTTTTTAAAATTAGTATTATGCTTATCAACCATATTAAGTTTCACTAATTGCATTTTATTAGTTAGAAGGTAAAATCAATTTCTTTTGAATATTTTGTAGATTGCAGAGCAAGTGGAGTTCTTCTCATTTGGGACCAATGACCTCACACAAATGACATTTGGATACAGTAGAGACGACGTTGGAAAGTTTCTACCTGTATACCTGTCCAAAGGAATTCTGCTAAATGATCCCTTTGAGGTTAGTATACACAATTGTGTTTTCACTCTATTATTCCTAATACTCCTATTACATTCAAGGCAGATGCAATAATGCTTAACATATAATGCCTGTGTACTCTCCTCCAACCCCCCCTTCTTCATAACTAAAGAAAAATGAACATAGGAAGAACTTCTTTCTCCAAACAAAAGAAAAAAATCCCATTTCCCTTTTGTACAAAAGACGTTCATGATATTCTTGTCTAGTAGTGAATCACATGATGTATAACATTTCTTTCTCGAGATTTTGTTCTTTTCTTTCTTTGCCATATTTTATACATTTAAATCCAAGCAATCCTCTGTTCTTTTTTTTTTGGATGATCTTCCCATGAAATTGAAGCTCCTCCCCCCCCCCCCCCCCCAACAATCGAAAAAAAAAAAAACCAAAACAACAAAGAAGAAGCAGAAGAATAAAGTTAAAACTAGACGGAAATTAAAACTACTTGAATAGAAAATAACATGTTAGTGTCGTGATCCTTCCAATTTCAGGTGCTTGATCAAAAAGGCGTGGGGCAACTAATCAAGATTGCGATAGAAAGAGGTCGTAAAGCTAGGCCAAGCTTAAAGGTGAGTATTGAACTTGCTTTATGGTGCTTGTGCTGACTAACATAACTCTACATTCTAACTAGGCCTTTTCGGTGGTGGAAAATTATTTGACCTTTTTCAAATACACTGCCATTCTTTTGTGACTCTCTCACCATAGGTCTAACAATTGATGCTATTCGGAATGAATTGGTTGTTGGGGCCATAGAATATATCAGTTCAAACGCCTGTTGGACATCATAGCATTGAAAAGTTTAGGTGTATGAGCAACTGAGCTTTCAAAACATAATTTTCCTAGCTTCTAAACTTTACCTTGTCTCATACAGAGCTTCCAATGGATAAAGTTCATCAATAATGTAGTTGAAAGCACAGGACATGCAGAGAGGGGAAACTGCCATAATGTGTATCAACTTAGGAGACTTACTAGTTAACGACGCAATTGCAGTGATAGATGCCTTAACACTGTGCTATATATGATATAAATGCACCCAGCACCATGCAAGCTACAATTCAACCTTTCATTTTATGATAACGTGATGATGGGTCATTAAACAGGTTGGGATATGTGGAGAGCATGGAGGTGAACCTTCTTCTGTTGCATTTTTCGCGGAGGCGGGATTGGATTACGTTTCATGCTCTCCATTCAGGTAACACTTTTTCTTACTTCATCACAGAGTAACTTCTACTTCTAGGACCAAAATTTGGTCATTCAATCAGTTGGCATTTTATTTTTGTTGGCAGGGTTCCAATTGCAAGGTTGGCAGCAGCTCAAGTGGCTATTTGAGAAGATTTATTATTTGTTGAGTACAGGGTGCAGGAATTGTATATAAATAGGGGTAAAAATGGTTGTATCTTGTAATAAGCACGGTGTGTGGATAGGAAAAAAAGAAGAAAAAAAACACACCATGACACCATTAATAATAATAATAAATAAATGTGGTTTCTGAAGTGATTGTCTGGGGTCCTTATATTAAGTAGCGATGTTGTATTAAGCATTGTCACAAGGGTCGATATGTCCGAGTGGTTAAGGAGACAGACTTGAAATCTGTTGGGCTTCGCCCGCGCAGGTTCGAACCCTGCTGTCGACGCTACAATTGTAGTTTGCTCTATTTTCGTTTTTGTTGGTAAATGAGAACTAAAATAAATAAATAAATGTTCAGTAATGATGAACGTATTTTTTATATTCTTAAAATGGTAATGATATAACATTTGAAAATAAACATTATTTTAGTGTATTTGTTAACTTAAAAACAACCATTAATAATGTGGGTAGAGTGTATATTTGATGGGTACATTCTAAATTGTAAAGATGATTGTTTAAAAATATTTAAAAATTTTAAAAAAATGCTATTTTAATGTTAAAAAGTGAAATTTAACAATAATTTATTTTATGAATTATATTAAAAGATTTATTTTCTCTTAAATGATAAAAAAAATCATTTATCTGGTAAATAAAGAATAATTTTATTTATTTATTTTAATTTTTAAAAATGTCAAGTACTTGTTCAGTTTACCAGAGCATACGTGTACTTACAGCCCTAATTCAGAAGGAAGGAAACACGTTTAAAAAGGAGATAATGTCAACGTTTGTTTCAATCTTTTACTACTACTACTACTACTACTACTACTACGTACGTGTTCTTAGACAGACAACTGCTTAAAAGAGAAACACGTCGATCATCTCCCTACAATGCTTAGTTTGCTTCCCAACTGCTTAGACCCTGTAATTTAGTTCAGATCCGTCAACTTCGATCCATTCCCAACTACAACAACGCCCACTACATATAATGGACTTCCAAGCTCAAAACCACTGAGAACTTTTGCTTTCCTACCACACTCCCCAGTAAAAGAAGCATACTCTAACAAGCTCATCTCAAGATTTCCCAACAAACACCATGATGATGAAGGTATATAACAATTACCCAAATCAAAATCTTAAGCTCCTCCTTTTGATTTTCTTTTACCTTTTTTATTTTTTGTGATCTTGGTTCATGTGAAATGCAGAGAATTTTCACATTTGGAAAAGGAAGGAGTGAAGGAAACAAAGGCATGAAGTCCTTGGTAAGAAGCTCTGTTCTCTTCCTTAATATTGCTCATTTGTTGTAAATAAAATGTGGTTGAATGTGTTTAATTATTTAAAATGAATTAATTGTGTCTTGTTTTTGAAATGAAATATTATTATTGTAGTTGGGAGGGAAAGGAGCAAATCTTGCAGAAATGGCGAGCATTGGATTATCTGTTCCCCCTGGACTTACCATATCAACTGAGGCATGTCAAGAGTACCAGAAGAATGGTAAAATGTTACCAAAAGGGCTGTGGGAAGAGATAATGAAGGGCTTGGAGGGCATAGAGAAGGAAATAGGAGCTTCTCTTGGGGACCCTTCGAAGCCATTGCTCTTCTCTGTTCGTTCAGGAGCAGCCGTGAGCATTTCTCAACTTAATTTTTGTCCAGTTTTGCGTGTCTTAATTTATCGTTTTTTTCTTTACCCTTTGGTTAATTTCCTTAATTTGGTCGGGAATTTTGACTGGTTTGTTGTAGATCTCCATGCCTGGTATGATGGACACTGTTCTTAATGTTGGCCTTAATGATGAAGTGGTGACTGGTTTGGCATCAAAAAGTGGAGAGCGTTTTGCTTATGATTCCTACAGACGGTTTCTTGATATGTTCGGCGATGTTGTAAGTGTTCTTTAATTCTATCATGTTGAACCTAATCTGCTATGTTGCTCAACAAATACTACTAGATCTTTTAGAAGTCTCATATATGTGTGTGTGTGTGCGTGTGTGTGTGCGTGTGTTTGTTTATTAATAAAAAAAAATTGATTTAATCAATCTTTAAGAAAAGCCCAAGATGATGAAGCTTTAATAAAATGGATAAATAACATAAATAATACTGGTAATTTGTATTTTGATTGGTGATATTTGGGCATATTTTATATTTGTTTTGGTACATTAGTTGCTTTTATGGATTTGAAGGTCATGGGCATTCCACATTCACTGTTTGAAGAGAAACTGAATGAGTTGAAGAAATCAATTGGAGTTGAAGTTGACACTGATCTAAAAGCTTCTCATCTCAAAGAACTTGTAAACCAGTACAAGAAAGTCTACCTTGAAGCCAAGGGTGAACATTTTCCTTCAGGTACTAACTTTTTTTCTTTTTTCCCAATTTTTATCATTTAATGATGCCTAGTCAAGCAAATCTAGAGCAACCCTATATAAATTAAAACAATCATCTTCAAAAGACCACTTCATTAGCATTTAAAAATGTGTTCTGATCTCTTGGTATGCATCTACAGATCCAAAAACACAGTTATTGCTTGCTATTCAAGCAGTTTTTGATTCATGGTACAGCCCAAGAGCCATCAAGTATAGGAGCATCAACCAGATAACTGGATTGAAGGGCACTGCTGTTAACATCCAATGTATGGTGTTTGGAAACATGGGAAACACTTCAGGAACAGGTGTTCTGTTCACAAGAAATCCGAGCACCGGGGAAAAGAAGCTCTACGGAGAGTTTCTCATCAATGCCCAGGTCAATATAATACTACTTCAATCTTATAGTTAGTTTACTAATTCATATGTTTTCAAGTCTTTTTAACAAATTATAAAATCTGAAACATGGTTTACGCAGGGTGAAGATGTTGTCGCTGGAATTAGAACACCACAGGACATTGATGTTATGAAACAATGCTTTCCAGAAGCCTACAAAGAACTCAACGAAATCAGTAAAATCCTGGAGAGTCGTTACAAAGATATGATGGTAGGAATTATTGAATTAACAGGTTTTTTGTTTCTTTCAATTTTGGCAATCAAAATTGAATCTACTAGTTTTTGAATTAACGGGTTTTTCATTTCTATTGTTGCAGGATATTGAGTTCACCGTTCAAGAAAATAGATTGTGGATGCTGCAGTGTCGTGTAGGAAAGAGGACAGGCAAAGGTGCTGTAAAGATTGCAGTAGACATGGTTAACGAAGGGGTTGTTACTCCTCGTTCTGCAATCAAGATGGTAGAGCCACAGCATCTCGTCCAACCTCTTCATCCCCAGGTACAAATCTACCTGAAGATGTTGTTTTCATGTTACTAACTCTGATCTACCTATTGAAGTCCCAGTTTTCAAGTTGACTTGTGTGATCTAAGGTACTATAGATTATATTTGCTAAGAAAAAATTATCTTTCATTCCCAATGAAAGGTATTTTGATTTGTGCTTTTTAAGTACAAGAGTGCACAATGCGTTATTTAGAGCCATGGATTGATATGTCATCCAATTTCTTTTATGTTATAGTTTGAGAATCCATCTTTCTACAAAAACAAAGTCATTGCTACTGGCTTGCCAGCTTCACCTGGAGCTGCGGTTGGTCAGATTGTGTTCAGTGCTGAAGATGCTGGAGCATGGCATTCACAAAGAAAGAATGTTATCTTGGTAGCCTCCTACTTTTCTTTTTCGGTTTTACGAGATTAAACTTTACAAAATCCATTAATACTAGTATATTAATCCTTTTTCTATATGAACTTAATGTATTTCATACATAAATGGATTTTCTGTTCTTCTAGGTAAGGGTGGAAACTAGCCCGGAAGACATTGGAGGCATGCATGCCGCCACCGGAATCTTGACGGCAAGAGGTGGAATGACCTCTCATGCAGCTGTTGTAGCACGAGGATGGGGAAAATGCTGTGTTTCTGGATGTCCAGATCTCCATATAAATGATACCAAGAAGGTTAGATACTTTTGAGTATTTTTCATGAATTTTAATTTAAACAAATATCTGCTTAGAAGCTAAGAAATGTCACTAATTATACTCATATTTTTTCACATTGGTTCCTTAATTTTTGGATGCAGTTAGCTATAATCGGGAACAAGACGCTAAAGGAAGGAGACTGGTTATCATTGAATGGAACGACAGGAGAAGTGATAATAGGGAAGCAAACACTATCTCCTCCTAGTCAAAGTGGTGATCTCGAGACCTTCATGTCTTGGGTCGATAAAGTACGGGTTCTTAAGGTAACAATACTGGTCATACACCTAATTTTACACCCTAATAGAAATGAATGTTGAGGAAAATATAGAAATAATATAAGGTGAAACAATGAGAGGAAAGATTAATATGTGGTTCACTAGGTCATGGCAAATGCAGACACCCCTAAAGATGCAATTACTGCAAGAAATAATGGAGCACAAGGAATTGGACTTTGCAGGACAGAGCACATGGTAAGTAAAGCTTTCATTTTAGCTGTTTTTCTTTGCTAATTTTTTAAGTATGCTAAGATGAATTTCTCTGTTACTTCTTCACGTGGTAATATATATGATGTATAGTAACATAGACTATAAAATGATAAAGTAACCAAGATATTAGTTTGAATCATGTCCTATACGTCTTCACAACTACTTTAATTAGCTATAAAAACATCATAACTGATAAAACATTTCAATAGTTTTTCAGATATCCTATGCCATTATGATAATTTAGTTCAACAAAGGCAAAACATGTTAATTAATTGACTTCTGGATGGCACAGTTTTTTGCTTCAGATGAGAGGATAAAAGCTGTGAGGCAAATGATAATGGCAGCAACAATGGAACAGAGAAAGGCAGCATTGGACTTGCTCTTGCCCTATCAGAGATCTGATTTTGAAGGAATTTTTCGTGCGATGAATGGTACTTCTCCCTCAACCTACAAAAAGCTTTGAACTTATTGCCTCCTCTGTTTCTCTTGTTGCTTGCTAAATTGAAAATGGCAAAAATTTTAGGTCTTCCGGTGACCATCAGGCTATTAGATCCTCCACTCCATGAGTTTTTGCCAGAAGGAGACGTTGAACAAATCGTTAGTGAACTAACTTCCTACACGGGCATGAGTGATGAGGAAGTTGTCTCAAGGGTTGAGAAACTCTCGGAAGTAAATCCAATGCTCGGTTTCCGTGGCTGCAGGTTCGAATCGCCATGATCTTACCTTTCAAATTCAATGATTTTTTTTTTTCCTAGACTTGGCTAATGAAGTTGGGCATTAACTACATATTACATCATGGAAGGTCTCTTATTACATCTTGTCATTTAACATGCTTCTTGACGACTATTAGATCATGTACGTAATGCATTACTCGAGAAAGTTGAATGTCATTTGATGATTGTTTGTTTGATCATGTGTGGCTAGGCTTGGGATATCATACCCAGAGCTAACGGAAATGCAAGCACTTGCCATCTTTCAGGCCGCTATCAACATGAACAACCAGGGTGTTAAAGTTCTTCCCGAAATAATGATTCCTCTTGTTGGAACATCTCAGGCAAGAGCTTTTTTTTTGTTTCGTTTTAATTCAATCTATCGTTGTATGCATTGCTTCTTAGATCAATCATTTACACATTTGAAGCTTTTTTTTAATCAGGAAGTAGGACATCAAGTGAGTTTGATACGCAATGTTGCTGAGAAAGTATTTTCCGAAATGGGCGCCTCTATAGACTACAAAATTGGCACCATGATTGAGATCCCTAGAGCTGCATTAATTGCTGATGAGGTAAATGAGTTCTCAATTCTTTAACAAGTTTATTGCTTGTCAATCATATTAAACTTCATGAATGCATTTTATTAATGTAGAAAAATAAGATCAAGTTTCTGTTGAGTTTTTTTTGTAGATTGCTGATCAAGTGGAGTTCTTCTCATTTGGGACCAATGACCTCACACAAATGACATTTGGATACAGTAGGGACGACGTTGGAAAATTCCTTCCTATATACCTATCCACAGGCATTCTGCAAAATGATCCCTTCCAGGTTAGTATAATACACAATTGTGTTTTCACTCTTAATAATCATATTACTATCAAGGCATATGCAAAATTACTAGGACTTTAAACACCTATTACGGCACACACACACTAAATGTTGATAGGATTATCTTACAATACACAAGCAAAGTTAAAGATAGACAAAGCTGGGAAGATAAATGTTAAACACAATAGACAAAGCTGGGAAGATAAATGTTAAACACAACATTAAAACACTGGATCTAAAACTAGAAGACTCGATGATCACAAATGAAAATACAACTCTTATTTATAGACAAACACGGACTTCAAACGTCTTCAAATCCGCGGACTTCAGAAGGCTTCAAATCCGGGACAGCTGGTAGTCTTTGAGCTGGCTGCAGATAAAATCACGTGCGATGAGTTGGAAAGACGAGCACTCACAAAAGTAGACAAGCCATAAAGCAAAGATGCTTCATTCTTTATACTGTACATAAAGTGGACGCATCATGTCGATTTGTCCTCTTGTGGTGAGTGGGGGACATGAGTGGGGACCACTACATGTGAAGATGAGCTAGCAGATGAGGAGGAATCTGGCTGAGCTGGTGGAGATGATTGCTGGGCAATGTTGATGTCATCGATGAGGTCAGCGAGATAGCGTTGCATTTGTCGGTCAATCATGCGATGAGCACGGTGAATTCTTGAGAGTACTGTTAATCTTGTTGAAGGAGAAGATTCAGAGAGGTCAATGTTGTTGAGGCGTTGGATGATTCGTCGTGAGTCACAGAATCGTCGAAGTCGGAGGAGAGCGAGTTCTCGTCGGAGACGGGGAAACTGGTTATGGGGGTTGTTATCCATGTAAGTGGAGAGGATGCGATCTCTGTTTTGACTGTTGGTGTTGTCGGCAAGGTAAGCAGTCAGATATCGAGAGAAAAGGTAGATGTTCATGGTGAGGTATCAAACTAAGTTTCCATATCTACATCAGGGTCACCTGTGTCAAAGTTGTCGAGCCAGTCTTCATGGTGATCAGTGGGTGGAGGAGCACGAACACCTAAGGTAATGAGAGCATTGTCTTCAAACTCTTGAGCTTGTTGGCATTCAATAATTTCGGCGTCAGAAAGAGGTGGATCATTTACACTTCGGCTGGGTGGAAGATCTCTGAAATTAGGAGTGAGAGGAAGATCATGACGAATCTGATATTGATATTCTGCTTCTTGTTGTTCTTGATTATCATATAAAGGTTCAGAACTGAGGCGTTGTCTAATCCGAGAAGGACTGGGAGATCTAGCAGGAGGATCTCTGAATTGAGAAAGAGGAGCTTCAAGATGTCACGGGGCTTGATTCTGTATTAATTCATCCAAATGTTCAGAGGGAATGAATTCATGAGGCCAATGAATTCATGAGGCCCGATATGTCACGCCTGGAATGCACCGCAGCACATTCTACCCAGACGTGATGAGTACTCTACCCCTCAACCCGCAGGTCTTGGGAGCACTCCAGCCATTATATACCACATAATATTGTCACATCCCAGTACACAGCATCGCCGCAGCGTCTAGTACCCCCGGGATCATTTGTCCCTACTATTCCCTCATGAATAGTAAAGGGCCTCCCCCATATTCGAACTCACAACCTCATAAGGTTTGATTTCGCAATCTGAGTAGCCACTGAGCCATTGCGGGTTGAGGGGTAGAGTACTCATCACGTCTGGGTAGAATGTGCTGCGGTGCATTCCAGGCGTGACAAAAAGGCCTTATGTACCATAAGGTCTTTTTGTCACACCCCAGTACACAGCACACCGCAGTGTCTAGTACCCCCGGGATGTGATGGGTACGCATACCCCAGCCATAGTACCACATAATATTGTCATATCGCCATGTAGCAACCCAACCGCAGCTGGTCTACATCGAAACGATTATTTGTCCCTACTATTCCCTCATGAATAGTAAAGGGCCTCCCCCAAGTTCGAACTCGCAACCTCCCTTAAGGAGTTAGAATTCGCAACTTGAGTAACCACTGAGCCAATCAGTGGTTACTCAAGTTGCGAATTCTAACTCCTTAAGGGAGGTTGCGAGTTCGAACTTGGGGGAGGCCCTTTACTATTCATGAGGGAATAGTAGGGACAAATAATCGTTTCGATGTAGACCAGCTGCGGTTGGGTTGCTACATGGCGATATGACAATATTATGTGGTACTATGGCTGGGGTATGCGTACCCATCACATCCCGGGGGTACTAGACACTGCGGTGTGCTGTGTACTGGGGTGTGACACGATATGAGTATGAGAGCTTGAAGAAGGAGAAGAATTATTAATGTCTTCTAGAAATCGTCGGACTCCAGAAAGGATTGTATCTGTAAGATGGCAAGAGTAAGTCTGGAACTCTTGAAGATAACGTTCTGCAATAAGGCCTTGGGATGAATCTGAGAATGGCTGGTAGCCAATATATATAGCATGAAGGCGAAGAGGCCTTTGCTGGCAGATCTCAGAAAGATGACGTAGCCATGTGTGTCGTGGAGCAAAAAGATCCAGGCAGGAATCTAAGAGTGATAATGTAGTACATGACTGTAAATGTTGCTGTATTTCAGAAGGAATAAAGGTTAAAACTATTTTGTATAAACAGGAAATACACCATATATACCAGAAAAACTTTTCAGATATATCAGGACGAAGATGAAATAAAAACAAATAGGGTTTAGTTTGATGGAGGGCCTGAGGTTGAAGGTAAAGATGGGCTGGGTAGTCCATGAAATAGTTATGGGCATACTCAAACAAGTGTTGTTGAGCAAAAGTATGGACTGCATGAGCAGTTATAGGTCTGGGTAGATCAGGAGGAAATATGGCACCTATAAGAGGGAATATGCCATGGGCATGGATAAGTTGAATGGGCTGAGTTCGAGGAACAGTAGTAGGCTGGATTATTAGAGGGAAAGTAAGACCATTATGGAATAGGGAAACCTGATGAGCATTAGGTTTCTGGATAGGTCTGGATAAAAAGTCAGCCAAAACATTCTTAGTTCCTGGAATATGTTTAACTGTAAATTGGAATTGAGTAAACCATTCCTGGAAACGAAGAAGTTGAGCAGAGGGAACCATTTTGTTCCTGAATTCCAACATTTTGGGAAATGAGGAATTATCCATTTGAATCTCAAATTGAGCAGGCCTTAGGAAAAAGGCGAACTTCATAATACCATATTTAACAGCAAGTACTTCTTTGATTGTGATATGGTAATGGAGTTCTGATTCTGAAAATTTGCCACTGTGATAGCCGCAAATAGAATCATTAGAATCCTTTCTTTCAAGAAGAACAACACCCCAGTAATAATCAGACGCATCTGTCTGCAGAATAAGTAAGCTTGTAGTAGGGATAACCAGTGGGGGAGGATTCAGACAAATCTTCTTGAGGATATGGACAGCATCAGTATGTGTATCCTGCCAAGGAGGTGGATGTTTCTTCAAGAGAGAAGATAGGACTGATGTGTACCGAGTAATGTGAGGTATAAACATCCGTAGATAATTGATAATTCCAAGAAATTGCTGAAGTTGTTTAATTGTCAAATGAGTGTCAGGGAATTGAAGTAATTCCACAGCAATATGAGAACCAGGCTGATAGACACCATTGAAGAACTTCATACCAAGGAAATCAATTTCGGATGTGCATAATATACTCTTCTTTTCGGAGAGCATGATACCATGTTGTTGCGTAATAGCTAAGAACTGAGATATAAGCTGGTGATGAGCAGCTTCAGTCTTGGAGAAGAGTAAGATGTCGTCAATATAGATAAGAGCTGTAGATAATATAGAGGCATATATACGCGTCATTGCTTTCTGAAATAGGGAAGGTGCAACCTTGAGACCAAATGGCATGACAGTCCATTGGTAATGAGCGTTAGGTATACAAAAAGCTGTCTTGGATCGATCATCAGGATGAATACCCAGTTGCCAAAATCCTGCTTTCAGATCAAATTTGCTATAAATGGTGGATCCTGAAAGTAAGGTAAGCTGGGAGGATATCTTGGGAAGAGGAAATTTATCATCCTTGAGAAAGACATTCAACGGTTTGTAATTGATAACAAAACGTTTCTTGCCACGTGTGAGTTCAGCTCGTTTATTGACATAGAAGGCTTGACAAGCCCAATCAGAAGTAGTAGGTTCAATCAAACCTTGAGACAGGAGATCATCACATTCTTGCCTTGCTAAGGCAAGTTCATCAGGAGGCATGCCAGGATGGATTGCCTTGGTTGGATTGATGTCTTCATTCAGCTTGAATGGGAGATGTACATAGAACGTAGAATTCTTCCATAGAGGATGTTGATGAGCAAAAGTCTTGTGAGATTCACTGAAACATGACTTAAGCTGATCTTGAAAGTTGGGAACATCCTTGGGAATATCTTGAATGGTATACAACTTAGGAATAATTGTATATGGTAGAGTTTGATTCTTGTAAGAAATTCCATGAGGTAGAATTCTGATCTTGGACTTGGAGTAAAGATCCATTCCAAAGAGGATATCTTTATCAGGAAGATCACATCCAAGTATATGAGTCCAGATAATGAGATTAGGGAAGAATTTAAGACCAATCTTCCGAGCAGTAATCAGTTGAGTCTGAAAAATCTCATTATTTGCAGCTTTGAATGATTCGGTATGAGGTTTCCAAAAATGATCCGGGAGGATGCGAGGATTCATCATACTTTTAAATGCACCAGTATCGAAATAACCAATTACCTTGATTGGATTATCAAATTTGGTAGGTAATACGAAAATTTCAGCATAGGGCATAACATGAGAGACATCCATAGAAGGAGGATGATATGGCTTAATCATACCGATATAATCATCATCATCAGGGGAAGACATAGGATCCTCATCATCAGAAAAAGCTTCGTGATAAACGAAAAGAGTGTCATCATTTGGAGATTCTTGTTCTGAAAATACAGACTCAATATCTTGATTATCTTGTAGAGAATAGGAATGTTGAATCTGTTGAATAAGATGTTGGCCTTTCTTATTCTTGTCAGGACATTGTTTGGCAAAATGTCCAGGCTTTTTGCATATATAACACCGAGTGTTTGTAGATGGTGTAGTGCGGCGCTTGAAGTAGCGAAGATGACGCTTTTTCTTCCATTTTTGTCGTTTAGAGAACTTTGAAAATGTCTGAGGATTCTTTTTATGGAATTTCCATAATTTGGATGATTTCTTCTTTTTGTGAGGAGAGCAGTGACAATTGGATTTGCATCCAATCTCAAGATACTTCTTATCACAGACATTTGATGTATAGAAGGTAGATGTCTGAGACTCTGAAATAAGTCGTCGTAATTCACAATTTCTTTCAATGGCTTCAAGTAGTTGCTGAAATATTTCAGCAAGAGATAATTGTTCCAAAGGTCTTCCAAGAGCTTTGAGAAGACGGTTTAATTCAGGATGAGTTTCCTTTGGAAGTGAAGCAATAAATGTATGTTTCAGATCTGTCTTATCATATCCGCCAAGTAAATGATAACGCTGAAGCATTCGAGAATAATGTCGATAAAGATCTTTCTTTCGGAGAGAACAACATTTCATAGTGAAATATTCTTGTTTGTATTTTTTCTCCAGAATAGCAGCATCACCAATAAATTCTTGAACAAGAACATTATAAAAATCTGTAAGAGAGATCTGAGTGAGTTGAAGCATTCTATATTCTCCAAGGGAGGAGAACCAATCACGAACAAATCCAGTACATCGGGATATAAAGTCAGAAATGACGGCATTAGATGTACGATCAGCAATAATTTGGTTTGACATCCATGCTGCCCAAGATATAAGCTTGGAGCGCCATTGTTCATAAGGGACGTCATCAAGAGAAAACCAAGGGCCATTTCCAGGGCGACTGAAAAATTGCTGAGGATTGGTCTCTTGAGGCTGATTAGTAGTATCTCACATATCTACTTCTTCATCAAAAGCCTGAGGTTGAGTCTACGATGAAGAAGGATCATCAGCCATATGAATCTGATTAAGAGCAGATATATCCATCAGATAAGATTCAGTATCAGATACTTCGGATATAGCTGGATCAGAAGAAACTTCTGTAAGAGCATCAAATTCTGCTTCAGAAGATCCCAAAGAGAGGGATTCAAATTGATCAAGATCATCTATAGGAGAAACATAGGTGAGGTTGTCATAGGGAATAATGGGATGACTCGGAGGAGGTTGAGTCTGTGGAGGCTGAGGGGATACAGTAGCAGGAACAGCGAGAGGTGTTGGTTGGACTACAGATGTATAGGAAGGAGTGTAAGGCACAAATGGTGAGGATGGCATGGTGGCCTTGCCTTTATCCTCAAAAATTGGTCGAGGACCTCTAGGACGAGGAGGTGTACCTATTGGTGGGTGGATTGATTGTGGTAAAGTTACTACGGGTGGAGTTGAGAAAGGGATGACAGGTGGTTTTGGAGCAGGTGTTTTACTGGCCAATATAAGGGTATTTAATAGGACAGATTGACGATCATTCTTAGGTGCAGGTGGTGGTAAGAATGAATAAGACGACTGAGAAGGTTGAGAGGGGAATGACGATCTGACAAGAGACATGGGATAAGCTTCAGGAAACACCGGAGGTGTATGTGGTTGAAGCTTTTGGAGATCATACATCACATATGACAACTGTTCTTTAAGTTGTCTGATCTCATGTTCAGCAACATCAAAACTAGGACCAGTGATATTATTCTGGATATAATATCGGAGAAGAGTATCCAATTCCTGAATCTTCGTCTGAAGTTCAGTATAATATTTTTGACTGATAGCAGCTTGGATATCTGTATTTTGAACAAGACTGGTTGTTGTCGTAGTAAGATGAGTAAGATGCTGATCAATCTGTTGAAGATAACCATTCTGGACAATAGCATTTTTGGTTTGCCAATTTAATACTTCTTCAGCAGATGTTAACGGCTTTGGAGTACCATCGGAGCGAATCTCGTTGAGAGGTACAAATGGTTTAGCGGTAGTCTGATGTGTAGGATCTGTCACTCTTATAAGAGGAGGGAAATCCTGATCATAGGATCCAATAGGATAACACGGAAGAATCAGAGGGGCTGCAGGTGGAGCAGGAGGTTCGTAATGATACCGAAGAGAAGGACGGCAAGAAGACTTAGAAATTTTTGCTTATTCTTCTTCTGTGATTGATTATAAGCTTCTTCATATTGGTAGAATTCCATGGCATCATCAGTGTCATAACCATCATAAGCGTCCATGGCTTCATATGAAGGATCATACTTATCCATCTAAGTATCATCGTCATATTCGTCTTGACATGTGCAACCAGATTTACACATCTCAGGATTACAATCCCATATAAAATGTCCATCGACATGAGAATGATACATAACTGATCCATCAGGTTGGAAGGAATGTAGTGGAGGATCTTCGACCGGTTCATGAGTAGAAATAGGTTGAATCTTCAGAGAATGACAGACAGGTAAACTATCTGGGAGTTGCTGAAGAGATCCAAATATAATCGGCTGAATCATCATAGAGTGATGAACAGGTAAACTTTCAGTGGATTGCTGGAGAGAACCGAATGTAATCTTGACAGCACCATCAACTTGCTTCTTCATGAGAGGGCAAAGAGTACTAGTCACAGGTTCTGAGCGTTTGAGGAAATGCTCATAATTGGTGAACCATGTTAATGGTAATATCTCACGAAGTTCTTTTGTGGAATATGCTTGGGAATCTGAATGATTGTAGGAACATCATTATCATGAACAAAGGCCATGATAGTACCAGTAGGTTTCTGAGTGCGAAGGTGGATAGCATGGTCTTTGAGGCGAAAAGCCATTTGATGATGGAGAGTTGCCATAATACTATCCTGTCGATGCTGGACACCAGAAAACTGGATCTGAACTTTAAACCGAGTAGGTAAGGTGGGATCTGACAGACAGACGTTAAAGTCTGGAGTGATTGTAAAGATCATAGATCCATGACTAAGAGTGGTAATGATTGTTCCAATACAAGCATGTTCATATGAAAGGAGATTTGTATCGAGCAGAGCGATACGAGCAGACATTGGTAGGTCTCCGCGACCATGATAAGAAAGAACTAGACGGATAGCTCCCATATGGATATGAGTATATCCATGAGCTAACCAGTGACGGATGAACGAAGGTTCAAACTCAAGGGTTACATATTGTTCTTGCATAGTAGACTCAAGAGTACAGTGAGTAAGTGCAGTGCTTTGTATATATTCCTTAATAGGAGGACTCTTACGACTAATTAACTTTTTAACCGACGTAGAAAATGACTGAGACTTTTTAGTAAACAACCAGTAGGGATTTAACAAAGGAGGAATAGTTTCAGAAACTTTACTATCTGCAGGTATATGAGTTACTTCGACTAGATCATCGATTTTAGAAGCTTGTTTAATACATGACTCAGGAAGACTTGAAAAATTAAAAGAGGAAGATTTTAAAATCGGACTAGGGTCGGACGTAGAAGATGAAGGGGGACTATCACCAAAGGGTTCCATGGATACTGTCAGACCTCTTTGTCTTACGTCGGCACTCTCCCTTGGCCCGTCAAGACCCTGTTTTTAGTATCCCACGAAAAAAACAGGTGAAAAATATATTCATCTGCTTCTATGAAAGACCAAAACCAATTTTTCAAAATCTAAGTACTCGTTCAATCATCAATTTCGACTGCATCACATATATAACAGGCAAAACATAAGCGAAGTAAGCCACAACATAAGATAGCAAGAATAACTAAAACTATAATCAACCACAAAGGAAGATGACTCAAAAGAGACATGATTAAATACAGAGGATATGCTCTAAGATGAGTATAACAGTATGTAAACTGACACACATAAGAATTCCTAAAAGGATTATAACGATAAAACAATACGGATTAATTGGCACAAAGAACCAAAACAAACTTAACATTAATAAGGTTAGAATTAGATGGGAATCAAAAGTAGATGAAGAATTGCAAATTACATGTTAGTGACATTATGGTTTGTTTGGATGCGACTGCAGGTGCTCGACCAAAAGGGTGTGGGCGAACTAATCAAGACTGCCATAGAAAGAGGTCGCAGAGCCAGGCCTAACTTAAAGGTGATTGTATTGACTATTTTGTTGTTTAATATTATTGTATTGTATCTAAAAGAAAGAAAACAAATTGATGAATTGCATAGCAGGTTGGGATATGTGGAGAGCATGGAGGGGAAGCTTCTTCTATTGCATTTTTCGCCAAGGCGGGATTGGATTATGTTTCATGTTCTCCATTCAGGTAACATTTTTTTGGTTCCTCATCAGAGTAACTGGTGATGTCTTAAGAGCACCAGAATTGGGGTATTGAAAGTTGGTGTTTAATTTTGGTTGGCAGGGTTCCAATTGCAAGGCTAGCAGCAGCTCAGGTGGCTATTTGAGAAGATTCATTTACTTGTTTGAATAAAGGGAAGTTTCTTTTAACTACTGTTTGTTGTTGAGTGTAGGGGTGCAGGAATTGTATATAAAATAGGATAAAGGGTTGTATCTTGTAATAAGCATGGTGTTATGGGTAGGACAAAAACATAAACACCATGATACAACTGATGTTCCTGCAAAATGCTCCAATAATAATAATATTAATAAAGAAAAAAAAAATATATATATATATATATATATATATATCAGCTTGTGGGTTGCCTTTCACTTCATTTAAGTTTCTGTTTTGTGCTAGACATAGATTAAAACTAAATAAGCGTTTTCCCATTTCAAACAGGTCGATATGTCCGAGTGGTTAAGGAGACAGACTTGAAATCTGTTGGGCTTCGCCCGCGCAGGTTCGAACCCTGCTGTCGACGCTACATTATTTTTCTTCTTTTTCCATTTTGTCCCTTCAAATCAATTGAATCAAATTCAACCCTTTCCTTAATTTATTCTACACTCTCTGTAACCACCAATAAAATAAAAAAAAGTGTTACTCGTAAAATCAATCAAATCAATTTTCAATTTATTAAATGATAACGTTCAAATTACATCCTGCGATATTGATAGCTAAATATAACTCCAAAATTGACATCAATTAAAACTCTTCAACAACTAAAACTCTATCTAAAATTCTAATAAACTATAATTCTAAATCAAATAAAATAATAAAATTTTAATGAGAAATGTTGACCTTCCAATTAAATTGTTACTCAATTTATACTTTGTTCATATCGCAATTAAATTAAATAAGGAGAGAAGCAAATTGAATGAGAAGATATAGAGTAATGATAAAATAACTACAAAAAGTACAACTCCAAGTGTAATTATATAATCACTAACTATTAGATAAATGTGTGCCGCACATCTTAAAGTATTTAATAAATAAATCAATAGTATTGCATGTATAGTTGCATTTAAAGTTAACTTTTTTTTTAGTTAAATTAGCATTCTCCTAAAATAAAAGTATATTTTACAAGAAAAAGTCTCAAAAGATGTGCATTTATGTTGCTATTTCTTTCTTTCTTTTTCATTAAATCAATTTTTTTTTTCATTTTTTATTCTAGAAAAGGAAAACAAATTTCAAGAGTAGTATTGGTGACATTTTTATTTTTAAACACCTAAAAATTTATAAGATATCATTGCACCTCTAAGAATTTTGTCTAGGCACATCTAAAATAAATATATTTTTATACTTGAAATAAATTGATATTATTGATAAATTTTTGATAATGAAGATGAAAAGTTATTTTTAACATCAAACAGTTATAATATAAAATTGTTGGATATTTACAAGTTTTTGTTTAGATTGATCTAATTTATTTATTTATTTCCTGAAGAAGCTATTTTGATTTTTTTTTATATAATTTTCTTTTTAATATAAGATGATCTAAACAAAATTTTCATATAATATCTTATAAATTTTAAGGGTTAAAGCAAAGTTTGCTTTCCTCTCAAAAATCTATTAATAATATTACTTATAATTTTTTTTCCCTTTTAGATAACATATATATAAGAAAATATTAAAAACTATAAAAATAATAAAGATAGGAAGTAATAGAAATTAATCACAATAGAAAGATGAATAATAAAGAATACCCAAATAATCTTAGATTTAAAAAAAATATAAAATAAATATAAAAGCATGTTACTTAGAATTATCATTTAATTATGATTTTTTTTCTGCATTTAAGAGGCTCTGACGCCAAATAAAGTAAGTATAATTTGAGTAAGAATTATGAAATAAGTATAACATTGCTCAATTTTAATGAGACTCTTATATGTCCTTTATGAATTTGACTTAAAAAAAAAAAAAAAAAATTGTTTGAATTGGAATGTAATAAATGGACGGAGGGGAGACGCATTAAAAAAAAACCCCAAAAAGATGCAGTGGGCAAAGAACAGATGAGCCCAGAAGAACAAATAAGTGTGGCCTTGTGGTGACTGGTGGTGGGTGGCAGAGCAGCTGGAACAGCCCTTCGCATGCAGGGAGATAGAGTTTGATAGATAGATGTCAAGGATTCGTTACAACAGAGCTGCACATTGCAATTTCACATGTAAAAACAAAGAGGACTTCACGTATTGCTTGACAGCCATACAAAGTAATTTTATTTTAATTTAAATTGGGTGAGACAGTAGATCTATCAGGCTAATAATAATAATAATAATAATAATACAAAATAATACACCTCTTAGGCCCAAAAACCTGTTAAAGAGAACACCTCTTGTCGAATTCAATCATCTCAATCAATTCAAGTACGTAATAACGGGGTTGGTTCCCTCGGGTGAGCTGTCAATATTACCACAACAAAACCACGGTGCTAATCTTGAGTTGAACACCAAACCTTAAAAACTTAATCAGTGAACAAAAACTTTCCGATCAGAGAACCCCCCAAAAAGAAAACCCCACACTTTTGACTTGCTTTTTTATTATTCCTCCATTAACATAATCAATCATCAGCCCCTCTCCATTAATTATCTTCATGTTTCCTTCCCTCCGTGCATCTCATCCTTCCTCTTCCCTTCTCTCTTTATAATCCCAAAAACAATACAACACAACGCACAATCAAATACACGACTCTTCTTCTTCCTAATTTCACCGTTTCATATTCCACCTTTTCTCGTATTTTCCCTTTCTTACTTTCTTCTTCTTCTTTATTTTTATTATTTAAAAAAAAAAATATTATCTGGTTGCCCGTAATAATGCCAAGAGAGAAGTCTGTACAAAACAGATGGAATGTAACAAAGAGACCTGTCTTCAAATTGTAATCCAACCCACGACACCACACGATCTTTCTTTTTTCCTTCTTCTTCCTCCATCGGGCGTGACTGGCATACCCAATTCTCCGGCTAAATTCAAAATACTATTCTCTTTTTTTTTTTTTTACTGAATTTAGCATAAGAGATTTACAGATTGAGGTAATAGATAGAGAGAGAAAGAGATATAAATGTAGAGATTGAGAAAAAGATTTGTGTAGTTATCAAAGCTCGTGATATTGTTCATCTCGTGGTGACGCATTGGTGGTTCCAGAGGGGCAAGTGGTTGTGATGATGATGATGGTGATAGTGGTGGTTCCTCATCTCGTGACATCTCCGGAACCCCTCCCCTCCCCTCATCGGAATCTTCCATATCCCTTCACTCTCTCCTCCTCTTTCTTCTTCTTGAATCTCCTCTTCTTCCTCCTCATCTAATGCATCTACCGGTGTAGTCACGGCCGTCTCCTCACGCACCGGCTCCGGCTCCGGCTCCGGCTCCGGCTCCGGCTCCAGCTCCGGCTCCGGTTGCTTCTCATTAGATCTCGATTCCGATTCAAAATCAGATCCGGCGGCACCACCAGCGATGCGCAATCTGAGCCGTCCGTCTTGGCGCGAAGCGTGGAATATCTCCGGCCTTTGAATCTTGACCTCCGTCAAAACCAACCTTCCGTTAGCCCTAACAGGCTTAAGAAAAAAACTCGATTTACCATTCCGATTCAACGACGACAACGGCGGCGGCAACTTCCGATTCCTCACCTCCTCTCTCCCTCTCATCCTCACCCTATTCCGCTTCTTCCTCCTCCAAAACGATCCACGATCATCCTCATCCTCCTCCTCATCATCATCATCCATTTTCTTTGATGAATCATAATCGATCGCGTCCTCCGTCGTCTGATACTCCGAACTCTCAAACCCTAGGCTCTCCGTACAAGAACTCAATCCTCCTCCATTACTACAACCACCACCACCGTTACAAGCAGCACCGTTGCAGTTGTTATTGGTTTCGTCGAGAAAAAACCCTAACAATAATCCTCCGGGATCTTTCTTGAGGGGACTAGAATTAGGTTTGAGCGCCGATGATTCTAAGATGTTGGCAGGTTTTCGGCAGTCGCCGGCGAGGAAGATGAGGCCGCCGTTGGGCGAGGGGGAGGTGGAGGTGAGGGGACGGTGAGCGGCGGTGGCGTCGTCGTCGGTGGAGATGCCGAGGAAGGTGTGGAGGGTTTTCTTGCAGAGAGTTATCATTGTATTGTTGGATTAATGGAAACAACAAGAAGAAGAAGAGATGAAATATGAAGCATGCAGAAGAAGAAGAAGAAGTTAGAGAGAGAGAGAGAGAGAGGGGTGAGTTGGAAGGATAGAGAGGGGGAGGTTTCTTCTGTATTTGTTTTTGGGTTTCCAAATTCGAAATTGTAATTGTAGAGTGACTTGGAAGAGAGGTAGGCCTTTCCTTTTTCTTCTGCTTCTTCACTCTCCTCCACCACTTCCGCCTATTCCTTAGAGCCATCTATTATCTCCTTTTCCCCTAAAATTTTAATACCAGCCATAATAACAATAATAAAAATAATATAATAATAATAAATTTTAATATATATATCTATATATTTTAAAGAGTAGTGTTAGGATTGATTGCAGTAAAACCTGTAATGAAATCCTGAAGCAACAAGTTAAATACTATTTTAAAAAAAGTCTTATATATATTGGGTGTCAACATTATTTTTCGACATGACATTTAACTCTTTTAAATGTTTTGGAGATGCATGTGTATTGTATAATATTTTAAAATACACGAGCATCCTAAAAACATAAAAAAGAGAATAGGTGTCAGTGTCAAAAAATAATGTTAACACCAAGACATATAGCATTACTCTTTCAACCATCTTTTTATAAAAAATAAAAAATAAAATAAAATAAAGTAGAAAAACTGTTATTTTCACTGCAATTTAACCAAAACAAATGTTGCTTAATGCCTCTAAAATTGCATTTAATCCAAAAGGGCAAGTGTTCAACTAAATAGGGCCAATATGTTTTGCTTTCTATATATCTTTTTATAGTTGGTGCATATTAATATCTGTTTGGTACAATTTGAAAGAGTTGGATTTATTAATTATAAGCTTAATATGAAAGTCAGCCAATCAATTGATACCAATGATTGATAATTTATTTCTTAAATTAGATGAGATTAGTATGTTATAAAATAATGGATTGAGTTTCCATTTTTGGGTATTGGAACAAATATTAAAATTGCTAAAATTTAATAATTGTTTATTGCTGTCCAAATTGTACTCACCACATGTGCTATAATTTAAAAGAGAGAAAAGGGTTACTAATTTTGGTACTAATTTTGCGTTTTTCTGATAAGCGTTTGGTAAAACTTAATCTCTCCTAACTTTTTTTTAAAAGCAAAAAATTATGTTTTTTTTTTTACTGAAATTTATATAGAAGCGGATAAAAAACATTTTAGAAAAGTTCACCCAAACAAACAAGTCATAGTAAGTAGAATATTTAGTGAACCACGTGGAGGAAGCAATGCAATATAATTTTGTGTGAATGGATAATGACGGAACCGACCTTTTCAAGAGTTTTGACCAGGATGAGGGGCGGAGATGAGATTATTAGAATATTAATTAAGATCGCTCGCGCTTTTAGACTTTGTTTTGACCCACCCACAACAAATACATTCCCTTTCTGATTGCTATGGCCCACTTTTATGATTCTACGTGACGCGACACTACTGCATATTCTCGAATCATCCTCCCATCATTAAAATTATATACAGAATAGAAAAGAAAAAAAATACACCATAATCAGAATAATCAAAAAATACTTAAAAGAAAAGTACTAGATTTTATTTTTTATTTTTTATTATTTTTTTAATATTTTACAATTCATTTCACTTTTTTTTCTCATTTTCTTTTACAACTTCTCTTCATGATTTTTTTCATATTTATAAAGATAGATTTACATAAAAAGATCAACAACTCACATAACAAATAACTATACACTCACATAAATTGGTAACTATGTTCTCATATGATTCATGTGAAATATATATATTTATACAACTTAAATACATATATCACTTAAATATATCTACTATTTGAATATATATACCACTTGAATATTATACTGCTTAAGATATGTGTATAACACATATAATTACTATTTAGATATTAAACATATTTACAACACTTTCCTTTCTTTTTTTTTTCCTTCACGAAAAAACTTAAAAGTATGAACAAGTGGTATAAATAGAGTTGGATCTAAGTATGAAAAATTGAGTATAAATAGAGTTGAGATCTAAATATCGAGTTAGAGCCTGAGCATGTCTCAATTTATCTGCCCCGATTAGGAGGGTCTGTCCAAAAGTCTCTATCATGATAGTCTAAAAAGATTAGTCTTGTCAAAAAGAAAAGGGGACAACTCTCAAGTGCCGAGAAACCGATAATAATAAAAAAGTAGAAAATAATAATGATGAGTAATTAATGTACAATGCAAAAAATTATAATTATGTTATAAGTTACTCATTTCAATTTAAAAATTATTAGATACGTATGGTATAAAAACAGACAAAAAGAATAAAATTGAATTGCCTAATTTTAAAAACATATGGATACGTACAAAAGATTACTATTTGTACATAATTTTTTGTCACCCCATGGCTTTATGTAGAGTTTTATGTCAAAAGATTTTAGTTTTATGAAAGAGATACAAATCTCTGTCTTATTCAATGAACTCTTTTAATTTTGGATATTCATTTCTTTTTCTCTACACACGTTTTAATAAAAAAGATTATTTAAAAAAATATTGTGATATGTTAAAATTTAAAAGTATAAAACAAAAACTAATTTAAAAAAAGAGTGTAATAAAAAAAAATTATAAAATCTAAAGACTTGGAATAAATTAATTAAATGATTAATAAGTAGAGAGAAGTTTTTCCATGCACTCAGCCGCACGCGGACGTACTCGCTGTACTCCTGACAGTAAAAACTGATAATCACATCAACAAATTGTGGGTCCCACCGTGGAACTCACTTCCGATATGTGTGCCAGGAGTAACGACCTGGTGGATCAGCGTCAGAACCGACAAAACTTGTATCGTGCCACGTGTGTTGTAAGCTCTTCGTGGAAAAAGCTGTATAGACAGCGACACCTTGGACCAGATAGCCACGTTTAAAATCAAGGCCGTCTATCTGGAATTTCGTAGAAAACAAAGTGGGATCGTAGGGGGTAGGAATGGGACGGGATGATGATCTCGGTGTCTGCTTAGGAGCAAATGGTGTCGAGCGGAGCAACGATCCCACACGTCTACGCCGTACGTCGCAAGCGACCGCCTTTGACTATATGAGATTGACGCCATATCAAGAATTTAAGATTGAGTGGTCGTGCGAGTAGTAATGATTTGGAAATCATAAAGATTCAAATATTCAATAATTCTCTTTAATTTAATTTTGAAATCGAAATTCATTTTATCAAAATTTTATAGGGCCACTTGGTTGGTGATTCCGTACAGTTTTCTGTGTTTAAAAATTTTTAAACATGAGAAATTCGTCTACTTAAGTAAATCTGAAAAATAATTTTAAATATTTTAAAAAATATATATATTATTAAAAAATAGTAAAATATTATTTTCTAAATTTTTTAATTTTTAAATTGAATTCTTATTTTTAAATTATCAATCAAATATAACCTATTTTTAGGGTGGATAATAAAAAATTCCTCTGACTAATAAAAGCCAAAAACAAATAGCAAAGACGTTATCTAAAAAATTACTTTCAACCTATTTGGTAAAAAGTCTCCAAAATACTAAATAGGCTTAAAAATAGTTTTTGCATGTTAAAAAAAATATTAATTTAATCACAAATTTTTAAAACAATGTGTAATTAACTACACATATATATTTAATAGATTATTTATTACATGAATACAAAAAGAAATAAAAACTAAATAATAGTACATAAATACAAAAAACATGTGGTCCATGTGACACTTTTCCAAGAAGTAGGGTTAGCTAGGTTACCTTGGTTGGGTGGACATAAGACTAATCCTAGATTAATATAGTAGCGGTGGAAAGTGAAGAGTACTGGGAAATATTTGTGCCACGGAATTTTCTTATTTCATGAGCCGCCCACCACATGACCACATGCTTCTTATCTATATGTATGTGTCTGCTACTTCTACAAATACTCATGTAACTTGGAGAAGAGGTGGCCATGAAAAGTGCGGGCTACTAGATATTTGCGACTGCTGGCCCCCCACCTGACCCATGTATATATATCTTCCTTTTGAAAGCTTACATACTCTTCTCTTCATAATTTCTAGATATTTTCTATGATGAACAATATGGGATTGGTAACTATAAATTGCAAAAAATAACAAATAAAATATCCAAGGACTTCAATAAATAAGGAAATGCTAAAGCGATACAAAAATGTTTTGTGTACGTTGGACATCAATGTCATTTTTCAACATTATCATCTAACAATCTTAAATATTTTGAGAATGTACATATATTATACACATTTTCAAAATATTCAAGGGAATTGAGTACGTCAGAAAAAGACTTTGGCACCCAATATACATATAACATTACTCAAAGCGATATATACCTTCATAATTAAAAACACCACATTAATTTCTACACCAATTAATGGTGTTCTCGAACATATTATTATCACATATGGCGCCAGAGGGTCTAGAATGTGGATTCAATTTGATACGCGTGCACTCATGTCCTTTGTATCATCTTTGAGCCGTCCAATATAAAAATCTCGAAGATGAACATCCAAAGGACCTAGTGTGTCTGTACTCAACCAAATCTCTCACCTAGTACTACAAAATTACATTTTTTGTAGTTAGATTAGCATTTATAATATATGTATGTATTTTTTTTTTATTACCAGGATTCCGGCATCCGGTGGTATCCTCCTTCACCTTCAGAGCGAGACTATTCCACAAGACTTCAGAATATGTATGTATGCGTATGTAATTATGTATATATAGATATATTTTTTAAACAAACTCCGGAAAATAACTCAAAATTCAAACTTAGGATGATGCCGCATCATCTTGACCATTGACTTTTGGTGCTTTAAATTTTTCTAATATCATCAATGGTCAACATGCATGATGCTACATCCCTAAGTTTAAGATTCTGAGTTTTTCTTGAAGTTTTAACATTATTGTAGATCAATATTCCTAGCTCTAGTTAGCTGGATGAGAGGTACTATCAGAATACCCAATCCCCTTACGAGAAGTAGGGAAGATTATGAACACAATGCTGGACAAGAACCCAATCCCCAGTGGCAGATTCAACAGCAACTCCTTACTATTGTCACCACCACCAGCAAACAAACAGTTCTCAATATTAGGGTCTCCAAGAGCCAGTGCCAAGAACACTAAACAAGAGAAGAAAGCATGAATATAATCCACAACCCTTATTCTATACTTCACCAGATTTTCCCTTCTCCTCCTCCTCACCATGCCGCTGCTACCATTGTTGCAATTACAGCTATTATTAATATTATTGAAGATGTAGAGCCCTTTAAATGTTGCAATTCCATAGTAAAGCTTGCCATCACAGTCGTCGATGAAGCTATCGGTGAAGGAGAAGATGCAGCAAGAGAGAGCACAGAGTGAGATGAGAATGCTAGTTAGGTACTTGTTAGAAGTGTAGCAAATGTTGCCCGAATTGGTGAACGATGGAGAGAGCGCTTGGAAGGCGATGACAGTGCCACATGGTAAGAGCTTCACGAGGTTGGCGGCGCTCGCTAGGGTTTTGTCGATAACGACAATAGAGTTGGGTATGTTATTATTATTATTATTATATATAGTATTGGGTGGTTTTGAATGAGGTTCTTGATGATATTTATCATGATGAGTTGGGAGAATTGAGATTGATGAGGATGATTGATCAGCTGCCATTTCGATTTAGAGAACCAATATGGGCATGTTCTTGTTTGGGTTAATATTAAATGTGGTTGTGCTCATTAATCTAGCTAGAGATGTTTGAAGTAAAATGGATGGATTTTAATATATAATGTTGGGTATTAAGTAATAAGAGAAATAAGGAGAGTTGGGAAGGTTAATTAGGACTAATACGGATATATAGAGATAAGATGAAAGTGAGATTCATGTGATACATGATATATAACGTGAGAGAGATGGTACTAATATATAGTTTGCCTAACTTACGTGGTTGAAGTAGCGGGTACCTGCAATTCTTGTGGGCTAAGGAATTAATAATAGGTGGCTTTCATCAAGTAAAGTTGATTAAACCTAACTATAAATTGGGAACCATCTTCTTCATCAAATGAGATAGGAAATGTAAAACCCTACGTATGAGAAAGCTAGAGAAGGGAAGATTTTAGATAGATAACTTCAAATTAAGGAATGAAAACTTTAAACATGTATCTTCTGAAACACATTTTGATCTTCTCAAATTCATATATATACAATACGTAATTAATTTAAAGAAAAACAAATTAAGCAGAGCTAACTGCCATTAGTTTCAGAAGAACTTGATCATGAGCTTTAGTCAAAAATGAAATATTACTACTTAGAGATGAATGAATGTGACCCCCCGGCCTCATTAATGATCAATAGAGAAGATAACCAACTTCTATCAAACAATAATAATCCTTTCGCTTATTCAATTAGTACATACATATCAAGAGAGAGCACAAAAAGAATTACTTGTTCATTAATTAATTAAAATATTATATCACACTTAATTGGAATGTCTTTTTGAGCACCAACAAATTAATATCCAAATATGTACATGACCAAAGTCGTGTCATCAACAATTCGTGATTATATGTAGCTGGTACAAACGAAATTTCCTACCTACTCTCAAATATATCCACATGTTTTGCATGAAAATGAAAATAAATAAAATAAAAGAAGAGCTTGCAATTAATATAAATTAGAACGTAACAAATTGTTATACATCAAAAGTTTCATCTTTTGTACGTACCTTCTTTGATTTTTTATGCTGGTTTAATCATTATCATAATCAAATTTAATTATGAAGCAATTTCAATTTTCCATACAATATATACTTAATTATATATAGTTTGGGTACTAATTAGATGAGTATGTAATCATTTAAAGATCATAAACTTTAAGAGGTTAATTAATTTTTAGAATTTGGCAAAAATAGGCACATAATAATTATAACCTGATCTCTTCAAAGAGAGTTTATAATTACTTGAAGAGAGGTACTTTTGTTTATATGTAATCAACTTGACTTGATCAATAAATAGAATTAATGACTCAATAATTAGAGCAAATTAAGTACTGCAAAAGATCATTTGAGATCTTGAAAGAAAATAAATTTATTTATTTGTAAATTATTATTTCAATTCTAAATCTTGTGTAGTTGTTTTTGGACTTGTTTAAAAAAGATTTCAAGTATAGCATTTAATTAAATAAATTGAAACAATTTGAATAGTCTACTTAATCAGTTGTAACATATATATTGATCATACTGATTGTATATCTCTTAAAGGGTTATAAGTTTTTCAATGGTTTGATCACTAGAGACAATTTCTATACTTCTGTTAGAAACCCTCTTCTGAGCAAGTCGAGTACATAGCAAAAAAAAGAATTTTAAAGAGAAATATTTTTACGACCCAAAATATATATTCAAAACTATACTTATGCTAATATATACATGGTGAATAGAGAATATTTTATTTTTCTTTTTTTCTTCCTGATGATGTGGTAATATAGTATATTACTACATCACCTTATATATAAATTTGAGTACATATTTTAAATTATTTTAGTAATCCTCAATTTTAAAATGGGCAAGTGAGCTTTGAAAATAAAAATAAAATTGGTGGGGTGGATTTTTATGGAAATTTGATTTGTGATTTTAGATCTCAAATGGGTAGTCCAGTACAGAATGGGTGGGTTAGACCCAAACACAAGCCCAATTGTCAGCCCACCAACTGTAGTTCCCACTTTCAAGAATTCGTTAACATTATAAATATAACATACGAGGACGTGATTTTTATAATTTTGAACATAATTTTTATTTTTATTTTATTTTTGACAAAAGAGATAATGTTAGCTACATATAATTAGAACAATGTGTCCAGACTAAAATAAAACTTGAATATTCAAAAAAGTAAAATAGAGAAATATTATAAAATGAGCTGTAAAAGAAATACAGGGAAATGAATATTTTTTTTAATTACTATTTTAGCCTTGCAAATAATTTTCCAAATGAAATATAATAAATCATATTATTTATAGGGTTATAAAGGGATCCTTAATGTAACGATAAAAATTGTTGCCACATAATCACAGGTTCTATTCGTCAAAATAATCTCTTTTAAAGTAAGATAAGACTGCATATATCATACCCATGACTCTTCTATATAAACAAGTTTGTAGCCCCGCCCGATGGGCGGCATTAATAAAATAATACTACTATAGATTCAATTTAAATTTACTAAAAATGCTACCCTTCTATGTAAATAATATTGATGTTAAGAATAATATTAACTAATTAATTAAAATATAATTATATAGAAATTTATAGTCATGTATTTATTTACAACCTTTATAAGTACATAAATATGACAAAATGATGACTAACATTACATATATGATGATGCAACAACGAAATGAGTTTGGAAACTTATAACATATATAAACGAAATGAACAACTGATCAAAGTCAAAGTCATTATATATGTTGAAGCAAGAGATAGAGAGTGATTGCTGAAGAGATGAAAAGGAGTGGTTGAGAAAGAAAACAAAAGAAAAAAGAGATGAAAGAAAAGGAAAAAACAAATAGTGAGAGGTATTGACAATGACATATACCAAATCGAAGGAAAAATATTTTTGTTGACATTTCTCATGATATATATATATATAATGAAGGTGGAGTCTCATCTATTTAAGAAACATTAACATGAACGTATGAAGGTGGGGAGTGTGTGATATGCTGACGATTCTTTTTTGGAGTGAGTTATTAGTTCAGATTTATGTCGGATCTTCGTTTATGTGTAGTCCGAGATATAATGATATTGTTGGGACCTTATATGAAGAAAAACTTGACATAAAGATGACAACTTGACTTAAGAACAGAACTCTAAAAGTCTACTCTATGATCAATTTAGTGCAATGATTTGTCATTATACAATATCACTTCTTTACTTATGTCAAGATGCTTATAGTACTACCCTACATCCTACTACTACCACACCTATAGTAATTTTAATATCAATTCAAATGCAACTAATACCTATATACTCGGCCTATACACCAAGTTCTTTCCTCTTCTCTCAAATATAACCCAACATACAAAAAAATTATCAATGTAATTCACATACCATGCAAGTCAACCCTGTATTTGGAAAGGACATTATCATTATTCAAGTTTATATATAAGCATATAATATGATATTGATAACAATATAAGTTTTTCCATTATTCCATTAGTCACAGGAATATTTGCAATAATTCTAACTCTAGAAATGTAGCAACACTCAAGTTAAAAAAAAAACATAATTCTTCGTTTGAATATTATATAATCGTAAGATGAAGATTAGGAGCAAAGGAAAGTCAAAATAAACATGTCTATTATTGAGGTCAAAAAGTTATGTGAACATTATATGTAAAATAATGAATGAAACAAAATGATACAGGAAACAATAGTTTTTTGAATGGAAAAATAATATTATTGTTCATCTTCAATATTCGCGTCCAAGATTTACAGGAAAAAATTCTTCTCTTCTCTCCACAACCTAAAAAAGTTAGTACAACCCATTAGTTTATTGACTAAAATTACTTAAAAAAAAACTCTAGAAACCAAAGAACAACCCTTAAAGTATTTAAAATATTTAAGAAGAATTAAAGTCATCAATCAGCTTGAGTTGTTTTCATGAAGGAACTCATGTATAAACAATCAAGCAAATCTGAAACTATTTAAGTTCAAACCTAGCCAGATGAAATAAAAAACATGAATTTTCTACCAAATTTGATTAAATCTACAATTTAATCAAATAATAAGTAATTCAAATATTCTGAAAGAAAAGCCTAAATTGAAAAATCAAAAGCAAAACATTCAAGAGATGCACTAACCTTGAATGTCTTCTTTAATGACTGAACTGTACCAAAAAAAAAAGAAGATATTATGATTCTATAATTCTATGATAAATAACTAAGAAAATTGAGGAAGAAAGAATAAAAAATGTAGATATTAGTTATCTTCTCCCGTTGTACATGTTCAAAAGCACAGGTGACTTATATCTCTTGTATGAACAATAAAATTGAATCTAGTTTAATTGACTTAATCTGAATCTGTATTCTATTTTTTTTTCCGACCCTATCTGCCCAAAAAGAAATTTAGATATAAAAAAAGAAAAGCCTACTTCTTCTTTTTATAGATTGAAGACTCAACCGACAAAAATCCGCAATCGCATCAATACTGTAATTCGCATTGAAGAGATGAAGAGAAGCAGTAGATGGAGATGAAGAGAAGGAATGGTTGGAAATGAAACAAGAGATAGAGAGAGATTGCTGGAGAGATGAAAAGGGGGAGTGGTTGAGAAAGAAAACAAAAGAAGAAAAAGATGAAAGAAAAGAAAAAAACAAATAGTGAGAGGTATTTACAATGACATATACCAAACTGCTCATTGGTGTGTAATTAGAAAATGAAATTAATTATCACGTGACGCTTACTTATTTAACAAATATTTATATAAATATCTGCTTCTTATTATTATTCAAAGTTTTGCAACAAACAAACACTATATAGTTAGGTAAATACATGCTTGAAATATATAGGTGGTTGTATGTCTTCTTCATTTAATTGTATAATATACAAAAGTAAAGTGTCGTATAACATTTATCTAATATTACATATTTTTATATTCATAGGTTATATTACATTTATACATCTATTATGAGTTATATACATATATATATACACATGCACGCACATTTAGATGTATACATTAATTTAATACGCCCATGCATAATAATATGGTACATATGTTGAAATTACTGGCAGACCGGACTCCATAAGGTCATGCTAAAAAGCATCATACAAATTTTTAGGGTACCTAGTCTCCGCTTCGTCATCTAGAACGACTCTTATAGTAGGTCGACTAATGATGGACCAATAAACCATTAGCGTGCTTGTTCCTCTTGGAGACCAACAATAAACGAAAGTTTCATCGATTTCGAGAAAAGGCTGATCTTCATTATCCACAATTTGAGGTTGGAGCCCGTAATCATGCAGATGGTCTTGTAACTTCATCATTAATGATTCAAAGATTGCTGGATTAAGTAATCTATCAGAAAATTCTCTGGCCAGCATGAAGCAATTTGAGTTCTCATCCATTTATCGAGTATTTCACGGGTGTATTGTCTACATGTTTATCAAACATACCAAGATTAGAGTGTTTAAATGAATGGTCAGAAAAGAAACACAAAGTCAACAAAATAGCAAATTCCTTGTTAACAAAAAGAAACATAATGAAAACAAAGTAGAAGAACGAAGAAAAGTATTTGTCGATAATAGGTAGTTGACAGGATGATACCTTAGTAGTTTCGCGGGTGATATGTGTTGATGATTTTTCCCGTTGTACAGTAATTGTGTAGCGTCTTTATTTGTTGAAAAACTTTCGGCATACAAATAGGAAGAACATCATAAAATATATAGTTTTCAACAACAATTAGTTGAGTTTCAAGAAAAGGATAAACATGCAATAATTATTGCAAATAGTTTAAGTCAAATAATATCCTGAGAGTTGAGGAATTTTGCGTCAGGTGTCGAGTTTATAAAGACCATGATAATAAAATGTTTGGCTGCTGGATTTTCTTGTCTTTTGTCAAATAAGAAATTTAATTCAAATAAAATTTGATGTCAGAGAGTCTAATGTTGTCAATTTTCTTTTCTTGTCAAATAAGATTAAATTAAAGAAGTTCTGACAACTGGAGATGACTACAGGGTTTTCATAAGGGAAAATGTTAATTTGCCATCAATATCTAAGAGAGTTGTGACACATTGTTTTATTTTATTATAAAAGTTAGATTTTTGGCTTATAATTTGTACCTGAAAAACATTCATTAATTATATAATTTTCCATTATGACTACCTATCATGTACTAAAGTCTAGAGGTGCAAAGGTTGCAAAATCTTTTGTCAGGTTTCATGAAATGGTAGATCTCATAGAATTACTATTATCATTACACAAAATCAACCAAAGTATGGATTTGGAGAAATAAAAAAACTTTTTCAAGGTTCAAGAAGTCGTGAATGTTGTATAAAATAATAGATATATGAAAATAATAAAAGATCGTGATTGAAGAAGTTGACAAAGTTGCAAACATTTTAGCAAATAATAGTCATGTGTCACACTGCATAAAAGCCTGCTACTTCTATCACCGGTTACCCAAGCCGATTAAACTCGAAACAGAGAAACGGAAACAAACAAAACCGATTCATTCCTTACCGGGCGAACCGGTTAAGCCAGTCCAGACCATCGAACTATATACAAATGTTCAAAAAATGTGCCCAAATTTGATGAAGAGCATGTAATTCTTTTTTTTTTATTTAAGTATAATGTTTTTAGAACAGGATAATTAAAATACTGAATGCAAATTTTTTTTATTATCACCAGAGAGATATTTTGATTATTTTTTTTAGGCAACTCAATCTTATTTATATAATAATCTATATCATAAAATTTAAATGTACATTTTAATTAGAGAAAAAAATTATTTATTTTGGTATTTTTTTACTTATATCATTTTTTATTTGGCAGATTCAATTTAACTTTTTGTTTTTATGATGGGAGTCTTATTTATCATGTCACCTTTGATATAAATTTGCAAAGTTTGATTAACTTATCAACGTCGTCATTTTTTAATTATTGATTTTTCAGCAGCTAATTTTTTAAAAATTGTTATGTTCACTTCCTTTTTTTTTAAGATCATTCCATTACGATTGGAATATATCACTACCGTTTGCAATAATCTCAATGATAGAGGCTCAATAATTTATTGTTATAGATATAATTGCAATAATAAGTTTGCAACATGACAAATTTAATAAAGTTGATACAACTTTCCTAAATGTATATTAAATAAGAATTCAATAAAGTTGATACAACTTTTCTAAATGTATATTACATAAGAATTAAATATTATAAATGATAAAAAAACAAAAAAACTAACTATTTATCATGTGAACAAACCAGTAGAAGTGGTAAGATATTATGGGGATAGTAGAGGTGAGAGCCACTGGTGTGAAATTAAAATTTAATTTACATTTGCGTTTGGGTTTCATTTAGGGAGAGAGACAGAAGGAGCTTCATTGGTAGGTACAACCTTTTTGACCATAATAAAAGTAGAGAAAAAATAATAATAAAAATAAAGAAAGAGAGAAGAAAAAGAACCTCTTTTCGCTCTAAATTTTTAATTTTTATTTAATTGAATTGTTTCTTCGTGGCTTTAGTTAGTTAAAAAATGAATGAATGAAACCATGAAAAGGAATTTCGGCTTTAGCCCATGTGCGGATGGGCCTCTGCACTGCGCAGGTGTCTCTCCTTTCCTCTCTCCCTCTCTACTTTTTATTGCTTTCTTTTCTAAATTAACATGAAAGTGACACTGTAGGTTTTTTGACTTTTATAGCACCTAGTCCATAGTGTCTAGACACAACAAATAATAAAAATAAAGAAAGAGGAAAGAAAAAGAATCTCTTTTCGCTCTAAATTTTTAATTTTTATTTAATTGAATTGTTTCTTCTTGGCTTTAGTTAGTAAAATAAAGAAAGAGGGAAGAAAAAGAACCTCTTTTCGCTCTAAATTTTTAATTTTTATTTAATTGAATTGTTTCTTCTTGGCTTTAGTTAGTAAAAAGCGTAGGTGTCTCTCCTTTCCTCTCTCCCTCTCTACTTTTTATTGCTTTCTTTTCTAAATTAACATGAAAGTGACACTGTAGGTTTTTTGACTTTTATAGCACCTAGTCCATAGTGTCCAGACACAACAAATAATAAAAATAAAGAAAGAGGGACGAAAAAGAACCTCTTTCCCCTCTAAATTTTTAATTTTTATTTAATTGAATTGTTTCTACTTGGCTTTAGTTAGTAATACTAATTCTCTCTCTTAACAATTTTACCTTTTCTTCTTTTTTACTTTCTTTTCCTTTCTATCTCATCCCTGCTTTACTTCCTCTCTTATCTCCGCTTCAGCTTTCCTCTTCTTCTCTTCTTCTTCTCCCTCACTCCTCCCCCTCTTTTTATTTCACTGAGCTCTTCCCTTGCAGTGTGTATCTGTTCTTTAAACACTCTCTCTCCACAAATCCTATTATCTTTTCTCTTAGGTGTTCTTCCAATTTCAGATTTTCATGATGTCTCTGGGAATTTCTAAGCTCCTTTCCTTCTTCTTCTTCTTCTTTTCATATCTTACTGTGTTCTGGTAAGTACAGTCCCCTGACTTCTATTTTCTTTTCTTTTTTTATTCAAACCTGTTTTCTTGTTTGTTTTATTCGTGTCTTTGAGCAGACTTGCTTGATCATCCATTCACAACTCAACTCAGAAAAACCTAACTTTTTAAGGTAAATTGGGTTCAGTCTTTCATCTGTTGTTTTAATTTCACTTCTGATTTGGTAGATTTTTGGTACAAATTTTTTGGGGTTTATGTATTTGGTGTTAACTTATTATATCTTTATGTCTATATCTTACTATTTTTGTTGTTTGTTTGGTTTAGTTTTAGATCTTGAGACTCCGAAGTTGACGATGTTCGGAACAGATCAACCCGAGATAAGAGAGGTTGAGGTATGGATTTTTGTGTCTTTGAGGTATCTACTCTTTATAAATAATAAATCTTATCCTTCATATGCTTGGCAAGAAGAATAAAAAAAAAATCCATAAAGGTTAGCTATGAATGAAAACAGAAAATTTATTAAGCTGACAGTAAAGGTTAGCTATGAATGAAAACAGAAAATTTGAATATTGGCTTAATTCATAATAGATCTTCAAAATTAAGATCATACTCCCATTTTTTAATTTTTTTTTGTCGGCTAATCATTATGTCTTCAAAATCGGTTGATCGTTATTATGTTATTTCTAAACTTATGGATAAGATCCTCATTTTTCAATGAATTAAATTCAAATGTTGCGGCTAACGGATATTGAATGATCTCATCTCCTTCTACTGTAATTCTCTTACCCTCTTCTTATTGTCAAAATTATTATATTATTAACTGTAATAATATCCTCATTTTTCAATGAATTAAATTCAAATGTTGCGGCTAACGGATATTGAATGATCAGCCTAGTCTTTTTTTTGTTTTTTGTGTCAAACATGAAGAATAAAATGAGATAAATATTTTCGCTGAGGTGGCGCTATGAGGAGGCTACTTTGGAATGAGTTATTAAGTATATATTATAGATATTATAGATAGGAGCTTGTGTATTTTATATTGAACGGACAATTAAACTAAACGAATATTTGATCTTCCATTATGAAACGTGTAAAATGCGTTTTCTATCAGATCTGACCAAAAAGCAAGCATTTACACATGTTTACCCGTTGACTTTATACCATGTTCGTAGGATCAAATCAAAATGCTAAACGTTATTACGACACGTGTCAACATCTCCTTGCCTAAAACATATAATAACCAAAACGTCCCTACACATTCAACAAGCCGCATCGTTGGTTGTCACCGGTGTCGGAGATCATAGGTCCGGGCGTTCGTTTCGGCTAACGTGCGCAGTAAGCGCATCGGCGCTCAAAATGATGACAGACGAAGAACTGCTGAGCAAGCTGGAGGAGTACACGCGGAACGCACAGAATCTGCAGCGCCAGACCCTTGAAACCATTCTTCAACGCAACGGCGGCGTACGTTATCTCCGGCACTTTTTTCCAAAGCTAAAATGCGCCGCTAACTGTCGATAACTTCCGGTGGTTGGTACCCTTGTCTTCGTACGATGACTACGAGGATCACATCAATCGGATGGCAGATGGAGAAGTTGATGATCACTCCGTTCTTTCCGTTGACCCTCTAGTCTGTTTCTTCTATAGGTGATCATCTTTTTTATGTTTTTTTTTTTGTTTTTTGATATGAAGTACTCTTAATTTTAATTCATAAAAATGAAGGTTTGAGTTTGATTTTGGATTGAATTTACTAGTAAAAAGATATGATTTTTTTTTTCAAAAAACTTTTTTATATGAATATTCATTGAATTTGGAAATTTTGGAGGGAAGCCTACCTAAATCGTTCTTCCCTTGGCCTATAATGGTAGAAGCCTCGTCTACTCATTACACCCTTTTTATTTCAATCTCAATTGAATTTTTTTTTCCCTTACAGGGTAGTGAGATTTGAACATTGCCAAAATTTGTTGCTGTAGGATTAGTTCAATGAAGCCAAAATCTTGATGATCAAGAGCTTCCTTTAGATTCAAGCTGAATATGCTCTTAATTGCAAGTAAAAGAAATGAGCAATACCACATTAACTGGCCTTTTGCAAATTCAATTGCTTAAACTTTTTGAAATGAAAAGTGAAATTTGAATCTTTCCTGCAATTGTAGCTCAGGGACTACTTCAATGAAGCCAAAGCTAATCCCATACTTCAACTCAACTCATTCGAAAGCCGCCTCTTTCTTAGCTCATCATGGTAGCACCGCAGTTCTTCGGAGGTAATTACATCAGTTTGTTAATTAAAATCCTGCTAGTTGTGTTTGTTGCTTGTTCCCTGTATGTATATTTGATTGAATTAGTTTTATTTGTAATAAATTAACACAGTTTAATGATCCTCTTATCAGGTTGTTTCCGACAAGGCCTACAATTAGTAAGATTTTATGGTTCATTTATGCTGGAAATGTGACCAAATCTAAAGGGAACTTCAAGGTAATGGCAGCTTCTTCATTTTCCTTCCATAATAGCCCAAATCCATCACCATTGTTCACCATGTTTGCGAGTCCTAAGGAAGTTCTTTTGGTATCTAATTTAGGGCAGCAAATGTATTGCCATATACTCTGTGGTCTCAGTGATCCCGATTCAATCGATTCCATCCAAGCTCCATATGCCTCCGGCTTGGTGAGGGCATTTCGCCTTTTAGAATCAATATGGGAGCAGCTTTGCAGTGATATAGAGCAAGTATCTCTGTGTTCCGAGATAACCGAATTTGCAATGCGGGAAGCAGTCACTAAGCTTCTTGACACGCCACAACCAGAGCTAACAAAGTGAATTTGAGCAATTTGCGAAAAGAGAGAGTGGGATGGCATATTGGGTAAGTTATGGCCAAATGCGCGATATGTTACTTGTGTTACTACCAGAATCATGGAGCAATATTACACAACGCTCAAGTACTATGCCCGGGAGATACCAGTATTGGGTGGTGATTACTTTGCTTCGGAGTGCTGTGTTGCTATTAACTTAGACCGGATTCAACCAACCTCCCCAGCTTAATTACTAAGTTTGTTATGCTCCCGACAGTGGCCTATTTTGAGTTCCTTCCATTTGATGAACTTGGTCATGATAAAAATAGTGTTGCTCATGAAGATGAAGAAACTGTGGACTTAACTAGTGTAGAAATAGGCAAGACATATGAAGTGGTCATGACAACATTTCGGGGACTTTATAGGTACCATTTAGGTGACATTGTGAGAATCGTTGGTTTTTACAACATGTCTCCTCAAGTTGAGTATGTGATGAGAGCTCCAAAGGATCATGTTGAGGTTTTTACTGAAAGAGATGAAGCCATGGTGCAGGTCAAAGAGTTCACAAGCTTCTTTGATTTGAAATTGAATTCAAACCGAATATTAATTTTCTTCGTTGAGGTCAATGAAGGGTGTCTATGTTTTGCAGAAAGGAAAACTGGATGAAGCAGTCCTTGTTCTTAGGAATGGTTGTTACATTCTGAAGGAAGGCTTACAAGATATACATAGAGCAAGAAATGTGAATGAGAAGCTTGGCTCAATAGTGGTATGTATTGTGAAGCCAGGGAGTTTTCATAAGTTAATGCAACAAGCTTTGGAGAATGGAGCACCAGCTAGTCAGTATAAGCCACCCAAAATTATAAGGAACCAAGAGGTTGCTGAATCAATGAAAGCATCTACTGTTTTAATTAACTATAAGTTCAGATTCTATTTGCAGTGATGAAGAGGATGATACCAAAGGATGATTGAAAAGATTAGGCCTCATGACCTCTAAGATCATAATGTAACAATGAAACCATTTTTATGTTTGTGTCAAGGCTTGTCCTAATGATAAATAAAATAAATATGTGCTAATATAAAGAGAATATTTTTTATATAATTGACTATGACATTTTTTTATCATTACTAAACAAATTAATGTTGAGAAGGGTAATTTAATATTTTAACTAACTTCCTTTTTTTTTCTCATATTTCTTTATTTCTTCGACTTTTTCTATTAAATACAAATATTTTTATTGTACCTTTATAACTTCCTTCAATTTATGCTTATGGCGTGATTTGGTTGTCGAGAAAATGAAGATTTTCTCTAGAAAATTGGTGATTTTTTTTGAGAAAATCTTGTCTTTTAGAGTTTGGTTGGTAAAAGAAGTGAGAAAAATAATTTCTCAAACCTTTCTATTTTTTCACCATAATTTTTTGAGGTAAGTAGGGTGACAAAAAAATTTCCTCGCCAAAGAACTTTTCTACAACTAAGTTTTAAGGATAACAAAATAACTAGTCATGTTAACATGAAAATGTGTTTTTCATGTTTAACTAAAAAACAATGAGAAGTTTTTCTTGAGTAGTTTTTTTCAGAGAAAATGCTAACTTCAAAAAAAAAAAAAAAAAAAAGCTAAGACAACCTTATATTTATTTTTATATTAAAAAGTAGAAACATAAGTAATCTTGACTTATAAAATATTTGTTTTATGTTAAATCAATCCAAATACTAAAAAAATAAAATATCCACACACACAAAAAAAAAAAAAAAAATAAAAATTAAAAATTTGGTGACCCAAATATTCCGATTGCTCACAGCACCATCCACAAAACAAAAATCCTAAAAATCAACCAAGCATCCCACATCCCTTGAATCAACATAGATCTGCATGTTGTGTGAATCTATATTAATCCAAGGGATGTGGGATGCTTGAGATTACATGAGAGTTCCAAAACCATGTTTGTCAACCATGAAATCCAATGGTTGAAAAACGCCCATTGGACATCAAGTTTTGATATAATGGATCAATAGGACGGTTTTGATGATTTAGTGTGACGATGTGGGGTCGTCTCACCTAAGGCGGGAATAAGAGGAAGAATGAAAAGCTTCGTAAACAGCTGTTAAGAGTCGCACAGCTTGTGTTGGAAGCTTGAGCCATGGCGGAGACCGTGAGGCACTCATGTTTGAAGCTGGAATTGACGGAGAAAGCAAAAGATGGAGGAGACCCAGTTGTGATCTTCGTAAAGGGTACTTGGTTCAATTCCCATTTCGACCTCTCCATCACCAACGGCCTCGACACTTGGGTTTGCAACGGTCCGAACCCTCTCTATCCTTTCTATCAATTTTGTGCTCTGTTCTGTTTGAGGAAACAATGATTTTGGGTTTGATTTTTTAGTTTTTCTTTTTTTTTTGTTGGTGCAGCTTCGGAATCTGAGGTTCGAGAGAGAGCTGAGCAATGGGACCAATCTGTTTCGGAATATATTGAGACGGCGGAGCGGTATTTAGGGTTTCGGCAGCCGGGCTCCACTTATAATTTTGTGGATGCTGGAGATGGGCATAAAAGAGTGAGTCTTATAATGTGTCTGTTTCTTTTCTTTTTTTTCAATTATTTGTTTTTGGGTTCTTTGAATTGTTCAATTTTAATGTGAGTTTGTGGGTTTCAAAAGCTTTTGGATTTCTCAATAAGTACATAGGCATCTCTAGCCAATTGAATCATTGCACAAAAATGAGTACAATAGCCATGCCCAATAGCTCAAAAAAAAAAAAAAAAAAGAAGAAGAGAAGAGAGAAATTATTTGCAAAAGGGAAGAAAATACCTATGTTGTTGTTGTTGACCGTGACTGTGGCTCACTCATAAAGTGGCTAACATTGTGGGTCTTAAATTGTTATGCGGAATAGGAGTAAAGCATGAAAGAAAAAACGGGACAACAAATTTAACGTGGTTCGACAAATTGCCTACGTCTACGGGAGGCAGCACTCTTTTATTAGATCACCCTTAGGTAGATCTTACAGATTGGATCTCTTAATAGATTTTTCAAAATAGAACTTACTGAACATGAATTTATGAATGAAGTAAGGCCATATTTATAGCAGTATATAAGGGTATTTTGGTAATTAATTTAATATATTTTAATATACCTAAATCAACAAAATAGGCGCAACCATGATAATGGAATTGGTAGAGTTGGTGGCCGCCCATGAGGGCGGCCACCAACCCTTCTTCTTGTTTACCAAATGAGGGGTGGACTCCACAAATCTCCACCTCTACCTTATGTGAAACAAGACACCTTTACTTCTGCAATCTCTCTACAGATAGCAAGTTTCCTTCAAAAAACTGTTGCTGCCTCCATTAGTGCCCTTAGGCACTCCGAGCTCGTGAGATGTTGATCAAGTCCAAACAATGTTGGAACTTGATCCCTGTAACCACCTTTGTAAGCATATCTGCAGGGTTATCGACAGTCTTGATCTTTTGCAGAAGAATACTCCCTTCTTCTACTATTTCTCGAACAAAATGAAAACGAACATCAATATGCTTCGTTCGACTATGATGAACTTGGTTCTTTGCCAAACAAGTGGCACTCTGGCTGTCGCAGAAAACTTCAACATTCTTCTGCACAATTCCCAAGTCTTTAGTCAATCCATGAAACCAGATTGCTTCCTTGAAAGCTTCCGTTACTGCCATGTACTCTGCCTCTGTAGTAGACAAAGCAACTGTTGACTGTAGTGTTAATCTCCAACTCACTGGTCCTCCTGCCATAGTGAAAACATAACCAGTAGTAGATCTGCGCTTGTCAAGATCTCCAGCATAGTCCGAATCCACATATCCGACTAGATGCTTACAACTTTTCGTATCTCTCTCGAACTTTAAACCAATATCTACAGTACCATGAATATACCGTAGAATCCACTTCACTGCTTGCCAGTGGCCTTTACCGGGGTTGTGCATGTAACGACTTACCATACTTACAGCATGTGAAATGTCGGGTCTGGTACACACCATAGCATACATCAAGGCACCAACTGCATTTGCATATGGAATATTCTCCATTTGCTTCTTCTGATCTTCGGAATTTGGTGACATTGATGAACTTAGCTTGAAATGTGGTGCCAATGGTGTGCTCACAGGTTTTGTGTCATTGCCAATGCCAAAAGTTTGAAGAACTTTCTTCAAATACGGAGTCTGAGTCAAACAGATTGTGCTTTTGGCCCTATCTCGAGTTATCTCCATCCCGAGAATTTTTCTGGCTTCTCCAAGATCCTTCATTTCAAACTCTGAGCTCAATTGAGCCTTCAACTTGTTCATCTCCACCTTGCTTTTAGATGCAATTAACATATCATCTACATATAAAAGCAAATAGATAAATGTACCATCTTGAAGTTTGCGATAGTAGACACAATGATCAAACTGACTCCGAGTATATTTCTGCCCTTGGATGAAGCTGTCAAATCTCTTGTACCACTGTCTCGGTGACTGCTTCAGGCCATACAATGACTTGCTCAACTTGCAAGCCCAATGCCCTCTTCCTGGTACTTTGAATCCTTCTGGTTGAGACATATATATCTCTTCTTCTAAATTACCATGCAGAAAAGTAGTTTTGACATCGAGTTGGGCTAACTCGAGATCAAACTGTGCAACCAAAGCCAATAATATTCGAATTGACGAATGCTTAACAACAGGTGAGAATACCTCATTGTAGTCAATTCCTTCCCTCTGAGCGTAGTCTTTTGCTACCAGTCTGGCTTTGTATCGGATACCATCTGTGCTGGAAGAGCCTTCCTTCTTAGCGAAAACCCATTTGCAGCCAATTGGTTTCTTTCCTTTCGGAAGTGGAACCAACTTCCAAGTCTGATTCTGATGGAGTGATTTCATCTCCTCATGCATTGCCATTTTTCACTTATCACTTTCCATACTCTAACTAACATCTTTGTAATTGTATGAAATATCATCTCCGGTGACTGGTAATGCATATGCAACCATGTCAGTGTACCGAGCCGGTTTGCGAATTTCTCTTCTTGGTCGACTGGTGGCAATTGATTCTGGTTGTTGACTGATGGCTGGTCCTGGAGCCTCCACCTCAACTGAGATTTCTTCCTCGTCTTCTTCAGGATGGTTGGATATCTCTGCTGACTTGCCAGGAGTTACTGGAATATCTAACTCGACCTGCTGAGGCAAATCTGGATATCGATTTTCTTTATCAGAAATTGTATGCTTTAACATCACAGATTCATCAAAAGTTACATCTCGACTTTTTACAATCGTCTTTGTCTCAGGGTTCCATAGTCGGAAAGCCTTAACTCCTTCACTAAAGCCCATGAAAATCGTTTTCTTGGACCTAGGATCCAGTTTGGATTCCTTCACATGAAAATATGCGGTGCATCCAAATATGCGCAAAGAATCATAATCTGAAACGGGGTGTCCAGACCATACCTCCTTGGGAGTTTTGCTATCTAGTGCTGTTGCAAGAAGTCTATTGATGATGTGAGAGGCATATGACAAAGCTTCAGCCCAAAATGCCTTGCTTAGTCCAGAATGAGATAACATGCAGCGAACTTTATCTACCAAAGTACGATTTATGCGTTCAGCAAAACCGTTTTGTTGTGGCGTGCCTGGGACTGTGAAATGTCTGACAATCCCTTCATTCTCACAAATTTTCTGAAATGGGTCTGACTTGTATTCTCCTCCATTATCAGATCTGAGCCTCTTAATCGTCCTTCCTGTTTGGGTTTCTACCATTTTCTTCCATATAAGAAAGAGATCGAGCACTTCATCTTTATGCTTCATGGTATAAACCCAAACATTGCGTGAGAAATCATCAATGAAAGTTACAAACCAACGTTTACCTCCCAATGAAGCATTTTGAGAGGGTCCCCAAACGTCGGTATGAACATAATCCAATGTTCCTTTTGTGCAGTGGATTGCAGTGCCAAACTTGACGCGCGTCTGCTTGCCTAAGATACAGTGCTCGCAGAAGTCAAGTTTTCCGGTCTTTGCACCTTTCAGAGAACCTTGCTTTATCAAGGTGTGAAGAGCCTTTTCTCCTACATGTCCGAGCCGCATGTGCCAAAGTCGGGAAGTGTCCGATGAGACATCATTAGAACGGGTGCAAGCTGATACACTTTCGATTACTGTGTGTCCGTCAAGGAAATAGAGATTTCCTTTCTGAGTACCCTTCATGGCCAAGAGTGCTCCACGTACAACCTTCAAAACTCCACCTTCAATGGTTACCTTGTAACCGTTGGAATCAAGGACTCCAAGGGAGATCAGATTTTTCTTCAGATCTGGGACATATCTGACGTCCGTGAGCCGTCTTGTTGTACCGTCATGCATCTTTAGGCGTATAGTTCCAATACCCTTTGTTTGACAGGTATTGTTGTTGCCCATTAGCACGACTCCTCCCTCGAACTCATCCAGTTTGGAGAACCAATGTTGATTCGGACACATATGATAGGAACAACCGGAATCTAATATCCATCTATCAGACTGATTGTCTATAGATGAAACGTAGAAGGCAGGATCTTCTTCAGCCTTCTGTGCCACATTTGCAGTTGTCTTGTCCTTATTTGGACAATCTTTCTTCCAGTGCCCCTTTTGGTGACAATAGGCACATTCATCCTTTGCAAGACGTTGACGTGATGAAGGTCCTTGTGACTTTGAGCGAGATCGGCCTCTCCCACTGGATCTATCAGATCTGTTGTTAGCCCTGCCTCTAGATACCGTCAAGGCTTCTGGTGATGCGTCCTTGTTATCGCGTTGGTCCTTCCTTCGTTACTCGTTGTTCACCAAAGCATTTGAAACATCATTGAATTTAACAGCATCTTTACCATATAGCAAAGTTGTTGTTAAATGTTCATAACTTTTAGGCAAAGAGTTAAACATCAATAGTGCCTTATCCTCATCAAGAGGGTCAACATCAAGATTTAGTAGATCAGCGAGAATCTTGTTGAAATTATCAAGATGCGCAATCATGGGAGTACCAGTCTTGTACTCAAAACGAAAGAGCTTCTTTTTCAGGTAGAGTCGGTTCTCTATGCTTTTTGTCATGTACTTGTCCTCCAGTTTCTTCCAGAGACTTGATGCCTTAGTCTCTTTCATGACAAAGTACTTCTGACCCTTCGCCAAACAGAGTCGGATTGTGCCACAAGCTTGACGATTTACAAAATTCCAATCATCATCGGACATATCCTTGGGCTTGGCTTCCAAGGCAATATGTGATCCTTCCCTAAATAGTAGATCTTGAACTTCGCATTGCCACATGCCAAAGTTGTTGGTGCCGTTGAATTTCTCCACCTCGAACTTTGCGTTGGTCATCGAACTTCTTTGCCAAGGCCTGCTTGTGGTTGGGAGTTCCTCCGCCATTAAGACCGAAAATATGTATGACGCCGAAAAGTGCTGAAAAATTGATAAACAACTCCAACTAAGCTATATCAATAACTTAGGAGCTGAATCTGTAGAAACGGATTGCACGGCTGCGTCCGGAACAGTCGAAAATGGTGGAAACGAGTCTGACCTTGCTGAAATCAGACAAAAAATTAGCCGGATGAACAGTATCAGGCCGGGGATGAACAGTATCGGGCTGTATGAACAGTGACGGGCCGAAACGACTGGGTCTGATGAACAGTGGCGGACCGAACGAGCTGGGCCGAAATAAACAGTGGCGGACCGAGTGGGCTGGGCTGAGATGAACAGTGTCGGGCGAAGCGCGGCTGGGCCGGACGAATAGTTGGGCTAGGATGAATAGTAAGGCCCGAATAAATAGTTGGGCCAGGATGAACAGTTGGGCCGGGATGAATAGTCTGGCCTGAATGAACAGTTGGGTCGGGTCGGATCCGGGTCAGATCCGATTCGGATGAACAGTGTCGGACAAAAAATTGTAAAATACAGAGATCAAACTTTGATCGGCTCCTGCGAACTCGTTTTTTGTCCGTTTTTCTCGCCGTTTGTTGCGTTGGACTCCTGGAAACAAGAGCTACCTCCACGGGTGATCAGAAAACAGTTTCGATCACTGTTACAGAATTTCGAAATTTCGACGCAGTCTCGAAAAAATTCGACAGAGGGTCTGTTTTTCTTCCAAAACTTCACCTAGGCTCTGATACCAATTTGTTATGCGGAATCGGAGTAAAGCATGAAAGAAAAAACGGGACAACAAATTTAACGTGGTTCGGCAAATTTCCTACGTCCACTATCATGGCTGCGCCTATTTTGTTGATTTAGGCATATTAAAATATATTAAATTAATTACCAAAATACCCCTATATACTCCTATAAATAGGGCCTTACTTCATTCATAAATTCATGTTCAGTGAGTTAGATTCCTGAGAATTAGAGAGTTATATTCTAAGAGATCTATTAAGAGATCCAATCTGTAAGATCCACCTAAGGGTGATCTAATAAAAGAGTGCTGCCTCCCATGGACGTATGCAATTTGCCGAACCACGTTAAATTTGTTGTCTCGTTTTTTCTTTCATGCTTTACTCCGATTCCGCATAACAAATTGGTATCAGAGCCTAGGTGAAGTTTTGGAAGAAAAACAGACTCTCTGTCGAATTATTTCGAGACTGCGTCGAAATTTCGAAATTTTGTAACAGTGATCGAAACTGTTTTCTGATCACCCGTGGAGGTAGCTCTTGTTTCCAGGAGTCCAACGCAACAAACGGCGAGAAAAACGGACAAGAAACGAGTTCGCAGGAGCCGATCAAAGTTTGATCTCTGTATTTTACAATTTTTTGTCCGATACTGTTCATCCCTGACACTGTTCATTCCTTGACGCTGTTCATCCGAATCGGATCTGACTCGGATCCGACCCGACCCAACTGTTCATTCAGGCCAGACTATTCATCCCGGCCCAACTGTTCATCCTGGCCCAACTATTTATTCGAGCCTTACTATTCATCCTAGCCCAACTATTCGTCCGGCCCAGCCGCGCTTCGCCCGACACTGTTCATCTCAGCCCAGCCCGTTCGGTCCGCCACTGTTCATCAGACCCAGTCGTTTCGGCCCGTCACTGTTCATACAGCCCGATACTGTTCATCCCCGGCCTGATACTGTACATCCGGCTAATTTTTTGTCTGATTTCAGCAAAGTCAGACTCGTTTCCCCATTTTCGACCGTTCCGGACGCAGCCGTGCAATCCGTTTCTGCAGATTCAGCTCCTAAGTTATTGATATAGCTTAGTTGGAGTTGTTTATCAATTTTTCAGCACTTTTAGGCGTCATACATATTTTCGGTCTTAATGGCGGAGGAACTCCCAACCACAAGCAGGCCTTGGCAAAGAAGTTCGATGACCAACGCAAAGTTCGAGGTGGAGAAATTCAACGGCACCAACAACTTTGGCATGTGGCAATGCAAAGTTCAAGATCTACTATTCAGGGAAGGATCACATATTGCCTTGGAAGCCAAGCCCAAGGATATGTCCGATGATGATTGGAATTTTGTAAATCGTTAAGCTTGTGGCACAATCCGACTCTGTTTGGCGAAGGATCAAAAGTACTTTGTCATGAAAGAGACTATGGCATCAAGTCTCTAGAGGACAAGTACATGACAAAAAGCATAGAGAACCGACTCTACCTGAAAAAGAAGCTCTTTCGTTTTGAGTACAAGACAGGTACTCCCATGATTGCGCATCTTGATAATTTCAACAAGATTCTCGCTGATCTACTAAATCTTGATGTTGACCCTCTTGATGAGGATAAGGCACTATTGTTGTTAAACTCTTTGCCTGAAAGTTATGAACATTTAACAACAACTTTGCTATATGGTAAAGATGTTGTTAAATTCAGTGATGTTTCAAATGCTTTGGTGAACAACGAGTATCGAAGGAAGGACCAACGCGATAACAAGGACGCATCACCAGAAGCCTTGACGGTATCTAGAGGCAGGGCTAACAACAGATCTGATAGATCCAGTGGGAGAGGCCGATCTCGCTCAAAGTCACAAGGATCTTCATCACGTCAACGTCTTGCAAAGGATGAATGTGCCTATTGTCACCAAAAGGGGCACTGGAAGAAAGATTGTCCAAATAAGGACAAGACAACTGCAAATGTGGCACAAAAGGCTGAAGAAGATTCTGCCTTCTCCGTTTCATCTATAGACAATCAGTCTGATAGATGGATATTAGATTCCGGCTGTTCCTATCATATGTGTCCGAATCAACATTGGTTCTCCAAACTGGATGAGTTCGATGGAGGAGGCGTGCTAATGGGCAACAACAATACCTGTCAAACAAAGGGTATTGGAACTATACGCCTAAAGATGCATGACGGTACAACAAGACGGCTCACGGACGTCAGATATGTCCTAGATCTGAAGAAAAATCTGATCTCCCTTGGAGTCCTTGATTCCAGCGGTTACAAGGTAACCATTGAAGGTGGAGTTTTGAAGGTTGTACGTGGAGCACTCTTGGCCATGAAGGGTACTCAGAAAGGAAATCTCTATTTCCTTTACGGACACACAGTAATCGAAAGTGTATCAGCTTGCACCCGTTCTAATGATGTTTCATCGGACACTTCCCGACTTTGGCACATGCGGCTCGGACATGTAGGAGAAAAGGCTCTTCACACCTTGATAAAGCAAGGTTCTCTGAATGGTGCAAAGACCGGGAAACTTGACTTCTGCGAGCACTGTATCTTAGGCAAGCAGACGCGCGTCAAGTTTGGCACTGCAATCCACTGCACAAAAGGAACATTGGATTATGTTCATACCGACGTTTGGGGACCCTCTCAAAATGCTTCATTGGGAGGTAAACGTTGGTTTGTAACTTTCATTGATGATTTCTCACGCAATGTTTGGGTTTATACCATGAAGCATAAAGATGAAGTGCTCGATCTCTTTCTTATATGGAAGAAAATGGTAGAAACCCAAACAGGAAGGACGATTAAGAGGCTCAGATCTGATAATGGAGGAGAATACAAGTCAGACCCATTTCAGAAAATTTGTGAGAATGAAGGGATTGTCAGACATTTCACAGTCCCAGGCACGCCACAACAAAACGGTATTGCTGAACGCATGAATCGTACTTTGGTAGATAAAGTTCGCTGCATGTTATCTCATTCTGGACTAAGCAAGGCATTTTGGGCTGAAGCTTTGTCATATGCCTCTCACATCATCAATAGACTTCTTGCAACAGCACTAGATAGCAAAACTCCCAAGGAGGTATGGTCTGGACACCCCGTTTCAGATTATGATTCCCTGCGCATATTTGGATGCACCGCATATTTTCATGTGAAGGAATCCAAACTGGATCCTAGGTCCAAGAAAGCGATTTTCATGGGCTTTAGTGAAGGAGTTAAGGCTTTCCGACTATGGAACCCTGAGACAAAGACAATTGTAAAAAGTCGAGATGTTACTTTTGATGAATCTGTGATGTTAAAGCATACAGTTTCTGATAAAGAAAATCGATATCTAGATTTGCCTCAGCAGGTTTAGTTAGATATTCCAGTAACTCCTGGCAAGTCAGTAGAGATATCCAACCATCCTGAAGAAGACGAGGAGGAAATCTCAGTTGAGGTGGAGGCTCCAGAACCAGCCATCAGTCAACAACCAGAATCAATTGCCACCAGTCGACCAAGATGAGAAATTCGCAAACCGGTTCGGTACACTGACATGGTTGCATATGCATTACCAGTCACCAGAGATGATATTCCATACAATTTCAAAGATGTTAGTTAGAGTATGGAAAGTGATAAGTGGAAAATGGCAATGCATGAGGAGATGAAATCACTCCATCAGAATCAGACTTGGAAGTTGGTTCCACTTCCAAAAGGAAAGAAACCAATTGGCTGCAAATGGGTTTTCGCTAAGAAGGAAGGCTCTCCCAGCACAGATGGTATCCGATACAAAGCCAGACTGGTAGCAAAAGGCTACGCTCAGAGGGAAGGAATTGACTACAATGAGGTATTCTCACCTGTTGTTAAGCATTCGTCAATTCGAATATTATTGGCTTTGGTTGCACAGTTTGATCTCGAGTTAGCCCAACTCGATGTCAAAACTGCTTTTCTGCATGGTAATTTAGAAGAAGAGATATATATGTCTCAACCAGAAGGATTCAAAGTACCAGGAAGAGGGCATTGGGCTTGCAAGTTGAGCAAGTCATTGTATGGCCTGAAGCAGTCACCAAGACAGTGGTACAAGCGATTTGACAGCTTCATCCAAGGGCAGAAATATACTCGGAGTCAGTTTGATCATTGTGTCTACTATCGCAAACTTCAAGATGGTACATTTATCTATTTGCTTTTATATGTAGATGATATGTTAATTGCATCTAAAAGCAAGGTGGAGATGAACAAGTTGAAGGCTCAATTGAGCTCAGAGTTTGAAATGAAGGATCTTGGAGAAGCCAGAAAAATTCTCGGGATGGAGATAACTCGAGATAGGGCCAAAAGCACAATCTGTTTGACTCAGACTCAGTATTTGAAGAAAGTTCTTCAAACTTTTGGCATTGGCAATGACACAAAACCTGTGAGCACACCATTGGCACCACGTTTCAAGCTAAGTTAATCAATGTCACCAAATTCCGAAGATCAGAAGAAGCAAATGGAGAATATTCCATATGCAAATGCAGTTGGTGCCTTGATGTATGCTATGGTGTGTACCAGACCCGACATTTCACATGCTGTAAGTATGGTAAGTCGTTACATGCACAACCCCGGTAAAGGCCACTGGCAAGCAGTGAAGTGGATTCTACGGTATATTCATGGTACTGTAGATATTGGTTTAAAGTTCGAGAGAGATACGGAAAGTTGTAAGCATCTAGTCGGATATGTGGATTCGGACTATGCTGGAGATCTTGACAAGCGCAGATCTACTACTGGTTATGTTTTCACTATGGCAGGAGGACCAGTGAGTTGGAGATCAACACTACAGTCAACAGTTGCTTTGTCTACTACAGAGGCAGAGTACATGGCAGTAACGGAAGCTTTCAAGGAAGCAATCTGGTTTCATGGATTGACTAAAGACTTGGGAATTGTGCAGAAAAATGTTGAAGTTTTCTGCGACAGCCAGAGTGCCACTTGTTTGGCAAAGAACCAAGTTCATCACAGTCGAACGAAGCATATTGATGTTCGTTTTCATTTTGTTCGAGAAATAGTAGAAGAAGGGAGTATTCTTCTGCAAAAGATCAAGACTGCCGATAACCCTGCAGATATGCTTACAAAGGTGGTTACAGGGATCAAGTTTCAACATTGTTTGGACTTGATCAACATCTCACGAGCTCGGAGTGCCTAAGGGCACTAATGGAGGCAGCAACAGTTTTTTGAAGGAAACTTGCTATCTGTAGAGAGATTGCAGGAGTAAAGGTGTCTTGTTTCACATGAGGTGGAGGTGGAGATTTGTGGGGTCCACCCCTCATTTGGTAAACAAGAAGAAGGGTTGGTGGCCGCCCACGAGGGCGGCCACCAATTCCATTATCATGGCTGCGCCTATTTTTTTGATTTAGGTATATTAAAATATATTAAATTAATTACCAAAGTACCCCTATATACTCCTATAAATAGGGCCTTACTTTATTCATAAATTCATGTTCAGTGAGTTAGATTCCTGAGAATCAGAGAGTTATATTCTGAGAGATCTATTAAGAGATCCAATCTGTAAGATCCACCTAAGGGTGATCTAATAAAAGAGTGCTGCCTCCCGTAGACGTAGGCAAATTGCCTACCAATTTGTTATGCGGAATCGGAGTAAAGCATGAAAGAAAAAATGGGACAACAAATTTAACGTGGTTCGGCAAATTGCCTACGTCCACGGGAGGCAACACTCTTTTATTAGATCACCCTTAGGTGGATCTTACAGATTGGATCTCTTAATAGATCTCTCAAAATAGAACTTACTGAACATGAATTTATGAATGAAGTAAGGCCCTATTTATAGGAGTATATAGGGGTATTTTGGTAATTAATTTAATATATTTTAATATACCTAAATCAACAAAATAGGCGCAGCCATGATAATGGAATTGGTGGAGTTGGTAGCCGCCCTCGTGGGCGGCCACCAACCCTTCTTCTTGTTTACCAAATGAGGGGTGGACCCCACATAAATCACATAAAGTTATGTCAATTATTATCTCCACTAACCAAATTGATCTATTATTATCTCCACCAACTAAAGTGATTAATTAATTGTCCACTATTTGTGATGGAGGGAGAGAGGACAATACATCTATAAGAGTCCTCAAGTCCATTCTCTCCATAATAGAAAATAGCCTGTGAATTCCATCAAGAAGGTAGAGACCAAGGACTTGGAAGACATACATCAAGCAATACACTTCAATATGGCTGAAGGTATGATTTGTTTTTCAATTTTAAGTCTTTCAATTGGTATTAGAGCACTCGTTGCGATTATGAAAAGATGAGTTTATTAAATACATTAAGTTATTCTGGCATGTCGTTAGCCATGGTTTAACTTTGTATTCATTACAGTGTTTGGTTTAAAGTTCATGAAAATATTTATATTCATAGATTTATTTATCATAGATTCTTTAAATAAATCTACGTTGTTGGTTTATTTGTAAACCTATATTGTTGTAATAATTTGGATTTTACTATTAAAAAAAAGGGGGATATTTTCTCTTAACTTTGGAGAACCAAAGTCAACAAAAGGACAAACTCCTTTTGTCTTTAGTGTTTATTAAGGAAAAGTCATAGGCCTCATAAATAAATAAATAAATAAATATATATATATATATATATATATATATATATATATATATATATATATATATATTTTTTCCTCTTGGTCTTGCTTTCTTTGCAAGCAATAGAATTAAAAAAAAAAAAAAAAATGCTTGCATTTGGTTGAAGATGACGAGCTGGTTTTATTTTATTTTTGTTAATCTCAACTGTTCAAAAGGAATTCTCAAATCCTTTAGATTATATACACTGACATTTGTGGACCATTTCCCTCACCTTGTTTTAATGGTCAGAGATATTTCATCTCATTCATAGATGACCATAGCACATATATGTATCTCTATCTTATAAATCATAAGGAGGAGGCATTAGATGCCTTCAATATTTATAAAGCAGAGGTAGAGAAACAAAAGGAAAAGAAGATCAAAATAGTAAGATCTGACAGGGGTGGCGAATATTATGGCAGGTACACAGAACAAGGTCAAATGCTTAGTCCATTTGCTAGGTATCTCCAACTAGAAGGCATTGTTGCTCAATATACAATGTCAGATACACCACAACAAAATGGTGTAGCCAAAAGGAGAAACAAAACTATTATGAACATGGTAAGGAGTATGATCAGCAATTCAAGTCTCCCTCTAACCTTAAGGAGTGAAGCACTAAAAATCGTTGTGGCGTATGTCTTAAATAGAGTTCCATCAAAGGTCGTTCCTAAAACTCCTTTTGAAATTTGGAACGGATGGAAACCTAGTTTGAGGCATTTACATGTCTGGGGATGCCAAGTTGAGGTTAAAGTTTATCCTCAAATAAAGAAATTGGACCTTAGAACAATTAGTGGTTATTTTAGAGGTTATCCAGAAAACTCCAAAAGCTACAGATTTTATTGTCCTTCACATGCGACAAAGGTTGTTGAAGCTAGAAATGCTAAATTTCTAGAGGATCTTGAAGTCAATGGGAGTAAGTTTCCTCAAAATATTGAATTTTTGGAAATACAGGAAACCATTGGTTCATCTTCTAATTCAGTGAATTGATTTCTCTTTATAGAAATCCACTCAATATAGTTGAAGAAGAACCAATTTCAGAACCTGCACTTCCATCTGAACATGCAGAACCTCCTACTCAAAATTTACAAAATAATAATGAGTTAGGAATATTAAGAAGATCCTCGAGGGTTGGAAAACCAACAATTTCGAGTGACTATGTAGTATACCTCCATGAGTCTGACATTGGCGTTGGACTTGACAATGATCCACAGTCGTTTTCACAAGCCATGAAAAGAGAAAATTCCAGTTCATGGTATAATGCCATGGAAGAAGAAATGGCATCTATGGCTTCAAATCAAGTTTGAGATCACGTTGAGTTATCATCCGGTAAAACAGCCATTGGTTGTAAATGGGTTTATAAGACCAAAAGAAATGCATCTCGTAACATTGAACGATATAAGGCCAGACTTGTAGCCAAAGGTTTCACTTAGAAGGAAGACATTGATTACCATGAATCTTTTTCTCTAGTTTCTAAGAAAGATTCATTTAGAATAATCATGGCTTCAGTAACTCATTTTGATTTAGGGTTACATCAAATAGACGTGAAAACGACATTCTTGAACGGAGAATTGGAAGAGGAAGTATATATGAAACAACCTGAAGGACTTCATGTAAGCGAAAGTAGTCACTTGGTTTGTAGATTAAAAAAATCTATATATGGACTAAAATAGGCTTCCCGATAATGGTACATAAAGTTTCATAGTATCATTTCCTCATACGGTTTTGAGGAAAACGTTGTTGATCAATGTATATGCCTCAAGGTCAGTGGGAGCAAATATATTTTCTTAGTCCTTTATGTGAATGATATTCTACTTGCCAGTAGTGATTTGGGGTTGTTTTTTGAGACTAAGGAATTTCTAAGTCAAAACTTTGATATGAAGGATATGGGTGAAGCTTCTTATGTCATTGGCATAGAGATTCACAGAGACAGGTCCAACAGGACATTAGGTCTGTCTCAAAAGGCCTACATTGAAAAAGTTTTAAAGAAATTTAGAATGGAACAATGTGCATCTTCAGTAGCACCCATTACTAAAGGGGATAAACTCAGTTAAGATCAATGCCCACAAAATAATTTGGAACGGGAAGAAATGAAGGATATACCTTATGCATCAGCCGTCGGAAGCATCGCGTATGCTCAAGTCTGCACAAGACCTGATATTGCTTTTGCAATAGGGTTGTTAGGCAAATATCAAAGTAATCCAGGCAAGGAGCACTGGAAGGAAGCTAAACAGGTGATGCGGTACCTTCAAGGAACAAAGGATTTCAGGCTGACATATAGTCATTCTGACCATCTGGAACTGGTTGGATATTCAGATTTGGATTTTGTTGGTTGTGCCGATACTAGGAAGTCTACCTCAAGTTATATCTTCCTACATGCAGGTTATAACATATCATGGGTTAACCAAAATCATGATCTATGTTTGTTTTTATGATACATCTACTTTCAACGGTCTAGATTCAATCTCAAGTAACATGATAGATTTAGATCATGCATCATGGATCTGAGAAATGTAACCGTATGGATGTAAAGATCACAACAACATAGTATGGGTCTCAGTTCAAAACTGTTTCTAAAAACAAAGTGTATCATTCGTTTTTCATATAAAAGATTCAACAGTTAAGATTAACAAGAATAAAATAAAACCAGTTTGCATCTTCAACCAAATGCAAGCGTTTCTTTATTTATTTATTTTATTTTATTCTGTTGGTTGCAAAAAAAGCAAGACTAAGAGAAAAATATATATATAGATATATATTTTTGGGGCCTATAACTTTTTCTTAATAAACACCAAAGACAAAAGGAGTTTGTCCTTTTGTTGACTTTGGTTCTCCAAAGTTGAGAGAAAATACGTCCCTTTTTTTTTTAATAATAAAATCCAAATTACTATTCATCTTCTTCCCAAATTCAAGTTGCAGAAACAACAATATAGATTTACAAATAAACCAATAACGTAGATTTATTTAAAGAATCTATGATGAATAAATCTATGAATATAAATACTTGCATGAATTTTAAATCAAACATTGTAATGAATACAAAGTTAAACCATGGCTAACGACATGCCGGAATAACTTAATGTATTCAATAAACTCATCTTTCCATAATCGCAACCAATGCTCTGATACCAATTGAAAGACTTAAAATTGGAAAACAAATCATACCTTCAGCCATAGTGAAGTGTATTGCTTGATGTATGTCTTCCAAGTCCTTAGTCTCTACCTTGATGATAGAATTCACAGGCTATTTTCTATTATGGAGAGAATGGACTTGGGGACTCTTATAGATGTATTGTCCTCTGGCCCTCCATCACAGAAAGTGGACAATTAATTGATCACTTCAGTTGGTGGAGATAATAATTGATCAATTTGGTTAGTGGAGTTGGTGGAGATAATAATTGACATTCCTTTATGTGATTTGAGACCCACAATGTTGGCCACTTTATGAGTGAGCCACAGTCACTGTCAGCAGTTGTCATTGCAAGTTGAATGTGATGATGAATTTATGATAAGAGAGTCTTGTGCTAATCCTACTTCTTGATGAGTCCTACATCCAAGTTTTTATATAGTGGAGCCAACAGCTTATGATTCTAAGATGATAATTTTCTGCTGATTGATCTATGGCTATACATCCATCCTGGTTTTGATGCGGAAAGTGTGCAATATTGGAGAGGACCAATGAAAAATAGGTTGAGATGGGACTTAAATTTGAAAATTTCATCTTTTTGCTTTAAGACTAATCTCTAATGAATATGCTCATTTTGCTAGATTTGCCTAAAAGAGAACTCAGCATTTCTTTTATTGTAATGGAGCCTAATGATCCAGTATATGTAATGAAATTTGAACAAATCTACATCCTTAAATGTTGCTTGCTTCTAAATTTCGACCAGCTTTATGTAGCTATGAAATGAATTTGCTATTTGCTTAAAATGCTAATATAGCGCTGTCTCTTTGACCATATCATATATCTTGCAGCTGTCATGGATGTTTGAGAAGCAAGGAATTAAACTAGAATGGCGATGGAAATGCAAGCCATCACCTAATAATAGGAAAACTACCGCAGCAATCCTGGATTTTCTTATGGATGCAAACATCCGATTAAGTGTAAGATTGCTTCATGGTTTCGTATTTCCTACAAGATGTTCTAGCATTACATTTCGGGATCATTTCATGGTTTTTATTCTTGTCTGGCTTCACTTTTGGATCATTTGCACATACAATTTGTTGAGTTCTAGCATTTGGCTACTCTGTTAACAGCATTAATTTCTTAAATGATACCCCATTTTTGAAGAATAATAAACAAAGAACAAAAGAAGTACGCAAGTTTTAGATGAACATGCTGCTTGCAAAACGATTATGAGAAACAATGCCATCTTATAATTATATGTTAGTGGCGGGTCTCTTTAAATTTCCATTTCGTAAAAAAGCTCACAAAGGCATTCCAATCATCCAATTGGTCTCATGTAATTTTCAGGATTTAATTTTGGATGGAATGTATTATTTATGATAAGGTCCTTAAACACAGCATGTGGTGAAATGTTGGTGCAAAACTTGTGGAGCTCCTCTATGATTGTTGCTACTTGTCCTATGCTATGAGAAACAATATCTTTTCAGTTGTGTTGTTGCATTTATACTTCTAACAGCTTCAGTTGTTTGAATTAATAGGAAGAAGTTGTTAGAAAGACCCAATCATTTGAGAGGTTGAAGGTGGAAGCTGAGAAATCTTTATCAAAAAATGAGAAAATCACCAATGAGAAGGAAGAATTTGAATCAGCCCTGTATGCAAAGGTTTGTATTAACACTGCACTGATTAACAATTTTCTTTGATTTCATATTAAATTTTAAAAATTGTATATTCATGAATGCAACTGTTTTAAATTCAAAATTTTCCTCCCTGCATGAATTTTACGTTTCAACTGCTCGCTCTATTTTGCTTGGTTTAGAATGGTGGCATTCAAAAAATTCTGCTCCTTGTGATTGTTATTCTTCGCAGTGCAGTTGTGCATTTTCTCCCTTTCTTTGAAACCTTCTTATCTTCTTTCCCTTCTAATTATCGCTTGATGAGGTACTATAATTTGACTTCTATTAGCACTTAAAAAATGATGACTAGCATACACTGTTTTGGGTTTAACTAATGCTATTTGTACTGTTTCAGATAAGAAAAAAATCCTTTCATTTTAGGGAAATGTAGACCCTGAGATTTCATTTACCACTACCAAAATAGTTGTCTAAGTTACAATGGTTTTGACATCATGATTATGGCAAGTAAACCGTTCTAACGAACATCTTTAGATTTAGCTAAATCATAAGTTAGCTTTATTTTGCTGTGGTTTAGAATGATTATTCTTCAAAACATTACATTTGCCAAACATTGACAGGCATCAACACGGTTTATTGTCATTTTGGGTTTTGGACACTGGTGTTTAGTATTTAGTATTATTTAGAGATTAAATGTATTTCTAATGATAATCTTTTGAACTCACAATCATAGTCCTTGTTCAACCTGTGAAACAAACAAAAGATATGACCAAAACAAATCATTTGACATTTTCATGTGTAGCAGCAGCTACTTCCAATAATATAAGCAAGTTTACTCATAATTTGGCATGAAGCTATAATTCTTTTTTGTTCTGGTTCTAGTTTGTTGCAGTATTGAATTCAAAGAAAGCAAAGTTGAGAGAACTTCAAGACCGGCTGTCAACACAAGAAACCAATGAAAAATCACCAGATGAGGAAGATAATTCGACAGACAAAACTGAGAGTTACGGTGAGCCGACAGATGATGACAAAAGCGAGGAAGAAGAACCTATATCAAATGTCACTGGCACATCAAAGAGTGAACCAGTGACTAGGAAGTACAATAGAAAGAGGAAAACTCAGAAATAAATGTCTCTCCAAGTAGTTTAGTCTACTGTAAGTTGCTTAATTTTATCTTCCCCTGCAATGAGAAATTCTAACTGCACTTAAGCTAATGTGGCATACATTTTTAATTGTAGTGTTGCACTTGCTTGGTGATTCTTGTTTGGTTAATCCTTTGGGCACATGACATATAGCTATGTTTTTTACTTGATGTCAAACAAATTTTAACCTCTGGAAACTTGATGCTCTGTTCATTTCCTTATATGATCTTATATGATATTATGGCCTTGTTTAAATAGCTTTTCCAATAAACGCTTTTAGAAAAGTATTTTTAAAAAAAGTTAATTTCTCCTAATTTTTTTTAAAAATAAAAAATTAGTTTTTTTCACTCCAATTTAGTTAAAAGTAAGAGTTGTCAACAAATATTTTTACTTCAGAAGCACTTTGAAAAAGCTCTTTCAAACTGAGCTTATATTTTTTTCTTTTTTCTTTTTTGGAAAGAGAAGTTATACCATGAAATTACTTTGTTTGAGAAAAAAAAAAAGTAGCATTGATACCATACATATATGATCTTATGAAATTAGTCAATTAACTGGGTAACCTGACAGACCCACCACAGCCAACACCCCTTTCTCCAAAGCAACGATCATTTAGAAACCCATAACTTATCTTTCTCTTGGTAATATCCATCAAGGAGCCATTTAAATTTTTCCGAAAAAACAAATCTCTCCAATTTGTCTCCTAGGTGTCATTAACCATTGATCCTGTTACCAAATATTCTACTACAATACTCAAAAGCAGATGGATGGCAGCCATGGAGACCAAAGCCTTTCCCTAATTTTTAAGGATTCTTCTGCCGAAAGACACTGGATATAACTCTGGTCAAAACCTTCAAATTTTAATAAATCTAGCTAGCTTTTGCTTGCTTGGGAGTTGGTACCTCGACTACCATCAGTCATCTGTAAATAAAAGTAACAAACCATAGTGGAATTCCCTTTTGGGCCAACAACTCTCTCAAAATCTGGATAGGAAATCTGAGTATTGTAGTCGAGGTTGATGGCAATCCACTTCAAGAACCATGTTGCTGTTCAATCCATGGTTCTAGGGTAAGGGAAAAAGTGATGATAAGAACTCAATTTGAAGACCATGCTAACAGTAACAGTGCTGGGATATACAGTGGCAATTTCAAAAGCAAAAGCAAAAGCAAAAGATAAGCGATCCAAGGATCTTACCGAGTCCCAATACTCTCACCATCAAATTCACAGAGATGAACGACCCAGAATTTTTTTGTTTTTTAAATCAAAGAACGACCCAGCATTAGAAATAATATTTCTGTTTCTGTAAGACATTCCATGGCTTCTTTGCTTGTGGATGAAGTTCCATGATGGAAGAAGAGACTTGTTCAAGCTTACATACAATAGACCCACCCACCCACCAAAATATTCTTTGCTTAAGAGTCTTTTGAAAGAAATCCAGTGGGCATCTGATTGAAACAAGAAAAAAGTACTGCTTTGACAAGCACAGTTCTCTACTGTAAAACCAAAACACATTTCATAGGTCTATCATCAACACATAGGCAAAATATCCAGAAACAGCAGTGTTCTCTTTCAGAGCTTTGAAAGTGCAGGGTCATTGATGCTGTGGTCTCAAGCAACCCAGATGATAACCTGTACTGTCTCTGCATTTGTTTCTTCAATTGCAATTGGCAAAAGCTATTGGTCCCAGGTCCCATCTTGTCCCAATATGTCACAGGCCTTCCATTACTACTACCACACAAAAAAATCAGTCTTTTTTCTCCATTTTGATCATATTCGGATGGTAGTGATCTTTCCACCTCAACAATTTGAGGTTGAATTTTCTCTCTCTTCTTCCCCCTTCCTAATCAGGTGCAGAGGAAACTAGGCAAATTTGACATTCATTCAATACAACCACACGAGCCCTCCAAGCTAAAGCAAAACCATAGCAAGTAGCCATAGGTTTTCTGCAATTAAGAAATTTTGCAAAAGCAAACTTCCAAATGTTTTCAGCATGGATGAAGATCACTCAGAGAACATAAAACACAAGAAAGGATGTTACTTCAATCTAAACACTAAATCTATTTCATATTCAGTTTCAAGGCAGCACCACTTTACAATATCAACATTACAGAAATTCAAAACGTAATAATACCACTACCACTACTACATGGGGAAAAAAACAGCACAACACATGCCTTAATTTTTTCCCCCAATTTCTTTTCTATATGATACATAATAAAGATCCTTACAAACCCTAAAACAGCAGAGCAGGCGAAATCCACCATTCTTACCAAACCCACCCCCCCAGCCCAACAACTAATCTTTCACACCATTACACATTACAATAATTCCAAATTTCGCCGTTAATTATCATCAACCCTAATAATTACTGCTACTCCACGATCCAACACAATTTAATTTACCACTAATTTTATTTTTTCCCCCAAATTTCAGATCTTTCTCCCGTTTAATAAAAAAAGTAACGGAAAGAACCAGATCCAGAAAATTCCGGAGACGATACGAAACCTTAAGAAGCAAACTTATCATAACAACTCAGATCCATCATCAATCCATCCATATCCAGAGACGATCTTCAATCAAGCCGAAGCAGACGGCGCAGATCTTTCGTGGCCGAGTCATCAACAACAACTCCTCCCAACCCCTCTCTCTTCGTCGAAAACCTAGGCAGCGGCAGCGCACGCGGCGACGGCGAGAGCGAGAACGCCGATCCGGCGTACACATCGTCGGATCGGACGGATCCGGTGCCAGGAATCAACGTTTTCAGATCCGTCATACGGATCTGCTTCGGAACCAGTTCCGGATCCGGTCCCAACCGCTCCGTTCCACACACGACCAAATCTCCGGACCCCGTTCTTTTCATCGATTTCTCATCATCTTTTCTCTTCAGATCAAGCGATTGACCTCGCTTCAAGATCTTCACTTGTCCAATTACCAAATTCCTCGCTGGATTACTACACTCAGCAGTCGCCGTCGGCTTCCTAAACCCCGACGACGACTCCGACTGTTGTGCACGTTTCTTAGGTTCCGGCTGCTTGACGGCTTGTCGCCGGCAAGATCTAGGGTTAGAATTAGAAGTAGAACTAGTATTAGTAGTAGAAGTAGTAGGGTTACCGGAGTAGTAAGCCTTGCGGCGAGGAAACACCGCCGGAGCGACTCTAATCCGGTGCACGAGACAGTCCTGTGGACGTAATAACTCGGTTCCCATGGCTGACGGGGTTAGTAATAATTAGGTTTTCTGATTCAAGGATTTACAAGAAGAAGAAGAAAGGTAAATAATATGAGAAGATAGGGGTATTAGTGGAAATATGACGCTTCCCCTGTATTTGACCTCCTGGAGGTTGAAGCCTTGATGGCTTGAGTTTGCATTTGTGAGGGAGGAATAAGAAGGGTAGGCTTGGGTTTTATTATGGAGACAAGAAGGGTTGGGTTATGGCTGGGTGGTATATAACGCGCATAGGAAGGTACGCACCGACCTGGAGGGGCCTTACACGTCAGGATAGAGACCACTTGCCTTTTCTTTCTTTATTTATTTATGAATTATTAATTAATCAACTAGCAGAATACCCATTTTACCCTTTGAACCAAGACTTTTTTTCCTCCTTTTTTACAAAGTATATTTTTCAAAAAACTTGATTTTTTAAGCAATTTTCTTTTTACAAAAAAAAAAAAAAAAAAGTTTATACTATCATTTGAAGTTAGGGAGGAGCACAGATCGGATTTGGCCCCAACCCGACCTACAAATCGGGTGGCATCATAATCAATTTGATGGCATCCGACATCACCTAAAATAGGGTGACCACTTGACCCTATTTCGTACAGGGCGGGGCGGGGTGGTGGGTTAACCCAACCACAGTCATTTAAAAAAAAAATAGGAGAAAGAAGAAGTGGGGGAAGTTGCAACCATAGGAGAAAGAAGAAGTGGGGGAAGTTGCAACCATAGGCCTGCAGCAAAAGAAGAAGGGGAGAAAGAAGACGAGGGGAGGAGGAGGGGGTGTATGGGGTTTGCAGCCACAAAAAAAAAAAAAAAAAAGGAGAAAGAAAAAGGGCGGGGGCCGGGGTGTTGCAGGCGCAAGGGGGGGTTTGCGGTCGCAGCCGTAGAGAAAAAAGGAGGGGAGAAAGATGAACGGGGAGAAGAAGGGAGGTTGGCGTTGGGTTTGCAGCCGCAAAGAAAGAAGAAGGGGAGGGGCGTGCGTTAGGGAGTTAGGGTTAATCGATTAGAATTATGTTTTTTTTATTTTATTTTAGTTAACAAACAAGTCTGGTCGGGTGAAACGGATAGATTTTTCTCTAAAACTCGTACTCGACAAGAAAATATCGGGTCCCTTGTTTTGGGACCCAACTGTTGAGAGAGAACCCGACCCGACCCGGTATTTTTTGTGCAAGTCGGTCAGGTCAAGTTTTCGGGTGGCATGCTCACCCTTATTTGAAATGTATTAAAAAATATATAAAATAAGTAAAAATTTGTCCAATTTAATAAATAAAGTAGGAGTTAAATTATATTAATTGTTTTTATAGTCTTTGGTCTCACTTATTAACTTAAAATATGATAATAATGTCAATTAAGCGTTACCGCAATGATAGGTCTTTCAGATTTTTAAACACACAATACAGGTTTAAGTTTTGAAGATAATAGTTTTTCAAATACAAAATGGATGTTATATGCGTTGCGCAAAGAGATAGATTTTTAAAAACAGCATCTAGGTTCGCAAAGTGTTTATCATCATTATTTCACCCAATTGATGAGGGGATTAGTCTATTTAAAATGGGTTCGATTAAATTGTATTTTCTAAAAAATGATAATATTAATATATAAAACGTTTCTTGAAAGATATGTATATGCATGATTAACAATATCAAATTCTTTTATGAAAAAACACCACTGAGTTAGATAGGGTTTGAGAAAGTTTTTAGCATCCTCAGAAAATAAAAATAAAAATAAAAAAAGAGAAGAATTTTATGGACAAAATGTTAGTAATCAAATATACAACTTTTTTCCCAAAAAAATACATTTTTTTTTTCATTTTGCTCAAAAAAATAATAATTTTTTCAACTATAAAAAAATTAATTGTGTTTGGGAGAAATTGCTTCTTACACCCCTTTTAAAATATACATTGCTTTGTATATTTTTTTTAAGGCTTTATTTGATTGGTTAGAAAATTATTATTTTCTTAAAAAAATATTTTATGTTTTTAAGAAATTGAAAAAGTTGTGTTGGATTGTCAATATTTTCGCGAATTTTTTTTCTTAACTCCTTACTTTTTTACCAAAATTTTCATACTTGTACATGTGAGAAAATTTGATTTTTTCGTGAATTTTTTTTTTGTATTATTGATTATATTAACATTTACATTTTATAAAATTTTTTATTATTCAATTTTATTTACATTATTAAAGTGTTAAAAAATATTTTCTCATGTACAATTAAACAACCATGAATAAATTATTTTAAAAAAAATTCTTAAAAAATTATTTCTTAAGAAAAGTGTATTTTGTTTAAGAATTTTTTTTCTCATCTATCTAAGAAGGCCTAACTACTTTTTATCTTTTTCAAATCTTGATACTATTTTTTCTCCTTATATTCTTCTATATTTGGAAACATTTACTTTTATGTAATTAGAAAACTTTACAACTTATCATCTAAAGGGTATCATTGTCTTTTCACTTGATCCAACTTTAAAATAGGGCCCGTGTGATATTTACTGAACGAAAAGCTGTTTTCCTTTAAACTAATGACAGGTGGCTGTCATCCACTGGACCCACAGGAGGGAGTACGTATGGCATACGGTTCACTAACTTCCGCGTGGCCGACCTGTTACGACCTCTGTGTCTTGATATCCTGCTCCGTGTTAACAAATCCTATCCAACGCCATACTGTTCTTTGCCCACGTGGGCCCTCTAATAACTCTTGACTGGCCCACGTAGAGGACAAATGCAAGCTGATTAAGAATGCTTTATTATATTGAAAAGCCTACCACACAATCAAATAATAGCGTAGTGGTTGTTGGGGTCCGCGTTAGGCGCGACGAAGGGTACCGTATTATTTATGTTATACTATGTGGGGGTACCTACCAAAGCTTGGGCTGAATAAATAAATAAATGAAAGATTTGCTAAGCCCAAATATTGTTATAAAATAATTGCCAATATATCTTGAGATCTGCATTCTATTTATATTCAAGCTAAGTTCAAATTCAACTTTTGTCATAAAAAAAATAAAAAATAAAAAAACAAATTCAACAACTACATTTGTTAATTAAATATACTAAACATATAACAAATTTAAAATTAAAAAATTAAAAAGAAAATGTATTCAGTCAATGACTCTAGCAAAGAAATTGTTTAAGATCAACTAAAAAAAAACACTTAATATAATCAATATTTTATTTATGATAATATAACAAAATTATATCATTTTACAAATAAAAATTAACTTTAATAGGTTCTAATTAATTTAAAATAATTCAATAATATATTTTTTCACAACACTTACTTTTAACTTTGGGATCGAGACCAATTTTTTGGACTTCGAGTAATTACAAGATATATTTTTGACAGCCTTTTTTAAAGTGAGTATAACTCCACGAGATATAGCGGAGTCCGAAATCGAATCCACACCATCAATAGGGACCGAGCCTCCCAACCAACTCACTTTGAATTTTTCGCAACACTTCTGGTGACGAAGCAGCGTCGAAGTAGAGACCGGGTTTTGGTCAACCACCATCACGATTAAAGGCCCAAGTCACGTGTGTGGTCATCCGGATTGCGTGACAGCTGTCCCATGCGGAGCTTGAATGAATGCTACGTCATCATATTCCACGCTGTGAACCCAAATTCGCTGACCTACCAATAGGAATTTAAGGAAGCATGATAGAAGATTATATATATCTCGAAGAATATAATATATTAGTAATAGTGGGTATACTTTCCTCTTACAGGCATTTTAATTATTGATTGCGCACTAATAAAGTTTGATTATTATTATTATTATTATTATTATTATTTAAAACTTGAATTAATTATATATAGGAGACAGCGTTACATGCCCCACCACAGATACAGAAAATCTTGTTTCAATTTAATATTAGCAACTCAACTTAATGAAAGTTTTATTTAATTAATTATGTGTGGGGTAGGTTACATTGGAAATGAATTTTTTTTCTCATTTGTTTTGTCTATGTTTTTTGGTATTTCGTTCTCTTTTCATCATTAATTATATGAATATGATTTATAGCTAATTCAATAATGTTAAGAACTGCTAAGATTTTAGAGTCTAATTTCTAATAGGTGCATACATCACCATGTTATTTATTTTTAATGACTCCAACTAATTGTGACTTGCTACTTTTCTTTTTGTGTATTGTAATAAGGAAGAGGGATGAGAATCACATGAAGAAGTGTAATATTTTTATGTATATTGTGTAAAATTTATGAACAAAATTGTTATTTTTTTATTTTTTTATTACTGATTTTTGACATTCTGGAGGTGTCCTTCTTCCTTTTAAACGAGACTAATCTTCCTAAACTCGAATATAACAAATGTGTTTAGGTTGAACTTCTCAATAAGAGCGAATAAATAGAAGTACGTCTAGGCTCAAACTTCAGAACTGGATCTCCACCCTACTTATCCTAAGTTCCTTAACTAACTGAGCTACCGCCTATTAATTTTTTTATTTTTTTATAAATACTAATATCAATATTTATTGATTATATTGATGTTTTTAGAAAAGTTATACTGGCAATTCAAAAACTTTATTTTTTTTTAATACTAATAAATATTATATGCACAACTATACATCAAGTGTTTTCTATTAACCATATCACGAATCACTGGCTCATTCTTCAACATGATAAAAATATATTTCTACTTGGAATTGATGAAGGGGTAATTTTAAATTTCAATGCGATCCTTAATGGGTCACTCTTTTTAAAATTTTGATATGTTTGGATTTATTTTTATTTTAGATCAACGGATATCAATAATATTATAATTCATACTAATTCTTTTAGGACATGACCACAATTACTTTTAGACACTGTTGACTAATATGATAGTGAGTAACACCCTCTTCCCTCATAATAAATATATTTGTACTCAATTACCGAGCCAACCCACAGTTGATTGATATGTTTGAATATAAGATTCAACAGTATTATTTAGCTCAACAGTATGGTACGATCTCCATAGTAGAGATAGAAGTAAAATACAAGTTGGATTATTCAACTTTGACTCCTTCGTTGCACTAACAAGAAGAAGAAGAAAAAAAAGGGGCTATGCCATTATTTTCAACCTTGCACAAATTTCAAAGACCATCAATTTTAAGAAGATGACGTTGCTTTATTTCCAATCAAAGACTCAAAATACAAAACACCAATCTTTTAATTTTTAGATGTTAAACTTTGTTTGATGCATCAGAGACTCAAGAAATAATTAAGCTAGAAGTACACTAAAATATGAATATCTCTTAAATCAACATAGAAGTGCTCAATAGACGTAGCTTTATATTAAACTTAGAAAGACTGTGTTGGAGTGCTGGTGCATAGCTCACTTAGTAAGAGCGTCATTTGTTATAAAAAATAAAAATAAAAAATAAAAATGTATGAGTATACTTACTAAGTTTATTTCCAGAGTCCTCAAGACATTTTCTAATAATTAAAGAGTGATTATCATGGCCTATAAGAAAAATATTTTCCTTTTTCTTTAATAATTTAATTGATTCTATAACTAAAAAAAAAGAGGTGTTTGATTCCCCATTTCCCACTAAAGATTAAAGAAAGTAAAAAAGGAGAAAGCTATGAGGGGGAACAAACAAAATTAGGGAAAAAGTGGGGTCATTCCTCTTTATGGGCAATTGCAAGTTGCAAGGTAGCAATAATTCACAATTCACAATGCTCTCTCATCATCTAACCTTTTTTTTTTTTTTCTTAAAAAATGTTTGTGGGGAAGAATATCACAAAATTATATATTACCATAAAAGAAAGAAAGAGAAAGGCAAAGGTTGGATAAAGAAGAATCAAACCTGCAAAGCTTTACGTGTTTGCATTATGGGCTTCACTGTTTTTTTGCTCTCTTCCTTTTTTTTTTTTTTTAATTTACAAACGTGTTTAATATATATTTGTCTCTAGTTGTCGGTCCATTTAGTATGATTTTGTTTGTTTTACATAAATAATTAATTAACCAACCAACCTCTTCTTACAACTTAATTGGAGTGGTTCGATATTTGTTTCTTATTTTATAAGATTAAGTTTAAAAACTTTTCAATATTAATATGTGATATACATGAGTTTATTTTATTTAATGATTTTAGTTAGAATTTGAATATGTTAGTGATTAGTGTCAGTTTAGATATCGTATTAGTCTATAAATATTTTAAAATATAATAAAAAAAGATTATTATTAATTATTAATTAATGAATTATTAATTTTCTCTTGATTTCTCTCTCGTCTTTCTCGTCAGATCTTAATATCAATCTTTTCATAAAAATAAGAAACAAAATCAACCTCTCACCTAGCATGTGTTGGGAGATATAGTAATTTTTGTTCAAGCTAACTTTAAAATCAAAAAGAGGGAAAAAAAAAAAACAATTGGGTGAACATATCTAATTTATTTGATGAACAAAATGTCTTTTAATAACTTGTATTTTCATAAAAATAAAAAAATAAAAAATTTGTGTGCTAGAATTTACTATAGTTGGATATCCATTGTTAAACTTCCACGAATAAGTTTTAACATGTTATTCATCTGCATAATTGAAATTATTTTTACATTGTTTGGCCTCTACAACTACAACTATAACTTTTATATAATGTGGTTATTGGTAGACATAGAACTCAAATAAGTCCCTAGAATTATTATTTTGGTCCACATACTTCCAACAATGATTTCTGACACTTTGAATACCAACCAGAGAATTTCATAAATTGCATTCTACAATATCTTTAGAAAGGAATATGCTGTATGACATTCATGGCATACATTGATAGACAAATTGTCATTAATACACCATTAGATTGCCTATCTATATGCTCTAGTCCTCATTTTCTTGAGGAAAATGAGTTCAATGAAGCTTGTATTTCTTCTAGTGTTCTACCCTTAGTCTCTGGCACCAGCTTCGCCACAAATACAACAGTAAGGCCACAGATACTAGAGAATATAAAGAAGGTACCTGAAAGATAAGAAAATAGAGACAAAAATATAAAAAAAAAAGTTTAGACAATCAAACTCAGTTGAAACAACATAATGAATTATCTCAAGAAACTAATTAGCTTAGAATATATATTACCTAATGAGCTCCATTTCATTAGGAAGTTGAAAGCATAGGAGATAATCCAAGACCCAAACCAGCTAACCAGAGACACTAAGCTTCCAGCTGATCCCTTCATGTTTATAGGGAATATCTGAAATATTATATGAAACATCAGCTTCTCCTCAGATATATTTAACATATTCTTTCAGTACTCTTCATGTAATGTATATATAGTTCAAGATTTAACTTGTTAAAATTAATATAACTTGCCTCTGACATTATAACCCATGGAATTCCTCCCATTCCTAATGAGAAAGAACCTGTGTACACCTAATTATCCTCACAAGCAACAAAGAGGATGTTAATGTTAATATTTTGATGTAATTAAAAATATGAAATCCATATGGCTGTCAAAGGTAAGATTATGATGCAAAATTGGGCACTACCAGTACACCAATAAGAGCCAATATTGGACTTAGCTCCTTGCACCATTGATGCTCCTGTTTCATTTAGTTAAAGATCAATCAGGAACTGAAATAATTGCTTTTGACATAAAATTTAACAAAAAAAAAAAAATCTGATAAGTTAGACTTGTTAAAATTTTAGACCTGCATGAGAAATGAAATTGCAACGAGGAAGCAACCGAGGCATGTTCCAGCGGCAGAAACCTGAAACGGATGGCATTTCGAAAGGTGATTGTGAGGTTTCTTCTAAAACTAGATAGCTGATATTTTAAAGCAGAATAATCTAGCAATATTCCCACCATTAGAAGTGGTCTTCTTCCCGATTTATCCATTAAAAGAACGCCCAATGTCGTCATTGGAACCTAAGCAAGCACATTTGAGGATATATTAACAATCTATAAAGGCATAAATCAAAATCTTAAACCTACTTCAGAGAGGTAAAGACCTGAACTGCAACCATTGCTATAGTTCCAATACTACTAGAGAAACCTGAGAAAAAATGACAACAAAGGCAGTAAATATATACCTTGAATTGAGTCATGAAATTGAAAATACTATACATATATACCTGCTGATATAAAAATTGCACTTGCATAAAATGCAACACCATTGACCCCCCCAAGTTGCTGTAGTACCATTAGCCCAACTCCAACCTACATTGGATGGAACCAACCATTGAAGATCAAACAAGTCAAGGGAAGTTAATGGGCATTAGGTAGATTTGAATCAAAGAGCTTACAATGAGGGAATGGGCATACTTCCATTGGAACAAGTCTAGTATCCGGGCTTCTGAGAGACGTTGAAGGGCAAGTGTACAACTCTGTGAAACAAAAAAAAAATCCATTTAGTGTCTTATAAAACATTCTTTCTCTACGTATGTTATTGCTATATATCATACTCTGATCTCAGATATTTCTTGAGAAATATTTGCTTCCTTTCCCCGTAGACACTGCAATGCTGCTTCAAACTCTTTTTCCTTACCAACCTTTGCCTGCAAGACAATTTTATTCATCGTTAAAGTTTTCCGACAGCAACTATGAAAAAAGTCAAAATAAACTGAATTTCAATGTAGAGCTCAAGCTCAAAGAAAGTGACTAACCAGCCATCTTGGAGACTCGGGCACTAAGAGGAGACCTAGAAGCTGTATTAGGCATGGAACTATCCCTGTAAAGTGAATCTTATTTTATTCCAAGGTTTTTACTAGAGATATTATCAATTACCCTTTTCTCATTTGACAAAATCTAAGATATCAACCACCCATTTCTCATGACATAAAAAGAGGAAAAAAAACAAAGACCCTTCTCTTATTTGACAAGAACTTCAAGGGAAAATTTTGAACAAAAGGATCTTACCAATGAGCGCGAGAGTGCGCCAAGTTACTACCGTGCCAAACAGGTAAGTCAAGGATACTCCACAGCAGATCATTAACTGTTAAGGAAAAACAAGAAAATTAGTAGGCAAATGCATCAAATAGTTCCAATTGTTCTATAAACCACCACTCTCATCAGTGTTCTCCTACTTCACCTGATGAACTGTTGTGAATGATCCTCTGAGATTCTTGGGTGTTATTTCTGCTATAAATACAGGAACCTATATATTTGCCATAGAAAATCATTGATTTTAAATCCTGTAAATACCTGCATTCTCGAATAAAAGAAAAAGGCTTGTTTTTTCTGTTAGTTTTAGCATGTAACTGAAGAAAAGCTCCTGCTTGTCTTACCACATAGGAGGTAAACCCAATTCCAATTCCCACAGATAGTCTTCCAAGGTCAAGGCACCAAGCGTCCTATGTTTTCAGTAAACATTTGAACATGTAGATTATGGAGAGCAAAACATTGCTGAATCATGATTCATGAAAGAACAGATTTCATACTTTTGAAAAATGATAAATTTTGCTCTCTTGTTTTCTGAAAATCTATCCAACAGAATTTGGTTTCAGACCTTAGCAAAGTATATTGCAAGCCACCCCGCAATGCAGAAAACGTCTGAGACCCACATTGCCTGCTTTCCAAGACCAATTGATTCAGAAAAAAAGGGGAGAATTAGAAAGAAACTCAAAGTGTTTAACATACTGTTAAGGAGAAAGATTTCTGAGTTATGCTTAAGAAGAGCATAGTAGCTTACACCCCTCCGGCCAATGATATCCGATACACGACCGCTTAATATGGCACCTAGCATTGCTCCTATTGTCATTATTGAGCCAAAAACTGAGTACTGCACATAAATGACTATAGTTATCTAGTATCCTCTGAACTTGTTTTTTCTAAATTTTTGAGAAGTGATTCATGCAAGAATAATTCATGGATCATATCATTGGAAGCAACCATAATTTGCTTAAAAATTTTAAAGACTAAACAATGAGATTGTATTTCCTCTTTCACACCGTTTCCTAAAGCAATGTGAGGCAGAACAATTGCCAGGAAATCACAGTATGCAAAACAAAGCTTTGGAACAAACACACTTGCTGTAATTTTATAAGCAATATCATATTTTGTTAACAATGAATTTACAACTTACAAGTTAGATTTATTATTGATCAATGAGAAGAATGGTAACATACCTCTGCCAAAGAAAGGCCTAGATCAGACATGATCCCAGTTTGTGTTGGTGATGAAAAACCCACCTGCACAGAAAAAAAAAAGTGTATATGAATCAAAAACTGTAAAGCATCTAGAAAAAATAGTAGTGAGAAAGATGATCCATGTAGAAAGCATCTAATTTAACAGATATCACTTGCTTAATGCTACTGGAAACTGCGAAGAATAAAAGATCAGAAACATTTACTACATGCACAATACACATAATAACTATTTTGTGTTTGTTTATGTAAAGATCTACATTTTTATTTTTATTTTTTTTGTATAATTCACAGTTCAAAACTATTTTTTCCTTAATTGAATCAAATGTTGTTTTTGGACATAAAAACACAAATCTGCTTCATATGAGACCTAAAAGTGGGAAAATTATAGTAGTGACCCACATGATAGTGGCTTGGCCTAAATGAATCTGTTTCATATTTAATTGTGGGTCCAAAAAGAAAACTGGGCCAAAATTGTAGTACGCGGCAGTATATTAGACGCCTTGTTCTTCATCAGAAAACTGTAATTACTACTTACCGAAGCACCGAAAACGTAAGAACCAGAAACAGAAACAAAGGTGGCCAAGATGACAACAGAAATCGAAGTAGAAGAAGTTGATGATGACGATGGAACCAGGGGATTCACTAAATCCCCTTCTTCTTCTTCTTCAATTCTACATCCCTCCATTTTCTGAAACCAGAAAGATAGATGTGTGGCTTTGCCCTTTGCAATCTCTTCAAACACAACGTGTGCAATGTTAAAATCCACCAAGTTTTAAGTTTCTTTCTCTGGATATCGTGTCAAGATAATTTTTTGACTATATGGGCAGTGATAGAACTACATCACCTACTCAAAATTGGTCAAACAATGAAACAATCTGGTGAAAATTGGAAACAGTGAAGACTCCAGAAGTGGGTATGGAGCGAAAGAGAATAGGGAGGCGATGGGTCACATTAATTACGAGATTGGCGTAATTCAAGTGGACTTGAATGAGTGGTTTTGCGAGCGATTCAAACGAGTTTACCACATGAGACTGCGACATTTTTGTCTGCTATGCAATTGTCTTTTCTTGTGAGATCCCCCATGCCACATAGGAAAAGGTACGGCTCTTTCAAACTTTGTTTTTTAGGTTTTTGTTTTGATCTGATTTGCTTTTTCTTTCCATGTGTGGAATTCATGAAACTTAGAAGTCTTGTGTGGATGTCTCACTAATTATATTATTTTTCTTCAAATTTGAAAACTTTAAAACTGGCAGTTCACACAAATCAAAAAGTGCCCTAATAAGAAAAATCGGGTTTAGGGTTTTCAGTGCATGAGACTTCAGTCATTGCAGGTCCAGGAAGGGTCAGTCATTGCAGGTCCAGGAAGGGACAATGTAGTTTGTCTTACCTCTAAATTGTTGGGGATGTTCTAGAATTTGAACTCATGACCTTTGGGTAAGAAGTAAGAAAAATAAAAAAGGAAAAAATGATATATTATATGTTTCTCAAGGGTTAAAGTCTACTAAAAAGGAATTTTTATTTATTTTTATTTTTTTGAGAAGATACAACGTCAGTAGTTACTCTTATAACTATTTTTTTTTTTTTTTAAGGAAGATAAGAAAAACATTTTCTCTTGAGGCTAGCTAATTTTTTTGTATTTTACCTACCTAGTTGTTTATATCTTTTGTTTTCCTTAAGAAATGGTTGTGTAAAACAAGCAAAGTTTTGGTTAGGCTCCTTGATGCAACTCACATCAAGTCATCCTATCTCTTTTAATGCTGGGAGGTTAAAAATGGTGAGGTACAGACAAAATCTGTCTCATCTCAATCTGGGAGAAATGGTAGATCTCTAACAATATGATATGATTTCAGAGTAATGATCAAACTACATAAGCAAAAATCTTGTGTTAAAAAATGAAACTGAAAGCTTTGATTGCACATTGTTTATTTCAGATTTTTAGTTCATAAGTTGTCATCATAAAAAAATATAGTTTCTATGATCAACAGATTGACATCTTTGCTTTTGAATTGCTACAATTTGTGCAATGTTACTTCCATCTTTTTTTTTTTAACTTGGTTTGGATATTCTCTAGGATTTGTTGATGGCGGCCTGAATCTCTTCCAGAGTTCGCCCTTTAGTTTCAGGCACAAACTTGGCTATAAAGAAGATACCTAGCACATTGACCACACCATAGATGATAAAGGTACCTGAAAACCAAAAGAAACAAATTAATGTGAGTGCTTCTCATATTAATTGAGGTTATAATAAAATGCACCTGTAAAATCTTCATGAACCAGTTGTTGAAAATAGACAATCATAATATTTTTCTGCTTGTAAGCGAGTTGTGATTTCTACTTTAATAGTTTGATTTCTTAGTTTTAATTGTAATTTTCCTAAATGTGTAAGTCAAGCACTCTAGTTTTTACTATTGGGTGTTTTTCTAGTTGAATAAATTCCTAGATTTTGACAACCTTTCTTGCAGAATTTACCAGTGGTGTAGAACAGCATTTTCTGGAATAGAAGACGAGAACTCACCGTAAGAGCTCCAGCTCATTAGGTAGTTGAAAGTATAGGAACACACCCATGAAGCAAACCAGTTCAGTAGTGTTAATAGGCTTCCAGCAACTCCTTTAATATTTATTGGATAAATCTGCATTAAAGCCACAAGTGAGAGATAAAATATATTATTTATCGAGCACATACTAAAGATGGAACAATGGTTAAGAACTTAAGGTTGTTCCACTATGACTTGGAGGTCACAAGTTCGAATAAAAAAACAGCCTCTTCGATATGGAGGTAAGGCTTAGTATATTATCTCTTTCCTAGATGCACAATAGTAGAAGCCCTGTGCAATGGACCTTTTCATGCTAAAGATGGAACAGTGGGTTTCAAGAATTTAGTTACCTCCGACATTACAACCCAAGGAATTGCTCCCATTCCTATTGAAAAGGATCCTATATACACCTGAGAGCAACAAAAAAGAGTAAATATTTATCATGGTTATGCAAAGGATAAAACATGCTAAGTTACTATTATATTACCATAACTCCAGTTACAGCAAGTGCGGGGACTGCGTTAAGTGACAATTCGTGGACCTGGTTCACGAGAGGGTCTTGTGTTAAAAGCAAGGAAACCCAAGGACGAGACAGTTATTAAGGCTGGTAGTTTGAAAGATACCTTCATATAAAATGAAATTGCGCATAGCATGCAGCCAATTACCAACCCTGTTCCAGCAGTCTAATGTGAAAATATTAGCCTTACATTCATTGAGGAGAACCTCTGTGATAGTATAGATTCTATGTTCACAATTATTATACCAGTAGAAGTGCTCTTCTTCCAGCTTTATCTACCAGGGTTGCACCCAATGCAGTAATCACAATCTGCAAAAACAGAATCGTCTAGTGCAATTTTTGAAAAGGCTGAAGTTATCTAGATTATAAGAAAGAGAAGAAGACCTGAAGGCATGCGTAAATTGTGGTTCCAATGTTGGAAGGAAATCCTGATAGATTATGGAAAAAAGTAAAGTGAGAAAGTGAAAGTATTTTAAATTAAGAAGTATTTTATAATCAATGCTTTGCCTAATCCAATACATTCACTGTAAGATTGAGAACTGATCTAAAAGAAGTTCCTCAAGGTTGTGGCTTCTGATTGTTAGGTTTGTCAAGATATCTTGAAGGTTTCAAGATTGGCCACATAAGTATATTAACATCCTTGCCTTCCATGGCTGTGTAAAGAAGCCAATCAATCCCCTTGAAGTTACTAACATCCCTTGTCTAGTGAGAATAAGTTTGGATAGCATCATTACCTGCAGAAATGAATATCTGGCTCACATAAAAGCAAACTCCATTGATACCTCCAAATTGTTGACAGCACATTAGTCCAGCTCCAATCTGATCATTGAAGATTACTCGTTAAAAATTAAGAACAATAAAAATATGTAAAAAGGAAAAAAGAAAAAGAAAACCAATGTAGAAGAGAATGAAGGAACATTCTGAAGGGCTTTAAAAATGAGTTCTAAATAGAGGTTATGGAATGAAACTCTTGCAAGGACTAAGGATTCAGATAGAGAGCTGACGGCAAAGAGTAACACTTGGGTACAAAAACATGCCAATGAAAGTAAAAGGGAAACTTAAGATGACAATAAGACTGGCTCTTTGTTGAAAAGTAGAATAGCATGTATTCAGGAACATTATGTTTTACAAAATGAGTATAGCTGAAATAAGGATGTTGAGACATTCTTTTGGAATTTTCAGTAGCATTGCACAATGTTTTCAAATCCAGATAGCTAGGAGCCACTTGGAACTGTCAAGTTACAATTGGCATAAAATTGAAAAAAAAAAAAAAAAAAAAAAAAAATTCAAGACACAATTTACAGGGAAACCCACAGTTTCAGGACTCAAAAAGAGTGAGCAGGCAGTAAAAAAGAGCATGGATAGAGATAGGAGTAGTGAATATCGGGGCAATTAAACAGAAAGGGTTGTCTTGACAGAGCTTAATCAAGAAACAGGACAGAAGATCTCTGGGATAAAGGTTTGATGATAATGCAGGTGAGAAAAGTTATATCACAGTCAGTAGTTTCAATGGGACTAATCTGAAAGATAAGAGTACTCTGTATAATGTGCTAGTAAAAGATATAGTTGTGGGAGATTCTTACAGTGACTGAACGGATGTATCTCTTTTGAAACAAATCCATCATTTTAGATTTTGGTAGATGTTGAAGGGTTTCTATATAATCCTGCCAGGAGAAAACATGATTAGTTCTAGCTCAAATCTATTGTCTGAGCAACTTGGGTCTTAGGGTCAATTAGTACTTCTATTTCAGCTGCTTCATGAGAAATGTCAGCATCCTTGCCACGGAGAGTCCTTAGTGCCATTTCGAACTCCTTTTGCCTTCTCATCTTTGCCTGCAAAAAATTACAAGATTATGCCCCATGCTAATGCTCTTGTTTCCAAAATCACAATGTAAAGTTTCGCAGGTAATTCGGGTCTATATGTTACAAAAAGAGAGAAATAAAGAAAGAACCTGGCTGAATCAAGGTTTTAGAAAATAGCCAAACTATACCAGTCCTAAAGTTTGGTATTTTTTATTAAAAAAAAATGAAATGAATAGTCCTTGACCTTGGAAACACAATAGTTTAATGTCATGTTTTTCAGCTCATGAAAAAAATTTAGTTTTTTTCTTTTCTCCTCTCTTTTATTACTTTGCTTGTTTTTTTAATTCATAGAAATGTCAAGAAAAAACTGAGTCTGCAGTTGCTCACCAGCCATCTTGGAGACTCCGGAATGAAAAAGAGGCCTATGAGCAGAATAAGGCATGGGACTAGTCCTGCAGGTGTAGATCCATGTGTCATTTTCTTGTCACAGAACTTCCCAATAAATACTTTGGTGGTTTTTTTTAACTTTACTAGCATCAACCTCTAAAAAAGTAGAGGATAATGAAAAAAAAATACTATGTAAATATTTTATTTTTTCTACCTCTAATTGAAGTAGATGTATAACCTCTCTACAAGAATAAGCAAAAACTTTTTTATCATATTAGAGCTTAAACCTCTACTACCAATAGAAGTTCATTTTAAAGTAGAATTAGAGGCTAAATAGAGTTAACAAACAGGCCCTTATATCTTTCCCAAACTGAATGCTTGATCAACTAGAGTTCTGGAGCCTCACCGGTTAGAGCCAAAGCTCGCCATGATAAAACTGTGCCTATTAGGAAAGCAGTAGACACCCCGCTGACAATCATAAGCTGGAGAGCAAAAGAAAAGGTTAGAAGATGAAATCCTTTGTTAACTTGAAGAATTTGGATATGGTCATGCATTTTAACCTGATTCAAAGTAGTAAGACCTCCTCTAAGATCCTTTGGTGCAATTTCAGCAATAAATACAGGTACCTGTAATCCATTTATGGCATGAATCCTCTTGTTTCATATCATAGGAATGTTGGGACTTGGCCAAGTATATTAAGAGAAAAAACATACCACAAAGGAAAAGACACCCATTCCATATCCAGTAGCAAGTCTTCCCAAGTCAAGTGCCATTGATCCCTGTGCAAGGAACATTTTAAGAGATTTAGATGGTGCTGAAAAGTAAAAAATATCATGTGATTATCAGAGGGTATGAAGTCTAATATAAAACTGACCTTAGCAAAGTATATTAAGAGCCATCCTGCAGCACAAAAAGCTACTGAAGCTCTCATTGCCTGTTTATTCAATGAAAGAAACCACATTGTGAGATTTGTCTCCCAAACATAAAAGGGCCATCTAGGTAAACAAACAAGTCTTTACGACCTGGCTTAAATCTAGTTTTAATAACTTACCCCTTTCCGACCAACGAAATCAGCAATCGGGCCACTTGTAATTGCACCGATCATTGCACCAATAGTCAATATGGAGCCAAATAATGAGTACTGCATCGTAGGACATCAAAGTTAATATCGAAGAGCTGGAAGTATGGTGTACTTAATTGGAACTTCTGTATTTATCAAAATTAGATTTCCTATTATGGGAGAATGGTCTCTCTGGAATGGATTGCAGGTGTTATCTATACCTAACTTAGATGTAATCACTGTCATTATAAATGTACAATGCCTTGTTTAAAACATTCGGGTTAGCAACACAATCTTAGTATCCTTTTACTTCTATCTAGAGTTGTATACGATTTTGCTTTATTTCATTATCCAGTATATTAGAGTACAGAATAGATAAGATCTTGTACACTGCTAGTGTCTTTAATATCCATTTTCTGGATCTGACTAGTTTTGTAGAAGTGAGAGCCTTTACCTAGCAATTGCAAATAGTTTTTATGATTTGACTGGATTCTATTATTTTCATTACCACAATAACTACTTTATTGAATAACAGTTGCTTCAGACTCAGTAAGTTCCGCTCATACCTCTGCCAAGGATAGATTAAGATCCCTTCTGATAGCATCCTGAGAAGGTGAACAAAATCCAATCTGCAAAACAAACTAATCTACTCAGAATAACAAATTAAATTACTCCAAAATGACAGGATTTCTTCAGGAAGGACCAGCATCTAGATCTCAACTTCGAAAATAGCCCAATACACAACTAAACTGATTTGAAAAACCTTAAGCTTGAGCCGGGACTAATTACTTACACAGGATCCAAATTCAAAAGACCCCCAAACTGCCACTATAGTACTAAAGTAAACCATCAATAGACTCTCTTTGTTTCTTGGTGGCGCTTCTTCTGAACTGATCATTATTTGCTGAATAAGCGGTTCTCTGATCTCTTCTTGCTTGCTGAGCTCACCGTTCCTTGTGACATCTTCATTGGTAGCCATGTCTATATCTATTGATCTCTCCTCTTACTAGAAGAGAGGGAATCAAATATGTGTTAGAACCGTGGATCTCTGCCTTAAAAGGAAGAAAGAAGTGGCTGTATTATTCACTGAAATGAAGAAACATATGTCCTATTAGAAACTGAAATCTTCATCTATCAAATCCGAGAAAAAAACAACAGATTGTCTCCGAATTACCTGCTAAAGATTGAAAACTTCTGTGGTGTATACAGCTTTCTCCATAATGCTGAATCCAGGATGATTTTCAGCAAGGATGAACTCCTTGTGCTTGCCCAGAAACAGGGAGGAATGCATCTGACGAAAGAAGTTTATTTATAGTGACAAGAGACAACTTTTAGCTAAGATGGTTTGTTGTTCAAAGTTATTGCAATGTTATTTAAAAGTTTATGACCCAATAGACAATATATTTTCCAAATTTTGAATCAAGCCATGTGATTCATGAAGTCATAGTAATTCTTTTCAAATACCATATCAAGAAAGCACCATGGTTCCAGACTAAAAAAATCTCAGATTTGTTTGTTTTGTTTGTAGTAAAAAAGTTTTCAATTTGAAATTTAGCTTGTTCTGTATTTGGATGAGATTATTACCGTGTGTCATGTTTTGCCTATGTACACTCCCTTTCTTTTGTTGATTCAAGGGTATCTAGGCCTCTTAAAGCACCCGAAACTCTATACAGAGTGGCCTGCTTAAGATAAGATTTGAACGTAGGATCACACCAATCCCAATTTGGTTTGTACGATCCCTTTATGTCCTACATGTACAACACATAAGCGAAAAGGGCATCACAGATATTTGAACAGCTTGTATTTACAGCTTCTGCTGATTTTTTCTTTCATCTTGAGGAAAAAACAAATAAGAAAAGGGGAGAAAACATAGATGGACAATTCAAGTTGTACTGGACTACTACTTTGTCTCGCCTGACTAGAAAAGAAAACAAAGAGCAATAGCAAAGATGTCAATTCTTCCTGCTATTTCCTACCTAGTGTTTATTAACATGTTGTGCAACTTGCTCTTTTTTAAGTCTTTTGACAGGTCACCTCCTCTAATTATTTTCATTTAAGGTAGGACCTCTACTGTAATATATCAGCAGCTCTGCATAAGAATGAAGAACATTAAGGACAATTGATTGTCACATCTGCATAAACAGTAAGTCCATTCATGTGTTTCACTTGATTATAACATTATATCTCTTCAACTACTACCTTAGAAACAGAAGGCGTCATTTGTTTTATTTCAGTTTTCATAAGTATTCATCATACCTGACTTGTTATTCTAAACTTTGGGATCAGAGACGGGTCTTCTTATCACATCTTTTTGATAAATTCATGCATGTTACAATCTTGTGTTATCATTCCGTTGTGGGTAGTTTTAGTTTTTTCTCCCTACCTTCTTAGACCCTTTTAACTGGTGTAAAAAAATATTTGTTTCTATTGACATTATTGTATGTTTTTGGTTGTTTTCATTTCTTCTTTTCTGATGTAAACCCTGCCTGCTGGACCACTTAGACTTTGTTGCCAATGCCAAATATGAACTACAAAATAAGGGCCTTTTTTTTTTTTTTTTTTTTTTCTTTCTAATATAGATCCCATCTTAAATGCTGTGGAATCTCTCACCGTTGTCTAGCTCAGCTCCATGACTCAGACATGTTAAGAAGATGAGTCATGTTTGCTAAAAACTGACACTCCTGAGCTTCCAACCAAATAGGCTGTGTTATGGGATGATGCACCATGGGATCCATGTTACATGTGAAGGAAAATAATTACAGAGAAGCACTTTAAATCATGTGGGTCATGATCAAGAAGTATGCACATCTTCCACAACACCATGGCTTAGGTCATATAAATTATTTGGTTTTGGCATTAAAGGACAAGTTTGATCTTTGTCTGATGGCTCTTCCACTTGTTCCTTGTCTTTATTCTAATGTAAAGTTGGTATCATCACAGTTCCTAGGCCCCTACACAACTATGTTTTGGGTCCAATAGATTCAAACTCCAATATAATATAAATGAATAAAATTGCACCATGGCCTAAAGATTGAATTAAATTATTTGGTTTAGAATTGCTAATGAAGATTACGCATGATCTTGTGAAACAAATTCAAAATTAACCGATCAAGAAGAAGAAGAAGAATAAGTAGAAAGAATGAAAAGGAGCAAAGTATTTAGTTTTGAATAACGGCTTCGAGTTTTTTTAAAAACGTTTTTTCGAAAAGTGTTTTTTTTGGAAAAAAGCTGGTCTTCTTCAGTTTCTTTTAAAAGCAAAAAAATTATTTTTTTTATCGTAATTTAATTAAAAGTAGGTAAAAAGTTCTTTCAAATAGGGTCAATATATAAAATTCGATCAATCTTTTAATTTTTATTTATTTATTTATTTATTTTATTTTTTGTGTATGTGTGATTGTGTAAGTTTTCAAATAAATCACAAGAATAGCTCGTACCTGTAGAATAGCTCTTTGTTTGCTAACCAAGAGAAAAATCCTTGAAACTCAGAATGAAAATTTTGAAAAAAAGAGATGTACATATAAATTCTTATCGAATACCTATAAAAATATTTATTTTATTGATAAGGATGAATTTAATGTAGGGCTTAAAATCTTTATTCCGTTATTTACTTAAAATAGCTAAAAAATTCTTAACTTTATCTAAATGTAGGATGGAATTTCCTATTAAAGTGCAAACTCTAAAATAATAAAAAATGATTTGTGGGGAAAGCTAAACTATATTATAGGTAAATAATACTTGATAAAAAAAAACTAAAAAATGGCAGATCTAACAATAACGGTAATAGAAAATAAATAAATTCATATTGAAAACGTTATTGAGACGTATAGATTATTTAACGTATGTATTAATTTACTAAGAAAAATGAAGAAGAGGGAATTTCTTATTTATTAAAATTTGTAAATATCAAATTAGAAACAAATCTTAAATAGATGCTTTGCCCATGCATATATGGTCATGTAAATTGATATCGGAGATATTACTAGCTACTTGTATTTATAATTTTAATTAAAATGTTAAAATCTACCGTGTCAATAATGCATATTATGATTAAAAAAAAAATGAATGTTGAATTAGTGCTTAATAGAGCGAAATGGAGAAAAAAATATTTAAGTAACCTAATCCTAATCTAATTGAGAAAACATTTTTTCTATTTTTTATCAATAAACACTTTGTTAAATTAAGTTGAAAGATATAGGACTTACTTGAAATAGTTTTTGCGGCACTTTTTTTAAGAAAAAGCTTTTAATCAGTTTTTCCTATTTTTGTCAAATAGAAAAAATAATACTTTCTTCGACTAAATTCACCCGCCCTTTTCTCATTTTCCAAATCAAAAAATTAATAAGACAAAAAAGCCCTCCTATGAAATTACCAAAAATGACTTATTAAAACTTTCTTTAACACTCCTCTTTCTTCGCCCACCTCATTCTCTACCTAAACCCTTTCACCCTTTCACTTTTTCACTTTTCAACTCATCTCAATCTTCAATCTTGTCATTTTTCTAATTAAAAGCATACATTTCTATCATTTTTACCATTTTGAAGTGTTTTTTTTTGTAAAAATATATCCATAATCGAAGAGAAAATAAGGCGAAAATGGGTTTCGAAAATTAAAAAAATCACCCTCAAATTGGGTGTGTTCGACCTTGCGTGGACAGATAGAATGATGTTTGTCGGACCCTAACAGGTCGGACATATTTCCTCTATTCGGCCCATCAAGGTCGGACAAAAAAATAAAAATTAAAAAAAAATAAAAATAAAAAATAAAATGTCTGATCCTGTTGGGTTGGACAAACCTCTTTATGTTCGACCTATCGTGGTCGGACATAAAGAAAAATGTCCGACCCTGATAGGTTGGACGTCTCCAAATTTGGCACGCCGAAATAGGTTGCCAAAACCCATTTTTGCCGTTTCATTCCACCATTTTCACGATTTTTTTGCGAAAAAATATGCAAATTTGAACATGTAAAAATTATGTTTTACTTACCAATTTGTGATTAAAATTTGACTTGAATCGGTTTGAGTTAGACGCCTCCAAAATTCAAAATAATCCGGTTTTTTTGCAAGATTTTGTTTGGTTGTTGCTCACAAACCTTCCTAATGTTGTTTTAACCCTTTGAATGATTGAAAAGCTTGAAAAAAATGATAAATAAGAAATGAGAGAGGAGGAGAGTGTTAAGGTTTGGGGAGGATGAAAATAAGAGGGGCAAAATGAAAATTTGGATGGGTAAAGAGAGTAAATGGGTGGATAGAGAGAAAAAGGTAGGTGAATTTAGTTAGACCAATATAGAAAAACTATTTTTTCACTGTCAGTTCATAACCTCTAAACCATACATGGCCTTAAGCAAAGCCCAACGGCCCAAGTTCAACTAAGCGTATAGTGGGCTTCAATTCAATCAGGTGGATTCCAGCCCAGCCCAGCCCACGCCTTGTTGTCAATCTATTCAGTTCAATCCGATCAATGTGGTTGGTGGTCAAATTAATAAAACTTAAAAGAACAAATAAATCTGTCTAAAGTACATCAATTTAAATATAACTTGGATTAAAACAGGCCTCAAATGTTTTATCTAAATAGGAAAAAAAATATTTTTACAAGATGGATGGGGCCTTTAATGTATTTACCTACCTAGAAAGCTGTTACTGTAATGCTGCTTCATGAATTGCCAGCTTCATTATCTTATACATAATGTGAGAATTTGAAAAAAAAAAAAAAATTGCTATTCTCATTTTTAGGATAATTCCAAATACAATAATTCTCATTTTTGTTAGGTAATGTGATGAAAACCCAAAGTCACATACCCTATATATATATATATATATATATATATATATTGGGTAATAACTAACTTGTTTCTTGTTATATGTTTTAATGAAAATAAATGCTCACTTCCAGTATTCATCAGTATGGTTTGAAAACTTAGACTCATTTGGTTCATGATTTAAATGTCATAATACAACTCAAAAATAAAAATGTAGAAAAAAAAAAGTTTTCTGAATCTAAATAACATGTTTTCTTAGTCAATTTCTTTTTTTTTTTTTTTTTTAAAAGAACAATTTGTAAATTTGAGTAACCTAACAATTAATGCTTTTTTTTTTTTTTTTGACCCCCAGTATCCCTGCTAATCTCTTTGCGGAAGGCAAGACTATACTGAAGTCAGGAACGGTATACAACATTAGGTAGTCTCTTCCCGGAGTAGACGTATAGGCATGAGAATGAACTCGGTCTTGAAATTGAGACCTCATATCTCAACCACAACCCTAAACCCTATATCTCGTTTTGCAACTAACGAGGCTACCCAACTTTTAAATAGTATTTGAATCATAAATCAAATAGTCTTCAAAAGGCTGAATTAAATTCAAATTTCCTCAAGTTAAAATAATTAAGAGTCCTTTAATGCAAACTTGACTCAACTTGCTCATTAAATTAAAAATTGTTTTTTAAAGATAGAATGATTAAATTGAAATTAAATGTAAAAAAGCCAAAGTAATGAATAACATTAAAAGAAAAATCAATTAAAAACATTAAAATTAATTAATAAACACATGGGTAAAGTACTCGAGAGTTAGGGTTTTGAGTGTTGACAGTGAGTCTCATCTAATGCCTCTTTATTATGAACATGCAAGGATGCTTGATATTTGGGCAGCAGCGCTGAGCAGTCTCTTTAATGCAAAAGGGTGCACCCGCTGGCTCTAACCCACTTTGACGCTGGATGTAACAATACATCCTCAAACCCAACAACCAGCGAAAACACTTTTTGCCGTTCCTATCCATAACATCTATAATAAAAGGAGAAATTTGACTAATTATAAAAAAAATTGCACCTACATGTATAATTGTATTTTTATATTCATTGGATATATATATATATATATATATATATATATATTTTACACATCTTAATCTTAATGTGTGTAATATATATTTATCTTATTTTAATTTTTTATGACAAAAGTTAATTATTTTTGCCAAGGTCCAAGATTATTTAAAAAATCACCTCTAATTGCCCAAGGTATACTCTCTCCAAAAGAGTTCTTAGTTCAATTTTGTTTTCTTGCCTACCCCCCTCCCCCCTTTTACTTTTTTGAGATCATGAATATCAAGACCCTTCTCCCCACTAATCTCATGGGCCGAACACAATCTAATAGTATCTGTGACAACAAATAGTGAGAGACATAAACTCAAACCTGAGACCTTTTTATAAAGTGAATTTTAGGTGTTTTACACACTTCTAACCCTTTGTTGGTTTTTATAATTTAACTTCTAATTTTTTACCCTTAGATATATATATATATATATATATATATATACCTTTATAAAGGGGTGTGCAAAATCCAGTTTGATTTGTTTTTCACCAAAAATCATAATCGAACTAAACTTGAATCAGTTTGGTTTTTTTGAAACCGAAATCGAACTGAACTTGTTCGGTTTGGATTGATCGGGTTACATATGTTAATTTTACAATTATAAATCTTATAGTTAACATTATTTTATATTTTTAAAACGCATTCAATCTTTTCAAGAATATAATATATAATTCTATCATTTAAATTAAAAAAAAATAAAATCTATTATTATATTTAATAACAATGACGATTTTTTTTTCCTAGGAATCAAATTGTTAGGGTTACCATTGGTTTGAGTTAACTTTGATTTTTTAATGCAAAAATCAAAATCCGAACCGAATCGTTCGATTATCCGGTTCGATTTTTTTAAATTAAAAATCAAACCAAAGTATGAAAAAATTGGTTTAGTTCCGTTTTTTGGTTTGGTAGGTTCCAATGAACACTCCTACCTTTATATATTCTTATATTTTAATTATATACGTAAAATAACTTTAGTTGAGTTTTCATTCATAGTAAAAAGGCATAAATATATATTTTTATAAAATATTTATCTTACTAATAAATAATAAAAACACATGTATCAACACAAGTTATTATTTTTCTTTTTCTTCTTGTCCCATTATTTTCCTGCCATAGAGTTAAGAGAGAAACCCACCTCTCTTCTGTGTATGATGCAGAAATATTTTATTTCCCTTTTTCCTCCACATATTTATGCTGAGCCGTATATGATTGATGGAGACTACCCACTTAACCTGCCACTTTATTTCATGCCATCCCATTAGAAATCATGATACTACTAGGATAATTAATAGATGCTCATCTCTATGTTTACTCAGTGTACGTACTACGAGGCTAGCTCCCTCTATTATATATTGGTCGAATTTAGAAAAATATCTGATAACATACAAAAACTTATATACCTCATAGCTGAAAATATGCATAATATCTATACTATTATAATAGAAATACGTTTTACCCCCTCACCGTGTGTGTCCATTTTTGGATTTCACCACTCTATACATATCATACAATGCATAAAGATAAAATCCTCTAGGTCAGGAATGTAAATGAGTCTGTATCCCTATGATGCATACTAATAGGGAGAACCCATCTTACAAACCATCATCTTGATCATTTCGAGATCTAGTCAAGAAACTTCCCTCCTGGAACTGATCATATATTTGCCTTACAACCGGTAAGGCTAAGTATGTTTCAAGGTCTAGTCCACAACTTCCCTCCTGAAAATGATCACATACTTTTCTTACTTCGGTAAGTCTAAGTATGTTCGATTTTCAAATCAAAAAGTTTCATGCATTAACCAAACAATGCAAAACATAGAAACATAGAGCAATCAAACATGTTCAATTTCATCAAAACTGAGTTTATCTAATACAATGTCATACATAATAACCAAGTTAGAAATACTCATCTTTACAGGATTTTTACTAGGTCCACAGCACACCCAACACTTAGTCAATTTTCATCAACTAAAACAGCACAAACACTTCACTTGTTTGCTGTCCATTTTCTCATATCATTATCAACCCACTGCAAATTACACATTGCACACACTGTAAATGAATTTCAGCAACCTGAATTTCATTCATTTGATCACAATTCAACCCAACTTTATCATTAAAACAACATAAGTTGCATGCTAGTAATACAAGCAACCCTAGACAAAAGTTTTCAAGTCTAGGTCAATTGTACTACACCTAATAGTCTTAGCATGTAATTTAACCAATTAACCTCATATCTTAGTTCTAAAAACTCATTTAAATCACATATATGACGTGCATAAAATTTTAGAAGGTCTAAGCCAAGATTGTACATTTGAGCCATTTACAAAAGAATTCATCAAGATCCTGTAAAAAAGTAGGTATCAACATGATAGGTTCAGATGCATCATACTGCTAGTAGGGAATTCATCAAGATATGAATCTACTGTCCGATTTTCAGCCAAATCTAATGGTGAATCGAGGAGATATGTCTCCGTGATGAAGACAACTTTAAACAGTTATTTTCTCCTTCTCTGTTACAATCACTTGACTTCAGTGGTTCATATTTCATAACATAAGAAACAATTAAAAATCTCCCGTCTAAAATGTGAAATAAAAAGTTAAGAACTACCTGACTAAGTTTCAGTATGATCTAACAGTGGATTTGAGAGATCTATTAATTTGATCTGAACTGCGCAAGATAACCCGTTTTTCCGACCAGTTGTATCTAGGAGGTTAAAACTCTTAAGATCCAAGACTGATCAAGATCTCTACCGTTAAAGATGAAATTATATTAAAGATGGACAATCTGTAAAATTTTCGGCTCGATCCAATCATGGATCAAGGAGATCTAACACTTGATGTAAAATACTGCAAATAGGTTTTTTCTTCACTCTTCCTCTCCTCTTCTTGAATGTTTCAGCAACTCTCTCTAATTCTCAATGCTTTCACTTCAATTACTCAATCTAGCAAGTTATTTGATATTACTAGCAAGTCAAGACCACTTCCACATGTTCATTTTCCTCACAAGTGGCTGCAAGAATCAAGACATATGTCTCATTTTACTTGCAAAGTGGATGCATATGGGCAATACACATGTAACATATTACTTGCAAGGTGTTTGCAAAGGCTTAATTGGGCAAATGATAAAATGAGCTTAAACAACCCCTAAGTGGCTGATATAGGCAATACACATGTGTTAATTCACTTGTTAGGTGAATGCTAAACAAAAGAGATATTTGTTGCATACATGCACCCACCATGTCCACACCATCCCACTTTTATCATATTTATTTATTATTTTTTTATCCTTGGGCCCATATACACATCAATATACTTATTATATACTTAAAGGTTATGTACATACGTATATGTGTATAAATATATCTGACAATATGTATTAGTCAACATAATTGTTTGACTCGTACACAGGTATTACACATACCCTAGAAGGAAAGAAAAAATTGTATAATTACTGCAAAATGGGTTTTAAAAAAGTAAATAACACCAAAATATGAAGACTTGAGGATGTATTATTTAACAAAACAGTATATGGAGGATTGATTACGTTGAGCAATAATCACTTTCTCTTTTTAGAAGGTGAGAAATTGTTTTTGCAAATTAATGAAAAAGAAAAGTGTGAGATGTGAGTTTTTGTAAATTAAAAACCTGAAAATGAAGAATAATTTTTGAAGTAGTAGAAGTCAGGGGAGATATAGAAAGAGGAAGTTATCGAAAAGGTGTGACTGGGTTGGTTTTGAAAAAACAGTTACTCCAAGTGTGAATTCTACCTCCTTAAGGGGAGGTTGCGAGTTCGACTTGGGGGGAGGCCCCATTTATGGACAAAAAATCTCGGGGATATTAGACGTTGTGTGCGGGCTGTGTATTGAGGTATAACAATATTATGTGGTATATGATGGCTGGGGTATGCGTACCCATCACATTCCGGGGGTACTAGACACTGCGGTGTGCTGTGTACTAGGGTGTGACAAAAAGGCCTTATGTATATTGTCACGACGCCCCTGACGTAGGCTGACGTCATGACTGGCACAGTATACTATACACTGTACATACCCATATACAGTATATAATACACTGTCAGTCTTCACGTAGTCTCACAATCCTTCCCAAAATTTACATAATTTTTTTTCCTAATATACCACAAATCAAATCTAATATAGATCTCTATACTCATTCTATTCATTCACACATCCCATTTTCATTTCATCATCTAATATATATATGCCCACACATCCCATCTAGATGATAATACATACATATATATAATGTGTGATAAGTATACATATCAAAATAACAAAAGTTATTTCCTCCAAGCATACATACACATACCAGGCGAAGGCTCACGTGATTATCACTCACGGATTTTCCTTTTCCCTTCGACTCAATACCTAAAATATTGGAGGAAATGGAGTGAGCAAACAATAGCTCAGTGAATATAGTTCTTGAGATGACAATTATATACATTTAGAGAAATATGACATTTAAAATCATTTCAAACACTTATTCAACACATGCAGCATTCAACGAATATATTATACATGTCAACAAAGTAGCCACAGCCTCTCATTACCCAATTCACAGTCATTTCAAGGATCGCAACCCTTGTTAGGACAGACCTACTGACAATGAGGACTCGCAAAACCTCATCCGGGTCTAATTCCTAACGAAATGACATTATTACAAACTCCAATTTCTAAAATCAGTTTGCATGATCCATAAAACTCAATGCATTATATATAACTATCACATGCATACAATCAAACATTTTATATGCATACAATGCCATACAAGAACCAAATCAAGAAAACTATACTCACAGTACAACACGTTCAACTTAAACCCAATCATCGTCGCTTTCGAGTCCAGCTCCAAGTTAAATCCAACTAATTTAACATGTCACAATCACTCCATAATTCAATTTCATGTATTCATATCTATTTACATCTTAAATTTCTCAACTCACTTCAAATCACGAATAATAAATCCATTTAGGACTCATAAGCAGTTGAAGAAACTACTATATCGTTTCTGTGGTCAATCTAGATATTTCCACAAGAAAAAACAGTGAAAATAGATTTCCAAATCCTATTTTCACGACATCATATACTTAGTTACTAAAACTATCAAATCATATCCAAAAATCACAATCTTAGCATCGAAACGTCCGGAATTCAATTCTCTACGATTCTATGATCTCAAACAGGCGTTTCATTGGATTCACATCACTGTTCACTATTCACACGTTCACTATTCACATCACTGTTCATAATACTATTTGTCACTATTCATTTGAAACATGTAAATTGTATTAAAATTGTCAAACGGTCTCCAAAACTCATGAAATGAAATCTAACCACATATTCGGGTCCCCTGCCGTCTAAGGGGTATTTTTTTTACCTTTTTAGCAGATTTTTATTCACATTGGGTCAAAACCCCAATTTGTCAAAACGCCGTAAAACGGCTCCTACGGTCAAAATTACTCCGCTAGAATCGTTACATCTAGCTTAGATAGTAATTTTACGAAGAAAGGGAGTGAAAATCACTTACCGCGAGGCCCGATTGGAAGCGAATCTCGCGTTCTTTCATTTTTCTTCTTCTTATCTTCTCGGTTCTTCCTCTCTGCAACTTTCGTTCGTTTTAATTTTTTTTTTCTTTTTCTTTTTCTTTTTTATTTATTTAATACACACGAGTACTGTTTCATAAACAGTACCCGCAAATGAACAGTAATTAATTATTATTTTATTTTTTTCCTTCCTTTATTCCTCTTTTTCTTCTTTTATACACTTAATTTACATATTTAATTAACCAATCCCATAAATTAATCATCTTCTTTCTTTACTACTCATACACACGTATATTTGGCTCCTACATATAAAATACGTGTATTATCAAGCGTATAGTTAGTTCCTACGTAAAAATACGTATATTATACATCTCGATATACGTGTACGTCAACGTATGTATTTAAGTAAATTTACGGGGTGTTACAACAGAAACAATTATGTATTTATGTTCATTGGATATACATATTTTACAAGTTTTAATGTATGTAATAAATGATTTAATGAATGTAAATGTGTAGTTGCAAATGTATATATACTATATTTTTATAATTAGAATAACATTTACCATTATATATATTGCTGCTTTTCTTAAAATTCAACTCTGAAAATGATTTTGTGCTATTAAACGTAAGATTTGTTAGCTTCAGTTCCAAAATCATGCATTTTAACAAAAAAAGTATTAAAACGACCTAAAATATTTATTTAAATTCATACTCAAACTGATGTAATAATACAAATATCACTATATCATAAGAGAAAGAAAAAAGAATACACCATGTTAGTATGAGAATAATTTTAGGTATAATTTTTGTGTAGTAAAAATAGTGCTCTTTTATGACAATTGTTTTAGAATATTTTTTTCCCATCAGTTAGTCTGTAATGTAATACTTCACAAGTTGTCGGAAGAGGAAAAAAAAAAAAAAAAAAAATCTTATGCACAGTAGCTTACGAAAAGGGAGACAAAAGAATGCAAAATGAGTGTGATATTGCACCGACGTGCCCATTCTTCAACATCAAGAAGGCCAATAAATTAAACTGAATAAGTTTCATAATCAGGGTGCGTACACGGAGGGATCAATTGTTATGGCAAATTACTTCATTTTTTTTTTAATTAAAAGAGATAATTTTGATGGATTCATTACACCAACTCCCCCCCAAATTGATTGATTTTGGCCAACAACAGCACTTTAATATCTCAATCGCTTTCTGGGTTCTATTAGTAATTAATTAATTACTTGTTTATATATATTTCTTGATGAAAGCGTATCAAGAAATTAATTAACCAGCAGTACCATTACTTCGTTTTAACATATTCTTGCTTTTGCAAGCAAAAACGCAGCTCAGAAATACCTTACTTAACATTAGTCATTAGACCTTTGCTTCATCACCATTTTCCAGATTGATTAATTATTAATTAATAATTATATTTTAATTATATTGTCTTGTTCTTGCTGTTTCCCATTAAAGACCCTTTTACAAGTTGAGTTAGCTTAGATCGATGTATATTGAGAAACACGACACTTGTTAATTCTTTTTAAGTGTCTTGGAATTGAATTCTTCTTCTACTTTTGTATTTTCTAGTTGTAGATAGAACTCATCAGATAAAAATCTCGATACAATCTTAGAAGAATGCATGCACATGTTTTCTTTTTCTTTTTATTTTTTATAATGCAATTTATGTAGGATGTTGTTAGCTTCTTTTTTTGGTCTATGATCCATCGATTTTTCCGCTAATCTTTTTGTCGGGTGAGACTATTTCGAAGTCAAAAACTACAAAGGCTGTTGGACATCCCTTTTTAAAATAGGTGGATAAGTATGAGCACAAACTCATACTCGAAATCGAGACTTTAATTCTCAATCATGACTTATACCTCGTTTCACGTCTATCGAGCTACCTAATTTTGGGTGTTAGTTGTTAATTTCAATGTTATCTAACATATAGTCTTTAGTTACTTTTTGCTTGTCTGGGTCATGTCCATTATTCCATTACTTATTCCTTCTTTGTCATCAAATATATATTTTTTCAATGTCATGATATATATCCTAAGGTAGGTGAATATATAACTCCTCTGTATAATTACAAGTATATATAGGAGCAAGGCATAATGCAGGCTCCTACTTGTTTTACTTTATAAATAATTGAGTCATTTAAACAATAATTAATATTATGTGAATATAATAATAATAACCCACTCTAATATATAGGCTTAATTTTGGGTATTTCATATTTGATTACTACCGACACTAAATGTATATTTATGATGTTTGAGTAAGGGTTTGATCATAACAACCCTAAGATTGTTGGAAGAAAGCTTTTATTTTTATTTTTTATTTTCTTTGTCTTATATAGCCTTTCTATGGTATTTTAAAATATGTATGGGAGATTACTTATAACCTTTTGGCATCGTGTGAGCTTGCAAAATTACAAAAATTATAATAAACCAAATTAACTTTACAAAAAAATAATAATAATAAACAACCAAATTAAGAAATAGAGATTGTGGGCACATTTTAAAACCTAACTTTCTTCCAACTCCAAGCTGACTATATTATGTTAAGATACAATTATTAATTAATTTAATTTAATAAGAAGCTAGCCTAGCATTGTCTGGTTGTGAATCATGTGATAATGTCGAATTATTAATTCGTTTAATCAAATGCTAAAGTTGCATTTATTTTATAATTATTTGAAACTTTTTTACTGGTAAATCTTTCACTGACACCGAGTTGGTGTGTGGGCTGGTCGGATTGTGGTAAGTGAGCGAGTCGGTTGTCAATCTATCCGTCATATATTCGAACACTCCACGGATTAGGGCGAGCTGGGTCCCAATAGCTTAGGAGGGCCTTAGATTGTTTCTTCTCAAATAAATCGATATGTTGCACAACTTGTCTATTTAAAAAAGTTAAAAAAAAAATCTACATTTTATTTTAAAATCAAATGGATATAATATAATTGCGAATTTCATACAATCATCCATTTTACTGTTGAGTTTTCATGTATGATACTATCAAATCAAAATTGTCTTTTGTAATTAAAATACCGTGTATATATACAAATATATAGAGAAAATATTTTTGTCTCACAATTATATTTTTAAGCTAATTTTATACATAGTTAAACTATATTTTAAGTAAATTTGATATTTATAAACATATGAAAATAATAATATATATTAGATTTAGTTTCATAAATATTATATATATTATGCATCACATATCAATTCTTTTTCTACATCTTTATCTCTCTTTCTTTTCTTTTCTTTTTCAATATATAAGTATAGAGTTTTCTCATTGATCTACATATATAATTAGTAATATGCAAATTGTTTTTAGAATTATTCGTTTGCTTCTACCATATTAAATCAAAAAGGTTATACACACCATTTTACGAGATATAAGCTAAGTTTAGACAAAATGGACAAAAGCCTTCCGATCCATGTATAAAAGCTACTGATTGGGTCAGTCAATAAAAGTAGTAGACAAATAATAAGTACTAATTTTAGGCTAAAAAAGTAAACACTTTTTTGATAAATTTCATATGGATAATGCAAGTTATATATATATATATTGGAATAAGGTAACTTAATTATTCAATAAAGTCAAAAAAAATTCTTAGCCACCTCGACCACCCTATTTCTCAAATTTTAATAATTTAATTGAAATATATTCAATGAATCAGGTCGTTCTATTAAAATTCCAAAAAACTTCAAAAAGTCACATGGAGTGCACTTTAATTTAAGAGGGCAGCTAAATAAATAAATAAAAAATACTATTTTCACAGTATTTTATTCTTAGTTTTCTTACTATAAGAATAGGAAGAAATATTATTCTTACCACATTAAATTTTTCTAAATACTATTATCATAATTTCAAACACTAAAAATACGTTCTCTTTATTTTTTCTCATTTTTAACATTAAAAATCATAAATCACTATATTCAAAACCCTCATAATCAGTTACTTCCTTACTATTATTTCATATTCAACGAAAAAATTAATGGTTTTGACGGATTTTGTATTATTTTTTTCGACACGAAAGGCTATTACGATTCAAAGTTTCGCAAACAAAAATCATTAAATTGATAAGAGATTTCTTGTTAAAATGATATATTTTTGTTCACGAAAAATGTCGTCAGGTGTCCGAAAAAATCACCATAAGAAAAATAAGACCGCGATCGGTTCGGATTTACTATATCGAACCAATTGTGGTGGTTCGGTGGAAAACGACATAACCTTACGTTTTGAATACTGTTATCACCGACCGAACCGTACATTTTTTTTTTTAACATAGTTGAAACACAAAAAATGAAAATAAAAATAAATGGTTCGTTCATACGAATCAAACCAATAGTTATAGGTTCGGTCTGTATGACCAAACGAATATATTCTGGTTCGAACACGCAAGATCGAACCCCACAACGAAATTGAAAAAAAAAAAATATGGACATTTTAGTACAATCACATGAGGATATTATTAGAAATCAAAATTTGTGATTTATTGTGGTGTAAAAAGTATTTTTTTGTGATTTATTTAGTTGTTTCTTAGTTGCATAAAACACATTTTAATTAAGCTCAACTTATAAATGGTATAATTATATTAAGGAAATTAATTTTGGTGGGTACGTCGTACATGCATCAATCACCAAATTATACTAGCAATATATCAAGTAAAATTAAATATAAAATAAATTTTAACGTTTTTAAAAAAGAGACTTAATAATTAAAGGAATACTGACATATAAAAATATATATATATATATATTTCCCTAAAAATAAATGCTAAATCGTGGCGTGGCCCAGTTGTCTTGTGCCGCGAACGCATGTGCCACTGTTCCTACTGGATCACTTTCTCGCCTCAAATCATTAGGGCATCATTTAGTTTTGCATCCGCAGTCAAAATCAGGGCCCACTATTCTACGATTCAGTGGACCAACCCGCACAGTGACTTCCGTGCGGAACCACTCTAATGGTGCACCACCAACCAAGCTCCTTTAAAATTGAAAACTAAGAGAAGAGTCTGAAGAGAAGACCGTTGGGTCTGAGCAGTTCGGAATCGACCCGACCCAAATCCAAGCACTTGGATTCTGCCAGAGCCTCTGGTGTTGTGTGAAAAATCATTACAAGAAGAAGAAGGCCTTCTTGTGATCCTTCTTGTTCTTGTAAAGATTTTTTCACTATTGTTAGGCTTCTTCTTTTTTTTTTTTTTTTTTTTTTTTTCTTTTTTTGCATTGAAGAAATTGAAATCTAGATTAAATTTAATTTGATATTGGAGCAAAAAAAGCAGTGTATAAACCGCTGTTTCCGGAAAATGTAGAAGAAAACAAGGCTTTTCTTTTTATTCTTTCTTCAGGAGCTTGAACCAGAATGGTAGTGAGCTTCAAGTTTGTTGTTGTGCTGAAACATGGAGGATTTCAGCAAGCCTTCTTCATGGTGTGTACCCTTTTGTTCTTTCTGTTCTTAGCTTCTGGCTTTCTGGGTTTACTTTGTTAATCTTTTTTTTTTTTTTTGAGGTTTAGTTTTCAGTTTTGAGTTTCTTCTCTTCTGTTCTTCTGGGTTTGTTTGATTTTTTGCAGTGGGCGATGATGAACAGTGATTTTGATTTCTGGGTGGGTGTGTTTTTTAAGCTGGTGTTGATTTTTCAGGGTTTTTTTTTAATTTTTTAATTCTTTGATTTTTGTTTTTTTATTTTTTTCACTTGCAGATTCGAGAGAGGGAAAAAGGTGAACTTTTTGTTGATTCAGTTACTTAATTTTCTGGTTTTTTTTTTTTGTGTGTGATTTTGACATTTTCTCACTTTTTTGCATTTTGCCATGTTATGAACATGGTAAGCCATTCGTTACATGATGTCGGCTGGGTTTTCTTCTTTTCTCTCTTTAATGCCTTTTTTTTGGGTTGTTTTAGGCTTTTTGTAAGTTTGCTTTTCTTTTTCTGAATCATGAAGCTTATGGTAATCTGCTTGTTATTTTTTTTTTTCTGGGTTTAACTTGAATCATTTGTTCTTGCAGCAATTACCTTAGTTGTTTCAGTTGCATTACCAGTAACCTTCAGAAGACAAGATTTTCTGTAATCCCAAATAGAAAACCAGCTGCTCTGTTTTACTTATCTGTTCCTTATCAAGGTATTTTTTTTTATTTCTTTTTTTCACTTAACTTTATTATGTGCTTTCTAATGAACTTTTGCTACATTTTTTCTTCTGTTTACAGATTTGAAAACCTTAGAAATGGAGAAAGAAAGGGCCGAGGTATCGTCCCCTAGAGGAGTTTTAGATGGCTGTGGAGGGAGCTTAGAGGAATCAGGTTCTTCCAAGCCCAGCACCTCTGACTCTGAAGCTTTACCAATTATCCAAGACCCTTCAAGAAAGCGAAGGTTCTTTGGTTTGTTTAAGAGTTCAACATGGCTCTTAACCACCTTCCACCGCGATAGTTTTCCAATGTTCCCAAGAAGAAGTGGCAGAATTTTGATAGAAGACCCAGGCCCATCATCTCTAAATCAATCTCAAGCATCAGAATTGTCCTCTGTGAAATCCTCCTGGAAGAACTTCACATTTCCTGAACTCCAAGCAGCAACAAGAAATTTTAGTTCTGGTTTGTTTCCCAGTACAACATTTCGAAATAGAAACTAATAATACCTCTTTTTAAATTTTTTTCATTGCCAATTCAGTCACTAGATAGAATCTTTTTTCTTGTTTGTGTAGATAATTTGATTGGAAAAGGCGGTTACGCCCAAGTTTACAAAGGGTGTTTGCGAGACGGGCAGCTTGTAGCAATTAAACGGTTGACCCGTGGGACGCCGGAAGATAGGATTTGGAACTTTTTATCGGAGCTTGGAATTATAGTTCATGTTAACCATCAAAACACTGCTAAGTTGATCGGGTATGGAATTGAAGGAGGAATGTACCTTGTTCTTCAGTTCTCTCCTCATGGGAATTTAGCTTCTCTACTACATGGTTTGTTCATCATCTTTGTGTCCCTTATGTATGAAATCGTGGATGTTCTTGAATTATATTTTTCGCCTTATATTGCTCAAATTTTGGTTTTTTCTTAGGTTCAAAGGATAAATTGGAGTGGGCCATCAGATATAAGGTTGCTTTGGGGATAGCCGAGGGCCTTGTGTATCTCCATGAGAATTGTCCAAAACGAATCATTCACAGAGATGTTAAGGCTTCTAATATTTTGCTCACGGAAGAATTTGAGCCTCAGGTATCAATACATGTTTTGATGCAAAAATCTTTCTTTCGATTCTTATGTTTCGCTTCATTATGCATCCATTAGTATGAATTGAAAGGAGAAACAGTTTTATTATATTCAAAAGTTTTCAACTGCAAAGAGATAATTACTTACTGATTTCAACTTCAGATATGTGATTTCGGGCTTGCAAAATGGCTACCGCAGCAATGGACGCACCATACTGTTTCAAGATTTGAAGGCACTTTTGGGTATGTAAAAGCTATAAGACTTCCATTTTTTCTGAGCCCTTGGAGTAGAATCTGACATTTCTTTTTCAACATTTTCTTTTTATGGCAGCTACGTTGCTCCCGAGTATGTAATGCACGGGATGGTAGATGAGAAAACCGATGTATTTGCTTTTGGAGTGCTACTGTTGGAACTCATCACTAGACGCAGAGCTGTTGACGTTGCACAGCAAAGTCTCGTCATGTGGGTACGTTCAGTTCTGCTCACTTGATTTATACTGTATCGTATCTATGTATCTATATGCATAGTTGAAGATTGAAATTTTTTGTTTCTTCTCATAGGCAAAACCCTTTCTCAACAAGAACAATATCAGGGAGCTCGTAGACCCTTCTCTCGCCGATGCCTACGATCCACAACAGATGAATCGAATGGCCTTGGCAGCTTCTTTGTGCGTTCAAAACTCGTCCATCCTACGGCCTCGGATGAGTCAGGCATGTTCTTATCTCTAATTGAAACCTGAATTATAAATCTTTATTTCGTCATATGACATTCCCAAATGTACTTAGTTTACTGAATATTTAAATGACATTCTATCAACTTGTCAAATAGCATTTTATCACTCCAAACAAACTCAATCAATCTAATCAAGAAGTTGATTCGATTTCATCGGTTTATTTACAGGTTGTACAGCTTCTAAGAGGGGATGAAACAAAGTTAGAATGGACAAAACAATGGCAAAAGTCACACCTACAAAGAAGCCACTCTGAAGAGATATTTGAGACAGAAGAAGAGTATTGCTCAATAAGGTACATGAATGATCTTAATCGACATAGGAAAATCGCCTTTGACGTTTGAAAGCACCGATATAAAATTCTTGTTTGCGACTATGAAATATAAAGAAAGTTAGGTTTAAAGTATGTTGTTATATGCACTTTTAAGAAAGGTAGGTGGTGGCTTTAGAGAGAGGGAAGGATTTTTGGGGACTTTGGAAAATTCTAACTCTGCAAATCCATTAGAGTATATTGGGGGGATCCCACAAGTTTGGAGCCCTTAAAAGTGTATGTAAGAACAAATGTCAGAAAAGAAATTTACTACATACAGTGTTCTTCCTTACTGAAATTTTGTACTTCTCAACAAGATTTCATTGGTAAATTTCAAAAGGTATGAAACTTCATTCTCAGCCTTTTATTTTTTTTTATTTAAATTATCTCTGTATCATTTGGTTCTGTTGATGTCTTAAAAACGAAGGCCCAGTATGTGTGCTTTGGGCCGGGCTACCTGGGATCAAGGCCCATTGGGCTTTCCCACTAGACTCAAGGCTGATGTTCCATACATGCGGTGAGAAGGGCCTTCTTGAAGTTGCAAATCAAGTTAGTTAATTTTTTTTTTTTTGGTCTAATATATGTTCAATTTAATATAATAAAGCATTACAAAGCCAACGGTGTGCATTTGAACCCTTTTACTCGAAATTGAGAGTTCGATTCTCTTTCCTTATAAATAAGTGAGAGTTTTTCTTCTCTTAATAAAAGTAAAAGTGAGATCATGGTAGTTAGTTTGTATGGTCTCCATCCAGGCCTTTTATTTTTGCCTTTCGTCGTTGTGGCACGCCTTCTTAGCCTTACTGAGGAATTTTGACTTCTTCTAATTTCAGTGTCAGTATTCTCTGACTTTATGGTCACTCAAAAAATAATATATATAATAAAGCATTTTCTCAAGGGGTGCAAATCTTTGGTCTTCAATATTTTTTAATAAGCAAATTTTACTTCAATCTGTTGAGATAAGTTATCTTTTATGCGTTTCTATTTAAGTCATCAAACTGATTCACTTTATTACTATTAGTTATTATTTTATATGCTCCTTATTGCTATGATTTATGTGTTCTTAGTCCGTAGATTTGTAACTAATTGTCCTCCCAATTCCCTAAAAAAAATCCTTAATTTAAAACTTTGTTGGGATATGTTTTTAAATATTTTCTTCTTTTTTTTTAAATTGGACAGAAATTGTATTATTTTGGAGATTGGGATGAGCCCTACTTTAAAATTTAATGAGATGTGGGTGAACCATTTATACCTAAAAAATATTGAGCATTTCAAAGCAAGTCAATAATACGAAGTCCTGTCGAGTAGGTGAACTTTTTGAAATTCATGGGAAACCAAAAGGCTTGGAGTTAGGTAAGTATATTTATATGTACCTAAAATATTGGGCACATACTTGCTCATGAACACTTGATTGTACCCAAACTAGGTGGTACAAGCATCGTTGACGGTTCTTCGTGGTCTTGTTATAGGCTTATGGCCCTTGTTATCCAAGTTCTGTGTGCCCGTTGTTGCGAGAGTTATGCACTCATCTTTGCCCATTTTCTTATGAAATTTACTAATTGTGTTTGTATGTTCTCTAAATAATTTATGATTTTGTGGGCAAGATGTAATGTAAAGATAGAGAATCCTTATAATCTTAACCAAAAATAAAAAAATAAATTGGGCACACACTAAGAATTTAGTACATCAAAAAGTAGAGACAAAATTTCTATCAACATAAGCTAAGAGTTGTTAAGTAAGGCTTCGTATGTAATACCCAAAAAAATAAAATAAAATAAAATAAATAAAATGAGTTGCAAGAGGGCGAAAAGAAGAAAACAGGGGAGAGAGAGGAAAAGGGAAAGAAAAGAGGATGGAGAAAAGGAGAAGGAGAAGAAGAAGAAGAAGAAGGGAGTGAGGGGCGAGGGGACGAGAGATCGGGAGATCGGAGGAAAGGGATCGGAGGCGAGAGATCGGAGGTGATGCGAGAGATCGGCGAAGAGAAGAGAGAGAGAGTGGCAAGATCAGTGGCGGAGAAGAGGGCGGCGGTGAGATCAGTGGCGAAGAAGAGAAAAGAGGGCGGCGACGGCGAGATGAGGAGCAACGCCGAGATGGGTTTCAGGTTTCGAGCAGAGGGTTGAGAGAAAAACCTGGCGAGAGCGAGAGAGTAGGGGGAGTAGGGGTGGTGATGAGTTGCAGCGGCAAGATGAGAAGGGAGAGAGAGGGTGCGCTGGTTTTAGAGAGAGAGAGAGAGAGAGATGCGATTTCAGCCAAGATATCGGCGAGATTTCCGGCGAGATCTCGGCGAGATTTCAGGCGACATGTCGGCGTGATTCCATAATCATGTTTGAAATCTTTTTTTTTTTTTTTTGTTGAATTAGAGCTTGTTTTGGATTTGGTTATTTTAATGATTTGTTAGTAGTTGAGGTTTTCTATTTTGTTATAGTTTTGGATTTTTTTTTTTTTTTCTGGGTATTACATCGTATTTGTTCATGAGATTTCTTTCATAAACCTTTTTAGATCTTATGAAAAGAAAAATGCTCAGGAAGCACCCATAAAAACTCAAGCTTTTCACCTCTATTGGATCGCATGAGGATGAACATTGCGCATCCCTATGTAATCCAATGAAAGTGGAAAGCTCAAGTTTTCATGGGTGTATCCCTAACATTACCAGAAAAGAAAAATTATCAAATAGAGTACAAAATATCACAATTTAGTATAAAGTCCTTAATTATCAAATCTACTGGTGCATTTTGTTGTTCTTAATCCCATTATCTTATGGGCACTCCTTAAAAGAAACTTTAAGGGAATATTTTTGACATTGAATTTAATAAATAAATTAATTAAATGTGGTTTTAGAATTTAACACACAAAAAAAAAATGTTTTCTTGTTTCATTCACAATCTTAAAGATGAATTAAAAACAAGTTTTGAATTTTTTTAAAATACCCAAGCCAAAAATATCTAAGGAATCTTGATTTTTAAAATATATATTTTTATTTCATTAAAAAAAGAAAAAGAAAAAGGAAAGAGAAGTGCTTGAGTATAGGCAGCATCATGTGAATGAATGCTTATGAGGCTGAGGTTGGGTTCACATCAATATCCAAAGGGCTCTCTTGAGTCTTGACGTTCATATACAGTAGAAGTAGATGTTAGGCACTCTTATTATTATGCCTTTCCCTGCTTTTGAAGGCGACAGAAAACAGTACTTGAAACATTTTTTTTTTTTAATGTGACATTGATTCGATGGTCGGAAGAAGCAAGAGGTTTTTGTATGAAACAATTTATTTATTATATTATATGTCAATTTACCAAATATTAATCAATACCATAATAAGAATCATAACTGTTGTACTTTATATAATTTTAAATGGAATTGGACTCCCAACTTTTCAATTTTAATTAGTATGTTCTTCTTAAGGAATAAAAATGGTGACACATGCCTCACCTGCATTGTTAGTAAAGTGAGTTGTTTTCTTTCGTAAATCATAATCTAAATTCTAGTCTATTCTTATTTTCTTAATAGTCTCTATTTATCTTAATATATGTTTATCTTTGCTTGATATATATAGTTGAGTTCTTATTTGATAGTTAAAATTTTTAGGTCAAAGTAATTTTTTATATGGTATCAGAACAGTTTTATTTTAGAAGTTTTCATAATAAATCAAGTCCGCGCGTCATCATGTATTTAAGATTATTTTAAATCTTTTTTTTGTATTCAAGATTTACAATTTACAATGAATAAGCATCATCATGTTTTTATTTTTTTTATTTTTTAAATATATTAATGAACACAGAGCATGGTTTTGCTTATCTTTTAAGGAAGGTATTGGATATATTTGAATGTTTTGCTAATCAATATATTGATGTGATCCTATGCTCCAACATTTTCTACACATCCAGCCTCACATAAAAAGTCTTCGATGTCGGCTATTCTTATCCACCAAATTATATTTTTTTGGAAAATCACAAACGTTATTTTATATATCACTTATACAAAATGTGTGAACGTGAGTGCTATATATTCGCATTTCCACTTATTTTCTTTATGTAGTAAGTAAAAGGATAAAGTTGTTTTAAGCAGTAAAAAATATGTATTAGTGGTAAGCAAAAGTTAGAACCAACAAGTGGTTGGTTGAGTGAATGTAGGCTAACTCTCAAAGTCGTCAGGGTTCAAGGTTCAATTTCTAGAAACATCCTCTTTGAAAGAGGTCTGCCATCCGCTCTAGCCTCGAACGAATATTAGTCTCGTACCCGCAGGTACCTAAGGAGAAACCCAAAAAAAAAGAAGATAAAAGCAAAAGTTAAAAAGTTAAAAGTCATAAAAATAGAATATGAAAACTTTGAATTAAAAAAGGCAATATATAAAAACAATATAAACTTTTTAAATGTAACTTTACATCTTTGGCAAAAATAATTTCATTAGTTAAATATATATCTTCTACCAATTTCTTTTGGGATCTTTGTTATATGTACTAGAACCATGAGATAATAAATGTTTAACCCAAGAAATTTTCTTTCTCATTAGCCGAAGCCATTATAACTTTTTTTTCCTTTTTGGTTAAGTACAAGTAGCTTTGTCGGGAAACTAACCTCAAATGATGATACTAATTAAAAATAAGATAAATTTTTGAACAACAAGGGTCATAGCTCATAACAACTGATATTGTCTCCTGGAACGACATTCAGAAAAGTCGAAACCCTGCCCTCATGGGTGGGCAGGTGGTGCAATACCACCTGATTGCATGTGGTTTGTGAAGCCATTGTAACTTAACAACCACACTTATTTCCACAAAATAAAATATCCACCAAATAATTTCTTACTTAATTTTAACTTTTTGTAGATTAGGGTTGCATAAGAGGTTTAAGTCAAAATAGTTGGCTTGATTGAACTTTTAACTCAAAGGTGCATGAAGCCATCAGGAGACTTTGACTTATCAAACTTTAAGAGTATTAATTCAATGGTCATAAGCTAATAACTAGAATTATTTTTTTATTTATTAATGTAGTTTTTTATACTCAATTTTTATTCAATATTAGCATTGTCTTTTGATTGTCTTAAATAATAAGGGCCGGAAGAAGAGCAATATAATTTAAATTAAAACAAGCCCAAGTTTTTAAAATATAAGTGAAAGAAATGGTACGGTATAAATGAACATTTAATATGAAACCAATATCTTTATTTAATGGATAATTAACTTTTGATATAGATAATTGTGAGTATAGATAATTTAAAAACATATAATTAACTGTAATTAAAATATTATATTAACTTTTTTTTATTTTTTATTATCGGTTTTTCGACACCCACGAGGTGTCCTCATTTTCTTTAGACGAAATTAATCATCCTGAGTTCGATCATTATAGAGACGTTTGATCTGACCTTCTCAACAGGGACAAATAAATGAGGTGCGTTCAGGTTCAAACTCGATACCTGAATTTCAATCTCACTTATACTCTGTTTTTCAACCAACTGAGCTACCATTTGTTGGTTTATATTAACTCTTTATGAATGAAAGAAGCCAACCTGGTGCAATTGAAAAAGGGCTTAATTGAATTGATTAATTGAAAAATGCCCTTGCATTAACCATAGAATATAACTCATAGGGGTTATTAAAATGCAAAAATGCCTATATTGTTGATTTTTGACTTATATGTGTCAAATATATATGTGTGAGTAATGTTTTTTTTTTTTTGTGTATGTCAGATTTTCTCGAAGTGCGCATTTGATACATGAGATGATGTAATGGACATTCAAACCTTCATTGCCTTAATCCATCAGGTAGCTAACAAGAAATTAATCAAATTCAACATCTATGTTTTTTACTTAGACACGTGTCAAGTAAGCAATTAGAGAGCAGCAACACCCCCACAACTACACTCGGACACGAACCGTAGTGTGTATTTAGGTGCTTATTTCAACGACGATTTTGGGTTTCTTCTACTAAACCTTTGCGTTGCAATCGTGCTTCTTCCGCTTCGCACGCACGATCTTCCCCTATCAACCCACACCCTTACACGTTTCTAGAAAAGGGCCAAAAAAAAAAAAAAAACTTTGCTGTCACCACACCACACAAACCTACATATAATCCCCTGATCCGTATACTGCCACTTGGCACTTGCGTTTCCTTCTCTTTATTATTATTATTATTTTTCTATATTAATAAGTTACTCCAAATTGCGTGGGAAATTATTCAATGCGATGCGTGTTGGACGAGAATGCGTACGCCATTTATTTACATTACGGGAGGGAATCCAGTTAGGGGATATTCGTTTAAATTTTAAAAAACAAAAAAAAAAAAAGATTGGCAGCAGCACAGGTTTTTAACATCGCCAGGCACGAAACTGACACCTGTCAGGACCCATGAACTTTTGAATTTTCCAGGTTGGTCTAAATGATCGAATTAGTTGGGCTGGGATTAAACTCCTCTACCTGGCAATAACATCTCACATATCTCATTTCTTATTTTAATTTTTTTTTTTAAAAAAAAAGGAAATTAAATTAAATGGAAATTAAATAAAAAAATTATATTTTACTTGCAGAGCAAACCAACGGGCGGAGTCTTAATAGAGGGAGAGAAAATAAATTTCTCTCTCTTTGTATTTTCTTGTTCTTCTTCATCTACTTGTTGTGGTAATCTGAGAGTTTTGTTGGATGAAGTCAAAAGCGAAATCGGAGAGGAGGGAATCATCGATAGATTTGGGATCGGTAATCGGATGGTATTTCAGATCGTAGGTAGCCGGATATGGTCGGAGGTGGTGGCGGCGGTGGCGGAGGAGGGTGGTGGCGGGGGCGGTGGTGGTGATTGGTGGAGAAAAGGAGAAGAAGAAGAAGGAGAAGAAGAAGAGGATGAAGAAGGAGAAGGGAAGGGGAGGAGAGAGGAGTAGTAATGGGGGGTTGTTACCGAATTCACTTAGGATCATATCGTCTTGTCTGAAAACGGTGTCTAATAACGCCACTTCCGTGGCTTCCACGGTGCGCTCGGCCGGTGCGTCTGTTGCCGCTTCCATTTCTGTTGCTCCCGAGGACCACAAAGATCAGGTTCCCTAACAAAAAATAACTTTTTTTTTAAGAATTTTTTTGGGAAAAATTGTTGTTTACTGTTGTCAAAATTTTATCTTTTTTTTGTGTATTGTTTTGGTGGTGTTGATGAGGGATTTTTCTTCTTCTTCTTTTGTAATAGGTTGTTTTTATTTCTTGTTGATTGCTTACATGTTCTAGTTATTGAATTTTTTTTTTTTTTGGAGTGTTATAGTTCTGTGATGATGATATATTTTTTTATTTTTTGGAAAAAAATCTGGAAGGTATTGTTTGAGGTTCTATTCTTGTTGGTGATGTTTTGGTAATTGTTTGATTTGATTGAGGTGATAATAAATGAAACACCCACTTGATTGGTTACTCAACAAGGGAAAGAGAGAATCAAGATGATTATTCCATCCCCTCCCCCCGCCCTTTTTTTTATTTTTTTTATTGATTAGAGAAACTAATAAAGTTATTAGCATGTTTGGTTCATCCCATTATTTACTGTATCATATATTTTTGAAGCAGATAGATTGTTTCTCCTTAAAAAAATATCTGAGCAATTAATAGGTCTAAGTTTCTGGATATGAGTAGTTTGGGGGGTTGAAATACTCTTTAATTCTATCTTCTTTAGACATTATAGAACTTTATAGAATTTCCTTGCACTAAAGTATGTAATGGTTTTTTTTACCTCAGCAAGACCTACCTGCCCAGGATAGAATATTGCATTCAGATATTGGATAGTGGGTAGAGAACACTTTTGCAGCATATTGTGTTTAAATTCGTTGCTGCATGTGTCAAAATTGTTATTTTCTGCAATTACCTCTTCTTCTTCTTCTTTTTTATTTTTTTATTTTTATAGATAATACTACAAAAGTGCTGTTTAGTAGTGTTTATGATTTGTTACGATGGTGAGCCTGAGATCTCGTGGTCATCTATTCACTTAGTTGAAGATAGTAAACAACCTGATCAGATGGACAAGAGTATCTTGCACGAGAAAATTGCTTTGTTTATACCAAAAGTTAAAGCTTGTTAGTTATAGTGATGTAGTTCTGATTTCCAGGGGAGGGGAGATGAGTGGTTAACTTGCTAATTTCATTTTTCTGTGACATTTTTGTTAATGGTCTCATCAAAGAGTCCTTCATTGACCTGGCTATTAAAGTTGATGAAAATGGAAAGAGTAGAATGAGACTTGATTTTCAGTTTTCCCCAACTCATATTTCTGAGCACTTGACACTGCATTGCAATTGTTTGATGTGTCCTTTTTATATTTCTCCACAATGTTTTATATTTCTCTTCAATGTTCCAAATTTCCACACAATGCTAAAAATATTAAAAATTAAGGAGAAGCTCTATTTTCTGCCCAAGAACTACCCAAGTGATGATCTAATCGATGCCTAGGCAATGGATTGACAATATTGAATCTAGGTGTTTAAGAAAGTTTCATTTCCTCAAGTATTTCTATTGGTGGCCTAAAGGTATGCGTTTTAAGAAATTAAAATGGAAGTTTCAAAGACTGTATAGAACAAGTGAACAACTATGCTTGATGGAGTTTGTTATTTGGTGATGGACATGTTTCTAGGTTGAGCATACTAGACCTAATGATGTTGAGATGGGTAATGAAAGACTAGTAAGGGTAAAATAGGAAATTGATGTTTATGTGAAGGTGCAAGAGAAGGCCTGATTATCTATAAAATATTGGGAAATTACTTATATGATTAGTCTTGGATATATAGTAGAAACTGATAGGAGCCTTGGTGTAAACTTTGACATATCATCCATGTTTATCGTTCCAAAAAAATTGATAGGGAATATCCAAGAGAAATGTTTTCATGAATAAACATTTGGATTTAGCTTTATTTTTCGTTATTACGTGGAATGCAATAAATTATTTTTGAGGTAACTTTCACTAATATTCTAGGAGATGATAATGTGACAAATGAAAGAGAGGTGTAAAGTCATAAGATTAAGGATCACAATCAAGACAGGTAATAGCATATAATTACAAGTTGCAAATGTCTTGACAATCTAACAACGAAGAATATATAAATCATGTAATGTCTTGACAAGTTGCAAATGTCGGTTCGGTTGCTATCAATCTTAAGTCAAGTTAGATTGGTTCGGTTGCAATCAATCACTTGGTCTAGAAGTCAGTTCGGTTGCAATCAATATCATCTATTGGATTTGATAAACTATTTTTTGTACGTGGTCCAATGAAACATTCCTCATATAGTTACCATTTATTCATTTTTATATTCTCTTCCTATCTATTTTAAAATCGAGTCCAAAAAGTGGCAATCATGATGGAGCTTCAAAAGATTGAAAATAATGAGTATATTGCATTCTTAAAAAGTATGAAACATAGAAAGTAGAATTTAGGAACTTTTGTGTGAGAAAATATTTAACAGGTCAATATCAAAACTTAAATGGCAAAAGGAAGGAGATACCTGAATTTTTCATCAAATAGCCAATTGTAGAACGATACAAAATTACATTTGAAAAAGATAGTAGCAAATGTGAGAAGAGCAAGTAGTCATCAGGACAAATTCCTCAATTTATTGAAAGGCTCGTGACCAAATTAAGTTGTTGAGAAACATCCATATAAACATTTGGTGGTATCAGGATTGAAAATCTAATTGGCTAGAAGCAGATTGTTTAGTGTAGGTTCAAGAAAGTGTTGTCTATGTAGTTTGGAAAAATCTTTGTCGAATTGAGCACATGAAAGTGTTGAAAAGCATAGGTACTTGCATGTGGGATGTGCTTTTACTCATCATTGGTTTCCCACTAGGAGCAAGTTGTTTGACCTAGAGATACTTAAGAAACTTTCAAGGTGGAAAAGGAAGATCTATCCTCCAATGATGGAGGAATGACTTTATCAAGAACATACTATTTAAACTTTCTATCCGTTATATCTCTTTCTCAAGTTCAAAGGAAGTGAATTTTGAATAAGAAAGATTAGGAAATTTTATTGTATTTATGGTCAACTTGACCACTTGCTACATTAATGCCAACCAATCCCTTTTTGGTTGTATTAAGACAACCAATTGTTAATCCTTGTGGGTGATGAATGCCCGTACTAGTGACTGCTCTAGTGAGGAGTGTCACTTAGTGTATTTGGTCGAATGGTGGAATTTTTACTTCCTTGGGATGTGAAAGGTTTGGGGTTTCATGCAATCGGCTTCATCAATAAAGTCCCCTTCAGGAGATGGCTTCAAAGATTTGGGATTAGAAATAAAGCAAATCAAGTCAAACTATTTCTTCCAAGTATGGTGCTTTTCTAGGGTGATGCAGAATCAAGGAATCATGAAGGGTACTATTAAATATAGAGGACACTCTAGACTGCTGGCCGACAAAGATGCCAAGGATCGAAAATTGGAGTTTGCCCTAGACTTCAATCACTTGAAAATCGAATTTAATTCGGAGAAGTTTTAATTGAGAATTTTTGTAAAATAATTACTAAATTAGAGAAGTTTAGAGATTTTTTGCATATATGCCAAACTATCTAGATTTATTGTAATATATGATTATATGCTAATAACTAATATTAATATAAGCAAAAAGATCCATAAATAACCTAATTATTAATCTTATTAAGTGAATTGATGAAATTTAAAATAATGGCCTCTGTTCTTGATCTCTTTTTAGTATTTTGATTGTCAACTTTGTGGTGGTTTACTCCTAGACCATATAATTCACTAGTTTGAAAATCTATCTTGCTTAACTTATTAGGTTATTATTAAAATGTATTGCTTTTTCACGAGGCCAAGGAGGAAATAGGATTCATTATCCGGAAATTAATGGGTTATAAATAGGCCTTTGGTGTCAAACTTTTTGGATGTATTTAGAAAGAGAAATTGCATGATCACATCTTTCATCGTAATAAAAACATTTATCTTGGTTTTTGGAGCTGCAAAGGAATGTTAACAAACAGGTTATGGACTTGCTGGTGAAGCTCATTGATATTCTGAAGTGTGAAGTCCATGCTTTACATATAAGTTGAGGAATGTAGGGCTCCTTGCTTTATGACTATTTTAGTGAAGAGATGGGAGGAAATCATTTTTTGTGAGAAGAGAATGGTCTAATAGTGGGAGCTTTATAACTTGTTTTATTCTCTCTATATTGTACTTAGTTGTCACCTCAATCAATTTTAATGAGAGTTTGGCTTTAGTATCAAAAAACAAAGAATAAAAAAGGAAGGAAAAGTAACAAGTTTGGCCAATAATTACCCTTAGGGAAATTGTCTTTACACATAGCATTATTTGTAGTGTAGACAACAGAATATTCGTGAACAATATTTTGGAGCCAGTTATTTTAAACTTGGAAGCATGGGCAAAGTGATCTGCACTCTGCAGGCATATCTTCTTGGCAATTAAAAACATCAATAGGATAGCCTTGTCCCAGTGGACTTGAGTCACACAACTTAAGATTCATGTTTAAATGGTTGGGGTGAGGTATTGTCTGGCTGCCAGATTAGCTCAATGCTCATCTTTTGGCCATGGGATCTGCTGGAGGAAAGAATGTAGAACATTTGTCTGCACGGATGCAGTTGGATTTCCTTCCGAATGAGATAACTTTAAAAAATTTGATACTTCCACCATCTAGAAGTTACTCATTGGCGTGAATCATTTGCACATATGACTATATTATATTGTTCTTTGATTTGCAAATGGTTGCTTCGGTGGGTAAATAGTTCTGACTTTCTGGTAATTTCTACAGACCTTTTTGTGACCTCGGATTTCTCTTAAAGGTTCTAACTTGACTGTTTTATGGAGTTTTCATTTGTTTTCTTATTACAGTCATCGTGATAGATTTATCTCATCTGCTTTATGAGTGGTTTCTTTTGTCCTGTATTTTGAAAGCACCTGTATTTGCTTCTAACATTTTATTCGGTCTAACAGGTACTTTGGGCTGGTTTTGACAAGCTAGATCTGGGTCCATCTGCCTCCAGACAAGTTCTTTTACTTGGTTACTCCAATGGCTTTCAAGTACTTGATGTTGAGGATGCCTCTGATTTCAGTGAGTTGGTCTCAAAGCACGATGGTCCAGTTACATTCTTGCAGATGCAGCCCACTCCTGAGAAGTCAGAAGGTAATGAAGGTTTTAAAGCATCACATCCTTTGCTATTGGTTGTAGCCGGAGATGAAAGTGTCAGCTCCAATGGAGGCCATGTAGGTGGGATGGTCAGAGACAACGGTGTGGAGAATCGTGTGGGAAACTCTGTCTCATCGCCCACTGCTGTCCGATTTTATTCTCTAAGATCTCATAATTATGTTCATGTACTGAGATTTCGCTCTGCTGTATATATGGTTCGATGCAGTCCCCGAATTGTTGCTGTGGGCCTCAGTGCACAGGTAAGCAGTCATTCATCTTTGATAGATATTAGATTAGGGTGAAGTAAATCTACGCTTTGAGTGGTATTGTCCATAATAAGACTTTTCTACTGAAGAGTAGATCATGGTTTCAAGTGTTGAAATATAGATGTATTGACATGTTATAGGCATGCCAACTTCTTTGACTTTTCTACTTTGATTTTTGTCAATATATAAATTCATGTTGGTGATACCAGTGACTATAAATACACATTTATAAGTAAGATACATTACAAACCATCTAGCATTTGTACCACTTCCAGCCTTTTAATTAATCTTACCCTGGAAATAGTTTTTGCTGGCATCAACTCGATTGAATCATCTAATCATTCGACTTCTCAATTGTGATTGAACCACTGAATTCATGGGGTTGGATTTTGTTATAATCATCCAGTAGTGTGGGTTTTAGGTAGGATTTCTGGTACTTGGTTTTGTTTGGTTTTGTTTTCTCCTCTCTCTCTCTCTCTCTCTCTCCCTCCCTCCCTTTTTTGTTTTTTGTTTTGAGGTGTTGAATTGGGTCGTGCAACTCTTTGATTTTTTTCTCCTGCTTCCATCTTTAGGTAGTACCTCTGGCTATCAGATTGTTTTATTTGGTTAAGCCTACTGGAAGTGCAATGCACTTTATGATTTCTGATACTGCCTTATTTCTTGACAGATTTACTGCTTTGATGCTGTAACTCTCGAGAACAAATTTAGTGTTGTGACGTATCCAGTCCCTCAGGCTGGACTGGGAGTGGTTGGAATTAATACTGGTTATGGTCCGATGGCAGTGGGTCCAAGGTGGTTAGCCTATGCTTCTAATGGTCCTCTGTTGTCTAACATGGGCCGCCTAAGTCCGCAAAACTTGACCCCATCTCCTGGTGTTAGTCCATCAACGTCCCCTGGCAGTGGAAGCTTGGTAGCTCGTTATGCAATGGAGTCTAGTAAACAGTTGGCTGCTGGGATTATTAATCTGGGTGATATGGGGTACAAGACTTTGTCAAAATACTATCAAGAGCTTTTACCTGATGGTTCCAACTCTCCGGTATCATCGAGTTCAGGCTGGAAAGGTGGTAGGCTTGGTTCAGCAGGACATTCAACTGAAACAGATAATGCCGGAATAGTCAGTACTTCATTCTGTCCTTTCCTTCTTGGCAAATTATTATTATTTTTTCTAGGAATTTTAGACGTTGAAGGCCTACTTTCCCTTTATTAAGCTTTCTGTTAAATTATGAAAAACTTTGAAAATGTTTGACTGTAGGTTGTTGTTAAAGACTTCGTATCCAGAGCCGTCATTTCACAATTTAGAGCTCATACAAGTCCATTATCTGCACTTTGTTTTGACCCTAGTGGGACCCTTCTTGTTACTGCTTCTGTGCATGGGAACAACATAAATATCTTCCGGATCATGCCGTCTTGTGTACAAAATGGAACAGGCACTGGAAACTATGATTGGAGTTCTTCCCATGTGCACCTCTACAAGCTCTATCGTGGAATAACAACAGCTGTAAGCATTTCTTTTATAGCATTCATCAAATATTTGCTCTTTGTTTATTACTCTTACTCCCAATTTCATTCTTGGTTTACATTCTTCTTTTTTTAATCTCCCTCTCTCACTCTTTCTGGCAAACTTGAACCTCTGCATGTAACAGGTCATACAAGACATCTGTTTTAGTCATTACAGTCAGTGGATAGCTATAGTCTCATCCAAGGGGACTTGCCATATTTTCATCCTATCCCCTTTTGGTGGTGATCTCATTCCTAGCATTCAAGCACCCAGTTTATATAATGATGGACCTCTTTTCCCAGGCCTGTCTTTGCCATGGTGGTCTACTTCATCACTCATGTTAAACCAACAATACTGTCCGCCACCACCTCCTGTGACACTATCTGTTGTAAGCAGGATCAAAAATGGAAATTCTGGGTGGCTGAACACTGTTAGCAATGCAGCAGCTTCTGCTACAGGAAAGATATCTGTGCCATCTGGTGCTCTTGCTGCCGCTTTCCATAATTCTTTACCTCAAAGTCCTCAGTCTATTCCCTTGAAGGCCAGTGCCTTGGAGCACCTATTGGTCTATTCTCCATCTGGTCATTTAATTCAACATGAGCTTCTGCCATCTATGGGTGTAGAGCCTAGTGATAGCATTGCAAGTGCTGGTTCTACTCCATTGGTTCAGATGCAAGATGAGGAATTAAGGGTAAAAGTTGAACCCATTCAGTGGTGGTATGTTTGTCGAAGATCAGATAGGCCAGAAAGGGAGGAATCTATTTCGAGGATTACTCTTAATAAACAAGAGACTTCGGATATACTCTTAAATACTTCTGATTGTGAAGATAGTGCTGGAAAGTATTCGATGGAATTAAATCGTTCTATAGGGGTTAAAGGCTTTACGAAACCCCATGAGAGACCACACTGGTATCTCTCTAATGCAGAGGTGCAGATAAGCTCTGGGAGGATACCTTTATGGCAGAAACCTGAGGTACATCCTTCAAATATAACTTGTAAGGTACCCTTATGAGTGATTTTCTTATTGTCATGATGTTTTGTGCTCCTTCCAGATATCTTTCCATGTGATGAGTTCTGTGAGGATCAATGAAATGCAGTACAGTAGAGATAATACTTGTGGAGAAATTGAGATTGAAAAGGCCGCTGTTCGTGAGGTTGAAATTAGACGGAAGGATTTGTTGCCTGTTTTTGACAATTTCCATAGCATGAAATCAGGATGGGTTGACAAGTAAGTATTACAAATGCCTGATGCTATAATTCTGCTGTTCTACACTAAATTTTGTTTATGCCAGGTTCTGCTTTAGTAGATGTAGTTAATAGAACTTGGAACTAATTTGGGGAGTTTGGAAGGAATGATATTGGGATAATAACATTCTATATGTGTGCACTCATGCATACATGTTTATCAGTTTGTGCATGCGTTTATGTATTTGAAATGTGGGGATGTATTGGACTAGATAACCCAAGCACTAAAAAACAGGAGCAACTAAGCAAGAGCCAAAACATGTACAGACAATTCAATCATCAAGAATACAAATATCTGATCCTTCCTCAGATGGGTGATGGTGATAACTTTTGTTTTTGAAGTTCTTTGCATCTGTAAGAAGACTAGCTCCTTGACTTTGGTGGTTATTTTTCTGGTCATCTTCCCCTGCCCTCTAAAAACTCTTCTTTTGTTCTAGCTATATACCACACAAACTCGAAGGATTGTGAGATAATACTCTTAATGAGAAAACACTTTTTTTTTTTGTTGCTTTTGAGGAGGAAACAAAGCAATATATATTAATAATAAATGACAGTCACCAAAAGTCCACAACCAAAAACAAAAATGAGTACCCGAGGTACTCTACAGCAGCAGGAGCAATGCAAAAACAGCTGGTTAAAAGTGCAAAAGAGAGAAACAATAGACCCAAAGAGAAGAAAATAAAAGATTGACAAGAAGAAAATAAAATGTTGGATGGAAAAATATAGGCTTAGTAATAAAAATAACCCTCTCCACGTACATGAATTCAAGTCCTCCTGTGCCCCACAATTTGAGAATGAACGAGTCCAACTTCTAGATATGCATAAGCATGCAACATCAATATCCAAGTTAAGGTGACATAGTCTTAGGTGATTTGAGCTTCTCCAAAATAAAAGTTTCTTTTACCCAATTAGCTTTAAACATACTTTTTTTTTTTTTTGAAAAAATACAATGTTAATAGTTAGTTGTATAACCAGCACTTTCACCAGACCACACTCTTGGGGAGGTATCAGGCCCGTTCCTGACCCATTAACACACTCTAGGATGAGGCAGTGGCAAGAGTTGAACCTGAAACTTTTGGGTTTCAAAGCCACCTCTTTACCAACTGCACCAACTCCATATTGGCATCAACCTTAAACATACTAACAAAAAGTACATTATTGTTATTGGAATTTGTTAACCCTAGTATCCTAGAAGTATAAGGAAAGCAAGTTTCGAAATGAAAAACAAGAAAACAAGAAAAAAAGAAAAAGAAAAGAGAGAGGTGCTGTTAAGTGCTGCGAAGCTGCACCAAGTAGAAGGGGGGTTAGGCATTCTTGGATGTCTTTCCCCCTGCAGAGATTGAATTACCACTGTAGACTCAGGTTGTTTCTTACTCCCTAGGAAATCCTAGATAACTACTATGGATTAATGGAACTCTCACAGTTCAACTTCATCCTGCGTGCTGATATCATTGAATTATTTGTTATCTCTAAGGGACCATGTGTTTAAAGATGCTCCAGAACAACTTTTAAATCTGCTCTTGGTTCACCATCTCATAGCTTGGAGACCATCTGAACTTGGTTTACCATCTCATTGTCATTGTAAATTTAAGTTCATATAACATAGGTCCTGTCAGGTGGTATTCTGAGGTTTCCTTGCACATGCTGTCCACTTTCAAACAATATTGTCAAGGTGTTGCATAGGCAATGAGTAGTCCATCACCCAGGTGATCTGTAACAAATTGTATGGAGATTTTTTTGTATTTTAAGGGTGTCAATGTAAATATGTGAAGTCTATAATTGAAACCCTCAAATCCAACCTTAACTTAGATGTTCATCTTCATTCTTGATGAATGACTACGAACTCTGGCATTGCACATTGATGATGAAGTCTTGCATGCCAATGATGATTACGTTCAGCAATGGTCATCTCCAATGATACTGGCTACTTATTCTTGTGTGAACAATGAGCTTCTGTGAAACAAGTAGGGTTTTGTTTTTTTTTCCTTCTATGTTCTTACTTCCCCTTTTCTCTAATTCTAATTTTCTGTTTATATTTCCTTTGTGTTTCTGCAGATATTTTCTTGTTGGTCTTTAGTGTTATATCAATTACAATCTATAAATTGTTGTTATAATGTTACCATGGTGCAAGCTTGTGTCTTTTTTTTAATATGTTTTTCTGTTTTGACTTTTGTGGACATAAATTTGAACATGGAATATGGTTTATATTTTTATACTAGATACTTCTATAATATGTGGATTATACATTTAAATATATATACAGTGTACGCATCTATAAAATTAATTGATTATTTGCGTTGGGAGCTCTAAATAGATATTTTTTTTACCACTTAGTAGATGCCTAACCTAGACATCACCTTGATAACTTGAAAAACTGTTTTCGAATCAAAATTCTGGAGTACTTATAATCAATGGTTGGGGGGGTATCCTGATAAATGGAATGCCTATAGAATGATAGACCATACGAACATCGGCCAGTCTCACTGGGGGGAACTCTTTATGATGTCTAATTTTTGTTAGTTTCTCTATTGCGTACCACTTTATGTGGTTTTTTGTTACACCTAGACTTGAATGCTTAATTAATCAATGCAGTGGCTTTCTTGGTGGAAGATACCCAAGTGTTTCACCTTATGTGCCTAGTCAGCCTGTAGATAAGTTTAAAGAAGATAATGTTACTAGCCAATCTCAGCTTGCATCCCTTGGGTCAGTGGCGAGGTCAAACTCAGGTAATGGTAACATTTTAGTCAAAGGGGTGCCTTGCATTTCATTCCCATAAAACAAATTTTTTACTTTGATTATCCTTTTAGGAATTTTGGAGGGACTTATTTATATTTCTCAATTTTCATTAGGGTCATTGAGAATGGGTAAGAGTTTACGTGATTTGGATCAAATGGATTCATTCAAGTCAAATGGACCATCCAATTCATATGACAAATTGACCAGTGTTGGAAGAAACACTGCTCAAGAACCTTTATCTTCAGACACTAGTGGCATCACCGATGTTTCCAATGCAAGTTCTGGTCGCTCTACTTCCAGCCTGAACAATCTTGAAGAAGATGGGCACGAGCACATTGGCTCGCAAGATCCTCTAGATTTCGGGCAGTATTTTAAGGAGGGTTATTGTAAAGTATCAGAGCTGGATGAATCTCGTGAGCTAACTGAAGCTGTTACTGATGCAGACAGCAGCAGTAGCCACTGTGAGAGGGAGAAACCTGAGGAAGACGGGGAGAACGACGACATGCTTGGTGGTGTATTTGCCTTTTCTGAAGACAGTAAGAATTTATAGACAGCAAAATATGCAATATTAGCCTTTATATTTTGCATTGGGATATACGATGTTATGATTTCATTAATTAGCTTACCATTTTCTTTTGCAGGTTGATCTGTACCCACGAGCAAGACAGGTACGGGGAAAAAGAGTAGTGCAATGCCACTGAGTTGCACGAACTAACCATTTCATACCTGAATGTTGCAGCTAGATTGATCTTTATGCCTTGATGAAATGAAATAAAGGTCCAGGATGAGGGTTAAATTGGGCCCTTACGAAGGAGATTGTGAGTGCTAGGCTGAGGAGATGTGATGAAAGGAAACAACATTTAGCGAAGACTGGCAAGCCTAAGTAGGTGAGCAACTCCCATGTTTCTCCTCTGTACATGTTGTAGATTGAAGGAATTCACAAAATTCACAAGGGGCTAGCTTCTGGGGAATAGGGGGAGAAGAAGTTTGGACTCTTGGTAGGGGGTAGTAGGATTTGAGTTTGCAAATTCCTTTACCATGAATGTCCCTGTCAACCTCTCCTTTGTACAGTTGATTTTAGTGTGAATGGTTCATCTTTCCTTGAATTTGTTTAACACATATTGATTCTTCAACAAATGAAAATTGCAAAAAAGAAAAAAAAAAAAAAGAAGAAAGAAGATAGAAATCTAGTTTGGTTCTGAATGAATTCATTTGTTTCTTTTGTGATTAATGAGTGCTATTCTTTCTGTTTTTTTTTTGGGAAGAAACAAAGTAACAATATATATTAATGGATAATGGTTACAAAGCATTTTGAGCACAAGAAATGCTCAAAAAGAAGCATCCACAGAAGACCAACCCAGCAGCAAGAAGCACAGCATTAAAACCACACCAAAACAGAAAACACCAAAGCAAATTACACTAAAGCCATCCAGTTCTTAAGCCATTCAGCAAAAGAATAGCCAGCTCCTGTGCAATTTTGGAGGAATACACCACCTGATCCGCATTCTTAAATGTGTCCCTGAAAATTTTGTTGTTCCTCTCACTCCAAATGGACCATAGGACAGCCATAGAGATAATACTCCCAATGGCTTTGCATCTCGTATTAATCCTGTCAACATGGTTAAACAAGAAGCAATTTTCGCATGATAAAGGAGCTGAAAACTTATCCGGTGTCCCTGATAACATAACACGCAGCATTGAGTGCTATTCTCTCCATGTTGTCATTTGGAATCTTCAACTCAGCAAGTAAATGACTTGAGTTTCCAGTTGTTTCCAGCCCTATTCTTCTTTATCAAAAGTTTAAAAATTGAGATTCAACAATATTTAATAGAAAAGAAAAATAAGCAGCACCCACTATTACTTTGGCTTAATATATAGTGCTAGATGGGAAATTGACAAAATAGATTGTGTACATAACCTAGTAGCTAGTTATATGAGTCAAAATCATAATATATTTTTGGCTCAACTGTCAAATGATGAAATAAAAACAAAGTTTTTTTTTTTTTTTTAAAAATAAAGAATAAAAAGTCAATAAGGCTTTTAATTACCCCTTCTTTTTGAAATCTTAAAAGAGTACAGTGAACTCAACTTTCACTCTTTGAACAAGTGCATTCACCTTTAGGTGGCAATTTGAACGAACCTCATAAGGCTATTCTCTACCAAAAATATTTTGAAAACACACTTATTTGATATTGTTCTTGATAATTGTTGGATCGTCTCGAATTATGCATTAATTGTGTGATTCAAGGCAATTCAACAACTTGTAAGGACAACGTCAAAAAAATGCGTTCAAAAAGTATGTTCCTACAACATTACTCGTTCTCCATCGAGTTCATCTGGGCTAGGAAGAAAGTACAAGTGAGAGATTGGTCTTTCATACACATCTAAAGATTACATAAAGGACATAAGGATCTTCTTCACGGAGTTCATTTGAGCCGAGAAAATAATTTTTTATAGAGAAATGTTTTTACGATTCAAAACTTATACTTATGCTGATGTGGTGTATGATGAGTGAATTTTTCTTTTCTTTTCTTCTTTCTGATGATGTGGTGTATTCCACGTCAGCTTGATTATAAATTTGAGTACGTATTTTGGGTCGTTCTAGCGCTTTCCATTCACTTTTTGTTGGATCCTATCCTGGTTTTATTGATCCCATCAATTGTGTGTCAGATCACGTTTAAAATTTTTAGGGACATCGATAACAAAGCCTATCCATAGACTTCCGCAGCTTCTAAACTAGCACCTTCAAGATACACAGATAATATTTAAATTAAAAGCTCATCGAGCTGCTTTTCATTTAGGATAAGAAATATGAAAGGTATTAAGAAGACACTGATAACTTCCATATTACATATGCAAAGCTTTTCCCATCTTAACGTGGCCGTGTAAAAAAATAAGTATGCCTGTTGCACATTCACTTGGAAGTAAAGCTTCAATTGCAGACCAATGGCTTTGCATATGAAACTCCTTTCACTTGTTCTTGGTGCAATTCTGACCAGTGATAGTGCAATAAGTAGAAACAAGAAGTGGAACTTGAATTCTCATTTCAAAGATTAAATTGAAAAGGTCTGCCAACCCCTCCAAGCTTGCTTGATTATCTGGGTCCAATCGATTAGATTCAGTATTTTTACTCAAAAAGGCAAAACGAAAGATGGTTCATGTGAACAATTTATTTTCTTTCTATTTCTCTTTAATTGAGCTCAATACATTGCATTGGAAATGCCCCTTTATTCACAATGTGACCGAGAAGTCGTCATCTGATGGCAAAACAGATGAAGACTTGTATTCAGACAAGAAAAGAATCAATTCCTATATTTGAGCTTTGAAGAATATAATCTAATCCTCTAGAGGGCATCAATGATTACTTGCAGTCTCATTTGGTGGTGTACTCCATATTCTTTTTTGCTCATCAAAGCTTCCAATCACAGCAGATTGTTTTTGGTCACCCAATATATTTGCAAAATGATTGTAATATGCTTTATGATCCACACTTTCCAGTATTTTGACTAATTTTCCATGTTTTTCATCAATAAAAATCTGTCCGTCCTTGGATACATCTCCTGTAGCCTTCACGCTTACTGGCTTGGACTGCAAGGTCTGGTTTAGAAGATGATGATCACTAGCAACAATCACTGCACCTAGGATTTCTCCCAAGAATATATCCTGTTGCAGAAGAATAGCAACTGTTAGCTAGCTAATAAAGTAACAGTTGCATGCTAGCAGGGCAAAATCACAGATCCTAAATTAAATGGTTCGATAAATATGCTAGACGTTGGGGCCAAGATCAATGGAAAAGATAATGTTTTGAAGAGATTCTCCTTGATTGATTATTATTTTACTTTACCGTATGATGGTATCTATGATGCTTCTTCTTTAAATGGTAGAGTCTTGACAGCAAGCGTCGGGCAAACATGGCTTCAGACGTGTTCTGTTTGAGCTGCAGCCTTTCAATAAGGAGAGGGAAAGAACTCACTCTATGCTGTACACCAAGAGGAATGAGTGTGAGTTTGAGTTTGGAATCCAAAACAGTCTTTGCAGCCAAAGGGTCAAGAAACATGTTGAATTCTGCATATTTGTTTGAAGGAACAGTGAAGACATTTCCTTTGTCCCTGTTGCCATTACTGATGTGCCCGCCAACAATGTATACATTCTGCAACAGGATTTAAATAAATAAATGGAAAATTTGTTACTTTTGGAAATGCATAATCCACAAGAGATTAATTATCCTAATATCATACATCAGAGAAGTTAATTAAATGCACCATGTCTATATTCTGCTCTGCAGTTACTTTTACAAGTGACAGAACTCGGACTCAATTCAACTAAACCTTTTGCCAATTATATGGAGTTAGCTACAAGAATCCATTTCCTACACTCTCCTCTATTAAGGGCTAAGTCAACTTATATCTAGGAAAATTAACTCTTGAGCCAATTTGAGTGTCTGATAGCTCAAATAGAGGTAAATTTAACCACGTATGCTGGCTCTGATCTCTGATTAAACTTTCCAAGTCAAATTGCCAAAGCAGTCAGGACTTACAAGAAAAACTGATATGATGCAAGGCTCAAAAAGAAGACCAAAAACCAACTGATAACACAAGTAAGATCTCTAGTTATGTATGATTTCTTGAACCAAAGAGAACACAAGTAACAAATGGTCACATATGGTCATCAACTATGATGTCTACAATAATGAGTAGTTTATACTATAATATATATCTACTTTTAGGGTCAGTATGTTTCAATTATTGCAATTTAGGGGAAAACAAGAAACTTACCTCAATCACTGTGCTCACATCCTTCTCTGAAAGAATAATCTGCGCTAAATTACTTAGTGGTCCACTAGTCAACACAGTAATCTCAGAACCTGGCTCCATTGATTTGACAATGGATTTCCAAACTTCTAGAGCCAAAGGTTGCCGTAGTTCTGGGTGATCAGTATCTCTAGGAGCTCCAAATTTCACGGAATTCTCTGCTGTATACCTGAGATAGAAAGATTGTCTCTATCAGGAAAATATGTCCATGATCATAAATTTAGCCATTCTATAATATGATGATTTAATACTTCACGTGTAAACTACCAAATAAATGATTTATAACATTTAAAATCGAAAATTTCATTGATTAATAAGAGAACTGTGTTCCAACAGAAACTGTTAAATAAATGATGTAGATATGTCCAATTATTACCTTCTGGGGCTTCGAGGCAAATTACGAGCAAGACCATAAAGTGTATCAGAGTCCAGAAACCCACCACTACCATGTGGAATAGCCTTGATATACTTGCAGTCTCCAACAGCATTGAACAAAGGATTTGCCTCGCCCATTGCAAATACCTCGCCTCGACCAACAGGAATGTCATCACGACCCATCATATGCAAAATATCATAGACAACATCTATAGTTGCCGCATTTGCCCACCCAGTTGCACTTATCAATATTCCCTGGGAAAAAGATATATATTTTCTCAATAAATGCATCTTTAAAGTCATAGTCATAAAATTACAAGAAGGAAGAACCACTTTACCTTAAGGTTGATTACTTCCATTGGTATTTTTAAGAGATAGATTAGTGCAAGAAAATCTCCAGCGCTCATATCCATGTCAAAAACAACAGGTTTCCCCAGTTTTCTATCTCCAAAATCTGGCTTGTAAATATACTCTTTATAATAAGGAAATTGTGTTGTAAAATTAAATCTACCACTATGCTGGTGGAGATTCAAAACCTGCAGTTCACAAAAGACAGGAGTTAATGCTATTTCGACTATTTGTTTTCCTTTCTTGAAAAAATCTGTTACCATACAGTATAACTGTCCGTCAAGGCAATTAGACTTCTTTCCTACACTTTAAACAAATATGCAATATAAAGCTCTAATGAATCATTTCAATAAAGCATCAACATGATCAAACATCAAAATAATCAACGGCTGTTGAAGAAACAATGTTTGGGGGAACTTACATCCAAGAAGCTTATAAAATATTCCCTGTCTAATTTGCTGTTGACATTCTGATTTGGTTTTGCTTTCGTAGCAACAAGAATGCCCACTCCATCTGGGCCAGCTACTTCCTTTGTGTAGCCATCCTGTTCACATCAGCTTAAATTTAACTAGCAGTTTTATTACTTATGTCGAGGGAGCAGCCTCAAGTTGTCTCAAAAGAAATACTAACAAGAAGGTTTTCAAATGGAGAAAACACACTTTCTCAATCTCCATTACCAAATCATCAAGTTATATCTAGATTTCCAAACCACTGAGTGTACAAAATATTTTAATCCACAAAAACTGACGTACAATGAGATAGAATTAACAGGATTACCTTTAATGAATTCAACAGGCAAGATCCATTTTTAAGAATCAACTTTGACAAAATAATATATATGTGTATATATATATATATATATATATATAAAGATGTTAAGTTTATCAATTATAAGTCAAATAAACCAACTACCTGGCATCTCCCTTTGCCATTCTTAATGAGACAAAATGGATCAAGAAGTCCCATCTGAACATGACCGCTGTGTACTCCGCCCTTCTGTAAATTAAACTTTGGAAACGCAAGGCCATCAAAGAATGGATTTGAACCATCTGAAATATCATAAGGTCTATTGGAAGTTACTACAGTTACGTTTAGATATTCCATCTCTGCAAATTCATTTTCCCCATCATGCTTGTGCAAGTTTCGCATGATTGATGCTGCCACACCAGATGTAAAAGAGTCCCACATGAAATAGCTCTGCAAGAATTTAATTAATTGGAATCTACTCAACTAGAATATGGAGAGAAAGACTATTAAATTATGACATTTGAAAAAGAACAAAAACTGAAAAAGAAATTGATGTTCAGAGTTGTGCCATTTAAAACTAGAATCTTGAGATTCATGCTCTAAAAAAAGAAATCATATTGATCTCAATAGCTACAACTTAGATCCATTTGTGTGATTATTGAACAAACAAAAGAAAAGACTCAAGAGAGAGAGAGAGACAAAATTCCCAACTCCAAAAGGGAACTTGTTTAAAAGATAGCTAGAAAACATAAAGTATTGAATATTAGAAACAACAAAATTTAGTAGTTTTTTTTTACCAAGAAAACTTGAAATTTTGGTTGCGAATACCCAATTGTTAAACACTTAAACATTACATGAGCTCTTAGGACCTTAGTTCCATAACATAAATATTCCATCATGGTAAGGCGCATTTTCTCAAGAGGAAAGATAAATCCCTAAGAGAAGCACCCAGTGCTCCCTCTTAATCAAAGAAGAATGCCACCCTCCTGATGGGGCTAAAGGAGTAATCTTTTGACTAGAATAAGCATGATTCACTCAATTGTGCCTTGTGTTAAATTGAACCACTAATTTTTGAGAACCACACCTAAGAAGAGGAGACCATTAAAGCTGCTTCGTAAGGAAAAGAATACACTCTATGAAGATATCAACTGCTAGAAGTAATATTTATTTTACTATAATGATTGAGCAGATCATTAGAAAAAAAAAAGGGTCCCTACCTAGTAAAAAGAAATAACAATAAAATCAACTAGGAAGTATGGCAAATCACAAGAAACTAAGTAAGGAATTTAGATGTAGCTCGTTACCTAACAACTTTCTAATTTGATAATTCTAACTAATTTTAAAGAATAACTACTTCAAATAGGAAAAAAAAAAAAAAAACCGTCCTGAATGTGAATCTAAAGCCTCTCGATATGACTGAAATTAACATCTCAATTCAATTCTATATTCTGGAGTTGATTTGAGTTCATTTTGGATCCATATTTTTAGGTTTCCAGTGACCATGTAGTCCTGGTTTGCCTCGGAAAAATTTTAAAACATCAGAAATTCATGCAAGTATTTTTTTTTTTAAAATGTTTAGAAATACTTATATGCAACTACAATTAACCTTAAGTAAGTTGCTGATCAAATTAAATCATGGAAAAAACCACAATTCTACTGTGAAAAATAAAATGCTGCACTTATAACCTTGAAGAGAATACCGTATAAAATTGATCATCAAACCACGTATCCCGGGCCATCTTCAACGACAGGAAGCAGTATTGTGCTTCGTACGTGTTCTGTCTACTTTCAAATGTCTCAAAGAACTCCTCTGTAATAGGTATGGTGTTAGTCGCGTCCAGGGGCACAAGTGTAATCGGAATGCCAGAATGAAATACCTATGCCAACAAAACAAAGTAAGACATAAATGAGCTTCATTTGGCCCAAAATATAGCACCCACTCCTGGAAGTACTTAACAGTTGCAATTGCTTGATCAATAATGCAAGTCTATATCTGATCAGACAAGTTGGCCACCTGGTATGCTGCGAAGGGGTCTCCAAAGATATTGAACTCGCCGTAGGGATTGCTAGAGTATCCTGTAAATAAATTACCATGGTCACCACACTGTCGAGGCCTGCAAGGGGCGCTGGCATTCTTGGGGCAACAACCCGTTGGGTTTTTCGACCTTACTCCACCGCCCATAATATATATGTGCTCAATGTTTTTCTTTAAATGAGGATTAGTCATGAGGAAAATGGCAAAATTTGTATGTGCCCCAATAACAAATACAGTAGTTGGACCCTTGGATATTGTATCAATCATTACTTGCTGTACAGTGGGCTGTCGAGAAGGGGAATATTCCCGAGTCCCCTGCTTTTCATAACAGAGTAAATGAACTAGTTATTGCCAATCCAGTATGTCAGAAGTATATTAGTTGCCCTGAGTAGAATACCAAGAAATGTAATATATATCTATGGAAATGTTCATTCTATAGCAGATAAAGAAAGGGACATGGCATGCACAATGGCAGAATAAGTACCCATAATGACAGAGTAAGAAAACCCAGAAAAATCAATAAATAAAGTTTCAAATATCCATCCAAAATATAAACGAATAATTGAAAAGTTTCTTTCTTACATATGCAACGCGTCGACGAAGAGATGTTCTTTCGTGTCATTATTAATGACGCGTAGGCGAGCCTAGGAGATCCAACCCACGCGCCTATGCATTGAGTCGAACGGGGCCTATTTAGAATTTATCAAATCGTTTTAAAGTGTGTTTGTAAATATTTAGACATTTTAACCGGAAAAAACATCAACCAACGTGTAACGTAGACACCTCAACCGACCACGTGCGCCGCCTGCTTGGCAATCCGACACTGACAACGATATTCGACAGTTGCACCAATCAAATATATAAATGTTTTTTGTTTTCAAAATAGAGACTTTTAGAATTAAGATCCAGGAGAACAGACGTCCAAAGTTTTAAAATTTAGATTTGAGGTCCTTTATAACTTATTTGTCATCTTTTATTTAAATTATTGTGACACGATTGACTATTTTGCCTCTTTTTCTAATAGTAACTCACCTAATTAATATTTTTTACTGTTTCATAAATTTAAAATTTTTTCGATTGATCGATCAATAAAAAACTTTAAATAGTCATAATTTTTTATTTTAACTCTGATTTTAACTATTCAAGATGCGTTGTAAAGATATTTTCTTCCTCTTTTCAACGAATCTATAATCATTCAAATCGGAGTTAAAATAAAAAAATTATGACTATTTAAAAATTATGTTCCAATCGATCAACACGAGTATATAAACTTCAAATGACCATAACTTCTTCGTTTTAACTCCGATTTAATCGATTCAAGATCCTTTGGAAAGAGGAAGAAAATATATATTCAACGCATCTTGAATCGTTAAAATCGGAGTTAAAATGAGAACGTTATGGCCATTTGAAATTTTTTACCGATTAGTAAACTTTTTTACTGATTAATTACCGATCGGTAAAAAACTTCAAAATGCGTTAGAAATATATTTTCTTCTTTTTTCCAACGCATCTTGAATTACTTAAATCGGAGTTAAAACGAAAAATTTATGACTATTTGAAATTTTCTTATCGATCGGTAAAACGATAACCGAAAAATACCGATCGATTATCAAGTTGTCCAAAAATCACCGAACGGTCACCGAGTTGACAAAAAAACACCGATCGATCATCGAGTAAACCCAAAAACTACCGATCAATCACCGAGTTTACCAAAAATCAACGACTAGTCATCGAGTTGACCTAAACATCACCGATCGGTCGCCGAGTTGACCAAAAAATCACCAATCAATATGCAAACTTCAAATGACCATAATTTTTTCTTTTTAACTCCGATTTGAGTGATTCAACATGCGTTGAAAAGATGAATCGAAGATCTAAAAATCTAGATGCTATAAATGACTTTTTGGTCACTGGTGACCAAACCACATACCAAAAACTCACCGATTAATGCAGAGTTGACCGATCGGTTAAAGACCCAAATGCTGATTTTAGCGATTCAAGATGCGTTGGAAATATATTTTCTTCCTCTTTCCAACGAATCTTGAATCAATTAAATCAAAGTTAAAATGAAAAAGCTATGGCTATTTGAAGTTTATGTTCCGATCGGTCAACACTGGTATATAAACTTCAAATGACCATAACTTCTTTGTTTTAACTCTAATTTAATCGATATAAACTTCTTTGGAAAGAATAAGAAAATATATTTTCAACACATCTTGAATCACTCAAATAGGAGTTCAAATGAAAAATTTATGGCTATTTAAATTTTCTTACCGATCAATAAATTGCAAGATGCTTTGAAATGATATTTTCTTTCTATTTCCAACGGATCATGAATAGATTAAATCGAAGTTAAAACGAAAAAGTTATGATTGTTTGAAGTTTATATATCCGTGTTGATCGATCAGAACATAAACTTCAAATAGCCATAACTTTCTCATTTTAACTCAGATTTGAGTGATTCTAGATCCGTTAGAAAAAGAAAAAAAATATCTTTCCAACGCATCTTGAATCGCTAAAATATAAGTTAAAATGAGAATATTATGGCCATTTGAAATTTTTTACCGATTGATAAACTTTTTTACTGATTGGTAAAAAACTTCAAATGGCTATGACTTTCTCATTTTAACTTCGATTTGAGTGATTCAAGATGAGTTAAAAATATATTTTCTTCTTCTTTCCAACGGATCTTGAATAACTCAAATAAAAGTTAAAATGAAAAAATTATGAATATTTTAAGTTTCTTACTTATCAATAAAATTTTTAATTTACCGACCGATAATCGAATGGTAAGAAATATAAATTACCGAAAGGTCACATAAATTACTATTAAAGTAAGGGGCAAAATAGTTAGGTACGCGAATCAAGTCACAATAATTTAATTAAAAAATAATAAATAAGTTACAAAAGATTTAAAATCTAAATTTCAAAACCTTATGACCGTACCGTAAAAACTCATACTTAAACTACTTTTTTGTCAGTAAAACTTCAAAAACGAATTTTTTCAAGAGCGTTTTCCTGATCACCAATTTGAGGCACCTTGTCCCGATCCTGCCACCAAAAATGGTTGTTGAATTTTCTTTTATTATAATTTTTTTTGGTTCTGGGTTGTTGACTTTTCACGCAGTATCATGTAAACGGTTTCAATTATTGTGCATCCATTATAAAAGATAACTTTTACGTATCATTGGATTTTCCTTTTGATTACTATAATGCAAGTGTGTTAATTTACAATGCTGATGTCAGATTTGAAGAGAAGAAATAATAATTTTAAGTTCTAGAGCACGAGAAACAGAGTAATGTTCTGAATCAACAATTAGAGGTAAAATAAAAAATAAAAAATCCTGTTCCTCTCGACCTGCAAAGAGCATGGCTATAGCTCTTTTTATTTATGAAGCAAGAGGTAGAAAATAAATAAAAAAAGGACCAACTTTAAAATAAAAATAAAAAAAATAAAAAAAAGAAGCTGAAATAACACAAGTATATTACTAAAAAGCTGGAGGTGGAGGAAACAATAGACTTAGATGAAATAGAAGACAACAGAGATCTTGACGGGCGTCATTTAAAATAGTCGTTATATATGAAGCAGGTCGCTAATTGAAGTTCAGGAAATGTGAAAGCAAACCAATGTTTTAAAAGAGATTTATTTGGATCGTAGATAGGCCTTTCTGAAATGTGTAACGCTTCACTAAATTGCAGAAATCCAAACAGAGATTTTCAACAGATGCTTCATTCCTCTTGTTGCTTAAATTATGCAAGTTGTGCGCCTTAAATGAGATGTTAGTGGAAGTTTGTAGTAGCTCAAAATTTTAAACCTTTTTTTAAGGAATTCAATAATCGATTCCAGAATAAATGATATTAGCAACAACTCTTCCAGCCTTATGAGTTATGACTGATGATTTTTTTTTCTCAGATTTTCTTCTTCTTCTTCTTCTTATTATTATTATTATTTATTTTTTTATTTTTATTTTTTTGTTACTTGTTTCATCGCGTTTATGATTTGAAATCGTTCTTCCAGCTAAAGGGCATGTTGTATGCTAGAAGATATGATTACCACAACATCCATACCTGAGGAAGAAAACTTCTGCGAAAGCCAAAATTTGTATCGATATCTAACCGCCCTCCAAGTCCCATTGGAATAGCTTGTCTATATCTACAACCTCCAGCTGTCGAAATTCCCTGCTTAAGTGTTATATTCACAAGTTACCAGCAGAAATGGCCAAGAAATAAATGAATTTAAAATACTTAAAACCTCTGCATAAGCTCTAAAATGAAATTCTACTCATAGTAGTGATTTAACCTATACAAACAAAAGAGAGTTACTTTCTTTCAAATGAAACTTTTACTATCTACTTTTTTCAATGTAGATTGGACTTGTTTGGGGCACGTCTGCATTCAGACGCAAGTTGCGCTTTTTCCAAAGAATAGGGCTATTATAGGGACACGCTGGGGCACCAGCGTGAATGTTGGGGGTGTGATGCAATACACGCTGGGGCACCAGCGTAGATGTTGGGGGTGCGATGCAATACACGCTGGGGCACCAGCGTTGGCTCTCCCTTAAGATTTACTCTTTCCAAATGCACATCTCAAATGCAGAAGCCAGTGGAGGGGTGCTATTGTAAAATGCAAAAAATAAGCGTTTTGAATCACAAATGCCGAACGGCGATTTTTCCACCGCGACGCAGCTTCTACTGCGCTCCCAAACAAGGACACTGTCAAGTAATCAAATTCTTCTAAAAGGGAAAAAATATGCATTAGAGCCAGTATAGTTCCCAAATGAGAAAAGAATCCATGAGCCTATCAAAAGATGATATGAGCTTTGCTAGCATTGAATCTCTAAGTTATGTAGATAACTAAATACATGTTTAAAAAATACTTCTTTGCACCTGTTCAATTATTGGAAGATATCCACCAACATTTGGCAGAATGGTACCATTTGGTAATATTCCACCTTCACCTCCAACTCCAACCATAACATCGTCACGATCCATCATGTAAAGAATATCATACAGTTGATTAACTGCATGTCCAGCATTAGTCCAAGCATTTGTGTTGATAGTAACTGCCTGCACAAGATAATTATCAATCCAGTTTACAATCTCATCGCATTTTGGTACAGAGCAAATAAATTGTGGCCGCATCAACAGTGAATCAAGTCAGTCCTTTTTCCTACTCTTGCAACAGACAGTAGTTCAATCAATTTAGTATCACAGAAAAAAAAAAAAAAAAAAAACAGATGTAATTCCAAATTGGCAGAATCAGGTAGTTAGAAAACATTCATTTTTACTCAAAACATACTGAATTCTCAAAAGAGCAAGCCAAGCTCGTCTGATTTTCAAAATTGTGCAAATGAAAATGCAACAGAGTCGCCATTTGACTCTGATTCAATTCTAATCGCTAACCTTCTTATTAGGACTTCCTGCACACAGAAAAGAACCTGAAAAATGATTCTATCTCAAGCTCTCTGCTTATCCTTGCTACCGATTTCGAAATTCAGAATTTTACTTCCGAACTAAACACTTGAAGAACTTAAATCAAGAACTAGTTAATTAATTAGATTCTTATCAGAGTAACGACACTAGCAACTGAACTAAACTCAGACGAAAACAGAGAGACAAAAGCGTAACCTTCAAGTCGATTTCGGATCTGTTCAACTTCAACAGATACAAAAGAGCGAAGAAGTCGTCCGTATCAACATCCGTATCTAGAAGAATCCGACGAGGCCGAGCATCCGCAGACAAGATCTCCGCTCCAAGAAATCCAAACAAAACCAGCAAACACACAACTACTCCTCTCCTCAACATTGCTCACCGGTCGCTCTCAGCTTCCTCTTCTTCCAATCCTCTGCCAAAACACACAAACAAATCTTCCACTCCAGATGAAGACCAACAAAAACAGAGACAAACAGGAAAAAATAAAAATAAAAAATCTGCGTTAAGTTTCAAACCGGTGATGCGCCGGAAACAGCGACGGACAACGGATTCCGGAAAAATCGATCGAACAGCCTTCTGCTTATTCTTCTTCTTCTTCTCCGGCAGAATCTGAAAGAATGAGAAGAGAAAAGTGAAGAGTACGAAAAACAGAGAGAGCGAGACAAGAGGAGCGCGTGGCTCTGGTAGAAATTCGGAACTACTGCCTATTGTGGGTGGGGGGGTCTAGAACTAGTAGAAGAGTAGTTAATAACTTATAAGAGAGAGAGAGAGAGAGTTGAAAGATGTGAGAACGTGCGGGATACCTCTGCTACTACTACCGCTACCGCTGCTGCAGCGTTGTTTTTCTCCTTTGGGGTTCTTTTATTCCGTTATGCCATTATTCTGTCTCTCTCTCTCGCAGCCAAATTTTGACTTTGCTTGCTAAGTTGCTCCTTTCAGCAACTAGCGTTGCATTGGGGGTGGGGGAGTTGTTCTTTGCTCATCGCCGGCTTGCTTTGTTTTTTCAGTTGGTTGCGTCAAGGTCGTATGGATGATTCTTCCTTTTAACATCTTTATCGAGCGATTGTAGTATCTGTTACAGATAAAGGTGAATCTTTTATTAATTAGAATTTTATCTTTTTAAATGATAAAGTTTTAAATTATGAGTATAACCGATGCTAAATTTCCTTCTTCTTTTTTTGTCTATTTTAATAATAGAAAGGGGGTAAGAAATTCTTAAAATGTTAGAGTATTCAAAAATAGTATACAATAGACCCACATACAGAAGAGGAAATAGATTTGGTTAAATTGTTAGAACCATGGAAACTAAGTTCTGTTTGGATTGTGATTCAGATATAATTTTTTATATTAAAAAATATTAAAAATTTATTTGGTTTCAAAAATTTTAAAAATATTATTTTTACTTCTTTGTTAAGAGAACAAATTATTTTTTAAAAATAATAAAAAATCATTTTTTATTTTTATTTTCTTTTTAGATATTATTCTTGTTTCCAAATGCAATCTCAATTTTTTAGATATTATTCTTGTTTAGCCATAGTATAATCATAAAGTTGTGACCAAATGAATTCACCTAAAGAGATTTGAACTATATTCTTATTAAATGTAATATAAATTTACTACCTAAAATTTTATTTCTTAATTGGGCAGTGTTGAGTACACTTACATGCGTGCTAATATAGTCGATCTCACCAACGAGGGATAGCTTGAGTGGAAAGGACCATGGTCGCTTAAACAATATCGATTTTAAATGTTTATGGATGCAGAAAATATCGTTGAGAGATGTTTCCGTTTCGGCGTCTGACAATTACCTTAAGTCCAGACGAAGCGGAAAGAGGACATCACCTATCACCGAAATCCTGATAATAAAAAATAAAAATAAAAAGAAATAGTCCACCTCAAACTCAAATAAAAATAGGAGAACAATGTTAAATAGCAAATAGTTAATATAAAATTTTATCAAATCAAGAGTGGCATGAAACAAATTTATATAACCAATTTGATATAATTAGAGAAAGGCCGAGGTCCAAAAACAACCTTTTTGCAATATATCATAAGATTGTGATCCTTTACCAAACTCTCTGCTGATAAGAACTGTACAACACCATGTTATATATAGTACACACCCATCCATCATTTTAAGCTTCAACAAAAATTTATAATTTATTAAAAAAAAGTACTTAGGTGACACATTTTAATACTAATTAAACTAGCCCTTACTTAATAGAAAAGGGTTAGATACCTTTAAATCATTAGGAGCATTAGAAAACTCACGAAATTCTTCCATAATCTTATTAAAAATCATAAGGAAAATATATCAAATTTTGGCTTGCCTCCATTTGAAAGATTCCTCAATCGTAAGTACAATTATTCTTTGTTAGGCTTGAATTTTCCAGCATGGTTGGCACTTGACCCCCGAGGTCTGTTCCAGTGCTCAGTGCCTGCACAGATAAATAATGCTCCCCAAAATTCACACCGGACGCGTGGCAGTAATTAGACTTGAAGACAAGATTGGTAGTTGAAGCCTAATGGTGTCACAATCCAAATGAAATACAATTTAGTCTTTAAATGAAAGTTCTGAATAAGAAAAATCTTTAAAAATTAAGTTAATGATTGAAACTTAGACTATGGCATTAGTACTATGATGGTATATATTTGACTCGGGAAAGCAAGATTGCGAGGATACGGCTAAAATTACATATGGCTTGTAGGTAGAGAACTCCTAATAATCTAATGGTTTGAAAGGTCAAAGTAAAATTTGTCATATGGTTAGTAAAAAGTTCGGATAAAGAACGAGGATTGCGTCAGAGAGTTAACAGCCACCATAAAATCTCGTCAGATCAATTATGACATGAATCTATTCAATCAAATTATATGAAGGGTTCCTACGTTTAAATGTTGAGACTTTGCTTTGTATAAAGCAAATTTATACAGCTGACCTCATTTTAAATAAAAAAAGCCTAATTGAATTGAGTTGAAGTAGTTTTGAAATGTCATAGTGAATTAATCTGTTAACCTTTTATACGGTCAAATTAGGAGTTGATCTCTAAAACAAATTAGTCAAAGTGTTTGGATTTTTTTTTTTTTTTTTTTATGTCAAAGATTCATTCCATTCTCATAAGATTTCTAAATTGGAGTACATTGATACCTTGCAACAAAAAACAAATCACTAGAACAAGAGGATAACCCCCGCAACAAAACAATAAAACCCTTGGCAAAATCCCCTTATTTACATAAGATTTTAACTATTAACTTAGATAGAACTAGGGCACAACTTACTACTAAATATTTTATCTAACCTACATCCTCGCCTCTATCGCTTAGAGAAAGCCCAAGCAGTAGAGGCATGGTTGCGGCGAGCCGGTCGGGTGAGCTTCAAGAACAGAAACCCTAATAGACCAGCGACAAGCACCAACGACACGGAAAGAACACCTCTTTCCCCTCCTTTCTCAAGAAGCAGCAAATCCCACGAGAATTTTTCTTATATAAATCAATCTCAACTTTCTTTCTGGCAGAAAATTTGAACTCTAATCGTGCACGGGCATTTTTCTCTATTACAAGTGATTTCTTACAAGCAATTGCCATGTGTTTAGTCATTTTGTTAAGTTTAATTAGCTTCTGCTTAAAATAAATAAATTTTAAGAGTGTTTTGCTAAACAAGTTGTCGGTAACATATTTATAACAGCTTATAAATAATAAATGTGTTTATATAAACCATAAGTTGAAGTTGTACAAAACAAGTCCAGAAAAAATCCGAATTACAACACTAGGCTTCATAATATCAAAATTAAATAAAAATAAAAATAATTATTTAAACAGCAAAATATTAGAAGATAGCAAAATGGTATTTTTTTTCATCAATGCATTCTCACATTGTATACATTAATTTGACATCATTGAACGAGTTAACTCAATAAATGTGTTTACAAGGGGACCCTTGTAAGACTCTGAATGACTATGAGTAACATTCAGCATAACTAATTTTACATTTATAAGTGAGATGAATTGAACTCACAATCTCTTGCGAAGAGACGTAAGGTGTCAACCATTAAACTAATTTTTTTTTGGCAAACTCATTTATTTTATTTCATTTGCTAATACCATGATTGGATAGCTTAAGATAACGAGTAACATTTAACATAATCACCATTATATTTGTGAGCGAAAGGAATTGAACTCACGACTTATTGTGAGGAGATGTAAGCAAGGACTAAAAATTAGCCGAATTTCGGCAAAATTAGCCGAATTTTTTCTGTTTTTTTACCATTGAAGTAAAAAGTGGGATGTAAAATAAAAAATGTAAAAATTCACTAAATAATTCGATAAACTTCGACAAAAATTTAGTTTTTCAATAAAAAAATACAAAAATTCGATAAAATTCGACAAAATTCGATGAAATTAGACAGAGAAGTAAAAAATATGTTACTTCATCAATAAAAAACAAAAAAAAAACACTAATAATTATGTATTATTTTCAACTTCATCAACCAACATAGCAATATAAATTTTAAAAAATAATTTAACAAGGTAACAAATTATGTAGTTTATGATATATGTTTTACCAAAAAAAAAAGAAACGAAGCAAAATAAATAAATAGTTAAAGTCGAAATAAGATAAAAACTTAAAAATAAATTAAAAGATTTCCTAATGAAACAAGATTAATAAACAACACATTCAAATAATAAACTAATAAATTAAGCATGATAGAATTCAAACTAGTAAATTATATGGTCGAGAAGCAAGTCATCACAAAATTAAATATCAAAATAAAGAAAATAAATTAAGACCAAAAGCCGTCATTCAAATTCATCAACTCACTTAACAATATTGATTTTGTTAGGTCACTTATTGATATTTTTATGTATTAAAAGTGTCTATTTATATTAGTTTTTAGTTTATACTACAATAAATTTAGATATTTAAGCATATATACAAAAATTCTCTAAACTTTTTTAATTTAGTAAATTTTTATAAAAATTTTTCATGTTGAATTAAACTTTTTCGAATTAATTCTGATTTTTGAAGGTCAAAGTTTAGGGCGAAATCGAAGTTTCGTAATTTGAATGAGGGTACTAACCATTAAACTAAGAAATGTCTTCTGCATTTATCAAAAGAAGCAAATATAAGAACGAATGGATAAAAAAAAAGAGACATGAATGAATTAATTAATTGGGCCCACCAACACCTTCTCCTTGTTCCATCCTCAACCTTCTTGATTCCTCAATTATTTCATTATAATAATACATGTATTCTTCAAATTGACCAGAAAGTAAAGTATTATATTTGTTTATTGCCTTTTATTATGATTTATACGATGTCAAAAGGGAAGACCCACGTACGTCCTTATACGTTTAAAGAATGTTGATGTGTACTTGTCAATATTTATTTATAATTTATTATTTTTAAGATTAGATGTCAAACGACATATAACGTACGTTGTCAATAATCAAAATCAATATAATATAAACTATTTTATCAAGTATCTTATAACTTTCTAAGAAAAGAAAAAAAAGAAGGTATCTTATAACTATTTTTATAGTAGCTATAATAATGTTTTCAAATTATGATTTTAATTTATAAGCTAGATGTAGTGGAGGATTTTTAATATGTAACTGGGTATACAAATGCGGCAATTTATATAAAGATACTAATAATTATTTTATTTTAAAAAAAAAATTGATATATATATTTTTTTTAAGATATTAAGATTTTAGTGTTAAGTGTTCTCATTTTCTTTCAGAACGACCCAGAGTTATACAGTATGCCTTCTATTTAGGTGTGGGCGCATCCCTCAGAGCGAACGCCTAGCCATTATAAATTTATAATATTGTCATATCGCCATGTAGCAACTCAACTGCAGTTGATATACATCGAAATGATTATTTATCTGTCATTATTCATAAATAGTACAGGACCTCATCAGGAATCGAACTCGAAACCTCTCTTAAAGAGTCTAATTTTAAATTTCTAGTAGCTACTGAATCATTTCTATCAAATTTTAAAAGTCTATCAAGAGAGAGACATTTCTCCTCGTCATAATTTTATCAAAGGAAAAACTCAAATTTCGAGACCAAATATCTCTGCTCGAGTTCTGCCCTCGACCAACATTTTCAAACGGATAAACAACTCAATAATCCCTCAAGTACAAAGATTTTTCTTTTCTTTGTTTTATTTTGTGTCAACAGTTGGCAATGATACAACAGAGCCACGTGTAGAGTACGGGGACCCTGGAAGCACAAATACAAAGTTGCTTCCTTCTTATCTAAACACAAAAGAAAAAGAAAAAAAAATCAACAAGGTTAGGAAGGTGGTGTTGTGCGGTGTCATTCTCTCTTTGTTGGGTTCTTCCTAATATCTCTCTAAGGTATGTATTTGAGCAGAGGACTGTGATTTTTGTGGAGCTTAATAATCATAATAAGAAGAAGAATCATCATCACGAGAGTTATTGATTCGATGTGACGCGCACCCACTGTTAAAAGTTGCACCTTTTACGTGTAAGCCGTGTAGGAGGCGCGGGAGCTTGGGAGAGTAGGAGAAGGATGGACCGACAGCTGCTAAAGCTAGGGTGTCAATAGCTTGCCGAAAGTATTAAACTGATGTATTCGGTTCTATTTGATTTTATTTTTAATGTGTTTAATTAATATTACAACTTAAAAATTTGAAAATTATATTAATTTGAATCGAATCGATTAAAATTAAAATTAAAATTTATAATAAATATATTATAATATAAACTTATTATATAATAATAAATATATTATTATTGTATTAATGAATTGTTGTGTGTTCTATCTTTCCTGAATCACTGAATGAGGCGGGGTGGGAATTGGACCCATATCTTATCATTCTAAGGTGGGAAAATTGATCAAAAGTGCGAACTTTTGAAGAAATGGAAGAAGATTTGAAATATAGTTCCCAGGGGTTGTGGCTTTCCTTCTTTCCTTTTTATTTTTTATTTTATTTTGTAATTAATTAATAAAAGGCACTTACCCTTTTCTTTCATTAATCTCACATTGTTTATTTTTCAGTCAAAAAGGTCTCATTTCTTGTGGGTCTTGTCATGACTCATCTATCCATTTGCACATATTGGATTTGTTATTATACTATTATTTTTATGTCACTTTTACTGTTGATGGTTTACTTCTTTTAATAATATTGTTTAAAAATAACTATTGGATATGGACTTATCGGTTTCATGTTAAACTATTTTTTATTCTTCTTTATCCATTTGCACATATTGGATTTGTTATTATCCATACTACAAACTTCCATGTTTGATTAACACTCTTATAATTAGTTGATTCTCAAGAAATAAATCATTTTATAAGAAAGTGACACGAAATAAATTGTTTTATAGGGTATATATGTCACATCACAAAATCATATTGTACATGAAATTATACCATCACAATGGGTATATATTAACATATTTGAATAATATTTATAATGAAAAAAGATTATAAAAAAAAGATGGAGATTGAAAAGAATAAAAAGGAAGAAATCATCAATTATGGTGTAGAGGGATTATGTCAAAGGTAGTTGAGGGGTGAAAGTTTTAAGATCGGAACTCATGTCACCTTAATTGTGTCTACTTAGAAGAAAGTAGCCTAATACTCCTGTAATGCTTGAACATAATTTGTTTCGTCCGAAAGATAAAATCTTCATGTGAGAAATCAATAAAAAAAGAAGAAGAAGAAGGAAGAAATTATATATAAATTAAACTCAAACATAATAAACATAACACAAGCGAAAGTGGGTCAAATAACTTAAATTATTATAATTAATTTTTGGTGAAAATTATCTCTGTTTGTGCTTACATGATCTTTTAAAACTTTTAATTTAAGTTAATTGGTGGAAAATAAATATTGGAAATAAAGTATGATATTGAAGATAAGATTTTTGAGGATGATGCTGAGGTGATTCTAATTATTTTCAACAAAGATAATGATCAATTAATTGATCTACACCTCCTCTATAAACCAAATGACACTTGTCAAAGTATAAACCCTTTAAAATGCCTTTCCACTAACCTAGTTTTGTGGCCCTAATAGTAATTTATTTTTCTTAAATTAACTAATTAAGAACCATACGTACCGGCTTTTTAAGTATTAGTGATAACTTAATTTAGACCTATCCTTAATAGTTATTATAGCTAATAAGAGAGTGTCAATGATAGCTAGAGAAGTTATGGCAGCTCGCCCTTCAATGTCGTCAGGTGCTATTTGCTAGTCAAGGGATTTTTTTTTTTTAATTGTTTATTTTAATTGTTTGTTTTATTGCGAAGACATCGCCTTCTTGTCGTGGGACTCATACTTTGTTATTCGGTATGAACTGATGTTGTTGAGCCCTTAGGCTTATAATTGTTGTTGGTCTTTAGTATCATAAATATTGTTAGGCTCTTAAAGCTTAGATAAAATTATATTAATGATGTGCCTGTATTGTTCAAGAAATGGTCACGATCTATAAACTGATTGTTCTTTTCTTATAGAGTTTTCATGAATGTAATTTTATCTTTGACAAAAAAAAAAAAAACAAACTCTATAATAATTAATAAGAACCTCTACTTATCCAAAAACACCCCCTTCCCCTTAAACTATTTTTAAAAAAAAATCCTTAAAAATATATCATAATTAGGACCTCTTCCTAAGTAATTTTTTTTACCCTAGTTTGCATTAATTGCATTGAAAAAGGGCAAAAGCAATAAATTAATTTGAGGCAGTACTGCTATGGATATCATGCTTTTATGCCCATTACACCAACATGTTTGGAGATTCCAAATGTATTTAGATTTTAGATACATGGAAGGATTCCATGAACTTTACAGGGTTTTTATATTGCAGTTTTCCCAAATGGATATGGCACCTCAAGTACTACAGACTTCACGAGAGCCTGTGATCAAGTGGACAAAAACTGGCGTGTGACGTGGTGCAGCAACTCATATGGGAACATAGCAAAAGTCCTTCCATTCTCATATGTTATATATAAGATGCCCCCCTACCCCTCTTGGGAATTTAGGTGCACGCATGTCCACATAAAATGAGAACTTAGTCTGAGAGGGCACATGCCAAATAGTACTGTGTGTACTTTACCTGAGAGGATCACAGAAGAAGCAAGACACAAATGGACCTCCCCAAGTAAGGCATTTTTGGAGCCTGACAACTCAGATGTTACTTTTATATATGAGGATATCCAATATCCCTCTTCTAGAATTTAGATGCCCTCCCTTCCCTCTAGTGTTCATTATTCTCAAAATGGAGCTCTTTCTTACATTGTTAAGGTCAAACATAGTGCTTTTCTAAACATCTTAAATTCAGTACTGTTGCGGTTCACTTGTGTCATAAAGGATTTAAAATGCTGGGATCAACCTTAATTTAAGGACCTTGATAGGGACTTCAAAAGAGTATATTTGGAAAATGTACTGGGTCATTTGAGTCCCATGCAATTCTCTACTGATCTATCTATACGACTCTGTATTGATCTAAAGGATCACTCTATATGAAAAGTGTACTAGGGCGTCTGAGTCTCGTACAATTCTCTATTTATCCAAAGGACTCGAGCGCCTCAGTATACTTATCAGGGAGTGTAATGGGGCATCTGAGCACCCTTATAGCTGTTTTAAGATGGAATTAATTCATTTCCCAAGTCATTGCTCTTGGAAATGCAATAAAAAAGTGTGTATTTTCTTTTCTTTTACTTTTTTGTTACTGTTAACCTTTTATTCGAGCTTCTAAATCTTGGTCTACAGGAAACACTTCTTGGTGCCTCTCTAAAAACATATGTATCTCAAATTATACTAAGCATAAATTGGCTTTGCTACATGAAACACTTATTCTCATAAATATCACAATGAGAAACATACAACCAAAGAGCAGGGCATTCTAGAAATTCAATTGGCCAGCCTAAGGATTCCAATAACTCTCAAGAGATAAATTCAAATGAGTGGAGCCCAGACAACTAGGAAAGAAGTTCATCACAATTCACCTCCAAATCTTTCTTGGATTGGGGTAAATGGGGCCAAACTGATGTGTTCTTTATGTCACTCAATGTCTAGTACTGCCACAGGGGACAACCCCCGTCGACTTTTCCTTTCTTTGGCATAGGCACCAATTGCACCTTTTATGGCTCCAAATGCACAGCTGACTTTTAGTTCCCATGTACAAACTAGATAAAGGGTCGTGTTAGGAAGATCCAAACAGCCAAACCTAATAGAAATGTTAGATTGTGTTGGTTGGTTATTCAAAAACTTGGATTCAATCATAAAATAGAAAATTTAGAAAATATCATTTTCTAAAAATAGCCCTGTTTTCTTTATAAAAAGTAAAAAATTGTTTTCAAATTCAATCTAACAAAATGGACTTTCTTTACTTTCGAATTTTTGAATACAAAATATTGTATGTGAATCCCAAACCAAATCTACCCTTAGTTTCCTTGTGGGATCTATGCACAGACCCATTTATCAAATAGCCCAAGGAACCTGCATTTCTAGACCCTCAAATTTGGGTGCAGTACAAATATTAGGAAATTCGTGAGGATTTATTCAAGATTTATTGAAGATTTGTGCTTTATATAAACACTGAGCTGGGGGGAAGGAAAACGGAGGAGGCTAATGCAATCAACTAGGGTTGTCCCACACTGAGAGATCTTTGTAGGGCAAGAATCCAGTTGATTGGCAAGCTGCCTCTCCAGAAGACATAAAAGGAGTGTTTGAGAGCACCAGCGTGGCACCATTGTACTTGGCCAACACAAGGAATCTGCCCACGTCAAAAGTTTATCATATTTCTCTGACCCATCACCCATGTACAAGCAGCACGCACTCTTTCAGGCTTTGTGAGCATGAGCCCATTAGCCAGTTTGGTGGACCTCTGCACCACCCTCTTGGATTCAACGCGTGTAGTTGTTAATGGCTTTTTATAGTATGGGACTATGAAGAATTTGAGGTAATAGGTTCGTAAAGTCTATCCAATTGTCTCAACACTATTGAATTGCATCAAAGGAAGGGTGTGGAATTTTACTCTTCGCCTTTATCTCGTATGTATGACGTGAACTCCTTTACCACCTTGGGCTAGCTCTAATTAGTTAATATACGAGTCATATGTCTCAACCTGACCTCTGCCTCTTATACCATTGTTCATGGACCTCTTCTCAATAAATATCAATATTGCCATCATTTAACACCGTTTCAGCCCGCTTGTGGGGTTTTACTGTAAAGAGTCTTAATAATAATGAGGAGGAAATTCACACTAATATCTCATGTGACAAACATATTTTTTGGTTTTTGATACGAGACATTGAGACTATTATTTTGATCCATGCATATATAATCTATTAGGATCTACTGAACATTCATTGGTGCAAATGTAGCCAACAATTCTAATTATATTGTTTGAAATCAATAGATATGCCACCTTTTCATTGGGCCCATAGAAATCATCTTACAAACACAAATCCACCTACAACTTGGTAGACAGTTTCAATCCTACCTATAGCCGGAGACCAATGATCCATGAGAACATGAGTTCGACTTTCGTCATTAGGTAGGGTAGATACGACCTTTGATCAAAAAAATATATTTTATGTCATGGACTACGTGCGGGGCACCTACACTGTAATATTCCAAAATTTTTATAAACTTATAAAATAGATAACCAATAAATAAATAAGTAAAAATTAATATTTTCATCACCGTTACTATCTATATGTCACAAAATAAGAAAATTAGTATAGTATACATTTATTTTGAGTCTATGTCCATGGTCAAGTCCAAAGGCCAAACTCAACATAAAATCAAAATCAATATCAAGATCAAGTCCAAGTCCAATACTATAGGAATTATTGGTGAGCAAGTGGTCAAAAGTGTAAGGCCATGATTTTTTTAAGAGTTTTTAATTAAGTGGTGAGAATTAAATAAACCTAGCATGAACCAACTATAAATACCCTCTCAAATGAGAGGTTTGAGCATCAAGTAGCAAGTTCTCTCTTAAGTGCTCTTGAGTATTCTCCTCTTCTTAACTCTTTTGAAATTTCTAGTATGCTCTGTGATTGCGGTATTAACTGATCTTCTATAACAGAAATGATTTTCTTGAGTGTTATCATCAATTCTTCTAATAACAACTCCATCACTTATATAGATCTCGTTCCCTTAACTACACTCATCCTCCTCTCACTTTTAGTATACAAGCAACTAGGTGAAGGTCAAGAGCTTGGTGTACGATTAGATGAAGATCAACACGTACCGAGGAACATGAATTACGCACATACATGTGTATGTGATCCTTATATTTTTTCTTTATTCTTATTTATTTCTAGCATGTTATATCCTATCTAGTTAGATGAGTGTGTGTGAATTACTTTCTTAAATTATTTACATGTTAGTCATTATTGTAATACATGTAGTATGTCTTTTCATAAAGTTGTCATGCATTTTTCATTATATTTAATATTCACTTACACCATGCCATTTATGCTTTACTTTGGTATAAGAAATTCATGTGTCATACTATTACTTTACTAAATTAGTAATTGATTTAATTAGCCAGACATAGTCTCGACTCAAGTATCTTTGAATAGTGAACGAGAGACAACTTGCTGCTCTAGAAGAGTGGTATTTAAGCGAGACCATTGTGACTCCACCACTCAGCCCAGAGACAAGTCTAGTTAATTTTATTGAGAACTATTCTTTTGGAGTAGCCTTGTGATACGATGCTATTCATGTATACTACTAATTATCACATATATGAAATGATTATTGTTAAATTATAACATAATATGAGTTATTGGATGTTGTCCAGTAATAGTTTTATAATGACATGATATGTTAATATATTACATTAATAATGTTGGTATGTTAGTTATATGATTTGTCTCACTAAAGATACACTAAAAAGATAACAATACATTAAAAGGTGTTTTTGCGTAGTCTGGGGTGTTCCGAAAGGCCAAGGTTATGTGCTACGATGACCAGTAAATTTTGAACTCCATTCTAGAGGAATTCCAAGGAAAATGTGATTCTGCTTGAGTGGTCTATGACCCAAATGGATAGTTAGCGACGACATTTAAAAACAAATTAATGTTGCAACGTAATGTATGCACTTACTTGAATATCTAATTGGATTTGATGTATTATGCTATTAATAAATAATAGTTTAGGAATATTGTTTAAGGTAATCCTCTCAGCATTAACTCACCCCCTTTCTTTTCAGAAATGAATAATGCAGCATGAGCAATCTATGAGTTGAAGAGCAGTAGTAATTAATACTACTGGTGGCTTAGATTTGGCTATGTAGTGGTCATTTGTACTTACTAGTAAGAATAAGAGTTCCAATATGAACAATATTGATATTTTAGTTTGATTTTAGTATGTCAAGAGTTATGCTAAGGGTATGACAACTAGTTTCAATGTTATTTATGTTAGAACGTGGTGGACAAATGTATAATTTTAATTAATCCAATGCCATGTGAATTATTAAATGTTTATTAATAATTTGTCTCTATTAATAAATTATGTCAAAATTGGAAATGGATCTAGTCTTTTGATGTCTGCAGGGTTAAGAATTGGGGTGAAGTCGGGTTAGGTTGGGTTTTTGTCACCAAACTCACCCGACCCGATGAGGTCGGGTTGTAACGAGTCCAACCCGATGCCACCCGACCTAAGGTCGGGTCGGGTCGGGCCGGTCTGGTTGGGCCTCCGTTAAATAACCCAATTTTTTTAAAGCTTAATAACTACTATTTAAACTTTTATTAGTAATAAAATACGTTGGATTATCATGTGGAAGCTTATTAAACTACTATTTAAGCTTTAAAAAATGAGATTTCTCTTTTTTGGGAAAACTCATATATGTACAAGCCAAGATAGTTTTAAATTTAACTTATGAGAATGATGATGAATAGGGAGTTGATGGACTTTTATAGAGAATGAGAGTCTCTCATTCTTCCCAACAAGCAATGTGAGACTAAAATAAATTTTTTCTCTATTAGTCTCAAGCACCTATCTTATGATTCTTATCTAATTTTTCTGACCATCTAATCCAACAATTCAAAAAAAGTATCTTAATTAGAGGCCTTGTATGTAATAATTTTTTTAGTATCTTTATTATATATATATATATATATATATATATATATATGATATGTTTATAAATTTTAAGAGGACGGGTCGCGTCGGGTCGGTCGGGTTACTTACACCCCTAGTTAAGAATGTCAAAGCAATAGATATTTCTTGGTTGAATTAATGTATTAAGGTTTATGGTGAGACCAAATTAATTATAGAGACATTCAGTCTTAGAAGAATTGAATTTGTAAGCACAATAAGATTAGAGTTAGACAATATCCTTAAAAAAATATATTCTCACTAATTTTAATTTTTTTTATTATAAGAATATTGACCTGAAATGATAGACACTCACACCCTAATTAGATGATCTAGGCAAGTCGCACTCTATTATAGAGCACGTGATTAGGTCCGAAAAATTAGGATGTGACATACACAATCATTGAGGGACACCACTATTTTTTCTCATGGGGGCTAGCCCCGAAGACTATTTGGTGTACGTAAGCTCGTCCGAATACCCCACATTAACATAAAAAAAAGAAAAAATCTAATTATATATTATAGGTACATAGCATATTTTAGTCAAATTATATGTTATAGGTAGCATATTTCTGATGTTCAAGCTTACTAGCTTGCTTGTTTTCGGGAAATTCATTCCTTTGTTGTGACTTGTGAGGCCATATATCTTGGTTTGAATTAAATGTAAACAAATTTAATTTAATAGATACCATTAATTACATGTCCAATATCCATGTTGTGCCCTAGTAGTTTCAATGTGGACTTTTCACCCAAATGGATGCTCATCAACACAAACCTCTATGCAAAGATAAGAGGGCTGGGCTTTAAAGTTTCACCAACAGATAGTTCAATTCAATACATGTCAATAAAATCCAATGTAGTTGCGTACAAGACTAAGGGTGCCGGTAGATTGATTCAAATGTGGAACCGAATTGAATCGGTGCAATCGATTCGGTTTTTGACTTGGGTTTGTAGGTTTTGTAAACCGATCCATTCGGTTCGATTTGCAAAAATTGAGGTTTAAAAAGTCGATGGTAACCGAATCAACGGGTAAACTTGTAAAATTACATTTAACCCTGACCCATTTCTTCTATTCTTCTCTATTCCCTGCGCTAAGATAACGTTACTAACCTAGCGCAGCCCCTCTCCCCTTTCGTCTTCTTTTCCTCTGCGCTATACCAGTAAACTGAGCCACCTCTCTCACCATTACAACGTCTTTTCTCTCTTCTCTCTTCTCTCTTCTCTCTTCTCTCGTCTCTCGTCTTTGTTCCCTCTTCTATATTCTCTGTTCTCGCTTCCCCTGCGCTAAACCTAGCTGCCCCTACCACCCACGTCTCCTACCCTTCTCTCTGCTTCCGTTAAACCTAAACGAGCTCGCGCTTTCTCAGTTTCTAACTTTCTTGTCTTCGATCTTCTAGTCTTGTCTAATCTTCATCTTCTAATCTTCTAATCGCTGTTCTTGTTGCCTTCAAAGCCCCAAATCGAGAGCTAGTTGAGAGTGAGCGACGCAATCACGCAGCGGGAGCCGAAACTGTTTCAAGCCGGAGAATAAAGGTAAGTGAGATTTATGGGATTTTGTTATTCTTTAGATTGTGTTTAGGGTTATTATGATAATTTTTTTTTTGTGTTTGGATGTTGTGATTTCGTTGTGTAATTGTGTTTGAGTTTCATGTTCTTTTGATTGTTTCTTCGTACGTTCATGTGAATCGGAGTGTCTTCTCTAGAATTTGAGTTTCGGTTTTGATATTGTGTTGCCTTTTAATTTTCTTTTTTGAGCAATGTTAGGGTTTGAATGGAGTAATGTTTCCCTTCGAAGAAGATATAGAGATTTCTGAGGTTTTCTTATGATTTATTTGTGGCATTTTTTTGTTTGGTTTCGTGTAATAAGTTTTTTTTTATAAGAAACTGTTTTTTTTTAATCATTGTTTTGGAAACAAGATTTTTTAATAAGAAACAGAATTTTTTGAATAAGAAACTGATTTTTTTTTAAAAGCATATTTCTTTTGGAAACATTTTTTTTTTTTTTTAAATAAGAAACAAAATTTTTTGAATAAGAAACTGAATTTTTAGTGACATTTTTTGTATAAAAAATAAAATTGTTCTTTATAAGAAGATACTGATTTTTTTAAAAGTATATTTCTTTTGGAAACATGATTGTTTAAAAATAAGAAACATAATTTTTTGAATAAGAAACTGATTTTTAAGTGACATATTTTTGTTATAATAAATAAAATTGTTCTTTATAAGAAGAAACTGATTTTTTTTTAAAGCATACTTCTTTGGGAAACATTATTTTTTTAAAAGAAGAAACCCAATTTTTTTAATAAGAAACTGATTTTTAGTGGCATATTTTTTATAAAAAAAATTGTTCTTTATAAGAAGAAACTGATTTTTTTTAAAAGCATACTTCTTTCGGAAACATGATTTTTTTAAAATAAGAAACACAATTTTTTTTAAATAAGAAACTGATTTTTGGTAGCATATTTTTTATAAAAAAAATTGTTCTTTATAAGAAGAAACTGATTTTTTTTTTTAAAGCATACTTCTTTGGGAAAAATGATGTTTTAAAAATAAGAAACTGATTTTTATTTATTTTTTATAAAAATAAAATTGTTCTAACAAAGAAAACTGATTTTTTTTAAAAGCATATTTCTTTTGGAAACATGATTTTTTTTAAAATAAGAAACATAATTTTTTGAATAAGAAACTGATTTTTTAGTGACATATTTTTTTATAAGAAACAAAGTTGTTCTCTATATTAATAAATGAATTTCTTTTCAGATGTCTTCAAATAATAACACTGTTGAGACACCTATATTTGATCAAAGTCAAACACCCTTAAATGAGCAAAGTGCACCCGATGAGGAGGATATTATGCCATCAAATGATCAAACAAACTTTTCAACTTCAACAAAGTATAGAAAAGGTAGTAGACTGGCCTCTTTTGTTTGGGATCACTTTGCTAGGTCGAGTGAGGGGAAGGGAATACCGGATAAGGCAATATGTAATTATTGTGGAAAAGAATATAATTATACGAGTAAAAATGGTACGAGCACACTGGCTACTTATTTGTCCAAGTTTTCTAAGTATCCATATAATGGTATCGTTTGGGAGAGCTTTTTCAAAGTATTTTTGCTCTAAAAGCACTTTTGGAGGTGTTTGGCAAGACTTGCTTCTAACGAAATTGCAGTGAAAAAAAAGCAGTATTCAGCTTTTAGAAGAAGCTGGGTGACCCCCTTTTCCCAAGAGCGCTTTTACGAGAAGCGCTTCTCAGAAAAGTGTTTTTGCAAAAGCTCTCTCAAACGGGGCCAATGACAAAAAGCAAAAGGTCTTATCTTTTCAACAAAGAGAGCAAGAATGTGAGAGTCAATTGGTGGCTTAGAAATTTGATCAAGAATTAAGTCTACAAGTTCTTGTTGAAATGATTATTGTTGATAAGCTACCTTTTAAGTTTGTAGAACGTGAAGGATTTAGGAAGTTTGTTCGTACTATATGCCCCAATTTTGATATGGTGTCACGAAATACTGTAGCAAAGGATTGTTGGGACATTTACTCAAGTGAGATGTTGAAGTTGATTACACGTGTCTCATTGCCCATTACATTAATAAGAATTGGAGAATGCATAAAAAAAACTCAATTTTTGTGTAATTTCTAGTCATAAAGGTGAGGAGGTTGGTAAGGCAATTGAGATGTGTTTACTTCAGTGGGGTATTGTTGATAATGCAAGTTCAAATGATCTTGCCAATGCATACATCAGGAAAAAGATGATTAATTGGGGAGGGTGTGTTTTGAATGGAGAGTTCATGTATATGAGATGTTGTGGACATATACTCAATAATTTAATTGTTAAAGATGCTTTGTCCGAAAAGGTGTAACGCCCATACCTTAGGATGACGTCATGACCCGTAGAGTACCCGTATACGTGTACGTATACGTATATGATGCTCGACTCACGTTGGTTCGAGTGGCTTTGCATGAAGTTTCGGAATGATCAGGGACTCGTTCAACGTCGAAACGTGTCAAGAACAGTGTTTTGGATCAGTGTAGCTCGCTCCATGGAGAAAGAAATTTTTGTTACTGATTACATCAATAGCTTGATATCCAAGATCCATGGTCCGATTGGGCTAAAATTTTGTCAGCTTATTCTTCTATGATAGATATTTATTATGAACGGTGAAGATCTTGATCAGAGTTGTTTACTGTGAGTTATAAAGCTCCAAACACTGTTTTTCAGTATGGATTTTCTTGCGCAGTTTTGATCAAACAGTTGGATCTCGCAATCCCACCGTTGGATTGAACTGAAATTTTATCATAATGTTGGTAACTGACTCATAAAACTTTTGAACGGTTAAGATGTTAAATCGATGAGTCATTTGCATAAAATTGAGTATCTAAGTGGAAGTAATTGCAACAAAAATATAACCCACAGGTCACAGGATCGAAACCTGTCTTTAATACCAAAATTATCACGACCCACTATACGTGACGTCATGGCCGGCACGAAACCCTCGGGTATACCTTCCGGCGATACACCCGGCATCCCGTCAGCCTAACATAAACACAAATCCCAAATACAATTAATCTTGTAACATCATCTAATCATGATCAACAACAATTAAAGATTTCATCTCCAAAAATACCAAGTATAAAATTTTAAAAATTCAAATAATATAAAACATACACAACCCATCTATGTGTTATTAATACAAATATTAGGTGTTATTATGTACATAATATCAAAATACTAAACTGTACAACACTTATGTCAACAAAATACTGGAAGGAATGTTCCGCAGTCAAGCCTTCCATTTTTCCTTCCTATCAGAACCTGAAAGGATGAGGATGAGGTGTGAGCTACAACAAGCTCAGTGAATGTCTTCTACAAGTGGCAATATACATGCATTTATGTAAAACATGTCAAGATCATTAAAACATTTGAAATAACATGGAAATGAAAACAAGATTACATACATGCTAATATAATGCATCATGTCATAATTAAGACAATGCATACCATTTAAACAATATGCAATGCAATCCTAACACCTTCTAGGTAAGAATCAAATTCGAGAACACGAGTGCGCGAAACCTGTGCCCGAACGACCTCTTACCCTTATTCTAATAAGAATTCCAAGAGCATGTCACTGATTTACAATTCTTTCAAAACCCTATACCAGGCCTAATCGAAAAACGGTTGCGCCTACCCTTGAAACCCTCTGCCTAGTCCACAATGGGAATCTCTCTAGACTTACAAGACTTCCAAAAGAAAATCAAGCTAGGAGACTCTACCCAAATGTAATCCAATGGAATATGCTCAAATTTTATTTCATGAATAAATTAAAACATGCATATGCCATATATATATATATATATATATATCAATTTGAAACAAGTTATATAATACAATGTCACGTATATGAAAACCAACAAATAAAAGAACACACACTCTCGATTGGCTAAGTCTAGCCAATCCAATTTTCAATCCAAAATCAAGTACTAGTACGATCGCCAATCATCTCACGTACATAGACTTTCAACTAGCCCACGTGGATTACTTGAATCAATTAGAATCCCTGCAATATATACATGGTTCATACAATATTAAAATCAGCCAAAGTATGCTAATAACCATGTTAAATCCCAATTTCAAAGTTAACTAATGATTCTAGAATGGCTAACCCATGAGCCTAATCCCCATTGTTCAATTTGACCAATTAACATCAAATCAAACTACACATAACCCAAATTGAATGTCATAGGTGGATCCCCTTGATCACAACCACTATAATGCAAAACATTCAATCATATTAAGGGTTAAGTTGACTATTTATCAACTCAATTTCATCAATGGATTATATCTTGGTCAAAATCCTCAATTTGGCAATACATGACATAAGGCCAAATTGAACTAAGACATGTTAAATTATCATAAGTTCAAACATTCTAAACCCATGGTTCAACTCCATTTAGGTCCATTCCCAAGTCAATTTGGTCAATTGACTTGGTTTAGGTCAAAAGCCCTAATTTGGGCAAAATTCCCAATTTACATGAAAATCCTCAAATTGCATGGGAATATCAATTTACATGGCCTAAGCCAAAATTATCCTACAATTAGGTTCTCCCTATTCAAGATCAGTAATTTAGAGTGTCATACATCCATAATTACTCATTAATTTCATACAAATCACAAGAAATTTGAATAGAAAACCCTAGGTCAAAACACTAGTTTTAGGTCAAGTCTATGAAACCCCTCCAATTTCTTGTTAGAAATTGGGGGTTTCACCTCTAGAGTACTTACCATACACTCTAGGTCAACATATATTAATTTCAAGACCTAATTCCAACTTTGATTTTCCATCACCCTTTCAAAAACAGGATTCAATAGAACCCTAAGTCGAAAAAATCAGTTGCATGCTTGTAAGAGAATGATGGAAGGAAGAAAAATGAGAATGAAATGGTTACCTTGATGATCCTTGAGTAAGAATCCACCCAAAAACCTCTTTTTTCCCTTCTTTTTCTCTTCTCCTCTTCTTTCCCTTTTCTCCAAGATCTCTAGCACTCTTGAAGGTGGAAAAATGAGCAAGTGTAAGAAAATCCCGTTTTGATTTGTATTTATAGAAAAATTTGGGCCCACAACTTAAAATACACTTAAACAAAAGGAACAATTTTTTCTATAAATACAAACCAAAACGTGATTTTCTCACACTTGCTCATTTTTCCACCTTCAAGAGTGCTAGAGCTTGGAGAAAGGGGAAAGAAGAGGAGAAGAGGAAAAGAAGGGAAAAAAGAGGTTTTTGGGTGGATTCTTGCTCAAGGATCATCAAGGTAACCATTTCATCATTCTCTTACAAGCATGCAATATGTGCAGTATTCTTATGAGAAGGTTTATCCTTATGATCAGGTTTTGGAGTTGTGTAGTAGGGTGACAAAGGTCATTGATAAAATGTTTTTTCATTACAAATCTCTACACAATTATTTTAGTTCAAAACCACCTGCACACTCGAGTAGTAGTACTGCAGTTGATTCATTGGATGAAAATGGTGTGGTTAAGAAACAAAAACCAGGTTTTCAAAAGGTTGAGGTGCACATAAGTTAAGAAACAAAAATCTGGTTGTATTTTAATAAGATATTTTGGAAAATAAACATTTATTTTAATAACTTAAGAGTATTCAGGTCAGATTGATATTTGAAGCCCCAAAACACATGTGAACATTATACATATATAACTCCAGAGAGTCAGAGACATAGGTTACTGCCCTTCAAAAGTTAACTAACCTAGGCAAACTACTCTTTCACTAATTACGGTGATTGAAGTACTCTGGCCACTTTCCCATTGAGAAGGCTAGTGTTGAGTACTGAGTATTGGATTAGGTGATTTGAAGATTTAATTTTACAAAATAAACGCAAGAGCAAGAAATCTCAGATAGGATTAGTAATGGATTGCAACCACATTCTTCAAACTTTCAGAAAGGGAAATTCCAAACAATAACAACTACATTTCTTAATATTAGATGATTGCGTCAGAATTCATATCGCTGTAACATTCTTAAGAAAACGTTGCAATCTATGATGGCCGTACTTCATTTTTAAGCCTTAGCTCACAGAGAGACGTTTTGCATATTTACAAGTTATGATTTCCATCGCTCTTCTTCTTCATAGGAAGCACAAAATCATTATTTACGCAAATCACATGGAGCACAATACCTTATCACTGATCCAAACAGTTTATCAGCTGATTCTCATAATCTAATCCAATAAAACACACACACACCCACAATCAATCATTTTACAAGATCAAACACAGATATATTTCAAAAAAAAAAAAAAAAAACCATCATGATACACATACAGTAAGCAGTTCGATCTCGAGAAAACCAAGAGCAAAACAAGTAGAACCAGATCTGTTTAGCGGAGCCAAAATCTAACCTTTTTTGAGTCGCGATGGTGAGAGCACAAACCTGAAGGACCTTGCGCCAAAGCTAGGGTTTTTGCCCCAAGTTGAAGAGTGAGTGATTTGCCACGTGTTTTTATTAGAAAAATAATAACATTACCATCTGACTAATTTTGTTATTAATTGTTGTTTTTGTCAGTCACCTTTTCACTTTTTTTTTGTTATTTTAAGGATTTTTATACTAATAAGTATCTTGAGATGGCTGGTGATGAGACTAGGAAAATAATACAAATTTTATACTTATTGATTATGGGATCCTTTGGGCCTTGTCTCTTGTAAGCCATCTTGACTGATTTACATCATTTGATTGGAATAAACTTTAGGTCTTTGCAATCTTGTTTTGTGATAGTTTAGATGGTTAAAAGCTGATGAAGTTCTTCTTTGTAAATTAGGATTTTGACTTGATTGACAAGGCTTAACTGCATATTTTTAGCTTATAGTATGGTCTAGAATTCTAAATGTTGGTTCCTGATGGCATGGCTATTGTAAATTGGATGTTGACCTTAGCTTGTTCTATAAACATTCTTGATTTGAATGACTTTATACGGGTTTTTTTTACTGCTGTCCAGCTCACATCAGATTCTAAAAGTTGAAATTCGAATCTAAATTTATCATCTTATAATGAAGTGCAATCCAATACAATACTTATTTGCGCAATATTTCAAATTTCAAACCTTTAAGATTCCCATTCCCCTCTTGTGGTGTAAGTCCATGGAAAGAAATCTTAGCCCTGTGGACTACTTTTGCAACACAAACCCTTCTCAGAATATGACAGCACCATAAGTGAGCCTACATTAAATATACTTCAAATGAAACTTCTTTTAGGACTAACTGAAGCAAAATTCATAGTAAAATGATAAGTTTACATCTAAGTTTTAACTTTTAAAATTCAATGTTTGTAGGATTGGATTGGGAATTCTAATTATCATTGGTGTTTCACCTATTCACAACCCTAGATAAAATTATGTCATTTTCCACAATTGAAATGTGTGCTATCTTTTAACAGTAAAGTGCTCAAGAGAGGGAGGGAAGTTGGAGATTTGCCTGTGGCTTTGACAAGATGGCTTTCAGGACAACACTGATGCTTAGAAGCATCGTGGGTAGTGCGATGGACAGTAGCTTAACAGGTCGACGGTGGAGTCATGTTACTCGAATTGCACCATTGGAGAGGCCCATCAATCTTGCTAGTGAACCTGAATTCATCTTGCCCGAGTTTGATGAAGAATCAAATAAGAGTTTCAAAATTGAAGTACCGAATTTTTCTTTTGGCGGTTCTATGGAGCTTATGGCTGTTCCAAAGAAGAAGGTACTTTGTTTATCTATTTTTATTTTGATCCTATTCGAATACTTGTGGGTGGAGCAGGTTGTAGAGTATGGAAAATTTCACTTTGCACCCTTTTTCTTGTCATTGATATTATGGGAACATTTCCTTTGATTCATTATTTTAAAACATTGGAATTTAGCTTTTTGATGAGATTTCTTTGCTATTTTAGGGTGCTGCAGAGTTATTTATTTATTTTTTATGCATCTCATGTATGTTAATTGAAGTGTCATTCTCTTACAGATTTAATTTTTAAATTTGGTTTGATGTTGGATGGCGGTTCTATTGCATAGTTTGTTTACATGTTGATGCATCCCAAATGTTCTTGAATTCCTGGAAAACTGACAATTGTTTTGTCGAAGTGCAGGTTTCTAAGTATAAGAAAGGCTTAAGAAATGGACCAAAGGCATTGAAACCAATTCCGGTTATAATACGCTGCAAGTAAGATTTCTTTCATCTTCATACACTAAGCTGGCAATTATGTTAGATGTGTAAAAATGATTCTTTGTTGGATTTGCAATTAGGTTTATAAATAATTTGTTTTTGAAATAGTTGAGTTATTAGATTTTGGGAACTTGCGCTTTTTCTGAATTAAACTTAAGTGGATTAGACTATCAAACTAAACTTTTTACATTGAATTATTGGACTTAGTTTACGGATTTGGGATTTGACATTGATCTATTTCAGTTTGCTCTTACTGGTCCATGCCATTTGACATACTATCCAAACTTATTTCCCAAATTAAAGTCTCTTATTTATTCAACTAGAGGCATTCTAGGTCACTTAGACATTATCTTACTTGGTTCATCAATTTGAAATAAAATGTAATTCTCAAGTTTGTCAATAACCATTGTCACAATGAAATGGTTGGTGGAACACTGAAAGAGGGAGAAACGGCTTTCCATATAAAATGCTCTTATTGTTGTTTTTATTCTGATTGTTATCATTTCATCATATATGCATCTTTTATCAATTCTATGTACTTGTTTGTAACTTCCGCATCCCCTCCCTCTGGCCTTGCACATACCCACTTTATTACGTCTCTTGGTACTTTATTACAGGTCTTCTGTTCACATGTTCAATCACATATATCCATTATCCATTCAATGTACTGATTTGTATTTTTTTTTCCTTAGAACTTATCTTATTAGATCTCTTGTTACCATAGGTTTCTTTTCTCTAAATCAATAATAACCAGTGGTTAGGGGCAAGCGCCCCCAACCTTGAGGTTGAGAGCCCGGGTAGGATTTATAGCATTCACCAATATGTTGGCCGGTGTTTGTGGCCGTGCCCCGGAGAGACTAGTAGGAGAATTCTAATACTCGCTGACCTTGCATTGCAGGGACTTCAGGTCTGCTTACCTTGTTTCTTTATTATTGCAGGAGTTGCGGCCGTGTCAAGCTGCCTCATTTTTACTGTTGCAGCGGGTTTAGGGGTTCACACGGTGAATAAAATGAGTCGTATTTGTAAGTTGAGTTTCTGAATCTGATCAATAGATGTATAAATTGGTGGATTTTGGAAAATAAATTTAGAAAAATTACTTGCAGTGTTGTGTAAAACGTCTGCGGCTTAATTTTGCTGTATCATTTGTGGATGCAGTCTCTGTCCATAACACAACTTGAGGAAGTGTTGTAGCTTTAATTTTATTTTTTTTCTTTTTTCGTTTGTACAACAGATTTAAGTACGGATTTAGTGAGGTTATTGCATCTGCTTTCCTTGGTGGTTAATTCTTAAGTTTTACATGCATAAACCAAACATCATTTAAAATTTAAATCGTTGAGCTACGCTAGCGCTGAAAAGCCTTTTTGAGTATATTTACGTTGGGGAAGGCTAGCGCTGAAAAGCTTTATTACATCAGTGGACAGTTTGTCAACCGCCCTTGGGAGGTGTTTGGAGTTAAAGAGTTGCTTGGATGTAGCGTAAGTTGTTGGTGGGATTACTCTGTTTTAAAAGGATTGGATTCTCCAAGATGGGTGAATTTGTAACTGCTTGTTTTCTCTCACAAAAAAATAAAATAAAAATTAAATCGTTAAAAAATAAAAATGATGAAATTATTTTAAAATTAGATTTGCACATATTTCAATAATATACCTTTTTTTAGATAAAAAAAAGGAAGAAATTATATCAATACAATTTTTATAGATTTTTTTTTTGTATTCTACCTATAGCTATAGATTAGACACGTAAATATATACTCAAAGGCTTCCAGAAGCAGACACACTGGCACATTTTTTGTAGGCTTAGCAAATGGGGCAATTCCTTCTAATGTTTGTACAACTTTCCCTCTTATGTGCTCCTCTTTCTTTTCTTATTCATCTCAACATCTATTTTGTTGAAACTATTTTTAACAAATATTAACCAGTCTAATTAAAAATTGCTTTTATTACCAAAACCCCGTTGGGCCTCCAAAACACTCAATTTTAATGCTTCACCCTAAAAAATCTACCTCCAACTCCAATCAATGAATTTTAAATGATTCCAACTCTCAAATATGGCACCCAAAAAAAAAAAAAAAAAAAACCCTTACACAGTTGGATCCACTTTCTTGAGGAAAAAGGGAAAACATAAATTAACTAACAGACAACAAATAAATAGTATCTTACAGAAACAGATTTGAGAATTGATTACAATTTATGGTAAAGCACCCAGAAGAGTTAGCACCACAAACTCAGACAGTCAGACTGGTGGGCAGGAATAGGACTGTCCTCTTTCTATCTATTTCGTATCAAAGTAAGCACTACTTTAATATGAGATCAGATACACCATACTGTTGTTACAAGTGGGACAACCTAGAGAGTGTTGCTACTTGTAAGTTGGAGGATTCGTGAAATCACCCAAAATAGATGAGCCACCGTGAATGGCAATTATGGAGCATGGTGAATTATTATGATCTCGAAACCCACATCACCAAGTTTTAAAAATTATAAAGAGTATATGAACACAGGGATCCCCTGCCCTTGCAGGCTAGTTTTCAAATGTGCCTTCAACCCTTGAGTTCGTGTCGTCAATTAGTTGATAACAGTTGCATAACTTGTTAAAATTTAGTCCCTTTTAGAAGTTGTTAAAATTTAGGGCCTTCCAGATCTCTACAATGGAAGGATAAAGCTTTGAGTAATGATTTTCGTTTTTTTCCATTTTTCTTTCCAATAATGGACCAAGACAACTCAGATGTTTTTGAAACTGAAATTCCTTTACATGGTTATAAGGAGAACTAGTGGTCAATATGATGGTGAATCTAATATAATGACCTCAGAGGGCACACTTAACATGTGTGGGAAGAACTTCATAAGATAAGTCCCAAATTGGGATTACAGAGCAGGGTAATACAACTATAATAGCTAGGATGTGTAAGCACGGGCATCAGGTTATCTCCAACCACACCAATTAAACAAACCCCACTACATCAATAAGTATGAATTTTGGAGTCCATTTTGAGCAAGGACTAGAAGTCTAGAACAGATTCCAAAACCGACATTTACAATTTGGCACTATCACAGCTGCCAAGGATCTCTAATTCTCTCACTCTATCTGGTTATACGAAAAAATTGCATCCTGATCCAATTGAACAAGGACAAACCATAGCAAGTCCAATCAAACTTGCAAAAAATTGCAGAGTCATGAGCCATAGAAGGAAGCCTAAGAACCCCTAACGTTATCATAGTTAAAAAACAAATTCTCCAACATATATACATTCTAAGCTAATAAAATTAAATCAAGACGAAGAAACAGAACAAAGCACAAAAGCGTGAAAATTCAGTAACAACTAAATAGTCTCAAAAGTGGCAAGGTTCTTCCATTTCATTTCAAAGCCAAACAGATCTATCTAACAAAACAACAAAAGCTCTACAGTACTCCACCAAAACGCATTAATCAATCATATCAAGCTCCACAAAGTAAAAAAAAATCACAGAAAACCTGATTTACCAGCTTCGCATTGAATCAACAACCCGGAGAATCCGTCTACTAGTCCCCAATCTCACTTTTGCAGCACTCCGATCCTCACCGTATCCTGAATCTGACTCGTCGTGGTACCATCCCACCACCGATCTCTGCGCTTCCAGAACTATCTTCGAGATCCCTGCCGCAAAGACGAACAATCAGTACAAATCCGAGCTTCATAACCACAAAATCGCTCAAAACTTGAAGAAATTCAAGAAGAAGAAGCAGAAAACAAGAGAGAGAGAGAGAGAGAGACCTTGTTGGACGGTTTGTTTGTTTTCTCGGATCTCTTGAACAGTAGCAGAAAGCTTCCAATAGAGAGGACGGCCGACGTAAAAAGCAAGAAAGAGAAGAAGGAGAACGAGAGCGAGTCGAAGTGAAACCCTAGCTGGTGAAGAACACACCATTGTTGATGTTTGTGTTGCCAAATTCTACCTTCCTCTGTTTCTGCTTCTCAGTAGTGACAGAGCACTAAAGAGTAGAGACTCAAGTGGGAAAATAATGACATACGCTGCGAACCTGTCGGCTGAGGCTTTTAAATACTTCCGCTCTTATTACTTATTACCGCCAGCTTTCGGCTTCCCAATCAAGTAAAAAAACATAGCAAAACATCCCTTGTTGTACTGAACGATGTAATTACGTTTCCCCTAGTTGTTTTACTCCTCTCTTATTTGTATAACTGTTGTAGATATTTCCGCATGAGGTGTCCGGAAGTCACCTCATCCATATGCATATATATATTTAAGCATTCGTCCTTACAATTGAACCAACCACTTATACATACAATGATATAAGTGATCAGCTCCTACTGCTGCCAGACCACCTCGAATGCCACGTGTCACATAATTGTCCATTTCTACAATCCAACAGAGACCAACCAAGCGCAACACTGAAAGTTTCCACAGAAGGTGCCGTTGCAAGTAACTTTTGATGAGTCCGTCAGTACTGAAAAATCCACTAACGTAAACGCTTGTCGGGCTCAGTGCCGAAACCTTTATATGGACTCCTTCACCGAGCCCAATATGTCTCCCTCCCCTGATCCAAAGCCCCCAAAAATGGCCACGTGGATTACATCTGTCATCAGCGTTCCACGTAATCATTCTCTCCCCATTAATAAGATAAAACTATAGTATACATTAACTCGTGTAGCAATAATCTTCGATGCCAAATCAACTCAACACAGCCACTTGGCAACTCGGATGTTCACAGTCAACAGTCCCACAAGCAAAAGAAAAAGACCGTTCGGTGAGTTCTCTCTTAAATATGATTTTTACAACAACAAGAAGTCAGACCCATCCAATGTTTGACCAACACGTGTCAATTAGACCAACCAGCGGGAACGCGAACACTTTTCTGTATTAAACTTTCGCGGTAGCTCGCGTGGCTTTAAGTTTCTAACGATGACGTGGCGGATTTACAGCTCGCGACCACCGTTCTCTCACGTGGTCCTCGTCGCAGCAGAACCTGATGACGAACCTCAGGTTTTCCTCTAGGCCCGGACAACCGTTTGGCCTCCCGAACCTAATGATCAGAACAAAACAGAAAACCCAAATAAAATAAATAAAAATGAAAATCGCCAAGAAAAGGTTTTGTTGTTGCAGAAAGCCAGAAGGATTCATTTTTACTTCACTGAGAAGCCAAAATAATGAAAAGCGAAGACCTTAGAGATTGAAGAACAGAAGAAAAAGAAGAAGTAGTAGAAGAAGCTTGTTTTTCAAGCGTCAAGATCTCAACTTGTTTTCTCCATTATAGCTTTCACGCAGTGCTGCACGAGAAATCTGTATTGGCTTCACGGAAAAGTTGCAGAAAGGCTCTTCTTTTCCTTCTTTAAAACCCCGGCAATCCAATAGTCTTCAAACACACCTTTAGCTTCTCTCATTTCTTTTTGTGTTTTTTCTTTCTCATTTTTTTATTTTATTCGAGATGGAGAAATCTCTGAAACCTCTGTTTTCTATTGTGTATCTGTTTGTTTTGATTTGCAGTAGTTTGAGCTCGATCACATTGGCGATACTACACCCTCTCGATTTCTTAGCATTGCAATCCATCCGGAAATCTCTAGACGATATGCCAGGATCGAATTTCTTCTCCTCCTGGGACTTCACCTCCGACCCCTGCAACTTTGCCGGCGTTTTCTGCGACTCCGACAAGGTCATTGCCTTGAACCTCGGAGATCCTAGAGCCGGCTCTCCAGGTCTCTCCGGCCGCCTTGATCCGGCGATCGGAAAACTCTCCGCACTCGCCGAACTCTCCATCGTTCCCGGCCGAATCATCGGTGGTCTGCCGCAAACGTTGTCTCTGTTGAAAAACCTCCGGTTCCTCGCCATTAGCAGGAACTTCATCTCCGGCAACATTCCGGCTTCTTTGGCAGAGCTTCGCGATCTTCGCACTCTCGATCTCAGCTACAATCTCCTTACCGGCGAGATTCCCCGACCTATCGGAACTTTAACTTCGCTATCAAACCTCATTCTCTGCCACAACCGCCTATCCGGCGCCGTCCCGCCTTTCTTGTCCCAAACCCTAACTCGTCTCGATCTCAAACACAACGATTTCTCCGGCGCTCTCTCACCGAACTCTTTCCCTCCTTCGCTCCAATACCTCTCTCTGTCGTCGAACCGGATCACCGGACCGGTGGACCGGCTCTTGAGCCGGCTAAACCGGCTCAACTTCCTCGACCTCAGCATGAACCGGTTCACCGGCGTTATTCCGGCCTGTGTCTTCACGTTTCCGATCTCGAACCTTCAGTTGCAGAGGAACTCGTTCACAGGTCCGGTTCGGCCGTCGGAACAGGTCACGATCTCGACCGTCGATCTCAGTTACAACCGGCTGTACGGAGAGATATCGCCGTTGCTCTCGTCGGTGCAGAATCTTTATCTGAATAACAACAGGTTCGCCGGCCAGGTGCCGGGGAACTTCGTCGACAGATTGTTGGCGGCGAGCATGCAAATACTGTATTTACAGCACAATTATCTGACGGGAATTGAGATTAATCCGACGGCTGAGATTCCTCTGAGTAGTTCTTTGTGTTTGCAGTATAATTGCATGGTTCCGCCGGTGCAGACGACGTGCCCGCTTAAGGCAGGGACGCAGAAGAGCCGGCCTACTGGGCAGTGTGTGGAGTGGAGAGGGTAGTAAAATTGAAGGAATACCAAGGGCAAAACAGGAAGATTATATTTGTTTATTAATTTTTTTATATTTTATTGAAGAATGGGATTAATTCTTTTATTTAAGAAATAAATATAATTATATATTTTAGGTAGAGAGAAGAGAATGTAAGAATAAAATGGGATATTTGAGAGTAGTGAGTGAAAGGAGGAGATTATTTTTTTGTATTTTTTTTTTTTGTCCGTGTTATATATTTATTGCTCCATATTGATTTATCTTCCTTTTAATATATATACTTGTTTGTAAATTAAACAAATCTGGTGCTGTAATAATAATAATGGAATTGCATATAGAGTGAACAAGGATTTTCTCGTGCCATGAACTGAGGGAAACTTGTGTATTTTTGTAGTGTTATTGCCTCATTCGTGCTCCAACATAAGAACATTATTTGTCAGCATCTATTATATGTAAATTATACATTATTTTGTCTTTGAATTTGACAGCTTTAACATCTATTTGTTAAGATGGTTGTATGAAATTATTTGACAAGTGTAATGGTAGTAAAATCATGCCCTGTAACACAATTAAAATAGGGCAGCAGCAAGTACTTGATATAAATTCATGACCATTTATCATATATATATGATCACTGAAAAAATTAAGGAATGTGTAACAAGTTTTTATATAACCATTAATGTGATTTCTTCACAAAAGGTCCCAAAATCATCCTACTATTTTAGGCCCTCACCAGCATGTATATATATAGTTAATTTTATAATTGATTAAAATCATTGTCTTTAGCATTGCGCTTCAAGCTTGATTGAACTTCTTATGACTTATAATCATGTAATCAAGATTGCTTTTCTTGTTAACTTCTAAGTGAAGAACCAGTTGGTTGTAAGGAAAAGAAAATCTCGTGTCCCTCATCTATATATATATATATATGAAAAATATTTTAAAAATATATTTTTTAAACATATATTATTGATATTAGGTAAAAAATGGTTAGATTGCTTTGAATTACTCGTTAACACGTGATACAAAGCGAAATCAACATCCTTTTAAAAAAAAGAAGTTTAAATAATTTAATTTAATTAGGGGCTAGCCTCCGGTAACATTCAAGCATATGGGTAGATGTTTCTGACACTTTTTTTTAATATTATACATTATAGAAATAATTTATTTCTAATTTACCCCTAACTACTCCCTGGTGGATTAGGTTATGATTTCACCAAACACATTCAAATCATGCTATATATATAACAGTCATTTTTTGACTGCTTTGTCTTGCACATTGTCATGGCTTTTAAAAACGCTTTGTATTCATGCTACACGATCATTGGCAGGAAATAAGTAAGCAAACGTTAGCTAACTTCAATGATGAGCATCTAAATTCCATAATTTAAAGTCAAAAATTTGATTATATTCTTTTATAAATAAGTGAGAATTTTTTCTTATCTAATAAAAGTGGGAGCAAGACCATTGTAGTTGATTCGTATGGTTCTTATCCGGACCTCTTATGTCTCTTATCCTAAAAAAAAAGAAAAAAGAAAATACGTAAAATCAATTATAATATTACTGGCACACTTATGCTTTTTCATGCATGAACACCAAATGTTACTGAGATCTTTACTCTATAACCTCTACTTCTACTTCAAAATGAACCTCTTTCTATTTTTATTTTTTTTAACCTCTTCCTATTTGTATCATAGATTTAAGTTCTAATATAATAGCCAAAATATTATTGTTGTTATAAAACTAACTAATGAAATTGTAAATATAAATTAAATAAATCACAAACTTCTTAAGAGAATGTAATTCATTTCATTTCTCATCATTTTCTCTCATTTCTCATTTTTATTTCTAGCAACTTCTTCGTGATTCTCTCCTATATTTATAGGGATAGAATATGTAATACCGCGTACTTTTAATTATATACTTACGTTGAGGAATACGTATACGTACGTATATACGAATGTAAGAGTTAAACGTATATGTGTATAAACATACCTAAATTAAGTAGATTGTATTATTAAATGTCATATTATCATGAGAGTATAAGATGATTAAATGACCTTAAAATGATAGTTGTATAAGATAATATACCTTGACATTAGTATAAGGCATAAGATGATAGAAATTTTATATATTTCTCCATCTCATTTATCTCATTTCCTCGTCTCTCTCTCAAACGTGATTCTCATTTATCTCATTCTCTCATTCTCATTTCTCAAACGTGAAAAAAAAAAAGAAAACAAAAAGAAGAAGAAGAAACAGAGAGCGAGAACGCGAGAAAGAAGGAGAAGAAGAAAAAGGGGAACACGGGATTTTCGTCGAATCGGGACCCACGGTAACTGTTTTTCCCTCTATTTCTTCGTGAAATTGATATCTAAGATAGATGTAACCTTTCTTTCGGAGTAATTTTTATTGTGGGAGTCGTTTTACGGCATTTTCAAAAATTGGAGTTTTAGCCCAACGTGAATGAAAATCCGCTAAGAAGGTTGGAAAACACTTCCTAGGCTGTAGGAACCTTAAATATATGGTTAGATTGAATTTATGTGTTCATTTGGAATTTTTATAGCCGTTGGAAGTTTGTTGGAATTTAGAGTTTCGATTGGAGAACATTTGAATCATTTAAAACCCGATGAAACTCTAGTTTAAGGCTATAGAATGGTAGAATGAACTGTTGCGAGTCCATCGATGCTAATTTCATGATTTTTGGAGACCGTTTGACAATTTTAGTAAAAATTCTCATGTTTCTAATGAATAGTAAATAGTACTATAATCATATCCAGTGAATAAAATGTAATTAGAATCCAATGAAACTCCGGTTTAAGATCATAGAATCGTAGAGAACTGAATTCCGGACGTTTCGATGTTAAGAACATGATTTTTGGATATGATTTGATATTTTTAGTAGCTAAAGACATTATTTTTGTGAGTAAAATTGGCTTTGGATGCCTCCGCGAACGTGTCGAACCTCAATAAAATACTTGTTGAAGGTAGTAAAATGATATAATGACTGATTTGACACGTGTTGATGTGAACAAAATAATTTTAGGAATGTCTTAGATTTTTAATAAAATTGACATATGTTACATATGCCTATATGAGTACGTTGATGTTGAAATTTAGTTTAAATGTGGCATTTTCATGGTGAAATAACCCCATTTTAGCTGCTTGAGTATTAGTAATGGTGTTTTGGTGAGTTTAAATGGTAATTCTCATGATGATTTATGATTTGAATTACCAAATTGCAGTGTTTGACTTGAGAGAAAAATGCTCTTGAGGAAGCAACTATGATGCACATTATTGTTGTTGGATTCTAGAGGGTATATTGGCTTAGAAACCTCGTGTAACCACTGTGAGTATAGTTTTCTTGATTTGGTTCTTATATGGCATTGTACACATATAAAATGTTTGATTGTATGCATGTTATATTTATATAAAATGCATTAAATTGTATGAATCATGCAAACTGATTTTAGCAATTGGAGCTTGTAATGATGTCATTTTGTTAGGAATTAGACCCGGATGAGGTTTTGCGAAACCTCATTGTCAGTAGGTCTGTCCTAACAAGGGTTGCGATTCTTGAAATGACTGTGAATTGGGTAATGAGAGGCTGTGGCTACCTTGTTCCGCCATACAAAGGTTAGACCCGCTCTCTTGCCTTGAAGGAGGGAGATGGAAAAGTTTTTATGAATGAGCATAAATTATATATTGTGTGTATGTATATTATTTTGAAGAATGTTGCATATGTGCTTTTGAAATATTTTAATTTGAACGATTTGATATGTCATATTTCTTAAAATGTAAGCGATTGTCATATCAAGAACTATATTCACTGAGATGTTGTTTGCTCACCCCTTTCCCTCACTATTTCAAGTACAAAAGAAAAAGGAAAATGAAAAATTTGAGAATGATTAGGACGTGATTAGGACTGACATTATTGATGTGCGTATGTTTTGGAAGAAGTAGTTACATGTTTTATATATTTTGATATATATATAATTATCACACATCTTATATATGGATTACCATCTAGAGGGGTTAGTTTGGAAAAATGAGATATCAATGGTTATTTTGGATTGTTAAGATATTTGGCGATGATATATATATATATTTGGATGATGGAATGTTTGATTTATGAATGGCAATGGTTGTCTTTTGGATTATGGTATTCATAGATGGAATGATTATGTATATATATGGACATGACTTGATTTGTGGTATATCAGGTTTTGTGAAATGTCCATTTTATGGGAAAATGCTGCCGAAATTTTTGAAAATTTTGAAAAGGATTGTGAGATTATGTGAAAGCTGACAGTGTATTGTATATTGTATATGGGTATATACAGTGTATAATACATTGTACCGGTCATGACTTCAGCCTACGTCAGGGGCGTCGTGACAATATATAAGGCCTTTTTGTCACACCCCAGTACACAGCACACCGCAGTGTTTTGGTTCAGTGGTTACTACAAGTGCGAATTCTAACTCCTTAAGGGGAGGTTGCGAGTTCGACTTGGGGGAGACACCCTTTGTAGACAAAAAACTTCAGGGATACTAAACGCTGTGTGCGGGCTGTGTATTGAGGTATAACAATATTATGTGGTACTATGGCTGGGGTACGCTCGGTATGAGGTACCCATCACATCCTGAGGGTACTAGACACTACGGTGTGCTGTGTACTGGAGTGTGACAGAATACCTAAATAATACCACAAACCCACATAATTCATGTGGGTTGTTCTCCTACATAATTCATGTGAAAAGTATTTATGCAAATAATATACGTATAAATACGTATTTCACTAGATATATATACAACTTGAATACATACATTATTTGGATATATACATAACTTGGATATTATGTTTCTTGATATATGTGTATAATAATACATATATTTACTATTTGGATATTCAACGTATTCACAATTGTTTGTTTTTTAGAGGTTATACCTCTACTTGAATTAAAATATTAAGAAAGTTAAAATACTTACCAAAAAATAATTGTCACCATCCTTTACCCTTTTTATAGGTTGTAAATACAGTTAACAAACATTACCTAAGTCTCTCGCCGCAAAGAGGATGAGGACATCACCTGAGTGTTACTCAGTCGTGAAAAAAAAAATCACGTAAGTCTTATTTCCTCTTCTCATCTTAATGTTTTCAAGTTACAAAATAACAAGAATGCTAGAATTTAAACTACACCACTACAATACTTTTGGACTACTTTGAATTGCACATTAACATGTGATTCAAGACAATTTAAAAGTTGAGGTGGCACAAACACAATGCACTATAGATCAAATCTCATAATAAAGAGATAGGTAGGACTAATGAATCAAAGAAACCACGTCCTCATTCGGAGGTTGTTGAGACTAAGGTAGGGGTGGCAAAAGATTCTTTCATTCATGAATGATTTCAAGCTTGCCTAGCTGAAGAACCACCTCCACATTCCCACTAATATCAATTTCAGGGCTCCAAACCCTAGTGAAAGGCCGAGTTGGTGATTAAAGATGTTTTATTAACATGATCTTCCACTCTAATCCTGCTAAAGACTCAAGTAATCAACAGTAGAGCTGTCAAGATTTTAGTATTTGCTTGACTATATATTTGTCACAAAAAGTGAAAGGTAAAATCATTAACAACACTCAATTACTTCATTTGTTTTTGCTTGACTCTTCTATTACTTGTTGATTGTGTGGTAAAATCAATCTTCATTTGATGAAATATGGAATATGGAATTAATAATCCATATTTCACAGTTTTTTTATCTGCTCTTATTGTTAGAAATATTAATTGAAATAGAAAAAACTAAAGTAAGGAAGAGCGTCGTGCTTGTATATTGCTAAAACAACAACGAAGTATTGATATTACCAATAATAGGTTGATTATATGCGTTGTTAGGCCTAGACATGCTACCTATAATTTTTGGATCTAGTAGTTGCATGGTACAAAAGCATTAGTTTTTTTTTTAGCATTAGTTGCATGGATGAAGAAGCAAACAATATTTCGTTGCCACATCAAATTTTGTGCACACACTTAGGCATTTGTTTGTTTGTTTGTTTTACCTTTTTATATACAAGATGTTGCACATGAGTACGCAAAAATATTAATGATAGTTTGATATACATTATTCAGTTTCTACCACAAGCTGTAACTTTTAGGACTAGTGATTTTTAACAATAATACTAATTAAACACTAGTTCCCTTTAATATTTCATGTTTTGTATACATTTTATGCCTAAAAAAAGGTGAGAGAAAAGTATATAATACAATATTTACTTGATGTTTAAGTAGGCTTTTTTTTTTTCTTTTTTCTTTTTTCTTTTTAAATTAAAAGAATAAACAGAGGAAAGTAAAGTGTACTAAGGGGTACCAAGGCATATGCTTGAGTAGCCACCTTCCCTATCAAATATTGAAGGGTTTATCCATTCCCTACCTCAGGGAAAGTTGGACGTGCATAACTTGTCCTAACTACTTGTCCACCAACTTCAATACACATTGAATTGTCGTTAATCGCGTGTTGATAAAATTGATGACAATATTTTGCCTATATAGCGTTTAATGTAACTTTAGCATTTTCTTATTGAGAAAGTGTCGCTAAGCTTCCTAGTTGCAAATAAATTTAAAGAGAAAGAGAGGATTTTGGTTTTCTTACAAAGAACTTTTAAGCATGACCCCTTTCATAAGTTAAAGAACCATAAGAAAATTAATTCGGGTCAGGTTGGGTCGGGTTTACACTATAAATCGGGTTAGTCAGGTGACTATTTTATAAACTCGATTAGGTTGGATTTTAGATTATTTAAAACCCAATCAGGTTGACTTGACCCAACCTGACCTATATATATATATAACCATAATAAACTAAACTAAGTGAATATCTTGTCTTACTATTCGCTTTGGGGGTAATTAACATGTTCATCAGTGATTTTGAAGAACACACTAATCGTCACTCGAAAATATCGAGGAGATAAGTCTGTTATCCACGTGTCCCTAAAAACATTCTCAGAACAAGTAAAACATTGAAGGCCATGAAACAAAATTGCAAACAAAAAAAATCAAACAAACAAAAACACATAGACGCTTGATAAAAAATGCCTTGAATCCCTCAAACATGCCAGTGAAAGAAGTAATAGTCCCTCCTTCAAACGGGAAGGATGCAAAGAGCCATTACCTCTATATATACTTAAAAAGCTACTATATTCATGTATGTTAAATCAATTAAATAATTATTATAAATAACATTTTTTATCTTAATCATATTATAACATTGAATGAATATTTAAAATGATATTAAAAATGTAAACACGAATCGTTCCAGATTCTCCCCTAACCCTAGAGATAATGGCTCTACAGACTCAGCCGTATGTACTGATGAGATACCAACTGTTAGATATAATAATAAAATATTCTAGAATACGGTTCATATTTTATCTTGTACGTACGAATGATTCTCTGGAAAAACAGCTAAAAACCTACACCACTCTTCGAACGTTGTGCAAATTTTGAATTTAAACCCTACCCTCTCTCCATCTCTTCCCACTTCATCTTCTAGAGGAGCTCATTTCTCCACACTAAACCCTAAAAAAAACCTTGACCTTTAGTCTGCAATCTCTTCATCTTCTCATCTCTCAAACCATCAATCACACAAAGCAATGGCGAAGAAGAAGATTTCACAGACGCAGCAGCAGCAGCAGAAGTCTCAGGAAGAGATCGCTCCGCAGGAGAAGGTTGTTGAAGCAGCAATGGAGAATCAAACAGAGAAGTTAGCGAATTTGAAGTCTCTGAATGCTCTGCTCGTGAAAGAGACCTGCGAGCGTAGAGAACAGATTGATTTGCTTCTGAAATCCAGACTGGAGCTAGAATCGGAGGTTGAACGATCTGCTTTAGAGAAGCAGAGGCTGGATGCGGAGAAGATGATTTTGGAGAGTTTGAAAAATCAGTTTTGGAAAGAAAAGGAGGAAATGAAAGCTCAGGTGGAACTGAAAGCCGGAGAGATTGATAAGGTAAGTAACGATTTTCGTGCTTTTAGAGAAGCTGTTACGAAGGAGGTTGACTCGAAGGAAAGTGAGATTGATCGTTTGAGAATGGTTCTGGTGGATCTGGAGAGGAGCAGTGAAGAGTCTGGGGACGAGATTCGGAGGATTCGAAACGAAAGAGATGGTGTTGTGGAAGAGAATGTGGAAATGAAGAGAAGATTTGAGGATCTGAAGAGGGAGATGAAGGAGGTTGTGAGGCAGAGGAGCGAGATAGAGAAGGCGAAATCCGCGCAAGAGCTTCAGATCAGTCAGCTGCAGAAAACCGTAGATGTCCTAAACGCGAATGTTAACCACGGAAGAGATGCTTTCGAAAGTGTTACTTGCGAGAGGGATCAGATTCGGAAGTGTCTCGAAGATCAGATGGAGGATTCGAAAGGTCTGAAAGCGGAATTTCTTGAGCTAGAGAAGAGTAATTCAGTGAATCAGGAGGAGCTTGATCGGCTGCAGAAAGAGCTAGGAGAACTTCTGGAGGACAGAAAGGAGAGGGAAAGAACAACTGAATCCCTTGGAAATCACAAATTGTCGCTTGAGAGCGAAGTGGTGGAATCGTCGAAGTTGATTGAAGGTTTGAGGAATGAGATAGGAAAAGTTAGAAGAGAGAAGGAAGAGATTGACGCAGAGAGGGCTAAGCAAGTAATGAATCTCACTGAATTGCAGAAGGAAGTGGTGCAACTTTGTGCCACCATAGCTACTCTTAAAAAGGAGGAAGAAAGTTTGCGATCAGAAGTGTATGCATTGGGAAAGAGTAATGCAGAGGCGATTGAAAAGCAAGAACATCTGCGCTTGGATTTTGGCAAATTGGTTGAGGAGAGGGGGGAAACTGAAAGAAAATTGGAATTGTTGATGGAGGAAAATGAATTAGCCAGATTACGTGTGGAGGAGGCATGGCTGCAATTAGCGAATCAGAAAAGTAGGGAAGATGAAATTGTTAGCCAGAAGGCTGAGATTGAGCGGGCGAAGGCAGAAATGGAGGTTGAGCTTCTTGGGCTGAACAAGGAGATAAGAAGCCTCCAGGACTCAGTATCCACCCTAAAGAATTCATGTGAAAACCATGTTGAGAACAATAAAAAGCTGCAATCCGAAGCAGAATGTTACAAGGATGCACTGGGGAATGTCACTCTTGAGAGAGATGGGGTTCAAAAGAAGCTTGGCTTGAAGACAAAGGAAGAATCAAGTTTGAGATCTCATGTTCTTGAATTGGAGAAGAGTGTTGAGGAGAAAAAGAAAGAGCTTGAGCAGCTGAGGACGGAACACTCTCATGTACTTGAAGAAAAGAAAGGATTTAACAATAGCATTGAATTGCTGATGGAAGAGAAGAGCTCACTGCAAAAATGCCTTTTAGAGACTGAAGGGAATTTCAAAAATTCCCAGGAGAAGATGAAATCTTATGAGTTGTATGCTGAGAAAATTTTCCAGCTGTCGAGGAACACGGTGGAAGTTTTATCCGAACCTGAAGCACTTAATGATGGAAAAGTAGAATTGATAGCAAATGCTGATGATATGGATGAAGAATTTAAGCAAGTCATAGCAGAACTAGAAACCATCAAGAGGGCTTTCATGGACAAAGAAGGGAAAGTAGAAGAAATGAGGAAGGAGCTTGGGTTCCTTAAAAATTCTTTGTTGCAGGCAGAGAAGAAGAAGAGCTTCTGGACATGGGTATCCTCTGCTACAACAATTTTGGCAGCAGCATCTTTGGCTTATGTTAGTAGGGTACGCTAACTGTTCAATCCTTTTTAAACATTTCATTAACCTTTTTTGTAGTCAGTGTTACTGTTTTTTGAATTCCAAAAACTGATGGGGGAAGAACAGGGTGTGGAGTGATCCATTTTTAAAGTGCTGAAAGAAATCAAGTAGTGAGCTTATTATTAGCTTTCACTTCTAACTTAGAAGGATGACTTGTTATCTTTTGCTGCAGAAATAATAAAGCTCCATTTTTAAGTGCATTTCCTAGCAGCTTCCTAGTTAAGAGTAACTTGGCTCAAATTATGTTCAATTGCTTGATGGTTGGTGCATGTGTATATTCATAATCTTCAATGATATATATTATCCCAAGATAATTATTCCATTCTCAAAAATGAACTTCATAAATATTATGAAATGGAAGAATGCTATCGTTGTGGATGGAAGTTCATATGAGAACTTTGAAAATGTTGTCCATTCTATCATCCATTTTCAAAGGTAAGGTTTAGTGCGTCAATGACAAAGCATGGGCATAAACCAAGTCAAGCAGGCAAATGTAATCCATCAAAAAATATTGTTGTTCATGTTAGTGGTGGGTCAACATTATGGCTTACTATTGCATTGTTAATAGATTATGATTTAGCTCACGTGTAGACAAATGATTTTGGGGTACGAGATGTCTTTGTGTGGCGGGTCATACACCGGGATGAGACAATATTATGTGGTGCTATGGCTGGGGTACGTTCGAGTAGGAGGTACTCATCACATCCGCGGGGTGTGACAAAGAAAGTCTCAAGTGTTTTGAGATGAAGTTTCACAACCAACAAGGCAAGTAAGAATTGGTTGAGACATCGATGATAAGAGCCACGAGAACAACAATTGATCTTGTTGTTCCCAATCAACAAACACCGGATTAACATCACCTTGATTAGCAGCGACTGAAGACAAGAACCTTGGAGGAGATCTAGCTTCATTATCAATAAACTTCTGAAGTTTGTGCCCTCTAATTGTTCCCGTAACCTGTTGTCTCCACCATATCAGAAAGTTTCCTTCACCAAGTTTGATTGAGAAGGAATGATTAAAACATTATTGGAGTTGATTTCACGGATAATGAAGATCCCTCTAGCAAAGAAGATGAACGAGATTCTGCCATTGCAGCTCTGATACCATGTAATGAATTAACAAAGATGAAACAGAGTAATAAATGAATTAAAGAAAGAAAGAAAACAAGAAACGAAAGACTGAATAATCTGTTGTATTCAATGTATTCTGAAACATAGTATACAAGCCTATTTATAAAGGAAGAGGAAGCTTCTAGAATTAGTTAAAACAAACTCTAACAACCACTGACACTAGACAGTTAATACTGTTTAGCAACTCAATTGACTTAACTAAATTAGTTACATACTCACAACATATCCTAACACTAGCAGCAGGTTCCTACTAAGACTAAGAGTGCTAAGCTCAAATTATGTTCAACTGCTTGATGATGGGTATAGTGTATATATTCATATCTTCAATGGTATAAATTATCATTAGAAAATGTGATGATCAAAATGCTTATTTCCTGCTTTTTTAAACGTTTAGTAGCATCATGGAGGAATTTGTTGAACTTTACTTACCTGAATTAAATAAAGATCTTTTAACCATTTGCTTTAATTATATCACGTAATATATTCTATTGGGATGAGTTTTTTTAATGTTTAAAACAAAATACTTAAAAATAATACAAATGTAATGATAAATGAGATAGTATAATTAAACTTGATTTTGAAGTGGATATAATAAGTAAATGTCAACTTGTAAAGTTTAAAATTACTTTTTATAAACAATAACAACTTGGGGATACAAAAAAATATTGTACGAGATGCCATGTTTGAATCATATTAAATAAACTATCATCAATTTTTTTTTTTTTAAATAAATCTAATACTAGTTGAGTTATAAGTAAGGGAAAGGGAGATTAATAGGTCAGGAATCATGCCTTTTAAAAGTATGCGATGAAGCTGAATATAATTAACTACTAAGAATATATTTTCTCAAAAAATAAAATTAATAATAAGTTAATGAGACCAGCAAACGGGCCAATATACATATCATTAGTAGATTAATTTCCAAATGCGAATCTGTTACTTCATTTTGATTCAGTAACCCCGTCTTCTCCTCTGCGGCGGAGAGAGAGAGAGAGCTCAGCGCGCAAAAGGATTAAATCTCGAAGGAGAATGCGCGGTTTCTTCGAATTCAATCGCAATCTTAGAACTTCTTCCATCGCTCTAACATCGCGATGAACCGCTTCCGTAGAATCACAGACATGTTTCACCAAAGAAGCTTTCCGAATCCCAAAACCCTACCGTTGTATTTATCTGGAATCTTGGCGCGGAATCGTTGTTTCTGCTCAAGCGAGTTTCCGAAAGTTATCAGTCTGTTTACGGAGAAGACGACGAGTAGTACTGGAAGAATCGCCGAAGAGGATTTAAGCTCCAAGTTGTTAGATTTGACGGAAGAGTTGGTAGATAATCGCTACGATTCGGAGAAGGTCGGTGGAATATTGGAGACGAAGGCTGCTTCGTTGGTTTGCAGCTACTCTAATGGATCTGCCATGGTTGAGCTGCTGAGTCAGTTGAAATCCTGGCCTTCTCTGGCGCTAGAGGTACTTAGATTCTCAATATACGGAATCATTTAGGTTGCATTTGGTTTTGATTCAAAAACAAGAACACAGTCCGAAAATGAAAATTTAGAAACAGATTTTTTTTATTATTGTTCTCTGAAAACATATTATTTTCTTAGTAAAATGTTGGGAAAATATGACTAATCAAACAACCGCGTTTCCTTTGTTTTCGGATTTTCCGATATAAAACAAATGTATTTGAATCACAAACCAAATGGAGCCTTGGCGAATCTGATTTGAAAAAGTTATTTTCTTAATTTAATTTTGTTTTTCTCCTTTTTGTTTTTGTAAATGAAAACGTTATTGAAAACTTGGAGGAAAGGAAAAAGGTTGATTTTGTTGGTCTCATAAGTCATAATAATCATTTCCAGGTTTTTAATTGGAGAAGGAAACAGGCTGATGCTGATTTTCCATTGGTGTCAGAGGAGTATGCCAAAGGCATTACGATTGCTGGTAGAATTAAAAATATTGATCTTGCTGTCAATTTGTTTACAGAAGCTGCTAGTAAGGGAACTAAAACAATTTCGATTTATAATGCATTAATGGGAGCGTATATGTACAATGGTTTGGCCGGGAAGTGTCAGGCATTATTTCGGGACCTAAAGAGAGAAGCAGATTGCAGCCCTACTATTGTGACATACAACATTCTTATATCAGTTTTTGGTAGATTGATGTTGGTGGATCACATGGAGACAACTTTCAGGGAGATAAAAGATTTGGGACTGTCCCCAAATTTATCTACATATAATAACCTACTTGCGGGATATGTCACAGCATGGATGTGGGAAGATATGGAGAGGACGCTCAGAGTTATGGAGGAAGGTCCTGTCAAGCCTGACCTTAACACCCAACTGCTATTGCTTCGAGGTTATGCACATTCAGGAAATTTGGAGAAAATGGAAAAAACTTATGAATTGGTTAAGAATTGCTTGATGAACGATAAGAAAGTGCCGCTGATTAGAGCCATGATATGTGCATACTGTAAGAGTTCTGATACTGATAGGATTAAAAAGATAGAAGCACTGATGAGGCTCATCCCAGAAGATGACTATAGGCCATGGTTGAATGTGCTACTAATCAGGGCTTACGCCCAAGAGAATTTGTTAGAGGGCATGGAGAAGTCTATAAGAAAAGCATTTGAGCATAAAACCTTGGTCACGACTGTCAGTGTAATGCGCTCAATCATAACTGGTTATTTCCGAAGTAATGCTTTGGAAGGCCTTGCGAACTTTGTGAAGGAGGCAGAGAATTCTGGGTGGAGAATCTGTCGGTCCTTGTATCACTGTAAGATGGTCATGTATGCATCGAAAAATCGGCTGGAGGAAATGGAAGATGTTTTGAATGAGATGGAGAGATGTAACTTGGATCCTACAAAGAAAACATTCTTGATTATGTACAAGGCCTACTCAAAATGTGGTCAAAGATCTAAAGTAGAACGACTATTAGGGACTATGTGCAAGCATGGATTTGGAATTCCTTTGGATGCTTTCTCTATCTGATGCGTGCCTACATGGTGGAAAGTGGCATTCTGAGTTCTCAAATTATTTTGGAAGTGCTCAGTGAAGCTCTACAAATGGTTCTGGATTCCAGGAATAGAGGATGGAATCAATGAAGGTCCGCATGTGTAAGATTTTTATTTTTCTTGTTTCCCATTGTTTATCTGTGCTCTTTTTCTGCAATTCTTTTGTGGTTTAAAGCCTCACTATCTTTTGTTTATTTAACCATCTCATTCTTTTAAAAGCTTCTAATTAAGACGAAGGCATACTGCAGTCTTTTGCTACTTGTATAACTAGGGGTGCTGTCCTGTTCATGGCTTTACTATAAGTCTATATCCTGTAAACATCCAGTTTCATGAACCATTTATCGTAGAATCAAAAGGAATTTCTTTTGGTTTTGCAATATTTTTGGTTCTCAAAGTTCTTACGCTGATCTCAATAGCCAGTTTTTGGATTGAATTGTCATGCCATTGTTGGTCATTCTCCTTTTTATTTTTTGCTTTTATAAGCTGGTATGCGGCTGGAACTTTGGGGGGTAGGAATCCTAGGAATAAAAATCCTAGCAGTTTCAGTGAATAGGAGTATCACTAAATTTCTTGGGTCAATATAAGATCGTTGTCCATAAATCCTATGTTTGTCAATTAGCTGTCTTATCAGCATTTATCCACATATTTTCCCACTTAATCAGTCACTCTCCTTTGCATGGAATATAAATGTTTGGTCTAACCGGAGTTAATCACGTAAACAATTTGACAAAAGGTTTCTACTTTCTACTGCTGTACATCGTTAACATTAGATCATTGAAGAGATAAACTAACCTAGTATAATCATATTCGTTATTTTAGCTCATCACCAAATTTCTTATCTGAGGAGTTGGCAGTATATTTCAGTTTGTTTTGATTCGTAGAATCGGTTTGATTGATCTACCTTACTTCTATTAATGCTTCTATGTATATGCATATATATCGCTATCCTTGCCATATTCTCCTGAGGACTTCTTCTCTAATTGTACTTCTCTGTTCTTAATTAATTTGATCCTTTCTTACTAATTTTTTTTTTTAACAAAGAAAAAGCTAGAGATTGGAAAAACACCATTAAATGCACTCTATGATGGTTACTTGTTAACTGTGTTGCATGTCGTGAATAGTGTTTTATCCTTCACCAATATCTAACCAGCAACTTGCATATCAATTTTTAACTTTCCCTTGAATTGACCTTGCGAGTGATATGCTCTCCTTGACCATTTGATCTTCCTTCCATTGGCATTGAGTTCAACCTACATGCTTTCAATATCTTTGTATTTCTTCGATAAAATCAAAGGAAAATTATGTAATTGCATTTAACCTAAATATATGTCAAGCATTCCTAATTGTCAATGGAACCCTCCAAGATGGAGTTCCCCATAGAAAGGCAAGCATTATCTCTCACTGATTTCCATAGGAAATGGTATAGAGGACTATTTTATAAGATACAAGGAACAAAAATCAAACCATTGCCTCAAAAGTAGGGGTGTGTTTGGTTGGCCCTAGTCAGTTGTGGACTGAAATCCAACCCAGCCCTACATAATCAGTTGTATGGTCACTCCACCCAGAACGGACCTGCCAAAATCATAAAACTATCCTGACTGACCTAATCATTTGGTCGGATCAGTCAGGTTGTTGAGTCTAATTAACTTTGAAATTGGTCTCAATCCTATTAGAGACCCCAAACTAGAATAAGAGTGGGCTTCAACCCAACTAGTAATCAAATTTAATTTTTGAATTTCAAAAAACTCATAAGCCAAGCCATCAGAATGGTTTTGATTGGCTTGAAAAGAGGAGGTAAGGAAAGGAAGAAAAGGTTGACTTTCATCTGGGAGGAGTGAAGGGTGATTTTGGCTTGGGCCCTGGGAAGAGAGGACAACTTCTCTTCTATATAAATTCCTCCCCTCCTTCCCTCTCCCAACTATTTTGTTCTTCAACATTTCAACAAATGCTCTCCTTCCCATAGGAGCCTTGTCCAAGGCCTCCTTCAAAGGGAGGAATTAAATTTTTTATTTACTATTTAAATGGTGTGATACATATTAGTTGCAGTGCATTTGTGTTGATAAAATATGTTAAGTGTTGATCGAGTTAAGTTGGCTCAGGTCAGGTTATAATTATTTTCAAATTTCAAGACCCTATAAACACATTCTTGGGTTATAAACCTAGCTTACCTAATTGGTTGGCATTTTAGGGTGACCGCATTTTGTGCACACCCTTATCTTTAGCCAAGGTAATTCCTTATGCAACAGAAAATTGAACTGATTGGTAGTAAATATGATAGAGACCTCCCAGCGAAATTCTGCATGAGCATGCAAAGAATAGTATTCTCTTGCGTTGGTGTTATCACACCCATGAACTTGTAAAGGATGGGTGTAAGCATGCCACCAACAGAGCAGGCAGGCCATCCTGTAATTTAGGATGACGAGAAAGATTAAGTCACAATAGCTAGTAACGGTGCTTTCACCATTGTGATGTCGTCTTAAACATGTGTGACTCAAATCAACACCCTGGTAGGGTGTGCATGTGGTATGGCTATTGAATCACCTTACTCTAAGATGAGCAATGCTTCTATGATCTCCATTTTCTCCTCCTCCCATGAACAAGCATTTGCTCTAATAATCCTATGAAAAAGTGTGGCTTCCAAAGCAGGTTCGTAGTTATTTCTTTGGGTGATCAATCCAAAACTAATGTTGTCTTTGGCTACAGAAATGGACTACAAGCTGGAGGTTTTTATTCCAGTGTGGTTTGATATGGATGTGAAAGTGTTTTGTCCTTTTAATGTTACTATTCTCAGGCACTTCATTGCATGTATGATTGGTTTCCTGAAGGATACTTCTTTGTTTATAAGTGTGTGAACCGGACTGGAAATGAATGATATGTGGTTGTTTGCTATACTCAAAAGCAACACAGCTAATCACACAGCTCTTTTAAACTTATCAACTGTTTACTCTAACCCTGTTTACTTTTGAAATTTTAACTTAAAAGGATTTTCACTGCATAACTCCCTACATTACTCTGGTAAATGATGACACTGTTTTCATGTTCAATTATATTCTTGCAGAAAATGGTTCAAACTATCATCAGAGAGCATTCTTAACTGCTGGAACCAGAATCAGAATGAGACCGATTGATGTTGTGGAGGGCTTGTATTTAGCCAGTTCATGTCTCAGTGTGCTTCTTATCAGTGAATCCAATTTGTACGCTATTGCAAGGTTTGAAAAGAATTTGAGAGCATCAGTCTTACGTTGTAGCTAGGTTGTCTCGGCCAGAGTTAGTCTGTTCAGTGAATACAGCAGGTCACTCTTGAAGAGGTATTTGTTTTTACCTAATTTAAATTGTTACATAGAGCTAAAAATAATGGTCGCATCTCAAGAAAAATTTAGGCCACTATATGCCATTTCAGTTTTGCAAGATCAATCCTCAGGATTCTTTTTATTATATAATATCTCAATTCTTGGAACTGATTTTATTTTCTGCTGCTTGTAGTCTATGACGTACCAGATGGTATGTAGTTCAACTTCAACATTCCTTCTGTAACCATTTGACTTCCCTAGCTCAATGTATTTCTATGTTCTTTTAAAGTTTTCTCTATGGTGATGTTGTCTGCCCTTTCCTTTTCTTTATTTGTTGAGAATAACCTCTTTAGGGATGATATCATAATACGCAAGTAAAGTTGCTGCACGTGGACAAATGAATGAAGCATATGCTGGAGAGACAACTATATGTTACAAATCTCTTTAGAAGCTCGTAAGTGATTAGGAAAAGTTTTCAATTGGTAGTATAATTCTGATGTATGCCTATTGTAGCCCATTAGCTGATGATTGCCCAGCAAAGTTGGCTGGATGAGAAGATGGTTCCAAGTTAGATGTTGAACCAAGTGGTGGTAGGTCATTGAGAGTGTAGTAACTGTGACTGGTTGCAAGTGCAAAAGGTGAGGATTCAGATAAGCGAGAATATAAAAGGTTGTAATCAGTGCTTGAACTCCTGCCATTGCTGGGGAAATATATGAGAGGAAATTAAAAGATCAAAGAACTCATGATTTTTGGTCGGACCCTAGGTGCCTTGAAATGAAACGTCATTCAGACCCAGATGGGGATGAAGATCTGGATCTGAAGACAGTACACTTATATCGGGTATCAATGAAAAGTCTAACAGGGAGTGACAGTGTACTTGTTTCACATTCTATAAGTAGTAGCATGGAATACAATCCGACTGGTTACTTGACATTCAGATTTTACTGGATCAGTTTATTTATGTTCAACTAAGTTAATGATTGCTCAAATTAATCTGAAGTTCTAGTCCCTCATTAGTCTCTCTTTTTTTGTCTCTTTTCATTGGCTTTCTCATAGAGCTTGTTAACTGTTACGTTTTTCTCTAATATTAGTTTAAGGTCACAGATATTTTGTATTAAGAGATCTAGAAGAAAGGTGTAGTAGAAGAACTAACTGGGCCAAGAACTAGGTGCCAAGTACTTGGTAGAGGAAAAAGTTAGGGATTTGTAGATATTAACTTATAAAAGAGGACAAAATGTGATTTGGTTTGAAAAAACAAGGCCATGTAGAATGAATTGACTTAACTACATTAAAAGAGTGGTAAAAGCTTGGATGGTTCTAAGATTAGAAAGCATGACCATTTAAAGAAACTTGGGTGGAATGAGGTATTAGAGCCAAAAAGATTCTGTTGTAAGTTGTGGGAAAAAGCAAAGACCAAGAATATGATAGATTTAGAAGAACATAAAAATGGTAGAAAAGAAGCAAAAAGGTTGAAGTATTAATGTTATTCTATATATAGTGCAAATGATGTCATATGTCATAGGTTAGGCACTAGAGGTGGCTGCATGTGTGTATATAAAATCACTTCAGTGAGAGAGAAGGATAATAAAAAACATATTTCTATGAGAAGCTAGGCCACCAACTTTTTTTTTTCTTTCCCTGATTATCTGGTCCAAATTTTCTTCTCTTACTTTTTCATAGGTTTTCTATAAATCATCTTAAAATAAAAACATTTAAAAAAAAAATCTCACATGCATGCATTAATTAAAATCATAAAATTAGAACTTCTCAATTCTCATTGTAACCCTATCCTCCAAGAACATGTCAACCTTCTGTAATATATATATCTCTGCAATTGCTGAAGGATATGGAGGGCAGATCTATGAATATTTCATAATCCAAGCAATGCCCTTCACATAACTTGAAAACCTCAAAGGAAAGGACTCACATGAGATGAGATTCCTGGGAAGCACAAAAACCAACAGTAGATGAACTGAGATTTTTTCCTATCACCTCTTTTGAATGTTGGTTGGACTTGAGCATAATGTTAAAACAAAAAGAAAAAAAAAAAAGGCAGAAAAAGTAGTCTCAGTACTGACAACATGTGAATGTAAGCTTGCAGAAAGCTTGGTTTGAGATCAATCAACACAAATGGCTCCCTTCCTGTCCCCCACCACTCAAACACACACACAACAGATGCTTAAAAGAAGAAGCAAAAGACCAGTGACAGTGTCATGTACCACATTGTTGCAGGTAGTAAGCCCATGGCCCACCATTGCCCTCCTCTTGCTTCCAGTGGCAATAGCAACTTCTGACTTCCATAAACAAAAAAAATGAAAAACAAGCAGTACTTGAATTCCTAAGTTAGGGAAATAGCTCTTTTGTTTAAAGCTTAGTTTCAGGACAGTATGCTTTGAATTTCTTTTCTTTCTTTCTTTCTTTTTTCTAGAATGAGTGCCCATGCATAGATATAGAGCTAGAGAAAGGACTTATGGTCTTTCAGATTCCTTCTGCACAATTCTCCAGGAATATCCAACATTTGGATTTTGAAGGACAAGGAAGAAACCATCACTTTCAAGGCTCTCTGATCCACAGGCACGCTTCTCTGCTTCTACGAGTTTTTGTAGGGTCCATATGATCTGCATTGCTTAATGCAAGTGTTTTTTTTGTTTCAAAAACATGCATTTACCACTTTTTATCATTCACTAGCTGTGAGCCACAATCTGTGTTAAAAATGCATGTACGGACAAAAGGGTATTGGAAGATGACCTTCATAATTGTGCATTTTACGTGCAAGATCCATGTAATCTCAAAATGTCATCATTAGGAGTGTTCATCAACCGAATCGAACCTTTTGAATTAGTTTGGGTTGGATTAAATTGGTTATTTGGGTTGAGTTGGTTCTCAAATATCTAACCCGATCAATTTGGGTTGGGTCATGAGTTGAGCCTATAAAAAATCGAATAACCCGACTCAAACCGAACGTAAGTGTCGAAATCCTAGATCTTTTTGAAAAGGTATAATAGTTTATATTACTCAACTATTATGCATTGATCATTTATTATTTGCATGCTTCCCAAACTAGTTGATTGTGTATTAAAAATCTTGAAGTATTATTAAATTATTAGGATTAGCCCTTTACTTTTGTATGTTAAAATTCTTGAAGAATTTTTGTTTTCTAATTGATTTTTTTAATGATTAATATTCTGTAAATTTACTTTCTTGGTATAGGATTTGCCTAAATTGTTTCTTTTTTTTTTGTGATGATGAAGTGTCAAAAAATTTTGACTTTTTTTTTGGCTAAAGAAGTTGTATTTTTTTGTTGCAAATAAGAATTTTGGCTATGTCCAACCCGATAAACCAACCTAACCCGAACTGTTTAGATTAAGTTAGGTTAGATTTTGGCTCTAACCCGATCCAACTCAACCTATGTAAACCCCGGTCATCATATAGCAAGAGTTTGAAATGCTCTTGTATTCGAATTCTAGTGTTCTGTCCATGTAGTTTGTTAGAAATTTCAAGTTGGGTCTGGTCTTTACAGTATATATTGCATTCTCTTCTAAAACCATTTAACTTTTTGTTCGTTTTTTTCTTTTTATAAAGCGACATCTTTGTAGTTTTAAGATTTATTATGTTTCTTCCTCATCTTTTCTTTACTCCTCCTTTTGATAACTTTAGATAATGGGCTTTCCATTTCAGGCACTTTTATTCTACAATAGGCTTGACCAGAATAGAAACTAAATGTACACCAGACAAAAAACAAAACTCTTGACTGACCAATAGTAAACAACAATTTAGACCCATTTAAGTCCGTTTCTCCTTATTAAATAACAGTAATGCTAAAGATACGCTGGGTGACAACTATTTTTTGACGCTGGCATTCAATTTTTTTTAGATATTTTAAAAATGTGTGTATGTTGGGATGCTACGAAATATATGTGCATTCTCAAAAAAAATTTTAGATATTTTAAAAATGTGTGTATGTTGGGATGCTACGAAATATATGTGCATTCTCAAAATATCTAAAAGAATTGGGTGTCAATGTCAAAAAATAGGGTTGACACTAAAAATGACAATTCGTGTTGCCATGTCATAATCGGTCATATCGTAATCGTATATAATGAAATATATATTAAACCCAAACACGACACATTTAAATAATGTGTCATTATATGTAAATTCAAACCCGACATGTTTAATAAACGGGTTAAACAAATTAACTTGTTTATAACCCTTAAAGCTTTAATAAGTTCATTTTAACATATTTATCATATATAAATTCTAAATTAACATATAAATCAAAAATTTTAACTCATAATTATACAATTATATAATAAAGATCAAATAAAATATTATAAAGTTAGAATTTCAACACATGACATAAAATATTAAAAAGTCTTCACATAACATAAGTTTTAACACAAAATATAATCATGTTAAACGGGTCAATTTCGGGTTTAGCAGGTCGACTTGAAATTTAATCGTGTCTAATCGGGTTTAACATATTTTGATCCGTACCTATTTATGCAAAATTCAAACTCATTTATTTCGTGTCGGTTTCAAGTCGTGTAATCATGTCGTGATCTATATTGTCACTCCTAATTGGCACTCAGCGTACATAAATCATTTTTTATTAAATAAATGGCAAATGTTATCCTAATTATGAGAAGTGCAAGTACTCGTACAATTATATTATTGTGATCATTGATATGTATTTTTTTTTGCATAAGCAATGTTTTATTTTTTTTGAGAGGAGCATGAGCAATGTTAAATGGATTGAAATTAACAACTAATTACTATAAATTGTTGTCACATCAGATTTTTACATTAGTTCATTAATATAACATATTTTTCAAGAATGTAATAAATTTGATGTGAAGTCTTGATACATCAAATTTGTAGCAAATGGTATAAAGATTTCAATCTTCTTAGTATTTTTCTTTTTGCATTTCAATGTATATAGTGTATTATTCAATGATCATAACAATATAATTACACGTGTAGTTATATTTTTTTGTAGTTAGAATATTATTACAGATGTAGCAACTACAGGCAAGCTACCTATAGGCCTATCTAACTTTACTTCTAATTCTATTTGAAATTTTTTTTAACCTTGAAATATCAATAAGATTATTACCCAAAAGTTTTTATTTTATTTTATTTTTGTTTAGAGAAATTAAGACATGGGTATACTATAAATTACATTGGGAGCCCTACACATGGTCATTTTAATTATGCAACTAAAAGAAATAAATGCTGAACTTCCTATCAGGATCATACATTGAAGAGAAAGAGGTTCTGAACAGCGACAAAGGGGGGAGGATTTGTGGGGTATATAATTATTTTTTACATATAGCTGACTCAAGTAATAGGGCATATATGGCGTGAACGATGAAGACAAAAATGCAATAAATGAGAGCTCCAACTAATACCCATTTCTTGTCGTTTATGGGTTCCCATCATCAGTTCACACCAGTGTTTCTTAGCATTCAACATCAGCTGCAATAAGTTAGAATTTGAAATGACTCTTAAAAAGAATATTAGGAAAACTTATGCTCAAAGCTTTATAAGATTGTCCTTCTAAAAGGGTTCATCAATTTGTCGATTGACAAAAAAAAAAAATAATAATAATAATAATTTTAAGTTAGAAAAGAAAAAAAAATTACTTGCTTTATAGTTAAAGTTTATTGGCAAATGAACATCTTGATAAGAAAATGAAAAAGGCTGCAAGTTTCATGTGAAGAGAGTTAATAAAAGTGCAGAAGATCATGTGAAACTGGTAAGGGTTTTAAGCTACAATCTTGAGAAAAAGACTGTCAACTGAAAGAAATAGTTTCAATTTTGTAATTTTACAAATGAGCAATTTATTAAAAGACCAAAAAGTGAGAAGCTTTCCTTTGCAGTGTATATATATATACATATAACTCTAAAAAACTTATTTAAGGGTTCAATTTTTTCTTTTTAAAAAAATAGTGCTTTAAAATATGATTAGAGAGACAACGTAACCAACTTTACCTAATATATTTTTAAATTTGAACATGTAACCTTTAAGTTACAGTAAAATAAGCGCATTCGAATTTCTTTACTTAAAGTCGTCCTTTGTCGTGTTCATTTTCTTAGTCCTATTGAGGGGTTTCGATTTTTTCTGATCTAGTACTAATATTTTCTGACCTTGTATCAATATTAAAAAAAAAAATTACCGCAAAAAAATTACGTCAAATCTCAGGTTGCTTCGAATTTGATAACACTAATTACATCCCATTAGTGTTTACTTTTAAATAGTGCAGATTCTTCAAGGCCTCTGGACTAACAATAAATGACAATATCTTGTACTTAAAACTGTTTAAAAAAAAACAAATATGAAAGAAAGAAAAAAACAAAAATAAAGGTTGAAAAGAGTCAGCAAGGACTAAAAATTCAGCTTTGGCTATCAAATCATGGTTTAATCATAAAGTGAAACAAATATAACGAGAAATAGATTGACATGTGGTGTGCAAATTAAGAGATCTGGTTTCAAATTTTATCTTTACCCAATCTCAAAAAATAAATAAATAAGTATAAAAAAAATACAATAATAAATAAATAAAAGCTCACATTTGCATTATACATATATAAATATATTATCTAAATATCATATCAATGAGTATTTCAATTACCTTAATAGTAAATTAGATAAGGATTGAGACAATGCAATTACTTAGGGTATAAAGACAAGTGTGGACAACTAAATTAATAATTTTAAGGAAGTGGGCACTCAAAGAAAAGCCAATTGATGATAATGACTTCATGTACTGTTAGAGATAATATATTCACTGTGTAACCAGCTAATTTAGAAACAGCCATTGCACATAAGACATGTAACAAAACATATATATATATATATATATATATATATATATATATATATATATATATATATATATATATATATATATATATATATATATATTATTATTATTATTAAACAAACAATGTTGAAGAGATTATGGTCAAGAAACCCACTAAAAAATATTATAGTACTTGATTGATGCTAACCATACTCTCTGGCTTTGAGCATAGAAAGTCAATAAAACAGGGTTCCCATGTCTTTTTCCAAGCTTAGCTGTTCCTGCAATTTTAATAATCCCCAAAGAGCTTTTAAAGGTGGTGCTGTTGAAGGGTGATCATGTGGTCCCTTGTGATGCATCCAAGACCACCCACTCCCTTTTTATGTGTTGTTACCCATGAAACAATCCAAAAATTCTTAGCATTTGATATTTATCCCAAATTCCAAACTGCAACACCCCAAAATTGGACATCAGGAACAGACAAGAAAGAAGGATTGATGATTCAGCCTTTTTGTACAATCTCTGAATACTCTTTTTATTTGTGATTGGATTTGACAGTCAGGTTGCAGCCAATCATCTCTAATTCATGTTTATAGTGAGGTTTTTTTTTTTTTGAGAAATTAGTAATTTTTTTAAAAAAATTCTATTAGCTAGAGGTTGATTAAGAATAAGCTGAGAAAAACATTTCCAATTTTCCCACCATAATTTTTTTTAAGTCCTACGAAAAAAATTCTTCAAGAATCTCTCCACAACTAACAACAACCATGAGAAAATATTTTAGTTTCTAATCAAACAACCATAAAAATAAAAATTATTAAGAAAAATTTTCTTAACTACCAAATACAATAAAGTTGTTCTCAGAGTCGCTGCCAGTTCTTAGTCATAAATGGATTGCAAATCTGCTCCACACCTCTAGAAGTGTGTATAAAACCTCCCCCCAATTTTGAACTTTTGGTTTTTTTCATTGTGGGGTTTGAGCAGATCACCACTAAAACCTGCAGGGACATGGCACACACCTCATTTTGGATATATTCCATTAGGTCCAAGAAAATTTCAATTTGATCAATGATGCCCCTCTCATTCTAATGATTTCCATGAAAAAAAAAAAAAAAACAAGGGTCGATTTTGGTTATCCTCTTTTTACATGGTAAAAGGTGCAGAATGGTTGGTTTATCCTAATTGAGCCAAACACATATACGAACTCTCACAGCCATTGAGCAAATATACAGGTAGACAGTTTATTTTTTTATTTTTTTATTTTTTTAAGAAAAAGAGCAAACATCTTTATGTAATAAGTCTAGAAGACATGTATATAGCACACAAGTTCATAACACCATGGATTTCCCTCAATTCATGTTTCTGAATTAGTTCTTGTATCATTAGCTAAACATTAAATGTAATAATAATAAACCACCTATGTTACCCCTTAATCTCGCCTCCCCGTTTCTGCAGCCAAGATGTAGAGATAACGTAAATTTAGCGGACTGAAGACCCGTTTCGTCAAACAGCTCCAATGCAGTCAGTGATGGCTTCATTGAACCAGGTGAACCCCATAGTTCAGCCACTTTGGTCCATAATCCACATTACATACATCAGTGAATGAGCTCTGATCCAACTTAACTAATTTGAACCAAGTCCCCTCTTTGATACCAAAACTCCAAGCTCTCTAGAAAAACCAACCAGTTTCAGCTCAAGTATTCAGACCTCATTCCACTACGATCGACGACACAAACCACATAGTAATAAACACTCTTATACACTGCACACGATACCCCAAAGAGGAAAAAAAATGACCCCGAGTGAGAAATGTCAAACTTCTGTTACATGTATCTCTCTCTTCTGCTTGTTGTATGTAAAGTGAGTCTATAGTATTAACAGTTAGAATTGACAAACTTGTTTATCTCATCCATGACGCTGTAGAAGTGATCGTTATTAGGCAACAAGTAGAAACCAATCGTAGCCCGTTCGAGATAAATCAGTTTCACATCTTGCCCAGCCTTCTTAAGCCCTTCAACATAAGCCAATTGCCAGTCCTGAACAAGATCAAGACCAGCCACCACAACAAGGCTCTTAGGAAACTTGACCCCTTTGAGTTCTACACCGTTTGGACCGAATGGATTACAAGCAGGATGGTCTCGATCCACCCCTTCGGGGAGAAAAGCCCTCCAATACCAATCTCGATCCTGAATCGTAACAAAGTATCTGCCATCCAATCTCTTCTCTGATTCCGTTCTTTCCATTCCACCAAACATTGGATTCAATAGTATATTGCCCATTACTTCTGTTCCTGCTTCCACTGCCCTCATTGCAACATGGTGAACAATGTTACCTCCGGAGCTATCTCCGGCCAAGTATACATGAACTTTCGAGTCTAACCCACTCCGGAGCCATGGCCTAGAATGAACCCATTTAAGAGCCGCCCACCCATCGTCATAGGCACAGGGATAACGATTCTCTGGTGCCCGGCGATAATTCACAGAGACAACAACAGCTTTGCAATTCCGGACAAGTCGCCGGCAAAGGGTATCATAGATAGCACTGTTAGCAGAAGAGTGAGCAAAGCTTCCTCCATGGAAGAAGATAATAACCGGAACGACCTCGGTGGTTAGGGGCCGTTCAAGATCGAAAGAGCTAACAGGAAGACCTTCAGCTTCATCTGATGGGGCCGCTAGCCGGTAAATTCTACTAAGAAGGCCAGTGGGTCTGTCTACAAAGCAATCAAAGGAGAGGACTCCTTCAACTGGGTTTGTATTGGCAGGTACTTTCCGGTCAAGAAACTCGGCTAAATGGCGATTGAAAGTTCCGTCCGGCCGGCGAAGGAGATTGTATGCTACTTTAAAATTGGAGATGAGAATCCATGTATTGAGTGGAACAGCTCTCTGATGTAAACACATAAATGAAAACAGAGATAAGTTATTATCTGAATCAAACAATCATCAGAGCTTAAAAAACAGAAGTTCGTAATACAGCTGAATTGAAAACCAAAGAAGATTTCAGAAATCATAACAGGTACTACAAGAACCCAACTCAATCAAGCCCTAGACTCCAAACTCAATCAAAGAGAACACAACAAAATCAATAGTGCCAGATTCAACAGAGCGCGCATATTTTTCCTTTCAGGACAATCCAGAACCCATCTCAAACCCTTGAAAACAAATGAAAAACCCAAACAAAACCACCCACCCACTATTCAAAACCACAACCCTAGCATTCAATTTCAAATACGCACCAAAAAAATATCCAATTTTGAGCAAAACCCAGAAACCAAATCATCATTAAGCCTCCAAAAAACCACAGAAATCATCAATAGATTAACAACAAGAAACAGAGTGAATCAAAGTAAAAAAAGAACCTCACCTGAGACTCATTGACATTAACAGCGTTACTTCCGGCCATGAAGAACAAGCTTGAAGAACTCAAAAACAACAACAACAATCACACCAAAACAATCCTAAAACCCACCAAAGATCTTCTTCTTCTTCTTCCCCAACCTCCAATCCTCTTCTTCACAACTTCTCATTTCTTGAATCTTCTTCCCACAAACAAACAAACCTCCCCCAAATCCTTCTCTCTCAATCTATCCGACACAATCTTACTGTGATTACTATTATTCCTCGTGGAGAGCTGTGTCATTCGTTCTCTCAAGTAGTAGTAAGTAAAAGAAAAAAGAAAACACAGACTAACACCACAACAGAGAGAATTTCTCTGCAATCAAAACAGTCTGATAAATAGATCGATTCCCAGTTAATGTTTATGTAGAGAGAGAAAGTAGGGAGGGAAAGAGAGAGAAGGAAGAAAAGAGAGAGAAGGAGAAGAGGGGAGGGGAGTGCGTAGGTTAAGATAGAGAGAGAGAGGTGCGCACGCGAGCAAAGGCGTGTGGAGTCAAACGCTATGGAACGACGATGCTTGGACGGAGTCCCCCATACACGACAAACCGGGCGGCCGAAATAAACAGTCCCTCTTATTATGATTCACTAAATTATATTATATTTGTTAACAAAACTATATAATGTTAATTTTTCAATATATTATAAAAAAAATAAAATGTTATAATTAAAGGGAGCAAAATTAGTAAGAAAAAAAATATTTACGTAGTCAACGTTTTCTTAAGTTATATGTAATATAAAAATTAACTTAATTCTTAATTGAATAGAATAAAAAAAATGAATTCATATAATTGATTATTTTTTAAATTATGTAGAATTTAAGAATTGGCTTTAACTTTTAATTGGGCAAAGCATAAGATTCTATTATATAAAATAAATTTTGAGTTTGAGTCTTTTTACTTATATAACGACGGTTTTAGGTGTTTGTAATTATATGTTAAAAGGTTAGTAAAGATAGATTCATGATACATTTGACTTAAAAATAAAAAAAATTAAAAAAATATCTTAATTGAAGAGAATAAAAAAAAAAGATTCACATAATCAACCTTATCACCTAAAAAAAACTTAATTAAATAGAGATGAGATAATTCATGTTTTTGAAATTAAAAATTAATGATAAAATTTTGGATAATTTTAAAGGAATTCAAAAAAAAAAGGTGCTACCTGGGTTTATTAACTTTTTCAAATTTTATCATTTTCATTTCATTTATCTTAGGGGAAGATTTTTTTTATTTTTTATTTTTTAAATCTTAGGGGAAGAATATATATATAATTTTTTTAATTTATATATTATAGGGAGAAGCAGACAAAAGAGTTTCCTGCGTGCGGCCGACGCCATGCGACAAACGCGTAGTATTTTATTTTTCTTTCATATTTTTCTAATTTACTGAATTGTCCTCACTCTGTCGTTTAATTTACGAAACTGCCATTTATAGTTTGAAATACCGTTTTGTCTTGTAACGGAAAGTGCGCGACGGCATGGCTTTGAGCGGAGGGCTTTGGATTTTGTCGTTCTCTTCGGGCGTATTTTGTCTGTTATTATTCCTTTCCATAAATTCTTATCAATATTTATTCTAATTTAACACGTGGAATATGTGGGACCCACAATGATATTTTCTCCCAATTTTGGGATATGTTCAATGCTATAAAAAGGTCACTGAATGCGATGGATCGGACGGTTGTGGTTGTCCTTGTCCAAATCTCTTGTCTTCTACTTTTCAATATTTTTGTTTTTTTCCAATTGGACCCTTTTAATACCACGGGCTCTTCGCTTTCTTGCCACGTTTTAGCGGACCAATTGCGTTTATTTCTAAGGATACTTTTGGAATTTCACTGCATCACCGTCCAAGTATTTTTTTTCTATACGTATTTATTTTATAGTTGTAGTAGTTATTATTTATTTAGCGTCGCCTACGATGCAACAACGATAGTTAGTAGTCGTGAAAGTCAAAGTCCATTAAATCAAAATGGGCCAACCACGTTTTGATGGCTTAGATTGATGCCACGTTTCGTTCAAAATGAAGTTTTTTTTTATTATATTTTATTTCTTTTTAGTTATTATAATATGTTTTTGCAAACTTAACCAAATATGCCCCTCAACTTATGGGATGATGACCTAAACATGTGAGGAAGGTGTGAACAGAATCAAATGGTCAAAAATACTTTAATCATATATATATATATATATATATATAGTTTTCTTTACAAAACGGCAATAAAGGGCTCTCATGTTTTTAACTTTAGGGTAAAAGCCGACATGTATTAGGACACATTGGTGCGTGGTGTGGTGATACCTCTTTATATTAAAAGCCCCTAATAATAATTTAAGGAAGGCCACCTTACCCTTGCCCTTTTGTCAAACATACAATACCATATTATAAAACCCACCGCCTTCTTTTGGCCACTTTCCCCTTCCCCCACCTTCCCTTATTTATTTCACTAAAATAAAATAATAATAAAAATGCTTTTCTTTTTTTAATTAAAAAAGTAAATAATTAATATCATTCAATTATATAACTACCCTTGTTTGGACGTATGTATTGTCCTATCTGAATATGACCACGCACATGTGACACTCGCACGCGCACTTACCTACGCTAAACTCATTTCAATCCTCTTTTCTTCGTGTCGTTCTCCTCCAACCTCATTCATAGTTCCATGGATGCCTTTCTTAACGGTTCTACACATATATACGTAATATACAGATAAAAATACAGGACTTTATATATTGTAGGATCAAAATATTTATCTATATATTATACACTTGCTTGATATAGCGATTATAAGTGCTTTTGACATTTTGTTTTTTCAAAAAGTTGATGAAGTTTTTTTTTTTTTTTTTTTTCAACTTCTGTTTATAACATATACTTACAAATATAATGAGATATAAGTTGAAGTTGTGCCAAATATGAGTATATATCCGCCCGTAACTATATATTCAATTATAGCTTTATTTTTATTGTATTATTTATTTCAGACGTTAAGACACGTGCAACGTCGGCACGCCTTGTGTTTCTATTGGATCAAATTCATTCAAATTCGGTGCGGGTCGCACAGGTTTTGGATGCTAGCGGGTTAAAAGTCAACAACTAGCCAGGAGCAATGTTTGGCGGCTAGTGAAGCCAAATTCAATTGGGTCAAAAAACTGCTGGTTCGGGTCCCACCCGGCTTTTTTCTTCTCTCCTTATTTCTCGTGCTTGAAGACAAAAGTTAAATGGGGTCGTCTCGTCTCGTCTCGTCTGCTTATAAGTTATACATAGCTGACAATGTGACCTTTGAAGGGTGTGTCCACAATAACACAAAGCAAGGGGGGGGGGGACTTAACTTCTCTTTTGCTTTTATGACATCCGCCTTCCCCGTTCCACCACGTGTTGATGCTTGTAGCTTTCCTGGCCCACCTTTCTCGTTGGATTTGGTTGCTCACCTGGCACCATCATCCATCCATCTAAATTCCTCCCCACTCCAAAATTAGGTATTTCTTCGTCAATTAATTCTTCATATATTTTTTCTGCCTTTCTATTCTTTCTTTTTTTCAGAAAAAAAGTCACCGCTTCCTACTGCATTTATGATTTATGATAGGAAGTAAATTAATAAATAATTTATGAGAATTTATAGGCATTAGTTTGGTCATTTGAATTTGGTGACCATAAAATAAAAGATTTTTAGTTTTTACCATTGAGAAAATGTGATTTTTTTTAAAAAAAGTTTCTTTCTGTTATTTTATAAAATTTATATTGGTCTTCATACATTTCAACATTTAAAACTCAGTAATCAAAAAAATATAAGCAATCACTAGTTAGGGGCATCGAGGTAGAGAGTTCGAATCGAAACTCGTACCACCCACAAATATGTTGGTCAACGATTCTAAAAATATATGTAACTGTGTCCCGAAGAAATTAGTAATAAATCAAAAAATTCTGGTACCTATCGATCTCCAAAAAAAAAAAAGAAAAAGTAATTAAAAAAATATGACAATACTGCAACCTCATCCCATTAATAAAAGAGGAATGGAGGCAGACTCACTCCGGTTAATAAGTGTTGGTCATATTCATTATTGTTGTTAATAGCTAGCTAGAATTCTATACTAAACCATTCAATCACCTAATCAATTAAATGATTGATTAAGTAACATTTTTGTTTTTTTGGAAGACCTATAGATCAATTTTTTAAGAAGTTAATTTCTTATTGTAGTTTTTCAGAGCATGCTTTACATGATCTAGGTCAATTGATGCACATGACCTTAAAAATACTTTATCAAGTCTGACCCTTTTTTTTTTTTTTTTTTTTCAGATTATCAAGTCTGACCTAGCTAGCTAGGTTGTGTTTAACAGATAATTAATCTCACTTTGATGAAGAGATGCCATCTGAATCAAATAGCAATTTGGCAATCAAATTTTTAAGTGGTGAGGATATATAGATTTAAAACTAACTCAAACTTATTAATGCAATTTAATCTGAAGTAGATTTCTTAGAATTTAAGATATGTTTTTTTAAAGATATATATTTTATTCTGGTGTTTATAAGTGGTAGTATGCATTCGGCCTAGGCATTAATTTTTTTTTTGAAAAGGAAAAGAGGGGGGATACCCAGCAGGAACAACTAGCACACTACATCTCGAACTCTCCGAGGCCAAGAAACCCCAGTTGCATCTTCCCTCAAAATATTGGATAACCCACGGGGAGGGGAAGACAGGATACACACTCCCCGATTGAACTTCAAAGCCTCAGTAGCCAAATAGTCTGCTGCTCTATTACCTTCTCTGTAAATGTGCTCAACTTGAACTATCCAATCTCTCTGAAGGAGTCTTCTACACTCATTTACCAAGTTGGAAAGGCTAAGCTGCGGCATACTGTTGCCTTTTAACCAACCAGCCACCATAGCCGAATCTGTTTCGAAAACTATAGAACGATGGCCCTCCTCCCAAGCAAGACGTAAGCCATGAACAGCAGCCCATAATTCAGCTTCAGTTGCAGTACAAGAACCAATATTAGCCACAAACCCCCTCAACCACATACCACGATAGTCACGGAGAAGACCGCCACCCCCTGCTCGCGATGAAGCATTCTTAAGACATCCATCAGTATTAAGCTTAGTCCAACCATGGTTGGGAGCACACCAGCCTACCATCTTCACCCTCTCTATCAGTCCATCATCATGGACCGCCACTTTGGCTTGAAAAGCATGAAAGATTTCAGCCACTTTCCCTTTAAGCCAAGTCATGCTATACTCGAAGTGAAAACGAAGATTACGAAATGTTAAATCATTCCTCCATTTCCAAAGAGCCCACACGGCAACTGTAAAGTAGGAAGCCCAGTCATAGTCAACATTACAATCATTAACGCCAGCAAGATTATGAGCAAGCCAGCTTTGGAAATCCAAATTGCTCTGGAAATGATACTCACCTGGCTGCAATAGACGCTTCCATAATTGCACGGCTCTAGAGCAATTTCGAAAAATATGATCAACATCCTCGATACATCCCACACATTCAATACAGTCAGGTGCCATGGTAAAACCCCTTTTCATCCGCTCAGCATTGCACATGATCTTTCGATGCGCAACCATCCAAAAAAAAGTCTTGCATCTTTGAGGAGCTTTAAGCTTCCAAATCATCCTCCAAAGGGAATTAGGATCTCCCATAAGAGTGCCAGTAGAAATAGTATAAGCAGAGGTCACCGTTAATATGCCACTCTTAGAAGCTCCCCAACATATGCCATCTGCAACCTCCTCCTCATCCCATAAGAGCACAGCAGCAAGTTTATTTTCAACCTCAAAAGGGAGTAAACCTGATAGAGCATTCCAGTCCCACCCTGAGCCCTTCACCCAATAGCTTGAGACAGGCCTATACATCTCCACCAAACTCAAATCCCGCATTTTCATATTGATTAAGGCCACCTCACCTACCCATGTATCAAGCCAAAAAAGAGTGTCCTTACCATTATGAACTAGAGCCCGCACTCCGCTACGTAAAATAGGCGCGGCTTTAACAATGCCCCGCCACGCATTGGAAGCCCCATTCTTAGGCTGCAACCTATCAATAGTAGCTTCCCGATGCAGATACTTCATGGAAACAACTCTGGCCCAAAAGCTATTCTTATCTGTAATTAGTCTCCATCCCAATTTGGCCAAAAAAGCCAAGTTCATATAAGCCATACTCTTAATGCCAAGACCACCGTCCTCCATAGGTTTGATGATGATTTCCCACTTAATGAGGTGGACGCCCTGCTTCTCATTAGACCCTCCCCATAGAAAACGTCGAACTAATTTATCAATGGTATTACACACCCCTATTGGTAACACCATAGTCTGCATGATGTACATGGGAATAGAGTTAAGTACCGATTTAACTAGAACCAATCTACCCGCAAAGGACAAGAATTTTGTCTTCCACCCCGCCAATCGAGTAGTCACTCTCTCAATGATATACTGAAAGTCAGCAGGTCGGACCCTCCCATGAATGGAGGGAGCACCAAGATACCGACCCAAGTTGTCCGTAAGGGGAATACCAGAGATAGTAGATATGTCTTGAGCCACCGCAAGCTCCACATTGTGAGATACAAATATATGAGATTTCTGGTAGTTAACTCTTTGGCCCGAGCACGCACAAAATAAATCCAGGCACTTCATAATAACCTTTATCTGCTCTGTAGATGCTTCCGCAAACAAAACCATATCGTCTGCAAAGAAAAGGTGGGAAATAGAAGGACCATAACGGGAAAGCTGTATGGGTTTCCATTCCTTTCGCTCCACGGCCCCATTAATCAAATGACCCAATCTTTCAATACACAGAACAAAAAGATAAGGCGAAATTGCATCCCCTTGCCGAACTCCGCGCTCAGGAGAGAAACAATCCAAAAGATCCCCATTCCAGACAATCGACATCCTAGAGGAAGAAACACAATGCATCACGTTTCGGATCCACCCATCACCAAGACCAATCTCCTTCAACGAGTCTTCAATAAAATCCCAAGATAATCGATCATAGGCCTTTTCAAGATCAATCTTAATTGCCATATGAGATGCACCATTCTTCTTAGTTCTCATTGAATGAAGGACTTCTTGATACACAATGACATTATCTGTAATTTGGCGACCAGGAACAAAGCTGCTTTGGTTGGGAGAAACAAGACTAGGGAGGATCATCTTTAGCCTATTTGTCATAGCTTTTGTAATCAGTTTATAGCCCACGTTGCAGAGACTTATAGGTCTAAGCTGGGTCAATAATTCAAGATGTTGAACCTTCGGTACTAATACCAACAGAGTATCATTGATCCCATCTGGAAGCTTTCCTGACACCCAAAAGTCTTGAACAAGCTTGTAGACAGAAGGCCCCACTATAGGCCAGAGGCGTTGATAAAAACCTGCATGAATACCATCCGGGCCTGGCGCTTTGAAGGGAGCCATGTCAAATAAAGCCTGACGAATCTCTTCAAACTCAAAGGGCTGATGAATCCTTGCCATGACAGCACCATCAAGAATTGGAAAACCCCCTTTAGGAAAATCAGACATATCCCCGCAAGGTTCTTTTGAAAATAACCTGGTATAAAAATCTTGAATTAGATGCTTTAACTGAGCTGAATCTGAAACCCAATTTCCATCTGCACCTTTTAACCTCTCAATGACATTCCTACTCCGACGAATGACTGTAGTAGCGTGATAGAACTTGGTATTGCGGTCACCCGAAAGGATCCAGTCGGCTCTAGATTTCTGAAACCACGAAAGTTCTTCTTGATACAGAACAAGGTCCAGCTCCTTCTTAAGCTTAGATTCCAAAAGATGAATACGGTGTGTAGGGTGTTTAGATAAGACACGTTGAATGCCTGCAAGTCTCGCCCAGAGCCTCTTCTTCCTCCTAGAAATACTCCCAAACTCGGTACTATTCCATGAAGTAAGAACCGAGGCTATATGCCGATTATTTGTATCCAAAGATCGGTCACGACTCCAATTCTCCTTGATGACATTGTAAAATCCCGGATGAGTCAGCCAAGCTTCCTGAAATTTAAACTGTGTTGGCTTCACAGTGGCACTTGAACCCTTTAAACGAACCAAGATAGGAACATGGTCGGAGTGATGTTTAGGAAGGTGAATCACTCTAGCGTCCTCAAACATATGCCTCCAAGCTAAATTACATAAAACTCTATCCAGGCGAGCTCCCTTAAACTGATCCCCTATACCCCTACTCCAAGTATAGGCTTGTCCGGAAAAACCCATGTCCAGCAAATCATGATCAAAAATCCAATCCCCAAAACCAGAGCTGCCATGATGAGCCACAGCATTCCCACTACTAACTTCTTCGGAACATACCACCGCATTAAAATCACCAGCAATAATCCAAGGCTCACTCATATCAAAAACATTCTTATGAAGATCCCTCCATAACAGCTTCTTCAAGCTGGCTGTAGGACTACCATAAACAACAGATAACAACCACTGATGCATACTACTATCCCGAACCCTCATATGGATAAACTGGGGATGAGTAGCAATAATATTTATTTGACAAGAACTATGCCAGAACACCCAAATACCACCACTGAAACCCAATGATTCTACCCGGACCCATTCATCAAAACCCAGCTTTTTACAGAGAAAATCTGCCTGAGATCCACTCACTTTGGGCTCTAACAACCCCAATATGCCTGGTTTATGCATCTTAAGCAGGTCTTTCAGGGAACGGTGAAACTCCTTCGAAGCTGCCCCTTGACAATTCCAGATCATAAAATCCATAAAAATAAGAGAAAATAGGCTACCCACCCCTACCGAAGACCAAAAAATTGACAAGCACGGCTTTAAGAGGAGAACCCTCCATCAACAATATCCATCCTCCCAAGCGATTCATCCTGGTCACTAGGAGCTTCGTTATGCACCCTCACCGGATTAGCTTTTGTTCCACCAAGTTCCCGCCTACCAATAGCAGGAACATGCCCAGAATCCACCACAATAGGAGGATCTTGATGATGTTCTGGTATCAAATTAATTGTAGGATGAATACCCTCCATGTTCTCAACCTGATACTGGGGATGAGAGACCACCGATCGAGAAATCAGCTGACCTCTATTGGACCCACGCACCACAATATGTTCCTCCGCAGCGGCAGCTTGCTTGGACTTAGAAGAGATAGAAGTGATGTCACGAGTCAGTAAATTCTTCTTTATTCGAACCGCATTGCTGGTCTCTACAGCCACTTGAGTGCTTGGGCCATTATCCACTTCCTTAGTATTTATTTGCAGATTGGGCCTTCTCCTTTTACTCTTGACATATTCATTAAGTGATATCCCTGAGCCCTTGTGCACGCCAGTATCCTTATCAAGATGCGGCCGATCTCGTTGATCACTATCAATATTTTCCTCAGGATTATCCTCAACCGCTAATGCCGCATACCGAGAAATATGTTGCTGAAAACTAGCATTTTGTTTAGCACCAAACAGTGGCATATCCCGAGGATCACGTCCAGCTCTCCCACTCTTTCCATTTTTAGTTTTGGTCATACCTCTACGAGATCTTCTAGAAGCCAACATCCATGGCCCATAACTTTCGGTTATTTCCTGATTCACCGGAGGCTCAGCCGGCCTAGATTGAACTCCGGCCACATCTCTAACATCTTCGGCCAGCACTTCCGCCGGTCCACCGTGATGAGGCGTCTCTTGGCCCTCATTCTTTGGACACGCATCTTTCCGATGCCCATAATAGCCACAATCAAAGCAAATTAAATGGATCCCCTCGTATTCAATCCGTCGAACCCGACGTCGCAAAGTGAATTTAGATAGAAGTGGCTTGGTTATATCTACCTCCACACATATACGCGCGAACTTCCCCCTAGAGACGGTGCTTGTTGCATCATCAATCTTCACCGGACGACCAATACGCGCCCCTACTTTCATGAGGAAGTCGTAGTCATAGTATTCAATTGGGAGACAAGGGATTCGCACCCACACCAACAATCTATCCATGTTCTCCTAGCCCGGGTCAAAATTAGGATGCCATTGCCGCACTGTCAGATAATGATCAAAGATCATCCATGGGCCCTCAAATTTTGCATACTCATAATCCTCCTTGGAGGCAAACTTGACAAGAAAATAGTCTTGATCAATAACAACTAATTCAATAGGAGCCTTCGGACGCCATAAGGCCTTAATCTTACGTAACAGGAATGTAAATCCAATTGTTCTGCCCAACAATTTGATAATAAGTGACTGTCTCCATGGGCGACGTAAGCGCCTCTTCTCCTCTTTGGATATGTGAATGACTGGACACTCGGACTCGGACTCCTCAGCCCCCATCTCTCCTTCATCATCTGAGGTCCAATCCTCATCGGACGTCTCGCCATCATCCATTCGTCCCGTATAGCCCAAAAGTTTGTCTCTAAATGTTGGCAAGGGGGCGAACATCCCATTCCCCTCAGCATTCTCCTTGCATGCTTGAGTCTCCTCCACCATATCTACGTCCGCCATCGGCGACAAATCCGCTTCCACTCCATCCACATTCATCTTAACTTTTTTGTTACTTCGTTCAAGCAAATCAGTTTCCTGTTGAGAGCGACTTGGAGGTGTAACCATTTGTCTTGTATTAATCCACGAATCCTGCGACAAAGGAGAGAGCAAAGAGGATCGAAGCAGCGTCGCCTGGCGAGAGAATAAGTTCTGAGATCGAGTGAGATGTGCTCTGAGATCGCGGTCAGACTCGTGAGAGAATGAGTTCAGCGATTTAGCACAATGAAATAGAGAACACCAAATCAGATCTGACGGACTCGCGAGATCAGATCAGGGAGAACGAGATATAAAAATCACAGCGGAAATCAGCTAAAATCTTCAAGTTCTCATACTGTTTTCCAAGTAATCTTAGGCAACTTAAGCTCTCAATTTCTTCAACAATTCGGATTAGCCACGAAGGCTTAGCTCGATAAGCTCGAAAGCTCAAAGACGAGCTTGGATCGCGAAGCTCAAAGACAATGAGTATGAACCAAAAAGAGAGTTAGAAAACAAGAAGAGTGAACAGAAACTTACAGATTCGGTCAACGAAACCTCCAGAAACCAAAATCCACAGAAACAAGCCAACCGACCGGTTCTAAGAAACAATCCAGAAGGAAGATCGCAGGCCTCCAAAACTTCTTGAAATTCCTCTTCAGTTTCTTTTCTCCGATCTTCAAAAAACAGAGCACTTGAGCAATGGCAACCACACTGATCTTTCTCAGATTTCAAATTCTGCCACATAAACCCCCAAATTTCTCAAATCAAAGAAAGATCCATTTCCCAAAACACTCAGATCATTCAAAAAAAAAAAAAAACTCCTCCAGAAGCTTCAACAAGCCTCCGTGCAGGTTTCATCCTAATCGTGACCAAATCGAATCACGACGAGCCCTTGTTCTTCGGCGAGAATCGCCCTATTCAATCAGAATTTGAAGCATCCGGCTTAGGCATTAATTAATGAAGATCTTTAATTATTATTATTATTATTTACATTATGTGTAACTGAAGAAGGATCATGTAAAACAATCGTGTCTGAAGAAGTGGGATTTCTAAGTGATGTAATATTTTTCTTAATTTAATGGGTTTAGGAGATAGCTAGATAAGGGAACTAATTAGAAAGGTGGTGTGAAGGGTTGCTTTTGATGGGTGCCGTCACCACCTAACTTTGATACGATTTGATATATAATTTACTACTTGTTTGAGACGTCAACCCCTTGGCTGCGCTAATAAGAGACGTCGAGTGAAATGTTCTGATGGCATCGGGCTAGAAGGTGGTGGCCAAGCTCTGAATTTGAAATTTTAATTAATTTCGAAGAAAGTAATGCATCTTAAGCTATTGCTGTAATCTGCTCTTCCGATTAGGTTCACACAGAAATTGATGAACTTGCTGAAAGACCATCTCTAGAAAATAGAATAAGACAGCTCATGTGCTTAGAGGGAATTCTACCTGTTAATCAATGATGTAAGATTTAAAGAGGCAAGTCATCTTTACTTTTCTCAAGCCCTAACACTTCTTATCTTCAAACTTTCTACTTAGTGGGGCGCAATATATATGATGCATGTAATACAAGTCCATAATGTGAACCCGCATTTAGCTAGGTAGGCTGCTGAAATTAAATTTGACCTTTTTTTTTTTTTTTTAATTTATTTATTTGGTGGAAGTCGGCAATAGCTACTTTAAGAAAATCCTCTCAAGTGGTGAAAGGAACCTGACACTCTTTCTTGATTGCGAAGGTGGGGAAGCTATTTAATTTGAAAAAACGTTTTAATTCTTCTATTCATGATCTCATCAATCTCAACTTGTTTTGTTTGTATATATATATTTCATTTAAATCAATATAGAACCACTAAAAACAATATGTGAATAAATTAAATGTAACAAAAATACATCGTATTAAGATAAATATGTGGTAAAATATTAAAAGATGATAAAATTAAAAATGAACATATTCAAAAAATAATAATAGTAATTTCAATTAAAGATAACATGAGAAGAAGAAGAAATTGATTAAAATAGTTTTGATACATATAATGTAAACTTTCTTTTAGATGTTCTAGTTTGGAAGAATGACATTGGAGCTAGCAATTCACTTTATAATAAAAGTAAAGAAAGATATGAAATAACATTGATATAAACCTTTAAGAAAAATATAATTATTTATAATTTAAATGTCACAACTTAACCTTATATAAAATGAAATGGAGGAAGCAGATTCGTATAACCGAGTTTATATTGTTAAGAAAAGTAGAGACTTAGATAAGTTGATCAAGTGAGTAAGTTTTGAATCTTAATTTCTTTTCAGGGAATAATTACTGATAATAGAGTTTAGTTTCCAATGTAAAAATAGATAGACATGAATAAATAGTAAGATATTCCTAGATAATTAAATTTATATGAAAATAAAAACAAATAAGAGGGGTTGGGGTTGTAGGGTGTGGAGCCAACTACGTCGTACCGAATGAAATAGAGAAGTGAGTTCCACAACACACACTTGCATGAGACGTCAAATCCAAAACCAGCTTTTTTATGTCAAAAAAATAAAATAAAAAATAAAAATATTATTCTCAACCGTACACTTTTGTGTCTTTCCCCCCCCCCCCCCCCCCTTACTTGCCACTGCTCTTGTCCTTCCACGTGTTATCATCTATATCTCTTTTTCGTATCTAAGTTTCGTCTTCCACTTGACATTCTCAAGCTCTTAATCACTTAAAAAAAAAAAAATATATATATATATATATATATATATATATTGAAATATTAATTTATGATTATCAAAATTTGAAAGTTTTAACGAGGGTCTCTATCTCTATAATGTCAAAAGTCTTGAAATATTTACAGTAAAGTTTTTTTTTTATTTGTTAAATTCTTAATATTATCTTTTCATGTATTTTAGAATTTAAAATTATCTTATAGAACAATATAAGTATCTAATCTCATCTTCACTTTACTTTTTATGACTATTTTATAGACTAATTTATCATAGTATCTATTTTGCAATGCAAAACAACACCCTAATCAATTTTGTATTATTCTTGATTGTTTGATGACTTGAATAAATACATATTACATAATTATCAAAGTTCATCTTGACTTTAGCATTAAGCCCAATAACTTCTTTAATTAAGAGGTGAGCATGCACACTCAACTAAAAGGTTAATTTAGTTAAAAACTTATTAGTTGATCCACTGGGGAGAAGATTAGGTGGCGAAACACGTGTTCCTTGTTGAACTGACATTGCATACAACAAAACCCTAAGCAAGGAGCTTTAATTAAATTATCTATTTAGCTAGCTCTCCTAGCTGCACAAAAAAGTTTTATGCTTCTATTCCCACTTTTTTTTTTTTTTTTTTTTTTGTTCACAAATCTCCCTCCATATTTGAAAAATATTATTTTAATTACAAAAAATACAGTTACCGTATATAATTATATTTTTAAAATTATTAAATATGTATATATACACATCTTAATGTCCGTAGCAGCAACTATATATCATCACTTTAAGGATTAGAGAAAATCAAGAACCTAATAGACATAAGTATATCAGCTTAATAGACAAGTTGCTCATCCTATTTTTCTATGTTATCCATTTACCTAAGTTGCCCCATGATATATAAAGCTTTAATTAATAATCAAAGCAAGAAGCAACATGAATGCTAAATTAATATTAGATTAATAAAGGGTAATGGGTCTCAAATAAATTAAACTAAATGGTTTAGTACACAAGAAGAAGGCCAAATGTAAGTAGGAATCCCACTAAGGCCATAAATGAACTCTAAAAGGTCGACCAAATGCAAGTATTTTGGCTTCTAAAGTTGGAATCAATTAACTTTTTCTTTAAGAAAATTGAAAAAAAAAAAATTGAAGTCACACGAAGAAAAGCAAGTGCTACCAATTAAGCTAGCTAGTGCTCATATCTTGAAAACATAAGTGTATGATACGGGTTCCAACACGTTCCCTTCTTTACACCCACTTGGTAAATGAGTGCTTCATATACATACAAGTTTTTAGTTTTGTTGTTGTTGTCGTCGTTGCTGCTCCCTGCTGGCTGCTGCTGTTGCTATTGGTTGAACATGGATTGGATAACTATGAAATGGCCAGAATGTGACGCCTACACATAGCTAGGAAACAGAAGGACGCAACCTAATATGTCGCGTGGGAGTTTTTGGAAAGTAATGGAATTGGCATGACATATGGCACACTAGCTATGTGGTATCTGTTACTAAGTGCCTACCCCCACCCCCACAAAAAAAACAAAAAACTCATCTTTATCATAAGAGCTCAATTCTTTTGGGAGAAGTTTTTTCTCATCTACCCAAACATTCCTTAATCTTTATTCATCTTACCCTTTTATTTATAATTTTTAAATTAAATAATTTTTAATATAATATCAAAATAATTTAAGTATATTATCACTCGTATTAAAATTTACTTGTTATATTGTGAGTGACGTGTTAATATTTATCTATCTATCTTTGCTTGATGACGCTTATTTAATAGCTACAACTTTTAGATCAAGAGATTTCTAATATTAGAATTTAGTAGATTTATGTACTTTTATACATTGTTGGTCTCGAACTCAAATTAAAAAGAAGTATTGTGTTTATTAATTGATAAACAACGAAAAAATGTCTGATTAATTGTTGTATATATAGTTAAGAAAAAGACTTTGTTGAATTAAATTGAGTTGAGATATTTGTGTATTATTTTAATTGAATTAATTTTTTTGTTTTACTTTCCATCTATGTGTGTATCTTAGTCTAATGAAATGTACGATCATCATTTAAAACTTTTTGTAATAAAAACCCAACTTAAAATTCTCTAACAAGATCGAATTTGAACTTCACCAATGGAAGGTATATTAATTAAATAGCTTAGTTTCAAAGCTTTTAAATGTAAGTTATACCCATCATTAGTTAACAGCTTTTTATAAAAAAAATTAATAATAATAAAAAATAAAAAAAAACTCTACTTTCTTCAGGAAAAAAAATGAAAATTTAATTTAAATTTGAGGTATAATTCATATTTTAAGTTGAGCAGGATCCATCTCTAAGATGATATCCTGAAATCGAGTAAGATTTGGGTTCCCATGTTTGGGGCCTAGGTTTTGTAGTTACTGGGATTTGGGTTCCCATGTTTGAATTTTCAATTTTGATTGCAGCATACCCTCCAACTTTTTTTTTTTTTTTTTTGTGTCAAGTACAGCTAACTCTATCGGGCGCAACAACCAAAAACCAACTCTAATAATGATACCAGTTAAGAATAAGACAAATCTTCGAACAACAAGGGTCATAACCCGCAATAACTAATATTCTCTCCTACATCGGCATCCAAGAGAGTGGAACCCTTACCCTTATGGGTGGGCCACAACCTGCAACAACTGATATTCTTTTCTACGACGGCATCCAGGAGAGTGAAACCTTGACCTCATGGTGGGCAGCGGGTGCAATACTCTCCAACTTGAGCCCATCTTTAATGTACACATTGGCATGTAACATTAATAATGTTACAATATTTGTATTAAAGTAATTTTGTGAATGCACCAACATTTGTATTATAGTTTAAGCGTTTTTTTTTTTTTAATATAATCCTTTGTGTCATTATATCATGAATTGTATCCGGCAACTGAACTTAATTGAATCAAATTAACTTAAGACTGCACTGATCAGCTGGTAAGAACTTAGGAAAGAAGTCAAGAACCTCAGTTGGGCTCAAGTTGTAGGAATTCTCTAAAAAGCCCGTATATATAATTTAGACTCCAAGTTTCATAACCCAATATGAAGTTAGGTAGTGGGTTTGGCTTCGATCCTCTCAACCTTCGAAAGTTGCGTGTTGGGGATGACCTCCTAAAATAAGCACATGGATACAAGCTGAAGAGAAGAACTTGCATACAAGCTTCTAAGAAAAGACCATCTGACCTTCTAGAGTAAGCATGGAGCTATGTCCGAGCCAATGAACAAAATCTTATCATCAGCTCCTAAGAAAGAACGTACAAAACAAAATGGTGTGTGACCTTCTTAGTAAGCACATGCGTATGAGTACGAGCAGATAAGCTAAATTTGTACGTAAGGGCAACATGATCTGATTTCTTGGGCAAAATCATGACAGGCATGACACATGTAATTACTTGACAAGGACACTTAATTAACTCAGCAACTGTGACACAGACATGAACATATAAACAATTTTAGAAGCCTGATATGGTTTTTGACAAATACAAACAACTTTATATAACAAAATGTTCGCTAAACAATTTGAAAATAGAGCAGTAACTCCTTGTAATCCCAAAAATAGGTGTCAATGGTCCCCTCGAATTCCCGATGTCTACATAGCTCGGTTTGACATATAAAAAAAAAAAAAAAAGATAAATTTGGAAGCAAGAAGAGAAAATTTGGAATGCCATTTTTTTGGAAACAACTTGTTATTTTTTTTAAAAAAACTAAAAGTTATTTTTGAAATATTTTTAACCAAACAAGTTTTTAATATTTTTAGATTTTTGAATAAAAAAAATTATATTTAGATCACGAACCAAAACTTTTTTTTCTCCTAAGCCTTTAAGTTTGTAGTTTTTACAATAAATTTAAGTAGTTGAGTCAATTTGATAAACATTAGACTGTAAATTTTTTTAATATCTCGTCTCTTCATCAAAGAGATATTGGCTAAATAATTAAATAAAAGGACAAATAACTGAGAAATTACGAGTTATAAGACAGAATTTTTTCTTGAGTATTATGAAGTGCCCCGCTTTCTTGAACAGGGGCTTGACCTTCTTGCCTAAGTTGGCATGAAGACCCGGGTTTTTCAAAAAAATAAAATAAAATGTCTGAATCTCTTCCCGCAAAAGACCGTTAACGGCCGATACAGTTTGAAATAGTTACAAACTCCTCTTTCACTCAAATCTAACCTGAAAAAAATGCTACTCAGCTACTCTGCTCGCAACCAAATCCCCAAATTTCTTCTCTACATTTCCTCTTCGATTTCTCGATTCGTTTCTCAGTCTTCTTCTTCTTCTTCTTCTTCTTCTTCTTCTAGCGCTAACATCAGATCTCAGCCACGCAAAGGCAAACAAGCCGTGCGGCGAATTCTTCATCTCCTCTCCCAATCACAAAACCCTAATCTCTTTGAAGCTCTTAAAACCCTAGAAACATCTCCTCAGAACCTATCTTCCGTTCAAGCTTCAGCCCTTATCGCCGCCATCGCAAACCCTCTAATCTCATTCGATTTCTACCGGTTTCTCAAATCCTGGAGACCTGTCTTTCAACCTGATTCGGTTCTTTACTGTTCTTTGATCAAATCTCAGCTTCAATCCGTCAATCCCCACATTCCCAGGATCCAGTTTTACCTCGATGAAATGAAGAAACAAAAAATTTCGCTATCCTGTAACGATTTATGTTGCTTCTTTGGATTAGTTGTTCCTAGGTGTGTTGAAATTGCTGGGTTTTTGGTTAGGGACGTACTGGAAAAGAGTGAGTTTGATGAGGGTGGTTACAATTGCGCGATTTCGGTTTATGCAAAACACGGGTTTTGTAAAGAGGCTCTTTTGGTTGCCCACGGGGCAAGAGCGAGGTCGGAAAAGCTTACTTTGGAGTTTTTTAGGTGTGTAATGGTGGTGTATGGTGTAAATGGGGATGCGAGAGAAGCGATGAAGTTGTTTTTTGAGATGGAAGAGAGAGGGATTCTTGCAGATGAAGGAATTTATGGAGTTTTGTTGGGGATTTTGTGTCGTGTTGGGTGGGTGAAGCTTTGCTGGGTGCTTTTGGAGGAAATGAAGCAAGTTGGTTATAGACCCGATAAATGTTTACCTCGGGATTTGGTACCGGTTTTCATCAAAGAAAACATGGTTTCGGAAGTTGGATGCTTCATCAAAGAGGGGATCCTTAAGGATAGAGAAAGCTTGGCTCTTGTTGTAGGGGCAATGGCAGAAGAAGGTAGGCCTATCACTGCTCTTGAACTCATTAGGAGTATGCAGGAATCAGGGGTATTAATTGATGGTTCTGTTTACGCATCTTTAATTCGTGGATGCGGAAAGCTGGGATTAATTGAAGAGGCTGCAAGAATATTTAATGAGTTTAAATCTTTGGAAGTCGTTAAGGATGAGGAATCAGTGTATTCATCTATGGTTTATATCTACTCAAGAGCGGAGATGAGGAAAATGGCAGAAATGGTTGTCAGTGAAATGGAGGCCAGAACAGGTTTAACGGGAAAAACGGATGTGTTTCTACACATGATGTCCATGTATGCAGCAGTGGGTCTGTTCGGTGATTTAATAAAGATGTTTGAAGATTTGAAGAAGAGGTGTGGTGCAAGCGTTGAGGCTTATGCTATTTTGATAGATGCTTTGAGTAAGTCGGGCAAGCTGAATCAAGCTAGAGATTTTCTATTAGAGATGAGAAGTTTTGGAATTTATCCAACCAATTCAATTTACTCCTCTATGATGGAAGGATACCTGCAACTTGGTCTTATTAACCATGCTATTCCACTAGTTAACGAGTATAAGATATCGGGGTTGAAAGTAGATGAGATGATTGCTGGAAGTATTATTATGGTATTGATTCAAGCAGGTAGGTATTCAGAGCTTAAGACTTACTTGGATAAATTCATGAGTCCAGGCATCAAAATTTCGAGGGATAGAGGAGCTCTTCTAGTAAATTTGTGCAGAGATGATTCTTGTTTAAGACGGATCGGCCAAATACTTGAACAGGAGACTGGCAAAGCTCCCAATGCATGTTAAAAGGGATTATTAGTTAACTTATCTCAAAATTCAGACTCGGTCAAGGACCTCAAGCTGCCTATGGTAACATTTTCTTGGGACTCTCTTGTCAACTGTCTTTTAATAGATATTCCAAATTTCTACATCCCAAAAAAATCTGAAGTTTGAGGTATACGCATCAAAGGATTCTTGATGATGTGTGATGGTAAGAAACCATTCAAGTTTTGGTTCACGCCCACCATGTAGTGATTGTGCGTTTTTTTTTGAGAGCTCCCTGATTGCGATACTTGTGTTACATCACTTTAGCTGATGTGGGGGCGGAAATTCAATAATTCTTGATAATGTAGAGTGGAGGAGGCGGATTCCTGTTCCCAACTCATGCAGGTTGGAAAAATGTTTTGTTAAGTTGAATTTAACATTTTTACTCCATTATCTACTCCTCGTCCCATACTTGGTATCAGCTATATGAATCATTGCCTCCACTCATTTTTTTTTTAATTATCTAAAATCATATCTTTTCATAATTTAAGAGCCTATCTTCCCCTTAGTGTTGCGCGTGATTAAACATGAGTAATAGAGTTGCTTGTATGCTGTTTATGTTATTCTGAACTTTGCAGCAATGAATATGATATTAAATTCTTGGAAATTATACTGCTCTCTTCACATTATTTTCTAGTTAAGTGTATACTTCCACAGTTATATAAATATTGTTGTTTAAAACTTTTTCTCCTACTCAAAGCCATTCCCTTTTTTTTTCTGTTTGATTACTTTTTAGCTCAGTTTTGTTTAATTTGATAGCATGTTTGAATTTTTTCTGTCTTAGAGACGTAGCAAAAGCAGCAGACTGCAGCTTTTGTTTTGCCTACAACATTGTACATCTGTTTAACTTGCATCTTTGTTCCATTTAAGATGGAAGACCCATGTTTTAGTTGACAAGATCCAGTCGACTTAATTCCTTGTTTCAAGGCCATCAAAACTACATTTTTTTACATTTAGATTATAAAATTCAAAGATGTACAAGATATTGGGGGTCTGCACAAGTTGGAGATGGTCGATGACCTTGGGCCAAATTTATTGCAGAAGACCTCAATTGAAGAAAGGCCTTCCACGATAGACCTGCTGGAAAAACAACCTTAGGGATCCTCAGTTGCATCTGTTTCTTTGGCACTTGACTTGTGTCTATGCTTCACATCACTGGTAGGGGTACCAACAAAAGCCCCCTGGCACTACCTTTTACTACACCAATTGATAATTGAGCTTCATTTTGGTTATCTCAAGTTGATGGATGCTTGGATTTCTTCTAGTGTTTTTCCCTTAGTTTCTGGTACTACCTTTGCTACGAACAAAATAGTAACCAGAGAAACGCCAGAGTACAGGAAAAATGTACCTGAAAACCACACAAAAATATTGAAGTAAACCACACAAAAATGCAACATTGTTCTATGTGGCAAATGGTTGTAGGGATTTTTGAAGGAGAAGTCTTCTCTGCGGGCTAGGTTTACCTCCAGCAGGTACAGAATGTTTGACCCTTTGTGTGATGGTGGCAATGGGGGAATTTCTAGGCGTCTAACTTTCAGAGGCCCTTGGAAGTTCATTGCATCTATTAGATCGGTAGTTGCGCCTCATATTAGCCTATCGGTGGATAATGGGGAGTTCTTTCGTTTTGGGGAAGACCGGTGGCTTGGCTCTCGATCATTCGTAGTTTCATTTCCAAATCTTTATTGGATTTCCTCCGTGCACAACCAACCCATTTCTGCGTTTGTGTCTCATGATACCTTTACCCAGCCTCCCACGTCTTCCTCATGGAACCTCCACTTATCTAGAGCTTTGACCATTAGAAAACAAGATGAGGTCATCAACCTAATTTCTTTACTCACAAGTATTTCCCTGTCCCATCTTCCTGATAGATATGTGTGGTCCCTAGAACCTAACGGCTCATTTTCATGCAAATCCCTTCGTATTGTCCTTTCCTCCCACTCCATTTTGTCCCCATTCCCACTTGCCTCCACTATTTGGCGTTCTAAAGCACCCTCTAAGGTAAGTTTTTGCATGGACCTTGGCTCACAAACGCCTTAACACTATGGATGTTCTGCAAAGAAAGCTAACCACCACGTGCATTTTTCCACATTGCTGTTTATTCTGCTTGCAAGATGGCGAGTCGGCGGATCACATCTTTCTATCTTGCCCTCACGCTCGTGAGTTGTGAGATGGGTGGGTGTCTTTTTCCGGGTATAGCTTCCGCCACCCTCTCAATTCGGACAAATACTTTTCTTTGCCACACACTTCTATAGTTTCTAGAGCGGTTAAATAAGTGGCTACGATTGCTTCTTTTGCCACATTGTGGTCCATATGGTTGGAAAGGAATGAGAGGGCGTTTCATGGTCGAGCTAGAGAACCGAGCCTGTTATGTGAGTCTATCAAACTCACTGCCAGCTCTTGGGCTTTCACAGGCAATCTGGCGGATGGTTTTTCTTTATCGGATTGGTCGGGTGATTGGGGTAGAGTTTTGTTTTGTATCTAGGTGCTCTCTTGGGGGTCTCCTTGGTCTAATCTATGTGGTTTTGCCATGTTTGTTTGTTAATTTTTCAGCGTTAGTGTGTACAGTTTTGTGTAATCAGGTTGATTCAACCAATTTATTATCAATATAATCCATACTGTTTCTGCTCAAAAATATTGAAGTAAACTGCAAAGTGCAAACATTCTTGCCCATTGAATTTCTAATTCTAGAAATGTCATCATCACCTGAGGAGCTCCAGCTCATGAGAAAGTTAAATGTGTATGAAACTGCCCAAGCACCAACCCAGTTCACAAGAGTCACCATGCTACCTGCAACTCCCTTAACATTTAATGGGAATATCTGCAATGCAACATTCAGGTTATTTTGCATTAGTTTCTCTGTTATCACCTCTTATAGTTCTGTGATGGACTTAACCATGAAAAGTCGAGAGGTTTCATAGATGTTGATTTACCTCAGACATTATAACCCAGGGAACTGCTCCCATGCCAATTGAAAATGATCCTATGTAGATCTGATCCCATTGGAAAAATATAAAATCAGAAAACAAGTGGAAGTAAAAGGGAGAACTGGTTAATAACTTAACACCATGAAAAAAAATTGTGTAGTCAAATACACTTCAACAGTTAATATTACCAGTACTCCGGCTATGGCTAAGAACGGGACCCACTGAAGCAATATTGCATGATCCTGTTTCAAAAAATTGATTTTGCTAGTGTAAGAAGCAAACTGCTCAAAAATATTTGGGGGAGGAATATGGAGATTTATACTTCCAAGGTTTACCTTGAGAAAGAATGAAACTCCAGCTAGAAAAGATCCAAGGAATGTTCCAGTAGCAGAAACCTGAAATGAATTTCGTCTTCACTATTATTAGATGGCTTTGATCCATGGTTATGTGAACTAGAACCGTAGTACAACTACTTACCAGTAGAAGGGCCCTTCTTCCTGATTTATCCATTAAAATTGCACCAAATATTGTTATTGGGACCTGAAAAAGTTATTTGTTTATATGAGTTAAGCAAGGTTTTAGATTTGATAACCTAATTGTGTGAAATGACCAATAAATCTCAATCTTTCTGAAATCAGTAGAAAATGAAAACCTGAATTAAAGCATAAGCTATTGTTCCAATTTTTCCTGAAGAAGGACCTGGAATTAGGTATGGGGATAGATATCAGCATTAGCAAAGATTGACATTGTCAAATTATGTAAATTTTTCTGATTAGATTCACTTCCTTACCAGCTAACTCAAAAGTTTGGCTGGCATAAAAGCCAATGCCATTAATCCCTCCAAATTGTTGAAATACCATCAGACCAACACCAATCTGAACTCAAAACAAAAAGGTTTATTCTGTAAACATTGAGCAGTTATTCTAAACTCAAAAGTGTATAGTGAAACTATAGACTGGATTTCTAGATAGATAAAGGAGGTGCTTACAATGACCGAGCGAATATATTTGGTCTGAAACAAGTCCAACATTCTGACTTTGGGAAGGTTGTGTAGAGCTTCTATGTAGTCCTGTCAACAATGGCAATTTAGTTTGTTATAGTATCAACCTTATTACAACATGCTTTATTTGACTTTAGAATGTTATAGACCTGAATTTCTGCAGTTTCATTAGAAACATCAGCATCCTTGCCACGAAGTCTTTGTAAGGCTACTTCGAACTCTTTCTGACGGCCAACCTTTGCCTACAAACACAGATTGAATGCAACCATCCTTACATATTTTTTTATATCCTACATGAAACAATAGAACGTATTAGTTTGATTGCTCACCAGCCATCTTGGGGACTCCGGTATAAAGAAGAGACCCAGAAGCAGGACGGCACATGGAATAATTCCTTCAAGAAAACCCCATTGTCAATTCTTTCTTATTGACCAAGTCTGAGCTATAATTACAAAGAGAACGAGAATTATGAGGAAGATAGATTGTCAAAGATCAGTGAAACTAAACTAACCTGTTAGAGCCAGTGCCCTCCATGTTAAGACTGTTCCAATTAGAAAAGCTACAGATGATCCCGTCACTATCATGAGCTGCAAAATGTGTGAATGAACAGTTAGTATTAGCTATTACAACTTCAAGCATAAAGTAGGGTTTTTCAAAGACTTTCATTCACCTGGTTCAGAGTTGTGAGCCCTCCCCTGATATTTTTGGGTGCTATTTCAGCTATGAACACTGGTATCTGTTCATGGTACAAATCAGGTTGTTTAACATTGTTTGTAATTTGACAAAATAGATATTCCTTGTTAAGGTAATTAGGAGGTACACATTAACCAGTGCTTACCACATAAGAGTATAATCCAATTCCATATCCCGTGAAGAACCTTCCAATGTCAAGTGATGTAGCTCCCTTTACAGGAACAGAAAATCAATAACATTGAACCATTGTATTATTGTCAACATTGACAAGGAAAGCTGAAGTTTTAGTATAGAAAAAACCTTAGCAAAGTAAACAGCAAGCCATCCTGTGATGCAGAAAACAGCTGACATTCTCATTGCCTGAGTGCAAGAACAAATCAAATTCTTAAGCGAAAACTGGAAGAAACCAAGCTTATGCTGACTATTACCATACATATATTTACATACCCCTTTTCGACCAATGAAGTCAGCAATTTGGCCACTTGATATAGCACCGATCATTGCGCCAATGGTTATTATGGAGCCAAACATGGAGAACTGCAGGTGACAGAGAATAACTTGGAATGTTGGAGAGCGAAATTGGAAAATTGAATGTGATAATGTGTGTGTAGTGAGTAGTTGATAGGGGAACCTGCAACAAACTGCTGTTCAAGTTTTATGTGCTTAGTTGCTTCTTGTTTATTGATTTTTTTCGGGGGGGGGGGGGGGGGGGATTTTGCTCTTGACATGATTGCAGGAGATGCATTGATTTTAATGAGTTCAATGGCAACAAAAAAAAAGACATTCAATTACCTGTGCTATAGATAGATCAAGATCTTTTCTAATTGCAGATTGTGTAGGCGCCGAATATCCCACCTGCAAAGGCACAAAGATTTTGTTTAGGAAAAATCAATAAGCTCCTCTTTACAACTCTCTTTTTAGTCTGTTATGATCACTTGGAATTGTTTAACAACTCAATCTTGGTTACAATTATGTTAAAGCTACCCTTTCTGATGAACCATTGACTCAAAAAAGTTTCTTCAAAGAATTGATTCCAAGTTCACTCAAAGTTTCAGTTCATTCAATTCTCAACAACAGAAATATTTTTGCTTGTTTTTTCAGTGTGATTGATGTGGTCTCAAGTCCCAAATCCATCATCATAAACAAATCAGGAGATCTCTTCAGCTTAAGATAAAGAACTGAATGCTTTTACTTACACATGATCCAAATTCAAAAGAGCCACAAACTGCAACAAAGGTACTAAGCAAAACCATCCCAATGGACCCTCCATTGGTACTCCTCTCAGAATCTTCTTCATCACTGACAGTATTATCTTTCTTGATAAATGGTTCTTTCATTATATCAATCTCTCTACTTTCACCTTTCTCTATATCCCCCTTGATAGTCATCTCTGCTGCTATGGCACTTTCTGTATATCTATCTATCAATCTCTATTAGAAGAAAATAAACAAAATAGAAGCAAAGAAATGGAACTAATATTTGGTATGAGGGGCTTGAAAAACTCAAAGAGAAGGATGATATGTCTGAAGTTTGAACCCATGTTTATATATAGCAACATTGAACTATTGAATGATATTTTTGGAGCCAAAAAAAAATAAAGATTCCATGTGTGATGAAGCTGTCACTGACTAGGATCCTAACCGGACTCTCTGAGATAATCCTTATTATAATTTTAGTAACAAAACTCAAATCAAAATATCTACCTTTATAAATTTTTTATTTTAAAATTGATGAAACTATCAGAATTTTGATTTGTCACTCTGATCCTGACCAGGCTTATGACATCACCCCTACGATAAATTTAGTAGAAAAATTCAAATCAAATATCTGCTTTCACCATAAATTTTCTATTTTTAATTGATGGGTCTCTCTTCAAATATTAGAATTCTGATTACTAAGTCAGGCCCTGCACTGTTTGGTTTCTTGCGGATATGAAAATTATCTCTAGGGTTTGCAGGGGACAGTAATCCGTGGATCCTGGGTGTCATGGACCCATCACCGGCCACACCCAGTCGTAATATGCTATAGAATCTTTGCTTGCCTAATGTGATAAAGTTGCTGGGAAACTTCTCTTTAATTGGCACAAGGTTTGTGCCACATTGAAAACTTGACATGGAGCTGAGTCATGCATCACCTAATTGGATTGGATCAACAACTTGCAAGAATATGGATGAAGATCTCATGAATCAATCAATCATTACTGAATAAAAGAAAATGTGAGAACCGTGTTTTTGACTTGATCAGACATAAAGAAAATACATATTTAATCTAAATCATAGATTGGTTGAATAAGCATTGTTCTTGGGAGTCTGGATCCGATACGACACGCAAGGCAATCATCTGCCGACTGTTCTCGTTATCATCTAGACCTTGTCAGAAAGCTTAAATTATTATCTCAAATTGTTTTATATTTTATTGCTGTTTGACTCGATTAAATTAAAAAAATTAAAAATAAAATCTCTTTTATATTTGCTGTTTAATTTCAAAATGGGTGGCTTCATGGGCAATGGATGATTGATATTTTGTAGGTATTCTCCGGGCAGAGTGTAAGAAAGCTGTGAATTACATGCTAAGATGCCATTGTTGACTGCAGACATGTGGGCTTCCATGATTTGAAGCTGCCTTTGCAACAATGGCAGCCATTTCTGAATGTGAGGTAGGTAAGGTACCTACACTTTGCTATAAAAGCATAGTTTTTGTATTGAAGATTATGTCATTTTTTGTTAATTTGCTTCTTCTAACTTGCAGAAAGAGTAGGTTTCTTTAAGGTTTTCAAATTTCATTTTAGATAAAGAAATATTTATCTTTTCAGATATATACAACTGAATTAATAGGGAGGTAATTACTAGCTAGTGTAGTAAACTTTATCTACTTTGAACCGTGATGCAGGAATTGAGGTAAGTAGTTAAATTTATGATTGAGTGTACCCAAGTGAAGAATTGAAATTAATGGAGGGAGCTTTAATTGATTTATTTCCTTTCAATGAAATGATGTCAGATTGTCAGGACCTCCTTTGTAGAAATTTCCCTTAACTAAGCTTCTTCTTTAATTTTTTTAATGTGGGTGCTTGTTAAGTTTGCATGCTTACTGCTGTCAAGTTCATCTACATAATCGAGTTGATGGTGCGAGTGATATAATATTTTATGTTTAATGTAACATATGATCTCAACTTGTTTAAATAATACAGTTTAATTGGATAAGTTCAAGCTGCAACTTGCCAACATGAAAATGCTATTAAGTGAATACAAAATGTAAACTTGATCTTTCGTTTTTACAAAGATGATGTCTGACATTAACATCCAAAATGGGTGATTGATATTTAAAGATCATAAATATCATTCTAGAATGTCATTTTAGAAGAAGAAAAAAAATCCCAAGTTGCTCTCAACTTAACAAGTTGCATCTTCCCATCAATTCTTCATCACAAACCAATCCTCTTCCAGTATCTTCAATACTTTTATGGATTGTGAGAAAATTAAATGTCACATAGGATAAATAAATATTGAGTTAAAATAGACTTCTTCAATGCAACTATTATCATTTATTGTCAAGTTGAGGTGGCAACATGACTTTCTACTTTTAGAGGATCTATTGGACAACCATTCTAATACTGACTCAGCAAATTAATGTTTTTATGAGTTTAATTAGATTTAATAAATAAATAAATAATATTTAACACCTCCTCAAAATATGTATTTTAAATGGAAGTATTATAGAACATTTTTTAACTTGATTTTCTATCAAGTAATATTTTATGTCGTGTAGAAAGTAAATTTCTTGACATTGATGATATGACATTTTTTTTTTTAAACACAATTCATAAGAGCAAACATGAGATTGATTAGTTTGTGTTGGATTGGTTAAGGCTCCAATTTATTATCTTTGGTCTTTTACTTAATTCTTAAAATCAGATTTCAAGATATTTGAATTTGATTTGTTTGGAATGAAAGAGATAGTTGAGTAATTTTGTGTCGCTACAAATTAAATAAATAAATAAAAAGGGTCTTTGGTGAGATCTTCATTTTAATTATTGAGGCCTCATGTGTCAATCCAAACATTCATACTGTATATGAAAGGTTTTTTTTTTTTAACTTTAATCCAAACATTTTACTTATAAACATTGGAAGCAACTTTATCTTTTTCTATTATTTATTGAATCAAATGCATAGTCCCATTTGGCCATTTGCAACTTGCTTTCCATATGAACATAAAAGCTTGATTAAAAGAAAGTTCTGTCAAGTCTTTATGGAATATATTAATTAATGAGAGTCATTATCAATTATATACTAATAATTTTAAATAACTGCTCAATTCCCTAAAGTATTGGGTATGGTTGACAGCGAAATTATATATATAGTCTGAATTTTATTTCTGTTTTACCTTACATTGATTAATTGACAAAGAGTATTAATTAATAAAGGATAACTTTGGTATTAAAAAATTAGTGGCATTAAAACCATTTTACTTACATAGTAGTACACAATATAAGGATACAAAATTCTGACCTCAAGGGATTATTTGTTTTGTACACCAACTTGGAAAAAACAAAAGTTCCTCATATTAACTTTAATTATATACTTTAAATCCTTGTACATGAAAAATAAATGTTATTTGCCATGTCCATGAACCTGTGTTGCAAGAGTACTAGTTTGTAGGTTGTGCAGGCTTAGAAACATATTTGTTCTAAGGTTTCATTTGCTCCTAAGGGATTGATATTTGTATTAGTGGGTTTTGGTTTTTGTGCTCTCTTCTGGGGCCAAATGTGCTAAGGCTTGAGCCTGGGCAATTGACAAAAAAAAATTCTTCCCTAGTTCTCCTACCCTCATTCACATGGCTCTTGATGTTAGAATTTTGGAAATTGAAGTATGCGCAAAAATTGTAGCAGGGGGCGAGGTTCTTTCAAATCGTCAGCAAGTACATTAACTGCTTGAAGGAAGTTATGGATCTCTCATTAATAGAATAATTCTTTCTTGCAAAGAACTCAATTCTGTACTAAAAGTGGGTTGATAACCTACATCAAGAGGCATTCTGCCTAATAAAGCCGAGACTTGGAATCCTTCTTGGATTGAGTGGTCTACTAATAGAGTAAAGCTTGAGATACGCGCCTTTTTAATACACTTTCTTGACATTATATTTAGAGTTGTTAGATTTTTTAAATACATGAATTGAGATAATCCAACAACTCTCAAGTACAATGTCAAAAATATGTATTTTTTAAGCATTTATGCTAAGGACATACTTTTCTTTTCTTTGGGTCGGGGATGGTAAATTCTAACATTAGTGTCACATTTAAAAATGTCCAAACATAGTACCAAAACAATTTTTGAGTGTTAGTGAGAGCCAGCTTGAGCTGTTTTCCATCACTACCAAGTTCCCAGAGTTCCATTTTTCAAGGGTTTAACTTGAGATCATATCATATGTTCAATTTCCAACTATGCCCATTTAAAAATAATAATATTTTCGCATGAAACAGCCTCTTTAACACTCAAAAACTCATTGCAGTTTTTCCCCTTTGTTTTACAATATATTATCACCAATATACTAACTTTGACTCTCTCAATTACAGAATTAAAGAAAGAACCCTGATGTACAATTATTAATGTCTCAAATGGTGTTTAAAGGTAGGCTGGCAGGCAATATATGCCTTAATCAAGGAATGGGATCCCATAGGTTACTGAGAAACCAACCATTTTCATAAATCTATCCCCTTTAAAGACGAACCTCACTACGGATTTTAAGCTATAGATGAAACAAAGCAAATGAAACCCAAAAAGTTTCCTGCATATACTATAATCAATTAATCATAATCTCAGGCATCATACATTATTGTAATCAAGACAAACACCATTTACATGGGAAAATGCAACAACGGCTACTGATCAACATCTAGTTAAATCTCAAACTATTTACAGGCATAATACTGTAATAGGCTTCACTTAACAGTGAATCCGGGCACGTCAGTTCCCGCCTAAGATGAATTTGTCTCAACTTCTCCAAGAGAAATAGTAACAATGATGTACTTCAAAATTTGAGGGAAAAAAATCCTCATCTCACGTACCAATTCCAGATCCCAGCTGCGCATTACTGCTTTTGCATGGCAGAAGAAGTTCCAGAGGTTGAAGTAACAGTGTGATATCGTCCGGGAGAACTTGGGAGACAATAACTTTCATAACCAATTTTTAGATTCCTCAGATAATGCAGGGTATAAAAAGCACTGATACATTAGTTGATAGATTACGAGGTATTCTGATCACGAGTCCATTTGCGTGTTGGTTTGAGCCAAACATCTAACTCCAACAAACACCTACGGACAGAGACTGCGAATTCTCCAACCTTATGAGGATGAAATAGTACAGCGCACATTCCAAGGCACACAGCAGAAACAACCAACATGACAACCAGAGGATGTGACTTTGTAATTGAGAAAATGCGACTACAGGACTTTGGTGGCCACACCTTCAATGGATGAGGTCGGGGACTTGATCGATAATTCACATTCATAACAACTTGTTCATTTAGAAGGGGGATGGCTTCACTATTCTGTTGTGAAGATGAAGATAACTCTGATCCAAATTGCTCTTCCTTCGAGATGTCCCTGTCCTGCAATTCCAGCAACCCACATTAACAAACTTTAATACCAAGCAGCAAAAGAGGCACAAATCCATGAAGTAAAGTGTTATAAGCAGGGTGCTAAAATAGGGTGTGTATAGAGTCATACAGCTATATTTTATGTTCATTGTTCACTATAACATGACACATCAAAAGCCTGCCATGGAGTAGTTAGCAGTTCATAGCCACAAAACATTTTATATTATGAATTTCACTGAGGATGCATTGAAGAATCTATCATATTTAAAGGAGCACATCCAATAGCTACCAGCACTAATCAGTCTTTTTGGGTCACTTGCGCCCTGCTTGTTATAGAATTCAAAAAACAGTTTTTTCAATTTTGAAATCAAAGATTCCATAAAACTAGTTTGATCAGAATGTTTTTGAAATTTTCCAAAACTGTTTTTACATTCAACCTTAATATTTGTGAAGAAAACGGCTTTTTGTTGTTTACTGAAAAAACTACTTCAAAAACAGTTTTAAAACTTTGTTTTCAAAAACCTTTTTGAATGTTGAACCAAGCAGGCCCTTAGTGTTACAGCTATGAAAGCAAAAACCCAGAATTTGAAAGCTTTAAACTGAAAGAACGGAACTTCTAATAACAGGCAGATATTTTTTTCTTTTCTTTTTTGAAAGCATGAAAGCAACCACCAAATCTCAATTTAGAAGGCTATGCATAACCAACAACGAAGTCTATCATATATATATCTTTAGATGTCTCTACTAACGTGCATATTGTCTATATGAGAAAATACCATGGAAAGATTTGAAGCATAAAAGAGGAAACGCACCCGATTACTACTTGGCACAACATAGAGCGTGTCTTTCTCACTGTACTCATGGGAAAAGTGATCCATTTTTAGCACTGGTGTTTCTGAATGCAACAATAGACCCCCTGCATGTTGATGTCCCTGGTGGACAATTTTCCTAGCATGGTCCAAGAGCTTTTCAAACAGTTTCATATCATCATTAATTCCAGTACCATGGTCATGTAACTTCTCAGCATTCATCATAAATTTTGAGTAATGCAATATTTTCTCCAATAGAACATTGCACTCATTTCGTATAAGGAAGTTCAAGACACAATTCAATCTCTGAATCTGTGAAGAATACAAAATGTTTTGCATGTCTTCCAACTTAGGCTCCTTGAGTAACCATGCAATATCTAAAAGTAGTTCAGATGTTGATGTTTGCCGCAACACCAACTCCTCACATGATACCTGCTTAACATCAAGAACTGCATGCTGAGAATACCTTGAACAGAGAGATGGATCAAAGCTCTGTTGCACCATCTGCATTTCATCACATGTCTGCCTATCTCCAATGAGGACAGGAATGAAGTTTGATAGGCCAGACTCATTTTCAACCTACAAAGATAGAACACTGGGTAGGTAAACCTTGTTTAAGTGTAAATTCATCCATCAAGATGCCAGTTCATTGGAAAACCACATATTTCTTCAATACAAACATCAACAAGATGGCCTATGTTAAAACATCTATCGCTCATGGTTGACTATCATTAGAAACCTAAAGGGCGTATCCAAGGCACAAGGTTCCCACCATCGAGGGGTCTAGAGAAGGATCAGTATCTGCATGGAAGGCAGTTTCCAAACACTAGAAACCTAAAAAACAGTAGATAAGCTATTTACTTAGGAGTTCATGCAGAAACGAGGTTGTTTTAATATCACACACACACACACATATATTTGGTATTGCATGGACTCGTATCAAACCCACTCACCTGGAAAACACGATCAACCCAAAACCATCCAACCAGGTTGGGTCGACTGTTATCTCACTATTTGGGTTGATAGGGTTATAGATATAACCCAAAAGGTCAGGTTTTTAGATCAAGTTTAAAATTTCAAATCCAACCTTCAACATTTCCGCCTGATAATAACAGATACTTCAACAAGATGAGAAAGTCACCTCCACAACTCAAAAAAGATAGTCAACTGTTAAGGCAAATGTGCGGGGGAGCTTCCTCCCTTTTATGAGTGGAGCGGGCTCCCCCTTCAAGTCTGCTGGTGCCGATGTGAAACACAAATGTCACCATCCAAAGGAACTCAAACAGCTATAGATCAAATTGATAGCAGGCTTACACAATTATGAGCCAATCAGCAAATCACAAGATAAAACCATGTTACCAGAAGTGCTTACCTCAACAAATGCAGGACCAAAAAGTTTTTGCTCAGTGTTTCTGATGCATATCTTGTATATTTGATGGCCACAACCATATTCTTTATCCTCTTTGCTTGCATGGCACAATCCAGACTTCCCGTGAGAAATGGCAACACAATGATCATATGCAAGGTATCTTCCAGAAAAAGAGACGAGAAAGCTGCCATAGCAACCATGTTTTACATTAAAACGAGGGGAATTATTTTCAATTCATGCATTGTGTCAAATAACATCACCGTGTTATTAAAAAGGAGAATGAAGGAGATTGAAATCATATTGATGTAAAGTAAAATGCAGTGGAAACTTTTGAAATCATGTTGGGATGGATGCTGAAAAGAAATAAGATCCTTCAAAGATGGAAAAATGTGATCAATCATGAAAAGTCCTTTTAGATTTAACCAAAAAAAAAAGAAAGAAAGAAAGGTCCTTTTAGAGGTTACTAAGGAGATCATATGGTAGAATTGCCCATCATTTTTTATTTGTATCCCAAAATGGGTGCGTCCAATCCATGGTCTCTTGCATTCTGGCTCTCTCTAAATGCCCGTGAAAGTTATTGTATTTTGTAACTAAAATTGTATATTTAATGAAGAAAAAAATTTCAAATAATAATAATCTTAGCTTGCACTCAACTTCTTGCCAACCCAGAATGCAGTAGTTATATATCAATAATATTAGCTTGACATTTTTTTACACAGATGCAGAAAAAACAGTATCATACCGAAATTTAGGCTGGAGGAGATTACTACCACAAGCAACAAACTCCATAGGCTTGCCAGCCTCAAAACAATTAGGGTGAACATAATGAAGACTAGGTGTCCGACCTTTCATATTAACATTCATCAAAGAAATCCCACCTATAATAAATTTAAAAGAAATAAGAAATAAGAAATAAATATGATGGAAAAAAAAGAACAAAATAAGCGCTGATCTTGCCCTATTGACTGAAGTCACTTTAACACAAACTTACCTTTCAAAACACGAAATATCATGTCGTTTAAATAAACAAGTATGGGGCCTCTTCCAAATAGTAAGCATTCAGGTGCATTGATAAAATCCATTATATAGGAAGCAGCATCCTCTTGTAACTGTTCAATGCATCAATAAAGATCTATAAGTACTAATGTTGCAATAAACTGAACAGGTGAAAGAAAGGCAAGCACAGAAACAATATTGAATAATTAACAAAATAAACCTGGTTTTACAAGAATTCTGCCTCAAGAAAATTCATGAAATCATTCGACAAGTACAAACACAAGATTGAACCATTATCAAACTAACTGAACTTGGGAGATTCTCAGACAGCTTCATCCATGATTATAAGTGATCTTTGTCAAAAACAAGTTCAGCATTTTCATGCAATCTTGATGTTCAATTCTCTAAATTAAAATTGAGTCAATCAAATGGTAAAAGAATCAACCGAAAAAAAGTTACTATTGAAACTCTGATAAACAAGAGTTCATAAAAATGTAATAATACATATATGCACCGTACAAGAGATGTCTACAAATGCCATGTGTAATCTATATGCTTAAAACCAACAGAAAATTAGAATTATGATTTTCGTTAATATTATATCAAATTACCAGTGAGAAATGGCAAAGAAACCCCTCCCCACCCATTAAAAGATCTCACAAGAAGGAAAACGGCGCCAAAAAAAAGGTAATGGAATCAGAATAAATGTCATTCAGATTTCTGAAAATGTTTAATAAAATAGCATCAGCCTGTGAGCAACAATCAAGCCGCGATGATATCAATTTAATGTAATATTCACAGCGCTTAAAGTAATGTAGTCTTACAATGAACATAGCATACCTTCCGCCACATAAATGGTGGCATAGTGATGAACACAGTCAGTATAGTACAGCCAGGACGGATGTAGCCCTCCAGCTCAACTGGCATGCTGGCCAACCATTGGAATATCTGCACATTCAGTTTAAAGAATGAACTTTAACCCCTTTTGGATGCAATAAACAATATTTCCTCTCAAAATACTAAACTGCAACTAAAATCTTTTAAAAATACTTGGTGACGTAATCGTCTAGGAAACTCTGCAGGGTTCCAATCATATAGTTTGAACGATATGCGACCTGTTGGACACTACAAACAAAAACTAATCACTATCTTTCCAGATAGAAACAAGCTTTTAGAAAATATTGTAGAACGAAGTTTTGCATATTTTACAAGTGAGGATGCTTCAATAAAGCAGAAAAGCCAAAAAACAAAAAAAATAGCGGAGGAGCCACGATGGCATACAATTCTGACTTACCACAGATGAATAAGAACTCTTATTGTCGCATAAACGTGAAGAAACGGCATATCTCACATTATCTTTCCTGACTACCCGGGCTCCACCAGAAGCTGCGAAAGACATATCGCTCTGGATATTCTGAGAACTAGGAAGCAAGCTAATAGGGGATGCATGCCCATCTTCAGATTCCAATACCCCTTCATCTACTGTATGGTTGCTCAAGCATAAACTATCTGTGCCAAGATCAACTGGTCTATTTCAGCATTTGCCTCAAAAGTAGGGACAAGATATAAGCAGAAAAGAATGTGGGAGTTCAAGTTTCATGGAAGAAATAAATCTCTTTAAAGAGTTCCACTGCTATAATCTATAATAGTATAATTAGCAGGAACTCATAATTGATGGATAAGATACATAACATCATTAAGAACCATCCACCAAAGTAAAGTAATATTTTAAGAACCCCGCGTTACATTGTTGTTGGTAACAATACAACAGACAGGCCATCTATAAGACAAGAATAATAAAAGCAGCATCAAGTTAATTACATGCTACCTTTTCCTACTTCATCACAAGTGGTTTCCTCGGGTGAATGCTCTGCCGGTGTTTCCTTGTCAGTGGCATTCCTAAAATCAGTGGGCTTTCTCCGCCGCCTCTTGTTATGACGTTCCAATTTTCTTCGACAACTACGTTTATCTTCATCAAAATCAGGCAAGATATGAAACCTGGACACGGAGAAGACAAAAATTATTAAAGATGGGTTGGAAGCAATAAAGGAGATTTCTAAGAACCTCATTTGATTCTAATTGCTTCCTAAAAGAGAATGATCTGTTCAACAAATTAAAGATAGGGTATCCATAAACTTTCCTGCGAAAATCCTTCTCTTAATGATACAACCAAGGTCTTTGGAACAATTAACCAAGTAAGGAGAAAATGGGCAATCTTGCCCAGAAACCATAAAGCTTTTATAACTCAATACTATAGCTCAATCAATAAAATTAAGAAGGAAGCCAAAGATACATATAGATATTTCCTCATAAACAATCCATTCAAGCACAATGCCCATTCTTCCAAGAACATAACCAAATTTTCTAAACTAATGCTCTTAAGTTCTCCTAACAACAAATAAGTCTAGCAATATGCAAAATTGCCCTAGCATAGTATATAACATCCTACCAGTGCATGCTTAATTCAAGATTTCAACAATGTTGCATTTTCAAGTGCACAATTAAGCAACTAACTCTCCTATATATAATTCAGGGTAAATGTGCAACCGTAGTTTAGACCAAAAGAAGTACTTTTATAGGTTGGGCAGAGTTACAAATCACACCAAACTCTTCCACACTCCACATGAATATAGAACAGGACAACAACCAATATCACATGATTCAATATTTTTCTCCTTTATCCATCTTCTTTTAACCTTTTTTTTTTTTTTTTATCTCCTTCAACAGATAGAACCCCATAGCGCCATTGCAATTAATTCCCCTTCTAACATGAAGCTAGCCGAGCTTGAACCAGCTACATTTCCCTCTTTAAATAAACTAAATTCAGAATCTCAGATTCAAATAATTAATTAATTGACACACGGAACAAAAAAAAATCGACTTTTTTGTTTAATTGATTGAAAAAAATAAAAAACAAAAAACGGAACTTACTTTCCACACTGCTGGCAATACCGCTTAGCTTGTCCATCAAGAACAACAGAACTCGCAGTCGCACACTGCAAACAAACCCTATGCCTCCGATGATAACCTTTCAGCTTAGTAATATCAGCCTCGCAACCCGGCACCTGACACCGAACACTCCCAACCGCCGTCGCCGGCGCCGTCCTCGCTTTCTTCTTCCCAACCCCGATTACTTCCTCATCATCATACTTCTCATCCAACTCCGGACACGCGCACGGCACTCTTCCGGCCAAGAAATTCTCGCAAATCAGCCTCGGATCCCTCTTCCTCACCCTCTGATCAGACCCCTCCACCGACTCCTCCGTCGTCGTCGTCGTCGTCGTCCCTCCGATCTCCGGTGGCAACTCAACGACCGGACTCCACGGGATATCCAATTGATGATCATCATCAATCGCGAAATCCAACAGATTCCCCCATTCCCACACCGAATTCGATGACGGCTCTTCTTGAATCTCCGGGATCTCCATCTCCGGAACCCTAATTCTCTGATCGGAGATCAGCGTCGCTGGTGTTGTTGTCACCGGTGGTTTTGGAGGGTTCATTTTGGAGAAACCTAGGAGTTGATCAAAGAAGAAGAAGCAGACATGGTGGTTTGGTTGGAGCGGAATTAGCGGAGAAGCGAGCCACCGAGCCACTCTGTGGCTCGGATCGGTTGAACCAACTGGTGTGGGGGTGGGGTCGGTATTACGTGTGGGCTCGTAAGTTTGGTGAGTTTGGAAAACTGAGATGTGAGGTCTAAACGCTAAGCGAATCGAGACATAATGACGACATCTCCAGAAATCTTGCTGTTGTATGATATAATATTGCGTGGAGAGATCTGAGTCGTTGGAGTGCCCTTAATGTGGGGATTGTACGGTGAAGATGGTCTGTGGTTTTGTTTTGAGGTCAGGTTGGAAACATGAGATCGGATAAACCTTGCCAGCCATCTTCCGGGACCATGGTTGGTTGAGTGTAAGCATGGACCATGGTTTGATTGGTTGTGATTAATTTAGCTTGCTTTATACGTTAAAATTATATTTTACGAAGAGAAGAAAAATCCACAACAACTAAATCACGTACAAATATTAATTAAGGTTGCCGTAATCAGCACGAAAAAGCCTTTGTATAAGTACGTGGTAAAAGGAGGTTGAGGAATAAAGGTTACATGATCAAAATTTGTGTTTGTCTTAGTTAGGCATGTAACGCCCTAAAATTTATTTTATTTAGCTTATAATTTATTTGTATTTTATCTAAACTTTATGTGTTTACCTTGACGTGTATATTGTGTATATGTGTTAATTTTATAATAATTAATTATTAGTGCGCCAAATGGTCTTAGGAATATAAAAAATGAGTCTGAAACGTAGTTTTACATAGAAATCGACTGATCACATGCGTGTGAATAAACAAATTTTGATAGTGTTTAATTGTGGATTCAAAATTATTTATTTAAGCAACCGACACCTAATTTTAGCTCACTTGCACGTCTTTTAACTTAAAAAAGAGGGGAAAGAGGATGAGAGAATAAAAGAAAGGAAAATGCTAGGGTTTGAGATTATTTGCTCAAATTTCACCTAAAGTAAGTGTATTTTCTCATTTTCTTCCTAGAATCTCTTTGTACATGTGTAAATGAGCTTTATTTTGACCTAAGTAAGGGTATGGACCACGGATTTGTGGTGACCCTAACCTAAGTTTTACTGATTTTCACTCTTTTAAGTTTGTTTGTGGTTAAAACAACCCTTTAATACTTAGATCTACACTTGAAATACATTTTGCAAGCACTTCACCATATTTTTTGTGGTGCAAAGGGTTAGGGTTTCGTTGGAAACCTTCAGGGCCGTGGTATATGCTATAGATTTGGATTCCTAGGTTAATTTGAAACCCAATAACATCATTTTTTTCAATTTCTAACAAGAAATTTGTGGAGTTAAAAATAATGAACCTAAACTTAGAAAAAGAACTTAGGGTTTGTCATTTCAATTGCATGTCAACTATGTTGAACAAATAACTCATTCTAAATGATTGATGCTGAAATTGAGTGGTTATGCGTGTTGAAAACCCTATATATAGTGTAAAATTAGCCTAAGGCTCGACTTTGCCTAAAATTTGGGCTTTTGCCCTAAATCAAATTAATTAATTAAATTGACGTGGGAATTGTCTAATTTGACCCTAATTGAGTTTAAATGTGGGTTTATGATAGTTGGACTTGTATTAAAATTGAATGAGTTAGTTCAATTTAACTTTATGCCCTAGATTTTTTTTTCCAAATTGGGGCATATGCCATTTATTTACTTGAATTGGGAACTTTTGTTGATTTTGATCAATCTTTCATGGTTTAGAATGATTTGGGCTTGTGTTGGAATTAATGACCTAGACTAAGTATTTGTCTTAGGTTTTAGAATTGGGATTTTATATGTGGATTGGTATAAATGTTGAGGTTGATCATAAGAGATGGAACTCATAATAAGGCGTAGACATGTATGAGCCTATTAGTTGTGAAATTGATCATTATTAGTGTGTTTATGTATGATTGATCATGGTAATTGATGTGTGTGCATGTGATCATGTTTTACAGGATCTTGATTTGCTTTGAAATTCGTGTTGATGCACATGGATAGTAGAGTAGTTGTTCATTTTATTTATTACTTGTGTCATCATATCAAATTGTAATTGTATGTTGAACGTCATGACATGTCATTGAGAAAATGCATATGTTTATTATGTTTTAAATGACATGCATTGATACTCTAGAGGGCTTTGGATGTTTCCAAGCTGAGTTTTCCTAGATGTTGCGATATCTAGGAGGCTTGTGGATGTTGTCAAGCTAACTTTTCTAGAGGGTTGAGGCAGAATCTTTTATAAACGAAGGTTAAGGGTATGAGGCCGACATACCCCAATGGAAGTAGTGTATTTAATACCCCGCTGGCAGGATCATTTCACTTAGGCTGAAAGTAAAATGATCAGGATGAAACAACCCTAGGATGCAAGTTATACTCCAAGATGGAGGACCGACCTACGGTCTATAAATATAACTAAGGGTCGGTGGAATTTTTAAAATGTGCATGAAAATGGTTGAATGTCACTATATGTTTTATGCTTCACATGTTATGAGCATTATTTCATGCATGCATACTATATGGCTTTTATTGATGTATAATTGATGACATAATTGAACACTATTCACTGGGCATCGTTGGTTCACCCTCTCACTCTCTTTTCAGGTCCTTCAGATAAAGGTAAAGGCATAGTATTTGCTTGAGGACCTAACCACTGCAAAAGTTAGGACGTCTTGATGTGAGTCTAGGACTTTTGCACATGGTGATGGACGTCAATTTATGCATATGTATGTGTCTTGTTTATTTTGATACATATGTAATTAATATCACATGTTAAACCTAGGTGGTGAGCAATTGTGTTTATGGTTATATTTGGTCATTGGCCTTGGACATTGATGATGATGAGTCTAGGCATATTGCATGTGAATGTGCATGTCATTGAATTTAGAACTGTTAAGTATATCAAGTTGTGTTTGAAAAATCAAATAAAATTAAGGACTCTATAGAAAGTCTGGTTGAGGCTTGTAGGGTCTCAATCATCTCATAAGGTGATTTAGGGTGGTCGTGGATGCCTACGTCAGGAGTTCCGCCCTGACATTCCGCACATCAATCTATAGGGGATGATGGTCAAAGGTATGGGGTCGCAACAACGTCCATTTAAAAAGAGTAGCCCAACACGACTGCAGTCCTTGAACGTTGATTAGTTTCACTCAAAAGGGAGAGGAAAAGACATGAGAAACCATAAAAAACAAAAAAAAAACATGAGTTTTTATCCGTGTAAGTAATTTTTTTTTTAAGATTATTTAAGTGAAAATTTGATTCTTATAAGTAGCAGTTTTATCAATTTTTTATAACACATTGATAAAAAAAAAAAATTATAACACGTGTTTGTCTTGTGTTTTGCTTTCCGCTTACTTTTGAAATAAAATAAAAATCTCATATCTATCGCATATCCTTAATAACGCACTCCAAAAAAGGTTCCTCAATGTACCACATTAACAACAACTTAAGCATATGGAAGGAGCCTCTCTACTGCTTTTTATTTGTTATATAGTATATGTTATTCAAGTGTAAACATATTTATGTCATTTTTCAAATGTGAACGTTCTAACTCATCTTTCATTTTTACACTTCAATTATTTTCTGTAATCTATAATATATACTTTTTGAACCACTTTCTATGTGCAACCGAACCACCTATCATTTATTTTTGTCCATTTTTTAAAACCCCACTTCATTTATTTTTATTTTTGTGCAACAAAAAAGCAAATCCATCACAGGTACTTTTGTAGTTTTAATTCTCTTTGTCTACTTTTTTTATTTTTATTTTGTATTTTTAAATTTGATTTTTACTATAAGTTTTCCTTTCTTCTTTCATATTTATTTTTTATTGTCATTTTTTATTTTTAAATTTGTGAGAAAAAAACAAATCCGATACTTTTTACTTTTAATACCCTTGGTCTTTTTTCTTTTTTTTTTTCAGTTTGTTATTTAAAATCTTATTCTCTTATCTTCTTTTACTACGTACCACCAACTAATTTTCACCATAAGTCACCCATCGCAGCTACTTTTTAGTTGTAATTCTCTTATTTTAATTTTTTTTTATTTTGATTTTATATTGTAAAATTTTATTTTCTTTTCTTCTTTTACCAAGTACGAACAACTGATTTTCACCATAAGTTTTCTCTGCTTCTTTCTTATTTATTTTTTATTATTATTTTTTATTTTCAAATTTGCAATAAAAAACAAACTCATCACAGGTACTTTTTAGTTTTAATTTTCTTTTGCTAAATTTTTTAAAATTTTTAATTTTAAAATTTTATTTTCTATTCTTCTTTTACTAGGTACGAATTGTAAGTCAAAAATCTTATGAGTTAAGCAATGTGTTATAGGATTGACGATCGACGATGAAAAGGTTGTCATACACACGAATTGTTGAGTTCGATACGTTTTAGATATGAGAGTCACTTCGAGAATATAAACTATAATTATTTGATCTTAAACCTATGTTGGCTAATGAATTCTAGGACTTGAAAGAAGTTGCGAATAGGTTGATATTTATATAAGATCCAACTTCATGTAACTAGGATTACAAATACTGGCAAAAGTCCTAAAAAAAAGGGCAGAAAGTAAAATACATTATTTAGGTGTATTGTCGGTTAGTCTCTATGCAAAAGTCATTAATATTGAATGTCGGGCCTTGCCAACAATTATTGAATGCAAGTCTTATTATTGTCAATAATGGATTATTGGCAAAATGTTGATATAAAATTTTCTATTACTTAAATTGTATTGTACAAGATTTTATTTAATTCTACATATGCAATTCAATCTCTTTCTTTTTATTACATTGGTGAGGACATGTTTTAATTCAGTTATAAAGAATGTATAATTAATTTTTTGTTTTATGCTTAAGAAAAGGGACAAGACAAAAAAAATAACTACAAAATTTGTCTTTTTATGTACTTTTTGTTATAATATTAATGAATCAAACTAATGATAATGTTTAAATTAAATTTAATTACACTTATATTTTTCGTAGATAACTTTGATTATTTATATAAAATTGATTAAGAGGAATATAGTATACAAATAATAAAGTATAACATGAAAGGGTTGCCAAATGTGAATATTATCGTACGTGATCCAAAATAATATATTATAACAACATTTGCGGAATAGTTTGTCTTTTTAAATTATTACTTTAGAAATTCATTCAATAAATTATAAAAATGCATGTGAATGAAAACAAATTATATGTAGTTGACAATACTACACTTTTGAAAATTATATAATAAAATACGCCCCAAGAACAAACTTATATACCTACTTCATATATGTAGACTATAGCTAGAGTTATAGTAATTTAAGCTAGCAAGCTAGCAAGGTTCCATTTAACTTTGAATTTTCCTTGCTTTTGTTTGGTAGTAATTATTATGGTCTACTATCTTCCAACCTTATCACGCTATGACTTTCAAGTAAGCACGTGATTTTGAAAATGATACAAAAAAAATTTGTACATTGTGTTTCAGATGTACTTAACTTTAGCAAAAAAACAAATAAGAGAGTTTTTTTTTTTGGGTTAAGTAATTAATTAGTCAACGAATATTAATTATTATATGTAAACCTAATATACAGTCTCTAACCAAACCCGATTGCCAAGTTGGGTTGGAATTCAAACGAATTAATTAATAACACTACAAAGAAAATGATGCTTGAGCTACTTCACATTAACTACAAAATTTTTCATTTTCATGTACTTAATGAATCAAACCAATGATAATGTTTAAATTAAATTAAATTGCACTTATAGTTTTAGTAGATAACCTTTATTATTTATATAAAATTGATTAAGAGGAATATTATATACAAATAATAAAGTGTAATATGAAAGGGTTGGCAAATATGAATATTATCATGAGTGATCCAAAATAATATATCATAACAACATCTGAGAAATAGTTTGCCTTTTTAGATTATTACTTTATAAATTCAATCAATAAATTATAAAAATGTATTTGAATGAAAACAAATGATATGTAGTTGATAATTCTACACCTACTTCACATATGTAGACTCTAGTTAGAGCTATAGTAATTTAAACTAGCAAGGTAGCAAAGTTTCATTCAATTTTGAATTTTTCTTGCTTTTGTTTGGTAGTAATTACTATAATATGCTATCTTCCAACTTTATCATGCTATGACTTTCAAATAAGCATGTGATTTTGAAAATGAAACAAGAGAATTGTACCCGTGGGTGTTTCAGATGCATTTAACTTTAGGAAAAAAATAAAAGATGAGATTTTTTTTTTGAGTTAAGTAATTAATTAATCAGCGCATATTCATTATTATATGTATACCTAATAAATAGTCTCTACCAAACCCAATTGCCAAGTTGGGTTAGAATTCAAGCCAATTAATTAATAACACTCCGAAGAAAATGATGCTTAAGCTACTTCACATTAATTTGGGAGAAAAATACAAAGCATGGCGTACCTAAAGAAAATGTTGCTTCAGCAATTTTAAGTTAATTATACTTCAATTGCTCAAATTGGTTTCACAACAATATATATTAGGTATACATATAATAATTAATATTCGTTGATTAATTAATTACTTAATCCAAAAAAAGAACTCTCTTCTTTTGTTTTTTTGTTTTTAAGTTAAGTACATCTGAAACACACTTTACAATTATCTTGTTTCATTTTCAAAATTACATGCTTACGTGAAAGTCATAGTATGATAAGGTTGGAAATTAGTAGACCATAGTAATTACTACTAAATAAAAGCAAGAAAAATTTAAAGTTGAATGGAACATTGCTAGCTTAAATTACTATAGCTCTAGCTATAGTCTACATATATGAAGTAGATATATAAGTTTGTTTTTAGGGCATATTTTAATATATAATTTTTAAAAGTGTAGTATTATCAACTACATATAAATTTTTTTCATTCAAATATATTTTTATAATTTATTGAATGAATTTATAAAGTAATAATCTAAAAAGACAAACTATTCCACAAATGTTGTTATAATATATTTTGGATAATTTAGGATAATATTCGTTACTATCTCCACCAAATGCACTCATTCTATTTGATACTTCGTTTTCCGTATCAAAGATATACAACTGCGCGAATTTCGGTTTATCGCCACTCATAGATAGCAATGACCCAATTTTATGATGATTTTGTCCACTTAGTTGGAAAATATATTGACACTTTTCATTATTTATACGATTATCAATATTACCACCAATCGAGGTGCATGCAAATATAAAATTGTACCTCATAATATTTTCTCTAAAATGTGTTGACCTCCTTTTCCCGTCAAAACCTAATAGATTTTGAAGAAATTTGAGTGCTTCTTTTAAAAGAGCCAAACGTATTTTTTCTTCTTGACAACAAAGTAAAAATTGTAGATTTCGTGAAGTCTTGTATTTACCAACTCGTTCTTCATACCAAAGAATTGCACCGCAATATTGACATATATATATGTTGGTTTTCCAAAATTCGAAGGCTCAAAAACTCTTCCTATATGAAAAAAATGTTTATTTAGTATTTATTCTTAATAGATTTATAAAATATTAATAGTTGAAAATAAAAAATATTTGTATAACTATTCTTACTTGTAGTAGATGTATTTTCTGAACCACTTCTATTTGTAGGACTTTTCCTTGATGCATGATACATAGCAAATCTATTTCTAGTTAATTGTCTTCTTCCATTATCCCTATAACAAACTCTTTGATGAAATTGTGTTCTTTTTTCTTCCATAATGGTTCATCTATGTAATCTCGTGATTCTACGTCTTTCAATCTCATCCGTATAAAATAGTAAATTAGTAATTATAAGCAATATATAATACATTAAAATGTTTTGTTGTATATCTTATCTAAAATTTGAAATCTCGGTTCTCAAGTGATTTATTATTATAACTACAATTTTAGATGAGTAAAGTATGCTACAACTTGATTTATAACTATAACTATAAATATTATATTCTAATAAATGAATGGAAATGATACTAAAATTATTAAATAAATGCAATGCTCAATAGTGGTCCTTAAATCTTACGATTGATTGTTTGATTCGATGTCGTTGGAAGACTTGCAAGAATCAACCTAACAATCAAAACATCAAATTATTTTAGTACTTTGTTTATAAAAATCTAAAATTTTTGACAATGTCTAATAAGTTTCATATTACTTAGTACAATTTTATTTCTTCTCCTTTATCAAATTTTTTTTTTGGTAGAAATAAATTTTATAGTTATTTATAGCCTTATCTCTTTGCTTTAAAGTAAACATGAGGCTTGTCAATACAAAGACGAAATTAGTTTAATGTTTTGTTCATAAAAATATAAAGCTTTTGTCAATGTCTAATAAGTTTCATATCACCTTTACAATTTTATTTCTTCTCCTTTATCTTTTTTTTTTGTCGGAAATAAATTTTGTAGTTATTTATAACCTGGTCATTTTTTTTTTTTTGAAATAAAACACAAAAGTAAGTATATAATCTTTATAGCTAAATCCATTCATGTCCTCGCTAATATAATAGTAAGAAAGTGATTAAATTGTATATGAAGAATTAGACAAAATTTTGTACATTAACATTTAATTGATAAATAATTTTATATGAATATTTCGTCAAATAGCCAATATTTACAATAGTAAGAACGTAAATTAAGGTATACCTCTGAATGTGCGTGCATGTGTATAATTCATAATGGTTGTAATAATATATGTTAAAATGTAATTTAACCTATGAATATAGAAAAATATAATTTTATACAGCACTTTACTTTTATATATTACACAATTAGATGAAGAATACATAAAACCACCTATACCTAAATCAGATATGTGAAGCATGTATTTACCTAGCTATATAACGTTTTTTTTTAATAATTAGAATAATAATAACAAGCAGCTATTTATATAAATGTTTGTTTCAACTACAAATAAAATCATTAAAAATAAGCAAGCACAACGTGATAATTAATTATATTTTCGAATTGAACTACAATGAACAATTTTATTGTTTATAAAATCTCGACTTTATGTAGACTAAACATTTGCCTTGCTATTAGATATACTTATAAGTAAATAAAAATAATACCGCCCATCGGGGCGGGGCTACAAACTTGTTGCTTTAAAAAATGAGTCTTGCGTGTATCATTAATGATTTTTTTTTCCTCGTCTTTCTCTTATATATTTTTTTTAATGTTTCTTAAAAAAAAAAAAAAAACAAACTATGTAGTAATAATAGTTTGGTTTCTATTATTTGCTCATCTTTGTTATAATTTATAATAATGAATAATGCCATAGAAACATATGATGAAATACGCAATAGACATTTAATCTATAATTGAATGAATGTTAGCATTCACATAACATTTTACTTTAATAATTATATATATAGTTGATTTTATAAAGTTTTATTCTGATTATGAGTAGGTCTTTGACAATTATAGAATCAATGAAATTTAAAGTTAGTTGATAAAAAAAACTTAATGTCAATTATAAATGTACCCGCCAAACCATTTATTTTGTATCATTGTTAAAAATTTATAAAGTATGTGGCTACATCTAAAATTACCCAAAACTTATATTGAATTAAGCTCAGTATAAAATTCAAAATAAATATAAGATTATTTGTTTACAAATGAGTTGATTTGGGAAAAATAAGGGTCAATTAAGGACCAAAGCAACAAGATATATCTATGAGTTGGTTTTGAAAAATTAAGGGTCAATCAAGGACTTTACACGAAGAAGTAACTTCATTTGAATTATACCGCATCTCATAACGATGTACACATGGATTTTTTTTTTAATTATTTCTGAAAAAATCTTCAAAAAGCTACGAGTGCCTCTTTGCTTGCTTCAAAAGACACTGCATGTTTGGACAAGTATGGATTCTTTTAAGGAATGGATGGCCATGGTTCTGAGGCCACGAGGCCTTCCTGAATAATCGGAGCACGTACATTAAAACACCATCCTTAAAAGTTAAATTTTAATTAATTGATATTAATTAATAAGAACCAACGATGTACATCTAAACTTTTTTATTTAAAATCGTAAGTTCGATTATATTTTTTTACAAATAAGTGAGAGCAAGATAATGATAATTAGTTCACATTATTTTTATCTGAGTCTTTTATGTCTTTCGCGTTGTGCTTATCGCTAAATACAGGGTATCGAATAAAAATATAAGATAAAAATTATTTTTCTTAACTTTAAAGAGAACTAGTATTTTAAAAATAGAAACTAATAAGAAAGACTTTGAATGAGCAGTTTTTTTTTTATAAATTCTCTTACACTTTATTTAAATAGGTAAGTTGTGGAATTTGAACTCCTGATTTTTTATTAAATTTTTTTAATTTTTTTTTTTATAAAAGACAAGTGAGGAAAAAGGAAAAAGACAAAAAAATTAGAAACAGCTTAAAGGTGGAGTGAGTAACGTCCATACATATGAGCGAACAGTCTAAACAAAATTCAGGAAACGTTTTCAATCGTTTTCTCAAAAACGAAAAATGTTTACTGAATTTTCCTTCCATGGAAAAACAACAAATTTTCATTGTTTTTGAATTTTTCTTTTGTCATATACATAGGAGAAAGAATCACGGGACATGAAATGAAAATGCTGAGAAGAAGAAAGAGGAGGGAAATACACTGCAACTGATGCAGATGAACAGCTAACGTTCCTAGGCATTCTACTAATCTATCATGGGACATTAGGAACCTAATGTTCTTTTGTATCTATATCTATTATAATATGACAAGAATACTCCTGTAGTTGACAGAAAATCCTTTTCATTTTTTTTTTATCCAAAATCTCTTTAAAACCTTTTTCTTATTTTTGTTTGTAAAAATCCAATTTTATTATCAATAATGATAAAACGATGATTTTATAGTTAACTCACAATTTTACCCACATTCTCTACATTTGAGGCTATTCTTTAGTTCTTTTTTCTTATTATACACTTCTAATTTAAAAGTTTATACTACTACTTACCATCTTACCCTAATCTATACTTTAAAAAAAGTTTTTGTGTCATTATTTATTTATTTATTTTTTAATTTTTCATGCGGTATCTGTCCTGGCAGTGAGATTAATCCACATTCGAACATTATAGGAGTATTATGCAACTCTTTTCAAGTGAATATGATTAAAATGAACACGAGTTTCGATCTTGAAATCTTTATTCTTTAACCACCTTTTTACATAGAACCCGACTATTAGTGTTGAGTTGTATTTGTGCCATTATTTTGGGATAGAAGAAATAGAACCAAATCCAACGGCCAGGATTGATTATGGCCTTTTCAAAAGTCTACCAAATTTGTTTGAAAACCGCCAAAAAAGCAACGAAGCGACGAAAATCAAATCTTCGCCGTCGCTTAAATTCCCGCGAAAAGACACGCCACGTTGGCGATCCCCGTGATGCACAAAAGCCAATCAGAAACGAGACTCCCGCGCTATTTAAGCACTGGAACAAAGAATACTCAGAAAATCGAGTTTTTCCCCAAACTTTCGAAGAAGATCTCGTTAGGGTTTCACGATGAGTTCTACGGCGACGACGAAGGGCGGCCGTGGTAAATCAAAGTCGTCGAAGTCGGTCTCTCGGTCTTCAAAAGCCGGTCTTCAGTTTCCGGTCGGCAGGATCGCGAGGTATCTCAAAGCCGGACGTTACGCCGAGCGTGTAGGCGCCGGAGCTCCGGTTTATCTCTCCGCCGTTCTTGAGTATCTCGCAGCCGAGGTTTGTGATCGATCTTGTTTTCTTACTGAAAGAAATTGAATGTTTGTGTAGATCTGATGTTTGGTCGGTGGAATCTTGACGAGTGTGTTCTGATGGTGGTGTTTTTTTGCAGGTTCTTGAGCTTGCTGGAAACGCTGCGAGAGATAACAAGAAGAATCGGATAACTCCTAGGCACGTACAGCTCGCTGTGAGAAACGATGAGGAATTGAGCAAGCTTTTGGGATCTGTGACGATCGCGAATGGAGGAGTTTTGCCAAATATTCATCAGACTCTGTTGCCAAAGAAGACTGGGAAGGGGAAGAGCGACATTGGATCGGCTTCTCAGGAGTTTTAGGGTTTTTTAGTTGTTCGGTTAAGTTTTCTTCTTCCTTGCATGTGTAAATAGTAATATACGCTTTTTTTTGTCAGTGACATAGTTTGGTAATTCATATAATTACAGCTTTTCCCTATGTAATTTAATTCTGTGAAAATAGCAGGCATCGGAATTTTTTGCTTTTAGTGGCATTGATTTCCATTTTTTCTGCTTTACGTTTCACAAATATCTTGAATGATTAACGTAAATGTATTGATCAATTATTTTGAATGTAGAACCTAAGGCCTTTTTTTTTTTTTTTTTTTTTTTTTTTAATTTTAAAAAAAAGTCTTAGAATTTGAATGCAAATCTGGGTTGAATTTGAAAAATAATCAAATAAAATTTATTCGGATAAAAAATGTTTTCTGAAATACCTGGTATATAATTCACAATGAGGGGAGGAGTTATGGATTTACTTGAGATATCAATATATCATATTGGTCGAGGAATCTTAGATTTTGTAGATTAATTCAATTAGCCAATAATTCCTTTGATTTTTTAGACTATTTTTTAATTGTACGATTAAATACTTGGTAGTAAGGAGTCAACTTATTTTTGTTTTTGTTTTCTGTTATCTGTTTTTTTTTTAATTAATTTCTGAATTTTTGTTAGTCAAATAGTTTAAAAAAAAATAGACCATGATCTTTGGTAGAATAGTGAGGGTGTGATTCAATGAAATCTAAAGTTGATGGCAAACTTTGATAAAGCTAAAACTTTTTAACAGTGGTGTGTTATTTTTATTATAAATTTTTAAATTATTTATTATTTTTTAATATAAAATTATTTAATAAAATTTTATAAAAAATAAATTTATTAATAATTTTGTAGTAAGATGCTAAAATTCTTTTTAATCACTTATTTTTAAAATTATTCTTTTTCATTATTTTAAATCCATTGTAGTAAGATGCTGAAGTTCTCTCTACACGTTGGTTTAGTAAAGTGGCTTTCAAGAAGACAATGCAACAAGTCTGGTCTCCCAAAAGAGAGATCAATATCTTTGAAGTTGGTTCTGACCGCTTCATGATCCAGGTCAGTCACGTCATCAACAAAAAGAGAGTTATAGAAAACGAACCATGACATTTCAATCGAGCTCTTTTTATGTTGGGGGAAGTTGAAGAATCTGTGCAACCTTGTAAAATTGAGTGTAGGTCCACAACCTACCCCTCATCTTCATGACAAAAAAGGTTGGAATTCGTGGAGATGGGCGACAACCAGGGAGGGAAATATTGGGAAAAAACCCTTTGTTTAAGGGTTCGACTTGATGTCTCCAAACCCTTACGAAGGGGAATTCGAGTGAAGGTGGATCCTGGAGAAAAGCCAATATGGGTTGACTTCCAATTTGAAAAACTCCCTCTTTTTTGTTTTAATTGTTGAATGTTGGATCACTCCCTGCGATACTGCAAACTAGGTGAGGTTTCAGCCGGTGAATCATCCCCAAATTTACGTTATGGAAGTTGGCTGAAGGCACAAGAACCTTGGTCTACGCAAAGGTTGAAGATCAACATAACCCGACTATGGAGGGGAAGGAGCGCCGACGCTCATCGGAGGAGTTTTTCGACGAGATTCTGGCAACAGACGGTGGATCGGCTGGCATCTCAAATGGGCCCCTAGTGGATAGCGCGACCATAGGGCCTGTCAGCTCCTTTGACACAATCCACTCCACAAGTGTGGTTTTGGACGGTGCCATGGAAAAAAAGATTGAAATGGGCGGCTTGAATACAAAAGTAATTGGAGGTAAGAGACTGACAGATGAGGGTAGTAATATGGTGGATGCGACACGTTATGACACTGAGGGGGGCCTAAGGATAACCCCACCATATCTTGTGCTGTTCTCGAGGGGAAGATCCTGTCTAATGATCCGCTACAGCATGGTGACCCCTGCTACGCCACCTACGTCTCACAAAATCCCTCCTGTTGAGGTTGTTTAGGCTGCCACGTTTCCTATAACACTGCCATCTGCCCCATTTAGTTGCCACAGGGGGCTCTGCTGGAGAAGACAGGATAGGTGGACACAGGAAAACCAGAGTGATAGAGGACAGACGGCCAAGGTGATTGATTCTGGTGGAAAGGAATTAAGGATAATAGTGACTGCTACCCAAGGTCCCAACAAGAGAGGAAAAGTTGAATGCGCTGGGACCCACAACTGTGGAGGAAAAGGGAAGAAAGTAAAGGTTTCGGATGGCCCAAATGTATCGTCTCTATTGGCGGGTGCTGCTGGTCAGGCCCGCCGATCACAATGTTAATCCTAAGTTGGAATGTCTGGGGGCTTGGGAACCCTCGGACATTCAACGATCTTCGGAAGGTGATCTCCTCAAAAGATCCCACAGTAGTGTTCTTGATGGAAATGAGACTGTCTCAATCAAAAACAACTAGTTTGAGAACAAGGCTGGGTTTACACGGTTGTATTGCTGGTCCCAGGAATGGTGGTGCTGGTGGTGGTGGTGGTGATGTTTGGGTGAAATCTGATATGGGGCCGAGCTGGAGACTAACAGGCTTCTACAGTGATCCTAATGGGGCTGCTAGATCTTCATCTTGGAATTTGCTTTCTAGGCTTCAGGACCACTCTTGCCCGGAGTGGTTGGTTATTGGGGACTTCAATGAGATCCTTGGAATGAACGAGAAAGCTGGAAGTACAATTATACCTCAAGGTCAAATGGACAAGTTCAGACAAGCTATTGAAGTTTGTGGCCTTGATGATCTGGGATTTAGTGCTCCACCTTTTACATGGAACAATAGGAGAGTTGGATCTGACAACATTCGTGAACGATTGGATCAGGCGTTTTGTTCCTTTCAATGGAGGGCTTGAGTTTCTTTGATGGGTTGTAATCACCTGGAGTGTATAGGGTTTGATCACAGGCCAATTGTTGTGGAATACCAAGCTTCAGTTGGTAGATCTCCACATGGCGAAAAGCAGAGGAACTTTGAAGCCCTGTGGACTGGAGAATTAGAAGCTAAGGAGATCGTTAACTCAGTATGGAACTCACCAAGTGGGGATCTCCTTGATAATATGATTAGATCATTCCTTCACAATAGTATGTGGGAACTTCAACGTTGGTGTTGGAAGAAGTTTGGATGCCTCTCCAAACAAAATTCCAAACTTAGGGAAGAATTAAATGAGCTCTATGATGGTGTGCAATCAATAAACTCAGGCCTTAGAGCTAAGTCCGTTGAAGCTCGTTTGAAAAACTTCTAGTCAATGAAGAGATGTACTGAAGCCAGAGAACGAAAACTAACTAGCTAAAATTTGGCGATAAAAATACAACTTTCTTTCATGCCAAGACAAAAGCTAGACAAAGAACAAATCACATCAGGCGCATGAAGAACAATGCTGGAACTTTTGTGTCGAACCCAAAGGATATTGGAGGAATCATGGAAGACTATTTTCAGAAGTTGTTTTCTACCTCCCACCCAAGCGGATGATCGGATAGAAGAGGTTTTGGAGGGTGTGGATTGAGTCGTTTTAGAAGTGATGAACCAACAACTTTTGGCTCCTTTTTCTGCCATCGAGGTAAATAATGTTTTATTTTTAATGCCTCCGCTTAAAAGCCCTGGCCCTGGCGGTTTAACAACCCACTTTTTTCAATTTTACTGGGACACTGTTGGTGAGACCTTCTATAATGCTCGTCTTTGGTGCCTTAATAATAATGAAAAGATTGAAGATTTCAATCAAACTTTTATCACTCTTGTCCCAAAAACAAAAAATCCAACCAACCCCATTGATTTCAGGCCTATTAGTTTGTAATTTATTAGGTAATGACCAAGACAATAGCGAATAGAATGAAATGTATGATGCATAGTTTGATTGCTGAAAACCAAAATGAATTTATTAAAGGCAGATTGATCTTGGACAACATTATCTTAGCATTCGAACACTTACATCATATGAAATCTCTTAGGGGGAATAGAAATGGCTTAATGGCTTTAAAACTTGACATGAACAAGGCGTATGATCGTGTTGAATGGCCCTTTCTTTGTGCTATGATGGAAAAAAATGGGATTTTCCCCTCAATGGACTCAACTAGTAATGAAACGTGTAACAACAGTTTCTTCAGTTGTTATCATAAATGGTAGAGTCTACGGTAGTATTTGACCTTCTAGAGGCTTCGGAAAGGAGATCCCTTATCTCCCTATCTCTTTCTATTATGTGCCGAAGGCCTTTCAGCTAGCCTTAAACTTGAAGAACAAAGGAATACCATTGTTGGCCTGAGAATTGCTAGGGACAACCCTAGGTTGTCCTACCTCTTGTTTGTTGATGATTGTTTGATTCTTTGTACAGCAGATTCAGCCAATAGTTATTCCATCCAATCTTTGCTTAGAAGGTATGAAGGAGCATCGGGTCAACAAGTAAACTTGAATAAATCGTCTCTGTTCTTCGGTTCAAATGTGGGGGAAGAAGCAAAACAATGGTTTATCAATAGACTGGGTATCAGTAACAGTGTTCCACACTCAAAATACTTGGGTCTTCCTTCCTTGGGTCACAAGAGTACGGTGCAAATGTTTCATTTCATCAAAGATAGAATATGGAACTCACTCCAACATTGGAATTCTAGATTATTTTTAGCTGGAGGGAAATAAGTATTGATCAAAACAGTTGCCCAAGCCCAGCCAGTATTCTCAATGAGCTGTTTCAAAGTTCCAAAGTCATTATGCCACCAAATCAAATTTGATGTTTGCAAGGTTCTGGTGGGGTGATGGGTTAGGCGCTCAAAAAATTCATTGGAAAAGTTGAGATTCAATGTGAAAGCTAAATCTCTTGGGGCTTAGGGTTTAAGGATTTGGAGGCATTTAACAAAGCTCTTCTAGCCAAACAAAGCTGGAGAATTATTCAAAACCCGGACTCTCTTTTTAGCCGAGTTCTGAAAGCCAAGTATTATCCCCGATCATCATTTTGGGACGCTCACATCCGGGGAGGTGTTTCTAAGATTTGGAGAAGCATTTTGTGGTGTAGGAAGCTGTTGAGTAAAGGCATTAAATGGAGAGCGGGTAACGGTTCAAGCATTGACATATTCAAATACCCTTGGCTCCCCCTTCCGTACTCCTTTAGACCTATCATAGCTGCAACTAGCCCCCAACAATTCATGGTTGGGGATTTTATTGGGGATAATGGCTTGTGGGACATTGAAAAATTAGGAGAGATGCTTTTGCCGATCGATGTGGAATGCATTGTGAAGATTCCTTTAAGCCAAAGAAAACCCCCTGATAGATTGATATGGCACTTCACAAAGAATGGATAATATAATGTAAAGAGTGGGTATTGGGTCCAAATCCAAGATCCTCGTGCAGCTGAAGCATCACAAGGCCGCCAATTTAAAGGAATGCAGGCAAAACTCTGGAATCTCCCCCTTCCTCCCAAGGTTAGAATCTTTGCCTGGAGACTATTGAACAATGTGTTCCCCACTTGCAAAAATCTTTGGAGTCGGAAGATAATCCCATCTTAGACATGTTGGTTATGAAAAGAGGACATTGAATCAAGTGGCCATGCTATTGGCAGATGCTATAAAGCTGAGGAGGTGTGGAACTTAGCCTCCCACGAGATGGAGAACATCCAACTTTTGAACTTTCTCAAAATGAGGGACTTTGAGCAGCTATTTGCTCGTGCTTGCAAATTGGACTTTGAGAGGATTTTCATGTTTTGCCGGGGCTTATGGAGTGAACGAAACAAATCCAAGGTGGGAGAAGTTGAGCAATCAGCTGAGACAATAGTCAATATGGCTAATATCCTTAGAGGCAAATTTCAGATTGCAAATAATTCATGTTGCTTTGTTGATGGACAACGGCCTTCACATCCTGTTAGGCGATCCAAATGGACTCCCCCTCCCCATAATCAGTTTAAGCTTAATGTTGATGCTTGTGTGATGGATCTCCATGGCGTGACTAGTGTTGGCGCGATCATCCGAGACTCGTCTAGTCACCCCATTGCAGCCATTGCAAAGAAAATTCTAGTCTCCAGCTGGCACTTGACACTGGTATTCCTTTGGATATTCTTGAAGGTGATTGTGCTTATGTGATATCGACATTATTGGCTCCAGTTGTTGATCACTCTAAGGAGGGTGAAATTACCCACGAGTGCATCTGCCTTTTGAGGGCTTGGCCAAATATTGTTATTCAATTTGTCCACAAAGAAGGAAATTTATCAGCCACCTGTATTGATTCCTTTCAAGTCTGGCTTGAGGAAGGCCCCTCCTATAATTGAAGATGTTTTGATTGAGGAGGCTTTTCCTTTGCTCCCTTCTTAATGAAGTTTGGCTTTTCATAAAAAAAGAAGAAGAAGTTGCCCTTAGTTTTAAGTGTGGTTTTGGTTTGACTATTTTTTGAATTTTAAAATTTATTATTTCTTTTTGTTGTATCAAATACGTAAACTATTAAAAGATTGAATCATGTAATCAAATTACAATCAAAGTTAAAAAATATCAAGTAATAACGTGTGAACTATATGTAACCTCATTAGGTCAAAGTAATGCACACGTGTTCGTTCTTAGGCACAACGTAGTAAGTTAGATACGTAGCATCGTGACTATTTTATCAGAATAGCACTTATCTCTCAGAAAAAGCTAAAACCCTAAACCCCTTTTTCACAAGCAGGACCAAATCCAACGGAAATTGAACACAATCGATCTAAAGGTAAGATTTTTCTTTTATTCACCCTAATTTTTTGTGCACCACTAGGGTTTTTCTTGTCTGTTTGAATCGTTTGATTTGAAATTTGCTTATTTTTCTCTCCATTTTCAGTCGCATTGAAGTAAAAACGAGAGACAAAGAAGGAAATGAGCGCTTTCAAGGCATTCAAAGCGTCTGTGCCGATTTCATGGAGCCCTAACCTGTACATAACATTGGTGAGAGGTATTCCGGGGACTCGAAGGCTTCACAGACGCACTTTAGAGGCTTTACGCCTTCGCAAATGCAACCGAACTGTCATGAGATGGAACACACCCACTGTTAGAGGGATGATCCAACAGGTTCTTGAAAAAAAAAAAAAAACATAGAAGTTGATTATGATCCGCAATTGTTCTTGTTTTGAGTTTAATTGCTCCTTTTTTTTTGGTGATTTGACTGTGTAGGTTAAGAGGTTGGTTGTGGTTGAGACGGAAGAAATGTTCAAGGCCCGGAAAGAAAATGAGGTGAAACATCGAGCATTGCGGCCACCGTTGGTTTTTAATCATCAGCAACCAGTTACTACAACTGAGGAGTCGGCTTGATGAGCTTTTGAGATTCTTCTTTGCGGGTTTGTGCTTTCTGCTACTTCTTTCGATTAGGGTTTTTTTTTGGGGGGATAAATTAGATGTTTCTTTTTGTTCAATTGTTTTTGTGAAAATAACTATCAAGTTGATTGTGGTTGATCTGTTAAAATTCAAATATCTTTTGACAATTATGAAAATATTGAGATTGTTTGTTTGGATGTGAAATGGGAGACCTTTTAAGAGAATGTTGAAGGAAACTAGGAAAGTGTCTTTAATTTGTCATACAACATAGCAATATGATTCCCTTTGGAATTAAGTTTACGAATTCTTTGTTTTTCTCTTGATCAATCCTCTAAAGAAGATGACAAGAGTAAGACATTGATTTCTTCACTCGCATCTTTCATGTTAAATTACATTGTCAAACTAAGAACCAGTTGACATGTGAAATTCTTTTTGGATGGCATGAGGTTCTCTACCTCTAATTTTTTTCGTGCCATTAATTTTTTAGGTGGTTGATCTCTCTTCTATAGGGGACATTTATTAAATTTTGTTACTCTTGCTAAGCCACATACCAGTGGGAAATACTTTTGCTCGTGACAACATGATGAATTATGACTCCTTTTTATCTATGATGATACAATCTTTAGAGAAGAGCTAGCCTTATCTGTCTTACCACCATATGAGGGCCCAAAAATAGTCTGACATTACTAATGTTTAATATTCATCGTCCATGGTCTTGAGAAGATAGCTGCTGGATATGAACACGGGGACTTTGGGCATTTGCTTAAATCATACCAAATTGGTGAATTATTCATCCTCTAGATGTGACAATTCTTGAGTACCATGGACATAGGCTATACAAATGGATTGGTGTATACACTGAATAATTTGAAATTAATTTTTAGTTATTATTGCGGGTTCTAATATGTAAACAACATCTTCAATGTGGAGGTAAGACTGCATATTGTCCCTTCCTCAAGAACCTTGCAATGGCAAGAGCCTCGTGCACTGGGTAGGTATGCCTTTTTATTTGTTGCCAAGATAGATGAAGGTAACTCATTTCTAATATTTATCATTGTAAGGAGAAAGGACTTGTGCCATCTCTAAGCAGATATTGTTCAAGTTGTAGACACTGTAATGATGTTATTTTCTGCTCAATCTTTGCCAACTTTTCCATCTTGGTACTTCCATCTTAAAATTTCCTTCTTTTTTTTGTTCGTTAGGACTGTTGTGAAGTGGATGTACTTGGAGCGAAGTTGATGCTACTCAAGACATAGAGATGGCTGATCTTGATACTCTTCTTAGAATGGTAATAATAATTGATATATATACAGCTCAACCATTCATGTGGTTGGTTGGTTGGTTGATCTGTGGAAGAGAAATGCATGTTTTGAGAACACATTTCCATAATTTGTATGAAACTTTGTTCATCCGGTGCATTAAAACTTGTATATTATTATTAGCACTCTAAATTGATATGTTCTCTTTGGTGAGACTTTGTGAACACCATTTGTTGCCTTGAATAATGAGTTGGGAAGTTGGTGCTTCAAACAATGAAGCAAGATGAATATGGATGTTTTAGCACCTTGACATGAATTGAGTTTTTTTGTTATTGAATTAAGATTAATCTTTAGGGTTAACTTGGGTCAAGACCACAAGTATTAGTTCTTGAATTCCAACTGGAAGATCTAAATGGGATTTAGATTGAATCATTTGATTGATATATCCATGAGAAATGTAGACTCATTTTCGGGATCTTATTGTATCAATTAAGTTATACTTTTACTTCTTCCATTAATGTATTTTACAGAGTAATGTATCTTGTTACATAACCAGGTTTATTTTTAAATCAACAAAATGGATATATGAGGAGGGGTTGACCTTATTCCCGACAAGGAATATTATGCTTGTGTACTCCCGTACATTTGGAGAATACCTCATCGCACTTGTGTTCAAAGCCAAAGTTATTGTTTTTCGGTAAACTAGGTGGTGTCTCCCGTGCTAGCTTTTTTAGCACCACAAAGACTGATAAACCTGGGGACAACCGCTGAGGGGATTTTGGTGCCATCTCCATTGTGGCGGATGAGTGTAGTTCATGACACAAGCACTTCACCCCTGACAAGTTTGTGCCACCCTACCCTTTGCAGCATGTGCAATGTAAGACATACATGAGATAGAGTATAATTAGGATTTTAATTTTATTTATTTTATTTGGGTTATTGTTTAATTTAGAGTTTCATTTTAATTAAGATTTTAGTTGAAATTTGGGTTTATTTAAAAGTTCTAGTTGGTGAGAGTTTAGAAATTATATTTAATTATAAATATTTTAGGAGGTAATTTGGAAACCACCCTATTATTGATTATTGATTGAATTTAATTTTATCGCTTTACTTGGTATTGTGCTGTTAATATTTGAACCACGAGACAAGGGCTTGTTGCTTTTGGGCAAGGTCGTCTCATTCCACTTTACAATGCAGAGATTTGAAGCTCTACCATTGAAAGTAACAGTCCTATTCTTGCTTTTGGGCAAGGTCGTCTCATTCCACTTTACAATGCAGAGATTTGAAGCTCTACCATTGAAAGTAACAGTCCTATTCTTGCTTTTGGGCAAGGTCGTCTCATTCCACTTTACAATGCAGAGATTTGAAGCTCTACAATTGAAAGTAACAGTCCTATTCTTGGACTAGAGCGGCGCTTTGGTGGATGGACCCGGAGTTATTACATAATTAGGTTTCAAGCACCAATTTCTAATATTATACAATCATCTTCTTCTTCTTTTTTGAAAAATTTATCAAAATAATACTGTAGAAATATTACTTTACAAAAATAGTATGTCTTTTTTAAAAGTATATTTATAGCATGTTTGACCTTGTAAAAAGTTAAAAATGTTTCTTCCTCCTTCAAGCTTTAAATGTCAAATATTTTTTGTAATGAATTCTCATTTTACAGTGCTTGTAATTGCACTTCTCTACGAAGACAATCTTGCAATCACAACTATTTTGTGAGTATGTTCATGACATTCAAAGCTAGTCTAAGCAGATTCACTTTGAAACAAAACAAAAACATGAATTTCTTTAATGTTAAAAATTTATTTAGTTTCGTCATTTTATTCGTTTTAGAACAAAGTTACACTTAATCTCCAAAAGTTAAATCTCAAATGTTTTTCGAGTTGTAGACGCTTGACTGATATATCAGTTCACGTATTACTAATATATCAATCATTTCTTGGGATAGAGATGACTACATAATATATCATTGATATATCAATCATTTTTTTTCTTTTTGTAAAAAAATGTTTGACTAATAAATCGTTTATATCTCTATCGCACATTATATATTATATAAAGGAAGAGAGTTATAGAGGAAAAATGAAGACCATTTTCTATTAAACAATAACATTTTTGACTTTTTATAAGGTCAAACATGCTATACATATGCTTTTAGAAAAAACATGTTATTTTGGTAAATTTCCTTTCTTTTTAAAAAAATGAATATTATACCATCATGTTGTTTACAATATGATTGTATAAATAAATAATTCAATGGGTCTTTAAAAAATTTGCTTAAATTTTTTTTTTTAAATGTTTTCCTATTTTTTAATAGTTTGCTTATTAGTAATTGCTTCTTCATAATTGATTATTTGAATGCATATTTCACATTGAAGAAGCATTTTCTAACCCTACTATCCATATCTTCTAATAAAAAAATCATTACTTGATATTTGGGTTTTGCCCGTGCAAATAAAAAGAGTTAACTCTCAATATTAACCTAATAATTAATTACCTTGCTAATATTAATAATAAAAAAGAAAAAAGTGGCTTTTTTTTTTTTTCTAAATAGCCCAAGAAATTCCATGCTGGCGATCCGTGTGCCACTGAGTTCCACAAATCAGAACAATTCTCTTCCCTTCCAACGTTCTTGCCCGTGCCTATATATAAACAAACTCACACTTTCCCTCTTCTCTAAGCCCTGTGCCGCCAAAACCTAAAGAACCCAAAACTCAAATTCAAATTCCTTCGTTCGCAATTCCCTTTCCCAAACTAGGGTTTCCAAATTTCACTTTAAACAGAGAAAAATGAGTTCCACAGCTTCAACCAAGGGCGGTCGCGGCAAACCCAAGTCCTCCAAATCCACTTCTCGTTCCCAAAAGGCCGGTCTCCAGTTTCCCGTCGGAAGGATCGCCAGATTCCTCAAGTCCGGCAAGTATTCCGACCGAATCGGCGCTGGCGCTCCGGTCTACCTCTCCGCCGTTCTCGAATACCTTGCCGCCGAGGTAAGCCAATTTATGTCTGTGAGATTCTTAGTTTTTGATTGTTTTTATGCTTTTGGTTGTGGATGGGAAGTGTTTACGGCTAGAAATTCTGGTTTTTAAGGTTTTGGAGCTTGCGGGTAATGCGGCGAGAGATAACAAGAAGAATCGGATTGCTCCGAGGCACATACAGCTTGCGGTGAGGAATGATGATGAGCTGAGCAGGCTTTTGGGAGCTGTCACGATTGCTAATGGCGGAGTTTTGCCGAATATTCACCAGACTTTGTTGCCCAAGAAATTGGGGAAGGGGGGAAAGGACGAGATTGGATCTGCGTCTCAAGAATTCTAGGGGTTTTTTTTTTTTTTTTTTCTTTTTCAAAACCATTTTTTGGATAGCTTTTTGTAATATTTTTTTGGATCCCTTGGATAGATGAAGTCTATTTTTATATATATATATATATATATATATATATATATATATATATATATATATATATATATATATATGTACTAGAAAATCTGTTGATATAATGTTTTTTTTTTTTTGTATGAAAGTAGCTCAGATTGGAAAATGTCTGTGGTAATGAAATATGTTTGATGAAATTCGAAGTTTTTTTGGCCTCTCTTTCTATTCTTCTTGAAGAATCTCTTTCAAGGATAACAAAATTTTATTGCTTTTCAGGCCGTAATCAGTCCATTAATAGCTAAATATTGACGGCTTGTAAAATTTCAATTTTAATTGTTTTGTTACTGTCTTTATCTGCGTTCCTTTTATTTGTGTGGCTGAGAGTAAGGGAAAGTAAAATCCTTCGTCGAGGAGTTATAACTTAACAGTTTGTGAGGTCATTTCCTGTGTTTAATATTGTTAGATTCTTGGGTTTCTCGTTTCATCTCGGAAATGGGTACGGCGATTTTCTATGGGGGTTTGTGTTTTCCTGCGAGATTGAAGCTTAGAGTAGTTAGAATTATAGGTTCTTCTTCTGAATTGGGAAGCGTTGGTACTTCTGAACTTAGCGTCTTCAGGTTGAAAGTCCTGGAAAAAGTTGATAAAAAGCTGGAGAAGGGAGATGAAAGAGAAGCGTTGTCCCTTGTCAAGGATTCGCAGGGAAAGCCTGGTGGTCTTCGTTGCTTTGGTGCAGCAAGGCAGGTTGGTTATATATATATATATTCATATATATAAATTGTGATGTTCTTGTATTTTATCTGTTTCTTTCTTCTGCCTTTTGTGGCTTTATTTGGTCTGGTTGGGTGTCTTCGTTTTGTTTCTGATAATAGAGAATGATAGTTTTATGGCTTGGTGTGCAAGATGCAGGTAGTGTGACCGTTTTACATTATGGAGATTAAAATTGGGCTAATTTGTGGGTATGTTCAAGTTGTGAACATTGTTAGGTGGCTAGACTTCTTGTCCTGTGTGCTTCTCACTGTTCTTATGATTTACCAAAGTGAGTGAGGCACTTGGTAATTATGGGTGGCATGTGGTAACAACTGATATGGTTTCTTTTCTTGGTATTTGGAAATTATAAACTAAGGGAGAAATTGAGGAGTGATGAAAAGTAGGGTGAATTAGGGTCGGGTTTGAGCCTAAATTTGGCCCGACCTCACCTGGTCGGGTGAAGAAAATCTTTGCCTGAACCCGACCAGGTGAAAATTTTATATTGTCTCAATTGACATCAAATTGGTCTTATATGTATTAAATGCAGAATATAGTTTATCCAAAAAAATAAATAAATAACATATTCAACTATATATATTATGATTATGCATAAAAATGGATACTAAATTATCGATTTAGATTCTTCATGATAAATTTAGCAAATCATTTTTGGGAAAACTATTTTTTACCTAGAAATCTAATTTAATTTCTGGGTTTTTTATTAACCAAAAATTATATAAATATATTTTCTTTGAAAAACTATGAATATTACCCATTTTGTAATTAGATGTATGACCCCACCATGTTATAATAATTTAATAATCTCTTAAATGCACCAACTATGGTTACCCAAATTGAAGAAATCACTATTCCAAGTTTAGTTTTGTTCATTTTGGTACCTTAGCGTCTTATTTACTCTAATTAATTGATGTTATTTTGATTTTATATAATAATTAAATAATATAGTCTATAAATAAATAACATATTCAACAATATATATTATGATTTATACATAGAGTTGATACTAAAATGTTAATATAGATTTATCAAAATACACTTAACAAATAATAGTGAAACTTTTTAACTAACAATATATATGTTTGTTTGTTGGGTCGGGTCAACTTAATTAGTTATTATATAAACCCTAAATCCGACGTAATCACCAGACTTGATTAGGTCAGGTTTAACCAGATCCGACCCAACCTGACTCAAAATGATTGGGTTTGTGGATAAAAAGAAATTGAGGAGGGTTGGAAAAGGACCACAATAACGAGTGATGGGTAAAGGATTAAAACTTGTAGAAAATGTTGTTTCTCTATTTCTCTTAGGTCACTGCTGTAAACCTCTGTGAGCTGAGCTCTACATGTATATCTGTATTTGTCTCTAACTACCCTCCTAGTCCATAATAGTTCAGTAGCTTACGTCTGTTATGGTCGTATATTGCTGCATTTAATGTTAATGATTTATACTGTGAATGTGAATCGTTTTGGTAAGTTTGTGTGATATCGTCGTTGTACAGGTGCCACAAAGGCTCTACACTTTGGATGAACTAAAGTTGAATGGAATTGACACTTTATCTCTTCTATCGCCGGTGGATGTGACTCTGGGTTCTATAGAAAGAAATCTGCAGATTGCAGCTATAATTGGAGGGTTCTCTGCATGGATTTTTTTGGGTTTTACCCCTCAACAATTGCTGTTGCTGCTGCTGGGATTATTGTTTCTGGGGTCGGTAGTTTCAGTAAGTTTCCATATTAGGTAGCTTAATCGCTTTGTTTTTCTTTCGTAATGGGCTTCTTGAGAATCTTTAAAACCAATGCTCTGTTCCCGAACCTGAGAAGTTTTGCTTTTGCTTCCTTTAGCATGTATTCTCGAAGATTCATTTTTCTAAATTTAAATGGATTAGAATACTTTGATGAATGATGACGAGGTCTATATTTAGAAACTTGTACCACTTCCTTGCTTTAACCAACATCCAAGGTTTGTCCATCTGTATCATCCTAAGGACATTCCAAAATCCAAAGTTTAACCATTCAACACATACGTGCATTGAAGCCATCATATAGTTAATGACCCTATTCTGAAGGAGAGTTTGAGATCTCACTTACCATCCAAAAGAATTGGTTATAGCTAAAGGTGAATCGGCAGTCCCCCATTTTAAATTTGAAATATGGTTTGATGGTCAGCTTTTTACTTCTTTTACTTCTTTTATTTATTTATTTATTCTGCTCTTTCTATTAATATGAATGAGTGTTTTCTTGACTTGATAATGCTCCAAAGACAACAGATTTAGCATAGATTCCTCTCCATACCCTATGTTAGGTTTTTTGTAGATTGTCTAATAAGGCTAGCTTGTCAGTACCTTTGCGCACTCTTTGAGCATTTATTATCTACACCTCTGTTTTTGGATATAGGAATTAAGAAGAAACAATAATCTGAGTGTCTGTACCAAATGAACAATATCTTTTATTTTTGTTAGAATTTAGTTAGTTAGAAATTCATTCGTGAAAGTTGGATCCAGTTTAATGTAGAATTTCTTGTATTGCATAGATACCTGTTATAATATTTTTCTTCTTTAGGGCAAATCTTCTCAAGATATAGAAAATTCTAAGATGCTCATTGTTGGGTGGTCAGCTCAAATAATAGCTGATCTGGACACCAGAAGAGCTAAGCTGGTGATTTAGAAAGCAGAAGCCACGTGTAGAGGCTGAAAAGCCGAGGTGGCGAGATAAAAATCGCATAAAATGATAAGACCGCCAGGTGTGCTCAGCCGAATCAGATTTGCCTCGACCATTAAAACCGGCCGAGCCGACCAGGCGAGGTGATGTTTACGAAAATTAGAAAAATACGATGACATCGTTAGCTCAGCCCAACCGAGCTCGTTGCCGGAAGCTCAACCTTTAGACGAGTTGATTCATCGTCGACAGTTCGGCCTTGAGCCGAGCTGATATGTTCAAGCAAGACAGTGAAGATAAGAAAGTTCTTCCTAGCACGTCATATCTCGAGAAATTCGAGGTAGCTGTGCACGTATCAAACACGAACTTCGACATAGAGACGGGATATGACTCATTCTCCGAGACAAATCAGGAAGATAGGGATCATCCAGGACGGAATGAGATTCCTTCTCCAAAACCAACTCGGAATAGATGAGCTCATCCAACTCATCTCGACCAACGACGAAACAACACGTGACACCATGCATACTGGGCAGCTAGCCACTCCGGCTAGAGGACTTCCTCTATAAATAAGACCTATCACCCTCACCATAAGGTACGAACAACTTTCTACAAGAGTTATTACTATAGTCTTGAACAAACTCTAACTTAGGCATCGGAGGGTCTTTGCCCAGCACCACACCGGTGTTCCTTATGATAGCCATATTGCTTTCTCTCTTCTTCTCAGATCAAGTTGATAAACCCTCGCTAGAACCGAAGAGTTCATAATTCCAGATACGATCATCTCCTGCACGTGTTCATCTATTTAGTGTTGGTCAGATTTTGCATCAACACTCACTATTGATCTTTAATAGTGTGTCATGATATGCACATGAAAGTTTTCCCATTCACTTGCATTCTTTTTGCAAACAATACAAAACAATGTCTGGTTGTTAGTTGCCATCTGGATTCTTAATGAGTTTTTAGTAGATATTGCAATTTACATGGCACATGCATTGTTGTGCGGAATCGTGGTAAAGCATAAAAGAAAAAATAAGACAACAAATTTAACGTGGTTCGGCAAATTGCCTACGTCCACGGGAGACAGCACTCTTTTATTAGATCACCCTTAGGTGGATCTTACAGATTGGATCTCTTAATAGATCTCTCAGAATAGAACTCTCTGATTCTCAGGAATCTAACTCACTGAACATGATTTTAAGAATGAAGTAAGGCCCTATTTATAGGAGTATATAGGGGTAATTGTGTAATTAATAAATATATATAATAATATATTTATTAAATTATTTCAAATAAGAAGGCTTGACCAAGGAAGGTTGGCGGAGTTGGTGGCCGCCCTCATGGGCGGCCACCAACCAATTTGTTTTCCACTTTAGGTAGACCCCACAAATCTCCACCTCCACCTCATGTGGAACAAGGCTCATTCACACGTGCAATCTCTCGACAGATAGCAAGCTTCCTTCAAAAAACAGTTGTTGTCTCCATTAGTGCCCTTAGGCACTACGAGCTCGTGAGATGTTGATCAAGTCCAAACAATGTTGGAACTTGATCCCTGTAACCACCTTTGTAAGCATATCTGCAGTCTTGATCTTTTGCAGAAGAATACTCCATTTTTCTACTATTTCTCGAACAAAATGAAAACGAACATCAATATGCTTTGTTCGACTGTGATGAACTTGGTTCTTTGCCAAACAAATGGCACTCTGGCTGTCGCAGAAAACTTCAACATTCTTCTGCACAATTCCCAAGTCTTTAGTCAATCCATGAAACCAGATTGCTTCCTTGAAAGCTTCCGTTACTGCCATGTACTCTGCCTCTGTAGTAGACAAAGCAACTGTTGACTGTAGTGTTGATCTCCAACTCACTGGTCCTCCTGCCATAATGAAAACATAACCAGTAGTAGATCTGCGCTTGTCAAGATCTCCAGCATAGTCCGAATCCACATATCCGACTAGATGCTTACAATTTTTCGTATCTCTCTCGAACTTTAAACAAACATCTACAGTACCATGAATATACCGTAGAATCCACTTCACTGCTTGCCAGTGGCTTTTACCTGGGTTGTGCATGTAACGACTTACCATACTTACAACATGTGAAATGTCAGGTCTGGTACACACCATAGCATACATCAAGGCACCAACTGCATTTGCATATGGAATATTCTCCATTTGCTTCTTCTGATCTTCGGAATTTGGTGACATTGATGAACTTAGCTTGAAATGTGGTGCCAATGGTGTGCTCACAGGTTTTGTGTCATTGCCAATGCCAAAAGTTTGAAGAACTTTCTTCAAATACTGAGTCTGAGTCAAACAGATTTTGCCCTTGGCCCTGTCTCGAGTTATCTCCATCCCGAGAATTTTCTGGCTTCTCCAAGATCCGTCATTTCAAACTCTGAGCTCAATTGAGCCTTCAGCTTGTTGATCTCCACATTGCTTTTAGAGGCAATTAACATATCATCTACATATAAAAGCAAGTAGATAAATGTATCATCTTGAAGTTTGCGATAGTAGACACAATGATCAAACTGACTCCGGGTATATTTCTGCCCTTGGATGAAGCTGTCAAATCGCTTGTACCACTGTCTCGGTGACTGCTTCAGGCCATACAATGACTTGCTCAACTTGCAAGCCCAATGCTCTCTTCCTGGTACTTTGAATTCTTCTGGTTGAGACATATATATCTCTTCTTCTAAATTACCATGCAGAAAAGCAGTTTTGACATCGAGTTGGGCTAACTCGAGATCAAACTGTGCAACCAAAGCCAATAATATTCGAATTGACGAATGCTTAACAACAGGTGAGAATACCTCATTGTAGTCAATTCCTTCCCTCTGAGCGTAGCCTTTTGCTACCAGTCTGGCTTTGTACCGGATATCGTCTGTGCTGGGAGAGCCTTCCTTCTTAACGAAAACCCATTTGCAGCCAATTGGTTTATTTCCTTTCGGAAGTGGAACCAACTTCCAAGTCTGATTCTGATGGAGTGATTTCATCTCCTCATGCATAGCCATTTTCCACTTATCACTTTCCATACTCTGAATAGCATCTTTGTACTTGTATGGAATATCATCTCCGGTGACTGGTAATGCATATGCAACCATGTCAGTGTACCGAGCAGGTTTGCGGATTTCTCTTTGTTGACTGAAGTCTGGTCCTGGAGCCTCCACCTCAACTGAGATTTCCTCCTCGTCTTCTTCAGGATGGTTGGATATCTCTGCTGACTTGACAGGAGTTATTGGAATATCTAACTCCACCTGCTGAGGCAAAGCTGGATCTCGATTTTCTTTATCAGAAACTGTATGTTTTAACATCACAGATTCATCAAAAGTTACATCTCGACTTTTTACAATCGTCTTTGTCTCAGGGTTCCATAGTCGGAAAGCCTTAACTCCTTCACTAAAGCCCATGAAAATCGCTTTCTTGGGCCTAGGATCCAGTTTGGATTCCTTCACATGGAAATATGCAGTGCATCCAAAAATGCGCAGAGAATTATAATCTGAAACTGGTTGTCCAGACCATACCTCCTTGGGAGTTTTTCCATCTAGTGCTATTGCCGGAAGTCTATTGATGATATGAGAGGCATATGACAAAGCTTCAGCCCAAAATACCTTGCTTAGTCCAGAATGAGATAACATGCAGCGAACTTTATCTACCAAAGTACGATTCATGCGTTCAGCAACACCATTTTGTTGTGGCGTGCCTGAGACTGTGAAATGTCTGACTATCCCTTCATTCTCACAAATTTTCTGAAATGGGTCTGACTTGTATTCTCCTCCATTATCAGATCTGAGCCCTTAATCTTCCTTCCCGTTTGGGTTTCAACAATTTTCTTCCATCTAAGAAAGATATCTAGCACCTCATCTTTATGTTTCATGGTATAAACCCAAACATAGCGGGAGAAATCATCAATGAAAGTAACAAACCAACGTTTACCTCCCAATGAAGCATTTTGAGAGGGTCCCCAAACGTCGGTATGAACATAATCCAATGTTCCTTTTGTGCAGTGGATTGCAGTTCCAAACTTGACTCTCGTCTGCTTGCCTAATATACAGCGCTCGCAGAAGTCAAGTTTCCGGGTCTTTGCACCTTTCAGAGAACCTTGCTTTAACAAGGTTTGAAGAGCCTTCTCTCCAACATGTCCGAGCCGCATGTGCCAAAGTCTGGAAGTGTCTGATGAAACATCATTAGAACTGGTGCAAGCTGAGACACTCCCGATTACTGTGTGTCCGTCAAGGAAATAAAAATTTCCTTTCTGAGTACCCTTCATGGCCAAGAGTGCTCCACGTACAATCTTCAAAACGCCACTTTCAATGGTTACCTTGTAACCGCTGGAATCAAGGACTCCAAGGGAGATCAGATTTTTCTTCAGATCTGGGACATATCTCACGTCCGTGAGCCGTCTTGTTGTACCGTCATGCATCTTTAGGCGTATTGTTCCAATACCCTTTGTTTGGCAGGTATTGTTGTTGCCCATGAGCACGACTCCTCCATCGAACTCATCCAATTTTGAGAACCAATGTCGATTCGGACACATATGATAGGAACAGCCGGAATCTATTATCCATCTATCAGACTGATTGTCTATAGATGAAACGGAGAAGGCAGAATCTTCTTCAGCCTTCTGTGCCACATTTGCAGTTGTCTTGTCCTTATTTGGACAATCTTTCTTCCAGTGCCCCTTTTGGTGACAATAGGCACATTCATCATTTGCAAGACGTTGACGTGATGAAGGTCCTTGTGACTTTGAGCAAGGTCGGCCTCGCCCACTGGATCTATCAGATCTGTTGTTAGCCCTGCCTCTGGATACCGTCAAGGCTTCTGGTGATGCGTCGTGTTATCGCGCTGGTCCTTCCTTCGATACTCGTTGTTCACCAAAGCATTTGAAACATCACTGAATTTAACAACATCTTTACCATATAGCAAAGTTGTTGTTAAATGTTCATAACTTTCAGGCAGAGAGTTTAACAACAATAGTGCCTTATCCTCATCAAGAGGGTCAACATCAAGATTTAGTAGATCAGCGAGAATCTTGTTGAAATTATCAAGATGCGCAATCATGGGAGTACCTTTCTTGTACTCAAAACGAAAGAACTTCTTTTTCAGGTAGAGTCGGTTCTCTATCCTTTTTGTCATGTACTTGTCCTCCAGTTTCTTCCAGAGACTTGATGACATAGTCTCTTTCATGACAAAGTACTTCTGATCCTTCGCCAAACAGAGTCGGATTGTGCCACAAGCTTGACGATTTACAAAATTCCAATCATCATCGGACATATCCTTGGGCTTGGCTTCCAAGGCGATATGTGATCCTTCACTAAATAGTAGATCTTGAACTTCGCATTGCCACATGCCAAAGTTGTTGGTGCTGTTGAATTTCTCCACCTCGAACTTTGCGTTGGACATCGAACTTCTTTGCCAAGGCTTGCTTGTGCTTGAGATTTCTTCCGCCATTAACACCGAAGATATGTATGACGCCGAAAAGTGCTTGAAAAATGATAAACAGCTCCAACTAAGCTATATCAATAACTTAGGAGCTGAATATTTAGAAACTGATTGCACGGTTGCGTCCGGAACCGTCGAAAATGGTGGAAACGAGTCTAACTTTGTTGAACTCAGGCGGATGAATCAGGTCGGGATGAATAGTATCGGGTCGGGAAATGAACAGTATCGAGCCGGATAAAACAGAATCGGGCCGAATAAACAGTATTGGGCTGTGATGAACAGTATCAGCCGAACCGGGCTGGGCCGAGATGAACAGCGCAACTGTGTCGGCTGGACCCCGGATGAACAGTGAGGTCTGTGTGAGCTGGACCACAGATGAACAGTTCCGGATCTGGGTCGGGTTCGGATCGGATGAATAGTGGCGTGGATGAACAGCGCCGGGATGAGCAGTGTCGGACAAAAAATTGCAAAATACATAGATCAAACTTTGATCGGCTCCTGCGAACTCGTTTCTTGTCCATTTTTCTCGCCGTTTGTTGCGTTGGACTCCTGAAAACAAGAGCTACCTCCACGGGTGATCAGAAAACAGTTTCGATCACTGTTACAAAATCTCGAAATTTCGACGCAGTCTCGAAAAAATTCGACAGAGGGTCTGTTTTTCTTCCAAAACCTAACCTTGTCTCTGATACCAATTTGTTGTGCGGAATCGTGGTAAAGCATGAAAGAAAAAATAAGACAACAAATTTAACGTGGTTCGGCAAATTGCCTACGTCCACGGGAGGCAGCACTCTTTTATTAGATCACCCTTAGGTGGATCTTACAGATTGAATCTCTTAATAGATCTCTCAGAATAGAACTCTCTGATTCTGAGGAATCTAACTCACTGAACATGATTTTAAGAATGAAGTAAGACCCTATTTATAGGAGTATATAGGGGTAATTGTGTAATTAATAAATATATATAATAATATATTTATTAAATTATTTCAAATGAGAAGGCTTGACCAAGGAAGGTTGTCATGGGAGGCCACCAACCAATTTGTTTTCCACTTTAGGTAGACCCCAAGTGGACCCCACATGCATAATATTAAATGACTAATATCTTTGTTTTTGTTCTTTGATGGTTGGTTCACTTCTTGACTCTTGAGTACATGGTAGCTGTATCATATTTATAGCTGTAGATAACTCAGCTGGTTGTTTTGTAGATTGCTTTCAATGGAGGAGTTGGCAATCTGCTACTTGATACAATTGGTCACGCATTAAGTCAAAAATACCGCAACAGGGTTGTTCAAGTAAGATAGGATCCTCTTCCTTTCTCCCTCTTTTCTGCTGTTTGCATGAATATGTTTCTTGTTTGTTCCTCACCTCTGAAACCAAAATGTTTCTTGTCACACCAAATATTCACATATTATCATCCAATAGGATAAATTATTTGGTTCACGAGGTTGCATATGATAAAACCCAGAGGCTCTCAAATATGTGACATGCATTATGAAGGCTCAGGGCTACCTTGGTTTAATGATTAATCTTATTCATTGATTTGGAATTTGCTTATCAAAAAAGAAAAAGAAAAAGGAATCTGATTAGATTATTTGGTTCATGAAACTGCACTTAGTGGGTCAAAAGCCTCTTGAATGTGTGACATATTTGATGGAGGCTGACGGCTTCCTTTTCAGTGATTTACACGTGAATACCGGAGTTTTGCTATTTGATTTTCCAGTATCCACCTATGTGACCATTCAGGTATTCTATTGAATGCTTTAAGTAAATAGGCATATGAAATCTCTAGCTCCTTGATTGAACTACATATTATTGCTCAAATACGCAAGTTTGTGAATTCATTTTTCCTCGTGAGAATCATCAGAATGTGTTGAACAGTCTCATTTTTCATATTTTCTTGATTTTGATGTTCCTTCCCAAGATGTCTTATTCATGGTATGCACAAAACCTTTTTTGACTTTAATACAAGTTCATATTTGCTGTATCCTGGCCACTTAACAAGATCTCTTGTCATGAACCATGTAAGAATTCCATGAAGCGTTTTTGCAGCACGAAGCTGGTCATTTCTTAATAGCATACTTGCTTGGAATTCTCCCGAGAGGCTATACGATAACAAGTTTAGATGCTCTGAGGAAGGAAGGATCTTTCAATGTTCAAGCTGGAACAGCTTTTGTGGATTTTGAGTTTCTGGAAGAAGTAAGCCTCCTATTGTTTCATTTACTTATTTTTGTTGTCTAACCCAATCTTGTCTTGTCTGTGTGTGCATGAACTTATTGTCTATAGGAAATGATTGTATATGCAGTAACATTAGCAAGAACAAAGACCCTGATCCATCTGGGTGTCAGTGACATGAATTTGGTTAATAATGTGATGTGTCGTAAACTTCATTCTAAAATTTAAGTAGGTTGGGTTAAGTACAGGAGTGTTTTTGAAAATAATATAATTGATGCATCTTATTAAAGCTAGAAGAAAAAAAAATTATAGGATTGTTATTAGGCTAGCCTCATATTTTATATAACATGTTAGAAAGGTAATAATCAGTCCAATATTAAGACGGGTAGATATGTATTAAAAGATAAAATTATAAATAAACAAAACTGAAATAAAATAAGAAAGAACTGATTAAGAATCTAAGATGGTTTGAGAGGATGTGGATTCATGTATTCGATCTCATGTAATCGGGAGAAGGTTTTGTTGAGTGGAATTGAAAAAGGACTATTAAAAAATAATGGTAGTGGTAGACGGCAAAGAAAACATCAATTAACATGGATAGAAATAATTAAGATAAGTATTGTATAGCTACACGTAATATAACTATAAATTTAACCCTTGTTGGATTTATATCATTGTTTGATATTTGCAATTCTTGGATATACAAACTTCTCAAAAAATATTGTTTGTTTTATTTTGCATTTCACCATTTTTATCAATGTTAAGGTGCTTGCTCTTTATGCCGCAGGTGAATACAGGCAAAGTATCTGCCAAGGTGAGGCATTCAAGTTTAGCTGAAGAATGAAGTAGGACACTATGATGCTACGATTCGTTTAGAGCCGTTCTGGAATTAAACTCAAAAACACCATCCTCAATGAGTAATCTATACAAATTCCAATAGAGTGATCTTTTCTTGAACTGAAAAACACCATCTCAACGTTTGGTTTCAACCTTGCTCTTTTGCCTCATGAAGTAGCCCACAAATTGCAAACTTTTTCAGTTCGTCATAAACTGCTAATAATGTTGGGAATTCTATTTATGCAGATGTTGAACAAGTTTTCATGTATAGCTCTTGCAGGCGTCGCGACAGAGTATCTTCTTTTCGGGTGCTCTGAGGGAGGCCTCGCTGATATTTACAAGGTCAGAATAGTGTTACAAACTTACAGTATACTGCAAATATATTTTCCTTTTTGAGCCAATGAAAGATTATGAAACTGTTGTTTATAACATCTAATACGTGGGCTGAAGCCAAAACGACTTTTTTTTTAAAATTTTCCTCCTTGTTGATGAAGATCATTATAATTTAAAGGATGATCTAGATCATGCAGTCTACTGGGTCAAGTTCAGATTTTGGAAATAGTTTCTTTTGACAAAGGTGTTTTTGAGTTTTGTACTAAATGCTTTAGTTATGCTTCTGGACCAGTTGGACAGCTTGCTGAAAAGCTTGGGCTTCACCCAGAAGAAAACAGATTCTCAGGTGAGATGGGCAGTGCTGAATACTATCTTAATATTGCGTCGTCAAGAACAAGCTCAATCGAGGCTTGCGGAGGCAATGTCTTCGGGTAAATCTGTAGGTTTCTGCATTGACACCATTGAGGAAGCTATAGATTTTACTGAAATTTAGCTGCAAGAATCAAGCATTTGTTACAGCTGAAGATTTCTTTGCTGCATGGTTGTTCTGGGTTATATCTTCAAAGATTCTCAGTGATTGATGATTAATGCCAAATGAGATATTATGTATATATGGCTTTGAAATGTTGTATAAATTGTGTAATGGAAGGCAAAAGTTGTGTCAAAAAGTACCTTTCTTTTTTTGAATCGATCTCAAGCAATTACTGATTAAAACTTAAAAATGAGTCATTAATTTTTATTTTTATTTTTTTTATATCAATTTTTAGATATAAGTTACACTATTAGAGTGCCATTATTTTAATTTAATAAGGCTCAAGTTATTATTATTATTATTTTAATTTTGTCTTTCTAATTATAATACCATAAATTTTAAGCAGTAATCATTAATTTATGGTTCAACCTAATTTGAGCTTAAATGTAAGAATGCTTAAGGCTACATTTACTTTTTATTTAAAAATAAAGATACAATTTAAAAGGAGAAAAAAAAAAAAAAACTACAAAAAATCCCTTATCTTCAATTTCACATTAGAAAGACTACAACTCTCTCTCGTTCCACTTGCACAAGTTTTTTCTTCTTCACAGTGAAACACGAGCTTCAGAAGAGTTCCCGCCAGTTTCTAGGGTTTTCAGATATAGAAAAATGGCGGTTCCGCTCTTCAATCTCGCTCCGGACCTGAATGTCTCGAGACTCTGCTTAGGTACGAGAACTCAACCTCTTCTTCCATTTCCTATGGTGTTCGACTTCTGAATTCTCTGTCAATTAATCGCTTAATTTCAGGAACCATGACTTTTGGAGAGCAGAACACATTGCACCAATCATTCCGCCTTCTCGACGAGGCCTTCGGTGCCGGTATCAATTTCTTCGATTCCGCCGAAATGTACTAATAATAATCTATGTTCTTTCTTGCTTTCTCGTCTGATTTTGGGTTCGAAATCTTGTTAGGAAAAATGTAAAATGACATCTTTGGTGTACCATCGGATTGTCTCAATTTATGAATCGATACATGATTTTAGGCAATCTGATGGTGTATTAATCAGATGTTGCTATTTTGCTAGAAATGTCAATGCAGTGCTACTCATCTTCTTATATGCAGTATTAAAAGATTTTGGAGTTGTGAGCTTTTTGTTCTTTATTCTGAGTTAAGGTATCCGGTGCCACAGCGTGCAGACACTCAGGGAAGGAGCGAGGAGTATGTGGGGCGATGGATGAGAGAGAGGAAGATCTCTCGGGATCGAGTTGTGTTGGCGACAAAGGTGAATCCTCTTGTCTTTATAATTTAGTGGATTGGTTGCTCAGATTGTAGCTAGTTTGTTTGATTTTGGGGGGAAACAGTTTGCTTTGGTTGTGGATTTGAAATGTTTTGATTTGGGAACTTATGCTTTGGAAGACGATGATTTGGTTGAACAGGTTGCTGGGCCATCTGGACGGATGATTTGGATTCGAGGTGGGCCGAAGTGTTTGGATGAGCATAATATTATCAATGCCATTGACAATAGGTTCATTTCGTTTCATTGAGTTGAGTTTTATGTTAATATGTAATGAAATTGATTTTCTAATCGTATTACCTGATACTTCATGCAGTTTGTTGCGAATGAGGTCTGATTATATTGATCTCTATCAGATCCATTGGCCCGACCGGTCTGTATCTTGCTCCTAATTTTCATTGTTTGTTTTACTGATAACCAGTGTCATCTAGGTATTTATGTTTTCAGAAACGACATGTATAATTGTTTATTTCTTTGTTTGAGTTTTTGTTTATTTGTGGGCTTCCAGCTACGTTCCCATGTTTGGAGAAACTGAGTATGATCCAACACGACAGATATGCTCAATACCCATTGAGGAACAACTTGAGGCATTAGGAAGATCTGTTGAAGCTGGTAAAGTAAGTTCCGCTACTGTATGGTTTTTTGGCCTATTGGATAATTTTTTTTTTTTTCTGATGGGGAATTGCTCTGAACCCAGAATTCTTCTGTAGATCAGATATGTTGGGCTCAGCAATGAAACACCATATGGTCTCATGAAGTTCCTGCAACTTGCTAAACATGCTCCTGGTTCTATTAAGATAGTTTCTCTTCAGGTATTGCATAGATTTACTGTTTCAGAATTCAGAGAATTGGGTTCTTTATGTAAGATGTATGCTTTCCTCTTTATCTTTTTTTTTTCTTTCTATGCTAGTTATCTTACACGTGTTTTTTATTTGTATCTTGAACCGTTGCTTTCATAGAATGCATACAGCCTCCTTTGTCGAAGTTTTGATTCTGGATTGTCTGAATGTTGCCATCACGAAGGGTAAGTTTGGGTGTTGTCATAAAAATTATTTGGTTTTTCTATTATATTTGAGGTTGTTAATATCGGTATGTGTATTATCATGCTCCATAAATGACGTTCATTTCATTAAGACTATGAAGATGCTTGTGGGTTGAAGTGACACCATCAATCTTGTGGAATGGAACTCACATAATTCTAGTGAAGATGTTGTACTCTCCCTTCTAAATCTAAGAGACCATTTCTCTGTGTTATTGCGATTTTCAGAATCAGCTTGCTGGCATACAGTCCTCTTGCAATGGGTTTACTATCTGGAAAGTATTTTGCTCCTGATGGTGGTCCACCAGATGCTCGGATGAATCTTTTCAAAGGTTGAATATTGAACTCATTTGGATTAAGAGAATGTTCATGTAAACAAATTCTCTTTTTTATATTTCATTCCTTTGTCTATTTACCAGGAAAATATTTAGAGGGAGAATCAAGATATAACTTGTCTAACACTATCATAAGAGCAGCTACAAAGGTCAGCAGCTATTCTCAATTTTCTTGAGTCCAAATGTTTAAATGAAGTTTTTTAAATTTCGTTTCATGGCAAAGGAAGAATTATGTTTATGTTTGTTCAGCGTATCACTGTGAAATGCTAAGAATGAATGTTAATCCTCAAGCTACAGTCATTGGTTGATTGAAATCCTTTAGTCCGGATGGAGGAATACCACTGGTCCACTATCTGGATGGAGAGAAAAAAAAAAGTGTGTTTGTTGTTATGAAAGTATTATTCATAACATGCTGGATTATTCTTTACTTGTTTTCTTGCAGGAATACCTTGATATTGCAAAGAAGTCTGGCATTTCTCCTATTTCTCTTGCAATCGGTATGGAAAATAGCTTTCTATGTTATGCCTGGTTGAATTCTCTAACATTTTCCATGAACTTCACAAAGTAGTTCTCCAAAAATCTGACTGCCTTAGGTGTTAAGTGTATTAAATTCCCCTCACGAAACTGCTGGTTTTGATCATTTGATCCTTTTTTATTTTGTTTTTGCCTACTTTTATTTTATAGAAAATGTATACATTTAGACATTAACAGCATCAGTTGTTGCAAAGGGGGTATCATGCCAGCAAATCATTTTAGACTCTTCAAGTCCTTTTGTTTTCTCCTTTTCCTTATTCTTCCTTAGTCATACTATTTTTGTAATTCTTTCTTCATTTTCCTTGTTTTTTTTGATAGCTTTTGTTTTGCGCCACCCTCTTGTTGCCAGTTCAATATTTGGAGCAACAAAACCGTGGCAACTGAGGGAGGTCCTCATGGCATGCCAAGTCAAGTTCTCACAGGAAATAGTCATGGCAATTGATGAAGTCCATAAGAGGTATCCTAACCCTTGTCCATGAAAAACAATTCCCTTGTATCATCTTCTTTCATTTGAAAATTTTTATGGCAATTTAGTGGGTTCATTGTATTAGTTAAATAGAAAGGGCTAAAAAGTGTGAATATCCAGAACCTTTTTCAAAGATATTCTGGCCACCTAATAAGAACACAACCAAAAAGATGTGGAATAGTGTCTTGAAATTAGGTGGTGGCTGGCATGCACTCAAATATGAAAAGGAAATGACATGGAGAGTTCTTTTGGGAGAGGTCTTGTTACACCAAGGATGATTTAGGCCAGGAATTAAAGGTCACAGATATAGTTTATGGTGCAGGTTGGGTCAAAACTTGAGTCCTAAAGTTTCAGCCCTATTGGATGATCAATGACCTAAATCAAGGTGGTGGTGGTTGCTTTTCTTTTATGTTGAAAGAAGAGGATGTATGACCCAGTATCCAGAAAATATTGTGAATTTAGTGGTTGTGACAATCTGCTCAGATTGGTGTTTGAGAAAGGACCAATATAGTTATGATTCTCTGCATTCTGGCCTTGGAGACCAGTTATTTAACCTGCGAGGTATCTTTCATGAAAGTTCGCTTTATATGCATTCTCTTTTATCAAGTCAAACAATACATTCTCTGCTTTTCTTTCTTGAAAATCACTGTAACCCCTCTTTACACTAATTCACTCTCTGGCTCACCTTGATTTTTCACTATCACATAAACGATTACTACTTATCTTTCTTTTTTTGGTAAAAAAAAAATGATCACTACTTTCGCCATCACCATTATTATCACAATTTAGTACCGTTTTGCAATTATTACCATCAAAGTCACCATTATACAGTAGTACAAGTTCTATTTTAGCACCAATGTCACCATTATTATCATTAACCCATACTTACTACCACTGATTATCTATTTTTTATTTATTTATTCGTTTGAGTTGATGGATAGGTGGTGTATAGTTCGGCTTGTATTTTGGGTTCATGTTTCTAAATTATTACAATAAATATTCAAATTTATTAATTCTCAATTTAGGACTACATGATAAAATTAGAAAAACATTTTTGAATATTTTACTTGGAAATGTTATAATTTCTCATAAAACTAACCTTTTTTTTTTTTTTCCCTGTCAATAAACTTGTAATGAATATTTCTTTTTTTATTTGAAAGAAATGTCTAAGTATCTTCACATGAACTACAACTTATGTCAACTAACGAGTTGTGTTACTTGCGTAACGCTGCTTTGGTGCCATTAAAATTTATTAATTATTATATTAGTTTCGTTGAGACCACGCCTCTCTAACCACTATTTTCATTATTTAATTAACGTTTGTTTCCTTCCTATGATTTGTTTTTCGATTAATTTATTTTAAAAGGAATGGAAGGTAACATATTTTACTAGAATAATTAATATTTTTTGCTTGACATTTTCAAACGACAAATAAAAGTTCCTGAAGAAACATAGCCTTCATCTTGACTCAGTTGCCCCCCATGCTGATGTTTCTTAAAATCTTCTGACCAATCATAAAGGAGACCCACGGGACTATTTATCAAACCCTTTTATTTTTATTTTTAAATATTAATTGAATGAATGGATGATATATAATTAAATAACGGATGATAGATCCCTTAAGTGTTTTAAAATTGTTTCAAATTTTGATTACGTAGTTCTTTATAAATAATGGTTATATCTAAAGACAAAGTGTAAATATTCATGTGTTTATATTATTATTAAATGGATCTCATGTGAGATAATTAATATAAAAGAGTCTACTAATGATTCTATTTGAAGTTGAACAACTAATTCGGAATTTAATAAACCAAGGGCAACACGTGTAATCACACCAGTAAAATGTTTCCACGCGTATAGCATCATATCAACACGAGTTTGGCCTTATTTCTTTAATTTTGAGAATTTCTTAATATTTGAATCTCAAAAGAAAAAGAATTCTAAATATTTGAAAATTATGAATAACTCTTCGATTTTTCTCTTTTGCCCTCAAACATCACCTTAGGACACTGTCGCCCAACCAACCTAATAAATGAAAAGACTCCAACCCACAATCTTTTTTCATATATGTTGTTTGACAATTTACTTCTTAACTACTAGTCGAACCTCGGTATTCATTATTAAATTTTTTTCTTAAAAAAAAAAGAAGAAAACTAATGATAGAATTGTTTTTTTTTTCAAGGAAAGATAGTAACACAACATAGTAGAAAAATAATTCATTACATATTATTATTCTTTTTTTATATATTAATTTTTTGACATTTGGGAGGTATTATCTTTCTTTTTGAGTGAGACTAATTTTTTCAGATTCGGGTATGACAGAAGTATTTGAGCTGATTCTAATAATAAAGGCGGATAAATAGGGACATATTTATGCTCGAATTTGAGATTTGGACCTTAACTTCACTTATACTTAATTTTTCAATCAACTGAGCTACCACCCGTTTGATTACATATTGTTATTCAACATGTTGTTAGCCATGATCTTTATTATTATTCTTATTGTTATTGTTATATGATAATTGCTCATAGTGCATTAATAAAAAAAAGGCAGAAAAGCAATAATGCCTTACCTTGGATAAAATAGAAGCAATATTATCACTGAAGCAAAGTTTCCTATCCTTTTTGTCCAATTGAAGGTGCGAGAATGCCTGTTAGGGCAACGTCACTATTGAAAATGAAATAAGAAGTTACAATTCCCATAAAAAAATAAAAATTTATTTCTATGTATGACAGCTACTATTCGTTAACCAAAAACCATGAAAACCAGTCAACCCCGGGGACGCGCCCAGTGGGTCCGCACCACCGCACCCGGGTTTACTACATTTCCCCACCTGCAGCTCTGTGGCTTGTCTACCTAGTCTTAGGGTTGTGTTCTAATCTTGACTTGCGGTGTTCTCTCCTCTTGTAACGCTGTGCTGTAACGAGACCAGAGTCTGTTGCTAACTTGGTGTGGTGTGATTGGGTTGGGGTAGTGGTGGATGGGTTCGAAGCCACGGGTGTACCCGGCTCCGACCTACCAGTGTCTGGAAACGAGCTGGGACTCCGATGACGACGCTCCCGGTCCCCGGTGCAGCCACTCTCTCACGGCCGTGGCCGCGACGAAAACACAGGGACCCCGTCTTATCCTCTTCGGTGGCGTCACCGCCATTGAGAGCGGCGCCGGCTCTTCCTCCGCTCCCGGAATCAGTTACCTACCTTTCTTTCTTTTCTTTTATTTTTCTCTCTCTCGACTCTTGTCTTGACTATTGAGTCTTGATTCGGATACAGTTTGTTTTTTCCGTATTCGAATATCCGAAAACAAAGGGAAATGAGTTTGTATCCAAAAACAAATTTTCTTTTTGGAGAATTTTGCAAAGAAAACACCATATTTTTTGGAAAACGATCTGGATTTTTGAATTTTGTAGGATTGGCTGGAGTCAAAACAATTCTCTTCATTGTTACGGAGTTCTTAAAACAAGGAAAATGCGTTTGGTTAGATATTATCCGAAGACAATTTTAGAGAATTTTACGGTGAAAACAACCTAATTTTAGAAAATGATAGAAACTCGTTTTTTAATTTTAATTTTAATTAATTAATTAATTAATTAATTAATTATTATTAATTTTCTTTTGAGTTTTGTAGGATTGGCTGGAGTCAACAATTCGGTTCATTGTTACGATGTTCTTACGAGGAAGTGGAGCAGGCATGTTTTGTTGGAATTTCTACTTGCTTTCTGATGCCTTCGTTCGTTCAATAGATCGATGTAACAGAGGAATTTGAATTTACTTCTGAGTTTTTGAGTGGAATGTAAGAGGATTTTGATTGTTATGGGTTTGAATTCTCGCAGGATCCGGCCTACCGGAGAGCCGCCATCGCCGAGGGCAGCTCATACTGCCGCTGCTGTTGGTACTATGGTTGTTTTCCAGGTGAATTAGTGAGAAAGATGATGGAATTTGTTTCGTTTGTTGGTGGTTTTGGTTAATTTTAGCTGTGGTGGATTTTGGGTTTAGGGTGGAATAGGTCCTGCTGGGCATTCGACTGATGATCTTTATGTGCTTGACTTGACCAATGACAAATTCAAGTGGCATAGGTGAGATTGAGTGATTATAGATTGGGTTTGTAGATTGAATTTAATTTAATATTTTTTTTGGGCGTTTGGGTTTGTAAATTTGTTTGTTTTTGATGAGTTTGCAGAGTGGTTGTTCAAGGTCCTGGTCCTGGGCCACTCTATGGGCATGCCATGGATTTGGTTGCTCAAAGATATCTTGTTACTGTCAGCGGCAATGATGGTGAGTTAGTTCACTACTTAAACTGTTAGCTATTTTTTTGTTTTTTTATCTGAATATGTGGGAAGTAAATTCTACTGGTCATGTTTAGAAGAGGCATTATAGAGTGTTATTAATGTGCATCAAACTTGCATGACAGGTTGTCAATGATGATCCTGAACGCTAATTATATATGAATTAATAGTGCTAGATTATCTAAATGTGCTTATGAAAGCCAAGTTCAGTTCACATGTTCATCCGTAGATGATGATATTAGCATGATTCTACTTCTGAACAAATCTTGGCATTGAGGTTGTGACAGTATAGATGTCTTATTTAGTTTTTCTATAAATTGACAGTATTGAAAGACAAAACTTTAATGTTTGATTTAGAGAGCACTATTTTCGATGAGAATTCTTCAGTTTCTTTCGTGTGAATTCAACCCCTAGCAAATTGATAACTTGAGCTTAGTGTTCAAACCTCTAGGCACAAGGAAAAGCATTATAGTTATAAGTTTTGTCAAGGCCACGCCTAGGTAAGGATTAGTCTGTTGCTTAGGTTATTTGCAACTGAATCATTTATGCCATACTTAGAGTATGCAGTGGGGCTTTGTGAAAATTTTCGTAGAAAAGTTGAAGGGGTTTAGTATAAATATATAAAGTGTAAAGTTTTTTTTTCTCCATGTTGTTACGTCTGTGATTACATGGTTAAAATATTGACATAACTTTTAATTCTTGTGCCATTCCTTATATTTCCATTATGCAAGTTATTTTTTTTTCTTATTTTCTAATTCTAATTGTCTAATATATTTTTTTGTCATATTGCTGCATATGATTTCCTGTTTGTCGTAAGTATTATAAATCGTTATACTTTCACTATATGTCACTTGTCTTACTTTTAATGTGTTTTTTTGTTTTTAATTTGTAGATACAAAATTGTAGAGTGATTAAAATACACTTAATCTTTTTTACACACGATTTGGTTTTTGTATTGTAGAATATATGTGGAATTATATGTACAAGGTTTGTATGTGTAGAATTAATTAATTATTTACTTAGAGAGTTATAAATGAATTATTTGCAATACCTAGGCCATGCCTTGGTTCCGTCTCGCCTAGATGGGGCTAATAACCTAAGCATTGCCTTGATGCCTTGACAATACTAAATAGTGATTGCCAATTCAAATTCATTCCTCATAGAGAACCTTTTTCTTAAAAATGTGTTCATCCCTCCCTTATGCACCTTTTATTTTTTGTGGATGTGCCATTGAGTGCACCAAAGACAATGAATTTGTGGGCATGGTTTAAATGCTGTTAGTGTATGAACTTTTTTTATTTCCTTGTAGTTTGAAAGATGAAATTTAGTAGTTTAGGATCCTTGCCACAATTTTTATGGTATATTCCTTCAAGGAATGCACCAAATTCTTGAATGATATTATTGTCATGACAAGTACTTCATGCACGTGAGCACTCACTATATGGAACCATAGAGTACCTATCCTCACATGTTGGAGCTAAGTCTTGATAGGATGTTGAGTATATCTTTATTTTATTTATTTATTTTTTAATTCTTGTTATAGGCAAGAGAGTGGTATCAGATGCTTGGGCTTTAGATACTGCACAAAAACCATATCGATGGCAGAAACTCAATCCAGAAGGCGACAGACCTTCTGCTAGAATGTAAGTCAATTAGGCCTTTATGTCTTTCCCTTCTTATACCTTCCTCGTTTTTGTAACTTGTAAGACTCTATTTGTTTGAGGGATGTATGTGTGCTAGTTTCCTTGCAAGATGCATATTACTATTAGAACTCACATGGGTCTGCTTGAACTTAAACAAAGAAAATAAATTTTAAGGTGAATTTCACTCTCTTGATGTGTCTAATGTAGGATATGATTGAATCGATTGATGAGCTTCAATATTGGTCAATTCGACGAAGCTTATTAGAAATACATCTATATTTTAATATGATTTTTTCTTTTTTCTGCCATGAATTAATGTTTTTGAATTACCTGTTCGCCCCCATTTAATTGAGTTGCTTATGAGACGTGGATGGGATGAGATTCTCCAAATAAGTGGACATACTTTGGTTTCACTAGCACGACTTCCATTTATGTAATTTTGGTTCTTTCAGCTCAAGAAAACTTTCTAGATTCTAGATTAGACGGCCTCTTAAATTAATGGGATTTATAAAACGAGGAATTTTTTTTTATCAAGGATTGAAAATTTGGATTTTTCCTAAATATTGGCTCTTAAAATTTTGAATTAATTTGGAAAAGTCTAATTTGACATGGAAGTTTTTGTGTAAAAATTTGACATTGTGTAGAAGCATAAAGAATTTTATTTAAATGTTATAAAAATCTAAATTCCTTTTAGATATGTTGAAACAAACATAATTATATACTATTCATCAATTTATGAAATATAATAGTTTAAAGTAAGATTTATAATATCTATCACTTAGTTCATATTGTACGATACGAGTAACAAACTATTTTCTGACTTTTATGCTTAACAAATATTGGAGATATATGGATTATAGTTTGTAAATTACATTTTCATTTTGTTTTAAATTAGAGTTTTGTAAATCTTAGTTTGCTTCGTCTTTTAGTGATTTTTTTAGTTTATATCTATTATATATAAAATTGTACTTCAATCTCATCTACTTTTACTCTTTAGGAATATCTTGTAACAAAAGTAATATATTTTTTATTTTTAAAGTTCGCAAGTTATTTCAATATTTACCCAACTTTAATGGAATATTGTAATAGTTCAATTACCTTGAATTCAAAACTTGATGATTGAAAAATTAATAAAATTTGTTGAACTTTTGGAGCATTTTATCGAATTTTATTTCTATGTTCTTGATATTATTAATTACTTACCTTTCCTTGGGTAATAATTGACGCATGCCATAGTAGTGGAGAGTGTGAGGTGAAATGGTAAACTTATAGCGACGGGGCATATAGTGCTTGAGGCATAAGCCACCAAGGCAAGGTGCATGTTTGAGTGAAACAAGATGCAAAAATACATAAATCTACTTTATAGTAAAGAATAAAGAATACATATTTTATGACCCAATGCTCCACTTTGATAAAAAAGTGCCTTATAAAGTTTAACAAAATGGAGTAATTGACTGACTATTATAGTCATGTTAAACACTAAGGATACAAACTGACTATCATAGTTATGTTAGCACTATAAGGATACAACCTTTTTTTTTTTTTTGGAAGAATTTCTACTTTTTAAACTCTCTTTTCCCAAAAAAGAAAGTTCTAGATGTCCAATCTATGTATTCTCAACTAGTTTATGTACAAAATAAATAAATTATTTGCTTGGCTGTGATCTTTTCTTTTTCTTTTTATATATTTAGGGTATGACCCTGTTGAATGATTGGCGTGACTGAAATGAAACTTACGTAGTGGAACTCTACATCGATTGATGATGTGACATATTATATCTAATAATGTGATTTTAATACAATGTTTGTGCGTTGTCCCTCCAAACAAAGTCATGCTATGGATTTATGTATTTTTTCTACATTTATCCCTTTTATTGGTTCCTTATTTTAGACCTAAAGTGCCATAGTTTATTGACTTGTAATCAATTTTGGAATCATATCCAGTGTTTTCATATAAAAAAAAGTTATGCCATGATCTCTTTTTCTGATGTTATTGTGCTATAATTGGTAGTAATGCTGGTACCTACTTGACAATTAGATGCTTGGCTTACATGTTTGGGTTTCTTTATTCACTTATCCATGAAGAGAAACTCAATTTATCATTCTTGTGAAGTCTTTTGATACGTTATTAGTACTCAATGAAGCAATCGTTAGAGTTTTATATTTACAAATTCTTTGGCAGGTATAATTATTTTCCTAAGCTCTTTTCCTCTATAATGTTGAGCTAGGGTTTTTTGACTTACAGAAATTTCAATGGTTTTAAGTTTTAAGCATCATGATAGTTGCCTTGTGGTATTGATGGAATTAACTATACTTTCCTGTCGTCATTCTGATTGAAGCAGTATTTATTTCACATTTTGTAGGTATGCAACAGCTAGTGCTAGGTCAGATGGAATGTTTTTGCTTTGTGGAGGAAGAGATGCTTCAGGCACGGTAGGATGGTTCTTATTTGGCTATGCTTCCATTTACTAAAGTTTTATTTAGCTGTAACCATCAAAACAATTATGATTAACTTTCTCTTTCCGTGAATTCTACTTTGTTGATGCTTCCAATAATTTCTGAAAATTTCTTTCTTTCAATGATACAACTGTGCATTAGCTGAGTTTTTTAAATTATTGAGCTTTATGCTTTGCAAAATCAGATTGAAAATGGCAACATATATATCTATTATTTGTTTCCATGTGCTGTATATTGGATTTGCTCTTAAGCATTATTTCCAAGTTTGAAATCATGGATAAGGTGCTTCATTCATCCAGCTGGAGGGTAAATTTCAATGAGCAAGCTGTACATGTATAAATTAGATGAATTCAAAGAAAGATAGGAATGTGAAAAATGGGGGAAAGATACTGTTCATACGTTGGAGTTCCAATCATGCTAGCAGCTTATTGTATGCTACATCTTGAATCATTGTATTCCTAATTGAAAACAATCTATCTATCTCATTTGCATAGCACGCTGAATTTTTAATATATGTTCCAGTGTTAATGAATATAGTTGATTATATAATTCATATGTTATATAATATACAATTAGTTATATTTGTATTATATTCAATAGCTCAAATATAATTAGAATGGTCATTCTTGGATATAAAAGATACTCTTAAAAATGAAAGAATCTTCTTACAAATGAACTTTTGAAAATGCCTTTCTTTTCTAGAAACATGTCTTTTTGGTGTCAAAATATGATTTGATGTGTGGTAAAATCCAGTACTTGGTAATTTCAATCAACTTTAAGAAACAAAGTTGGCTCCAGACAATTGACTCATTATGCTACCTTCATCTACATTAGGTAACCACTTAACCTAAAAACTATAGTTGATAGATAGGGATCCAACAAGTGCATAACAAGTTATCATTGACACTTTCGCTCACATGCAGCCCCATGTTGTATATGTAAATGTTAACTAAGAGAATTGAACCTAAGACCTCTTATAAGCTAGAGATATGATCCCATGTTAGATGACCACTTTAATCAAAAGTTATAGCTCTAATAGATAGGGGCCTAACAATGCATATCAAGCTATGCTGCTATAGTAACATACCATATCTTGTGTGGTGCAGTTTGATTATTATGCGCCTCCCTTCACCCAAATTATGTCCATGTGATGGAGGCCATCATATGGGCATCACCTCTCCTACAATGGGGGCATCTCAAGTCCAAAGCAGCATATGAAAGCTACAATATGTGCTTCCTTTTTTCTTTTAAGCAATTGTGGTTAACCATTAGTTGTTGAAAGATTTAGTATAATAATATATCTTGTTTCCTCTCAAAATAAACATTGTTGAAAGATTTATTTATCTACACTAAAAGTAAGAAAATCTGAAAATGTGTGATGAACACGATTAAACAGCTTTCTATGCATGTCTCTTAACAATGGATTCCCATCTATTGGAAAATGGCCAAGAGGACAAATCTAACACTTGATGCTTATACCAAAAATACGTGAATGACTGTTAAAATGTTACAAACAATAGATGAAAATACTTTTTCTCTTGATGCTTACAAAAGGTCGAAGATGCCCCTATTTTGTGATAGTATATTAAAGGAGGTAAGCCACTTTCTCATTTCCAAACAAATTGAAAGATGATCCCTTGTTGCTTCTACAAATGGACACTGAATGAGGGGGTGATTAACTATATTCTCAATAGGCTACTTTAGGAGGAATTTTGGATGTTTAGATGAAAGTTATATAAAAGGTCATTGGAGAGAGCGGAAAAAAGAAAGATTAGAAAGATCCGTCAAAGAAAAGATACTTGTCTTCACCATTGAATGCCAGGGAGTTGTGATGTAAATTCGCCGCGGAAGCAAGAACGAAAGTACTCAAAAATATAACCAAATATATATTTTATTGAATAAAATATTCAAAGGAAAAAAAAAATTGATCTTCATCTATTAAATTTTGTAATTGGAGCTCCTTATATAGATAACTCCCCTAAAACATCTTAGAAACTAACTAAAACACTTAAAAATAAGTTTCCTAACATATCTATAACATAAAAACAACTTCCTAATCCTATGAGAGCTCTATTTAGACACTTCTAAACACTTTTTAATACACTTAAATAATAAAAACGAATTTTAAAAAACTATCTAGAACTACCAGTCTACCACTAAAAACTAAATATACCAAAATAAAAAATTCTCTAAAAAAGAAACTAAAATAAAAAACATTCTAAAATACGTTATACATCAAGTTGTTACTGTTCTGGAAGACCACATACACCTTGGAGAGGACTTCAGAATTTTTAAGGAATCTATAGAGATAGCTCTCTTTTTTTATTATTTTTATAACCGTGGTATTCAGTATTCTAACTAATCTACGGGGCCGCCCCCCACCCACAAGGCCACGAGCCGGGAGACCCATAGCAAGAGGACCCACCACCCCACCTGAGAATAAATCCCAGAATGGATGCGCCAAGGGGATTCGAAGTTGCAACCATCCGAATAGGAATTTGCTTCCCCTCCTCCCCCGACCACTAAGCCATTACCCTGATGGGTATAGAGATTGCTCTCTTAACCCAAGTACACTTCTATGTTTTCATGTGCTATATGTCTGAGATGAATGTTGTCATTCATATCGTTCTAATGGGTTATTGTATTTCTAAATAATTTTAGTTCTATAATATTATATATTTCTAATGCTATGTCAATTTCCAGCCACTGGCAGATGCATATGGGCTTCTTATGCACAGGAATGGTCAATGGGAATGGACCCTTGCTCCCGGGGTGTCTCCTTCACCAAGATATGAGCATGCTGCGGTAAGTGAGACTTATAAACATCAACTTTGTTGTTCATCATATTAGATGTAGGGAACCAGAATACGAAACTTCTGTTGTCAGTTTTAGACTAATAATTATAATTTCCAGGCATTTACATTTTAAGTTTTTTGAATTTTTCATGTTCAAATCTGCTATCTTAACCTTTTGGATCTTTCATTTGGGCTTTTGTGCCGACGAACTTAACTTTGTTAGTTGCCAGGTCTTTGTTGGGCCTCGGTTGCATGTTACTGGTGGTGCTCTGAGGGGAGGCCGAGGCGTAGAAGGCGAAGCTGCTGTTGCAGGTAAGTCTATGAAATTTACGCTGTTGATGTTCCAGCCCATTCTTCTACAGTACATTAATTTTCTATCCTCTTTTCTTTTTGGCAGTATTGGATACAGCAGCTGGAGTTTGGTTGGACAGAAATGGGATTGTAACTTGGAACAGCAAAGCTCCTGTTGAGTCTGACCCTTCACTGGAGCTTATGCGTCGTTGTCGGCATGCTTCTGCATCTGTTGGAACTCGGATATACATTTATGGTGGTCTTAGAGGAGGTAAAAATTGTGTAACTAAAGAATGAATAAGATATCTGGTTATTTGATATTCCAGATGTATTGAAGTGGCTTTTAGCATAGGGATGGCAAGATGTTAATGTAAACTGTTTATCTAGGCAAATAAATGATCGCTAATTGTTGCTAAGTTGCTGGATATCCCTTCAGTACAGGTATAGTACTCAATGGTTGTTGTCTAAGTTCTTGGGGTAGACATTTCCACTTCAAATATGCTTGGTTTACAGTTGAGGTATAGGCACTGCACCGAGCAGACTGTTGAATGGAAATGATATGTTGACACTTGTATAAAACCAGTGAATATTTTGATTTATTGAAAATGCGAATATTAAAATGGATAGGTGGTAAAAACATTGAAAGATAAAATTACAAATGAGCGTATTGAAGAAATGATAGGAGTACCCCAAATAGAGATAAAATGAAGGAGAACTAATTAAGATGGTTTTGATACACACAATAAAGACTATTTAATGCGCTTATTAGGAAGAGTGATTTGTTGACAATTAAAGCTAATGATAGAGGAGGAAGACCTTAAATAACATAACATAGAAATAGTTGAGAAAGATATAACAACTTGTAATGTAGTTGTTGACTTAGCCCTTGACAAAGTGGAGTAGGGCATGTAGATTCATGTAGCCAATCCCATGTAGTTGGGAAAAGGCTCTCTTGAGTTGATTTTGATGAAAATGTTGGAACTTGAAACTGTACTTCTCTTGGTAGAAGATGCATAAAGATTGATCTCTGGACAAGTATGATATTGTAGTTGGGGCGTTGTAGGCTACCAGTACAAGCTTGCTGAAGGCGTGATCCAACATGGAAGTGGAATGTTTCAGCTCCTTGAAGAGACCTTTATCTTTTCTTGTATAGTTTTCATTGATTGATGTGAAATAGGATTCACTATCTGATCCAATTATTTTTTATAATATGCAAATAGGATGGTGAATTGGTTATTGGGCGTTTAAGAGGAATGATAGGAGTAGCCCAATTAGAGATAACATGAGAAAAAAAACCGATTGCAGTGGTTTGTACACATACACAATGAAGACTTTTAGACCTCGAATGTGGCCCACCGGTAGGCACTCAACTAAAAGTGATGAGGACGGCGAATCTTACGACATTTTGGACAATTTGGATTGAGCGCATTTACTGCATCTTTGATGGTATCTCTAGGAATGTGGAGGACGTGTGGCATGGTGCTGTTTTGATGGCTAGCTCCTGGTTATTGGCTTATAGACTTAATGGGGATTTCTCTATTAATGACTGGATTAGGAATTGGGGGCAATGTTCTGTTCGTTAGATGGTGCTTGTTGAGCTTTGTGTCACGTTGGGCTGTTGGCGTTTGGCCGCGCTTTTGTTCTATTGAATTTTCTTTCTTTGTTTTCTGTTTTTGTGAGCACTGCTGGTTCTCTGTGTTGTTTTGAACTGTTGTTTTGTCTTATCAATATATGTGTTTGTTTACTCTCAAAAAAAACAATGAAGACTTTTGGATACGCCAGTTAGGAAGAGTGGCCTAATAAATAACCAAGAGTTTTTCCCTCCCTCTTTCATTTGGAAAGCTCATAATCTGTCCAAAGTGAAGGTTTTTGGACAGTTAGTTGCCCATGGAAAAATTTGCACCATTGATGTTATGCAAAAAAAGATTCCTAGTTGGGTTTTATGCCCTCATTGTTGTCCTCTCTGTTATCAGGATGGGGAATCAGCTGATCATATATATTTTTTTATGTGAGTTCTCTATGAAGATTTGGAAGTGACAGGAAGAAATTCTGCAAGGAAAATTCATTGCACCTTCACAACGGGATGATTTTCTCTCTTTTCAGCAAGCGGAGAAAGTAACTAGAAGAGTTATAGACACCTAGAGGGTAATTTACTTTGCTGTTGCATGGAATATTTGGCTACAAAGAAATTCCAGGATGTTTAAGGACGTCTCAAAGGATGTACTTTCTGTATGGGAGTTGTCTAAGTTTGCAGTGGCAAGCTGGGTTGGGTCTTCAAACTTGGCAGGAGGGTATGATGTTTCAGATTGGTCTAGAAATTGGTCAAATCTGATCTAGTTCTAAGATCATTTGGGCAGTTGGGGTGTTATAAGTGCTTCTGGTGCTTTTTCACCTTTATTGTTTTGCATTGATTTCACCAATTTCATACAATTCTATCTTGTTTCCTCTTAAAAAATAAAAATAAAAAAACCTAAAAACTACTTGTAATATAAATGTCGACTTAGGTAGTGTTTGTTACCGCTATTTAGCCTCTATTCTACTTTAAAATGAACCTCTATTTGTAGTAGAGGTTTAAGCTCTAATAGAATAAGACACAATTTTTTGCTTATTCTTGTAGAAGTTATACCTCTACTTCAATTAGAAGTAGAAAAAAAATTACCAAAAAAATAATAAATATATACATTTGTTGTTATCCTCTACTTTTTTTGAGGTTGGAAGTAGAGTTAACAAATATCAACTTAGCCTTTGATAGAATGGAGTGGAGGAAGTGAATTTCATGTAGCCGAACCCATGTAGTTGGAAAAAGGCTTTGTTGAGTTGAGTTGATGGTGTAATATCTAGTGGCATGTCAAAATCCAGTTCCATGTACTTAAAATGTGAGCTGGAAGATCTTCAACTTTCATTTGTTACAAAATGATAGAGACTTTTGCAGGTAAGGTATCCTTCCCTTCTTACGTGTGCACTAGACAGTGTAATCAGAAACTTTGGTTGATTGCTATGTTGATCACTTGTTGATTATCAGAGCTTCAATTCATAGTTCTTGCACTTACTTTATTATATTGCTACTGCTTTTCCCAGTTTTGTTGTCTAATATAATTGATCTATTTTGTGCAGATATGGTGCTTGATGATCTTCTTGTTGCAGAAAACTCACCTTTGCAGGTTGAAATTAATCCTGCAACTTCCACTTCTGAGAGAACCATGATTGTGCCAAATTCGAAGCCTAATCAGGCTACTTCAAGTTCATCTAGTTCGGAGGACAGGCCAGATACCCCTTCTTTCGGTTGCTTGAGGTCGTATATTCTCTACCCTCATTCACTGTTATTTCTTTTCCAGAGCTATTGAATTCAGTTTTGTTTTTGTGCATGGTACTGAGTTTTTTCCATAATCAGTGTGAACAAGAAGTCTGTTGATAAGCTTGTGGAGCTTTCAACTGCTGAAGCTGAGGCAGTCAGTGCGGTCTGGAATGCTGCAAAGGCAGCTGCTGAGGGTCCTGTAGAAGGAGCATCTGTGTCAGATGACAACTTTCCTGTGCCTGAAACTTCCTCAGATGGTAGTGACACTGAGGCAGATGTTCGCCTTCACTCTAGAGCTGTAGGCATCCATGCCATTCTAGCATTGGTGTTCCTCTCATTCAATTTAGAACTCCTTGATGATTTTCATTTTGCAGGTGGTAGTTGCTAAAGAACCTGTTGGTAACTTGAGTGGGCTGGTACGGCAGCTATCTTTGGATCAGTTTGAAAATGAGAGCAGAAGAATGAGTCCATTGAATAGCGATCAAACATATTCTACAAAAAAGCTGTTCACCAGACAAAAGTCCCCCCAGGGCTTGCACAAGAAGGTGATGACATGACATCAGATGTCCAGTTTCTTTCTTTCTTTCGTTTTTTTCTTTTTTCTTTTTTTAATTTTATAAATTACATAGAAATTGGTCTAATATGCTGTTGTTACTGCAGATTGTTTCTGCATTGCTTAGGCCTCGGAATTGGAAAGCTCCTGCTAATAGGAGATTCTTTCTGGACTCTTATGAAGTGGGTGAACTTTGTTATGCTGCTGAGCAGATTTTTATGCAGGAACCCTCCGTTTTGCAGTTGAAGGCTCCAGTTAAAGTGTTTGGTGATCTACACGGGCAGTTTGGTGACCTGATGCGATTATTTGATGAATATGGATTTCCTTCAACAGCCGGAGACATAACGTAAGTTTGAAGTTGGAATCTGCTATTTGTATCTTGTGAATGAGGGAATGAATTACTTTAATTCCCGACTTAGTTTTTACCTGTCTCAAAGCTTCACTAGAGGTTAAACATTTCACTTTAGCAGCCTGATCTTGACCAGCTGAATGAATACATTCTTGAGGATAAATTTGTTACTTCTATTGGTGATGGATTCTTGTTATATGTTGAAGTGGAAGAATTTTCCTCTTTCATGTGGCTGCTTGTGTTACAAAGGTTGAGTTTCTTCATTTCTGCTAGAATTTTTTGATTAGTATCATGACCATAAATCGTCGGAAAGTTTGGGGGCTGGGGGTCAATGGGCATCATAACGGGTAAATGGCCAATGTTCTAATTTGCATATATCATAGGGCTGTGCGCGTCTTGTTTAATTAGAAATTATTAATATTTCCGATTAAAGTAGTTATTTTTCTGATCAGTCAGACAGCTTCCTGATTGAAGGATTTTTGTCCTTTTTTCTTTACTTTCATATATAAAGATCTTGCTGGTTAACTTAAGATTTAGGTTAAATTTAGAAGCCCTATGAACTGTTGTAATTTTTTTGTCTCTTCTATTTTATCAATGACCCCTTGTAGTTGGGAAAAAGGTTTGGTTAAGTTGAGTTTTGTTTTATTAGGGTATTCTAAGATCTTAGTTGGCAATATGTTTTTGCAATTTCACCTGGTCTTATCCAAGTCTTAAAAAATCATTTCAAGGACCTTTTTATCTTTAGTTACTAGATCATTATCCTAATATACACTAAATAATTTTTCTAAATGTTTTCTATGCTCCTCTTGGCTTTTGCTATGGACTAAAATATTATCAATATAACCTTCATAGAGACTACAGAGAGAAAACTGTGATCCAAATTAGCTTAATGGTTGTGTGTAAGCACACGTCCTATTGTTAGTCCATCTCAGGCAATTTTTGTTCCTCCATCAATTGTACATGCGATATGGTGCAGGTACATTGACTATTTATTTTTGGGAGATTATGTTGATCGTGGACAGCACAGCTTGGAAACAATAACCCTGCTACTAGCTCTTAAGGTAAGCGCTTACACAGCAGCAAACTAACTCTAGATGCGGACCTCAGTTCTTATTGTTCCTTATCTTTCTTTTTCTTTTTCATTGTCCTTTTTATTTTTGTTTTACTTGTTTTTTTTGCAGATTGAGTACCCTGAGAATGTTCACTTGATAAGAGGAAATCATGAAGCTGCTGACATAAATGCCCTCTTTGGTTTCCGCCTAGAATGCATTGAGAGAATGGTATGGATAGACAATCAGATCTCTGTATTAAAAGTGGATGGTGCTAACGAGATCTTTACTTGTAGGGTGAGAATGATGGCATATGGGCATGGACTCGGTTCAATCAACTTTTCAATTTTCTTCCACTTGCTGCACTCATTGAGAAGAAAATTATTTGCATGCATGGAGGCATTGGGAGGTCCATACATACAGTTGAACAAATAGAAAAACTCGAGAGGCCCATAACAATGGATGGTGGATCGATCATTCTAATGGACCTTCTTTGGTATAACTCATATCATCTTGTCTTTATTCATCTTGGATACATGCTATTTCCTCTCTCTCTCTCTCTCTCTCTCTCTCTCTCTTCACTATGACTTTAGAACACCCATCTTCTGAAATGTACAGGTCAGACCCAACAGAAAATGATAGTATAGAGGGATTGAGACCCAATGCTAGAGGACCTGGCCTTGTAACTTTTGGGGTATGCTGTTTCTTTAGCTTGTTACCTGTTTCTTCGTTTTGATCAATTATTATATGATATGACTGGTTTATCAAATAGATACCGTCTCTGGAGGTTATATTTTGGTCTGGAATTATTGGATCAACCAGTAGTACTTTAAATGATCGAAGATGATTGGTGCTTTATATTTTGTACAATTATTGCCTTTTCCATATTTGATGAAGATAATCATTTCACACACTAGAAATTAACGATCAAAGTGGCAACTGATTTCTACCCAATTGTACTTACGAGATCCTTTGTAAAGTTCAGTCTTTCTTTAGTTTTTTAATGGCCATTCTTAGTTTTGGAAAACACATTTAAGTTTCTTATTTTCATTATATGTAAAATTCTGCCTACCCATGCCTTTGAGAAACTAAGATAGTTATTGTGGTCACTGCAGCCGGACCGAGTCACAGATTTCTGTAAAAGAAACAAATTGCAGCTTATCATAAGAGCCCATGAATGTGTTATGGATGGGTTTGAAAGATTTGCTCAGGGACAACTAATCACTCTATTTTCTGCTACCAACTACTGTGGTAAATGAAACTTTTAATTGTCAATCCTATTCTCAGTTCTGATGTGAACTTTTCTTTTTCATTTTTCCTACTGAAATCCATGCTGTATCAGGAACTGCTAATAATGCTGGAGCAATATTGGTGGTTGGAAGGGGGTTAGTTGTAGTTCCTAAATTGATTCATCCTTTGCCACCTCCCATTCAGTCACCTGAGACATCTCCAGAGCACACCTTAGATGACACATGGATGCAGGTGAGACTATTTTAAATTCTATCCATTTAGCAAGTCTTATGTCAAATTTCGCAAATTATGCGTAATTCTGTTCTTGCAGGAACTTAATATTCAAAGACCGCAAACTCCAACTCGTGGGCGACCACAACCTGACCATGACCGAAGCTCCCTTGCATATATTTGATGTGCTAATAATATCTGAAAGATCACATCGTGGCTCATTCAATCTGTCATGGATTCATGTACATGCTCTTCGCCAAGCACAATTTGCCACAAGATCAAAATCAAACAGTAAATTGGGTGCTTTGTTCTTCGCACATTGGGTGCTTTGGTCTTTCGCACACAGGTGAACTAAATTATAAGAAATCCGTGGCCTTGCCCTCTGTAAACTATCCATTAGAGAACGATGGAAGAATATAGCTATCGTCAATGGCGATATCCAATCACTTCTTGGATTCATCCTATGCAGATATTGGGCAAAAGTGGCTGCTGTGCAATACTGGCTTTGTATGTACAATTTAATGTACATTTATGTATTTATCATTAGCTTTACATTTTTGGGGTTTGATGTTTCGGCTTAGGGTCATATTCCACATAAAATTTAATTTACATAGCTTGTCATGTTGTTATGAGCAGTTCTCTTTTGCAATATTTCTAAAAACAACTTTCTCATGCTTTTTTCTCAAACAATTGTTGAGTTGATTGTATATTCTGTGTTGAATTATTGTGATGAATATGTTCACATTGTTCAAATAATAACTACAGTTTTATTTATTTTGAGAATCATAGTAATTGGAATTGCCATTTGAATTGATGAATATGAGTCGCAATTTAATTTACCAAAAATCAAATCTAACTTGGTTGTCAAAATGCTAAAAACAGATTGTTTTCTTTATAAAAAAAAAAAAAATTGTTTTTGGATTTATTCAAACCAAATTATTTTTTTGAATTTCGAATTTTGAAAGGTGCACAGAAACGGAGAACCCACCGTGCATATATCAACTCATAAAAATCAAATGAGCCTAGAAAACAAATAGATTATTAAGCCCACACAACCTTCAAGCTAAAAATAAGCTTTGCAATAAAGGCTTTTAATTAATGGGAGATAAGTCGCTAAGGTAATCAAGGATGCTCCTCTAATCTCTAATTGGCTGAGCTACCCGTTATTTGCCTAAATTACTAGTTGGAATTATAGTAAATTAGTCAAAATCAGTAATTAATTAAAATAACATAACAAATTATACATGACTTATTTGATATATAAAAATATAAAATTTTCATTTATATTGCTAATCTTATGATTCACCAATTCAAAATGATTGACCATGCTTCCAAATGACTAATCAAATTCACTTTTCTGATCATGTTGAGGATGCCTGCCCTCTTCAACTACACTTTTTAACTTTTTTGGCACAAGTACAACGGCTCTGCAACATAAAAATCCAACAATCTAGAAACAGAACAGCTTGGTATCATTAAAGTAAAAGAAGATATCATATTTGGCTTTGGAGAAAGTAAAGGAGAAATGTTGATAGGCTCAAGAGTAACTTTTCTCATCTTTATCTATACTGTCATTACTGTGCACCTATTGGTGGGGTTGGTTGGTTACCAATTGTTTAGTCCTATATAAATGCTTTCTGCAGCGCTCAAAAATGCTGTCGTATATCAAATCAAATTGCACTCCTGCTCTCTCTCTATTCACAATGAACAGTACGTGATCAGCTTCCACAATCTTGTAATACCTGCACATTTAACAACACACCATATTCCTCCTCTGTTAATACTTCAACTAGTCATATATTAATGCAAAGGAAGAATTTTTTTTTAACAAAAAAAAAATCCATTTGCTTCTTGAATGAAATCAAATATTACAACCAATTCAAAATACTTCCCTGTTCTTGCGTTAACTTCAACGTTATACAAGGCAATATGTTAAGATTTAGGACGCAAAGTAATAACTCAAGGATAACTAAAAAATAAATAACTATTTGTAAGAAACTGATGACTACACCCCTTGATAGAGGGAGCATAGTGGAAGAAGCGAATTTATGCAAACGACTCCATGTAGTTGAGAAAAAACTTTATCGAGTAGAGTTTAATATAGAGTTAAAATTTATATTTTAATTATAGGTGTGATGAAGAAATGAAAACAGAATTCCATGTGGTGTCCCAAACTCTATTTCCATTCTACCTCAAACAATCCATGTGCATTGAGAACTTAGAAATTCTGCCAAAACCCTAAACCCTAAATCCTAAAATTATCATTTTGATGATTTTCATAATGAACATAACAATTAAGAACAACAAATATGAGATTTTAGAGTACCAAAAGACCATCTCAATTGATATAAGTATGGCTAAAGGAGTGGGAAGGGTTCATGGAAATGAAGATCTAAATTAAACCAAAGAAAGAAAGAAAAAAACACCACCTTTTGAGACATTCTAATAAACAGCTACAAGCAACATGTGTATACATCATTGCTAATATAATGCTGATGGTGGTGTGATGATTATAAGTAACTAACCAGATTCCGGGCTGCAAAGGTTGGCAATCAGAGTCATTCACGACAAAATGGCTAGGGTGTTCAATTGGGATTTGCGGGTGAGTCATGGATATCGTATTGATCGCTCCATCATTATCCTGCCAATCTTCATCCCTGCATTTTTATTTTTTAAATTTGAGAAGAAACATGGTGATCTACATTAATATGTGAAAAAAGAGAAGCCATAGATACATTGTGAAAATCACCCAGAGACACGGTTCACCTCAATAAAAAAAGCCAAACTGACTCACTTGTATCCTTTATAAGGAGGCAATATATCCGGTGGATAGCGCCATTGGCTCATCTGTAGAACTCTGAGGAAAAGCATGGGGTGAATCCCAAGTATGCTGGAAGGAACTGTGATTCCCATAACTTTAGTGGTGCATTTAGTGGCATAGCTGAAGTAATATGTATTTGGAAATGTGCTGAGATGGGCATTGAGCTTCATGGATCCTTGAATTGTAAGGTCGGGGAGGATCCAATCTCCTGAAGCAAATGGACCTGAATTCCCCAACAGGAACTCGGCAAGACCAGAAACACCAGCTTTCTTCCATGACATATTGAAGTGGTCGAACCCGAAATTGTAGTAATTCTTAAGCCACGTAATGTCGAGCCAATCATACACTATTGAGCCTAAACGGCATAGCTGAAGTAAACATATATGCTTCATGAATCTACCATCTTCTACCCTGAAACCATATAAACCATACTGGGTTCACAGAGATGTAGCAGAGAAAGAAAATAAAAGAGAAACAAACAGCATTTTATTCAAGAAATAACTCACAACATCCCGTCTAAGTAGGTTCTTGTAGTCCCATTAAATGCTCCGGATAAGGAAGTAATGCTCAATATCCAATTCTCAGAAGTGTTCTCATACCCTTGGAAAGCCTAAATCGTATTTCAAAAGATTAGCTAATTAACAATATATGTAGATCATTATCCTTCTTTTTTATTGAAATTGAGGTTTCAAGTTCACTAACCTTATCTGCCAGCATTTGCTGCAACACTCTGACCACTTGGGCTCCAGCTGAATGCCCAACAAAGTGAATTGGATGATCTTCATCCCATTCAGGGTAATTTCCTGAATTCCAATCAAAACCCACCAAAAACACAAAAAGAAAACATTAAAAATCAAACATAATGATCAACTGAAATCCACTTCATTTGCAGATTAAGAAACACAATGAATGGATATGCTTTTGATTTTCCAACCTTGCTCATAAATCCTGCCGAATCGGGCATGCCCATAAGCCTTGCTATGCTCTTCTCCATAGTCCACTTTCCCACCTTTCAAATAATAGAACAGCTCCCGAGCCCTGAAACTCATATAATCTCAAGATTTGCAAGTAAAGAAAGAAAAAAGTCAGAACAAACACAGAGAACTCCAAGTACCCCTACCTATCATATATGCTGGTTAAGGAACCCAAGTCAGGAACAAGAACCCTCTCATCCTTCTTTTCTGCTCCTGCGAAATATGACAATCCTCTCAACTTCTGCAAAGTCAACAAGGGTACCCAAAATTTCATCAAGAATGGAGAAGCAAGAAATTTCAACAAATATCCAAGAAAAAATCAATCAAATGAGAACCCATATGACCAAACACCCAAGAAAGTTGAATAAAATGAGAACCCATCTCATGAAATCGAGATTGAACGCTGCCTACCCCTTTGCCAAATCCAAAAATCCCATGAACTAACACAATTGGAGGCAACCCATCAAAACTGCTTGTTCTTTCAGGCTCTTCCACCCTCACCCCAATCCTCAAATTGGGTCTAAAATACTCGGTTAAAATCTGGGATATGTCTAATGCAACAGCACTGCTGAAAATGTAAAACCCATATGACAAATGCACCACTGAGCTCACAAACAGCTCTGATATTTGAAGCACCACAACCCAAAACCTAAACATTGGATTGAATCAACAATAGAATACAAAAGGATAGCCCTCCTTCTTTATCAACTTCAAATATGAAAGAAAGAAAGAAGAGCTCTCTAACTACTGAAACTGAAACACCATAAAACCCTTGTATCTACTCAAAAAACAAAAAAACTCAAAAACAGCATGCGACCCATCTGTCAAAATTTCATTATTTTTTGGTTTCTTTCACAAGGAAGCCATTTTATAAAGCAGTTTTTGCATGTCAGGGCTCTGTTTTGCCGCTGTCTTTGTCCCCACAAGCCAATGAGAGGGTTCAATATTTTAAGAGAGGAGGAAAAAGAGAAAAAGAAGGTGGTGAGGTTGGTGCCACCGTGCCATGCGTCCTCTTTGAAATCGCTCCTACAAGCCTTCTGAATCTTTAAGTGGCCCACTTCTCCATCTTCTTCTGAATTTTAACACAAATTCCAAAACGCCCACGATTTCCTCTAGGCGCTTCTCACAATTGGCTATGCTCTGTTTTGGACTGTATTGGCTGCGACTGCTGTAAGCTTCCATGCTCACCAGAAAACAACCTCTTATCCATTGTAGAAATTAATAACTCTCTCTCTCTCTCTCTTTATTTTTTTCAAGAGAATTCAATGGATTTTTAATGCACTAGTAGTTGTTGGAGTTTGTTGAATTGGATAAGGGGCATCTAATAAATGTATTGTGCAATAATACTTGAGCCGGACTCATAAATCATCATACGTTGATTTGGACAGTCACATAAAGATTTTTGGATGATATTTGTTAAAAACTATGAGCAGGAATAATTAAGAAATATATAATTACTTTGTAATATGATTGTCAATTTAGTTTTTAATAAATTGGACTGAAAGAACCGTATTATGTAGCCAAAATAAATTAAAGTGGAATAAACATATCTTGACTTAAATAGTTGAAAAAAAGTTTTTTAAGGTTTTTTCTTATTTGTTTTATAATAATTACATTGGACTTAACACTAAAATCATAACAAAATCTCATGTGGCCACAACTACTCTTTTCTCTTTTCAGCTTAAGAAAACTTGAACCACAATCCCTTTGGAGATAGAGGCAGATGCTCAGGGTCAGTCCTGATTATTTAGAGCTCAGCGCGAGTTACAATAAATGAGACCATTTTTTAATTTTAAATAGGGTTCTGTTATTTTTTTTTTTAAATATTTTAAATACATTTAAAGTCATAAAATTAATATAATAAAAAATTACAAAATTGAGATTTTAAATATTTAATATTTAATATAATTATTATATATAAATATTATTTTTAAGTTTACTTATTTTTATAGTATGAAGTTGAGATTTTAAATTAAAAATATTTTATTTTTAAAATAAAACTAAAATAAGAGGTTTGATTAGTTACCAAATAATATATTAAAAATAAGCTCTTATTTGAACAAAAAAAAAGATCTTATTAAAATACAACGAAAAAAAAAGTAGAGCAAAATTTTTTCAAGAAAAAAAGAAATACTATATAAGTATTTTGGTACAAAATTTGAGGCCCCCAATAATTTAATTAAAAAAAAAATTTTAAAAAAACAATTAGTTGACATATTTTTTTGACGCGCATTTTTGACATTACAAATGAGAGTGGTTGGATTGCTTCGAATCACGTGATAACACCTCGTATCACGCAATCAACGCTTGATACGAGGTGCTATCGTGTGATTCAGGACAATTCAACCACTCTCACTTGTAATGTCAAAAATATGTATCAAAAAAGCATGTCCTTACAGCATTACCTTTTAAAAAATGAGTTAAAAATAAGCTCAAATTCTTCACATTTTAAAATAAATAAGTCCATCGTTAAAGGGCCCACTACTATCAAAAAGTCCATCAGTTAATATATATATATATATATATATATGAGCCCTCAAAATTTAGAGGCTCGGGGTGGTCACCCTCTGAGCCCTGCCACAAGACCGAGCCTGTTGATGCCGCAACAACTCAAACTAGTGAGTGTTTCCAAATCTTAATTAAGTTTTTTTTAGTCATTTAAGATTTTATTAATTCAGTATTATTGCTATTGTTTTTGCATGTTTGTTGTAAATCTTGTGATTTGTATTGTTTATTACTTAAAAAAACAAGATAAGCATTTCATAAGAAAGAAATCTAAATATTTATACCTTTTTTTATTTTTTATATTATAGTAACTTCTTAAATACCAACATGTGAAAACTCAATTGATTGAGGAACTGAGTATAAGTAAAGTTGAGGTTTAGGTTTTAAGTTTGAGCCTGAGCGTGTTCTTATTTATCTGTTATTTTTGAGAGAGTCAGTCCAAACACCTTTGTAATATTTGAGTTCAAAAAGATTAGTCTCGCCTAAAGGGGAAGAACGCAACTCTTGGCTATGGGAAAACAGTAATCTAATAAAAAAAAAACTTCCTATATTAATATTGACATTAAGGATAATACATAAAATCGTGGAGAATAATTTAGACCGTGTAGAGAAGTTTTTTCAAAAAATAATTTAGACTAAAATAATAGAATAATGTTCCGTAAGGTGCTCTAAATACAATTGTTCAATTTTTAAAAGGCAGAAATAGTGGTTGCTAGCTGGTGATAATTTGACTTCAAAAAGTTGGACCTCCTCCCATTCAACAAAGAAAATTCACGAGGATGTCCTACTAGAATCTTCCACAATATTTTCTTATAGAGATGATCTTATACATCTCCCTACTTTGAATACTTATGACCTTTTAATATCAAATTCTGCATTCAACAGAATAAGTTTATAATGCCTATAATGTTGGAAAATAGTAAATAAAAAATTAAATTTATAACGGCCAAATATTTTAATTTACGAAACGGTCAATTAAAATGATTTATTTTTAATTAATTTAATTTAATTTGGTGAGGGCTCGAGGGACAATAAAATATTGTTCCATTTTCTCATAATACCTCACTTGCTTTGCGACGTTGCCGAAAGGAGTCTTCCGGTTCCATATGAAAGTCATTTACTTTTTCTTTTCACAATAAAAAAGAAAAAATGAAAAAAGTAAAAGAAAGTGAGAGTTTCTCATCTAAATTTTCGTAATTCAAGGATGCTGAGCACACAATTATTATATAGAAAAATTTGAAATTGAAAAGGAAATAAAAGAATAAACATTTCAATTTTATAAATAAATTCTTCAACAATTATAGTTGAAGAAGAAGAAGAAGAAGAAGAAGAAGAAGAAGAAAGCAAGAAAACAGGTGGAGCAGGAAAGCCACCCCAAGAGACTATTAGTAATAGAAGATAAATGAAAACTCAATATTGACTTATTGATGTTCCTTGGCCTTTTCCAATTTAGTTTACTTGCAAGTTTTATTTTTTGAGAAGATACAATACTTGCAAGTTTTATTAGATAGTTGCCTTTAGGGCAACCTTTTAATCAACAACCAGGAGATTTGAGTTGAGGACTTAATTAAATTAGAGAGTCCCAGTATTATAATAAAAATAATTTATATATTATTAATTATATCTTTTCAATATACACAATTAATAATTAAACTCAAAGATAAAGAGAAAATCCATCATACAACAATAAAATATAAACACATACCTCCAACATTATAATTTAGATTTTGCTTATTTGAATAAAAAATTTTAAAAAGTGTACCTTAGTTTAGGAGGGTGGGTGGGTCAGACAATGAATGAAAAGCAAAGTTGTTGCAAACCATGGTGGGAATTTTGAATGAAAGTAGTTCAACTGCCAATGCGAAACATGTGAGCAAATTTTGATAAATGTTGCTAAATATAAGAGAAGCCTTAATAGTTATTATATCTTCTTTTTTTGACATTTGATCTGAGTCTTACATGACCCCGACATAACTTTACTTAACAGGGTCTTAATTACCTCTAAAACCCTGGAGGAGTATCGTTAGTAATAAAAAAAAATTAAAAAAAATGTAGGTATGGTTTGATGCAAGTATGTTCATTGATCATCCGAAGGCTGTAGGAAAAGAAATCAACATGAGGTCTACAGCTTCTGGATCAATGAACAATTTTACCCATTGTAAAGTGGTGACAAAGAACCATCAGAAATTTAGGGCTGGACTATTTAAAGTGGTGTCAAAGAACCATCTAATTTTCTTCATGATTTTACAGAGAGATTTGGGAGTTGATGCTTCATAAGTTAAATCCTACAAGTTGGGTAAATCTTCCATACAAAGAAGAAAATACCTGATTGCTCATTTACTGAAGGAAGTGCTCTTGCTTCACTCAGGCAGTTATGATATTCTTTGCACCCCATGCTACTCTCATCACCCCATTTTTGGCTTCAGCTTCATGGAATGTGGTTCCTGCAGCTTCTGATGGATGTGGCAGTCTCTTCCACCTATCCACTTTAAGCTCAATTACATCCACGACACACGTCCCTGATTCTTCTACATTGTTACTGTGCCATCTACCCTCGGCTTGGTACACCTTACCCTTAGCAACCTCTTTCCCCTCCTTATCTAACAGTGAAACATACTGACCTGGTTCAAAATGAACGTATCTTGACGATGGGCAGTTCATCTGCGTGTTTTGTTGTGCCGTGAACTCGCCAAAATCCGTTGTAGCGTTCTCTGATGCCTCATTGCTTCCTGTTCGCAATGTGACTCCAAATTTCGGTGCGCCTTGGTTACTTCCTCTTCTTGTTGTTGAAGGGACATAACATTCGTCACTTGGGCTCTCGGGTGAGTCATAGTAGTTCCCTTGACCTGAGCCACCTGACTTGTCTGGAAATGTGTTTTCTCCTTCAGATGGCGCACGGGCATCCCTAGCTGCACGAGCTAGTCTGGCTTTCCGGTTGTTCAGCCTGTCAGTAATGCCATCCATACTATTATTCATGTATGTACTGAAGGAGACCCCTCTTGAAATAAATGTTGAAAAAAATAAAACAAAATAAAATCTCCACCCAAAAAAAAAGCGAACCAAACAAACATACAGATATCCAGGGATGTTCATGTAACATATGTTGCAATAGCCATAAAATTTATTTCCAAAAATGCAGGCACTTCAATAGGCAACTACAAATGGCGAGGATCTTCAAGAAAGTTCTGAAATTTCTGCCAGGTCTCTAATAAGAGTAACACTCATCTAACCAGTGTCATACTTCAGTTCGACATCACCATCATCACCAAAACCTGTATGGTGTACCTTGCCAAAATGAGAATGGTTCATAACATTGTACTATTATTGTACGCTTCTTTTTTTTGGGTGATGAAATTGGGTACAAGGAGGGATTGACCCTACACTCGGTAGGGAATGTTGTGCCCGTGCACCCGCACACATAAAGAATATCCCCACCGCACCTATGTTGGGGCCAAAGACTAAGGTACCTCCGTAGGAGAGAACCGGGATGTAGATATAGTGAAGGAAAGCAAGTGCTCATTGGCGGGGTAGCAAGGTTGGCAACAGCAACCGAGGGTTTTGAGAATATCCCCTTTTTCCTTATTCCGATAAACTGTCTGCCTTATCAATGTTTCATTGAAAAAGAAATTCAAGGGTCCTCGTTGCCACCTCGCCAAAGGCCACCAAGGAGACTCAAACTCTGGTCATTGTCATTCCAAGAATTTTAAAGTAGTGGAAGAGGGGAACTTTGGAGGTTAATAACAGCAGTAACTTGGCAAAGAAATGGTGACAAGCTATCTTAACCACTACAAGAAAAAAGTTAAAAACAACCACAGAAAAAGCTAGCTTTCAGTACGGTACCTTTTTCTTTGTAAAGAAGAATGCTAGGAATTTATTCTTAAATAAAAATTTATCTTACTGAGAAGCTGGAGAAGAATTAAATGTGGAACAATAGCATTTGGAGAAGACTATATATATTTCTCACAGGGGAAGCAAGAAATATTCTAGAGATAAGAGCGTAGTTTCCTACCAGTTTTTCAGTTGAGAAGATGTAAGTTCAGAACCCTGCAGAGCACAGCAGCAGCAACTTCTTTAGAGGAAGGCTTGTATCCATTTCTCAATATAAGTATCAGAAAAAAGATTACTCCAAACCAAATGCAAGTATTGCATTTATGGAAAAAGTAAATAGATATCAATAAAAAAAAAACTGATTGCAATAACTTACATGAATGCTTAATTTATCGGCCCATGACTGCAACAAAGCTGCATTTCGCTGCATTTCTGGCTCATCCAAGAGTGCCCGCTCAATCAATGTAATCTGTTTATCATTCATGATATTTCGCTTCCGTTTCCTCCGTTGTTTTTCTTCTCCATTTGTAACTTCACTCTTTTCAATTTCTTCATTCCCCCTGAAGCCACTTTCATTAGCATTTTCGCTTAATTTAGTAAATTCAACATTATCTATAATTTGATCAAGAGAACTTTTTCCTCTTGTAGAGCTTGCATCTGAGCCACTTGTTTCAACATTCCGGCTGTCTTTGTCAATCTCTCTAAAAGATTCAGATGCACTCCTTGTCATCACTGGTTTCTCTTTCCTACCATTTATCTCCGACATATCATCTGGGAAGGGTGAGCTTTCTGAGGTTCCTTCTTTTAGATCTTCACTTTTATGTCTCAATTCTGCAGCTACTTCTTGCACCTTTGTGTCCAGTTTTCTTGTTAGATGTGATGTGTGCCCCACTCTACTTTGGCTCTCCTATGGAAATCAAACATTTTTCTTAGATAGTATTGAGAAATAACCAAGGAAATATCAAACTATGGTTGGAGAACTAATTGGGTATCTGTGGCTCCGTCAAGTCATACTCTTTATTTCTAAAGAGTTTTAACTAAAAACTTAAAGTTTATCAAAGATTTTATCAAGAACTCAGGACTCATATGAGTCACTGAGTTGACTCAACCAAATCTTACAGAGCTTGCAAAGCTCCAACTCTCACAGTAATGACAATGTTTCCAACCTCTGGTTCTAACTTCAAACAACCTCAATTTGATCAAGTAGCTGAGAAACATCACATCAATTTATTATTTCAAGCGTAGGAAACATGTAGGAAACATGTATTCACCTGATGGCATTTGCCAGTATCAAGTGTAGAAAACTTATCCCAGACAAGTGAATCCTTAAAGTTGTTTTCCTGAATTTGCTCCTGCAATACAATGGGAGGGTAGAGCGTTCAGCTTTCCTAGGAATTATGTGAGAACCTAACAAGTTAATATAAACCCCAAATCCCATGAATACAACATAAACAGAAGAAGTATATAATTAGAACACTGTAAACATTGAACGCCTTTTTACCTGGACTAGGTTAGTGTCAAATTCAAACTGTGAAGGAGTAATTGATACCTGTAACTGATTGACGAACAAACTGAACACAACATTGAAGTAACAATATCAGGATTTTCACTTAGAAAGGAGTTTAGATTGCTAAGGCTTACTCCATTATATATAAGAATGAGGAAATATTGCATTTAATATCAACTCAAAGGGTAAGATCATCAGAGTTGGCTTATTACCTGGATTCCTTAAACATTAATTTCTTTTTACGACTATTGAATAGATTAACAAATAGTTTATAAAAAGGTATTTTTTTTTTTTAAATGAAACTAGAAAGTACTATATTACAAATAGTAAAGTAAGCAATATACAATGACAGTGTAGATAGAGAACAAGGTTTCCTCAAATCCCATTTAGAATTTACAATGTTGTGCCAACCCCTCACTCAATCATTTATAGAGTACCCCCTTAGACAATTTGCTATTTGCTACCCAAAAAGAGGCAAGCAAATGTGAGCTCTCCCAAGTCCTCCCCACCTACCTCTCTTCACTCTCAAAAACTCTCCTATTTCTTTCCTTCCAAATCGACCATAATACTGCAAAATAAACCACATTCCAGTGTTCTCGCCACCCTGATTGGATGCTATCCATGTATGGAAAGATGTTAATTCCTTGTGTTCTATAAAAAGGTAAATATTAGAGTGTGGGATAAGAGATAATAAAGGACAAAGGTAAAGGAAGACTAAAATGTCATGGATAGAGACAATTTTGAAAGATATAACTACTTCTACTATAACTATCAACTTAAACCTTGATGGAGTAGAGGAAGCAGATTCATGTAGCCAATCTAATGTAGTTGGAGAAAGATTTGAACAGTTGGGTAGGTAAATATTGGAGTGTTCAAACTTTATTGTCTTTTTCTCTCTAGCGACTCTATTTTATTTTATTTTCTTTGGTTAGGGACAGTATCCAACAATATGTGAAGTTGAAGTTGTGTGGGTGTTTTTTTATTCAAGTCTAATTTGATAAAGTGATTAGAAAATAAAATTAAAAAATTCAACAGAAGTTTGAGGAAGGTTAAGGAGTTTTCATTCTATGGAGCTAGTGCCATTAATGTGGGTAAGCCCTCCATAATTAGAAAAACATGTATATTCTAAGAAGCACGCACATCAGTTTGAGAGGAAACGTCGTTATCAACAATAAAATCCCAAATGGTTGCAAATGCTATTAATATATTTATAATGCAAAGGGCAATTTAGAAAAAACATTATAGATAGCAAAAATCCGCCTAGTCGTACCTTAAAAGATGCACATCGTCCTCATTCAGAAAGCTAGGAATTAAAGACGCGGCATGATCCAATAAGGAACCTGTACGTTTATTTTAACTCAGATGTAAAAAGATAATCACTTTGATAATATGGACATACCATTAGAGTGAGATAATTACCCAGGTTTTTGCAAATTGTAGCAGCCTTTTGGACATCATAATTTAATACAGACTCAAATGAAGATTTAGGTTGCTCCACTTGCAAGCACTCAAGAAATTTGTTGAAGAATAGATTTCTCTCTTGCTCTGTGGAATGCAACGTAAAGCTCGAAAATCAGAATGACAAAAAATACTTGGTGGAAAACTAGCAAGAGCTTGTCTCTGAAGGCTTTAAGTTCTAATCCCCTGCTAGGGATTCTAGGAGTTCCAAGAGCCTCGTCTAAGATGATCTCTTAACATACAATAAAGCCTTTTGGCTGGAGGATTTCAAGGGTGGACTCCAAAGATTACTTGAAGTTTTAAAAACATAAGCATTGGTGACTGCAATATTTCTTATCAAACATGTAGTAGTTTCTACTGACAACAAGCAGAATATCAATACTCATACTGTTCCCAAGAATTCCAAGTATAATCTAGCAGCAGAAGCAGCTTTGATATGCTAAAACAGTTTGACTGATATGGGGATTGTGCTCAAAGGTCAAGTCAGAAATTAAGATATTTCAATGTTTTACCTAGAACTAATTCATAATTTGGAGAAATTTTGATAATTTTCATTCCTCGTGCTTGTTGGCTAGTTGTTTACTTGTTTTGGACAAATTCCCTAAACTCCTTTACTGTTGATCAACTTATATCTGTGAATAGAATGTTTTGGCTTTTATCGTATGAACAAAGTCTGACAGAAAACCTGGATTTCAGCTGTTTTATATCTCACTTCTGCCAAGATTGATAGTCCATTAGATTTTCCTCATCTTCAAACAACTTGTTCTTAATTGGCAGACTAATGTCAGAAAGAGATGCATGGTTTTTTTTTTTTTTTTTGAGAGAAAACAAACAGATATATTAATAAGGCAAACAAAATACAGAGAAAATAAGCACCAGAGGTGCACAAAGAGATGCATGGTTTGAACTTCGGATGGTGCTTTAGCCCAATGTTTTCATGTTTATCACTACTTATATTTACAGGAAAAAAAAAGGAAAATAAAAAAAAAAGGCAATTGCAGAACTTAACAGAGAGATCCAACAAGACTTTGAGTAAAGGGGTCACCTGCACAGATGCTGGGAACGAAACAGTGGAGATTTGCTACTATTTTCACCAACAAAGATGTTCTCTGCTGTGCATAAGAAACCTGTGGCACAGTGTTTAGGTTGAAAGTGCACTCTGTATTAGCATCAGTCAACAGGGAAGATGTCGCAAGACCAGCACAAAGCAATTCCAAAACCACTCCAGATGCCACAAATGGGTCAAACTCAAGGGTAGCATCTTCTTCCATTGCAGGAAGATCCGTAGAGCACCAGTTGGATAAGAATTCTTGTTGAGGAGGTGATAGTATTTCAGCCAAAACATGTGTCTGGCAAGAGAGAAGTCAATAAAATTGTCAAATTTGGAAAAGATAAATATAAAAAAGCTACAAGCATTTTTCTTTTTCTTGCCCATTTTTCACTCCACTTTCTAATTGCCAGCAATAGTATGAAGACATCAATGTCCACTTTAAAAAAAATCATATACATATAAACAATTCAAATCTTGAGTAAAAAAGATAAACTATATTTCACATTCTTCAATTTTGTGTCTACAGAATTAGAAACCAGAAGAACATATTATAGATTTAGACAAGTTAGCATAAAGTGACAGTATTACAAATTTAAAGAGCCATATTTGGATGATGTAATAATCCCAAGAAAAAAGGAAAAGATTTGCAGCAAAACCAGCCAGTACGTTAAACTTGGAAGCTGCTCTACATCTTCTAAGTATTTCACAGTAAGAATTTGGATGTAATACTCTAAAGCCAAAAGGCAGCTTTAAGTATTTAACGGCAGGTATTTATTGTATATTTAATAATTCTGACAAAAAAGAAATTATTGGTTATCGTAAGGCATGAGGAATAAGATGATTTGCAATCTTATTTGACAATTTAAGACCAATAACAACTTCGCATGCAGTTTAAAAGCATTACAAAAAAGCTACAAGCATTTAACAGCAATGTTGAGCATTGGGCCTTTTCCATTAGTTTTTGAACTTTCACCAGCTTTTAAACTGTTGATACATAATTATTTTTTAAGAGCTATAAAAGGAATACCTTAGTCTATAGTTGTCAGCACTTAGAATCTTGAATCAGAAATTGAATCGTTTTGGAGCTTGCCAAATTGAAACAAGATTTAAATCAATGATCATAAGATTCAAGTACAGTACATGAATCATGCATGTAAATATTTATCAAGGTAAGATGAATAAACTTAAGGAAGTTACACTAGGTTATGAATATTGAGACAAACTGAATTCAGAGTTTTTTTTTTTCTTGTTGAAGAACTCATCCTCATAAAAATTTAAGATTGTCTGAAATTTTCAACTAAGTTAAATGGTCACAAGTCATATCAAAAGTATTTTTCAGTAAATATATTCTCAAAATGACATAACAAATTTAAAATGGATAATATTCGAAAGATAAGATATATAATAAATGCATTTTCAATTTTTATGATAATTACACTTAGTATTTTTGGATTTGATAGGGTATTCAAAATTCATGTTAAGATTTTGAATAGTTCTTCCTTGAATTGAATCATGAATCGTAATTTGAATTGGGATTCATATAACCATGCCTTGAACCTTTTTCTTTTTTTTTTCTCTCCATGCATCCAAAAACCTATAAAAACTTGTTTTTTTTAAACAAAAAAATAAATAAAGACATCTTTGCTTAAGGTGGCAACAATGTGTACCACCCAAACATCTTTTTTTATTAATGATGGCTGATGAGAGATGAAATTGTGACATAGGCACAAGCTTGTGAAATATAGACACAATAATGGGTTCCTAAAATGGGACCCTCATGGGCACCCGGTTGGAAAGAACAAGCAAAGGGCAGCCTAGTGCACAAAGCTCCCACCTATACGGGTCCCAGAGAAGGGTTGGACCACCTTTGTGTTTATTGTATATGGCTTTACTCTGCGTGGAAAAACTGTTTGCACAACTCAAACCCACAACCACCTCATCACTTCCTTGACAATTCTTAGTGTTGCGCCCTTCATCCAAGCTACAGAAACTAGCATAAAATAATCTTCTCCATTTTGACATTTTCAACTCCACTATAAAATGACTTGAGGTTGAATAATCTAGAACCAACTAGTAGAACCATTATTTAACATCAAACTTTTGGAGTTAACAATGTGCATACGATTGACTTTCCATGATCAAGATCCATTTAATGTGGAACCATAATGTTTGCTTTAAAAGCATTATGATATTAATTAATTAGCTTGTTTGAGTACTTGTACGCTGGTGGGTTGTACTGTTCGCTACTATGATATTAATAAATACTCTTGTTTCTTCTTACAAAAAAAAAAAAGATTTAAAAACATTGTCTTCCCAGACAGAGTGAGATAATAGCATGTCAATATTCTCAAAAATATTGAAGATAGTTGCCACTAAAAGAGCAATACTACTTGGTATGATTCAGACATTAAGGAAAATATTGATGCTTACAATCTTAGTAGTGATGAAGCTTCTAAAATTTGAATCATCTGAAAAGATATCAACTAGACGCATCGAGTTGAGAAGTACAAGACCCCTTGGATCACCGCTCTCATATGAATTACTAAGTTGTCCTCTTCTGCCAAAAGCAGTCTTCAATAAGTTGAGAACCTACACCATGGTAAAATCAATAGTAAGCGGCTTGGCAACAAAAGGAACCATAAAGAGAAGGAAATTTCTAGGACACCCAACTGGCAGATCACATAGAAGACCTAAATATATGAACACTAAACGTATTGCACATGTGATGCCAGGCACTGTGCATACAATCAAGGATATCTCCTAGAAAAAATTTGATCTCAATGAATGTCAACAGACTGATCAATCATCAATTGCAATCCTCTGGCTAAAGAAATATTTTGGCCAGAGTTCAGAAAAGAAGTTGATGGTTGGCTGCTATTAGTCAATAGTGTCAATTTCACACAGATATTCCAGTTGGAACTCAGAATGTGATGGGGCAATATTATGAACTTGCAGAACACGCAAATACCATTATTATTAGCCTACATTTACAATTTGATGAAAGGATAATGAGCCAATGAATATGCACCCATTCAACCTCATTCCCCATAAACCAATTGAACTAACCTCTACAGCAACAGATTCTGCTAATAGCTTGCTTTTTGGAGAGCTGGCAACCTCATCCAGGTAAGAAATGCTTTCTGTCTCACACAGCTGCAACAACTGCATGAATGAAAATGTAGCTAACTAAGCTATTTTACCTTAGATATCACCAGAAAGTAAGCAAAAACCGATTTAAAATGTAATTTAAGGTTCAATAGATGTCATGATGGACCATGTAGATCACTTGGAACTTACAACAGAGAGGATCCTAGACCTCAGCCTGGATACTGCAGCCAAAACTCTAGAAGAACCTCTAAAATGTGGTGGGATATCCAACTTCAGTACAGCTCGAGCCAGTGAAAGAATTCCCCCATTTTTACAGAGTTCCTGAGATGGGATGTTTCAGCAAAATGACATCAAAATACATTAAAATCTGTCACAATAGTTCAAATCCGATTGGATTATAACTACGTTGAGAAATTAGTGGCATGTGGTGATGCATGAAAGCTTTCCTTAGGATAAGTTGATCACAAAAATTAATTTGTAATGTATATAAGATGCCGCTCTTTTAGTTGTGTTATATGATCATTAACCCTACAACTTAATGGTTGACAAGATTTCTTTTGGAGAGGTGCATGAAAATGTAACTGCAACCAAATATCACAATACAATTTAAGTTGTCAAGATCTACTTGGTAGATACTAGATACCTCAGGTTTCCCATGCCACAGTATGCTACATGGACAAAATCCCATAAAATAGATAAATATTTTAATCCAAATTCAACATTTCTGTATAAACAAGATATAAGATATACATAATAACCTTGTTCCTCAGAAGGCGCTCCCTGAAAGCTTTCTGTTGACACAAGGACTGTAGAAACTGCAATGAAGCCTCACATTGCTGGCAGAGATTGTGTGTTGTTTTTTCGACGGATGGAGCATAAGATTTTTGGCATAAAATATCCCAATCAAATGCTGATAGTTTAGTTTGAAGAAGTTTAATATCAAGCAGCACAGCATCAAAAGCTACATCCATAAATACATCAACCTGCCATTGAACATGCCATGATCAGCGGTAAGCAGTACGACTGTATGATGCAAGCAATAATGCAATCCACCCCTACTCCCCACCCCACAAAAAAAAGAGAAAAAAATAGAACAAATGACATTGAACACCGAATAATAATGCTAGACATATATAAGGCTCATCAAAAAGACAAACTACAGAATTTGGCAACAGGATGAAGATGCAGAAAGCTTTCAAAATTACAGGAATGCAAAAAAAAGAAGCTAAAAAAGTGGTATGTAATGCTAAATTTAAAGCGTACGATGATTTCTACACTACATAAGATACAAAAGAATGTGAAAAGACAATATATAAACTAGCAAAACTGAGGAGAAAAAAAAAAAAGATAAAAGATATTGACTATATTAAATTTATTTTTTAGAGGAAACAAAACAGAAAATTTTATTAAGAAGGCTTCCATGAACATCATATAGAGTACAAGAAGTACAGAGCACAAAGTATATTAAATGTATTAAAAGTGAAGATGAAAGTATCTTAGTAAAAGAAAAAGAGATAAAAGAGTGATGGAAAACTTATTTTGAAAAATTATTAAATAAAAATCATTATAGCAAAATTAAATGTAGAAGGGCTTGATAACCTAGGGGAAACTAACGAAAATAAATTCTTTTGTAGAATTAGCATGCTTAGGTAAAAAATGTTTTGAGAAAAATGAAAATTGTAAAGGCTTTAGGACTAGATGCGATTCCTATTGAGGTTTGGAAGAGCTTAGGGGAAATTGGAATCTTGTGGTTAACCAAATTGTTTAACAAGATTGTAGCAACTAGGAGAGACTGCCCAATGGTTTGAGAAAAAACATCTTAATACCCATATATAAAAATAAAGGAGATATTCAAAATTGTGAAAATTATAGAGGGATTAAATTGATGAGCCATACAATGAAATTGTGGGAGAGAGTAATAGAAAATAGAATATGAGCTGAAACTTTGGTGTCAAACATTCAATTTGGATTTATGCCTAGGACAACTATGAAAGCTATTTATTTATTAAGGAGATTGATGGAGAGATATAGGGAGAAGAAGAAAGACCTCCATATGGTCTTTATTGATTTAGAGAAAGCCTATGATAAAGAACCTAGAAAAATAATATGGTGGGTATTAAGGAAAGAAAGAGTTATTACTAGGTACATTGAATTGATAAAAGACATGTACGATGGGGCAAGGACCATTGTAAAATCAACAATAGGTGAAACTAATGAATTTCCAATTACAGTAGGATTACACCAAGGATTTGCCTTAAAGCCCTACCTTTTTGCACTAGTAATGGATGAATTGACTAAACATATCCAAGAAAATATTCCATGGCGTATGTTATTTGTCGATGATATAGTATTGATTTATGAAACTGCATCTGGAATAAATGTTAAGCTAGAGATTTGGACAGAGGCTCTAGAATTTAAAGGGTTGAGACTGAAAACGAACTTACTACCCTTCTACCTAGGCTTCAGCAAATTAGCTTTAATAACAATCATGATGCAGTTACATGGACACTCGACGCCTCAGGGGCTTTTTCTTGTAAATCTTATTTTCGGTTCTTAATGGACTGACAACCATGTTTAGATCTCTCCATTGCTTCATGTGTTTGGAATGTGCATGTTCCATCCAAAGTCAAGGTGTTTGGGTGGCTTGTTGCCCATAACAAGGCCAATTCTTGCGATGTACTTCAGAAACACTTTCTTTCCATGTGTCTCTCTCCCCATTGTTGTTTGCTCTGTATGCAGGATGGTGAGACTTTGGAGCATTTATTTTTCAAATGCAGGGTAACTAGAAGGATTTGGCTCAGGTGGAAGGATTTCTCTATGAATGAGATGTTTCCCCACAAACAACTTGATTGAATGTCTCTCCCTTCACCATATTCCTCACCTCTCTTCTCGTGATAAGGAAGTAGGTGCTATTGCTTTCTATGTGACGGTGTGGGTAGTATGGTTGGAACGAAATCGCAGAATTTTTAATGATGTGGCAAAGGAGGAAACTCAATTGTGGGATGAGACTAAACTTTTGGCAAGTTCTTGGGTTTTCGCGTCCCCTTTTTCAAAAGGTTATTCGGTGGCAAGTTGGTTCTCCAATTGGTCCTCTCGCATGGATCAGAGGGTTTGAGTTTTTATGTTGGTTTTTTTTTCTTTTTTCTTTTTCTTGGGTTGGGCTTGTGTGTCGGCTTCTTGCTTGGTTTATGTTTTTGCTGCTCTCTTCTGGTGTTTTCTTTTGGTGTTCTCCTCTCTGTCTTTTTTTTCTAGGCTTTGTACCACTGGTACAAAGATTGGGTTGTTTTGGTTTGGCTCATCTTAATAAAATTCCTTCATGTTTCTACTAAAAAAAAGTTGAGTATACACAAGGTTCATCAAATACTAGTACTGATTGTTGGGATAAAAAATAAATAAAAACCCATGAACTTGCATGGTAAAATCATGAAGCATACAACTTTATAGACTTAAAGTTGCATTACTGCTTTCTACAGAATCTAATGGTAGTTAATACCCATAAGATAAAAAGAAAAAGAAAAAAAGAAAAGAAAAGAAAACACACTAATATAGTACAAGATCAAAAGATACCTTTGGATGCACAAGCAAAACATGAACAAGTTCTTGCCACTGAGAAGAAATATATCCAGTCAATAGATGAAAGCTGCATGCCACAAGCGATGAATGCAAAAGAGGTGGGAAACTTGCAACATGATTTTCCTATATCACAAAGCAGAGTCCTATAAGAAAGTACAAGGACACGAAAAATAGGAGAAACCCATGATAGAATAAATGTTAACCTCTTCAAAACGGGCAAGAAGCACGAGCATATAAAATACTAGGTCCAGTACTTGTTCCGTTACTTTCACCTCTTCAAGCAAAATCTGAAAGCACAAAAAAGGGATGAGAAACAACTACTCAAAAAAAAATTTCAAGGATCGTACTTTCTACATGTTGACCTTGCTTAGATAAACAAAAGAAATTTATAGAATAAAAAGAATTGCCAAAAAAAAAAATCAACATATTACCCTTGATACAATATTTAATTACCTGAATGCCCAATTCTTATATCTATTTCCCACTACCCCATTTTGTCCACCCTAGAATACCACATCATTTCTTTCATATCTCAATATGGAGGCAGTTTCATAAGAACCCGCCTCCAAATATATTTTTTAAACTTTGATTTATTTTTTTTTTGACAACTTAGTGGTATCCGGACCTTCAGCCCGACTAATCCACTAAGGCCCCTGGCGAAATCGAGTGGGAGACACCCCAGTGGCCAACGTTGATAAGGGTTGGAGTCGAACTCGTGACCTCGTTTCATAGGACAAAAGCCTCGAGCCACTCAGCCAACCAAGCGTTGGTTTTAAACTTGGATTGGAAGGGAAGTAAATGCCTCCCTCCAATTTAAAGAAGACATAAAGTAAGAGAGGGAGGCATTTTCAATGAAAATGTCTCCCTTCCATTTTGCATAACTTTTTTATAATTTTTTTTAGAAAATTCCTTGCTTAAAAATTAGAATAGTTGAGCTTGCCTCACTCTACCTACTGGTTTTCTCGACAAAAAGCTACTTCCTATAGAACCTAATGGCCGATGCCTTGGTAATATTATCAACTTTCCTTGCATAATTGCATTTAGCAAGCTATATCATCAAGTTTCATTTCCAAAAAATCAAAAACATTAACCATTCACTAGATCCATTGAAGACTTCTCCCAAATATGTGGTTGGAAGATAGAATATTGACAAGCTATGTTACCTAGACTTCGATATGGGTGTCGAATACGAGTACATATCTAGAGGTCCAACTTGTTCATTTTTCAAATTCTAGGATACAAGATTCGACAAAATGTGTCTATGAATTTGGATTTAGGCACTTGAACAATGTTATGTTTACTATGAAGCCTATATTACATGTTGTTCTTTTCTTCTTCTTTTCACTCGTTTAATGTCCTTTAGGTTCCCTCACTTAAGAGAATTGTCACCTATTAATCATTATCTTCTTTCATGCTTTCTCTTTCAAATTCCAAAGTGTCGGACACATATCTCGTACCCATGTCGTATCACGAAGTGTTAGACACGGGTATGTTGGACTAAAGTAAAGAGTTTGGGTAATGCATTCACAAGTAAACATATAAGTTTCAATAAATGGAAAGCGAACCTAACAACTTGAATAAAAGATTCATTTCATAAACAATTCAGTACTTTGTAATTGGATGGGTCACATTTGATTAGACAGGTAAGCTTTTTTAGTTTGTTCTCTCTCTCTTTGGTTCAGGTTCCTCAATAATCCATACTAAAACACGCTGAAAACACCATAGGTACCCCTTTTGCCACAAATATAAAAAATAAATAACTAAATAATTCGTTGAAATGGAAAATTGCTACAACCAGTGTAACCAACCTGCTCAAGTTTGGTATGCCGAGATGCAAGCTCGCTTAAGGAATGCAAAAGCCGAAAACCACGTAGCAAATATCGCAAACGGATTTCATCTCCTCCAGGTGAGAGAAGCACCGCAATAAGGTGGAGAGGTAAATACCAAGCAAGTCTTTCCATATCAACCTAAAATAATAATATAATTTCAAAACCTTTATATTGAAGACAAGTAGAAAGCTAAAATAAAAAGGACATATTACCTGAATCAATGATCCTTTTTCAGTGCTATGTTGTATGGTAAAACTTTCGGAATCCTTCAGTAACTTATTAAGCTCCTGACAACCAAGTTTGTGCAACTCTTCCACTGCTAAATTTAAGTCAATTGCCTAGTACAAAAAAGTAAAACATGAGTAAGAGAATCGATTAGATGAATTTTGATTAAGCCCTTAGCTAGGAATTTATTATTGTCAACATTGATTTCCAAGCTAGGCATGTTTTATGTGCATACTCCAGCTTTGCCAGGCATGTTTTTCCTAAATAGGACATAGGGGTAGATTTATGTTTGTATCTTACTCAATATTTAAATATTAAGAGAGAAGGGTTGCAATACAGAAGGAGCCACCATTCACTTGTTCTTCCAATTTCTTCTTTCTATCTCTTTCACTTCTCCTTTGTTTCTTCCTTTGATCCAACGCTTGTTTATTGATTTTAACCATTGAGGTCCATTATTTTTCATGCAGGCACTCCAAGTATCTAAGGAGTCTTATTCAGTTTCCTATAGTTAAATAACATCTCATGATACACAAGGAAGCACAAGATAAATTAGTATTAATCCTTTTGTCATTGTTCCCAACAAGTCTCCTTCCCTTGGTTTCCCTTGTGCATTCATTGTTATTTCAAAATATTACGATATCAAGGATGCTAGTAAATTTAGGATGTTTATATGCTCAAACTTGCATTATACCTCCCATGAAGAATGCAAGCATATGTTGTTAATTCATGAATAGATCTAATGTAGCAAAACATGAGAAATTTTATGTTTCTCAATATAAGACATGGCCTTCCAGGTATCTTTCTTAACTTTTGCATTGTAGCACTTATCACTTTTTATTCTACTTAACGCAACAATAAGAGTTGTCTCCATGTGGGTGTTCATAGGTTTAAGTCCTGGAAATAGCCTCCTGTTTTGCAAAGTAAGGTCGTGTACAATGGACCTAAAAATAGCTCGACCCTTTCTCGAGACCACACATAAGCAAAAGCTTCATGCACTAGGCTACCCTTTTTTTTCAAGTTAATTAATCTTTATCAGCTCAATCTTTGAATCAATTTGAACTAGAAACAGTAAACAAATAAGCTTGCGTAGTTAGAAATATACTATCGATATTGATAATGTGCAAATAAAATATTAATGCACAATTTGTCTGACAAGCAAAATAAACTTCTCAAGGTTTCAAAGAAATTGCAATCACTTTGAAACCAGAAACAACTTCTTGTGCTCACCTGTTCAATACTGACTGGGGGTTCCTCCTTACCGTACCTCATCTTTGAATATATCTGAGATCACAATGAATTTTTTGTAAAATGAATTTTAAATTCATGTAAGTGTAACATTCATAGTTACATACACTTTAATAAAGAAACGAGCATATAATGTCAAGAAAAAAAATCAACACTGCAAAATCAGGAGATGTAGGAGAAGTAAATATATTTACAAATTAGGAATTCAAGAAAACGAATCAAAAAAGAAAATTTAAGTAACAATTAACATCTTCCAAACCAAACCTAGTACAATAGCCACTGGTTTTTTGCATCAACTTCCCTCGGTTGGGGTGGAAGGTCTCATTTCTATCCATTAAAATAGGCAAGGGGTGGGATTCCAACTTTAGCCATTGCAACTGAATATTTTCCAAGAATTCGACGTTCAATTTATAACCATGGAATGAAAATTTTCCAAACGTTTCTGAACTTTCAACATTTTTTTATTTTTTTAATAGACAAATTACAAATTAAATGTAAACAAAATACTACAGAATTTTCATCAAACTTAGATAAAAAAAATTTGAATTACAAATTTCAAAAAATCATTTTAATTTTTTTTAACACGAAGTAAACAAAATCAATAATCAACCCAACAAAGCCTTTCTCCCTAACTACAAAGGGTCAGGTATATAAATTCACTTCCTCCAGTCTGTTCTATAAGGGCTAAGTCAACATTTATATGACAAAAAAAAAAATCAATGCCAACCTCAATTTTGTTAGAAGTTTTTCTCCTAAAGAATAAATTGCTTTATTACTATTGACTTAAATTGGGCAAATGCAGTTTATTTCCTGATGTTCTCCATCAAAAGGGGTGAAGTGATAAGTAAACATAACAATGACCATGAAAAAATGAATCATTTACCAAAGTCTTAATTCTAATCTCAAGCAACATTGTCATTAATGAAAAACTTTTAAAGGTTAATTATCCATGACTTCTACATACTCCAATCTCCGGTTTTACTTAGTCGGAGATTCCTAATTCTGTGTAGAACATGTTCACAAACTCTTTTACTTTAATATGGAAAAGGTTAAATCTTAACCACGTATTGTTCTTCTTCTCCTTAATTTTTCTTTCCCTTACTTTTTTTTTATAAACTAAACAGGAGGAATAAATAGGAAAAAAGACAAATAATGTTCAAAATGATAACTCTTCCATATGTTTAATTATAATCCTTGAAAGATGGCCACAAGCTTCTCACAAACCAAAGGAGGCCCCTGCTCAAGGCAACAACATCTGCATAAAGGCAAGGAGGTTTAAGCTGCATGTGTCTCGAATTAGAATTGGGCACAAGATTCCGATTGATTCAAGTTGATATTGGCTGGTTACAATCCGTTGTTTAAGTAGATCCAAAAGTGTGCAAATAAGAACTATAATGCAAATTTCCAAATTTGGTAGCAAAATCTTTAAATTTGGTAACCAGCGAGCTAAAAATAGAAACTACTAATGCTCATCCTCAAGGTCATTTTACAGCCAAAGCCACTCAATTATGAGATCCCTAAACAAAGTAATTACTAATTACTAAAATAAAAACTTCCTAAAACTGCAAAAATGGAAGGTTGGAGACCTTATCGAAGAAATTTCACCAAGATACGATGTTAGTCACAGCAACGCTGCAATTTTTCTTCAGTCACCACATCGTTTCCCGTAAGGAATGGGCATTTATTTCCACATTCAACAGTCAAACACTAGATAGAACCTTGGACCCAATTACCACGCCAATTGCAGAATATTTGATCCTCCTATATTCCAACAAAATAATTTTGGGCCAATCCCCAATGACAAATCATCAAACATGCAACTGTCGTGACAGTTGCATGAATTACTGTCATGAACAATTGAAAGCAACCGCACAGTGTTAAAAACAGTACTAAGATCAGTCATTTTCAGTCTAAACAATATAAAAGTGAAGATGGCCCAGCATGCACGATTAAAGCTCACCATTCCACTACATAGTGAAACTGCCCAAATAGTGATTCCACTCAATAGTCTATGGCACAGTTCAATCCTCATTCATATCAAGCTTCACTTCCAAACAAAACACAAATTACACCCCCCCCCCCAACCAAAAAAGAAGAAAATCCATAAAACCCTAAACTCAAAGTGAGCTTTAACATGTAAATAAACCCTAGAAATCACACAAACTTGCATTACACTCCTGTAAATCTGTAAATGATGAAAGGATCAATTAAAAAACGATTGTGTAATAATTTCAGTGATCACCTGCGAAGTGCCCAGTTTGTGAAGCTTGCGAGTTCCCAAGGGTTTTGAAATCGAAATCTAAGCGGGAAATGATCGGAAAAAGATGATCTTTTGAGTCGTTTCGCTCATGAGGAATGGAGAGATAGATGCACTTAACTTCATAGTGCAGAGAAGCTTGAACTCTTTGAAAGCATTGTTAAAACTTAAGAATATTTATTTATATCTGCAAGCACAGTAGAGAGGGAATATTATTTAACTTGTAACTTTTATGTGGACTTAATCCGATAATCTCTCGCATAAAATAAAATATCAATGACAACAATTATAATAACAAGTGTAGAGAAGCTTGAACTCGTTTTGCTATTGTTTTTGAAATAGAATAAATTTAAAAACTTAAAAATAAGTTATATAAAACTATATTTTTTACCAATATATTGGTAAAAATTTATGCAATTTATATATAGTATTTGGATAGCAAATTAGCAATGAAACATAAATTTGAATCCATTGTGACCTAAAAGTTACGTGTTTGGATAGATATTGGATAAGGCTGCATAAGTCAACCTTTTTCTCATATCTTGAAATAGCGGTAATCTTGTGCACTAGGTATAATGAAACCACTATGATCATAGCTTTATACAACATTCATCCTCTCATTGAGCAAAATAAGTTATTAATATTACAATGTTCATCTTGATACCTATGAGTTTTTAGTATAATGATTATAATTGAGATTGTTTCTATTATCATGTTATTTATCAGCTTTAATTATCATGTCAATAATGTTCTATTTATATGATTCGGAAATGCAAACAAATCAAATTGGAAACGAGCTTCCATGATCAAGTATTAACAATGTTAAGGTGCTCATGTCAAATTCTTTACAGTGAGGAGCATTTCAACAGCGTTGTCTGCAGGAGCCGCTTTGGCCTTCACCTCAGTAGTTTTGGATGTTGGTGATCAAACAACAAGAATTGACACTGGCAAGGAGTACTATCCTTACACTACTGAGAAAAGGCCCTCCTCTGTTAATTAAAAACGTCTCTAAAAGATTCGAGTTTGAGGAGAGGAATGGAAGGGTAAAGCAGGGTTTTATGAACAGACTCTCTCATTGTTATAATTAAGAGGAAGAGGCGGTTCTGTACTTGATTTCAGAACAGACTCTCTCATTGTTATAAAAAAGAACTGGAAGTGAAGAATGGAACTAAGATTTTATCAAAACCCTAGAATTATAATGAGATTGACGGGAAAAAGAAAAAAGAATAAAAAATAAAAAAGATTTAGACGATCTATCGATTCAGAAAAGTGGAATTTCCAATGAGATTTTTAACAAATTAAAAAATTATATTTGCAGAGCAAAAAAAAAAACAGAAAAAACGGAAACCCTAACCTGTGCAATTCAGCGCTGAAAACCCCAAAGCGCCATGAACAACTTGAGCTCTCTCTAAGGCCTGGGCTGAGTTTCGATGCTTCGTTTGGCTTTGCTACTGCAAATGAGAGTAAACGTACGGAAATACCCACGTTTTGGCGTTATAATTACAGAAGAGCCCTTGAGCCAATCATGGGTCGGACCATGACATGTTGAGCGGACCCTAAACCACCTTGGTGGGCCAGTGTGTGAATTGTGAAAATAATTCAAATAGAAAAAGTTTGAAAAATAATTAAACACACGTATTGTTGACACACTTTGTTGACATTATAAGTAAAAATTATTAGATCGCTTCGAATTACGTAACATCGTCTCGTATCACGCATTCGAAGTAATCTAATAACTCACCTACAATGTCAACAAAATATGTGAATAATGTGTGTCCCTTAAGATTACCCAAAAAGTTTAGTTTACACTTAAGTACCCAAATCATGAACCTGGAAAACTTAAAAAACGGCTAAATGTCGTTTTTCAAATTTTCTTCTTTTTGTAAAGGGAAAAGTAAAAAGAAAATTTTAGATTTTAATCTATTAAATATGTTTTTATACACTATTTTGATTTTTTACTGTTTGAAAAGTGAAAACTGTTTCCAACTTAGAAACCAAAGGCAGCCTTATCTTCTTGCAATGTAGGATCACTAGAAAGGATTTCTAAGACCCCAAAGAAATGAAGATTCGGGTTGTCTTGGAGCTGGGTTTTTATGCAGAAACTGTCTTGGATTTCATTAATTATCTGGTGAGTGTGGATGGTAGCTGCCTGTGTGTGTGAAAGATGAGTCTTCTAAGTTGAAGTTGTGGGAAGGAACATGAACTGATTCCAATGCCGTCCCTGTAAATAAGTGTCTAGCTATGCCCTTCGTGTCGATGGGATCTCTTGTGAATTACCATTAGAGGAACTACGCTTGTAAAACCACCAACGGCAGCACCCCATTTATTTTCTTGCTTGAACAAAACTAAGACGGTGCTTTCACCTGTGTTAGAGCACGCAAACCTATTAGGAAGAAAGGTGATGGACATATAAAATCTTAGGCAGAATTGAAGAAAACAAAAACTATTCTTTGTCTTTCAAGTTCTAGCTCCAGGCAGAGAATCTCTTTTACCTTACAAACTGGATTTAGGTGTCTGAAGAAATCTAATGTGTCAAGGCCAAGGAAGCAAGGATCTCTGAGTGGGGTTTTGTTTGAATCTCAGAGCGAGTTTCTGTTAAAAAAGCACTTTTGGAAGAACAACATGGAGCCTTTTGATTTACTTATTACACATTACAAAGACAACATCTAATAATCAACTTTGCACCCTGTAAGAAGAAGGCCGGAGCAACAACTGAAGCTTAAAATGGTATCAATGTTGGGAAATTCACATTACAAAGACTAAATCTAATAATCAACTTTGAAGTTAGTTTGAATCCAAAAGAGAGAGAACACCCAGAAAAACTTGAACATTTATCTCAACTGTACACGCTACTCTCTCTTCTCCTACCTTTACAAAAGGAATTAAAAAAAAAAGTCTCTTCTCCTTTCAATTGTTTTCTCCAATGCCCACTTGCCAAAGAAGAAATCTAGAGCAACAAATGAAGCTTAAAATGACAAAAAACTACAGCATCAATGTTGGGCAATTCACATCACAAAGACTGCAACTAATAATGAACTTTGAAGTTACTTTAAAACCAAAAAAGTGAACAAAATACAAACATACACTTTCATGTTCTTGGGGGGAAAATGCGTGAATAGGGAGAAATAACTGCCTCCTGCACAAGTTTCTTCGAGTTATTCTTGTCAGGTCGCCAACGGATTTCGCTCATATTGGGTGTTTCCACAGAGGCCATTGTGAATTCTCCAGTCTTCTCAACCTTCCCTCTCTTCCCTGCCCTCAACAGAAGATTGTTCCTTTGGTAAGAAAATATGCCATTCATTAGACGAATTATATCACCGGGCTCAAAGGCGTCGCACTCACTTCCCCAAAATTGGAAGTGAACTGAAGCAGTTTCATCTGCCACTAAAGCCATGCATGTTCTGTCATGACCCTCTTTTGATGGCTTGTCCTTCTCTAACAATATGAAATCTGTGTTTATATTGTTCTGAGCAGCTGGGACCAAGTCTTTTAGGGGAGCCATGACCACAATACTACTATAAGATAACAAAACCGCATGGATTGTGAGATAGTGACTAATCAAAATATATCAATACTGACTACTCAAGAGCCCAACTTTCAACAAATATATATAGTTAACAAATTGAAGTCATTAGATCAGAAGCTATTTGATTTGCATTTAGGGTGTGTTTGGTAGCTAAGAAAATAAAGATTTTTTCGAGAAAACTAAGAAAATCATAAATACCAACCTTTGGTTGGCAAGAGAATTGACAATAAGATTTTCTTAGCCCCCTATTTTTTCACCAAAATTTTCTCAACTAGGGGGTGGAAAAAAAATCTCACAAGAAAATCTCTCCAAAACGAAATTTGAAGAGGCATGGCATGGATATGCAATCGACTATTTTCTCATGTCTAACAAAAAAAACCACAAAAAAATTCTCATGTAGATTTTCTCGAGAAAACTCTATTTTTTCAAGGAAAATTTTCTCAACTACCAAACGCACCTTTAAAATCAATTGTGTGGAAGTCGTAGTAGTATCCAAATGGGCCTATCAATGCAAGAAGGATGAAGCTTTCTAAAAGCTTAAGTGGGAACGAAAGTACCAAAGTGCTGGAACCTTTTCGGGCATTTCTACAAATAGATACAAAGCATTCAAATTTACATGTTTCTGAGTTGACATTATGAACTGATGAATATCATCAACCAAACAGGATATAGTAGCCCTTCAAATGTAGAAATTACAAAATGGGTGGACTGTAAAAAGAAAGATGAAATGCTTTTCCTATATCAAACAATTAAGATAAGAGATGGGTCTCAAATAATTTAGCGGAAACTACAATGGAGTTGGTGCAAGGAATTTTTTAACTAGGAGCAAACAAGCAAGAACACTCTTTTAAAAACCGCAGTATAGTAGATTGAGCAAAAGAAACCACAAAGAAACAGCGAAGAAAAATTAGAACGCCTTGCTTTATTTGTTGCAATGGCAATGGATGGATAGCGGGTCAGATACGTGAATCTTGTTATGTAGCTTCCACCAATTAATTAATTTTCTCTAGCTTATATATTTCTTCTAGATATTAAGGGTACCCATGATTTAACTAGCTGTTCCAATCAACTTTCAACACTTTAACACTTGTTGCTTAACTTGTTCACGGTCTTCATCTTATCGCTATACATCACTAAAACTTCATCATTCATGGGCACTTGGTTTTTTTATTCTTTTCTTTTTAGTTTCTGACTTTTTCAATTTTTCAAATTTTCAAATCAATTCGAAATAATTTAAATTTTAGGTTTTTTTTTTTCTTCTTTTCATATAATCTGTAGTTAGACCACTAATTTTTTTTAAAAAATTGTCCAATTTATCTGATTTTTCATTCCTTGTTTTCTTGAGTTTGAGAACCCTAGTCATGCATGCTACTGGGTTGGAACTAAGAACAGGTTTTTTTTTTCTATTTAACCAGTTCATGAGAGCAAAGGAAGAGTATGATTTAGCAGGTTATGAAAGTATTTCCTCATTCATTTTTTTTTTTTGGACATCATATAATTAAGGGTTTGACCACAAAAAAAGTTATTTTGATTTTATTCTAATGCAAATAGCAAAATTATAAGTCAATTTTGTGCCACAAGCTGAACCACATATAAAGTGTTTTCCAAAAGCAGCACCAGTGGAGGTGAATCCGCAATTGCATAAACCCGGCAATATAAAACTACAACAACAAAAACTTTGGTCTCCAGCATTGAATCTAAGAAGAAAATGACCATGGAAGGCATAAATACTATCCTGGCCATCAACATAATTTCTCGAAAAGAATCTGAAACCATACAATAAATTTGCTCCCAAAATCAAATCCTTCCAGGAAAAGAGAGAACAACTGCAGTGTTTCATTGTAGGTTGATCACGAGTTATTCATCACAAGACTAACAAGCGTTTATGGGTCACTCGTTAAAAGGGCATGCCTTCTCAAACTCTTGTTGCTCTTTTCTGCACAAATCGAACTCATTGGTGTAGTAATACATACAACCTGCATATGCATCCATCTCTTTGGTACACCTCTGATGAACATCCTTCAGCCTGCGGGTGACATGGAATGTGAAAAATGAGGCAAGTTTATTGTGACAAAACTAAATGCAACGTTCAAAGGAGATGAGGCCACAAAATACAAATTTGATAACCATTTGGGGAAAAATGTAAACTACAGTATGTAAATGATTTGGTGGAGGACTAAGTTCTCCATTTGAATGAAATAAATGTGTGATGAAAGATATCTCCCGTATTTTTGGAAGGTCAAGTAAAACCAATACAAAAGAAATGCAAAAGAGACCCTTGGGAGCAGTAATACAAAATAGAATGGAGCATCGTGAGAACGAAACAAACCAACAAAAAACTTTTCCGAAGTGTCGAGAAAATTACACATTGTGCTAAAGTATGAAAAAAAAAAAGATATGGATAGGAAAGGATAAAACAAGGAATATGGACTCCCTGTTCCATTATTTTCTCTCACATCATTTAACGGTAGAAAGCAAATTGTTATGTGCCTAAATCCCACATTGCCTACTTGTAAAAAGCATAATTGGTACGACCTTTTTGGCCCCCTCCCCTTACAAAACAGTTTCCAGGGTGAGTCCTGCCCATGTGTTTCATATTACAACATTGTTTATTACCCATGTGGAAAGTATGTATTGGCAATTGAGCTTTAGATTGGAGAACATAATACAAGTTTATTACCGAGTGCCCACAATTATAAATACTAAATACTCCTTCAATGAGGCCGATGAGCCTGGTTTATAGTCTTTAAACAAACAACCAACCATGAATTTATCAAACTTTCTTTTAACTCAACAACAAAGCTTTTTTCCTAATTACATGGGGTTATAAATTCACTTCCCTACCCATTCTATCAAACTTACCTTTCTTGTATCACAGCAGTCATATCTACGACTGGACAGAAAAACTTAATCAACTCCCAAGTTCCAACAAATCAGTTTCAAAACCAAACTAAAAATTGGGCCAGTGCAATTTTGGCAGATTGTTAATCACTTTGACCCACTATCATTGAGCACAAACTACCACATAGCTACAGTAACTGTATCAAGAAGCACTATATGTGCAACTACAACACATCTATTGGTTGTCAACATAAACAGAACTTGTATCAGATTGGCTGCAGATCAAAGATTGCAGAACACGAACATGTTACAAAGTAGAAATGCTTGGAATCTGCAACATGAGCCAGATCTACATTTTCATGGATACCAGAACACTGTAGACAGTATCAATGACCGAACTAGGCATCAACTTCTATCCCAGATGTAGACAAAAAAGCTATGATTCTCAAATATGATGATTTTGGAACCACCAACAAGCACTCTTGGTTATGTTCAGCAGAGAAACAGAATTTGAGATTGTTCCATAAGCTGCTCTCATTGCAGAAAGAAAGATGCAAAACGGTGAAGAAATAGAGGTTAAACTCTAGTTAAAACCTGGCTTCAATACAAAGTAAAAACTTGGGTTTGAAAAAGAATGTAGAAGATGGGGATCATGGGAGAGGAAAAATAGAAACTAAAACGAAGAAAAACAGAGACTTTCTCATTTCCCATGTTGGTTGAAAGGTTGGTGCATTGTGAAACTGAAATTCTCTACTAGCCCCCAGAACAAATCAGCAGATAGCAACCACTAATTAAAGAAAGGTTTTCCAATGGAATGCCGCTTGACACGCTACAAAGTACAGCCATTAAAGCAACTCACCTTCCACTCACGATATTAAGCAATTCTAACCACACTTCCAGCAATAGGTTTAATGCCAGTTGAAACTAATGAAAATACACCAATATATCTTAGCATCAACAGCCATCAACATAAACCAGCATAAATAACATCATGATAGGAAGATTGAAAATTTCTTCTCAATGGCATGTTGAGTATGTCATGTTGACATGTAATTCCAAAATTGAAAATCACAATAGATGAAACCTAGTGCATGCTTACAAATATTAACAAAAAATAGAGAAGTGCTTATTTAGAGGGCAATTCTTTCATTGGGCTAAGCATTACACAAGCATTAAGTAGCATCAAGGATCAAAAATTCGCATTCGCCTTAAACTTTGGTTATTGAGATTCAGAATTAATTCAAGGAAGTCCAATTCGACATAGAGAATATAAAGAATTTTATTCAAATGTTGTAATGAACTAAGTTTATTTAGGATATACTAAAACAAACATACTTATATGTGTAAAACTCGTTATGTTAGGAAATATAATGGTTTAAAGTAAAATTTATAATCTCTATATTACTTGGTGCATATTTCATGAGTAGCCTTATGACTTTTTTACTTTACATAATAGATATCTAGGGTAACCACATGTATTTTATAGATTACTTGCTCTGTTGTTTATTTTTATTTTAAATTAGAGTTTTATAAATCGTATTCTGCTTCTTTCTTTAGTAATTTTTTTTGTTTCTATATGTTTTCTATGAAACTGTACATCAATCTCACATACTTTATTTTTTAGGAATACCTTCTAATAAAATCTCAAGTTAGCAATTTTTTTTTTACTTTGTGATTGATAAGTTTTAAAATAAAAAATCTAAAAGGACTTTTTGAGTTTTACAAATTGTTTCGAAATATTTTACTTAATTTTGATGGAATGTTTATAATAATTCGATTACATTTAATTCACAATTCAATGATTGAAAAAAACTGATAAATTCGATGAGAATTTGGAGAATTATGTTGAATTTTCATTCCATGTGTGTAATTTGATGAACCAAAGAAGTTTGACTGAACATTTTTTTTTTTTTTTTGACAAGAAGTTTGATTGAGCATTCAGTGAACCAAAGAACTTTGACTAAACATCAAAGAACTTCGAAGAGCTTTATTCCATTTTTATGAATTGACAACCAATCCAAGAAAACACTTTACTTAAGTAAGATAGATCACTTAGGCATCACCATATCACCATGAACACATTGACTGTTGAGACATAGCTACATATGCAATATGACCTCTCTCCAACATGCCACATTAATTAATGGCCATATACTTCCACTTCCAACCTAGTCTTGCCTGCCCACAGCCATTTTTGTCTAATAGAATCTCCTTTTGTGGGATCTCACTCAACCTTCTCCTTTAATTTTGGGTCCTTTGTATTAAATAAAACCATCTTATGTCTACAATAAGTTTCGTTTACTTTCGTTCTTTCTTTCAATTTTTTTCCCTACGATGTTTTTGTTTTTAATTAGCTCAAATCAACCTATGTCTTGTATTCTATTCTAAGTTTTAATGTGCCATCATTCTGATGAAAACCCTAGTAAGAACTAGATGAATTAATGGATTAGTATACACATGGAAATGGAAAGTTTTAATACAAACCTTACCGCCTTCCACCGAATTGGTCATGTTTTATAGCAACTAAAACATAAAACTTTTTTCTAACAACTAACTTACCCTCAAAGTTCCACAAACTCCTAACAGTAGCGATTGTCACAGTTCTCCTCTAAAGCAAAGCAAATAAATAACTGTCACTAAAAATTCACAACATTTCTCTCAACATCCATCAATCGTGAGGCAAAACAACACAGTAAACAGAGAAAACTGCGATGGGCATAGATCGAAGAATTCAATTGAAATCTGCTCCTACATCGACATCATCAAACCAACCAGTGGTCTAAATGGGGCACATTGATCAAACGAAATGGGAACAATCGGATATACTCACAGATTTAGAACACAACTAGTGACCGCCCGGCCCTTGTCGAGGCATTTCTCAGGGTTAGGGTCTTTCTTCTTGCAATTGATGAAAGCCAAGTTCTCCATTCTGCATTTTGTGGCGATGTGCTTCGACGACGCCATTAGCACCGAAGAAGTCGGGATCGGCTCGCCCGATTCATCCACAACACCGCTCGCCATTCTCCAAATTCCTGATTTCTCTGTCTCTCGCTCCGTTTCTGCAAGTAAAAGCTAGCAGCTAGGGCTTTAGAAGGTCCTTCTTCCTACATCGCCAGGGGCCATTTAGTCCTTTCAATAACCATAGCCTAAACTTAACGAGAAAAACAAAAGCAACTAAACATGCCACATGTTACTTTACATATCATATTTACTTTTGCTACCTTACCCACATTTTTACCCCAAAAATATACCCAAAACTTTCTAAACTAACCTCATTTTTTTTATAAAAAAGAAAGAAAAAACATTCGTTTTCTCTTCTCCAACGAACCCTAAACCCCATTGCCATTCTTCTTCCCTCGATCTACTTTCTCGGTTCTTCTTCCTCTTCTTCTTCTTCGATACTTGATTCACGGACCTTTCTTCTTCATCGACACCGTCGTTCCCATATTTCTTGTCCAAAAATGAACCCTAATTCGAAGCATCTTCAAATTAAATTTTTTTTGTGATTTTTTTGGTGTGTATTCTGGGTTTTAAATAAAAAAAATCGTTATCAATTCGGGCCTGCGTGGCTGAACCTATGCATTGGGTTTGGTCGGACCCAACTGAATCTTATATTTTCAGGTTTTTTTTTTAGAAGATGACCCCTATGGTAAGTTATGATGGTGCTCTAACTTATTTGTTGATATTTTTCATGGTTTTCCATACAACTTGTATGCCTTGTATTACTGCTTATCGGTGGCAAACGATACACTGACGCTTAAATGAGGTGAAAGGTACGTCGAAATAGGCTCATGTTGCTTCAAGGGCCATGAATGTATAATTACCACACAAATATCCTTGGACAAAATTGAAAATATAAAGTTCGGTAAGACACGACCGAACTTAATTCGTAGGTTCGGTTGGACAGTATTGAACCTTATACACAAGTTCAGTCTTATCCCACCGCACCTCATATTTTTTGTTGTTTTTAAGTATATTCATGTGGTAATTATACATTCATGGCCCTTAAAGCGACATGAGCCTATTTCAACGTACCTTTCACCTCATTTGAGCTTCGGTGTATCGTTTGCCACCGATAAGCAGTAATATAAGGGTTAACGGTACGTTGACATACAAGTTGCATCGAAAACCACAAAAAACACCAACAAACAAGCTAGAGCACCATCATAACTTACTAGAGGGGCTATCCCGAAAAAAACCCAAAAATATAAGGTTCGGTCGGGTCTGACCGAACCCAATACATAGGTTCGGTCAGACCCGACCGAACTTGCTGTCATAGATTCGACCAGACTCGATTGAACCTTATGTTATAGGTTTAGGCACGAAAGCCCGAACCGATGATTATTTTTTTCATTTAAAACCCCATAATACACACATACAAAAATCACAAAAAACTCATCAAAGCTTGCTAAACTTCGTCCCAACTTGAATCATTCGCCATTATGCTTTCAAATGGTGTGAAGATCGAATGTTTTAATTACTTGAAGGTTTCTACACATTTGAAAAAACTACTAAAAAACACTTCAAAAATGGCGGTAAAATCTTATAAAAAGTGTTTAGGGAAAGAAGGGTATGAAGATAGCTGTAGGAATATTATATATATATATATTGAAATCAATTAAAGTATAATTTATTAACAAATGTTTTAAAAACATACAAACACGTTTTATTGACATTGTCCCTAGCAGTTTTTGGATTTCAAATCGTGTACTAACACGTAATTCAAGACGATCCAACAACTATCAAGGACAATGTCAACAAAATACATTTGTCAATTGTGTTGGTCAAACATTACTCTAATTTATTTTCATAAGAGTTTGAGCTCATTTCTTTGTTAACTACAAGTATTATCTTCATGTTTTATTAGTATGTTATTTTGGGATTACTGAATAATTACCTTACAAATGAGAAGTAATAAATATTCTTTGGTTCAAGGGTATATGGACCTCTCACGGGACATGACTAGTTTTACCAAAAAACAGAATGATAACCCCAAGTTGAGTTATTGCTGTTCAAAAAAAATAAAAAAAACGGAAGCTTCAATCAAAATCTATGTTCTTATCATTTATTATAGATAGGACGTACATATATATAATATCATTAAGGTTTAAGCTCAAATAAGCTCACCATAATTTTTGAAATCTTAAAAATGAAGTTGACACATTAAGGCCAACTTTTGCCGTTAGTACTTGGTAATCAGATGAAAAAACTCCTCAAAGCATCCTCTAAACCACACATTTATCCTTCCCTGAGCCTTTCCTTTAAATCCAGCTTAATTTTGTTGGATGTTGAAGAAAGAAATAGTAATAATATTTTGACTTGCATGACAGACCACCTTGACATTAGAAGAAAAAACAGAAAAACATGAAGCCTTACTGAACAGAAGTTGCCCTGTAATTATCCAAGAGAAACCCTTGCTTACATAGTTACATACTAACATGATACATTAACTGCTAGCAAACTAAGGAAAAGATTTAAAAAAAAGAAAAAAAAAAAAAAAAGAAGGAAAGAAATTTCACAGACCAGTGGGAATGTTACATGATTAGTTCTACTTCATGCTAGAAGCATTTTGACAACCCCTGTTGATCGATGAAGGCGATATGCAATGTAGTTGGCTGAATTTCACTGGTTATTTGTTTCGAAATCAATGCTGCAAGTGAATGGAGATAATGCATGCTCTCATAGGTCAGGACTGATACAAAATTCATCTGCTGCTGCTCGTATTTGTTGCTTATAAATCAGAAGCACCTGTATGAACCATCAAGTCATATAAATCCTAATTGTTATGGCGCCATAAGTAAAGATAATAAGCATGCATGTTTTTTCTATTATACAATTTTCAGAATGAATATGCATAAACAAAGCTCAAGGTTTCATAAGCAAGCCTCCCGTTGCATTAAAGGGAAAGTCGTGAAAAAGGATCACCTATAAATGGGGTGTGCCCATAAAGGATCTATATTCATAACCGTTTTTTTTTTTTTTTTTTTAACTTAAAACTGGTAAGACAAATGTAGCAATATCGGCAAAACTCATTCTTATAATCAACTTACATCATGGGGTTGATCAGCTGATTCACACATTCAAGCTGATCAACACATTCTTGAGCATAATAGAAAAAGATCAAACCAATATTAGGTAACAAAACAACTCCACGATGAAATTTCAAAAGAAATGACAATCTGCATAGGAGAGGGAAATATAGACTAGGTCCTCCATGAAACTACAATGGAATATTGATGATCTGCTTAAATCTAGCTCCAATCGGGTACAACACAACCTTTACACATGCAAAATGCAAGTTGGACTAATTCTAATCCTCAATTATTTCAAATGATTACTCTTTTCAACTCAAACTTGGCATCAAGCATTCAAGTCAAGAAATTGTAAATCTACCTGATGTTCTTGAAGAAACTCAAACAGTATGAGTAGATGATCATCCAGATTCTTCCTCCCCTGCCTGGCCTTTGCTTTCTTGCCTTTGTACTCTCAATGATCTCAACTTTGATGAGGACCTTAGAGAATGTATCAGAGGAGCTTCCTCCTCTTCCTCCTCCTCTTCCTGCTCCTCAACATCATTATCAGATGCACTAATTGACTCCTCCTCACTTGAACCTTGTTCATCAAACAATTTCTTTCCGGGTAAATTATGCTGTTTACGTGGACGACCTCGACGCCTCCCAGAAGGCTTTTCCTTCTCAACTGAAATAATAACTTGTTAAATTCCTTTTTATAAAGTAAGACAAAGAAGAAGAAGAAGAAACCAACAATCCAATGCATGATTTACTTTATTGAATAAACTTGTAAGGATGAGTTGTTGTAATTAAGGGGAATAATGTCATAGTGGGAGACAAGTGACAAATGCAAGGCAATCTGGGACCTGACATTTAAATTGTTCCCATGCCAATAATCATTTATTCATATAATATTCCATGCTTCCATATCTTTCATTACCAGGGTCCTCTCTGAGAAAAACAGAAGGCTCTATAGAATAGCTTTAACATTACAGAATATTCATGCAATGTGATGCTTATCCTTTCCCAAATAACGGATAGCTCATTAAAATTAAAAACAAAAGCCTCTATTTGTCTATAATTTTACAATTTTGAAAGGCTCTTTGATAGCTTTAAAAAATATCTTAAAACAGTATGAGAAATTGAGAATATTACATTAAAACAACTTTCACCTCTTCTTTTCTGACACACATTGATCACATGTAGACACTCTTATTTATCCTAATATCACTCATATTTCTTTTGAAAATAAAAGAGCAAGTCAACTCAACTTTGGAGTATTAAACATCATTGAAGGTGGATTCATTATCTTTCTAGAATTTAATTCAAAAGTAACCTCATAAAGTTTAGAACATAACCATTGGACATAAGCGGGTTATTCAAATTGTAAAACCTTAATCAGATAATAAAATATGCAATTGTATGTAAGTATATTATACATTTGTACAGTGTAATTTGTTTAATTTTATTGTCCAAGTGATGCCTAGGAACCACTGCATCAACATAGTGTAAACGGCAATTGCAACACAATAACACTTTGATAACACTAAATTATGTAAGATCCAAAAGATATGAATAACCACAACAGTCGAAAATTAAGGTATTAAGGAACTCGATTCAAATTTGTCCCAATAGCTGAATAACACAATAGCAGTTCCAGTAATCCAACAGTTTGCTAAATGAAAATGGCAATCAAACATACCTTGAAGAACCTCATTCTTCGCATACTTTTCGCGCAAATGGTCAACAAATGTGTAATATGGGCGCCAACCACTGGGATCTTCATCAGTGTTCACATTCTCCGTTCTTTTCTGGACCTCCTTCAGACTATTTGCAAGTTGACAAGTATTAAAGTGTGTTTTTGAATGAAAGTGGAATTCCTACAGATGAAGCTAAAGAGAGAGACTTTATCTTACATGTCTAGAACATCAGTAGTTGGAAGTTTAGATGCAAATTGAAGCATAGCTCCATCCAAGAAAGACAGCTGCCTTGGAGCATCTATAAAGGCAAATGAAATACCATCCTTCACAATCTTTAGAATGTCCAATCTATGCTTGTTTCGAGCAGCACCCACAAATGTTCCAGAGAGACGAGAAGCCAGATCCTTGCAATCTTGAAAAGACTTACTTGCCAAGGATTCATCATCACTTTTAGACAGATCAACAACATGCCGCTGGTAGGCCTGATCCAACCCAAAACAATGAATACTGTAAACATGATAACCAAAGAAGGAGATGCTCATGAACAGGATATACTGTTGATTCATTTTGAATATCCATCAAGACCAAGACAAAGATAGACTTCGACTTGTCTGCTTGCATCAGGCTGTCAGATGGATCCGCTGAGAACGGGAATGTCACAATTTTCTTTCAAATTCCTACTATTGATGTGGCAATATTCAGTTATAATATATTTTTGGTGCTAGGACTGCACTGAAGTGTATAACACCATGACATAACCATCGCCAAAAATGAGAGAAATTCAATTATTGAATATAAATTTGAACCTCCAGCTCATGAGCGCTCTTCGTGAAAAGTAAAGCTGCTAACATGACCATACCTAAGATATTTGCACCAAAGCCTAGATTTCTGGAATACCAACAAAATTATATCGTTAGCATAACACATGCCAAATGACCCTGAGCTATCTTCCTCTGAAGGATAGAATATGGGCAGCCGAGGAAACTGCCTGATCCCCCCCTCCCTCTTTACGGTTCATATCAAACTCGCCACCTATAAAGGGCTGAAATAACCTTACCGTTTCCATATGGTCCCCTTTTGGACCCAAAAGGGCTAACCCCTACAAAAGACTAGAAGTTGCTAACAACCTTAGCTTGATACCAAATGTCTGCTCTTCCAACTTGGGGATTTCAAATGAATTGTTCAAGAATGAGAGAACATTCAATATAGAAAGCCAAGAAGAAACAACAGGGAGACTGTCCCTTAAATAAGGTTTAAAAAGGCATTAAAAAAGTACAGATTTATTATCCATTATGATGTAGAAGAAAGAATACTAAATAATTGCTTTGCATAGAACTGATTAAACGTCACAATAGTGTTCAGATAAATGGCAATCACTAATCAGCAGGATACAGATTGTAAGTCCTATTAAGCCAATAACCTGTGTTTAAACCCATTAAGCTTGCAAAGCACTTCTACGAAGATGTTCAAGTTCAATAAACTAGCATCAAATTCAGCCAGAAGTAGCTCAAACGACACGTTAATTTAGAAACTGATAGCATTAAAGCAAATATGTTCAAGCAGTCAAGAGACAAGTTTTTGACATTTGCAATAACTTTTCTCCAGCTATACAAGATGGATAGCCCAAAGTCCAAGATCATACCCTTTTCATTGCTTCCAGCAATATACCAGGAACCTCATCGCTGGCAGTCTTTCTCAGAACAGAAATCAGATGTTTGACAATCTCTGTGACACTTGTTCCATGCATCGCAAAATGTGAAATGATCTCTGGTCCAAGATAATCCTACACAAATAAGTTGACATCAAATGGCATATCTATGAGAAAAATCACAATACGGACAGAAAGGATAATTGGGGTCCACATATTATATAAAGAACCATATTAGCAAAAAAGATAAATGGCTAAATGCATTTGACTAAAATAAGAGAGCAAAAAGTGGATATTTCCATGGTGAAAATCCAATCAATATTTGCAATCACCTGATATGCCATTTTTTTGCAAAACCACCGAGGCACATATGGAAACATAAATGTCAAATTTTACTTTTTTTCTGACAATCTAGTGACCAATCGGAAAATTGAAGGAAAAAGGATTTTTTGTGATGATACCAACCAACACCGAATTGGGATCATTGTTTAGATAAGTAACTTACAAGAGCAAAGTAGATGCCATCTAAATTCAAATAGTATCTGCACCTTTTAATGTTTATGAATAGCCTTAAATGAATGCAACAACCGCTGACTCTCAAGACACGAGAAAATGCACCTCACCTTGGGAACTGTATCAGTAGCAACCAACTTTGCTGCTGCAATCATAACTGCATCTCGATTTGTCTCCTCAATATATTCTCTGTTAGCATATTCATCTTCTGTTTCATCTGTGATATTAAGCATCCAAACAAGAATATTAGCAACAGAATGAAGTGCGATATTGGAAAAATATCTAAAGCATATGAATGAGTATGTAGGCAATTCTATAAATAGAACTTGAACAACATTGCAGCAAGCTGAATTACAGGATCTAAGCTTTAGATTATCAAGCCTAGGAGCACGATTTTAAAAGGCGTACAGCTTGAGGCGGGCCCCTCAAAAAAACCCTGAGGCTTAAGACTCGAGTTTAAACTGTGAAGGCTTCAAGGTTTAAACCTCGAGGCGCAATGAGGACTAAGCCTCAATTTTTTAAAATTAAGATTTTATTTTTTACAAATTCTCTTTCAAATTAAATTTACGATTACATTGTTTGGACAATTTTAACTCATTCTTTATATTTTAAGAATTATCAACTATAATATAAATACTAAACTAACAACTTACAAGATTTCGACAAATTATTGTAATTGTAACTTGCATTAACTAAGAAAATGATGAGAAGTGGCATTAACTAATAATAATACCTAATTTTTTTTCTTTGGTATTAGCCTTTTAAAAGTTTAAAACTTCAAATTTAGAAAGCTTTGATATGCACGTTCATTCAATTCTAACAATGTTAATAACAATAGAGACAATTAATTAATTAAATTCAAGTTCCCAAAACGTATAATACTAGTCCATATTTTGCTCATTTTAGATGCTTCTTCATTTTACGGATGTTGGTTTTTTTTAAAAAAATTGTTGTAGATTTTTCTTAATTCTTATGTTTTTTCCTTTTTTTCTTTTTTTAAGAAAAGGTGAGGCTTACACCAACATTACACCTTACACTCTTCTAGACCTTGCCCAGGAGATGCTCTAGGATAAAAAAAAAAACTCAATCTTTGTTAATGATGGCAATTACAGGAACACACAACTCTTTCCCAGCAAATTCATTCCCTAGATAATAATGGCAAATTGGCAATTACAGGAACAGACGACTCTTTTTCAGCAGATTCATTCCCTCTGCCCCAAAAAAATTATTCATCACCTATTATCATCAAATCGCATGTGTGATGTGAACATCTTCCGAATGAAATTAAAGTAATGATAGTCTTAAGCTCCTACATAAGTGATATGGGTCAACATGGCATACAACATACTGTCATACACAATCACACTGCTGATATATAATAGAGATGTGGCTGTGAAAATGCCTTAACTTAGACGATGATATAAAAGTATGAACAGAACAAATAACCTGAAATGGTGAGCTGTTGTTCACAAAGTTTCCAAAACTTTTGAAGAACAGACATTTCAGGACAAAATCCTAACTTTTCCAGCTTTGTTGAGGAGAAATTCGACTTTCTGAACAAGCACCATGTTTCAGCAAGTATTGTGGAGACCTTGCACAGAGAATAAAAATAGATGAAATTGAGGAAATTTCGGAATAATTAAACAGACGATAGCTTAAGACTTCCTATTAAACAAAATATTATCTATCAAGACGCTTCATTTTTATTCAGCTAAGCTAAGCAGCAATCAGTTAAAGGGTGCTTACCCTGAATCCAAGCAAATTTCCATTATTAACATTTTCCCGAGCTCCACAAAGGGTGTCTAAGAAGTACTCAAGTTGCTCTAGCAAGGTATTGCGTTTAGACAAAAGGGAAGATAAAGATGCTTCAGAAATACTTTCTTCATTTATTATAGATTGAAAACTCCAAGCCACGTGCAAATACATGTTGAGAAGCAGAAAACTTGCAACCTGGAAAAGCGCAAACAGCAAAATTAAGCAAAGCACGGAAAAGAAACAATGAAGCCATAGCATATCTATTATGGACATTAGCTAACCTCATCATCCATATTTTTGTAACTAGCAAGAATGCTCACTATGTCTTCATACAAGTTATCAAAGGATACAGACTTAGTCAATTGAAGTTCATATAACCGTTTCAAATTTACAAGAAGAGAGTAATCATCATCACCCCCCTGCAATTTAAAATATGTTAATTGCAATCCAATTGCTGACAATCCAAAAAAAAGGAATCAAATACTTAAGAGAAATACCACAACTTGTTTCATCGCAGATTTAAATTTCAGTGTGAGCTCATCCTCAAGCTCCTTCAGCTTATTTTTTGAAAAATCTCGCAGTTCTCCTTGACTCTCATTGGAACAAAATACAATAGCTTTCACACAAGACCTCAATGGATCCTTTTCACCATGCTTGAAAAATGCATCTTTAATGAGCTGAAGAACAGCTTTAAAATTCTGCAAGAGCAAGCCAATAAAGTTCTAAGCTTCTGACTCAAGTTTTCATCCTTGACAAACCACATTTACAAGCAAGAAATTGTGGGACCCACCGGTTCTTGTCTCTTCAGTGAATAAAGCTCTAGTTTCAGATATATAATAATCTCTACCAAGGATGGCACTTTTTCTTTGTCAGAGATGAATTTACGTAAGAGCTGCGGATAGTTCTTCATCATAGCAACAGTTATGTCCCGCTTGTTATTTTCTAGTGCTTCCTGACAAATGGCATATAATAAAATTATACATCCTCGTACACAAAACATGAGGAAACATACATGTACACCGAAAAAGTCACATGTATGGTCTAATGATGTGCGACTTGGAATGAACAAGAAGCACTTTAGTGTAGGACTGAAGTAGCAGATTACTTTTTTTTTTTTGAAACCTCTGATTACTAATAGTTGGGCAGTTGGGTTTGTAGTCATTGAGCAATTGAATGATTGTCATTTGCAAGTTATTTTAGAATCTTAGAGTTACAAGAATTTTGTCAAGGTGTTAAAGCAATACATAGGTGATTCAACTTGCTTAGGCAAGCAACGGCTATGCATTGCCTACGCATGACCTAGGCTATAAAAGTTAAATAAATTTCAGAAATAGACCTGATATTTTGTATATAATCTTAGAAATTTAAAGATTTCGGAACTTAAAGAATTTAGATGTCCTACGCAAAATTTTTAAAATTTTATAATCCAAACTAAAAAACTTAAAAGAATAACGATTATCATCTTCAAAATTGTTGATTTCTAAGATAAACAAGTTCTCTAATCCTGATAAATCCACAATTTAGAAAAGAAGAGATAAATGGAAGAAATGTTACAATATCCTTTTATACCTCTTTATGAGATTTTTACAAATAACTCTTAAGTACTTTTCTAAAAAATTAGAGAAAAACCCTACTACCTACTAAGAGAACCACCTAGATAGTTTGAGGTGAAATTTCCTCGGTAGTGGCTGCCTAGGCAACTCAGTGTCAACAGTATTTTACGATGGAGCATAATCAATTATCAATCGAAAAGGCTATACATTCCAGCATGACATTTCATTGACAAAAGGCAATGTACAAATTGAGCTGCAATGTACCAACAAGACTAATGTTAGCAAGATTGTAACCTTTGCTTAATATTTATATTCAATAAACAGGTATAGATATCACTTCATGCAACATGAGTACACCAAAAGGGGAGCCTTGGCGCAACGGCAAGAGTTGCTGCCATGTAATCATGTTCACGGGTTCAAGTCGTGGAAACAACCTTTTGCAAAGCAAGATAAGGCTACGTATAATAGACCTAAATGTGGTCCGACACTTCCCCAGGACCCCGCATAGGTGAGAGCTTTGTGCATTGGGCCCTCAACGTGAGTACACCAAACTTACAAGAATTAGATCTCAGGAAACCTACAACTATCAACGTTTACATGAACTGAAGTGTGAGGAGAACTATGGTAGTAATTACCTTTTGAGCTTTGTTGTAGTATACTTTTCGATTATCGGTAGCAGGCACAATCCTCTCTCCAACTGCCTTTCTCACAGATGCATAAAGCAGTCGAACCAAGTTTGTGGCATCCACATCAGTGAGCTCAATTAGCGGATTCTCATCCAAGAGCATGGAGAGGATACACTTCCAATCCTGAAAGATAGCATGATTCACTTTGAAGACACAAAAATCATATTTACAACATAAAAATAGTAAAAATGAAAAAAAGAATGCTTGCATTGTTTTTATCTCACTTCTTTTCTGCCTACTAGTGTTGATATCCAATTTCCTTCTAAAAGGAAAACACAATAATTTTAACCAACCCCTAACCAAAATGTAATAAGCCAACAGCAAGCAACATTGACATACTTTCATGGCCTTCATGTAGTCCCAGACATCATCGATTACATAATTACAAAGAATAGGATCAGTTGAAAACTCTCTCAGTATCTGCAACATTCTTCCATGATGAACCTCAGAAGAATCATCATCATCCCCTGGATACAGATATGGCATCCTAAAAGTGAGTGTGGTTAATGATTTAAGAATGGCACAACATAATGACAGTGTAGCTATTCATAAATTATTACCTTTAAACCCTGCTCGGGAGCTGCTAAATTTTTGAGCAATCAGGTGATCATACACTAGCTCTCCTATGGCATGCCTGATCTCTGGGGGTTCATCAATCAGTAAATCATATAATGGACCTAAATCGTCATCAGATAGGAGCTGGTGTCTGCAAAGAACCACAAAGCCATTAAAACCACACAAACCAACAAGAAAAACACATACAATGGACGGGGGGGTACCTTAATAGTTGTTTTAGAAGGCCTATGGCAGACACCGCCACAGCAACATCAATATCATCAGCAAGCTCAATCATTCGGTTAGAGAATCTTTCAGTGAATAGCCCAAGAGATGGCACATTATCATCCACCTCATAGAGATTTTGTAAGGCAATGATTGAACTTTTTCTTACACCAGCACTCTAGAGACAATCAGAATAAAAAGATCTCAGGTTGACAAAAGATGAACACAACAACAACTAAATTTACTAATAAACTCACTTAGGGAAATAAAATACTTTGTCATTTAGCGTCCATCCAAGGTACTTTAAGTATAAATCCTGCAAGAACAGTGAGGGGTACAAAAGAATCCAAACACCTAGAGACTGAATGGATGACATTCGAATATTAGGATCAATATCTCGGTACCGATGCACAAACAACCTTAGAAGTCCAAAAAAAATGAATAGTTAGGAAAAATTAATAGTAGCCAATATCTTATTAGAAATCAGTTTACAAAAGAAGACTATCCTGACCCCGTAAATAATTTCCGCATCATATCCTCCATCACAATTATCTTTTCATGAGTCATTGACAATCTTTTGTTAAGTGATTCCACACGAGGCCCTTCATTTCTTTTCTTCTTTTCAGCATTTAGCTGTCTCTGAGTGGTTTCTCTCTGTGAACCAAGTGTTTTAGTGACAGTTATGAAAGATGTGACAAGCTGTAGGCCCACCAATGAAGCAACCTGACGATAGACTCTCGGAGGAGAGCTTTAACACATACAGAAAGATAGAATTCAACCCCAAGAACAACATTACAAGTCATAAAACATTTAAAATCAATGACAGGCGAAAAACAGTTAGAGAACCTACCAAGACAGAGCGATAACATAATCCATGCATTTTTCAAATAAAACTTTATCAAACAACGGCCCATTCTGACACTCAAGAACCAAATTGTCCCAAAAAGCTACAAGGTTTTCTTTAAAGTTCTTCAACTCCTTCCTTTTGGAACCATGATAATCTTCTACTTCTCCCTAAGTCATCAAGAGAGTTAAATCCAAATTGCAGACAGCAAATGCAGGTGCATAAAATAACAATTGCAGAGGAAAATAAAAATAAAAGAGAACTATTACATTAATAATTGGAGGATACCTTCCTAGCAAGTTCAACCAAAGTGACTACAACGTCATCCACATCAGTCTCATCCAAGGATTCTTCATCAAGGCGATATTTAGCTCCACATGTCTGTTGGTTTTTCGGTTTCATAAGCCACAAATGCATGGATGTGAATTATAACAATAGCAATTTACTTGCATGCCAAGATATGCATAGGAAAACAGTAAACGCGGGTTATGCTATCACCTATCCATTCTTCTTCTTTTGTTTGTGTTACAGTTTCTTTCCAAATTGAGCATGATTAACTCATCTCGATTTCCTTTCTTTCCCATTTTTAAATTCTCCAAGAGATTCGTCATTAAGAAAACCAATACCCAAACACATAGATATAATACCAATAATAGGGTATAAAACAGTACCTCAAAAAGTATCATCAGCAGTTCAACCATTGCAAACTTCGGATTCTTTTCATACCTCTCAACCCATTGCTTGACCACATGTGAAATGAGCTTCCCATTACCTTTGATGACCTCTGCAGAAAGATATCCACAAAAGGAGCTCCCATTTGTCAAAATAGAACAACCAAAACACTAAAAAAAGAAAGGACTTCAAACAGAAGCAGTTGTCATGAGCCATATCTGGAGACCAATTAGAAATCCATCAACAGGGCACCATAATCGAGCAATGAAACTACGTCAGAGTATCCATTCACTCGATATTCATCCAACTCCAATTCCACTTTCCGCAATTGGGTGCAAAAACCATCCGTTTTGGTTCCACATTTGTGCGAATAAAATGCTTAGCTAATACCTAACCAAAAAAACCCTTTCTTCTTCCAATTTGTTTATCTTCCCATTCACTAAATTCTATTTGAGTTCTTTCGTATTTTTTTATATTTTTTTCTTTTTATGTGATTCTAATTGATTTTGTTATTTAATTTTATTCCCTTCTCATGGATGGACTACATATACGAAGGAGTGCAGTTCATTCAATAATTCCTACCTCTATATCTATCTCCAAGATGTCTGGATTTATGCCCTAGATTTTTCCAAAAATTCTGAAAACACCAAAGCTTAATCAATACGCATATCCTATAAATTATGAAACATCCAATCTACTCCAGAACTCCAGTACTACCATTGCTACTAACTATAAACTCATTCGCCAAGAAATGTCTAGTTGCCAAAATATAAGTAACATCAATTTGCCATATATCAGTAAAGCTTAATTCACGAGACTCTTTTAAATCACAGATTGGCCTGAACTTCCCCAATTTTTATTTTTTTTCCACACACAGATAAGTAAGAAAGAACATATCTAACAGTTCAACGCAATTCTTTAGCATACCAATTAAGCTCTGCTCAGCTTTAGTCGTCCCCGCCACCGCTGCCCCATGCGAAGCTCGCTTCCTCTTAGCTCTCCGACCAACCTCCTCAAAATCATCCACCGATCTATCACCTGCTTCCTCTTCCTGGCTTTGCTCGCTCGGACCGACGACCTTGTCGGACTTGTCTTCGCTGCCGTCCTGCTTGCTTCCCTCGCTCCTCGCCGAAACCCTAGTCCGTTTCTAATCAACACAGAGACGTTTAAAAAAAAACAGCAAAATTAGGTCACACCATTTTATTTAACAAAAAAAAGGCATTTTAGAGAATAAATTAAGAGAAAAGGAGAGAAGTGAGATGATCGAATTGGCGAAAAATCGAGTGTTTCGATGGTTACATTTGAGTTCTCCATGCCCTAATTTGTTCGGTAAGAAGCAGATTTTGCCCTAGCTATGGAAAATGGAGAATTGACAGGAACAGTGAAATCGTGAAATGAAGAAGCGATTTCCCGCCCTATTAGAGTAAATGAAGAAGAAGAAGTAGAATTGGAAGCGTGTAAGTGTCGATGTCGATGGCTTCCACTTCACGATAACTTCGGTCCGGTACTTCCGCTTCCCGCCAATGGAGAAATATGCCTGCGGATCCTCTGTAAAACGAAGGATAGGAATTTCTCTGACAATCAGTCCACACATGCCCAAAAAATAAAATAAAATAAAAATATACAAATTATTCAAAACATTGCAATTTCATCTCGTACAAAAAAGAATTATTAAAATTCTATATAATATAGGAAAATATTTTAAAAATATAATTTTCAAACACATCTTGTTGACCCTGTCTTTCAAAGGTTTTAAATTATCTTGAATCACGTATTAACACGTAATACGAGACAAAATAACCAAGTTTTAAAGATAATGTTAACAAAATATGTTAAAAAAATATTACTCCATAATACATATACTTCGAAGGAAAATGTTAAATATATATTATGCATTAAGGCAAAAGCAGACTTTGGCTTCCAGCAACCATTAAATGCAAGGAACTATGAATAACATTAATCTATTCATAATGTAAAACTAACCAAAAAATATAATTCAAAATTTAAAAATACAAATAGACCAACTTGAAAGCATATGTGATAAACCAACGAGCGACTGGCTCAGTAGAAGTGGAGTGAGTTTTAAAGTCACCTTTATGTAAAAGTTTTAATAGTTCAATTATTGAAGGCGCCCTCATTGAAATAGGTTTGCTATTCTAGTATCGCCTCAAAGAGAAACTTGGTTTGACGTGATTTTAATTATGTGTATATGATTTAATGTTCGCATTTATAATAAGCAAAATGTATTTGCAATAAGGTACACTTTTTTCTAAGGCGCCTCATTCTTTTTGATTTTTTGAAAAGTTGCTTATTCGTTCTTTAAAATAATATATACAATAATGATAAATGATAAATTTACGTGCACTTTAATTAGTTTGATCATTCAACTTAACAAATAGCAATATCACCATTAAAAATTTGTGTAATGTTTGGTTCGATGCATAATATAGTAAGCTTATAAGTTAAAGGTTTTGATATTTAGAAAGTACCCTAAAAGCCGGGTTTTCCCTAAATAAAATTAACTGATTTTTATTGAGATTTTGCAAGCTAGTCTATAGATATATTTATTTAATAATAACTGAGTCCTTTTAACTATTGATCGAATTAAAGTATTAAAGTATTATACACTTTTTAATAATTTCTCAAATTTTAAAATTTTCACCATTTTTTTAGGAGACATTAAATTTTCACCATTGAAGAATCATTAAACATTTTCTTTTTCTTTTTTTGTTTTTACGTCAAAACGGGCAAATTTTTTTTTTATCAAACTAATACAATATCAGAGCAAACTGGTACTAAGATCAGGACAAAAAACCCCAATAGAGCCAAATAGCAACACAACGACGATAGTAAAGACCATTAACAAATAAATAAATATAAAGTTATTATATGTTAAAAATGAGATCTACAAAACCTAAATATATATTTAGGCCTAGTTTGATTAGTGAAAAAATTATTATTTTTTTGAGAATATATATAATTTTTTTAAGAAAATAGAAAAAATTTGAATTTGATTATCAATATTTTATCAAGAAAGAATTTCTCAATCCTTTTGTTTTCTCACCAAAATTTTCTCACGTGTCTATTTTTTTATGAAACTTCTCATTATCTATTTCTTTTTATATGATACTAATATAAAAAAATATTTTTACATGTATAATTAAACAACCATGAGTTTTTCTTTTTTAAAAAAAGTTTTTTGAAAATTTATTTCTCGAGAAAATTCTGTTTTTTTAAGAAAACTTTTCTTACCTACCAAACGGGGTCTTACGTTGTTTGCAATAAACATGAAAGGGGAAAAAGAAGCTTTATGTTTTTTTTAAAAAATAAATATAGATGTTAGTTATAAGGGTTCACATAATTTTAATCATCAACTTCAAGGGCTCATAATGCTGTCAACATATTCATATGCACTAAGTTCTGGCTTCAAATATATATATATGGCGAACAATAAATTGACTGCAGCAGTCACAAAAAAAAAAATTGTAACTGCTGCTAAGGTGACATACACTCAATTTAACATTCTCACACACACAGAAATATATATATATATATATATATGCACTGAGTTGTTGAGTTGTTGGAGGTTTTGACTCCACGTGATTTCTGTCGCATCTTGTCTATTATCTGATAAATACAATGCCAATCTTTTAACATACACGTCATCTTTTGCTTCCTATTTTTATCATTTTTATCCCTACTCTTCTTTTTATGTTACATCTCTCCCACATAATCTTCTCTTACTACATGTAAAATAAAAATAAAATATTGTTTTATTGATTAAAAAATAATTAAAATACAATGATGCAACAAGGGTATATGATTGACATCACTTGATTCACTTGGACACCCCTCAAATATATTTGTATTTTTTTTTAAAGGAAATATATCTGTCCTCATTTGCTCCTTAAATTATCATCCAATTATATAGTTGGCATGTCCTTTTTTATATGGGGTTGATGGGAGAATAGACTTCTGATGCAGAATTATACAATTAAAGGACAAAATAAGAAAATTATAGAAAAATAAAAGTTACAAAAATTTTATACGGTAAAATTTTCAATCCGTGACAGACATCTACAGACAAGATGCACAGAAATTGTTATGATAAATAAGTTATAACCCTATTTCTATACTTAAAAAAATAATAATGAGACTCGCTTTCTCTCTCTTAAATTACAAGAAAACTAAAGAGAGAAAAAAAAAAGGAATGGAATGGGTTGGATTGAAGAAAAAAGAATGATCTTATTTATAGGCAGCATTAAACTACTTTTAAAATAAACAACTATTAAAAATGAACAATTTTTAATTGACTGTGGCATTTTATTTATTATTTATTTTTTTAAATCGTGAAAAGCCGCAATTGGGTTTATTTTATTTCTAAGAAGCTGTAGAAATTATTTTAAGACTTCATATATGACAAACCCAAAGTGAGCTTTAACATGTAAATAAACCCTAGAAATCACACAAACTTGCATTACACTCCTGTAAATCTGTAAATGATGAAAGGATCAATTAAAAAACGATTGTGTAATAATTTCAGTGATCACCTGCAAAGTGCCCAGTTTGTGAAGCTTGCGAGTTCCCAAGGGTTTTGAAATCGAAATCTAAGCGGGAAATGATCGGAAAAAGATGATCTTTTGAGTCGTTTCGCTCATGTGGAATGGAGAGATAGATGCACTTAACTTCTTAAGTGCAGAGAAGCTTGAACTCGTTGAAAGCATTGTTAAAACTTAAGAATATTTATTTATATCTGCAAGCACAGTAGAGAGGGAATATTATTTAACTTGTAACTTTTACGTGGACTTAGATAAAATAAAATATCAATGACAACAATTATAATAACAAGTGCAGAGAAGCTTGAACTCGTTTTGCTATTGTTTTGAAATAGAATAAATTTAAAAACTTAAAAATAAGTTATATAAAACTATATTTTTTACCAATATATTGGTAAAAATTTATGCAATTTATATATAGTATTTGGAAAGCAAATTAGCAATGAAACATAAATTTGAATCCATTGTGACCTAAAAGTTACGTGTTTGGATAGATATTGGATAAGGCTGCATATGTCAACCTTTTTCTCAGATCTTGAAATAGCGGTAATCTTGAGCACTAGGTATAATGAAACCACTATGATCATAGCTTTATACAACATTCATCCTCTCATTGAGCAAAATAAGTTATTAATATTACATTGTTCATCTTGATACCTATGAGTTTTTAGTATAATGATTATAATTGAGATTGTTTCTATTATCATGTTATTTATCAGCTTTAATTATCATGTCAATAATGTTCTATTTATATGATTCAGAAATGCAAACAAATCAAATTGGAAACGAGCTTCCATGATCAAGTATTAACAATGTTAAGGTGCTCATGTCAAATTCTTTACAGTGAGGAGCATTTCAACAGCGTTGTCTGCAGGAGCCGCTTTGGCCTTCACCTCAGTAGTTTTGGATGTTGGTGATCAAACAACAAGAATTGACACTGGCAAGGAGTACTATCCTTACACTACTGAGAAAAGGCCCTCCTCTGTTAATTAAAAACGCCTCTAACAGATTCGAGTTTGAGGAGAGGAATGGAAGGGTAAAGCAGGGTTTTATGAACAGACTCTCTCATTGTTATAATTAAGAGGAAGAGGCGGTTCTGTACTTGATTTCAGATAAAAAAAGAACTGGAAGTGAAGAATGGAACTAAGATTTTATCAAAACCCTAGAATTATAATGAGATTGAAGGGAAAAAAGAATAAAAGAATAAAAACTCAAAAGAATAAAAAAACTAAAGGAAAAAAAAAAAGATTTAGTCGATATATCGATTCAGAAAAGTGGAATTTCCGATGAGATTTTTAACAAATTAAAAAATTATATTTGCAAAGCAACAAAAAAACGAGAAAAAACGGAAGCCCTAACCTGTGCAATTCAGCCCTGAAAACCCCAAAGCGCCATGAACAACTTGAGCTCTGTCTAAGGCCTGGTGTCACGGTCATGTTGTCCCATGCACCGTCATGTATTTTGTTTTGTATTTCGAGTGGCATTTTTGTAATAAAGGCTCAGTATGATTGGCCTCACATTTTGATGTTTCCTTTTGGAGATAATAGGAAAGCTTAACATCTACCTTGTAGGGGAGGTGGTAGTCGCCTAGAGTAGTCCATAGGTGTTCCCCTACGTTCGAGTCCCGAGTTAAGCTACCAAAGTGTATTGCCTTGTCCCTTGTTGCTACCCACTATTGCTAGTGGTGTGGTGCTCTAGTGATACCTGCTCCCCTAGGGTGCGTGTGTGTTCTTTCGTGTTGACCCAAGTGTATTGTAACAGTTCATTTGATATTAATAAAATCATTATTTCCATTACTTGTTGCCTTCTACTTTGTGTTGCTATTTCTTGTTACTTGCAGCTTGGCTGACCTTGCAAGTGAATTGCCGGGTGCCGCAGGGGAATTGCCTTGTTCCAAAGTTGTCCCGTGACACTGGGCTGAGTTTCGATGCTTCGTTTGGCTTTGCTACTGCAAATGAGAGTAAACGTACGGAAATACCCACGTTTTGGCGTTATAATTACAGAAGAGCCCTTGAGCCAATCATGGGTCGGACCATGACATGTTGAGCGGACCCTAAACCAACTTGGTGGGCCAGTGTGCGAATTGTGAAAATAATTCAGATAGAAAAAGTTTGAAAAATAATTAAACGAGACACATTGTTGACACACTTTGTTGACATTGTAGGTAAAAATTATTAGATCGCTTCGAATTGCGTAACATCACCTCGTATAACGCATTCAAAATAATTTAATAACTCTCACCTACAATGTCAACAAAGTGTACGAATAATGTGTGATCTCCTAGGATTACCCAAAAAGTTTAAGTTGCATTTAAGTACCCAAACCATGAACCTTAAAAACTTGGAAAATGGCTAAATGTCGTTTTTCAAGTTTTCTTCCTTTTGTAAAGGAAAGAGAAAAGAAAATTTTAGATTTTAATCTACTTTTTATACACTATTTTGATTTTTTACTGTTTGAAAAGTGAAAACTGTTTCCAACTTAGAAACCAAAGGCAGCCTTATCTTCTTGCAATGTAGGATCACTAGAAAGGATTTCTAAGAGCTTATCTATGACAAATTGTGAACACTTAGCACCAAATCTGCCATGCCCATCAAAGACCCCAAAGAAATGAAGATTTGGGTTGTCTTGGAGCTGGGTTTTTATGCAGAAACTGTCTTGGTTTTCATTAATTATCTGGTGAGTGTGGATGGTAGCTGCCTGTGTGTGTGAAAGATGAGTATTCTAAGTTGAAGTTGTGGGAAGGAACGTGAACTGATTCCAATGCCGTCCCTGTAAATAAGTGTCTAGCTATGCCCTTCATGTCGATGGGATCTCTTGTGAATTACCATTAGAGGAACTACACTTGTAAAACCACCAACGGCAGCACCCCATTTAATTTCTTGCTTGAACAAAACTAAGACGGTGCATTCACCTGTGTTAGAGCACGCAAACCTATTAGGAAGAAAGGTGATGGACATAAAATCTTAGGCAGAATTGAAGAAAACAAAAACTATTCTTTGTCTTTCAAGTTCTAGCTCCAGGCAGAGAATCTCTTTTACCTTACAAACTGGATTTAGGTGTGTCTGAAGAAATCTAATGTGTCAAGGCCTAGGAAGCAAGAATCTCTGAGTGGGGTTTTGTTTGAATCTCAGAGGGAGTTTCTGTTAAAAAAGCACTTTTGGAAGAACAACATGGAGCCTTTTGATTTACTTATTACACATTACAAAGACAACATCTAATAATCAACTTTGCACCCTGTAAGAAGAAGGCCGGAGCAACAACTGAAGCTTAAAATGGTATCAATGTTGGGAAATTCACATTACAAAGACTACATCTAATAATCAACTTTGAAGTTAGTTTGAATCCAAAAGAGAGAGAACACCCAGAAAAACTTGAACATTTATCTCAACTGTACACGCTACTCTCTCTTCTCCTATCTTTACAAAAGGAATTAAAAAAAAAAGTCTCTTCTCCTTTCAATTGTTTTCTCCAATGCCCACTTGCCAAAGAAGAAATCTAGAGCAACAAATGAAGCTTAAAATGACAAAAAACTACAACATCAATGTTGGGCAATTCACATCACAAAGACTGCAACTAATAATGAACTTTGAAGTTACTTTAAAACCAAAAAAGTGAACAAAATACAAACATACACTTTCATGTTCTTGGGGGGAAAATGCGTGAATAGGGAGAAATAACTGCCTCCTGCACAAGTTTCTTCGAGTTATTCTTGTCAGGTCGCCAACGGATTTCGCTCATATTGGGTGTTTCCACAGAGGCCATTGTGAATTCTCCAGTCTTCTCAACCTTCCCTCTCTTCCCTGCCCTCAACAGAAGATTGTTCCTTTGGTAAGAAAATATGCCATTCATTAGACGAATTATATCACCGGGCTCAAAGGCGTCGCACTCACTTCCCCAAAATTGGAAGTGAACTGAAGCAGTTTCATCTGCCACTAAAGCCATGCATGTTCTGTCATGACCCTCTTTTGATGGCTTGTCCTTCTCTAACAATATGAAATCTGTGTTTATATTGTTCTGAGCAGCTGGGACCAAGTCTTTTAGGGGAGCCATGACCACAATACTACTATAAGATAACAAAACCGCATGGATTGTGAGATAGTGACTAATCAAAATATATCAATACTGACTACTCAAGAGCCCAACTTTCAACAAATATATATAGTTAACAAATTGAAGTCATTAGATCAGAAGCTATTTGATTTGCATTTAGGGTGTGTTTGGTAGCTAAGAAAATAAAGATTTTTTCGAGAAAACTAAGAAAATCATAAATACCAACCTTTGGTTGGCAAGAGAATTGACAATAAGATTTTCTTAGCCCCCTATTTTTTCACCAAAATTTTCTCAACTAGGGGGTGGAAAAAAAATCTCACAAGAAAATCTCTCCAAAACGAAATTTGAAGAGGCATGGCATGGATATGCAATCGACTATTTTCTCATGTCTAACAAAAAAAACCACAAAAAAATTCTCATGTAGATTTTCTCGAGAAAACTCTATTTTTTCAAGGAAAATTTTCTCAACTACCAAACGCACCTTTAAAATCAATTGTGTGGAAGTCGTAGTAGTATCCAAATGGGCCTATCAATGCAAGAAGGATGAAGCTTTCTAAAAGCTTAATTGCGAACGAAAGTACCAAAGTGCTGGAACCCTTTCGGGCATTTCTACAAATAGATACCAAGCATTCAAATTTACTTGTTTCTGAGTTGATATTATGAACTGATGAATATCATCAACCAAACAGGATATAGTAGCCCTTCAAATGTAGAAATTACAAAATGGGTGGACTGTAAAAAGAAAGATGAAATGTTTTTCCTATATCAAACAATTAAGATAAGAGGTGGGTCTCAAATAATTTAGCGGAAACTACAATGGAGTTGGTGCAAGAAATTTTTTAACTAGGAGCAAACAAGCAAGAACACTCTTTTAAAAGCCGCAGTATAGTAGATTGAGCAAAAGAAACCACAAAGAAACAGTGAAGAAAAATTAGAACACCTTGCTTTATTTGTTACAATGGCAATGGATGGATAGCGGGTCAGATACGTGAATCTTGTTATGTAGCTTCCACCAATCAATTAATTCTCTCTAGCTTATATATTTCTTCTAGATATTAAGGGTACCCATGATTTAACTAGCAGTTCCAAACAACTTTCAACACTTCAAAACTTGTTGCTTAACTTGTTCACGGTCATCATCTTATCACTATACATCACTAAAACTTCATTCATTCATGGGCACTTGGTTTTTTTATTCTTTCTTTTTAGTTTCTGACTTTTTCAATTTTTCAAATCAATTCGAAATAATTTAAATTTTAGGTTTTTTTTTTTTCCCTGTCCATATAATCTGAAGTTAGACCACCAAAAAAAAAATTAAAAATTGTCCAATTTATCTGATTTTTCATTCCTTGATTTTTGAGTTTGAGAAACCCTAGTCATGCATACTACTGGGTTGGAACTAAGAACTGGTTTTCTTTTTTTTGTTCTATTGAACCAGTTCATGAGAGCAGAGGAAGAGTATGATTTAGCAGGTTATGAAAGTATTTCCTCATTCATTTTTTTTTTTTTGGGCATCAGATAATGAAGGGTTTGACCAAAAAAAAAAGTTATTTTGATTTTATTCTAATGCAAATAGCAAAATTATAAGTCAATTTTGTGCCACAAGCTGAACCACATATAAAGTGTTTTCCCAAAAGCAGCACCAGTGGAGGTGAATCCGCAATTGCATGAACCAGGCAATATAAAACTACAACAACAAAAACTTTGGTTTCCAGCATTGAATATAAGAAGAAAATGACCATGGAAGGCATAAATACTATCCTGGCCATCAACATAATTTCTCGAAAAGAATCTGAAACCATACAATAAATTTGCTCCCAAAATCAAATCCTTCCAGGAAAAGAGAGAACAACTGCAGTGCTTCATTGTAGGTTAATCACGAGTTATTCATCACAAGACTAACAAGCATTTATTGGTCACTCGTTAAAAGGGCATGCCTTCTCAAACTCTTGTTGCTCATTTCTGCACAAATCGAACTCATTGGTGTAGTAATACATACAACCTGCATATCCATCCATCTCTTTGGTACACCTCTGATGGAATGTGGAATGAATGAAGTTTTAGTGATGTATAGTGATAAGATGATGACCGTGAACAAGTTAAGCAACAAGTTTTAAAGTGTTGAAAGTTGATTGGAACAGCTAGTTAAATCATGGGTACCCTTAATATCTAGAAGAAATATATAAGCTAGAGAGAATTAATTGATTGGTGGAAGCTACATAACAAGATTCACGTATCTGACCCGCTATCCATCCATTGCCATTGTAACAAATAAAGCAAGGTGTTCTAATTTTTCTTCATTGTTTCTTTGTGGTTTCTTTTGCTCAATCTACTATACTGCGACTTTTAAAAGAGTGTTCTTGCTTGTTTGCTCCTAGTTAAAAAATTTCTTGCACCAACTCCATTGTAGTTTCCGCTAAATTATTTGAGACCCATCTCTTATCTTAATTGTTTGATATAGGAAAAACATTTCATCTTTCTTTTTACAGTCCACCCATTTTGTAATTTCTACATTTGAAGGGCTACTATATCCTGTTTGGTTGATGATATTCATCAGTTCATAATATCAACTCAGAAACAAGTAAATTTGAATGCTTGGTATCTATTTGTAGAAATGCCCGAAAAGGGTTCCAGCACTTTGGTACTTTCGTTCGCAATTAAGCTTTTAGAAAGCTTCATCCTTCTTGCATTGATAGGCCCATTTTGATACTACTACGACTTCCACACAATTGATTTTAAGGGTGCCTTTGGTAGTTGAGAAAATTTTCTTTGAAAAAATAAGAGTTTTCTCGAGAAAATCTACATGAGAATTTTTTTGTTAGACATGAGAAAATAGTCGATTGCATATCCATGCCATGCCTCTTCAAATTTCGTTTTGGAGAGATTTTCTTGTGAGAAAATCTTTTTCCCACCCCCTAGTTGAGAAAATTTTGGTGAAAAAATAGGGGGCTAAGAAAATCTTATTGTCAATTCTCTTGCCAACCAAAGGTTGGTATTTATGATTTTCTTAATTTTCTCGAAAAAATTCTTATTTTCTTAGCTACCAAACACACCCTAAATGCAAAACCAAATAGCTTCCTATCTAATGACTTCAATTTGTTAACTATATATTTTGTTGAAAGTTGGGCTCTTGAGTAGTCAGTATTGATATATTTTGATTAGTCACTATCTCACAATCCATGTGGTTTTGTTATCTTATAGTAGTATTGTGGTCATGGCTCCCCTAAAAGACTTGGTCCCAGCTGCTCATAACAATATAAACACAGAATTCATATTGTTAGAGAAGGACAAGCCATCAAAAGAGGGTCATGACAGAACATGCATGGCATTAGTGGCAGATGAAACAGCTTCAGTTCACTTCCAATTTTGGGGAAGTGAGTGCGATGCCTTTGAGCCCGGTGATATAATTCGTCTAATGAATGGCATATTTTCTTACCAAAGGAACAATCTTCTGTTGAGGGCAGGGAAGAGAGGGAAGGTTGAGAAGATTGGAGAATTCACAATGGCCTCTGTGGAAACACCCAACATGAGCGAAATCCGTTGGCGACCTAACAAGAATAACTCAAAGAAACTTGTGCAGGAGGCAGTTATTTCTCCCTATTCACGCATTTTCCCCACAAGAACATGAAAGTGTATGCTTGTATTTTGTTCACTTTTTGGTTTTAAAGTAACTTCAAAGTTCATTGTTAGTTGCAGTCTTTGTGATGTGAATTGCCCAACATTGATGTTGTAGTTTTTTGTCATTTTAAGCTTCATTTGTTGCTCTAGATTTCTTCTTTGGCAAGTGGGCATTGGAGAAAACAATTGAAAGGAGAATAGATCACTAAAACTTATATATCTCTTCTAGATATTAAGGGTACCCATGATTTAACTAGCTGTTCCAATCAACTTTCAACACTTTAACACTTGTTGCTTAACTTGTTCACGGTCTTCATCTTATCACTATACATCACTAAAACAAGGAATATGGACTCCCCGTTCCATTATTTTCTCTCACATCATTTAACGGTAGAAAGCAAATTGTTATGTGCCTAAATCCCACATTGCCTACTTGTAAAAAGCATAATTGGTACGACCTTTTTGGCCTCCTCCCCTTACAAAACAGTTTCCAGGGTGAGTCCTGCCCATGTGTTTCATATTACAACATCGTTTATTACCCATGTGGAAAGTATGTATTGGCAATTGAGCTTTAGATTGGAGAACATAATACAAGTTTATTACCGAGTGCCCACAATGATAAATACTAAATACTCCTTCAATGAGGCCGATGAGCCTGGTCTATAGTCTTTAAACAAACAACCAACCACGAATTTATCAAACTTTCTTTTAACTCAACAACAAAGCCTTTTTCCTAATTACATGGGGTTATAAATTCACTTCCCTACCCATTCTATCAAACTTACCTTTCTTGTATCACAGCAGTCGTATCTACGACTGGACAGAAAAACTTAATCAACTCCCAAGTTCCAACAAATCAGTTTCAAAACCAAACTAAAAATTGGAAATTGGACCAGTGCAATTTTGGCAGATTGTTAATCACTTTGACCCACTATCATTGAGCACAAACTACCACATAGCTACAGTAACTGTATCAAGAAGCACTATATGTGCAACCACAACACATCTATTGGTTGTCAACATAAACAGAACTTGTATCAGATTGGCTGCAGATCAAAGATTGTAGAACACGAACATGTTACAAAGTAGAAATGCTTGGAATCTGCAACATGAGCTAGATCTACATTTTCATGGATACCAGAACACTGTAGACAGTATCAATGACCGAACTAGGCATCAACTTCTATCCCAGATGTAGACAAAAAACGCTATGATTCTCAAATATGATGATTTTGGAACCACCAACAAGCACTCTTGGTTTTGTTCAGCAGAGAAACAGAATTTGAGATTGTTCCATAAGCTGCTCTCATTGCAGAAAGAAAGATGCAAAAAGGTGAAGAAATAGAGGTTAAACTCTAGTTGAAACCTGGCTTCAATACAAAGTAAAAACTTGGGTTTGAAAAGAATGTAGACGGTGGGGATCATGGGAGAGGACAAATAGAAACTAAAACGAAGAAAAACAGAGACTTTCTTATTTCCCATGTTGGTTGAAAGGTTGGTGCATTGTGAAACTGAAATTCTCTACTTGCCCCCAGAACAAATCAGCAGATAGCAACCACTAATTAAAGAAAGGTTTTCCAATGGAATGCCGCTTGACAAGCTACAAAGTACAGCCATTAAAGCAACTCACCTTCCACTCACGATATTAAGCAATTCTAACCACACTTCCAGCAATAGTTTTAATGCCAGTTGAAACAAATGAAAATACACCAATATATCTTAACATCAACAGCCATCAACATAAACCAGCATAAATAACATCATGATAGGAAGATTGAAATTTCTTCTCAATGGCATGTTGACATGTAATTCCAAAATTGAAAATCACAATAGATGAAACCTAGTGCATGCTTACAAATATTAACAAAAAATAGAGAAGTGCTTATTTAGAAAGCAATTCTTTCATTGGGCTAAGCGTTACACAAGCATTAAGTAGCATCAAGGATCAAAAATTCACATTCGCCTTAAACTTTGGTTATTGAGATTCAGAATTAATTCAAGGAAGTCCAATTCGACATAGAGAATATAAAGAATTTTATTCAAATGTTTTAAAGAACTAAGTTTATTTAGGATATACTAAAACAAACATACTTATATGTGTAAAACTCGTTATGTTAGGAAATATAATGGTTTAAAGTAAAATTTATAATCTCTATATTACTTGGTGCATATTTCATGAGTAGCCTTATGACTTTTTTACTTTACATAATAGATATCTAGGGTAACCACATGTATTTTATAGATTACTTGCTCTGTTGTTTATTTTTATTTTAAATTAGAGTTTTATAAATCGTATTCTGCTTCTTTCTTTAGTAATTTTTTAGTTGCTATATGTTTTCTATGAAACTGTACATCAATCTCACATACTTTATTTTTTAGGAATACCTTCTAATAAAATCTCAAGTTAGCAATTTTTTTTTTACTTTGTGATTGATAAGTTTTAAAATAAAAAATCTAAAGGACTTTTTGAGTTTTACAAATTGTTTCGAAATATTTTACTTAATTTTGATGGAATGTTTATAATAATTCAATTACATTTAATTCATAATTCAATGATTGAAAAAAACTGATAAATTCGATGAAAATTTGGAGAATTATGTTGAATTTTCATCCCATGTGTGTAATTTGATGAACCAAAGAAGTTTGACTGAACAGTTTTTTTTTTTTGACAAGAAGTTTGATTGAACATTCAGTGAACCAAAGAACTTTGACTAAACATCAAAGAACTTCGAAGAGTTTTATTCCATTTTTATGAATTGACAACCAATCCAAGAAAACACTTTACTTAAGTAAGATAGATCACTTAGGCATCACCATATCACGATGAACACGTTGACTGTTGAGACGTAACTACATATGCAATATGACCTCTCTCCAACATGCCACATTAATTAATAACCATATACTTCCACTTCCAACCTAGTCTTGCCCGCCCACAGCCATTTTTGTCTAATAGAATCTCCTTTTGTGGGATCTCACTCAACCTTCTCCTTTAATTTTGGGTCCTTTGTATTAAATAAAACCATCTTATGTCTACAATAAGTTTCGTTTACTTTCGTTCTTTCTTTCAATTTTTTTCCCCTATGTTGTTTTTGTTTTTAATTAGCTCAAATCAACCTGTCTTGTATTCTATTCTAAGTTTTAATGTGTCATCATTCTGATGAAAACCCTAGTAAGAACTAGATGAATTAATGGATTAGTATACACATGGAAATGGAAAGTTTTAATACAAACCTTACCGCCTTCCACCGAATTGGTCGTGTTTTATAGCAACTAAAACATAAAACTTTTTTCTAACTCACCCTCAAAGTTCCACAAACTCCTAACAGTAGCGATTGTCACAGTTCTCCTCTAAAGCAAAGCAAATAAATAACTGTCACTAAAAATTCACAACATTTCAAGCAAAAAATTTCAACCTTTCTCTCCACATCCATCAATCGTGAGGCAAAACAACACAGTAAACAGAGAAAACTGCGATTGGCATAGATCGAAGAATTCAATTGAAATCTGCTCCTACATCGACATCATCAAACCAACCAGTGGTTTAAATGGGGCACATTGATCAAACAAAATGGGAATAATAGGATATACTCACAGATTTAGAACACAACTAGTGACCGCCCGGCCCTTGTCGAGGCATTTCTCAGGGTTAGGGTCTTTCTTCTTGCAATTGATGAAAGCCAAGTTCTCCATTCTGCATTTTGTGGCGATGTGCTTCGACGACGCCATTAGCACCGAAGATGTCGGGATCGGCTCGCCCAATTCATCGACAACACCGCTCGCCATTCTCCAAATTCCTGATTTCTCTGTTTCTCGCTCCGTTTCTGCAAGTAAAAGCTAGCAGGTAGGGCTTTAGAAGGTAAGGCTTCCTGACATCACCAGGGGCCATTTAGTCCTTTCAATAACCATAGCCTAAACTTAACTAGAAAAAAGAAGAAGCAACTAAACATACCACATATATTACTTTTTGCATATCATATTTACTTTTGGTATTTTAACCACTTTTTTTACCCCAAAACTTTCTAAACTAACCTCTTTTTTTTTTTTTTTTTAAAAAAAAAAACATTCATTTTTTCTTCTCCAACGAACCCTAAACCTCATTATCATTCTTCTTCCCTCGATCTACTCTCTCAGTTCTTCTTCTTCTTCTTCTTCTTCTTCTTCTTCAATACTTGATCCATGGACCTTCTTCTTCATCGACACCATCGTTCCCATATTTTTTGTCCAAAAACGAACTCTAACTCGAAGCATCTTCAAATCGAACTTCTTTTGTGATTTTTTTGGTGTGTGTTCTGGGTTTTAAATCAAAAAAATTATCATCGATTCAGGCCTGCGTGCCTGAACCTATGTATTGGGTTTGGTTGGACCCAACTGAATCTTATATTTTCAGGATTTTTCGAGAGTATGATCTCTCTGGTAAGTTATAACGGTGATCTAACTTGTTTGTTAGTGTTTTTCGTGGTTTTTCATACAACTTGTATGCCAACGCACCATTCACCCTTGTATTACTGCTTATCGGTGGCAAACGGTACACCGACGCTCAAATGAGGTGAAAGGTACGTCAAAATGGGCTCATGTCGCTTTAAGGGCTATGAATGTATAATTACCACAAAAATATCTTTAGAAAAAACTTAAAATATAAGGTTCTATAAGACACGACCGAATTTAATGTGTAGGTTAGGTTGGACAGTAATGAACCTTATACACAAGTTCAGTCTTGTCCCACCGAACCTCATATTTTTTGTTGTTTTTAAGGATATTCGTGTGGTAATTATACATTCATGGCCCTTAAAGCGACATGAGCCTATTTCGACGTACTTTTTACCTCATTTGAGCGTCAGTGTATCGTTTGCCTCCGATAAGCAGTAATATAAGGGTTAACGGTGCGTTGGCATACAAGTTGTATCGAAAACCATAAAAAAACGTCAACAAATAAGTTAGACCACCATCATAACTTACTAGAGGAGCTATCCCCTCGAAAATATCCAAAAATATAAGGTTCGGTAGGACCCGACCGAACCTGCTGTCATAGATTCGATTAGACTCGACCAAACCTTATGTCATAGGTTCGGGCAGGCAAGCCCGAACCGATGACGATTTTTTTCATTTAAAACCTCATAATACACACAAAAAACTCATCAAAGATTGCTAAACTTCATCTCAACTTGAATCATCCGCTATTATACTTTCAAATAGTGTAAAGATCGAATGTTTTAATTGCTTGGAGGTTTCTACACATTTGAGAAAACTACTAAAAAATACTTCAAAAATAGTGGTAAAATCTTATAAAAAGTGTTTAGGGGAAGAAGGGTATGAAAATAGTTGTAGGAACATTAGAATGGAAAAATAGTTTAGAGTCTATGGGATAAAGACGAAGAGTTTAGGGTTTGTGGGATGAAAATGATGAATAGTATAGGAGTTTACGATGGGGTAAATTTAGTAAAGATAGGGTTAAGTTGAAATAAAATTAATTTGAGGGTAGTTTAGACAAATCATATAACGGTATCTTAGGGAAAAAAACATTTTTTTTAGGTGTGGTAAGAACATGAAACCTTGTGGTATGTTTAGTTACTCTAAAAACAAAAAAAACAAAAAAAAAGTATATATATATTGAAATCAATTAAAGTATAATTTATTGAAAATTGTTTTAAAAACATACATACATGTTTTATTGACATTGTCCCTAATAGTTTTTGGACCTCAAATCGTCTACTAACACGTAATTCTAAGACGATAGAACAACTATCAAGGACAATGTCAACAAAGTACATTTGTCAATTATGTTGATCAAACATTACTCTAATTTATTTTCATAAGAGTTTGAGCTCATTTCTTTGTTAACTACTCGTATTATCTTCATGTTTTATTAGTATGTTATTTTGGGATTACTGAATAATTACCTTATAAATGAGAAGTAATAAATATTCTTTAGTTCAAGGGTATATGGACCTCTCACGGGACATGACTAGTTTTACCAAAAAACAGAATGATAACCCCAAGGTGAGTTATTGCTGTTAAAAAAAAACAAAAAAAAACGGAAGCTTCAATCAAAATCTATGTTCTTATCATTTATTATAGATAGGACGTACATATATATAATATCATTAAGGTTTAAGCTCAAATAAGCTCACCATAATTTTTGAAATCTTAAAAATGAAGTTGACACATTAAGGCCAACTTTTGCCGTTAGTACTTGGTAATCAGATGAAAAAACTCCTCAAAGCATCCTCTAAACCACACATTTATCCTTCCCTGAGCCTTTCCTTTAAATCCAGCTTAATTTTGTTGGATGTTGAAGAAAGAAATAGTAATAATATTTTGACTTGCATGACAGACCACCTTGACATTAGAAGAAAAAACAGAAAAACATGAAGCCTTACTGAACAGAAATTGCCCTGTAATTATCCAAGAAAAACCCTTGCTTACAAAGTTACATACTAACATGATACATTAACTGCTAGCAAACTAAGGAAAAGATTTTAAAAAAAAGAAAAAAAAAAAAAAAAAAGGAAAGAAATTTCATAGACCAGTGGGAATGTTACATGATTAGTTCTACTTCATGCTAGAAGCATTTTGACAACCCCTGTGGGAGACCACGCCCCATGTGGGAAACCAAATGATGGCGCATGGGGTTTACAAAAGTGGGAGACACCGTGGCTTGGCGTGGCAGACAAAGGGAGCTTGGCGTGGCAGACAAAGGGGAGCTTGGCGTGGCAGACAAACAAGACTGCGTGGCAGACAACATGCGCCGAAAGTACAGCCACGCGCCGCGCGCCGAAAGAGCAGCCACGCGCCGAATTTCTTGATTAAAATATAAATATATTATATTATATTATATATTTATAATTACGATATTGCCCCCGAATACACCTATAAATAGGACTCAACTTCAGTATTCAAGATTCATTCCTGAGAGTTAGAGAGTTCTGTTCTGAGATCTATTCTTAAGAGATCTAGTCTGTAATATTCACCTAAGGGTGTACTTTGTATTCTCTAATAATACAAGTTTGCTGTCTCCCGTGGATGTAGGCAATTTGCCGAACCACGTTAAATCTGTTGTCTTATTTTCTTTCATACTTTACCCCGATTCCGCACAACAAGTACTTGGTATCAGAGCCAAGGTGAAGTTTTGGAAGAAAAACGGACACTGTCGAAATTTCGAGACTGTGTCGAAATTTCGAGTCTCTGTAAAAGTGATCAGAACTGTTTTCTGATCACCCGTGGAGGTAGCTCTTGTTTCCAGGAGTCCAGCGCAACAAACGGTGAGAAAAACGGACAAGAAACGAGTCCCCAGGAGCCGATCAAAGTTTGATCCCCGTACAGCGTTTGCAACACTGTTCATCCTCGGTCAACTGTTCCCACTCGGTCACTGTTCCAGCTCGGTCACCTGTTCCAACTCGGTCAACTGTTCCAACTTGGTAAACTGTTCCAACTCGGTCCACTGTTCCAACTCGGTCCACTGTCACTGTTCATAACAGAGGCCCAGATATTTTCCGCACTATTCACAGCCCACTTGTTTCAGCCCGTACTGTTTCGGACTGTAACTATTCACAGCCCACTTGTTTCAGCCCGTACTCTTTACAGCCCAACCACTGTTTTTTGGCCCGTCACTGTTCATCGGCCCGGTCCGCGTAAAGCCCCACACTATTCATCAATTCCTGTTGGTCAACCAGATCCGGCTCATTTTTCGTCTAATTTCAGCAAAGTCAGACTCGTTTCCACCATTTTCGACCGTTCCGGACGCAACCGTGCAATCAGTTTCTGCAGATTCAGCTCCTAAGTTATTGATATAGCTTAGTTAGAGTTGTTTATCATTTTTTCCAGCACTTGTCGGCGTCATAAATATCTTCGGTCTAAATGGCGGCGGAAATCCCAAGCACAAGCAGGCCTTGGCAAAGAAGTTCGATGTCCAACGCAAAGTTCGAGGTGGAGAAATTCAACGGCACCAACAACTTTGGCATGTGGCAATGCGAAGTTCAAGACCTCTTATTCCGAGAAGGATCACATATCGCCTTGGAAACCAAGCCCAAGGATATGTCCGATGATGATTGGTATTTCGTCAATCGTCAAGCTTGTGGAACAATCAGACTCTGCTTGGCCAAAGATCAGAAATACTTTGTCATGAAAGAGACTATGGCAATATGTCTCTGGAAGAAACTGGAGGACAAATACATGACGAAAAGCGTAGAGAACCGCCTCTACCTGAAGAAGAAGCTCTATCGTTTTCAGTACAAGGAAGGTACCTCCATGAGTGAACATCTTGATAATTTTAACAAGATTCTTGCTGATCTACTAAATCTTGATGTCGACCCTCTTGATGAGGATAAGGCACTATTGTTGTTAAACTCTTTGCCTGAAAGGTATGAACATTTAACAACAACTTTGCTATATGGTAAAGATGAGGTTAAATTCAGTGATGTTTCAAATGCTTTGGTGAACAACGAGTATCGAAGGAAGGACCAACGCGATCACAAGGAAGCATCACCAGCAGCCTTGACAGTATCCAGAGGCAGGGCTAACAACAAATCTAATAGATCCAGTGGGCGAGGCCGATCTCGCTCAAAGTCAAAAGGACCTTCTTCACGTCAACATCTTGGGAAGGATGAATGTGCCTATTGTCACCAAAAGGGGCACTGGAAGAAAGATTGTCCAAATAAGGGCAAGACAGATGCAAATGTAGCACAGAAAGCTGAAGAAGATTCTGCATTCTCAGTTTCATCTATAGACATTCAGTCTGATAGATGGATTTTAGATTCCGGATGTTCCTATCATATGTGTCCGAATCGCCATTGGTTCTCAAAATTGGAAGAGTTCGATGGAGGAGTCGTGATCATGGGCAACAACAATACCTGTCGCACAAAAGGTATTGGAACTATACGCCTTAAGATGCATGACGGTACAACAAGACGGCTCACGGACGTCAGATATGTTCCAGATCTGAAGAAAAATCTGATTCCCTTGGAGTCCTTGATTCCAGCGGTTACAAGGTAACCATTGAAGGTGGAGTCCTGAAGGTTGTACGTGGAGCACTCTTGGCCATGAAGGGTACTCAGAAAGGAAATCTTTATTTCCTTGACGGACACACAGTAATCGGAAGTGTCTCAGCTTGCACCAGTTCTAGTGATGTTTCATCAGACACTTCCCGACTTTGGCACATGCGGCTCGGACATGTTGGAGAGAAAGCTCTTCAAACCTTGATTAAGCAAGGCTCTCTGAAAGGTGCAAAAACCGGAAAACTTGACTTCTGCGAGCACTGTATCCTAGGCAAGCAGACGAGAGTCAAGTTTGGAACTGTCATCCACCGCACAAAAGGAACATTAGATTATGTTCATACCGACGTCTGGGGACCCTCTCAAAATGCTTCATTGGGAGGTAAACGTTGGTTTGTTACTTTTATTGATGATTTCTCTCGTTATGTTTGGGTTTATACCATGAAGCATAAAGATGAAGTGCTCGATACCTTTCTTATATGGAAGAAAATGGTAGAAACCCAAACGGGAAGGAAGATTAAGAGGCTCAGATCTGATAATGGAGGAGAATACAAGTCAGACCCATTTCAGAATTTTTGTGAGAATGAAGGGATTGTCAGACATTTCACAGTCCCAGGCACGCCACAACAAAACGGTGTTGCTGAACGCATGAATCGTACTTTGATAGATAAAGTTCGTTGCATGTTATCTCATTCTGGACTGAGCAAGGCATTTTGGGCTGAAGCTTTGTCATATGCCTCTCATATCATCAATCGACTTCCTGCAACAGCACTAGATGGCAAAACTCCCAAGGAGGTATGGTCTGGACACCCCGTTTCAGATTATGATTTTCTGCGCATTTTTGGATGCACTGCATATTTCCATGTGAAGGAATCCAAACTGGATCCTAGGTCCAAGAAAGCGATTTTCATGGGCTTTAGTGAAGGAGTTAAGGCTTTCCGACTATGGAACCCTGATACAAAGACAATTGTAAAAAGTCGAGATGTAACTTTTGATGAATCTGTGATGTTAAAGCATACAGTTTCTGATAAAGAAAATCGCAATCCAGATTTGCCTCAGCAGGTGGAGTTAGATATTCCAGTAACTCCTAGCAAGTCAGCAGAGATATCCAACCATCCTGAAGAAGATGAGGAAATCTCAGTTGAGGTGGAGGCTCCAGGACCAGACATCAGTCAAGAACCAGATTCAATTGCCACCAGTCGACCAAGAAGAGAAATCCGCAAACCTGCTCGGTACACTGACATGGTTGCATATGCATTTCCAGTCACCGGAGACGATATTCCATACAATTACAGAGATGCTATTCAGAGTATGGAAAGTGATAAGTGGAAAATGGCAATGAATGAGGAGATGACATCACTCCATCAGAATCAGACTTGGAAGTTGGTTCCACTTCCAAAAGGAAAGAAATCAATTGGCTGCAAATGGATTTTCGCTAAAAAGGAAGGCTCTCCCAGCACAGATGCTATCCGATACAAAGCCAGACTGGTAGCAAAAGGCTACGCTCAGAGGGAAGGAATTGACTACAATGAGGTATTCTCACCTGTTGTTAAGCATTCGTCAATTCGAATATTATTGGCTTTGGTTGCACAGTTTGATCTCGAGTTAGCCCAACTCGATGTCAAAACTGCTTTTCTGCATGGTAATTTGGAAGAGGAGATATATATGTCTCAACCAGATGGATTCAAAGAACCAGGAAGGGAGAATTGGGCTTGCAAGTTGAGCAAGTCACTGTATGGCCTGAAGCAGTCACCGAGACAATGGTACAAGCGATTTGACACCTTCATCCAAGGGCAGAAATATACCCGGAGTCAGTTTGATCATTGTGTCTACTATCGCAAACTTCAAGATGGTACGTTTATCTACTTGCTTTTATATGTTGATGATATGTTAATCGCATCTAAAAGCAAGGTGGAGATCAACAAGCTGAAGGCTCAATTGAGCTCAGAGTTTGAAATGAAGGATCTTGGAGAGGCCAGAAAAATTCTCGGGATGGAGATAACTCGAGACAGAGCCAAAAACACAATCTGTTTGACTCAGACTCAGTACTTGAAGAAAGTTCTTCAAAATTTTGGCATCGGCAATGACACAAAACCTGTGAGCACACCATTGGCACCACATTTCAAGCTCAGTTCATCAATGTCACCAAATTCCGGAGATCAGAAGAAGCAAATGGAGAATATTCCATATGCAAATGCAGTTGGTGCCTTGATGTATGCTATGGTGTGTACCAGACCTGACATTTCACATGCTGTAAGTATGGTAAGTCGTTACATGCACAACCCTGGTAAAGGCCACTGGCAAGCAGTGAAGTGGATTCTACGGTATATTCATGGTACTGTGGATATTGGTTTAAAGTTCGAGAGAGATTCGAAGAGTTGTAAGCATATAGTCGGATATGTGGATTCGGACTATGCTGGAGATCTTGACAAGCGCAGATCTACTACTGGTTATGTTTTTACTATGGCAGGAGGACCAGTGAGTTGGAGATCAACACTACAGTCAACAGTTGCTTTGTCTACTACAGAGGCAGAGTACATGGCAGTAACAGAAGCTTTCAAGGAAGCAATCTGGCTTCATGGATTGACTAAAAACTTGGGAATTGTGCAGAAGAATGTTGAAGTTTTCTGCGACAGCCAGAGTGCCATTTGTTTGGCAAAGAACCAAGTTCATCACAGTCGAACGAAGCATATTGATGTTCGTTTTCATTTTGTTCGAGAAATAGTAGAAGAAGGGAGTATTCTTCTTCAAAAGATCAAGACTGCAGATAACCCTGCAGATATGCTTACAAAGGTGGTTACCGGGATCAAGTTCCAACATTGTTTGGACTTGATCAACATCTCACGAGTTTGGAGTGCCTAAGGGCACTAATGGAGGCAGCAACAGTTTGGTGTCCTGTTCCACATGACGTGGAGGTGGAGATTTGTGGGAGACCACGCCCCATGTGGGAAACCAAATGATGGCGCATGGGGTTTACAAAAGTGGGAGACACCGTGGCTTGGCGTGGCAGACAAAGGGAGCTTGGCGTGGCAGACAAAGGGGAGCTTGGCGTGGCAGACAAACAAGACTGCGTGGCAGACAACATGCGCCGAAAGTACAGCCACGCGCCGCGCGCCGAAAGAGCAGCCACGCGCCGAATTTCTTGATTAAAATATAAATATATTATATTATATTATATATTTATAATTACGATATTGCCCCCGAATACACCTATAAATAGGACTCAACTTCAGTATTCAAGATTCATTCCTGAGAGTTAGAGAGTTCTGTTCTGAGATCTATTCTTAAGAGATCTAGTCTGTAATATTCACCTAAGGGTGTACTTTGTATTCTCTAATAATACAAGTTTGCTGTCTCCCGTGGATGTAGGCAATTTGCCGAACCACGTTAAATCTGTTGTCTTATTTTCTTTCATACTTTACCCCGATTCCGCACAACAAGTACTTGGTAATCAGATGAAAAAACTCCTCAAAGCATCCTCTAAACCACACATTTATCCTTCCCTGAGCCTTTCCTTTAAATCCAGCTTAATTTTGTTGGATGTTGAAGAAAGAAATAGTAATAATATTTTGACTTGCATGACAGACCACCTTGACATTAGAAGAAAAAACAGAAAAACATGAAGCCTTACTGAACAGAAATTGCCCTGTAATTATCCAAGAGAAACCCTTGCTTACAAAGTTACATACTAACATGATACATTAACTGCTAGCAAACTAAGGAAAAGATTTTAAAAAAAAGAAAAAAAAAAAAAAAAGGAAAGAAATTTCATAGACCAGTGGGAATGTTACATGATTAGTTCTACTTCATGCTAGAAGCATTTTGACAACCCCTGTTGATCGATGAAGGCGATATGCAATGTAGTTGGCTGAATTTCACTGGTTATATGTTACGAAATTAATGCTGCAAGTGCATGGAGATAATGCATGCTCTCATAGGTCAGGACTGATACAAAATTCATCTGCTGCTGCTCGTATTTGTTGCTTATAAATCAGAAGCACCTGTATGAACCATCAAGTCATATAAATCCTAATTGTTATGGCGCCATAAGTAAAGATAATAAGCATGCATGTTTTTTCTATTATACAATTTTCAGAATGAATATGCATAAACAAAGCTCAAGGTTTCATAAGCAAGCCTCCCGTTGCATTAAGGGGAAAGTCGTGAAAAAGGATCACCTATAAATGGGGTGTGCCCATAAAGGATCTATATTCATAACCGTTTTTTTTTTTTTTTTTTTTAACTTAAAACTGGGAAGGCAAATGTAGCAATATCGGCAAAACTCATTCTTATAATCAACTTACATCATGGGGTTGATCAGCTGATTCACACATTCTAGCTGATCAACACATTCTTGAGCATAATAGGAAAAGATCAAACCAATATTAGGCAACAAAACAACTCCATGATGAAATTTCAACAGAAATGACAATCTGCATAGGAGAGGGAAATATAGACTAGGTCCTCCATGAAACTACAATGGAAAATTGATGATCTGCTTAAATCTAGCTCCAATCGGGTACAACACAACCTTTACACATGCAAAATGCAAGTTGGACTAATTCTAATCCTCAATTATTTCAAATGATTACTCTTTTCAACTCAAACTTGGCGTCAAGCATTCAAGTCAAGAAATTGTAAAATCTACCTGATGTTCTTGAAGAAACTCAAACAGTATGAGTAGATGATCATCCAGATTCTTCCTCCCCTGCCTGGCCTTTGCTTTCTTGCCTTTGTACTCTCAATGATCTCAACTTTGATGAGGACCTTAGAGAATGTATCAGAGGAGCTTCCTCCTCTTCCTCCTCCTCTTCCTGCTCCTCGACATCATTATCAGATGCACTAATTGACTCCTCCTCACTTGAACCTTGTTCATCAAACAATTTCTTTCCTGGTAAATTATGCTGTTTACGGGGACGACCTCGACGCCTCCCAGAAGGCTTTTCCTTCTCAACTGAAATAATAACTTGTTAAATTCCTTTTTATAAAGTAAGACAAAGAAGAAGAAGAAGAAACCAACAATCCAATGCATGATTTACTTTATTGAATAAACTAGTAAGGATGAGTTGTTGTAATTAAGGGGAATAATGTCATAGTGGGAGACAAGTGACAAATGCAAGGCAATCTGGGACCTGACATTTAAATTGTTCCCATGCCAATAATCATTTATTCATATAATATTCCATGCTTCCATATCTTTCATTACCAGGGTCCTCTCTGAGAAAAACAGAAGGCTCTATAGAATAGCTTTAACATTACAGAATATTCATGCAATGTGATGCTTATCCTTTCCCAAATAACGGATAGCTCATTAAAATTAAAAACAAAAGCCTCTATTTGTCTATAATTTTACAATTTTGAAAGGCTCTTTGATAGCTTTAAAAAATATCTTAAAACAGTATGAGAAATTGAGAATATTACATTAAAACAACTTTCACCTCTTCTTTTCTGACACACCTTGATCACATGTAGACACTCTTATTTATCCTAATATCACACATATTTCTTTTGAAAATAAAAGAGCAAGTCAACTCAACTTTGGAGTATGAAACATCATTGAAGGTGGATTCATTATCTTTCTAGAATTTAATTCAAAAGTAACCTCATAAAGTTTAGATCATAATCATAGGACATAAGCAGGCTATTCAAATTGTAAAACCTTAATTAGATAATAAAATATGCAATTGTATGTAAGTATATTATACATTTGTACAGTGTAATTTGTTTAATTTTATTGTCCAAGTGATGCCTAGGAACCACTGCATCAACATAGTGTAAACGGCAATTGCAACACAATAACACTTTGATAACACTAAATTATGTAAGATCCAAAAGATATGAATAACCACAACAGTCGAAAATTAAGGAACTCAATTCAAATTTGTCCCAATAGCTGAATAACACAATAGCAGTTCCAGTAATCCAACAGTTTGCTAAATGAAAATGGCAATCAAACATACCTTGAAGAACCTCATTCTTTGCATACTTTTCGCGCAAATGGTCAACAAATGTGTAATATGGGCGCCAACCACTGGGATCTTCATCAGTGTTCACATTCTCCGTTCTTTTCTGGACCTCCTTCAGACTATTTGCAAGTTGACAAGTATTAAAGTGTGTTTTTGAATGAAAGTGGAATTCCTACAGATGAAGCTAAAGAGAGAGAGACTTTATCTTACATGTCTAGAACATCAGTAGTCGGAAGTTTAGATGCAAATTGAAGCATAGCTCCATCCAAGAAAGACAGCTGCCTTGGAGCATCTATAAAGGCAAATGAAATACCATCCTTCACAATCTTTAGAATGTCCAATCTATGCTTGTTTCGAGCAGCACCCACAAATGTTCCAGAGAGACGAGAAGCCAGATCCTTGCAATCTTGAAAAGACTTACTTGCCAAGGACTCATCATCACTTTTAGACAGATCAACAACATGCCGCTGGTAGGCCTGATCCAACCCAAAACAATGAATACTGTAAACATGATAACCAAAGAAGGAGATGTTCATGAACAGGATATACTGTTGATTCATTTTGAATATCCATCAAGACCAAGACAAAGATGGACTTTGACTTGTCTGCTTGCATCAGGCTTTCAGATGGATCCGCTGAGAACGGGAATGTCACAATTTTCTTTCAAATTCCTACTATTGATGTGGCAATATTCAGTTATAATATATTTTAGGTGCTAGGACTGCACTGAAGTGTATAACACCATGACATAACCATCGCCAAAAATGAGAAAAGTTCAATTATTGAATATAAATTTGAACCTCCAGCTCATGAGCGCTCTTCATGAAAAGTAAAGCTGCTAACATGACCATACCTAAGATATTTGCACCAAAGCCTAGATTTCTGGAATACCAACAAAATTATATCGTCAGCATAACACATGCCAAATGAACCTGAGCTATCTTCCTCTGAAGGATAGAATATGGGCAGCCGAGGAAACTGCCTGATCCCCCCCTCCCTCTTTACGGTTCATATCAAACTCGCCACCTATAAAGGGATGAAATAACCTTACCGTTTCCATATGGTCCCCTTTTGGACCCAAAAGGGCTACCCCCTACAAAAGACTAGAAGTTGCTAACAACCTTAGCTTGATACCAAATGTCTGCTCTCCCAACTTGGGGATTTCAAATGAATTGTTCAAGAATGAGAGAACATTCAATATAGAAAGCCAAGAAGAAATAACAGGGAGACTGTCCCTGAAATAAGGTTTAAAAAGGCATTAAAAAAGTACAGATTTATTATCCGTTATGATGTAGAAGAAAGATTATTAGATAATTGCTTTGCATAGAACTGATTAAACGTCACAATATTGTTTAGATAAATGGCCATAACTAATCAGCAGGATACAGATTGTAAGTCCTATTAAGCCAATAACCTATGTTTAAACCCATTAAGCTTGCAAAGCACTTCTACAAAGATGTTCAAGTTCAATAAACTAGCATCAAATTCAGCCAGAAGTAGCTCAAAGGACAGGTTAATTTAGAAACTGATAGCATTAAAGCAAATATGTTCAAGCAGTCAAGAGACAAGTTCTTGACATTCGCAATAACTTTTCTCCAGCCATACAAGATGGATAACCCAAAGTCCAAGATCATACCCTTTTCAGTGCTTCCAGGAATATACCAGGAACCTCATCGCTGGCAGTCTTTCTCAGAACAGAAATCAGATGTTTGACAATCTTTGTGACACTTGTTCCATGCATCGCAAAATGCGAAATGATCTCTGGTCAAAGAAAATCCTACACAACTTGAGTACTCATTGAGCCATTGGTTCAATGGATACTCAAGTTGCGAAATCTAACCTTATGAGGAAGAGGTTGCAAGTTCGAACTTGGGGGAGCCCTCCCTGTGCTGTGGATTGTGCAGGGGGATAAATGATCTCGGTGTCCGGCGTCCTTGCGTGGCTTGGCTGGCCGAGATGGGACAATATTATGGATCCATAATGGCTAGGCGTTCGCCCCGAGGGGGTGCGCCCGCACCTGGGTAGGGGGCACGCTGTGCAACCCAGGGTGTGACAAAAAGGCCTTTTTGTCACGCCCCGGCCGCAGCCGCGAATGCGAGCGCACCACCACGACCTCAGCTTCCCTGTTTCTTTAAGAAGGTCTGTAATGTACTTCTGTTAAGAGATAAAGATTCCCTGTTTAGAGTGTGCCACTTCAATCCCTAGGAAATATTTCAATCTCCCTAGTTCCTTGATCTCAAATTCCTCGGTCAAACACCGCTTCAAATTTTGTCTCTCATTTTCATTGTTTCCTGTCATGATGATGTCATCAACATACACTAATAAAGCTGTAACTCCCCCTGAAGTCGAGTGCTTAATAAACAGAGTGTGATCTCCTTGGCTTTGTTTATATCCCATACTTGTCATTACTTTGGCAAACCGACCAAACCATGCCCTCGGAGATTGTTTAAGTCCATACAGGGCCTTCTTTAATTTGCACACTTTATTAGTAGTGCCAAATCCTGGAGGCACTTCCATATAGATTTCTTCTTCTAAATCCCCATGTAAAAATGCATTTTTTACATCAAATTGTTGCAGATCCCAGTCATAATTAGCTGTCAATGACAAAAGAAGTCTCACAGTATTCATTTTTGCAACTGGAGCAAATGTCTCTTGATAGTCCACACCATATGTCTGAGTATATCCTTTGGCTACCAATCTTGCCTTGTAGCGCTCTAGGGACCCATCTGCTTTGTATTTTACTGTATAAACTCATTTGCATCCAACAGGTTTCTTTCCTGGAGGCAAGTCTACCAACTCTCATGTTGTATTTTTCTCCAGGGCATCCATTTCCACATTCATAGCTTGTTTCCAGTTTGTATTAGATAAAGCCTCGGATAATGACGTAGGAGTCTGGATATTATTCAAGCTGGTAAAGAAACTCTTATGGGTTTGTGAGAACTTCTCAAAGGATACAACATGAGATAGTGGATACAAGGGATGTTTAGTGCATTCCCTTGTGCCCTTTCTAATGGCAATGGGAAGGTCATTGTCAGGTTCAGAGGCTAAAAGATCATTGTTAGTTTCAGGAACTAATGGAATTTGTAAGGAGGGTTCAGGATTTGTTACCTCATTCTCAGAGATTGGTTCAAATTCTTGAGCTTGCATCGGTTCAGGAGCTGCAGCTTTATTCCTTGAGTACACTTGTCCAGTCATCCGATCCTTAGGTTCGTCATTGGGTACAGGGGGTGTAGGAGATTCAGGTTTGGTTTGTTGGAGGGTAAAGGGGTCAAAAAGATCAAAAGGGTTATCAAGGGAGTTCCAATCCTTATCTTCCATGATGACATTCTCCCCCGGAAGAGGAGGAGCGAAAAAATAGGGCTCGAGTTCACAGAAAGTGACATCGGCTGAGACAAAGAGTTTCTTTGATGGCGGATGATAGCATTTATATCCCTTTTGAGTGGAAGAGTATCCGACAAAAACATGTTAAGAAAATAAAATAACGAACGACACAAGACGTAACGTGGTTCGGCTCTATGGCCTACATCCACGGGAGAAGAGAATGAATATTTATTCTTGTGTAATGTCTTAATGGAGGGACTCCATATATATAGGCATACAGGGCTATGTACTTATAGCTACATTTACAATTTTAGTAACTGCTATATTCCTTAAAGGAAATAAATCCTTAAGGAAATGATTATGTACAGGAAACAAATCTATACAAGAAATAAATTTGTATAAGAAACAAATCTCAACGAATACTAGTCCATATTTTGCTCATTTTAGATGCTTCTTCATTTTACGGATGTTGGTTTTTTGTTTTTAAATTGTTGTAGATTTTTCTTAATTGTTATGTTTTTTCCTTTTTTTTCTTTTTTTAAGAAAAGGTGAGGCTTACACCAACATTACACCTTACACTCTTTTAGACCTTGCCCAGGAGATGCTCTAGGGTAAAAAAAAACTCAGTCTTTGTTAATGATGGCAATTACAGGAACAGACAACTCTTTCCCAGCAAATTCTTTCCCTAGATAATAATGGCAAATTGGCAATTACAGGAACAGACGACTCTTTTTCAGCAGATTCATTCCCTCTGCCCCAAAAAAATTATTCATCACCTATTATCATCAAATGGCAAGTGTGATGTGATCATCTCCTGAATGAAATTAAAGTAATGATAGTCTTACGCTCGTACATAAGTGATATGGGTCAACATGGCATATAATATACTGTCATACACAATCACACTGCTGATATATAATAGAGATATGACTGTGAAAATGCGTTAACTTAGACGATGATATAAAAGTATGAACAGAACAAATAACCTGAAATGGTGAGCTGTTGTTCACAAAGTTTCCAAAACTTTTGAAGAACAGACATTTCAGGACAAAATCCTAACTTTTCCAGCTTTGTTGAGGAGAAATTTGACTTTCTGAACAAGCACCATGTTTCAGCAAGTATTGTGGAGACCTTGCACAGAGAATAAAAATAGATGAAATTGAGGTAATTTCGGAATAATTAAACACACAATAGCTTAAGACTTCCTATTAAACAAAATATTATCTATCAAGACGCGTCATTTTTTTTCAGCTAAGCTAAGCAGCAATCAGTTAAAGGGTGCTTACCCTGAAACCAAGCAAATTTCCATTATTAACATCTTCCCGAGCTCCACAAAGGGTGTCTAAGAAGTACTCAAGTTGCTCTAGCAAGGTATTGCGTTTAGACAAAAGGGAAGATAAAGATGCTTCAGAAATACTTTCGTCATTTATTATAGATTGAAAACTCCAAGCCACGTGCAAATACATGTTGAGAAGCAGAAAACTTGCAACCTGGAAAAGCGCAAACAGCAAAATCAAGCAAAGCACAGAAAAAGAAACAATGAAGCCATAGCATATCTATTATGGACATTAGCTAACCTCATCATCCATATTTTTGTAACTAGCAAGAATGCTCACTATGTTTTCATACAAGTTATCAAAGGATACAGACTTAGTCAATTGAAGTTCATATAACCGTTTCAAATTTACAAGAAGAGAGTAATCATCATCACCCCCCTGCAATTTAAAATATGTTAATTGCAATCCAATTGCTGACAATCCAAAAAAAAAGGAATCAAATACTTAAGAGAAATACCACAACTTGTTTCATCGCAGATTTAAATTTCAGTGTGAGCTCATCCTCAAGCTCCTTCAGCTTATTTTTTGAAAAATCTCGCAGTTCTCCTTGACTCTCATTGGAACAAAATACAATAGCTTTCACACAAGACCTCAATGGATCCGTTTCACCATGCTTGAAAAATGCATCTTTAATGAACTGAAGAACAGCTTTAAAATTCTGCAAGAGCAAGCCAATAAAGTTCTAAGCTTCTGACTCAAGTTTTCATCCTTGACAAACCACATTTACAGGCAAGAAATTGTGGGACCCACCGGTTCTTGTCTCTTCAGTGAATAAAGCTCTAGTTTCAGATATATAATAATCTCTACCAAGGATGGCACTGTTTCTTTGTCAGAGATGAATTTACGTAAGAGCTGAGGATAGTTCTTCATCATAGCAACAGTTATGTCCCGCTTGTTATTTTCTAGTGCTTCCTGACAAATGACATATAATAAAATTATACATCCTCGTACACAAAACATGAGGAACCATACATGCACACCGAAAAAGTCACATGTATGGTCTAATGATGTGCGACTTGGAATGAACAAGAAGCACTTTAGTGTAGGACTGAAGTAGCTGATTACTTCTTTTTTTTTTGAAACCTCTAATTACTAATACTTGGGCAGTTGGGTTTGTAGTCATTGAGCAATTGAATGATTGTCATTTGCAAGTTATTTTAGAATTTTATAGTTACAAGAATTTTGTCAAGGTGTTAAAGCAATACATAGGCGATTCAACTTGCTTAGGCAAGCAACGGCTATGCATTGCCTACGCATGACCTAGGCTATAAAAGTTAAATAAATTTCAGAAATAGACCTGATATTTTGTATATAATCTTAGAAATTTAAAGATTTCGGAACTTACAGAATTTAGATGTCCTACGCAAAATTTTTAAAATTTTATAATCCAAACTAAAAAACTTAAAAGAATAACGATTATCATCTTCAAAATTGTTGATTTCTAAGATAAACAAGTTCTCTGATCCTGATAAATCCACAATTTAGAAAAGAAGAGAATAATGGAAGAAAATGTTGCAATATCCTTTTATACCTCTTTAAGAGATTTTTACAAATAACTCTCAAGTACTTTTCTAAAAAATTAGAGAAAAACCCTACTACCTACTAAGAGAACCACCTAGATAGTTTGAGGTGAAATTTCCTCGGTAGTGGCTGCCTACGCAACTCAGTGTCAACAGTATTTTACGATGGAGCATAATCAATTATCAATCGAAAAGGCTATACATTCCAGCATGACATTTCATTGACAAAAGGCAATGTACAAATTGAGCTGCAATGTACCAACAAGACTAATGTTAGCAAGATTGTAACCTTTGCTTAATTTTTATATTCAATAAACAGGTATAGATATCACTTCATGCAACATGAGTACACCAAAAGGGGAGCCTTGGCGCAACGGCAAGAGTTGCTGCCATGTAATCATGTTCACGGGTTCAAGTCGTGGAAACAACCTTTTGCAAAGCAAGGTAAAGCTACGTATAATAGACCTAAATGTGGTCCGACACTTACCCAGGACCCCGCATAGGTAAGAGCTTTGTGCATTGGGCCCTCAACGTGAGTACACCAAACTTACAAGAATTAGATCTCAGGAAACCTACAACTATCAACGTTTACATGAACTGAAGTGTGAGGGGAACTAAGGTAGTAATTACCTTTTGAGCTTTGTTGTAGTATACTTTTCGATTATCGGTAGCAGGCACAATCCTCTCTCCAACTGCCTTTCTCACAGATGCATAAAGCAGTCGAACCAAGTTTGTGGCATCCACATCAGTGAGCTCAATTAGCGGATTCTCATCCAAGAGCATGGAGAGGATACACTTCCAATCCTGAAAGATAGCATGATTCACTTTGAAGAAACAAAAATCATATTTACAACATAAAAATAGTAAAAATGAAAAAAGAATGCTTGCCTTGTTTTTATCTCACTTCTTTTCTGCCTACTAGTGTTGATATCCAATTTCCTTCTAAAAGGAAAACACAATAATTTTAACTAACCCCTAACCAAAATGTAATAAGCCAACAGCAAGCAACATTGACATACTTTCATGGCCTTCATGTAGTCCCAGACATCATCGATTACATAATTACAAAGAATAGGATCAGTTGAAAACTCTCTCAGTATCTGCAACATTCTTCCATGATGAACCTCAGAAGAATCATCATCATCCCCTGGATGCAGATATGGCATCCTAAAAGTGAGTGTGGTTAATGATTTAAGAATGGCACAACATAATGACAGTGTAGCTATTCATAAATTATTACCTTTAAACCCTCCTCGGGAGCTGCTAAATTTTTGAGCAATCAGGTGATCATACACTAGCTCTCCTATGGCATGCCTGATCTCTGGAGGTTCATCAATCAGTAAATCATATAATGGACCTAAATCGTCATCAGATAGGAGCTGGTGTCTGAAAAGAACCACAAAGCCATTAAAACCACACAAACCAACAAGAAAAACACATAGAATGGAGGGGGGGGAGAGGAAGTGGAAAGAATTGCTCTAAAATTAAAGATAAGAAAGTACCTTAATAGTTGTTTTAGAAGGCCTATGGCAGACACCGCCACAGAAACATCAATATCATCAGCAAGCTCAATCATTCGGTTAGAGAATCTTTCAGTGAATAGCCCAAGAGATGGCACATTATCATCCACCTCATAGAGATTTTGTAAGGCAATGATTGAACTTTTTCTTACACCAGCACTCTAGAGACAATCAGAATAAAAAGATCTCAGGTTGACAAAAGATGAACACAACAACCAAATTTACTAATAAACTCGCTTAGGGAAATAAAATACTTTGTCATTTAGCGTCCATCCAAGGTACTTTAAGTATAAATCCTGCAAGAACAGTGAGGGGTACAAAAGAATCCAAACACCTAGAGACTGAATGGATGGCATTCGAATATTAGGATCAATATCTCGGTACCGATGCACAAACAACCTTAGAAGTCCAAAAAAAATGAATAGTTAGGAAAAATTAATAGTAGCCAATATTTTATTAGAAGTCAGTTTACAAAAGAAGACTATCCTGACCCCGTAAATAATTTCCGCATCATATCCTCCATCACAGTTATCGTTTCATGAGTCATTGACAATCTTTTGTTAAGTGATTCCACACGAGGCCCTTCATTTCTTTTCTTCTTTTCAGCATTTAGCTGTCTCTGAGTGGTTTCTCTCTGTGAACCAAGTGTTTTAGTGACAGTTATGAAAGATGTGACAAGCTGTAGGCCCACCAATGAAGCAACCTGACTATAGACTCTCGGAGGAGAGCTTTAGCATATACAGAAAGATAGAATTCAACCCCAAGAACAACATTACAAGTCATAAAACATTTAAAATCAATGACAGGCGAAAAACAGTTGAACCTACCAATTCACTCGATATTCATCCAACTCCAATGAAACTACGTCAGAGTATCCATTCACTCGATATTCATCCAACTCCAATTCCACTTTCCGCAATTGGGTGCAAAAGCCATCCGTTTTGGTTACACATTTGTGCGAATAAAATGCTTAGCTAATACCTAACCAAAAAAACCCTTTCTTCTTCCAATTTGTCTATCTTGCCATTCACTAAATTCTATTTGTGTTCTTTCATATTTTTTTATATTTTTTTCTTTTTATGTGATTCTAATTGATTTTGTTATTTAATTTTATTCCCTTCTCATCGATGGACTCCATATACGAAGGAGTGCAGTTCATTCAATAATTCCTACCTCTATATCTATCTCCAAGATGTCTGGATTTATGCCCTAGATTTTTCCAAAAATTCTGAAAACACCAAAGCTTAATCAATACGCGTATCCTATAAATTATGAAACATCCAATCTACTCCAGAACTCCAGGACTACCATTGCTACTAACTATAAACTCATTCACCAAGAAACGTCTAGTTACCAAAATATAAGTAACATCGATTTGCTATATATCAGTAAAGCTTAATTCACGAGACTCTTTTAAGTCACAGATTGACCTGAACTTCCCCAATTTTACTTTTTTTTTCCACACACAGATAAGTAAGAAAGAACGTATCTAACAGTTCAACGCCATTCTTTAGCATACCAATTAAGCTCTGCTCAGCTTTAGTCGTCGCCGCCACCGCTGCCCCATGCGAAGCTCGCTTCCTCTTAGCTCTCCGACCAACCTCCTCAAAATCATCCACCGATCTATCACCTGCTTCCTCTTCCTGGCTTTGCTCGCTCGGACCGACGACCTTGTCGGACTTGTCTTCGCCGCCGTCCTGCTTGCTTCCCTCGCTCCTCGCCGAAACCCTAGTCCGTTTCTAATCAACACAGAGATGTTTAAAAAAAAAAACAGCAAAATTAGGTCAAAACATTTTATTTAACAAAAAAAAGGCATTTTAGAGAATAAATTAAGAGAAAAGGAGAGAAGTGAGATGATCGAATTGGCGAAAAATCGAGTGTTTCGATGGTTACATTTGAGTTCTCCATGCCCTAATTTGTTCGGTAAGAAGCAGATTTTGCCCTAGCTATGGAAAATGGAGAATTGAAATGAACAGTGTAATCGTGAAATGAAGAAGCGATTTCCCGCCCTATTAGAGTAAATGAAGAAGAAGAAGTAGAATTGGAAGCGTGTAAGTGTCGATGTCGATGGCTTCCACTTCACGATAACTTCGGTTCGGTGCTTCTGCTTCCCGCCAATGGAGAAATATGCCTGCGGATCCTCTGTTAAGCGAAGGATAGGAATTTCTCTGACAATCAGTCCACACATGCCCAAAAAATTAAATAAAATAAAAATATAAAAATTATTCAAAACATTGCAATTTCATCTCGTACAAAAAAGAATTATTGTATTTTACACGTATATTAAAATTTTATATAACATAGAAAAATACTTTAAAAATATAATTTTTAAACACGTTTTGTTGACACTGTCTTTCAAAGGTTTTGAATTATCTTGAATCATGCATTAATACATAATACGAGACAATCTAACAACTTTTAAAGATAATATTAACAAAATATGTTAAAAAAATATTATTTCATAATACATATATTTTCAAGAAAAATGTTAAATATATATTATGCATTAAGACAATAGCAGACTTTGGCTTCCAGCAACCATTAAATGCAAGGAACTTTTTCATCGTATTGCGTAATTTTTCTAATATCCCATGAACGTTGAATGTTAAAGTTGAGTTTTATGTTGGTAATAACCAATGTTACAATAACATTAATCTATTCATAATGTAAAACTAACCAAAAAATATACTTCAAAATTTAAAAATACAAATAGACCAACTTGAAAGTATATGTGATAAACCAACGAGCGAGACTCAGTAAAAGTGGTCTGAGTTTCAAAGTCATATTTATGTAAAAGTTTCAGAGTTCAATTATTGAAGGCGCCCTCATTGGAAGAAATTTACTATTCTACTCTCGCCTCAAAGAGAAACTAGTCTCGTATTGGAAGGGTGGACAACCATCGCACTTAAAATATAATTTGTAATTTTTTTTTCTGTATTGTGGGTAATTAACTTGGTTTGATGTGATTTTAATTATGTGTATATGATTTAATGTTCGCATTTATAATAACCAAAATGTATTTGCAATAAGGTACACTTTTTTCTAAGGCGTCTCATTCTTTTTGATTTTTTTGAAAAGTTGCTTATTCGTTCTTTAAAATAATATATACAATAATGATAAATGATAAATTTACGTGCAGTTTAATTAGTTTGATCATTCAACTTAACAAATAGCAATAGCACCATTAAAAATTTGTGTAATGTTTGGTTCGATGCATAATATAGTAAGCTTATAAGTTAAAGGTTTTGATATTTAGAAAGTACCCTAAAAGCTGGGTTTTCCCTAAATAAAATTAACTGATTTTTATATATATTTATTTAATAATAACTGAGTCCTTTTAACTATTGATCGAATTAAAGTATTAAAGTATTATACACTTTTTAATAATTTCTCAAATTTTAAAATTTTCACCATTTTTTTAGGAGACATTAAATTTTCACCATTGAAGAAACATTAAACATTTTCATTTTTTGTTTTTACTAGTCAAAACGGGCAAATATATATTTTTGATCAAACTAATACAAGATCAGAGCAAACTGGTACCAAGATCAGGACTAAAAACCTCAATAGAGCCAAATAGCAACACAACGACGATGGTGAAGACCATTAACAAATAAATAAAATAAAATTATTATACGTTAAAAATGAGATCTATAAAACCTAAATATATATTTAGGCCTAGTTTGATTAGTGAAAAAAATATTATTTTTTTGAGAATATATATAATTTTTTTAAGAAAATAGAAAAAATTTGCATTTGATTATCAATATTTTATCAAGAAAGAATTTCTCAATCCTTTTGTTTTCTTACCAAAATTTTCTCACGCCTCTAATTTTTTATAAAACTTCTCATTATCTATTTTTTTTATATGATAATAATATAAAAAAATATTTTCACATGTACAATTAAACAACCATGAATTATTTAAAAAAAAAAATTTTGAAAATTTATTTCTCGAGAAAATTCTATTTTTTTAGAAAACTTTTTTTACCTACCAAACAGGGTCTTACGTTGTTTGCAATAAACATGAAAAGGGAAAATGAAGCTTTATGTTTTTTTTAAAAAAATGAATATAGATGTTAGTTATAAGGGTTCACATAATTTTAATCATCAACTTCAAGGGCTCATAATGCTGTCAACATATTCATATGCACTAAGTTCTGGCTTCAAATATATATATATGGCGAACAATAAATTGACTGCAGCAGTCACAAAAAAAAAAATTGTAACTGCTGCTAAGGTGACATACACTCAATTTAACATTCTCATACACACAGAAATATATATATATATATATATATGCACTGAGTTGTTGGAGGTTTTGACTCCATGTGATTTCTGTCGCATCTTATCTATTATCTGATAAATACAATGCCAATCTTTTAACATACACGTCATCTTTTGCTTCCTATTTTTATCATTTTTATCCCTACTCTTCATTTTATGTTACATCTCTCTCACATAATCTTCTCTTACTACATGTAAAATAAAAATAAAATATTGTTTTATTAATTAAAAAATAATTAAAATACGATGATATAATAATTAACTTGCAACCAGGGTATATGATTGACATCACTTAATTAACTTGGATACCCCTCAAATATATTTGTATTTTTTTTAAAGAAAATATATCTGTCCTCATTTGCTCCTTAAATTATCATCCAATTATATAGTTGGCATGTCCTTTTTTATATGAGGTTGTTGGGAGAATAGTCTTCAGATGCAGAATTATACAGGCAAAATGAGAAAATTGTAAAAAAATAAAAGTTACAAAAATTTTACGCGGTAAAATTTTCAATCCGAGACAAACATCTACAGACAAGATGCACAGAAATTGTTATGATAAATAAGTTATAACCCTATTTCTATACTTAAAAACTCGCTTTCTCTCTTTTAAATTACAAGAAAACTAAAGAGCAAAAAAAAAGGAATGGGATGGGTTGGATTGAAGAAAAAATAATGATCTTGTTTATTGGCACCATTAAACTATTTTTAAAATAAACAACTATTGCCTCTTACTGAGTTATAAAGGAAGTCACGATTCACTTAAAAGCAAAATTTACCTTTTAACGACTTATAAATAAAATCAGCAACCTCACAATGTTTTATTATTTTATAATTTATTAGTCTCGTTCCTTTCGTGCGAGGAAATGCCCTAATAGTTTTTTTAATTGACTGTGGCATTTTATTTATTATTTATTTTTTTAACAGACCGTGGCATTTATTAAAATCGTGAAAAGCCGCAATTGGGTTTATTTTATTTCTAAGAAGCTGTAGAAATTATTTTAAGACTTCATATATGACAAAAATGGGGTGGGTTTGTTTTAAAAGAAAGGAAAGCCAAAGTTGATGTTTGCATTGTTTTTTTTTTTTTAATAATTATTTTTTGGACACATTATATATATATATATTTATATCGGAAAAGACTCAAATAAAAATAATGGAGTTGCTATATGACAAAAATGGGGTTGGTTTGTTTTAAAAGGAAGGAAAGCCAAAGTTTTTTTTTAAAGTGAACAAGTGAGAAACGATTAATTGAATGCAGTATTTTATTTATTTTATTTATTATTTTTTAAATAATTGACTACTAATCCGGGTATCAGAGCCATCTCTGTCAAACCCTGGTATATGAATGTTAAGTCTGTTGTGGTTATTCGTGCCTATTAATCCGTATGGTTTTATCGTCATAATCCTTCTAAGTGTTCTTATGTGTGTATGTTTACATAGTGTTATTCTTATCCTTGAACATATTCTTCGTATTTGAACTATGTCTCTCTTGAGTCATCTTCCTTTGTGGTTGATTATAATTTTAGTTATTCTTGCTATCTTATGTTGTGGTTTACTTCGTTTATGTTTTGCCTGTTATATATGTAATGCAGTCGAAGTTGATGATTAAACGAGTACTTAGATTTTGAAAATTGGTTTTGGTCTTAAATAGAAGCAGAGAAATCTATTTTTCACTTGTTTTCTCCAGTGGATATTAAAGACAGGGTCTTGACGGGCCAGAGAGAGTGTCGACGTAAGACAAAGAGGTCTGTAAGTATCCATGGAACCCTTTGGTGATAGTCCCCCTTCATCTTCTATGTCCGACCCTAGTCCGATTTTAAAATCTTCCTCCTTTAATTTTTCAAGTCTTCCTGAGTCATGTATTAAACAAGCTTCGAAAATTGATGATTTGGTCGAAGTAACCCATATCCCTGCTGATAATAAAGTTTCTGAAACTATACCTCCTTTGTTAAACCCCTACTGGTTGTTTACAAAAAAGTCTCAGTCTTTTACTACGTCTGTTAAAAAGTTAATTAGTCGTAAGAGTCCCCCTATTAAGGAATACATCCAAAGCACTGCACTTACTCACTGTACTCTTGAGTCTACTATGCAAGAACAATATGTAACTCTTGAGTTTGAACCTTCTTTCATCCGTCACTGGTTAGCTCATGGATATACCCATATCCATATGGGAGCTATTCGTCTTGTTCTCTCTTATCATGGTCGAGGTGACCTACCTATGTCTGCTCGTATTGCTCTGCTTGATACAAATCTCCTTTCATATGAACATGCTTGTATTGGAACAGTCATCACTACTCTCAGTCATGGATCTATGGTCTTTACAATCACTCCAGACTTTAACGTAAGTCTGAAAGACCCTACCTTACCTACTAGGTTTAAGGTTCAAATCCAATTCTCTGGTGTTCAACATCGTCAGGATAGTGTTATGGCAACATTACATCATCAGATGGCTTTTCGCCTCCAAGACCATGCTATCCACCTACGCACACAGAAGCCTACTGGTACTATCATGGCCTTTGTCCATGATAATGATGTTCCTACAATTGTTCAGATTCCCAAGCAGATTCCTCAGAAAGAACTTCGTGAGATATTACCTTTAACATGGTTCACCAATTATGAGCATTTCCTCAAACGCTCTGAACCTGTTACCAGTACTCTATGCCCTCTCATGAAGAAGCAAGCTGATGGTGCTGTCAAGATTACATTCGGTTCTCTCCAGCAATCCACTGAAAGTTTACCTGTGCATCACTCTATGATGATTCATCCAGTCTCTCATTATGATTTATCTGAAAGTGGTAATCCACCTCTTCACTCTTTTAGCACTGATGGAAAACTGGTATATCATTCTCATGTTGATGGACACTTTATATGGGATTGTGCCCCTGAAATGTGCAAACCTGGTTGCACATGTAAAGAAGAATTCGACTATGAAGCTTGGTTCGATGATCTTGATTCACAATATGGTGATCTTTCCCGCCATCGCAAAATAAAGAAAAAGAAGAAGATTCCTGTCTTTTCTTCTTGCAGATCCTCTGTTGAGCGTCATCAAGAACCTCCAGCTCCACCTGCAGCTCTTATGGTTCCTCCTTGTTATCCGATTGGATCTTATGATCAGGATTTCCCTTCTCTCACTAGAGTGACAGATCTTACACATCAGACAACGACTAAACCTTTTGTATCTCTTAACGAGATTCGATCTGATGAAACTCCGAAGCCGTTAACATCTGCTGAAAAAGTATTGAATTGGCAAACAAAAAATGCTATTGTTCAGAATGGTTATCTTCAACAGATTGATCAGCATCTTACTAATCTCATAACAACAACGACCAGTCTTGTTCAAAATACAGATATCCAAGCTGCTATCAGTCAAAAATATTACACTGAACTTCAAACGAAGATACAGGAATTGGATACTCTTCTCCGATATTATATACAAAATAATATCACTGGTCCTAATTTTGATGCTGCTGAACATGAGATCAGACAACTAAAAGAACAATTGTCATATGTTATGTATGATCTCCAAAAGCTTCAACCACCTACAACTCCGGTGTTTCCTGAAGCTTATCCAATGTCTTTGGTCAGATCATCATTCCCCTCTCAACCCTCTCAGCCATCCTACTCATTCTTACTACCTCCTTTACCTAAGAATGATCGCCAATCAGTGTTACTCAACACCCTCATCCTAGCTAGCAAATCACCTGCTCCAAAACCACCCGTTATTCCTTTCTCAACTCCACCCGTTGTTACATTATCACAACCGGTACAGCCACCAGTAACCACACCATCTCGTCCTCGAGGCCCTAGACCTGTTTTTGGAGATAAAGGCAAGACACCTATGCCTTCTTCACCTTTTGTCCCATTAACAAAATCTTTTCCTATTTTCCAACCTACACCAAATGTTAACCCTGCTGCCGTACCTCCTCAGCCTCCACAGACTCAACTTCCTCCGAGTCACCCTATTATACCTCATGATGATTTTCCTCCTATCACACCCATAGAAGATCTTGACCGTTTTGAATCCCTCTCTTTGGGATCTTCTGAGGCCGAATCTGACAATCTTACAGTTGTTTCTTCAGATCCAGATATGTCTGACTTATCTGCTACTGATTCCTATCTGATGGATATATCTGCTCTTAATCAGATTCATATGGATGATGATCCTTCTTCATCTCAGACTCAACCTCAGGCTTATGATGAAGAAGTCGATATGCGAGATACCACTAATCAATCACAAGCACAAGAACAAGCAAATAATCCTCAGCAATTCTTCAATCGTAATGGAAATGGTCCTTGGTTTTCTCTCGATAATGTCCCTTATGAACAATGGCGTTCCAAGATTTTATCTTGGGCAGCATGGATGTCAAACCAAATGATTGCTGAACGTACACCTAATGCCGTCATCTCTGACTTTATATCAAGATGTACTGGATTTGTTCGTGATTGATTTTCCTCTCTTGGCGAATATAGAATGCTTCAACTCACTCAGATCTCTGTTACAGATTTTTATAATGTCCTTATTCGCGAATTTATTGGTGATGCTGCTATTCTGGAGAAAAAGTACAAACAAGAATATTTCACCATGAAATGTTGTTCTCTCCGGAAAAAAGATCTTTATAAACACTATACTCGTATGCTTCAGCGTTATCATCTACTTGGCGGATATGATAAAACAGATCTGAAACATACATTTATTGCCTCATTTCCAAAGGAAATTCATCCAGAATTAAATCGTCTTCTCAAAGCTCTTGGAAGACCTTTGGAACAGTTATCTCTTGCTGAAATCTTTCAACAACTCCTTGAAGCCATTGCAAAAACTTGTGAGATAAGAAAGATTATTACAGAATCTCAGACATCATCCTTATATACATCTAATGTCAGTGATAAAAAGTATCTCGAGATTGGATGCAAATCCAATTGTCACTGTTCTCCTCACAAAAAGAAGAAATCTTCAAAATTATGGAAATTCCATAACAAGAATCCTCAAAAGTTTTCAAAGTTCTCCAAACGCCAGCGTTGGAAGAAGAAGCGCCATCTCCGTTATTTTAAACGCCGCACTTCACCTTCTACAAAAACTCGGTGTTATATATGCAAAAAGCCTGGACATTTTGCTAAACAGTGTCCTGACAAGAATAAGAAAGGCCGGCATCTTATTCAGCATATTCAACATTCTTATTCATTACAAGACAATCAAGATATTGAGTCTGTCTTTTCTGAACAAGAAACTCCAAATGATGACACCCTCTTCGTTTATCATGAAGCTTCTTCTGAGGATCCTATTTCTTCTCCGGATGATGATGATGATGATTATGATGATTATATTGGAATGATAAAGCCATATCATCCTCCGACTTTGGCTACATCTCATGTTATGCCCTATGCTGAAATATCCATTCTACCTACCAAATTTGATAATCCTATCAAGGTAATTGGTTATTTTGACACTGGTGCTTTTAAGAGTATGATGAATCCTCGCATCCTCCCGGATACATTTTGGAAGTCTCATACTGAATCATTCAAAGCTGCTAATAATGAGATATTTCAGACTCATCTGATTACTGCTCGAAAGATTGGTCTCAAATTCTTCCCTAATCTCATTATTTGGACTCATATACTTGGATGTGATCTTCCTGATAAGGATATTCTCTTTGGAATGGATCTTTATTCAAAATCCAAGATTAGAATTCTACCTCACGGAATTTCTTACAAGAATCAAACTCTGCCATATACAACTATTCCTAAGTTGTATACAATTCAAGATATTCCAGACTACCGGGATAAGCTTAAGTCTTGCTTCAGTGAATCCCATAAGACTTTTGCTCATCAACATCCTTTATGGAAGAATTCTAAGTTCTATGTCCATCTCCCATTCAAACTGAATGAAGACATCAATCCAACAAAGGCTATTCACCCTGGAATGCCTCCTGATGAACTTGCCTTAGCAAGGCAAGAATGTGATGATCTCCTGTCTCAAGGTTTGATTAAGCCTACTACTTCTGATTGGGCTTGTCAAGCCTTCTACGTCAATAAACGAGCTGAACTCAAACGTGGCAAGAAACGTCTTATTATCAACTACAAGCCGTTAAATATCTTTCTCAAGGATGATAAATTTCCTCTTCCGAAGATATCATCCCAGCTTACCTTACTTTCAGGATCTATTATCTACAACAAATTTGATCTGAAAGCAGGATTTTGGCAACTGTGAATTCATCCTGACGATAGATCCAAGACAGCTTTCTGCATACCTAATGCTCATTACCAATGGACTGTCATGCCATTTGGTCTCAAGGTTGCACCTTCACTATTTCGGAAAGCTATGACTCGCATCTATGCATCTATCCTCTCAACAGCTCTTATCTATATTGACGATATCTTACTCTTCTCCAAGACTGAAGTTGCTCATCACCAACTTATTTCTCAGTTCTTAGATATTACTCAACAGCATGGCATCATGCTCTCTGAGAAGAAGAGTATTCTTTGCACATCCGAAATTGATTTTCTTGGTATGAAGTTCTTTAATGGTGTCTACCAGCCTGGATCTCATATTGCTGTGGAATTATTACAATTCCCCGACACTCATTTGACAGTTAAACAACTTCAACAATTTCTCGGCATTATCAATTATCTGCGGATGTTTATCCCTCACATCACTCGACATACATCAGTATTATCTTCGCTCTTGAAGAAAAATCCACCACCTTGGCAGGATATACATACTGATGCTGTTCAAATTCTTAAGAAGATTTGTCAGAATCCTCCCCCACTAGTTATACCTACTACAGGCTCTCTTATTCTGCAGACGGATGCGTCTGATTATTACTGGGGTGCGATTCTTCTTGAACGCAAGGATTCCACTGACTCTATTTGTGGATATCATAGTGGCAAATTTTCCGAATCAGAACTCCATTACCATATCACAATCAAAGAAGTTCTTGCTGTTAAATATGGTATTATGAAGTTCGCCTTTTTCTTAAGGCCTGCTCAATTTGAAATTCAAATGGATAATTCTTCATTTCCCAAAATGTTGGAATTCAAAAACAAGATGGTTCCCTTTGCTCAACTTCTTCGTCTCCAGGAATGGTTTACTCAATTCCAATTTACAGTGAAACATATTCCAGGAACTAAGAATGTTTTGGCTGACTTTCTATCCAGACCTATCCTGAAACCCAATGCTCAACAGGTTTCCCTATTCCATAATGGTCTTACTTTCCCCTTGTTAATCCAGCCCAATACTATTCCTAAAACTCGGCCTGTCCAATTAATTCATGCCCATGGCATTTTCCCTCTCATTGGAGCCATATTCCCTTCTGACTTACCTAAGCCCACAACTGCTCATGAAGTCCATACTTATGCTCAACAACACTTGTTTGAGTTTGCCCATAACTATTTCATGGACTTTCCAGCCCATTTTCATCCTAATGCATTACATCAGACTAAGCCCTATTTATTCTTATTTCACCTTCGTCCTGAAATATCTGATAAGTTTTTCTGGTATTTATGGTGTATTTCATGTTTGTACAAAATAGCTTTAACCTTTATACCTTCTGAAATACAGCAATATTTACAGTCATCTCATACATCCCTTTTAGATAATTGTATGGATCTTTTTGCTCCACGACATACATGGCTACGTCATATTTCCGAGATCTGCCAGCAAAGGCCTCTCCGCCTTCATGCTATATATATCGGCTACCAGCCATTCTCTGATTCATCCCAAGGACTTGTTACAGAACACTATCTTCAAAAGTTTCAAACTTACTCTTGTCATCTTACAGAAGCAGTCCTTTCAGGAGTCCGACGCTTTCTAGAAGAAATTAATGGTCCTTCCCTTCCACGGTCTCCCACCATTATCGGACCACATGAGTTTATTCCTCCAGATCACCTGGATGATTTAATCTCCAATTTGGCAACTCCTGATGCTCCTCCTCCGCAATTCAGAGACCCTCCAGAAAGATCTCCCAGTCCTTCTCCACTCAGACAACGTCTCAGTGATTCTCCCATCATTCTTGAAGATCTCTATGACAACCAGCAACAACAGGAGCTAGAATATCAATATCAAATTCGTCAAGGTCTTCCTCTTTCTCCTAACTTCAGAGATCCTCCAAGACGAACCAGAAGAAGTGTGAATGATCCACCTCTGTCTCGAGATGAGATCATAGAATGCCAACAAGCTCAAGACTTTGAAGACAATGCTCTCATTGCCTTAGGTCTCCTTCCTACTCCTCCTATTGACCACCATGAAGATTGGCTCGACAACTTTGACACAGGTGACCCCGATGTAGATATGGAAACCCAGTGTGATACTTCACCATGAATCTTCACCTTTTCTCTCGATATCTGACTGCCTACATTACCGACGACATTAACAGTCATAACCGACATCAAATACTCACTGCTTACATGGATAACAACCCACATCATCAGTATCCCCGTCTCCGACGAGAACTCGCTCTCCTCCGACTTCAACGATTTCGTGATTCACGCCGAATCATCCAACGCCTCAACAACATTGATCTCTCTGAATCTTCCCATTCAACAAGATTAACAGTACTCTCACGAATTCACCGTGCTCACCGACAGATTGAACGACAGATGCAACCATACCTCGCTGACCTCATCGATGACATCAACATTGCCCAGCAATCAACCCAACCAGCTCAGCAAGATTCTTCCTCATCGTCACATGCCATGGACCCCACTGTTGTCTCCCACTGTTGTCTCCCACTCATCACAAGACCACAAGTCAACATGACGCGTCCACTTTATGTACAGTATAAAGCTAAAGCATCTTTGTTTTATGTCTTGTTTGCTTTGTGAGTGCTCGTCTTTCCAGCTCATAGCACGTGATATTATCTTCAGCCAGCTCAAAGACTACCAGCTGTCCCGGATTTGAAGTCTTCTAAAGTCCGAGGATTTGAAGATGTTTGAAGTCCGTGTTTTGTCTATAAATAAGAGTTGTATTTTCATTTGTAAGCATCGAGTCTTCCAGCTTTGTATCCAGTCTTGTAATTTAGTCTTTAACATTAATCTTCCCAGCTTTGTTAGGTTTTGATTTTCTTTGTGTATTGTAAGATAATCCTGTAACACTTAGTGTCTTGTGTGCCTCATAGGTGTTTAAAGTCCTAGCACGACTACTAAGTTGGCAAAATTGAATAAGGAGTCCATCAAATGGAATAAGGGTTGGCTCGGGTTAAGGTTAGAAATTTGATCGGACTTAAGAAGAAAAATATTATTCTAACTAGATATAACTATACTATCATAGTCATCAAATATGACTATATACGTTGCACATCTCAATTATATATATTTCTCAATAGCTATGACAGTGTAATTATATGAGAAATGCTTTTACGATCCAAAAATTATATTAAAAACTATATCCATACTGATGAAATGTACGATGAGTAAAAGACTTTTGTTTTTTTTTTTTTGATGATGTGATAATATGTTGTATTGTCACATTAACTTGGGTATAAATTTAAGTATATATCTTGGGTTGTTTTAACACTCCTGTAGTTATATATAAACAATGTTATAATCAGCACTGAACCCAAAGGTTTTTAAGAATATTTATTGTTTAAATATTTTGAAATATAAAATAACAATTTCATTATTATAATGGTATACGCATGGATTTAATAATGTGTTTTAGTATAATTTTTATGGTCGTTGTATATATAATCTTAGGTACAAAGGTAGCTTTACACTTGGCAGAAGATTAGAAACGTGTTTAACAAAAAAAAAAAAAAAAAAAAAACTTGTGATTGTCATGTGGCAACATATGAAGGCGTGTAGGCTGAAGAGAATGCCTAAGTTTGTAAGCCCACGGCAGGCATGCAGGGTCATTTTTGTGTGGATATAATTTAAAAGATTAAAATTAAAGAAAATTTATAAATATATAAATTTTAAAATATAATATAATAATTATATTAACTACGATATAAAAACTATAAAATATGTTTTATAAGTAATAAATTAATTTTATTAACCAATTTATAAAACATAAAAATAATAGAAGATGACTTATTCTTTGAGAAAAAAAAAAAAACTTGATCATGATTTGTTTGCCGCTGCCCTTAGTGTTGTGTCTTCAAATCTAATTTAATCTATGATATTTGATTGTAAAATACTTTTGTTGATGTAAAATTTGACCAACACCAAATAGTAATAAATTAGAGAAAACGTGCTGAACTGAAACCGTTAAGTTGTTTGTTGATCTATGTGCCTCATTTGGACATCTAACATTTATCTTTACTGAGTGGATAATTCTCAATAAAGGCAACCAGTCTAGTCTCCAAGCTGAGAAGTAAGATCATAATGGACCTGCTTAAATATCAAGTCTTCTGAAACAGTAAGTTGCCTCCCGTTTACTATTTAAAATTACTAAGAAAAAGACTAAATTTAGAGAATTATATTAATTGCTGGTTCAGTAGAGTAATAGTATAATGCACTGATTCCTTGACATGACGTACAAATGAACAATGATATACATAAATAGTCAATATACGCTGATTCTCACTATTTCTCGTAAACAATACCGTATACATGAATAATATTATATACTTGAATAATATCATATATATGAATACTATCACATAGGTAAATTGTATCGTACATGTAAATAGTTTTGTATATATGAATAGTATCGTGTATCGAAAAAACTTTTTTAATGTGAAAAATCAGCCAAGGCCGCAACCACAAAACATACTAAGAATTTTCCAGAGGTTCCGACACTACTTCTTGGTGAACGTATATAATATTACACTACTAAATGGTAAAATACTGACAATAACTATAAAAAGTAGAGAGTTAAAAAATTTACATGGTTCGATTCTGAGACATACGTCTACGGGCAAAGTGTAAAAACTTCACTATAAACTGAAGATTACAACTCTTTCTATTTTTTTAAGGAGAGAACAATGAGACTCTCTTTCTCTTAAGAAATCAAATATACTTATGATCACTCAGATCTAAAAGAATTGAACTGAAATCTAAAACTCCTATTTATAGATAAAAATTAAAAATAAAATATTATTTTTTATAATATTTTATCAATTATTATCACAAGTGTAATAATATAAATTATTGATTGTTGATTCATAGGCTCCTCAAAGCGTGTAACAATTATTCTCACAAGTGTAATAGTATAAACATGAAACAACTTTGTTTAAAGAAGATTTGGTATAGTGTTTGAGATGGGAAAGTATTTAAGGTCCATCAATAATAAACAGAATAATAGAACGGGACAAAACGGAACCAAAAATACGATAGAGACGAAAGAGATGATAACTGATCAAGCATTTGTAACGGAGAGCGAAAAGAGTCATAACAAAGACAAATGGAAAGGCACACGTGAAAAAAGGTCACGTGGCATAGAATGAAGCCTTATTATTAATATTTTAGAGCGGGTATAATTAAAAAAATAATACTTAATTAACATATTTTTTAAATATATTTTATTGATATTATTTTTAAGAGTTGTTAATTTTTTTTAAATTATGTATTAATAAATAATTTAAGAGGATTCAACAATTTTTAAAAATAACGTTAACAAAATATATTTGAAAAGTATTTTTTTAATTAAAATAACATTTTTAATAAAAAAATGATTTTAACTAAAAAGGAGAAGAAAAGAAAAGAAATATTGTATTACAATAACAAACCATAAAAATCCAACAAAGACAAATTCAATAGATTGAGAAATGCAGAGACATCAAGGTCAAGAGAGAAATTTATTACAAAATTTAATGAGCAAAGAGAAATCCACGTTAAGAAAAACTAAAAAAAGGGGAATTTGGCAATTATTGCCCCAGTATATTTTTAGCGAAAGGGCAAAAAATAAATAAATAAATAAATAAAATATATATATATATAACCCAAATGAATCTCTGGTCTTTAGAAAAGGAGAATGCTAAATTGACAAATGTTGCCCCTCCTTTCACAAGTGATAAGTAAATAAAAAAATCAAACAAACACCTCATTTCATGTTACCTCTGTGACAGTTATAATTACAATTAATTTAATATTTTTTTTAAAATATATGTAAGTAATATTATATATATATATATATACTTAGTGTTAATAGTATTTTTTAACGTTGATACTTAATTATTTTAAAATATTTTATAAATATTTATTTATTTAAAAATATTATATAATATACACGTATTCTTAAAATAGAGCCTTTATTTTGAAGCCTAATAGAGCTGTAGCAATAGTGAACCAAAAGCAAAGACCAAAAAATAAAAAAATTAAAGAAAGAGCCAAAGCAGGATAAGAAGAGAACAAACAGAAGTACAGGATAGTTTACCTGAGCATCATATCGTTATCCGTTAGAATCGCGTGGTGACGTGGTCCAATGGGGTTGAAAGAGCTACCATTTTGCTGCAAGTGCATTGGCGCAAAGTAAGTATGATGGAGGAAAATGAAAATTAAAAATTTCATAACCTCCTCGTCAAGAGAGAACAGTTGAATACTCTGTGTTCTAAAAGGAGCCAGATCTCACCACTGCCAAATGCCAATATCCTCCACCACACACGTTTGTATAGTATTTCTCCACTAAATGTCCTTTCTAGTGGCAACACTTTCGAGTGGAAACACCACACCTCCACTTTGACCTCTTTCTCTTGTTCTTCTTCTTCTTCTCCTTGTGACACAACTGAAGAGACATTTAACATATATCATTAAATAGCTTGTTCTTCTTTCTTTTATTTTCTTACCTCAACTGGATTATTTGCCGATTTGCCTATATAGTTCTTCCATCTCAACCTCTGGGTGTCTTTCTTTTTTTTTGGGGGTGGGGGTGATTGCAATGGCTCTCCGTGCATTCTCGTTTCCTTCTCTTGTGCCCAGATCAGCCTCTGCAGAAGCTCAAAGAACCAGCTTTTTATCTTCTCAGTTGGTGCTGGGAGCAGATCTGCAGTACCCATTTCAGCAAAATCTCAGTCAGGTTTGAAAATTTTAATGTCTTTGTATGATAAATAGAGAGTTTAGAAATTAGAACAAAGCCCATTTGGAGAAGTTTACAGGGTGACTCTGTCCATGTTGCTAAGCCTGGGAATTTCTTCTTCTTCTTCTTTTTTTTTTTTCTTGCTGAAAAGTGTTTTGTGAATTTTATCATGTTTTGATTCTAGGTCTATCCGAACAATTTTTTAAAACTTTTGGAAAAAAAAAAAAACCCACCAAAGTATGTTCCATTACTTTTGGGATTCGAATGAGATAAAAGTGTCTGAAAGAAATGGGTGGCTTTGTTCTGATGCGATTTTGCAGGTTAGGAAAAGGTCACGTGGTGTTTGGGCATCATTATCAGAGAATGAGGAGTATTACTCACAGAGACCACCCACTCCTCTCTTGGACACCATTAACTATCCCATCCACATGAAAAATCTCTCTCTCAAGGTAAACAAAAAATTTAAGAAAAAAAAAAAACCGAATCATGCATATGTATCTATCTATATATATATATATGAAGGTTATTTGTAAATAAGTTTGATGATTATCAAGATACGTACCATGTAATTGTGATGTATGTTGACACAGGAGCTGAAGCAACTTTCTGATGAGTTACGTTCAGATATCATCTTCAATGTTTCGAAGACTGGCGGTCACCTCGGTTCCAGCCTTGGTGTTGTGGAGCTCACTGTGGCCCTCCATTACGTCTTCAACGCTCCACAGGACACAAGATTCCGATTGATTCAAGTTGATATTGGCTGGTTACAATCCGTTGTTTAAGTAGATCCAAAAGTGTGCAAATAAGAACTATAATGCAAATTTCCAAATTTGGTAGCAAAATCTTTAAATTTGGTAACCAACGAGCTAAAAATAGAAACTACTAATGCTCATCCTCAAGGTCATTTTACAGCCAAAGTCACTCTATTATGAGATCCCTAAACAAAGAAATTACTAATTACTAAAATAAAAACTTCGTAAAACTGCAAAAATGGAAGGTTGGAGACCTTATCGAAGAAATTTCACCAAGATACGATGTTAGTCACAGCAACGCTGCAATTTTTCTTCAGTCACCACATCGTTTCCCGTAAGGAATGGGCATTTATTTCCACATTCAACAGTCAAACACTAGATAGAACCTTGGACCCAATTACCACGCCAATTGCAGAATATTTTATCCTCCTATATTCCAACAAAATAATTTTGGGCCAATCCCCAATGACAAATCATCAAACATGCAACTGTCGTGACAGTTGCATGAATTACTGTCATGAACAATTGAAAGCCACCGCACAGTGTTAAAAACAGTACTAAGATCAGTCATTTTCAGTCTAAACAATATAAAAGTGAAGATGGCCCAGCATGCACGATTAAAGCTCACCATTCCACTACATAGTGAAACTGCCCAAATAGTGATTCCACTCAATAGTCTATGGCACAGTTCAATCCTCATTCATATCAAGCTTCACTTCCAAACAAAACACAAATTACCCCCCCCCCCCCCCCCCCCCCCCCCCAACCAAAAAAAAAGAAAATCCATAAAACCCTAAACTCAAAGTGAGCTTTAACATGTAAATAAACCCTAGAAATCACACAAACTTGCATTACACTCCTGTAAATCTGTAAATGATGAAAGGATCAATTAAAAAACGATTGTGTAATAATTTCAGTGATCACCTGCGAAGTGCCCAGTTTGTGAAGCTTGCGAGTTCCCAAGGGTTTTGAAATCGAAATCTAAGCGGTAAATGATCGGAAAAAGATGATCTTTTGAGTCGTTTCGCTCATGTGGAATGGAGAGATAGATGCACTTAACTTCTTAAGTGCAGAGAAGCTTGAACTCGTTGAAAGCATTGTTAAAACTTAAGAATATTTATTTATATCTGCAAGCACAGTAGAGAGGGAATATTATTTAACTTGTAACTTTTACGTGGACATAGATAAAATAAAATATCAATGACAACAATTATAATAACAAGTGCAGAGAAGCTTGAACTCGTTTTGCTATTGTTTTTGAAATAGAATAAATTTAAAAACTTAAAAATAAGTTATATAAAACTATATTTTTTACCAATATATTGGTAAAAATTTATGCAATTTATATATAGTATTTGGAAAGCAAATTAGCAATGAAACATAAATTTGAATCCATTGTGACCTAAAAGTTACGTGTTTGGATAGATATTGGATAAGGCTGCATATGTCAACCTTTTTCTCAGATCTTGAAATAGCGGTAATCTTGAGCACTAGGTATAATGAAACCACTATGATCATAGCTTTATACAACATTCATCCTCTCATTGAGCAAAATAAGTTATTAATATTACATTGTTCATCTTGATACCTATGAGTTTTTAGTATAATGATTATAATTGAGATTGTTTCTATTATCATGTTATTTACCAGCTTTAATTATCATGTCAATAATGTTCTATTTATATGATTCGGAAATGCAAACAAATCAAATTGGAAACGAGCTTCCATGATCAAGTATTAGCAATGTTAAGGTGCTCATGTCAAATTCTTTACAGTGAGGAGCATTTCAACAGCGTTGTCTGCAGGAGCCGCTTTGGCCTTCACCTCAGTAGTTTTGGATGTTGGTGATCAAACAACAAGAATTGACACTGGCAAGGAGTACTATCCTTACACTACTGAGAAAAGGCCCTCCTCTGTTAATTAAAAACGCCTCTAACAGATTCGAGTTTGAGGAGAGGAATGGAAGGGTAAAGCAGGGTTTTATGAACAGACTCTCTCATTGTTATAATTAAGAGGAAGAGGCAGTTCTGTACTTGATTTCAGATAAAAAAGAACTGGAAGTGAAGAATGGAACTAAGATTTTATCAAAACCCTAGAATTATAATGAGATTGAAGGGAAAAAAGAAAAAAGAATAAAAACTCAAAAGAATAAAAAAACTAAAGGAAAAAAAAAAGATTTAGTCGTTATATCGATTCAGAAAAGTGGAATTTTCGATGAGATTTTTAACAAATTAAAAAATTATATTTGCAAAGCAACAAAAAAACGAGAAAAAACGGAAGCCCTAACCTGTGCAATTCAACCCTGAAAACCCCAAAGCGCCATGAACAACTTGAGCTCTGTCTAAGGCCTGGTGTCACGGTCATGTTGTCCCATGCACCGTCATGTATTTTGTTTTGTATTTCGAGTGACATTTTTGTAATAAAGGCCCAGTATGATTGACCTCACATTTTGATGTTTCCTTTTGGAAATAATAGGAAAGCTTAACATCTACCTTGTAGGGGAGGTGGTAGTCGCCTAGAGTAGTCCATAGGTGTTCCCCTACATTCGAGTCCCGAGTTAAGCTACCAACATGTGTTGCCTTGTCCCTTGTTGCTACCCACTATTGCTAGTGGTGTGGTGCTCTAGTGATACCTGCTCCCCTAGGGTGCGTGTGTGTTCTTTCGTGTTGACCCCAGTGTATTGTAACAGTTCATTTGATATTAATAAAATCATTATTTCCATTACTTGTTGCCTTCTACTTTGTGTTGCTATTTCTTGTTACTTGCAGCTTGGCTGACCTTGCAAGTGAATTGTCGGGTGCCGCACGGGAATTGCCTTGTTCCAAAGTTGTCCCGTGACACTGGGCTGAGTTTCGATGCTTCGTTTGGCTTTGCTACTGCAAATGAGAGTAAACGTACGGAAATACCCACGTTTTGGCGTTATAATTATAGAAGAGCCCTTGAGCCAATCATGGGTCGGACCATGACATGTTGAGCGGACCCTAAACCAACTTGGTGGGCCAGTGTGCGAATTGTGAAAATAATTCAGATAGAAAAAGTTTGAAAAATAATTAAACGAGACACATTGTTGACACACTTTGTTGACATCGTAGGTAAAAATTATTAGATCGCTTCGAATTGCGTAACATCACCTCGTATCACGCATTCAAAATAATTTAATAACTCTCACCTACAATGTCAACAAAGTGTACGAATAATGTGTGATCTCCTAGGATTACCCAAAAAGTTTAAGTTGCATTTAAGTACCCAAACCATGAACCTTAAAAACTTGGAAAATGGCTAAATGTCGTTTTTCAAGTTTTCTTCCTTTTGTAAAGGAAAGAGAAGAAAATTTTAGATTTTAATCTACTTTTTATACACTATTTTGATTTTTTACTGTTTGAAAAGTGAAAACTGTTTCCAACTTAGAAACCAAAGGCAGCCTTATCTTCTTGCAATGTAGGATCACTAGAAAGGATTTCTAAGAGCTTATCTATGACAAATTGTGAACACTTAGCACCAAATCTGCCATGCCCATCAAAGACCCCAAAGAAATGAAGATTTGGGTTGTCTTGGAGCTGGGTTTTTATGCAGAAACTGTCTTGGTTTTCATTAATTATCTGGTGAGTGTGGATGGTAGCTGCCTGTGTGTGTGAAAGATGAGTATTCTAAGTTGAAGTTGTGGGAAGGAACGTGAACTGATTCCAATGCCGTCCCTGTAAATAAGTGTCTAGCTATGCCCTTCATGTCGATGGGATCTCTTGTGAATTACCATTAGAGGAACTACACTTGTAAAACCACCAACGGCAGCACCCCATTTAATTTCTTGCTTGAACAAAACTAAGACGGTGCATTCACCTGTGTTAGAGCACGCAAACCTATTAGGAAGAAAGGTGATGGACATAAAATCTTAGGCAGAATTGAAGAAAACAAAACCTATTCTTTGTCTCTCAAGTTCTAGCTCCAGGCAGAGAATCTCTTTTACCTTACAAACTGGATTTAGGTGTGTCTGAAGAAATCTAACGTGTCAAGGCCTAGGAAGCAAGAATCTCTGAGTGGGGTTTTGTTTGAATCTCAGAGGGAGTTTCTGCTAAAAAAGCACTTTTGGAAGAACAACATGGAGCCTTTTGATTTACTTATTACACATTACAAAGACAACATCTAATAATCAACTTTGCACCCTGTAAGAAGAAGGCCGGAGCAACAACTGAAGCTTAAAATGGTATCAATGTTGGGAAATTCACATTACAAAGACTACATCTAATAATCAACTTTGAAGTTAGTTTGAATCCAAAAGAGAGAACACCCAGAAAAACTTGAACATTTATCTCAACTGTAACGCTACTCTCTCTTTTCCTACAAAGACAAAAAGAATAAAAAAGAAAAAAAGTCTATTCTCCTTTCAATTGTTTTCTCCAATGCCCACTTGCCAAAGAAGAAATCTAGAGCAACAAATGAAGCTTAAAATGACAAAAAACTACAGCATCAATGTTGGGCAATTCACATCACAAAGACTGCAACTAACAATGAACTTTGAAGTTACTTTAAAACCAAAAAGTGAACAAAATACAAGCATACACTTTCATGTTCTTGTGGGGAAAATGCGTGAATAGGGAGAGATAACTGCCTCCTGCACAAGTTTCTTTGAGTTATTCTTGTCAGGTCGCCAACGGATTTCGCTCATGTTTGGTGTTTCCACAGAGGCCATTGTGAATTCTCCAATCTTCTCAACCTTCCCTCTCTTCCCTACCCTCAACAGAAGATTGTTCCTTTGGTAAGAAAATATGCCATTCATTAGACGAATTATATCACCGGGCTCAAAGGCATCGCACTCACTTCCCCAAAATTGGAAGTGAACTGAAGCTGTTTCATCTGCCACTAATGCCATGCATGTTCTGTCATGACCCTCTTTTGATGGCTTGTCCTTCTCCAACAATATGAATTCTGTGTTTATATTGTTATGAGCAGCTGGGACCAAGTCTTTTAGGGGAGCCATGACCACAATACTACTATAAGATAACAAAACCACATTGATTGTGAGATAGTGACTAATCAAAATATATCAATACTGACTACTCAAGAGCCCAACTTTCAACAAAATATATAGTTAACAAATTGAAGTCATTAGATAGGAAGCTATTTGGTTTTGCATTTAGGGTGTGTTTGGTAGCTAAGAAAATAAGAATTTTTTCGAGAAAATTAAGAAAATCATAAATACCAACCTTTGGTTGGCAAGAGAATTGACAATAAGATTTTCTTAGCCCCCTATTTTTTCACCAAAATTTTCTCAACTAGGGGGTGGGAAAAAGATTCTCACAAGAAAATCTCTCCAAAACGAAATTTGAAGAGCCATGACATGGATATGCAATTGACTATTTACTCATGTCTAACAAAAAAATTCTCATGTAGATTTTCTCGAGAAAACTCTTATTTTTTCAAAGAAAATTTTCTCAACTACCAAAGGCACCCTTAAAATCAATTGTGTGGAAGTCGTAGTAGTATCCAAATGGGCCTATCAATGCAAGAAGGATGAAGCTTTCTAAAAGCTTAATTGCGAACGAAAGTACCAAAGTGTTGGAACCCTTTCGGGCATTTATACAAATAGATACCAAGCATTCAAATTTACTTGTTTCTGAGTTGATATTATGAACTGATGAATATCATCAACCAAACAAGATATAGTAGCCCTTCAAATGTAGAAATTACAAAATGGGTGGACTGTAAAAAGAAAGATGAAATGTTTTTCCTATATCAAACAATTAAGATAAGAGATGCGTCTCAAATAATTTAGCGGAAACTACAATGGAGTTGGTGCAAGGAATTTTTTAACTAGGAGCAAACAAGCAAGAACACTCTTTTAAAAGCCGCAGTATAGTAGATTGAGCAAAAGAAACCACAAAGAAACAGTGAAGAAAAATTAGAACACCTTGCTTTATTTGTTACAATGGCAATGGATGGATAGCGGGTCAGATACGTGAATCTTGTTATGTAGCTTCCACCAATCAATTAATTCTCTCTAGCTTATATATTTCTTCTAGATATTAAGGGTACCCATGATTTAACTAGCAGTTCCAATCAACTTTCAACACTTTAAAACTTGTTGCTTAACTTGTTCACGGTCATCATCTTATCACTATACATCACTAAAACTTCATTCATTCATGGGCACTTGGTTTTTTTATTCTTTCTTTTTAGTTTCTGACTTTTTCAATTTTTCAAATCAATTCGAAATAATTTAAATTTTAGGTTTTTTTTTTTTTCCCTGTCCATATAATCTGTAGTTAGACCACCAAAAAAAAATTAAAAATTGTCCAATTTATCTGATTTTTCATTCCTTGTTTTTTGAGTTTGAGAAACCCTAGTCATGCATACTACTGGGTTGGAACTAAGAACTGGTTTTCTTTTTTTTTTTTTTTTCTATTGAACCAGTTCATGAGAGCAGAGGAAGAGTATGATTTAGCAGGTTATGAAAGTATTTCCTCATTCATTTTTTTTTTTTGGGCATCAGATAATGAAAGGTTTGACCAAAAAAAAAGTTATCTTGATTTTATTCTAATGCAAATAGCAAAATTATAAGTCAATTTTGTGCCACAAGCTGAACCACAGATAAAGTGTTTTCCCAAAAGCAGCACCAGTGGAGGTGAATCCGCAATTGCATGAACAAGGCAATATAAAACTACAACAACAAAAACTTTGGTTCCCAGCATTGAATCTAAGAAGAAAATGACCATGGAAGGCATAAATACTATCCTGGCCATCAACATAATTTCTCGAAAAGAATCTGAAACCATACAATAAATTTGCTCCCAAAATCAAATCCTTCCAGGAAGAGAGAACCAACTGCAGTGCTTCATTGTAGGTTAATCACGAGTTATTCATCACAAGACTAACAAGCATTTACTGGTCACTCGTTAAAAGGGCATGCCTTCTCAAACTCTTGTTGCTCATTTCTGCACAAATCGAACTCATGGTGTAGTAATACATACAACCTGCATATCCATCCATCTCTTTGGTACGCCTCTGATGAAGATTCCTTCAGCCTGCGGGTGACATGGAATGTGGAATGAATGAAGTTTTAGTGATGTATAGTGATAAGATGAAGACCGTGAACAAGTTAAGCAACAAGTGTTAAAGTGTTGAAAGTTGATTGGAACAGCTAGTTAAATCATGGGTACCCTTAATATCTAGAAGAAATATATAGTAGATTGAGCAAAAGAAACCAGCAATGGAGTTGGTGCAAGGAATTTTTTAACTAGGAGCAAACAAGCAAGAACACTCTTTTAAAAGCAGCAATATCGTAGATTGAGCAAAAAGAAACCACAAAGAAACAGTGAAGAAAAAATTAGAACACCTTGCTTTATTTGTTACAATGGCAATGGATGGATAGCGGGTCAGATACGTGAATCTTGTTATGTAGCTTCCACCAATCAATTAATTCTCTCTAGCTTATATATTTCTTCTAGATATTAAGGGTACCCATGATTTAACTAGCTATTCCAATCAACTTTCAACACTTTAACACTTGTTGCTTAACTTGTTCACGGTCTTCATCTTATCACTATACATCACTAAAACTTCATTCATTCCACATTCCATGTCACCCGCAGGCTGAAGGATCTTCATCAGAGGTGTACCAAAGAGATGGATGGATATGCAGGTTGTATGTATTACTACACCAATGAGTTCGATTTGTGCAGAAAAGAGCAACAAGAGTTTGAGAAGGCATGCCCTTTTAACGAGTGACCAATAAATGCTTGTTAGTCTTGTGATGAATAACTCGTGATCAACCTACAATGAAGCACTGCAGTTGTTCTCTCTTTCCTGGAAGGATTTGATTTTGGGAGCAAATTTATTGTATGGTTTCAGATTCTTTTTGAGAAATTATGTTGATGGCCAGGATAGTATTTATGCCTTCCATGGTCATTTTCTTCTTAGATTCAATGCTGGAAACCAAAGTTTTTGTTGTTGTAGTTTTATATTGCCTGGTTCATGCAATTGCGGATTCACCTCCACTGGTGCTGCTTTTGGGAAAACACTTTATATGTGGTTCAGCTTGTGGCACAAAATTGACTTATAATTTTGCTATTTGCATTAGAATAAAATCAAAATAACTTTTTTTTTGGTCAAACCCTTCATTATCTGATGCCCCAAAAAAAAAATGAATGAGGAAATACTTTCAAAACCTGCTAAATCATACTCTTCCTCTGCTCTCATGAACTGGTTAAATAGAAAAAAAAAAAAGAAAACTAGTTCTTAGTTCCAACCCAGTAGTATGCATGACTAGGGTTTCTCAAACTCAAAAAACAAGGAATGAAAAATCAGATAAATTGGACAATTTTTAATTTTTTTTTTAGTGGTCTAACTACAGATTATATGGACAGGGAAAAAAAAAAAACCTAAAATTTAAATTATTTCGAATTGATTTGAAAAATTGAAAAAGTCAGAAACTAAAAAGAAAGAATAAAAAAACCAAGTGCCCATGAATGAATGAAGTTTTAGTGATGTATAGTGATAAGATGATGACCGTGAACAAGTTAAGCAACAAGTTTTAAAGTGTTGAAAGTTGATTGGAACTGCTAGTTAAATCATGGGTACCCTTAATATCTAGAAGAAATATATAAGCTAGAGAGAATTAATTAATTGGTGGAAGCTACATAACAAGATTCACGTATCTGACCCGCTATCCATCCATTGCCATTGTAACAAATAAAGCAAGGTGTTCTAATTTTTCTTCACTGTTTCTTTGTGGTTTCTTTTGCTCAATCTACTATACTGCGGCTTTTAAAAGAGTGTTCTTGCTTGTTTGCTCCTAGTTAAAAAATTCCTTGCACCAACTCCATTGTAGTTTCCGCTAAATTATTTGAGACCCATCTCTTATCTTAATTGTTTGATATAGGAAAAACATTTCATCTTTCTTTTTACAGTCCACCCATTTTGTAATTTCTACATTTGAAGGGCTACTATATCATGTTTGGTTGATGATATTCATCAGTTCATAATATCAACTCAGAAACAAGTAAATTTGAATGCTTGATATCTATTTGTAGAAATGCCCGAAAGGGTTCCAGCACTTTGGTACTTTCGTTCGCAATTAAGCTTTTAGAAAGCTTCATCCTTCTTGCATTGATAGGCCCATTTTGATACTACTACGACTTCCACACAATTGATTTTAAGGGTGCCTTTGGTAGTTGAGAAAATTTTCTTTGAAAAAATAAGAGTTTTCTCGAGAAAATCTACATGAGAATTTTTTTGTTAGACATGAGAAAATAGTCGATTGCATATCCATGTCATGCCTCTTCAAATTTCGTTTTGGAGAGATTTTCTTGTGAGAAAATCTTTTTCCCACCCCCTAGTTGAGAAAATTTTGGTGAAAAAATAGGGGGCTAAGAAAATCTTATTGTCAATTCTCTTGCCAACCAAAGGTTGGTATTTATGATTTTCTTAATTTTCTCGAAAAAATTCTTATTTTCTTAGCTACCAAACACACCCTAAATTCAAAACCAAATAGCTTCCTATCTAATGACTTCAATTTGTTAACTATATATTTTGTTGAAAGTTGGGCTCTTGAGTAGTCAGTATTGATATATTTTGATTAGTCACTATCTCACAATCCATGTGGTTTTGTTATCTTATAGTAGTATTGTGGTCATGGCTCCCCTAAAAGACTTGGTCCCAGCTGCTCATAACAATATAAACACAGAATTCATATTGTTAGAGAAGGACAAGCCATCAAAAGAGGGTCATGACAGAACATGCATGGCATTAGTGGCAGATGAAACAGCTTCAGTTCACTTCCAATTTTGGGGAAGTGAGTGCGATGCCTTTGAGCCCGGTGATATAATTCGTCTAATGAATGGCATATTTTCTTACCAAAGGAACAATCTTCTGATGAGGGCAGGGAAGAGAGGGAAGGTTGAGAAGATTGGAGAATTCACAATGGCCTCTGTGGAAACACCCAACATGAGCGAAATCCGTTGGCGACCTAACAAGAATAACTCAAAGAAACTTGTGCAGGAGGCAGTTATTTCTCCCTATTCACGCATTTTCCCCACAAGAACATGAAAGTGTATGCTTGTATTTTGTTCACTTTTTGGTTTTAAAGTAACTTCAAAGTTCATTGTTAGTTGCAGTCTTTGTGATCTGAATTGCCCAACATTGATGTTGTAGTTTTTTGTCATTTTAAGCTTCATTTGTTGCTCTAGATTTCTTCTTTGGCAAGTGGGCATTGGAGAAAACAATTGAAAGGAGAATAGATCACTAAAACTTATATATTTCTTCTAGATATTAAGGGTACCCATGATTTAACTAGTTGTTCCAATCAACTTTCAACACTTTAACACTTGTTGCTTAACTTGTTCACGGTCTTCATCTTATCACTATACATCACTAAAACAAGGAATATGGACTCCCCGTTCCATTATTTTCTCAACATCATTTAACGGTAGAAAGCAAATTGTTATGTGCCTAAATCCCACATTGCCTACTTGTAAAAAGCATAATTGGTACGACCTTTTTGGCCTCCTCCCCGTACAAAACAGTTTCCAGGGTGAGTCCTGCCCATGTGTTTCATATTACAACATCGTTTATTACCCATGTGGAAAGTATGTATTGGCAATTGAGCTTTAGATTGGAGAACATAATACAAGTTTATTACCGAGTGCCCACAATGATAAATACTAAATACTCCTTCAATGAGGCCGATGAGCCTGGTTTATAGTCTTTAAACAAACAACCAACCACGAATTTATCAAACTTTCTTTTAACTCAACAACAAAGCCTTTTTCCTAATTACATGGGGTGATAAATTCACTTCCCTACCCATTCTATCAAACTTACCTTTCTTGTATCACAGCAGTCGTATCTACGACTGGACAGAAAAACTTAATCAACTCCCAAGTTCCAACAAATCAGTTTCAAAACCAAACTAAAAATTGGAAATTGGACCAGTGCAATTTTGGCAGATTGTTAATCACTTTGACCCACTATCATTGAGCACAAACTACCACATAGCTACAGTAACTGTATCAAGAAGCACTATATGTGCAACCACAACACATCTATTGGTTGTCAACATAAACAGAACTTGTATCAGATTGGCTGCAGATCAAAGATTGGAGAACACGAACATGTTACAAAGTAGAAATGCTTGGAATCTGCAACATGAGCTAGATCTACATTTTCATGGATACCAGAACACTGTAGACAGTATCAATGACCGAACTAGGCATCAACTTCTATCCCAGATGTAGACAAAAAACGCTATGATTCTCAAATATGATGATTTTGGAACCACCAACAAGCACTCTTGGTTATGTTCAGCAGAGAAACAGAATTTGAGATTGTTCCATAAGCTGCTCTCATTGCAGAAAGAAAGATGCAAAAAGGTGAAGAAATAGAGGTTAAACTCTAGTTAAAACCTGGCTTCAATACAAAGTAAAAACTTGGGTTTGAAAAGAATGTAGAAGATGGGGATCATGGGAGAGGACAAATAGAAACTAAAACGAAGAAAAACAGAGACTTTCTCATTTCCCATGTTGGTTGAAAGGTTGGTGCATTGTGAAACTGAAATTCTCTACTAGCCCCCAGAACAAATCAGCAGATAGCAACCACTAATTAAAGAAAGGTTTTCCAATGGAATGCCGCTTGACAAGCTACAAAGTACAGCCATTAAAGCAACTCACCTTCCACTCACAATATTAAGCAATTCTAACCACACTTCCAGCAATAGTTTTAATGCCAGTTGAAACAAATGAAAATACACCAATATATCTTAACATCAACAGCCATCAACATAAACCAGCATAAATAACATCATGATAGGAAGATTGAAATTTCTTCTCAATGGCATGTTGACATGTAATTCCAAAATTGAAAATCACAATAGATGAAACCTAGTGCATGCTTACAAATATTAACAAAAAATAGAGAAGTGCTTATTTAGAAAGCAATTCTTTGATTGGGCTAAGCGTTACACAAGCATTAAGTAGCATCAAGGATCAAAAATTCACATTCGCCTTAAACTTTGGTTATTGAGATTCAGAATTAATTCAAGGAAGTCCAATTCGACATAGAGAATATAAAGAATTTTATTCAAATGTTTTAAAGAACTAAGTTTATTTAGGATATACTAAAACAAACATACTTATATGTGTAAAACTCGTTATGTTAGGAAATATAATGGTTTAAAGTAAAATTTATAATCTCTATATTACTTGGTGCATATTTCATGAGTAGCCTTATGACTTTTTTACTTTACATAATAGATATCTAGGGTAGCTCTGTTGTTTATTTTTATTTTAAATTAGAGTTTTATAAATCGTATTCTGCTTCTTTCTTTAGTAATTTTTTAGTTTCTATATGTTTTCTATGAAACTGTACATCAATCTCACATACTTTATTTTTTAGGAATACCTTCTAATAAAATCTCAAGTTAGCAATTTTTTTTTACTTTGGGATTGATAAGTTTTAAAATAAAAAATCTAAAGGACTTTTTGAGTTTTACAAATTGTTTCGAAATATTTTACTTAATTTTGATGGAATGTTTATAATAATTCAATTACATTTAATTCATAATTCAATGATTGAAAAAAACTGATAAATTCGATGAAAATTTGGAGAATTATGTTGAATTTTCATCCCATGTGTGTAATTTGATGAACCAAAGAAGTTTGACTGAACATTTTTTTTTTTTTGACAAGAAGTTTGATTGAACATTAAGTGAACCAAAGAACTTTGACTAAACATCAAAGAACTTCGAAGAGTTTTATTCCATTTTTATGAATTGACAACCAATCCAAGAAAACACTTTACTTAAGTAAGATAGATCACTTAGGCATCACCATATCACGATGAACACGTTGACTGTTGAGACGTAGCTACATATGCAATATGACCTCTCTCCAACATGCCACATTAATTAATAACCATATACTTCCACTTCCAACCTAGTCTTGCCCGCCCACAGCCATTTTTGTCTAATAGAATCTCCTTTTGTGGGATCTCACTCAACCTTCTCCTTTAATTTTGGGTCCTTTGTATTAAATAAAACCATCTTATGTCTACAATAAGTTTCGTTTACTTTTGTTCTTTCTTTCAATTTTTTTCCCCTATGTTGTTTTTGTTTTTAATTAGCTCAAATCAACCTGTCTTGTATTCTATTCTAAGTTTTAGTGTGCCATCATTCTGATGAAAACCCTAGTAAGAACTAGATGAATTAATGGATTAGTATACACATGGAAATGGAAAGTTTTAATACAAACCTTACCGCCTTCCACCGAATTGGTCGTGTTTTATAGCAACTAAAACATAAAACTTTTTTCTAACTCACCCTCAAAGTACCACAAACTCCTAACAGTAGCGATTGTCACAGCTCTCCTCTAAAGCAAAGCAAATAAATAACTGTCACTAAAAATTCACAACATTTCAAGCAAAAAATTTCAACCTTTCTCTCCACATCCATCAATCGTGAGGCAAAACAACACAGTAAACAGAGAAAACTGCGATTGGCATAGATCGAAGAATTCAATTGAAATCTGCTCCTACATCGACATCATCAAACCAACCAGTGGTTTAAATGGGGCACATTGATCAAACGAAATGGGAATAATAGGATATACTCACAGATTTAGAACACAACTAGTGACCGCCCGGCCCTTGTCGAGGCATTTCTCAGGGTTAGGGTCTTTCTTCTTGCAATTGATGAAAGCCAAGTTCTCCATTCTGCATTTTGTGGCGATGTGCTTCGACGACGCCATTAGCACCGAAGAAGTCGGGATCGGCTCGCCCAATTCATCGACAACACCGCTCGCCATTCTCCAAATTCCTGATTTCTCTGTTTCTCGCTCCGTTTCTGCAAGTAAAAGCTAGCAGCTAGGGCTTTAGAAGGTAAGGCTTCCTGACATCACCAGGGGCCATTTAGTCCTTTCAATAACCATAGCCTAAACTTAACTAGAAAAAAGAAGAAGCAACTAAACATACCACATATATTACTTTTTGCATATCATATTTACTTTTGGTATTTTAACCACTTTTTTTACCCCCAAACTTTCTAAACTAACCTCTTTATTTTTTTTTTTTTTTTAAAAACATTCATTTTTTCTTCTCCAACGAACCCTAAACCTCATTATCATTTTTCTTCCCTCGACCTACTCTCTCAGTTCTTCTTCTTCTTCTTCTTCTTCAATACTTGATCCATGGACCTTCTTCTTCATCGACGCCATCGTTCCCATATTTTTTGTCCAAAAACGAACTCTAACTCGAAGCATCTTCAAATCGAACTTTTTTTGTGATTTTTTTGGTGTGTGTTCTAGGTTTTAAATCAAAAAAATTATCATCGATTCAGGCCTGCGTGCGACCTATGCATTGGATTTGGTTGGACCCAACTGAATCTTATATTTTCAGGATTTTTCGAGAGTATGACCTCTCTGGTAAGTTATAACGGTGATCTAACTTGTTTGTTGGTGTTTTTCGTGGTTTTTCATACAACTTGTATGCCAACGCACCATCCACCCTTGTATTACTGCTTATCGGTGGCAAAGGGTACACCGACGCTCAAATGAGGTGAAAGGTACGTCAAAATGGGCTCATGTCGCTTTAAGGGCTATGAATGTATAATTACCACACAAATATCTTTAGAAAAAACTTAAAATATAAGGTTCTATAAGACACGACCGAATTTAATGTGTAGGTTAGGTTGGACAGTAATGAACCTTATACACAAGTTCAGTCTTGTCCCACCGAACCTCATATTTTTTGTTGTTTTTAAGGATATTCGTGTGGTAATTATACTGTCAAGACGCCCCTGACGTAGGCTGACGTCATGACCGGCACAATATACTATACACTGTACATACCCGTATACAGTATACAATACACTGTAAGCCTTCATGTACTCTCACAATTCATCCCAAACTTACATACTTTTTTTTTTTTTTTTATATACCACAAATCAAATCCAATCAACTAACTATATAGATGATCATTCCACTCACATTCATTTCATTCAGTCCACATAGTAAATTCCGAACTGATAAATACATTTCATCATCCCAAGCATTATATAAGATTACCACACAACCCATCTAGGTGATATTACATATATACAGTATATGATAAATATACATATTAAAATAACAAAAATATAATTTATTTCCTCCAAGCGTACATACACGTACCAGACGAAGGTTTACGTGATTATCACTCACGGAGTTTTCTTTTTCCCTTTGACTCAATACCTGAAATATTGGAGGAAATGAGGTGAGCAATCAACAGCTCAGTGAATATAGTTCTTGATATGACAATTATATGCATTTATAGAAATATGATATTTAAAATCATTTCAAACACTTATTCAAGGCATGCATCATTCAACAAATATATTGTACATGTCAACAACATAAATTGCATAATTTTCAATAACACAATGCACAATCTCCCTCCTCCGCAAGGCAAGAGAGCGGGTCTATCCCTTGTATGGCCGTACAAGGTAGACACAGCTTCTTATTACCCAATTTACAGTCATTTCAAGGATCGCAACCCTTGTTAGGACAGACCTATTGATAATGAGGACTCGCAAAACCTCATCTGGGTCTAATTCCTAACGAAATGACAATGAGGAATCGCAAAGCCTCATCATTAAAACCTCCACTTGCTAAAAATCAGTTTGCATGATCCGTAAAACTCAATGCATTATATATATAACTATAACATGCATACAATCAACATTTTATATGCGTATAATGTCATACAAAAACCAAATCAAGAAAACTATACTCACAGTGGTTACACGGGTTTTCTAAGCCAACCTCTAAAATCAAGCAACAATGTTGCTTCCTTAATGCCCTTAAGCTCTCAATTTAAATACTGAAATGACCATAGATTATCATGAGAATCATCATTTACCATATCGGTTGCTACTAAAACAGCAAATCACTTTTTACAGTACTATTTACTTTTTACTATTCACTTTTACTATTTACTATTCATTATTCACTATTCTTTTTTTACTATTTACTATTCACTATTTACTTTTACTATTCACTATTCACTATTTACATTTACTATTTACTATTTACTTCTACTATTCACTATTTACTATTTATTATTTACTATTCATTTTTACTATTTATCCGAAAGGTGTACATTGTATTAAAATTGTCAAATGGTTTCCAAAAATCATAAAATTGAATCCAATCACAGATTCAGGGTCCTGACAGTGCAGGGAGCGTTTTTCTACCTTCCTAGCGGGTTTTCATTCACGTTGGGGTCAAAACCCTAAGTTGTCAAAACGCCGCAAAACGGCTCCCACAGTCAAAATTACTCCGCCAGAAAGTTTACATCTAGCTTAAATATCAATTTTACAAAGAAAAGGAGTGAAAATCACTTACCGCAAGTCTCGATTTCGCGTGATTTCCGAGTTCTCCCTTCCGTTCTTCTTTCCTTCTTTCCTCTGTTTGTTCTTCCGTCTGCAACTTCTTCTTCTTCTTCCCTTAATTTCATTTTTGTTTTGTTTTTTTTTTTTTATTCTAGTTGCATCCCACTTGGATGCAACTAGAATATTTTATTTTTTTTATTTTTGTATTATTATTATTATTATTATTTATTTAAATTTATATATACAAATGATTCCATGCACCTGGACTCCCTTTATTAACTAACTCCTCCATCAAATTTCATTAAATTCATTCATTCAATCATAATCAAATCCACATTTTTATTAACCAACCCCATAAATTAATCAATTTAATTCAACTCCATCTCATAATTTTATTTATTTACTAATCATACACGCGTATATTTAGCGCATAAGTATAAAATATGTGTATTATACATCTTGATATACGCGTACTTCAATGTATGCATTGAATTAAAATTACGGGGTGTTACATATACATTCATGGCCCTTAAAGCGACATGAGCCTATTTCGACGTACTTTTTACCTCATTTGAGCGTCAGTGTATCGTTTGCCTCCGATAAGCAGTAATATAAGGGTTAACAGTGCGTTGGCATACAAGTTGCATCGAAAACCATAAAAAACGTCAACAAACAAGTTAGACCACCATCATAACTTACTAGAGGAGCTATCCCCTCGAAAATATCCAAAAATATAAGGTTCGGTAGGACCCTACCGAACCTGCTGTCATAGATTCGATTAGACTTGACCAAAAATTTATGTCATAGGTTCGGGCAGGCAAGCCCGAACCGATGTCGATTTTTTTCATTTAAAACCCCATAATACACACAAAAAACTCATCAAAGATTGCTAAACTTCATCTCAACTTGAATCATCCGCCATTATGCTTTCAAATAGTGTAAAGATCGAATGTTTTAATTGCTTGGAGGTTTCTACACATTTGAGAAAACTACTAAAAAATACTTCAAAAATAGTGGTAAAATCTTATAAAAAGTGTTTAGGGGAAGAAGGGTATGAAAATAGTTGTAGGAACATTAGAATGGAAGAATAGTTTAGAGTCTATGGGATAAAGACGAAGAGTTTAGGGTTTGTGGGATGAAAATGATGAATAGTATAAGGGTTTACGATGGGGTAAATTTAGTAAAGATAGGGTTAAGTTGAAATAAAATTAATTTGAGGGTAGTTTAGACAAATCATACAACGGTATCTTAGGGAAAAAAACATTTTTTTTAGGTGTGGTAGGAACATGAAACCTTGTGGTATGTTTAGTTACTCTAAAAACAAAAAAAACAAAAAAAAAGTATTTATATATTGAAATCAATTAAAGTATAATTTATTGAAAAATGTTTTAAAAACATACAAACATGTTTTATTAACATTGTCCCTAATAGTTTTTGGACCTCAAATCGTCTACTAACACGTAATTCTAAGACGATAGAACAACTATCAAGGACAACGTCAACAAAGTATATTTGTCAATTATGTTGATCAAACATTACTCTAATTTATTTTCATAAGAGTTTGAGCTCATTTCTTTGTTAACTACTAGTATTATCTTCATGTTTTATTAGTATGTTATTTTGGGATTACTGAATAATTACCTTATAAATGAGAAGTAATAAATATTCTTTAGTTCAAGGGTATATGGACCTCTCACGGGACATGACTAGTTTTACCAAAAAACAGAATGATAACCCCAAGTTGAGTTATTGCTGTTCAAAAAAAATAAAAAAAACGGAAGCTTCAATCAAAATGCTAGAAGCATTTTGACAACCCCTGTTGATCGATGAAGGTGATATGCAATGTAGTTGGCTGAATTTCACTGGTTATATGTTACGAAATTAATGCTGCAAGTGAATGGAGATAATGCATGCTCTCATAGGTCAGGACTGATACAAAATTCATCTGCTGCTGCTCGTATTTGTTGCTTATAAATCAGAAGCACCTGTATGAACCATCAAGTCATATAAATCCTAATTGTTATGGCGCCATAAGTAAATATAATAAGCATGCATGTTTTTTCTATTATACAATTTTCAGAATGAATATGCATAAACAAAGCTCAAGGTTTCATAAGCAAGCCTCCCGTTGCATTAAGGGGAAAGTCGTGAAAAAGGATCACCTATAAATGGGGTGTGCCCATAAAGGATCTATATTCATAACCTTTTTTTTTTTTTTGAACTTAAAAACTGGTAAGCAAATGTAGCAATATCGGCAAAACTCATTCTTATAATCAACTTACATCATGGGGTTGATCAGCTGATTCACACATTCTAGCTGATCAACACATTCTTGAGCATAATAGGAAAAGATCAAACCAATATTAGGCAACAAAACAACTCCATGATGAAATTTCAACAGAAATGACAATCTGCATAGGAGAGGGAAATATAGACTAGGTCCTCCATGAAACTACAATGGAAAATTGATGATCTGCTTAAATCTAGCTGCAATCGGGTACAACACAACCTTTACACATGCAAAATGCAAGTTGGACTAATTCTAATCCTCAATTATTTCAAATGATTACTCTTTTCAACTCAAACTTGGCGTCAAGCATTCAAGTCAAGAAATTGTAAAATCTACCTGATGTTCTTGAAGAAACTCAAACAGTATGAGTAGATGATCATCCAGATTCTTCCTCCCCTACCTGGCCATTGCTTTCTTGCCTTTGTACTCTCAATGATCTCAACTTTGATGAGGACCTTAGAGAATGTATCAGAGGAGCTTCCTCCTCTTCCTGCTCCTCGACATCATTATCAGATGCACTAATTGACTCCTCCTCACTTGAACCTTGTTCATCAATTAATTTCTTTCCTGGTAAATTATGCTGTTTACGGGGACGACCTTGACGCCTCCCAGAAGGCTTTTCCTTCTCAACTGAAATAATAACTTGTTAAATTCCTTTCTATAAAGTAAGACAAAGAAGAAGAAGAAGAAACCAACAATCCAGTGCATGATCTACTTTATTGAATAAACTAGTATGGATGAGTTGTTGTCATTAAGGGAAATAATGTCATAGTGGGAGACAAGTGACAAATGCATGGCAATCTGGGACCTGACATTTAAATTGTTCCCATGCCAATAATCATTTATTCATATACTATTCCATGTTTCCATATCTTCCATTACCAGGGTCCTCTCTGAGAAAAACAGAAGGCTCTATAGAATAGCTTTAACATTACAGAATATTCATGCAATGTGATGCTTATCCTTTCCCAAATAACGGATAGCTCATTAAAATTAAAAACAAAAGCCTCTATTTGTCTATAATTTTACAATTTTGAAAGGCTCTTTGATAGCTTTAAAAAATATCTTAAAACAGTATGAGAAATTGAGAATATTACATTAAAACAACTTTCACCTCTTCTTTTCTGACACACATTGATCACATGTAGACACTCTTATTTATCCTAATATCACACATATTTCTTTTGAAAATAAAAGAGCAAGTCAACTCAACTTTGGAGTATGAAACATCATTGAAGGTGGATTCATTATCTTTCTAGAATTTAATTCAAAAGTAACCTCGTAAAGTTTAGATCATAATCATAGGACATAAGCAGGCTATTCAAATTGTAAAACCTTAATTAGATAATAAAATATGCAATTGTATGTAAGTATATTATACATTTGTACAGTGTAATTTGTTTAATTTTATTGTCCAAGTGATGCCTAGGAACCACTGCATCAACATAGTGTAAACGGCAATTGCAACACAATAACACTTTGATAACACTAAATTATGTAAGATCCAAAAGATATGAATAACCACAACAGTCGAAAATTAAGGAACTCAATTCAAATTTGTCCCAATAGCTGAATAACACAATAGCAGTTCCAGTAATCCAACAGTTTGCTAAATGAAAATGGCAATCAAACATACCTTGAAGAACCTCATTCTTCGCATACTTTTCGCGCAAATGGTCAACAAATGTGTAATATGGACGCCAACCACTGGGATCTTCATCAGTGTTCACATTCTCCGTTCTTTTCTGGACCTCCTTCAGACTATTTGCAAGTTGACAAGTATTAAAGTGTGTTTTTGAATGAAAGTGGAATTCCTACAGATGAAGCTAAAGAGAGAGAGACTTTATCTTACATGTCTAGAACATCAGTAGTCGGAAGTTTAGATGCAAATTGAAGCATAGCTCCATCCAAGAAAGACAGCTGCCTTGGAGCATCTATAAAGGCAAATGAAATACCATCCTTCACAATCTTTAGAATGTCCAATCTATGCTTGTTTCGAGCAGCACCCACAAATGTTCCAGAGAGACGAGAAGCCAGATCCTTGCAATCTTGAAAAGATTTACTTGCCAAGGACTCATCATCACTTTTAGACAGATCAACAACATGCCGCTGGTAGGCCTGATCCAACCCAAAACAATGAATACTGTAAACATGATAACCAAAGAAGGAGATGTTCATGAACAGGATATACTGTTGATTCATTTTGAATATCCATCAAGACCAAGACAAAGATGGACTTTGACTTGTCTGCTTGCATCGGGCTTTCAGATGGATCCGCTGAGAACGGGAATGTCACAATTTTCTTTCAAATTCCTACTATTGATGTGGCAATATTCAGTTATAATATATTTTAGGTGCTAGGACTGCACTGAAGTGTATAACACCATGACATAACCATCGCCAAAAATGAGAAAAGTTCAATTATTGAATATAAATTTGAACCTCCAGCTCATGAGCGCTCTTCATGAAAAGTAAAGCTGCTAACATGACCATACCTAAGATATTTGCACCAAAGCCTAGATTTCTGGAATACCAACAAAATTATATCGTCAGCATAACACATGCCAAATGACCCTGAGCTATCTTCCTCTGAAGGATAGAATATGGGCAGCCGAGGAAATTGCCTGATCCCCCCCTCCCTCTTTACGGTTCATATCAAACTCGCCACCTATAAAGGGATGAAATAACCTTACCGTTTCCATATGGTCCCCTTTTGGACCCAAAAGGGCTACCCCCTACAAAAGACTAGAAGTTGCTAACAACCTTAGCTTGATACCAAATGTCTGCTCTCCCAACTTGGGGATTTCAAATGAATTGTTCAAGAATGAGAGAACATTCAATATAGAAAGCCAAGAAGAAATAACAGGGAGACTGTCCCTGAAATAAGGTTTAAAAAGGCATTAAAAAAGTACAGATTTATTATCCGTTATGATGTAGAAGAAAGATTATTAGATAATTGCTTTGCATAGAACTGATTAAACGTCACAATATTGTTTAGATAAATGGCCATAACTAATCAGCAGGATACAGATTGTAAGTCCTATTAAGCCAATAACCTATGTTTAAACCCATTAAGCTTGCAAAGCACTTCTACAAAGATGTTCAAGTTCAATAAACTAGCATCAAATTCAGCCAGAAGTAGCTCAAAGGACAGGTTAATTTAGAAACTGATAGCATTAAAGCAAATATGTTCAAGCAGTCAAGAGACAAGTTCTTGACATTTGAAATAACTTTTCTCCAGCCATACAAGATGGATAGCCCAAAGTCCAAGATCATACCCTTTTCAGTGCTTCCAGGAATATACCAGGAACCTCATCGCTGGCAGTCTTTCTCAGAACAGAAATCAGATGTTTGACAATCTCTGTGACACTTGTTCCATGCATCGCAAAATGCGAAATGATCTCTGGTCCAAGATAATCCTACACAACTTGAGTACCCATTGAGCCATTGGTTCAATGGATACTCAAGTTGCGAAATCTAACCTTATGAGGAAGAGGTTGCGAGTTCGAACTTGGGGGAGGCCCTCCCTGTGCTGTGGATTGTGCAGGGGGATAAATGATCTCGGTGTCCGGCGTCCTTGCGTGGCTTGGCTGGCCGAGATGGGACAATATTATGGATCCATAATGGCTAGGCGTTCGCCCCGAGGGGGTGCGCCCGCACCTGGATAGGGGGCACGCTGTGCAACCCAAGGTGTGACAAAAAGGCCTTATGTACATAAGGCCTTTTTGTCACGCCCCGGCCGCAGCCGCGAACGCGGGCGCACCACCACGACCTCAGCTTCCCTGTTTCTTTAAGAAGGTCTGTAATGTACTTCTGTTAAGAGATAAAGATTCCCTGTTTAGAGTGTGCCACTTCAATCCCTAGGAAATATTTCAATCTCCCTAGTTCCTTGATCTCAAATTCCTCGGTCAAACACCGCTTCAAATTTTGTCTCTCATTTTCATTGTTTCCTGTCATGATGATGTCATCAACATACACTAATAAAGCTGTAACTCCCCCTGAAGTCGAGTGCTTAATAAACAGAGTGTGATCTCCTTGGCTTTGTTTATATCCCATACTTGTCATTACTTTGGCAAACCGACCAAACCATGCCCTCGGAGATTGTTTAAGTCCATACAGGGCCTTCTTTAATTTGCACACTTTATTAGTAGTGCCAAATCCTGGAGGCACTTCCATATAGATTTCTTCTTCTAAATCCCCATGTAAAAATGCATTTTTTACATCAAATTGTTGCAGATCCCAGTCATAATTAGCTGTCAATGACAAAAGAAGTCTCACAGTATTCATTTTTGCAACTGGAGCAAATGTCTCTTGATAGTCCACACCATATGTCTGAGTATATCCTTTGGCTACCAATCTTGCCTTGTAGCGCTCTAGGGACCCATCTGCTTTGTATTTTACTGTATAAACTCATTTGCATCCAACAGGTTTCTTTCCTGGAGGCAAGTCTACCAACTCTCATGTTGTATTTTTCTCCAGGGCATCCATTTCCACATTCATAGCTTGTTTCCAGTTTGTATTAGATAAAGCCTCGGATAATGACGTAGGAGTCTGGATATTATTCAAGCTGGTAAAGAAACTCTTATGGGTTTGTGAGAACTTCTCAAAGGATACAACATGAGATAGTGGATACAAGGGATGTTTAGTGCATTCCCTTGTGCCCTTTCTAATGGCAATGGGAAGGTCATTGTCAGGTTCAGAGGCTAAAAGATCATTGTTAGTTTCAGGAACTAATGGAATTTGTAAGGAGGGTTCAGGATTTGTTACCTCATTCTCAGAGATTGGTTCAAATTCTTGAGCTTGCATCGGTTCAGGAGCTGCAGCTTTATTCCTTGAGTACACTTGTCCAGTCATCCGATCCTTAGGTTCGTCATTGGGTACAGGGGGTGTAGGAGATTCAGGTTTGGTTTGTTGGAGGGTAAAGGGGTCAAAAAGATCAAAAGGGTTATCAAGGGAGTTCCAATCCTTATCTTCCATGATGACATTCTCCCCCAGAAGAGGAGGAGCGAAAAAATAGGGCTCGAGTTCACAGAAAGTGACATCGGCTGAGACAAAGAGTTTCTTTGATGGCGGATGATAGCATTTATATCCCTTTTGAGTGGAAGAGTATCCGACAAAAACATGTTAAGAAAATAAAATAACGAACGACACAAGACGTAACGTGGTTCGGCTCTATGGCCTACATCCACAGGAGAAGAGAATGAATATTTATTCTTGTGTAATGTCTTAATGGAGGGACTCCATATATATAGACATACAGGGCTATGTACTTATAGCTACATTTACAATTTTAGTAACTGCTATATTCCTTAAAAGAAATAAATCCTTAAGGAAATGATTATGTACAGGAAACAAATCTATACAAGAAATAAATTTGTATAGGAAACAAATCTCAACGAATACTAGTCCATATTTTGCTCATTTTAGATGCTTCTTCATTTTACGGATGTTGGTTTTTTGTTTTTAAATTGTTGTAGATTTTTCTTAATTGTTGTAGATTTTTCTTAATTGTTATGTTTTTTCCTTTTTTTCTTTTTTTAAGAAAAGGTGAGGCTTACACCAACATTACACCTTACACTCTTTTAGACCTTGCCCAGGAGATGCTCTAGGGTAAAAAAAACTCAATCTTTGTTAATGATGGCAATTACAGGAACAGACAACTCTTTCCCAGCAAATTCATTCCCTAGATAATAATGGCAAATTGGCAATTACAGGAACAGACGACTCTTTTTCAGCAGATTCATTCCCTCTGCCCCAAAAAAATTATTCATCACCTATTATCATCAAATCGCAAGTGTGATGTGATCATCTCCTGAATGAAATTAAAGTAATGATAGTCTTACGCTCGTACATAAGTGATATGGGTCAACATGGCATATAATATACTGTCATACACAATCACACTGCTGATATATAATAGAGATATGACTGTGAAAATGCGTTAACTTAGACAATGATATAAAAGTATGAACAGAACAAATAACCTGAAATGGTGAGCTGTTGTTCACAAAGTTTCCAAAACTTTTGAAGAACAGACATTTCAGGACAAAATCCTAACTTTTCCAGCTTTGTTGAGGAGAAATTCGACTTTCTGAACAAGCACCATGTTTCAGCAAGTATTGTGGAGACCTTGCACAGAGAATAAAAATAGATGAAATTGAGGTAATTTCGGAATAATTAAACACACAATAGCTTAAGACTTCCTATTAAACAAAATATTATCTATCAAGACGCGTCATTTTTTTTCAGCTAAGCTAAGCAGCAATCAGTTAAAGGGTGCTTACCCTGAAACCAAGCAAATTTCCATTATTAACATCTTCCCGAGCTCCACAAAGGGTGTCTAAGAAGTACTCAAGTTGCTCTAGCAAGGTATTGCGTTTAGACAAAAGGGAAGATAAAGATGCTTCAGAAATACTTTCTTCATTTATTATAGATTGAAAACTCCAAGCCACGTGCAAATACATGTTGAGAAGCAGAAAACTTGCAACCTGGAAAAGCGCAAACAGCAAAATTAAGCAAAGCACAGAAAAAGAAACAATGAAGCCATAGCATATCTATTATGGACATTAGCTAACCTCATCATCCATATTTTTGTAACTAGCAAGAATGCTCACTATGTCTTCATACAAGTTATCAAAGGATACAGACTTAGTCAATTGAAGTTCATATAACCGTTTCAAATTTACAAGAAGAGAGTAATCATCATCACCCCCCTGCAATTTAAAATATGTTAATTGCAATCCAATTGCTGACAATCCAAAAAAAAAGGAATCAAATACTTAAGAGAAATACCACAACTTGTTTCATCGCAGATTTAAATTTCAGTGTGAGCTCATCCTCAAGCTCCTTCAGCTTATTTTTTGAAAAATCTTGCAGTTCTCCTTGACTCTCATTGGAACAAAATACAATAGCTTTCACACAAGACCTCAATGGATCCTTTTCACCATGCTTGAAAAATGCATCTTTAATGAACTGAAGAACAGCTTTAAAATTCTGCAAGAGCAAGCCAATAAAGTTCTAAGCTTCTGACTCAAGTTTTCATCCTTGACAAACCACATTTACAGGCAAGAAATTGTGGGACCCACCGGTTCTTGTCTCTTCAGTGAATAAAGCTCTAGTTTCAGATATATAATAATCTCTACCAAGGATGGCACTTTTTCTTTGTCAGAGATGAATTTACGTAAGAGCTGAGGATAGTTCTTCATCATAGCAACAGTTATGTCCCGCTTGTTATTTTCTAGTGCTTCCTGACAAATGACATATAATAAAATTATACATACTCGTACACAAAACATGAGGAACCATACATGCACACCGAAAAAGTCACATGTATGGTCTAATGATGTGCGACTTGGAATGAACAAGAAGCACTTTAGTGTAGGACTGAAGTAGCTGATTACTTCTTTTTTTTTTTAAACCTCTAATTACTAATACTTGGGCAGTTGGGTTTGTAGTCATTGAGCAATTGAATGATTGTCATTTGCAAGTTATTTTAGAATTTTATAGTTACAAGAATTTTGTCAAGGTGTTAAAGCAATACATAGGCGATTCAACTTGCTTAGGCAAGCAACGGCTATGCATTGCCTACGCATGACCTAGGCTATAAAAGTTAAATAAATTTCAGAAATAGACCTGATATTTTGTATATAATCTTAGAAATTTAAAGATTTCGGAACTTACAGAATTTAGATGTCCTACGCAAAATTTTTAAAATTTTATAATCCAAACTAAAAAACTTAAAAGAATAACAATTATCATCTTCAAAATTGTTGATTTCTAAGATAAACAAGTTCTCTGATCCTGATAAATCCACAATTTAGAAAAGAAGAGAATAATGGAAGAAAATGTTGCAATATCCTTTTATACCTCTTTAAGAGATTTTTACAAATAACTCTCAAGTACTTTTCTAAAAAATTAGAGAAAAACCCTACTATCTACTAAGAGAACCACCTAGATAGTTTGAGGTGAAATTTCCTCGGTAGTGGCTGCCTACGCAACTCAGTGTCAACAGTATTTTACGATGGAGCATAATCAATTATCAATCGAAAAGGCTATACATTCCAGCATGACATTTCATTGACAAAAGGCAATGTACAAATTGAGCTGCAATGTACCAACAAGACTAATGTTAGCAAGATTGTAACCTTTGCTTAATTTTTATATTCAATAAACAGGTATAGATATCACTTCATGCAACATGAGTACACCAAAAGGGGAGCCTTGGCGCAACGGCAAGAGTTGCTGCCATGTAATCATGTTCACGGGTTCAAGTCGTGGAAACAACCTTTTGCAAAGCAAGGTAAAGCTACATATAATAGACCTAAATGTGGTCTGACACTTACCCAGGACCCCGCATAGGTAAGAGCTTTGTGCATTGGGGCCTCAACGTGAGTACACCAAACTTACAAGAATTAGATCTCAGGAAACCTACAACTATCAACGTTTACATGAACTGAAGTGTGAGGGGAACTAAGGTAGTAATTACCTTTTGAGCTTTGTTGTAGTATACTTTTCGATTATCAGTAGCAGGCACAATCCTCTCTCCAACTGCCTTTCTCACAGATGCATAAAGCAGTCGAACCAAGTTTGTGGCATCCACATCAGTGAGCTCAATTAGCGGATTCTCATCCAAGAGCATGGAGAGGATACACTTCCAATCCTGAAAGATAGCATGATTCACTTTGAAGAAACAAAAATCATATTTACAACATAAAAATAGTAAAAATGAAAAAAGAATGCTTCCATTGTTTTTATCTCACTTCTTTTCTGCCTACTAGTGTTGATATCCAATTTCCTTCTAAAAGGAAAACACAATAATTTTAACTAACCCCTAACCAAAATGTAATAAGCCAACAGCAAGCAACATTGACATACTTTCATGGCCTTCATGTAGTCCCAGACATCATCGATTACATAATTACAAAGAATAGGATCAGTTGAAAACTCTCTCAGTATCTGCAACATTCTTCCATGATGAACCTCAGAAGAATCATCATCATCCCCTGGATACAGATATGGCATCCTAAAAGTGAGTGTGGTTAATGATTTAAGAATGGCACAACATAATGACAGTGTAGCTATTCATAAATTATTACCTTTAAACCCTGCTCGGGAGCTGCTAAATTTTTGAGCAATCAGGTGATCATACACTAGCTCTCCTATGGCATGCCTGATCTCTGGAGGTTCATCAATCAGTAAATCATATAATGGACCTAAATCGTCATCAGATAGGAGCTGGTGTCTGCAAAGAACCACAAAGCCATTAAAACCACACAAACCAACAAGAAAAACACATAGAATGGAGGGGGGGGAGAGGAAGTGGAAAGAATTGCTCTAAAATTAAAGATAAGAAAGTACCTTAATAGTTGTTTTAGAAGGCCTATGGCAGACACCGCCACAGAAACATCAATATCATCAGCAAGCTCAATCATTCGGTTAGAGAATCTTTCAGTGAATAGCCCAAGAGATGGCACATTATCATCCACCTCATAGAGATTTTGTAAGGCAATGATTGAACTTTATCTTACACCACACTCTAGAGACAATCAGAATAAAAAGATCTCAGGTTGACAAAAGATGAACACAACAACCAAATTTACTAATAAACTCACTTAGGGAAATAAAATACTTTGGCATTTAGCGTCCATCCAAGGTACTTTAAGTATAAATCCTGCAAGAACAGTGAGGGGTACAAAAGAATCCAAACACCTAGAGACTGAATGGATGGCATTCGAATATTAGGATCAATATCTCGGTACCGATGCACAAACAACCTTAGAAGTCCAAAAAAAATGAATAGTTAGGAAAAATTAATAGTAGCCAATATCTTATTAGAAGTCAGTTTACAAAAGAAGACTATCCTGACCCCGTAAATAATTTCCGCATCATATCCTCCATCACAGTTATCTTTTCATGAGTCATTGACAATCTTTTGTTAAGTGATTCCACACGAGGCCCTTCATTTCTTTTCTTCTTTTCAGCATTTAGTTGTCTCTGAGTGGTTTCTCTCTGTGAACCAAGTGTTTTAGTGACAGTTATGAAAGATGTGACAAGCTGTAGGCCCACCAATGAAGCAACCTGACGATAGACTCTCGGAGGAGAGCTTTAGCATATACAGAAAGATAGAATTCAACCCCAAGAACAACATTACAAGTCATAAAACATTTAAAATCAATGACAGGCGAAAAACAGTTGAACCTACCAATTCACTCGATATTCATCCAACTCCAATGAAACTACGTCAGAGTATCCATTCACTCGATATTCATCCAACTCCAATTCCACTTTCCGCAATTGGGTGCAAAAGCCTTCCGTTTTGGTTACACATTTGTGCGAATAAAATGCTTAGCTAATACCTAACCAAAAAAACCCTTTCTTCTTCCAATTTGTCTATCTTGCCATTCACTAAATTCTATTTGTGTTCTTTCATATTTTTTTATATTTTTTTCTTTTTATGTGATTCTAATTGATTTTGTTATTTAATTTTATTCCCTTCTCATCGATGGACTCCATATACGAAGGAGTGCAGTTCATTCAATAATTCCTACCTCTATATCTATCTCCAAGATGTCTGGATTTATGCCCTAGATTTTTCCAAAAATTCTGAAAACACCAAAGCTTAATCAATACGCGTATCCTATAAATTATGAAACATCCAATCTACTCCAGAACTCCAGGACTACCATTGCTACTAACTATAAACTCATTCACCAAGAAACGTCTAGTTACCAAAATATAAGTAACATCGATTTGCTATATATCAGTAAAGCTTAATTCACGAGACTCTTTTAAGTCACAGATTGACCTGAACTTCCCCAATTTTACTTTTTTTTTCCACACACAGATAAGTAAGAAAGAACGTATCTAACAGTTCAACGCCATTCTTTAGCATACCAATTAAGCTCTGCTCAGCTTTAGTCGTCGCCGCCACCGCTGCCCCATGCGAAGCTCGCTTCCTCTTAGCTCTCCGACCAACCTCCTCAAAATCATCCACCGATCTATCACCTGCTTCCTCTTCCTGGCTTTGCTCGCTCGGACCGACGACCTTGTCGGACTTGTCTTCGCCGCCGTCCTGCTTGCTTCCCTCGCTCCTCGCCGAAACCCTAGTCCGTTTCTAATCAACACAGAGATGTTTAAAAAAAAAAACAGCAAAATTAGGTCAAAACATTTTATTTAACAAAAAAAAGGCATTTTAGAGAATAAATTAAGAGAAAAGGAGAGAAGTGAGATGATCGAATTGGCGAAAAATCGAGTGTTTCGATGGTTACATTTGAGTTCTCCATGCCCTAATTTGTTCGGTAAGAAGCAGATTTTGCCCTAGCTATGGAAAATGGAGAATTGAAATGAACAGTGTAATCGTGAAATGAAGAAGCGATTTCCCGCCCTATTAGAGTAAATGAAGAAGAAGAAGTAGAATTGGAAGCGTGTAAGTGTCGATGTCGATGGCTTCCACTTCACGATAACTTCGGTTCGGTGCTTCTGCTTCCCGCCAATGGAGAAATATGCCTGCGGATCCTCTGTTAAGCGAAGGATAGGAATTTCTCTGACAATCAGTCCACACATGCCCAAAAAATTAAATAAAATAAAAATATACAAATTATTCAAAACATTGCAATTTCATCTCGTACAAAAAAGAATTATTGTATTTTACACGTATATTAAAATTTTATATAACATAGAAAAATACTTTAAAAATATAATTTTTAAACACGTTTTGTTGACACTGTCTTTCAAAGGTTTTGAATTATCTTGAATCATGCATTAATACGTAATACGAGACAATCTAACAACTTTTAAAGATAATATTAACAAAATATGTTAAAAAAATATTATTTCATAATACATATATTTTCAAGAAAAATGTTAAATATATATTATGCATTAAGACAATAGCAGACTTTGGCTTCCAGCAACCATTAAATGCAAGGAACTTTTTCATCGTATTGCGTAATTTTTCTAATATCCCATGAACGTTGAATGTTAAAGTTGAGTTTTATGTTGGTAATAACCAATGTTACAATAACATTAATCTATTCATAATGTAAAACTAACCAAAAAATATACTTCAAAATTTAAAAATACAAATAGACCAACTTGAAAGTATATGTGATAAACCAACGAGCGAGACTCAGTAAAAGTGGTCTGAGTTTCAAAGTCATATTTATGTAAAAGTTTCAGAGTTCAATTATTGAAGGCGCCCTCATTGGAAGAAATTTACTATTCTACTCTCGCCTCAAAGAGAAACTAGTCTCGTATTGGAAGGGTGGACAACCATCGCACTTAAAATATAATTTGTAATTTTTTTTTCTGTATTGTGGGTAATTAACTTGGTTTGATGTGATTTTAATTATGTGTATATGATTTAATGTTCGCATTTATAATAACCAAAATGTATTTGCAATAAGGTACACTTTTTTCTAAGGCGTCTCATTCTTTTTGATTTTTTTGAAAAGTTGCTTATTCGTTCTTTAAAATAATATATACAATAATGATAAATGATAAATTTACGTGCAGTTTAATTAGTTTGATCATTCAACTTAACAAATAGCAATAGCAATTTTTCTTCTAAGAGTGGAGCCCCGTTGTGGTTTTGGGAAGCAGCAAAGCTGCTCTTCTCTTTCTCTCGCCGGAACCCTAGCTGAAATCGAGAGCTCCGGCGTCATCGCTTGCCTTCGCGCCGAGAGGTCGCTCATCTTTCTTTGTTTTTGTTTTTGTTTTTGTCGTTGTTTCCTTTTGTTTATGCTTAATAAGCTTTCAAGTTAGTCAAAATCTGAATTGTTGTAGAAATTGAGAGCTTAAGTTGCCTACGATTAGTTGGAAAAGAGAAGATACGAGTGCATCCGCCGTGATTTTTATGAGAACTTGAGGATTTTAGCTGATTTCAGCTGTGATTTTTATGTGAGTGAGACTCGATCTCCTTCTCTCGCAAGTCCGACCAATTGTTGTTCTCTATGGATCTGTAAGTACATCTCGTTCTCTCTGATCTCGCGCGTCCGACAGATCTGATTTGGTGTTCTCTATTTCGTTGTGCCAAATCGCTGAACTCATTCTCTCACGAGTCTGACCGCGATCTCAGAGCACATCTCACTCGATCTCAGAACTTGTTCTCTCGCCAGGCGACGCTGCTTCGATCCTCTTCGCTCTCTCCTTTGTCGCAGGGATGGTTTCACCTCCAAGTCGCTCTCAACAGGAAACTGATTTGCTTGAACGAAGTAACAAAAAAGTTAAGATGAATGTGGATGGAGTGGAACCGGATTTGTCGCCGATGGCAGACGTAAATATGGTGGAGGAGACTCAGGCATGCAAGGAGAATGCTGAGGGGAATGGGATGTTCGCCCCCTTGCCAACATTTAGAGACAAACTTTTGGGCTATACGGGACGGATGGATGATGGTGAGACGTCCGATGAGGATTGGACCTCAGATGATGAAGGAGAGATGGGGGCTGAGGAGTCCGAGTTCGAGTGTCCAGTCATTCACATATCCAAGGCGGAGAAGAGGCGCTTACGTCGCCCATGGAGACAGACACTTATTATCAAATTGTTGGGCAGAACAATTGGATTTACATTCCTGCTACGTAAGATTAAGGCCTTATGGCGTCCGAAGGCTCCTATTGAATTAGTTGCTATTGATCAAGACTATTTTCTTGTCAAGTTTGCCTCCAAGGAGGATTATGAGTATGCAAAATTTGAGGGCCCATGGATGATCTTTGATCATTATCTGACAGTGCGGCAATGGCATCCTAATTTTGACCCGGGGCAGGTGAACATGGATAGATTGTTGGTGTGGGTGCGAATCCCTTGTCTCCCAATTGAATACTATGACTATGATTTCCTCATGAAAGTAGGGGCGCGTATTGGTCGTCCGGTGAAGATTGATGATGCAACAAGCACCGTCTCTAGGGGGAAGTTCGCGCGTATATGTGTGGAGGTAGATATAACCAAGCCACTTCTATCTAAATTCACTTTGCGACGTCGGGTTCGACGGATTGAATACGAGGGGATCCATTTAATTTGCTTTGATTGTGGATGTTATGGGCATCGGAAAGATGCGTGTCCAAAGAAAGAGGGCCAAGAGACGCCTCATCACGGTGGACCGGCGGATGTGCTGGCCGGAGATGTTAGAGATGTGGTCGGAGTTCAACCTAGGCCGGTTGAGCCTCCGGTGAATCAGGAAATAACCGAAAGTTATGGGTCATGGATGTTGGCTTCTAGAAGATCTCGTAGAGGTATGACCAAAACTGAAAATGGAAATAGTGGGAGAGCTGGACGTGATCCTCGGGATATGCCACTGTTTGGTGCTAAACAAAATGCTAGTTTTCAGCAACATATTTCTCGGTATGCGGCATTAGCGGTTGAGGATAATCCTGAGGAAAATATTGATAGTGATCAACGAGATGGGCCGCATCTTGATAAGGATATTGGCGTGCACATGGGCTCAGGGATATCACTTAATGAATATGCCAAGAGTAAAGGGAGAAGGCCCAATGTGCAAATAAATACTAAGGAAGTGGATAATGGCCCAAGCTCTCAAGTGGCTGTCGAGACCAGCAATGCGGTTCGAACAAAGAAGAATTTACTGACACGTGACATCACTTCTATCTCTGCTCAGTCCAAGCAAGCTGCCGCTGCGGAGGAACATATTGTGGTGCGTGGGTCCAATAGAGGTCAGCTGATTTCTCGATCGGTGGTCTCCCATCCCCAGCATCAGGCTGAGAACATGGAGGGTATTCATCCTACAATTAATTTGATACCAGAACATCATCAAGATCCTCCTATTGTGGTAGAATCTGGGCATGTTCCTGCTATTGGTAGGCGGGAACTTGGTGGAACACAAGCTAATCTGGTGGGGGTACATAACGAAGCTCCTAGTGACAAGGATGAATCGCTTGGGAGGATGGATATTGTTGATGGAGGGTTCTCCTCTTAAAGCCGTGTTTTGTCAATTCTTTGGTCTTCGGTAGGGGTGGGTAGCCTATTTTATCTTATTTTTATGGATTTTATGATCTGGAATTGTCAAGGGGCGGCTTCGAAGGAGTTTCACTGTTCCCTGAAAGACCTGCTTAAGATGCATAAACCAGGCATATTGGGGTTGTTAGAGCCCAAAGTGAGTGGATCTCAGGTAGATTTTCTCTGTAAAAAGCTAGGTTTTGATGAATGGGTTCGGGTAGAATCATTGGGTTTCAGTGGTGGTATTTGGGTGTTCTGGCATAGTTCTTGTCAAATAAATATTATTGCTACTCATCCCCAGTTTATCCATATGAGGGTTCGGGATAGTAGTATGCATCAATGGTTGTTAACTGTTGTTTATGGTAGTCCTACAGCCAACTTGAAGAAGCTGTTATGGAGGGATCTTAATAAGAATGTTTTTGATATGAGTGAGCCTTGGATTATTGCGGGGGATTTTAATGCGGTGGTATGTTCCGAAGAGGTTAGTAGTGGGAATGCTGTGGTTCATCATGGCAGCTCTGGTTTTGGGGATTGGATTTTTTATCATGATTTGCTGGACATGGGATTTTCCGGACAAGCCTATACTTGGAGTAGGGGTATAGGGGATCAGTTTAAGGGAGCTCGCCTGGATAGAGTTTTATGTAATTTAGCTTGGAGGCATATGTTTGAGGATGCTAGAGTGATTCACCTTCCTAGACATCACTCCGACCATGTTCCTATCTTGGTTCGTTTAAAGGGTTCAAGTGCCACTGTGAGGCCAACGCAGTTTAAATTTCAGGCAGCTTGGCTGACTCATCCGGGATTTTACAATGTCATTAAGGAGAATTGGAGTCGTGACCGATCTTTGGATACAAATAATCGGCACATAGCCTCGGTTCTTACTTCATGGAATAGTACCGAGTTTGGGAGTATTCCTAGGAGGAAGAAGAGGCTCTGGGCGAGACTTGCAGGCATTCAACGTGTCTTATCTAAACATCCTACACACCGTATTCATCTTTTGGAGTCTAAGCTTAAGAAGGAGCTGGACCTTGTTCTGTATCAAGAAGAACTTTCGTGGTTTCAGAAATCTAGAGCCGACTGGATCCTTTCGGGTGACCGCAATACCAAGTTCTATCACGCTACTACAGTCATTCGTCGGAGTAGGAATGTCATTGAGAGGTTAAAAGGTGCCGATGGAAATTGGGTTTCAGATTCAGCCCAGTTGAAGCATCTAATTCAAGTTTTTTATACCAGGTTATTTTCAAAAGAACCTTGCGGGGATATGTCTGATTTTCCTAAAGGGGGTTTTCCAATTCTAGATGGTGCTGTCATGGCAAGGATTCATCAGCCCTTTGAGATTGAAGAGATTCGTCAGGCTTTATTTGATATGGCTCCCTTCAAAGCGCCAGGCCCGGATGGTATTCATGCAGGTTTTTATCAACGCCTCTGGCCTACAGTGGGGCCTTCGGTCTACAAGCTTGTTCAAGACTTTTGGGTGTCAGGAAAGCTTCCAGATGGGACCAATGATACTCTGTTGGTATTAGTACCGAAGGTTCAGCATCTTGAATTATTGACCCAGCTTAGACCTATAAGTCTCTGCAACGTGGGCTATAAAGTGATTACAAAAGCTATGACAAATAGGCCAAAGTTGATCCTCCCTAGTCTTGTTTCTCCCAACCAAAGCAGCTTTGTTCCTGGTCGCCAAATTACAGATAATGTCATTGTGTATCAAGAAGTCCTTCATTCAATGAGAACTAAGAAGAGTGGTGTATCTCATATGGCAATTAAGATTGATCTTGAAAAGGCCTATGATCGATTATCTTGGGATTTTATTGAAGACTCGTTGAAGGAGATTGGTCTTGGTGATGGGTGGATCCGAAATGTGATGCATTGTGTTTCTTCCTCTAGGATGTCGATTGTCTGGAATGGGGATCTTTTGGATTGTTTCTCTCCGGAGCGCGGAGTTCGGCAAGGGGATGCAATTTCGCCTTATCTTTTTGTTCTGTGTATTGAAAGATTGGGTCATTTGATTAATGGGGCAGTGGAGCGAAAGGAATGGAAACCCATACAGCTTTCTCGTAATGGTCCTTCTATCTCCCACCTTTTCTTTGCAGATGATATGGTTTTGTTTGCGGAAGCATCTACAGAGCAGATAAAGGTTATTATGAAGTGCCTGGATTTATTTTGTGCGTGCTCGGGCCAAAGAGTTAACTACCAGAAATCTCATATATTTGTATCTCACAATGTGGAGCTTGCGGTGGCCCAAGACATATCTATTATTTCTGGTATTCCCCTTACGGACAACTTGGGTCGGTATCTTGGTACTCCCTCCATTCATGGGAGGGTCCGACCTGCTGACTTTCAGTACATCATTGAGAGAGTGACTACTCGATTGGAGGGGTGGAAGACAAACTTCCTGTCCTTTGCGGGTAGATTGGTTCTAGTTAAATCGGTGCTTAACTCTATTCCCATGTACATCATGCAGACTATGGTGTTACCCATAGGGGTGTGTAATACCATTGATAAATTAGTTCGACGTTTTCTATGGGGAGGGTCTAATGAGAAGCAGGGCGTCAACCTCATTAAGTGGGAAATCATCATCAAACCTATGGAAGACGGTGGTCTTGGCATTAAGAGTATGGCTTATATGAACTTGGCTTTTTTGGCCAAATTGGGATGAAGACTAATTACAGATAAGAATAGCTTTTGGGCCAGAGTTGTTTCCATGAAGTATCTGCATCGGGAAGCTACTATTGATAGGTTGCAGCCTAAGAATGAGGCTTCCAATGCGTGGCGGGGCATTGTTAAAGCCTCGCCTATTTTACGTAGCGGAGTGCGGGCTCTAGTTCGTAATGGTAAGGACACTCTTTTTTGGCTTGATACATGGGTAGGTGAGGTGGCCTTAATCAATACGAAAATGCGGGATTTGAGCTTGGTGGAGATGTATAGGCCTGTCTCAAGCTATTGGGTGAAGGGTTTAGGGTGGGACTAGAATGCTCTATCAGGTTTACTCCCTTTTGAGGTTGAAAATAAACTTGCTGCTGTGCTCTTATGGGATGAGGAGGAGGTTGCGGATGGCATATGTTGGGGAGCTTCTAAGAGTGGCATATTAACGGTGACCTCTGCTTATATTATTTCTACTGGAACTCTTATGGAAGATCCTACTTCCCTTTGGAGGATGATTTGGAAGCTTAAAGTTCCTCAAAGATGCAAGACTTTCTTGTGGATGGTTGCGTATCGAAAGATCATGTGCAATGCTGAGCGGATGAAAAGGGGTTTCACCATGGCATCTGACTGTATTGAATGTGTGGGATGTATCGAGGATGTTGATCATATTTTTCGAAATTGCTCTAGAGCCGTGCAATTATGGAAGCGTCTATTGCAGCCAGTTGAGTATCATCTTCAGAGAATTTGGATTTCCAAAGCTGGCTTGCTCATAATCTTGCTGGCGTTAATGATTGTAATGTTGACTATGACTGGGCTTCCTACTTTACAGTTGCCGTGTGGGCTCTTTGGAAATGGATGAATGATTTAGCTTTTCGTAATCTTCGTTTTCACTTCGAGTATAGCATGGCTTGGCTTAAAGGGAAAGTGGCTGAAATCATTCATGCTTTTCGAGCCAAAGTGGCGGTCCATGGTGCTGGACTGATAGAGAGGGTGAAGATGGTAGGCTGGTGTGCTCCCAACCATGGTTGGACTAAGCTTAATACTGATGGATGTCTTAAGAAGGCTTCATCGCGAGCAGGGGGTGGCGGTCTTCTCCGTGACTATCGTGGTATGTGGTTGAGGGGGTTTGTGGCTAATATTGGTTCTTGTACTGCAACTGAAGCTGAATTATGGGCTGCTGTTCATGGCTTACGTCTTGCTTGGGAGGAGGGTCATCGTTCTATAGTTTTCGAAACAGACTCGGCTACGGTGGCTGGTTGGTTAAAAGGCAACAGTATGCCGCACCTTAGCCTTTCCAACTTGGTAAATGAGTGTAGAAGACTCCTTCAGAGAGATTGGATAGTTCAAGTTGAGCACATTTACAGAGAATGTAATAGAGCAGCAGACTATTTGGCTACTGAGGCTTTGAAGTTCAATCGGGGAGTGTGTATCTTGTCTTCCCCTCCCCGTGGGTTATTCAATATTTTGAGGAAAGATGCAACTGGAGTTACTTGGCCTAGGAGAGTTCAAGATGTAGTGTGCTAGTTATTCTTGCTGGGTGTTCCCTCTTTACCTTTCCAAAAAAAACAAATAGCAATAGCACCATTAAAAATTTGTGTAATGTTTGGTTCGATGCATAATATAGTAAGCTTATAAGTTAAAGGTTTTGATATTTAGAAAGTACCCTAAAAGCTGGGTTTTCCCTAAATAAAATTAACTGATTTTTATTGAGAATTTGCACGCTAGTCTATAGATATATTATTTATTATTTAATAATAACTGAGTCCTTTTGACTTTTGATCGAATTAAAGTATTAAAGTATTATACACTTTTTAGCAATTTCTCAATTTTTAAAATTTTCACCATTTTTTTAGGAGACATTAAATTTTCACCATTGAAGGATCATTAAACATTTTCTTTTTTTGTTTTTACTAGTCAAAACGGGCAATTTATTTTTTTATCAAACTAATACAAGATCAGAGCAAACTGGTACCAAGATCAGGATAAAAAACCCCAATAGAGCCAAATAGCAACACAACGACGATAGTGAAGGCCATTAACAAATAAATAAAATAAAATTATTATATGTTAAAAATGAGATCTACAAAACCTAAATATATATTTAGGCCTAGTTTGATTAGTGAAAAAATTATTATTTTTTTGAGAATATATATAATCTTTTTTAAGAAAATAGAAAAAATTTGCATTTGATTATTAATATTTTATCAAGAAAGAATTTCTCAATCCTTTTGTTTTCTCACCAAAATTTTCTCAGGCCTCTATTTTTTTATGAAACTTCTCATTATCTATTTATTTTATATGATAATAATATAAAAAAATATTTTCACATGTACAATTAAACAACCATGAATTATTTTTTAAAAAAAAAAATTTGAAAATTTATTTCTCGAGAAAACTGATACAAGATCAGAGCAAACTGGTACCAAGATCAGGACAAAAAACCCCAATAGAGCCAAATAACAACACAACGACGATGGTGAAGACCATTAACAAATAAATAAAATAAAATTATTATACGTTAAAAATGAGATCTATAAAACCTAAATATATATTTAGGCCTAGTTTGATTAGTAAAAAAATTATTATTTTTTTGAGAATATATATAATTTTTTTAAGAAAATAGAAAAAATTTGCATTTGATTATCAATATTTTATCAAGAAAGAATTTCTCAATCCTTTTGTTTTCTCACCAAAATTTTCTCACGCCTCTAATTTTTTATAAAATTTCTCATTATCTATTTTTTATATAATAATAATATAAAAAAATATTTTCACATGTACAATTAAATAACCATGAATTATTTAAAAAAAAAAAATTTTGAAAATTTATTTCTCGAGAAAATTCTGTTTTTTTAGAAAACTTTTTTTACCTACCAAACAGGGTCTTACGTTGTTTGCAATAAACATGAAAAGGGAAAATGAAGCTTTATGTTTTTTTTTTTAAATAAATATAGATGTTAGTTATAAGGGTTCACATAATTTTAATCATCAACTTCAAGGGCTCATAATGCTGTCAACATATTCATATGCACTAAGTTCTGGCTTCAAATATATATATATGGCGAACAATAAATTGACTGCAGCAGTCACAAAAAAAAAAAATTGTAACTGCTGCTAAGGTGACATACACTCAATTTAACATTCTCACACACAGAAATATATATATATATATATGCACTGAGTTGTAACTCCATGTGATTTCTGTTGCATCTTGTCTATTATCTGATAAAATACAATGCCAATCTTTTAACAGACACGTCATCTTTTGCTTCCTATTTTTATCATTTTTATCCCTACTCTTCTTTTTATGTTACATCCCTGTCACATAATCTTCTCTTACTACATGTAAAATAAAAATAAAATATTGTTTTATTAATTAAAAAATAATTAAAATACGATGGTATAATAATTAACTTGCAACAAGGGTATATGATTGACATCACTTGATTCACTTGGATACCCCTCAAATATATTTGTATTTTTTTTAAAGGAAATATATCTGTCCTCATTTGCTCCTTAAATTATCATCCAATTATATAGTTGGCATGTCCTTTTTTATATGGGGTTGTTGGGAGAATAGTCCTCAGATGCAGAATTATACAGGCAAAATGAGAAAATTGTAAAAAAATAAAAGTTACAAAAAATTTTACGCGATAAAATTTTCAATCCTAGACAAACATCTACATACAAGATGCACAGAAATTATTATGATAAATAAGTTATAACCCTATTTCTATACTTAAAAACTAGCTTTCTCTCTTTTAAATTACAAAAAAACTAAAGAGCAAAAAAAAATGAAATGGGATGGGTTGGATTGAAGAAAAAAGAATGATCTTGTTTATAGGCACCATTAAACTATTTTTAAAATAAACAACTATTGCCTCTTACTGAGTTATAAAGGAAGTCACGATTCACTTAAAAGCAAAATTTACCTTTTAACGACGTATAAATAAAATCAGCAACCTCACAATGTTTTATTATTTTATAATTTATTAGTCTCGTTCCTTTCGTGCGAGGAAATGCCCTAATAGTTTTTTTAATTGACTGTGGCATTTTATTTATTTTTTATTTTTTTAACAGACCGTGGCATTTATTAAAATCGTGAAAAGCCGCAATTGGGTTTATTTTATTTCTAAGAAGCTGTAGAAATTATTTTAAGACTTCATATATGACAAAAATGGGGTGGGTTTGTTTTAAAAGAAAGGAAAGCCAAAGTTGATGTTTAAATAATTGAATGCAGTCTAAAACAATACAAACCAAGAAAAAAAAAAAAAAACATGAATCACATACTTTGATATATCAACATGAAATTTTCCATCAATTAAACATTTAATAGTTTCCTAGAGACTGCTAAGTTGGCAAAATTGAATAAGGAGTCCATCAAATGGAATAAGGGTTGGCTCGGGTTAAGGTTAGAAATTTGATCGGACTTAAGAAGAAAAATATTATTCTAACTACATATAACTATACTATCCTAGTCATCGAATATGACTATATACGTTGCACATCTCAATTATATATATTTCTCAATAGCTATGACAGTGTAATTATATGAGAAATGCTTTTACGATCCAAAAATTATATTAGAAACTATATCCATACTGATGAAATGTACAATGAGTAAAAAACTTTTGTTTTTTTTTTTTTTTTTTTTATGATGTGATGATATGTTGTATTATCACATTAACTTGGGTATAGATTTAAGTATATATCTTGAGTTGTTTTAACACTCCTCTAGTTATATATACACAAGGTTGTAATCAGCACCGTACCCAAGGGTTTTTAAGAATATTTATTGTTTAAATATTTTGAAATATAAAATAACAATTTCATTATTATAATGGTATACGTATGGATTTAATAATGTGTTTTAGTATAATTTTTATGGTCGTTGTATATATAATCTAAGGTACAAAGGTAGCTTTACACTTGGCAGAAGATTAGAAACGTGTTTAACAAAAAAAAAAAAGAAACTTGTGATTGTCATATGCATAAATAATATCGTATATTTAAATAATACCATACATATAAATAGTGTCATGTAGGTGAATAGTATCATACATATGAATAATATTGTATACATGAATAATATCGTGTATCTAAAAAAACCTTTTTAATGTGAAAGATCAGCCAAAACCGCAATCATAGAACATACTAAATTTTTTTCAGAAGTTTCGACACTACTTCTTGGTGAACGTATACAATATTACATTACTAAATGGTGAAATAGAGACAATAACTATAAAGAGTAAGAGGCATAAAATTTACGTAGTTCAGTTCTTAGACCTACGTTCACGGACAAAGTATAAAAATTTCACTATAAATTAGAGATTACAACTATCTTTTCTTTTAAGAAGAGAACAATAAGACTCTTTTTCTCTTTAGAATTCAAATATATTTATGATCATTCAGATCTAAATGAATTGATCTGAAATTTGAACTCTTATTTATAGTTAAAAATTATGAATAAAATATTATTTTTTATAATATTTTATTAATTATTATCACAAATATAATAATATAAATTATTAATTGTTCATTCACAGGTTCCTCAAACCTTTATCCGTGTAACAGTTATTATCACAAGTGTAATAGGATAAACATGCAACAACTTTGTTTAAAGAAGATTTGGTATAGTGTTTGAGATGGGAAAGTATTAAGGTCCATCAATAATATACAGAATAATAGAACGGGACAAAAAGGAACCAAAAATACGATAGAGGCGAAAGAGATGATAACTGATCAAGTATTTGTAACGGAGAGCGAAAAGAGTCATAACAAAGACAAATGGAAAGGCACACGTGAAAAAAGGTCACGTGGCATAGAATGAAGCCTTATTATTAATATTTTAGAGCGGGTATAATTAAAAAAATAACATTTAATTAACAAAGCCCATTTGGAGAAGTTTACAGGGTGACTCTGTCCATGTTGCTAAGCCTGGGAATTTCTTCTTCTTTTTTTTTTTTCTTGCTGAAAAGTGTTTTGTGAATTTTATCATGTTTTGATTCTAGGTCTATCCGAACAATTTTTTAAAACTTTTGGAAAAAAAAAAAAAACCCACCAAAGTATGTTCCATTACTTTTGGGATTCGAATGAGATAAAAGTGTCTGAAAGAAATGGGTGGCTTTGTTCTGATGCGATTTTGCAGGTTAGGAAAAGGTCACGTGGTGTTTGGGCATCATTATCAGAGAATGAGGAGTATTACTCACAGAGACCACCCACTCCTCTCTTGGACACCATTAACTATCCCATCCACATGAAAAATCTCTCTCTCAAGGTAAACAAAAAATTTAAGAAAAAAAAAAAACCGAATCATGCATATGTATCTATCTAGATATATATATATATGAAGGTTATTTGTAAATAAGTTTGATGATTATCAAGATACGTACCATGTAATTGTGATGTATGTTGACACAGGAGCTGAAGCAACTTTCTGATGAGTTACGTTCAGATATCATCTTCAATGTTTCGAAGACTGGCGGTCACCTCGGTTCCAGCCTTGGTGTTGTGGAGCTCACTGTGGCCCTCCATTACGTCTTCAACGCTCCACAGGACAGGATACTATGGGATGTTGGTCACCAGGTCCGCTTCTTCTGTTAGCTTTTCCTGAAATTTCAGCTCTGCAAGCAAAAATTCTTCGAGTACTTAAATCTTCACCAAAGTGATCCTGTGAAACATGAGAGATTTTTTTTTTTTTTTTTTTTTTGAGTTACTACTAAAACACAATCGATCCTGCAGACTTACCCACACAAGATCCTAACTGGAAGAAGGCATAAGATGCCCACGCTGAGGCAGACTTAACCACGTATTGTTCTTCTTCTCCTTAATTTTTCTTTCCCTTACCTTTTTTTTATAAACTAAACAGGAGGAATAAATAGGAAAAAAGACAAATAATGTTCAAAATGATAACTCTTCCATATGTTTAATTATAATCCTTGAAAGATGGCCACAAGCTTCTCACAAACCAAAGGAGGCCCCTGCTCAAGGCAACAACATCTGCATAAAGGCAAGGAGGTTTAAGCTGCATGTGCCTCGAATTAGAATTGGGCACAAGATTCCGATTGATTCAAGTTGATATTGGCTGGTTACAATCCGTTGTTTAAGTAGATCCAAAAGTGTGCAAATAAGAACTATAATGCAAATTTCCAAATTTGGTAGCAAAATCTTTAAATTTGGTAACCAACGAGCTAAAAATAGAAACTACTAATGCTCATCCTCAAGGTCATTTTACAGCCAAAGTCACTCAATTATGAGATCCCTAAACAAAGAAATTACTAATTACTAAAATAAAAACTTCGTAAAACTGCAAAAATGGAAGGTTGGAGACCTTATCGAAGAAATTTCACCAAGATACGATGTTAGTCACAGCAACGCTGCAAGTTTTCTTCAGTCACCACATCCTTTCCCGTAAGGAATGGGCATTTATTTCCACATTCAACAGTCAAACAGTAGATAGAACCTTGGACCCAATTACCACGCCAATTGCAGAATATTTGATCCTCCTATATTCCAACAAAATAATTTTGGGCCAATCCCGAATGACAAATCATCAAACATGCAACTGTCGTGACAGTTGCATGAATTACTTTCATGAACAATTGAAAGCCACCGCACAGTGTTAAAAACAGTACTAAGATCAGTCATTTTCAGTCTAAACAATATAAAAGTGAAGATGGCCCAGCATGCACGATTAAAGCTCACCATTCCACTGCATAGTGAAACTGCCCTAATAGTGATTCCACTCAATAGTCTATGGCACCGTTCAATCCTCATTCATATCAAGCTTCACTTCCAAACAAAACACAAATTACCCCCCCCCCCCCCCAAAAAAAAAAAAAAAATCCATAAAACCCTAAACTCAAAGTGAGCTTTAACATGTAAATAAACCCTAGAAATCACACAAACTTGCATTACACTCCTGTAAATCTGTAAATGATGAAAGGATCAATTAAAAAACGATTGTGTAATAATTTCAGTGATCACCTGCAAAGTGCCCAGTTTGTGAAGCTTGCGAGTTCCCAAGGGTTTTGAAATCGAAATCTAAGCGGGAAATGATCGGAAAAAGATGATCTTTTGAGTCGTTTCGCTCATGTGGAATGGAGAGATAGATGCACTTAACTTCTTAAGTGCAGAGAAGCTTGATCTCGTTGAAAGCATTGTTAAAACTTAAGAATATTTATTTATATCTGCAAGCACAGTAGAGAGGGAATATTATTTAACTTGTAACTTTTACGTGGACTTAGATAAAATAAAATATCAATGACAACAATTATAATAACAAGTGCAGAGAAGCTTGAACTCGTTTTGCTATTGTTTTTGAAATAGAATAAATTTAAAAACTTAAAAATAAGTTATATAAAACTATATTTTTTACCAATATATTGGTAAAAATTTATGCAATTTATATATAGTATTTGGATAGCAAATTAGCAATGAAACATAAATTTGAATCCATTGTGACCTAAAAGTTACGTGTTTGGATAGATATTGGATAAGGCTCCATATGTCAACCTTTTTCTCAGATCTTGAAATAGCGGTAATCTTGAGCACTAGGTATAATGAAACCACTATGATCATAGCTTTATACAACATTCATCCTCTCATTGAGCAAAATAAGTTATGAATATTACATTGTTCATCTTGATACCTATGAGTTTTTAGTATAATGATTATAATTGAGATTGTTTCTATTATCATGTTATTTACCAGCTTTAATTATCATGTCAATAATGTTCTATTTATATGATTCGGAAATGCAAACAAATCAAATTGGAAACGAGCTTCCATGATCAAGTATTAACAATGTTAAGGTGCTCATGTCAAATTCTTTACAGTGAGGAGCATTTCAACAGCGTTGTCTGCAGGAGCCGCTTTGGCCTTCACCTCAGTAGTTTTGGATGTTGGTGATCAAACAACAAGAATTGACACTGGCAAGGAGTACTATCCTTACACTACTGAGAAAAGGCCCTCCTCTGTTAATTAAAAACGCCTCTAAAAGATTCGAGTTTGAGGAGAGGAATGGAAGGGTAAAGCAGGGTTTTATGAACAGACTCTCTCATTGTTATAATTAAGAGGAAGAGGCGGTTCTGTACTTGATTTCAGATAAAAAAGAACTGGAAGTGAAGAATGGAACTAAGATTTTATCAAAACCCTAGAATTATAATGAGATTGAAGGGAAAAAAGAAAAAAGAATAAAAACTCAAAAGAATACAAAAACTAAAGGAAAAAAGAAGAAAAGATTTAGTCGATATATCGATTCAGAAAAGTGGAATTTCCGATAAGATTTTTAACAAATTAAAAAATTATATTTGCAGAGCAACAAAAAAACGAGAAAAAACGGAAGCCCTAACCTGTGCAATTCAGCCCTGAAAACCACAAAGCGCCATGAACAACTTGAGCTCTGTCTAAGGCCTGGGCTGAGTTTCGATGCTTCGTTTGGCTTTGCTACTGCAAATGAGAGTAAACGTACGGAAATACCCACGTTTTGGCGTTATAATTACAGAAGAGCCCTTGAGCCAATCATGGGTCGGACCATGACATGTTGAGCGGACCCTAAACCAACTTGGTGGGCCAGTGTGTGAATTGTGAAAATAATTCAGATAGAAAAAGTTTGAAAAATAATTAAACGAGGCACATTGTTGAGACACTTTGTTGACATTGTAGATAAAACTTATTAAATCGCTTCGAATTGCGTAACATCACCTTGTATCACGCATTCAAAATAATTTAATAACTCTCACCTACAATGTCAACAAAGTGTACGAATAATGTGTGATCTCTTAGGATTACCCAAAAAGTTTAAGTTGCATTTAAGCACCCAAACCATGAACCTTAAAAACTTGGAAAATGGCTAAATGTCATTTTTCAAGTTTTCTTCCTTTTGTAAAGGAAAGAGAAAAGAAAATTTTAGATTTTAATCTACTTTTTATACACTATTTTGATTTTTTACTGTTTGAAAAGTGAAAACTGTTTCCAACTTAGAAACCAAAGGCAGCCTTATCTTCTTGCAATGTAGGATCACTAGAAAGGATTTCTAAGAGCATATCTATGACAAATTGTGAACACTTGGCACCAAATCTGCCATGCCCATCAAAGACCCCAAAGAAATGAAGATTTGGGTTGTCTTGGAGCTGGGTTTTTATGCAGAAACTGTCTTGGTTTTCATTAATTATCTGGTGAGTGTGGATGGTAGCTGCCTGTGTGTGTGAAAGATGAGTATTCTAAGTTGAAGTTGTGGGAAGGAACGTGAACTGATTCCAATGCCGTCCCTGTAAATAAGTGTCTAGCTATGCCCTTCATGTCGATGGGATCTCTTGTGAATTACCATTAGAGGAACTACACTTGTAAAACCACCAACGGCAGCACCCCATTTAATTTCTTGCCTGAACAAAACTAAGACGGTGCTTTCACCTGTGTTAGACCACGCAAACCTATTAGGAAGAAAGGTGATGGACATAAAATCTTAGGCAGAATTGAAGAAAACAAAAACTATTCTTTGTCTTTCAAGTTCTAGCTCCAGGCAGAGAATCTCTTTTACCTTACAAACTGGATTTAAGTGTGTCTGAAGAAATCTAATGTGTCAAGGCCAAGGAAGCAAGAATCTCTGAGTGGGGTTTTGTTTGAATCTCAGAGGGAGTTTCTGTTAAAAAAGCACTTTTGGAAGAACAACATGGAGCCTTTTGATTTACTTATTACACATTACAAAGACAACATCTAATAATCAACTTTGCACCCTGTAAGAAGAAGGCCGGAGCAACAACTGAAGCTTAAAATGGTATCAATGTTGGGAAATTCACATTACAAAGACTACATCTAATAATCAACTTTGAAGTTAGTTTGAATCCAAAAGAGAGAACACCCAGAAAAACTTGAACATTTATCTCAACTGTAACGCTACTCGCTCTTTTCCTACAAAGACAAAAAGAATAAAAAAGAAAAAAAGTCTATTCTCCTTTCAATTGTTTTCTCCAATGCCCACTTGCCAAAGAAGAAATCTAGAGCAACAAATGAAGCTTAAAATGACAAAAAACTACAACATCAATGTTGGGCAATTCACATCACAAAGACTGCAACTAACAATGAACTTTGAAGTTACTTTAAAACCAAAAAGTGAACAAAATACAAGCATACACTTTCATGTTCTTGTGGGGAAAATGCGTGAATAGGGAGAAATAACTGCCTCCTGCACAAGTTTCTTTGAGTTATTCTTGTCAGGTCGCCAACGGATTTCGCTCATGTTTGGTGTTTCCACAGAGGCCATTGTGAATTCTCCAATCTTCTCAACCTTCCCTCTCTTCCCTGCCCTCAACAGAAGATTGTTCCTTTGGTAAGAAAATATGTCATTCATTAGACGAATTATATCACCGGGCTCAAAGGCATCGCACTCACTTCCCCAAAATTGGAAGTGAACTGAAGCTGTTTCATCTGCCACTAATGCCATGCATGTTCTGTCATGACCCTCTTTTGATGGCTTGTCCTTCTCCAACAATATGAATTCTGTGTTTATATTGTTATGAGCAGCTGGGACCAAGTCTTTTAGGGGAGCCATGACCACAATACTACTATAAGATAACAAAACCACATTGATTGTGAGATAGTGACTAATCAAAATATATCAATACTGACTACTCAAGAGCCCAACTTTCAACAAAATATATAGTTAACAAATTGAAGTCATTAGATAGGAAGCTATTTGGTTTTGCATTTAGGGTGTGTTTGGTAGCTAAGAAAATAAGAATTTTTTCGAGAAAATTAAGAAAATCATAAATACCAACCTTTGGTTGGCAAGAGAATTGACAATAAAATTTTCTTAGCCCCCTATTTTTTCACCAAAATTTTCTCAACTAGGGGGTGGGAAAAAGATTTTCTCACAAGAAAATCTCTCCAAAACGAAATTTGAAGAGGCATGGCATGGATATGCAATCGACTATTTACTCATGTCTAACAAAAAAATTCTCATGTAGATTTTCTCGAGAAAACTCTTATTTTTTCAAAGAAAATTTTCTCAACTACCAAAGGCACCCTTAAAATCAATTGTGTGGAAGTCGTAGTAGTATCCAAATGGGCCTATCAATGCAAGAAGGATGAAGCTTTCTAAAAGCTTAATTGCGAACGAAAGTACCAAAGTGCTGGAACCCTTTCGGGCATTTCTACAAATAGATACCAAGCATTCAAATTTACTTGTTTCTGAGTTGATATTATGAACTGATGAATATCATCAACCAAACAGGATATAGTAGCCCTTCAAATGTAGAAATTACAAAATGGGTGGACTGTAAAAAGAAAGATGAAATGTTTTTCCTATATCAAACAATTAAGATAAGAGATGGGTCTCAAATAATTTAGCGGAAACTACAATGGAGTTGGTGCAAGGAATATTTTAATTAGGAGCAAACAAGCAAGAACACTCTTTTAAAAGCCGCAGTATAGTAGATTGAGCAAAAGAAACCACAAAGAAACAGTGAAGAAAAATTAGAACACCTTGCTTTATTTGTTACAATGGCAATGGATGGATAGCGGGTCAGATACGTGAATCTTGTTATGTAGCTTCCACCAATCAATTAATTCTCTCTAGCTTATATATTTCTTCTAGATATTAAGGGTACCCATGATTTAACTAGCTGTTCCAATCAACTTTCAACACTTTAAAACTTGTTGCTTAACTTGTTCACGGTCATCATCTTATCACTATACATCACTAAAACTTCATTCATTCATGGGCACTTGGTTTTTTTATTCTTTCTTTTTAGTTTCTGACTTTTTCAATTTTTCAAATCAATTCGAAATAATTTAAATTTTAGGTTTTTTTTTTTTTCCCTGTCCATATAATCTGTAGTTAGACCACTAAAAAAAAATTAAAAATTGTCCAATTTATCTGATTTTTCATTCCTTGTTTTTTGAGTTTGAGAAACCCTAGTCATGCATACTACTAGGTTGGAACTAAGAACTGGTTTTCTTTTTTTTTTTTTCTATTGAACCAGTTCATGAGAGCAGAGGAAGAGTATGATTTAGCAGGTTATGAAAGTATTTCCTCATTCATTTTTTTTTTTTTGGGCATCAGATAATGAAGGGTTTGACAAAAAAAAAAGTTATTTTGATTTTATTCTAACGCAAATAGCAAAATTATAAGTCAATTTTGTGCCACAAGCTGAACCACATATAAAGTGTTTTCCCAAAAGCAGCACCAGTGGAGGTGAATCCGCAATTGCATGAACCAGGCAATATAAAACTACAACAACAAAAACTTTGGTTTCCAGCATTGAATCTAAGAAGAAAATGGCCATGGAAGGCATAAATACTATCCTGGCCATCAACATAATTTCTCGAAAAGAATCTGAAACCATACAATAAATTTGCTCCCAAAATCAAATCCTTCCAGGAAAAGAGAGAACAACTGCAGTGCTTCATTGTAGGTTGATCACGAGTTATTCATCACAAGACTAACAAGCATTTATTGGTCACTCGTTAAAAGGGCATGCCTTCTCAAACTCTTGTTGCTCTTTTCTGCACAAATCGAACTCATTGGTGTAGTAATACATACAACCTGCATATCCATCCATCTCTTTGGTACACCTCTGATGAAGATCCTTCAGCCTGCGGGTGACATGGAATGTGGAATGAATGAAGTTTTAGTGATGTATAGTGATAAGATGAAGACCGTGAACAAGTTAAGCAACAAGTGTTAAAGTGTTGAAAGTTGATTGGAACAGCTAGTTAAATCATGGGTACCCTTAATATCTAGAAGAAATATATAAGCTAGAGAGAATTAATTGATTGGTGGAAGCTACATAACAAGATTCACGTATCTGACCCGCTATCCATCCATTGCCATTGTAACAAATAAAGCAAGGTGTTCTAATTTTTCTTCACTGTTTCTTTGTGGTTTCTTTTGCTCAATCTACTATATTGCGGCTTTTAAAAGAGTGTTCTTGCTTGTTTGCTCCTAGTTAAAAAATTCCTTGAGACCCATCTCTTATCTTAATTGTTTGATATAGGAAAAGCATTTCATCTTTCTTTTTACAGTCCACCCATTTTGTAATTTCTACATTTGAAGGGCTACTATATCCTGTTTGGTTGATGATATTCATCAGTTCATAATATCAACTCAGAAACAAGTAAATTTGAATGCTTGGTATCTATTTGTAGAAATGCCCGAAAGGGTTCCAGCACTTTGGTACTTTCGTTCGCAATTAAGCTTTTAGAAAGCTTCATCCTTCTTGCATTGATAGGCCCATTTGGATACTACTACGACTTCCACACAATTGATTTTAAGGGTGCCTTTGGTAGTTGAGAAAATTTTCTTTAAAAAAATAAGAGTTTTCTCGAGAAAATCTACATGAGAATTTTTTTGTTAGACATGAGAAAATAGTCGATTGCATATCCATGCCATGCCTCTTCAAATTTCGTTTTGGAGAGATTTTCTTGTGAGAAAATCTTTTTCTCACCCCCTGGTTGAGAAAATTTTGGTGAAAAAATAGGGGGCTAAGAAAATCTTATTGTCAATTCTCTTACCAACCAAAGGTTGGTATTTATGATTTTCTTAATTTTCTCGAAAAAATTCTTATTTTCTTAGCTACCAAACACACCCTAAATGCAAAACCAAATAGCTTCCTATCTAATGACTTCAATTTGTTAACTATATATTTTGTTGAAAGTTGGGCTCTTGAGTAGTCAGTATTGATATATTTTGATTACTCACTATCTCACAATCCATGTGGTTTTGTTATCTTATAGTAGTATTGTGGTCATGGCTCCCCTAAAAGACTTGGTCCCAGCTGCTCATAACAATATAAACACAGAATTCATATTGTTAGAGAAGGACAAGCCATCAAAAGAGGGTCATGACAGAACATGCATGGCATTAGTGGCAGATGAAACAGCTTCAGTTCACTTCCAATTTTGGGGAAGTGAGTGCGATGCCTTTGAGCCCGGTGATATAATTCGTCTAATGAATGGCATATTTTCTTACCAAAGGAACAATCTTCTGTTGAGGGCAGGGAAGAGAGGGAAGGTTGAGAAGATTGGAGAATTCACAATGGCCTCTGTGGAAACACCCAACATGAGCGAAATCCGTTGGCGACCTGACAAGAATAACTCAAAGAAACTTGTGCAGGAGGCAGTTATTTCTCCCTATTCACGCATTTTCCCCACAAGAACATGAAAGTGTATGCTTGTATTTTGTTCACTTTTTGGTTTTAAAGTAACTTCAAAGTTCATTATTAGTTGCAGTCTTTGTGATGTGAATTGCCCAACATTGATGTTGTAGTTTTTTGTCATTTTAAGCTTCATTTGTTGCTCTAGATTTCTTCTTTGGCAAGTGGGCATTGGAGAAAACAATTGAAAGGAGAATAGATCACTAAAACTTATATATTTCTTCTAGATATTAAGGGTACCCATGATTTAACTAGCTGTTCCAATCAACTTTCAACACTTTAACACTTGTTGCTTAACTTGTTCACGGTCTTCATCTTATCACTATACATCACTAAAACAAGGAATATGGACTCCCCGTTCCATTATTTTCTCTCACATCATTTCACGGTAGAAAGCAAATTGTTATGTGCCTAAATCCCACATTGCCTACTTGTAAAAAGCATAATTGGTACGACCTTTTTGGCCTCCTCCCCTTACAAAACAGTTTCCAGGGTGAGTCCTGCCCATGTGTTTCATATTACAACATCGTTTATTACCCATGTGGAAAGTATGTATTGGCAATTGAGCTTTAGATTGGAGAACATAATACAAGTTTATTACCGAGTGCCCACAATGATAAATACTAAATACTCCTTCAATGAGGCCGATGAGCCTGGTTTATAGTCTTTAAACAAACAACCAACCACGAATTTATCAAACTTTCTTTTAACTCAACAACAAAGCCTTTTTCCTAATTACATGGGGTTATAAATTCACTTCCCTACCCATTCTATCAAACTTACCTTTCTTGTATCACAGCAGTCGTATCTACGACGGGACAGAAAAACTTAATCAACTCCCAAGTTCCAACAAATCAGTTTCAAAACCAAACTAAAAATTGGAAATTGGACCAGTGCAATTTTGGCAGATTGTTAATCACTTTGACCCACTATCATTGAGCACAAACTACCACATAGCTACAGTAACTGTATCAAGAAGCACTATATGTGCAACCACAACACATCTATTGGTTGTCAACATAAACAGAACTTGTATCAGATTGGCTGCAGATCAAAGATTGCAGAACACGAACATGTTACAAAGTAGAAATGCTTGGAATCTGCAACATGAGCTAGATCTACATTTTCATGGATACCAGAACACTGTAGACAGTATCAATGACCGAACTAGGCATCAACTTCTATCCCAGATGTAGACAAAAAGCGCTATGATTCTCAAATATGATGATTTTGGAACCACCAACAAGCACTCTTGGTTATGTTCAGCAGAGAAACAGAATTTGAGATTGTTCCATAAGCTGCTCTCATTGCAGAAAGAAAGATGCAAAAAGGTGAAGAAATAGAGGTTAAACTCTAGTTAAAACCTGCCTTCAATACAAAGTAAAAACTTGGGTTTGAAAAGAATGTAGAAGATGGGGATCATGGGAGAGGACAAATAGAAACTAAAACGAAGAAAAACAGAGACTTTCTCATTTCCCATGTTGGTTGAAAGGTTGGTGCATTGTGAAACTGAAATTCTCTACTAGCCCCCAGAACAAATCAGCAGATAGCAACCACTAATTAAAGAAAGGTTTTCCAATGGAATGCCGCTTGACAAGCTACAAAGTACAGCCATTAAAGCAACTCACCTTCCACTCACGATATTAAGCAATTCTAACCACACTTCCAGCAATAGTTTTAATGCCAGTTGAAACAAATGAAAATACACCAATATATCTTAACATCAACAGCCATCAACATAAACCAGCATAAATAACATCATGATAGGAAGATTGAAATTTTTTCTCAATGGCATGTTGACATGTAATTCCAAAATTGAAAATCACAATAGATGAAACCTAGTGCATGCTTACAAATATTAACAAAAAATAGAGAAGTGCTTATTTAGAAAGCAATTCTTTGATTGGGCTAAGCGTTACACAAGCATTAAGTAGCATCAAGGATCAAAAATTCACATTCGCCTTAAACTTTGGTTATTGAGATTCACAATTAATTCAAGGAAGTCCAATTCGACATAGAGAATATAAAGAATTTTATTCAAATGTTTTAAAGAACTAAGTTTATTTAGGATATACTAAAACAAACATACTTATATGTGTAAAACTCGTTATGTTAGGAAATATAATGGTTTAAAGTAAAATTTATAATCTCTATATTACTTGGTGCATATTTCATGAGTAGCCTTATGACTTTTTTACTTTACATAATAGATATCTAGGGTAACCACACGTATATTATAGATTACTTGCTTTGTTGTTTATTTTTATTTTAAATTAGAGTTTTATAAATCGTATTCTGCTTCTTTCTTTAGTAATTTTTTAGTTTCTATATGTTTTCTATGAAACTGTACATCAATCTCACATACTTTATTTTTTAGGAATACCTTCTAATAAAATCTCAAGTTAGCAATTTTTTTTTCACTTTGTGATTGATAAGTTTTAAAATAAAAAATCTAAAGGACTTTTTGAGTTTTACAAATTGTTTCAAAATATTTTACTTAATTTTGATGGAATGTTTATAATAATTCAATTACATTTAATTCATAATTCAATTACATTTAATTCATAATTCAATGCTGATAAATTCGATGAAAATTTGGAGAATTATGTTGAATTTTCATCCCATGTGTGTAATTTGATGAACCAAAGAAGTTTGACTGAACATTTTTTTTTTTTTTGACAAGAAGTTTGATTGAACGTTCAGTGAACCAAAGAACTTTGACTAAACATCAAAGAACTTCGAAGAGCTTTATTCCATTTTTATGAATTGACAACCAATCCAAGAAAACACTTTACTTAAGTAAGATAGATCACTTAGGCATCACCATATCACGATGAACACGTTGACTGTTGAGACGTAGCTACATATGCAATATGACCTCTCTCCAACATGCCACATTAATTAATAACCATATACTTCCACTTCCAACCTCGTCTTGCCCGCCCACAGCCATTTTTGTTTAATAGAATCTCCTTTTGTGGGATCTCACTCAACGTTCTCCTTTAATTTTGGGTCCTTTGTATTAAATAAAACCATCTTATGTCTACAATAAGTTTTGTTTACTTTCGTTCTTTCTTTCAATTTTTTTCCCCTATGTTGTTTTTGTTTTTAATTAGCTCAAACCAACCTATGTCTTGTATTCTATTCTAAGTTTTAATGTGCCATCATTCTGATGAAAACCCTAGTAAGAACTAGATGAATTAATGGATTAGTATACACATGGAAATGGAAAGTTTTAATACAAACCTTACCGCCTTCCACCGAATTGGTCGTGTTTTATAGCAACTAAAACATAAAACTTTTTTCTAACAACTAACTCACCCTTAAAGTTCCACAAACTCCTAACAGTAGCGATTGTCACAGTTCTCCTCTAAAGCAAAGCAAATAAATAACTGTCACTAAAAATTCACAACATTTCAAGCAAAAAATTTCAACCTTTCTCTCCACATCCATCAATCGTGAGGCAAAACAACACAGTAAACAGGGAAAACTGCGATTGGCATAGATCGAAGAATTCAATTGAAATCTGCTCCTACATCGACATCATCAAACCAACCAGTGGTTTAAATGGGGCACATTGATCAAACGAAATGGGAATAATAGGATATACTCACAGATTTAGAACACAACTAGTGACCGCCCGGCCCTTGTCGAGGCATTTCTCAGGGTTAGGGTCTTTCTTCTTGCAATTGATGAAAGCCAAGTTCTCCATTCTGCATTTTGTGGCGATGTGCTTCGACGACGCCATTAGCACCGAAGAAGTCGGGATCGGCTCGCCCAAGTCATCCACAACACCGCTCGCCATTCTCCAAATTCCTGATTTCTCTGTCTCTCGCTCCGTTTCTGCAAGTAAAAGCTAGCAGCTAGGGCTTTAGAAGGTCCTTCTTCCTACATCGCCAGGGGCCATTTAGTCCTTTCAGTAACCATAGCCTAAACTTAACTAGAAAAACAGAAGCAACTAAACATACCACACGTTACTTTGCATATCATATTTACTTTTGCTACCTTACCCACATTTTTACCCCAAAAATATACCCAAAACTTTCGTTTCCAACGATCCCTAAACTCCATTGCCATTCTTCTTCCCTCGATCTACTGTCTCGGTTCTTCTTCTTCTTCTTCTTCGATACTTGATCCACGGACCTTTCTTCTTCATCGACACCGTCATTCCTATATTTCTTGTCCAAAAATGAACCCTAATTCAAAGCATCTTCAAATTAAACTTTTGTTGCTATTTTTTTTTGTGTATTCTGGGTTTTAAATAAAAAAAATCGTTATCGATTCGGGCCTGGCTGAACCTATGCATTGGGTTTGGTCGGACCCAACTGAACCTTATATTTTCAGGTTTTTTTTTTAGAAGATGACCCCTCTGGTAAGTTATGATGGTGCTCTAACTTATTTGTTGGTATTTTTCATGGTTTTCCATACAACTTGTATGCCTTGTATTACTGCTTATTGGTGGCAAACGATACACTGACGCTTAAATGAGGTGAAAAGTACGTCGAAATGGGCTCATGTCGCTTCAAGGGCCATGAATGTATAATTACCACACAAATATCCTTGGACAAAATTAAAAATATAAAGTTCGGTAAGACATGACCGAACTTAATGCGTAGGTTCAGTTGGACAGTATTGAACCTTACACACAAGTTCAGTCTCATCCCACCGCACCTCATATTTTTTGTTGTTTTTAAGTATATTCGTGTGGTAATTATACATTCATGGCCCTTAAAGCGACATGAGCCTATTTCAACGTACCTTTCACCTCATTTGAGCTTCGGTGTATCGTTTGCCACCGATAAGCAGTAATATAAGGGTTAACGGTGCGTTGGCATACAAGTTGCATCGAAAACCACAAAAAATACCAACAAACAAGCTAGAGCACCATCATAACTTATTAGAGGGGCTATCCCGAAAAAAACCCAAAAATATAAGGTTCGGTCGGCCGAACTTGCTGTCATAGATTCGACCAGACTCGACCGAACCTTATGTTATAGGTTCAGGCACGAAAGCCCGAACCGATGATTATTTTTTTCATTTAAAACCCCATAATACACACACACAAAAAATCACAAAAAACTCATCAAAGCTTGCTAAACTTCGTCCCAACTTGAATCATCCGCCATTATGCTTTCAAATGGTGTGAAGATCGAATGTTTTAATTGCTTGAAGGTTTCTACACATTTGAAAAAACTACTAAAAAACACTTCAAAAATGGCGGTAAAATCTTATAAAAAGTGTTTAGGGGAAGAAGGGTATGAAGATAGCTGTAGGAATATTATATATATATATATATTGAAATCAATTAAAGTATGATTTATTGACAAATGTTTTAAAAACATACAAACACGTTTTATTGACATTGTCCCCAATAGTTTTTGGACCTCAAATCGTGTACTAACACATAATTCAAGACGATCCAACAACTATCAAGGACAATGTCAACAAAATACATTTGTCAATTATGTTGGTCAAACATTACTCTAATTTATTTTCATAAGAGTTTGAGCTCATTTCTTTGTTAACTACAAGTATTATCTTCATGTTTTATTAGTATGTTATTTTGGGATTACTGAATAATTACCTTATAAATGAGAAGTAATAAATATTCTTTAGTTCAAGGGTATATGGACCTCTCACGGGACGACTAGTTTTACCAAAAAACAGAATGATAACCCCAAGTTGAGTTATTGCTGTTCAAAAAAAATAAAAAAAACGGAAGCTTCAATCAAAATCTATGTTCTTATCATTTATTATAGATAGGACGTACATATATATAATATCATTAAGGTTTAAGCTCAAATAAGCTCACCATAATTTTTGAAATCTTAAAAATGAAGTTGACACATTAAGGCCAATTTTTGCCGTTAGTACTTGGTAATCAGATGTAAAAACTCCTCAAAGCATCCTCTAAACCACACATTTATCCTTCCCTGAGCCTTTCCTTTAAATCCAGCTTAATTTTGTTGGATGTTGAAGAAAGAAATAGTAATAATATTTTGACTTGCATGACAGACCACCTTGACATTAGAAGAAAAAACAGAAAAACATGAAGCCTTACTGAACAGAAATTGCCCTGTAATTATCCAAGAGAAACCCTTGCTTACATAGTTACATACTAACATGATACATTAACTGCTAGCAAACTAAGGAAAAGATTTTTAAAAAAAGAAAAAAAAAAAAAAAAGACGGAAAGAAATTTCACAGACCAGTGGGAATGTTACATGATTAGTTCTACTTCATGCTAGAAGCATTTTGACAACCCCTGTTGATCGATGAAGGTGATATGCAATGTAGTTGGCTGAATTTCACTGGTTATATGTTACGAAATTAATGCTGCAAGTGAATGGAGATAATGCATGCTCTCATAGGTCAGGACTGATACAAAATTCATCTGCTGCTGCTCGTATTTGTTGCTTATAAATCAGAAGCACCTGTATGAACCATCAAGTCATATAAATCCTAATTGTTATGGCGCCATAAGTAAATATAATAAGCATGCATGTTTTTTCTATTATACAATTTTCAGAATGAATATGCATAAACAAAGCTCAAGGTTTCATAAGCAAGCCTCCCGTTGCATTAAGGGGAAAGTCGTGAAAAAGGATCACCTATAAATGGGGTGTGCCCATAAAGGATCTATATTCATAACCTTTTTTTTTTTTTTTGAACTTAAAAACTGGTAAGCAAATGTAGCAATATCGGCAAAACTCATTCTTATAATCAACTTACATCATGGGGTTGATCAGCTGATTCACACATTCTAGCTGATCAACACATTCTTGAGCATAATAGGAAAAGATCAAACCAATATTAGGCAACAAAACAACTCCATGATGAAATTTCAACAGAAATGACAATCTGCATAGGAGAGGGAAATATAGACTAGGTCCTCCATGAAACCACAATGGAAAATTGATGATCTGCTTAAATCTAGCAGCAATCGGGTACAACACAACCTTTACACATGCAAAATGCAAGTTGGACTAATTCTAATCCTCAATTATTTCAAATGATTACTCTTTTCAACTCAAACTTGGCGTCAAGCATTCAAGTCAAGAAATTGTAAAATCTACCTGATGTTCTTGAAGAAACTCAAACAGTATGAGTAGATGATCATCCAGATTCTTCCTCCCCTGCCTGGCCTTCGCTTTCTTGCCTTTGTACTCTCAATGATCTCAACTTTGATGAGGACCTTAGAGAATGTATCAGAGGAGCTTCCTCCTCTTCCTCCTCCTCTTCCTGCTCCTCGACATCATTATCAGATGCACTAATTGACTCCTCCTCACTTGAACCTTGTTTATCAAACAATTTCTTTCCTGGTAAATTATGCTGTTTACGTGGACGACCTCGACGCCTCCCAGAAGGCTTTTCCTTCTCAACTGAAATAATAACTTGTTAAATTCCTTTCTATAAAGTAAGACAAAGAAGAAGAAGAATAAACCAACAATCCAGTGCATGATCTACTTTATTGAATAAACTAGTAAGGATGAGTTGTTGTCATTAAGGGGAATAATGTCATAGTGGGAGACAAGTGACAAATGCATGGCAATCTGGGACCTGACATTTAAATTGTTCCCATGCCAATAATCATTTATTCATATACTATTCCATGTTTCCATATCTTCCATTACCAGGGTCCTCTCTGAGAAAAACAGAAGGCTCTATAGAATAGCTTTAACATTACAGAATATTCATGCAATGTGATGCTTATCCTTTCCCAAATAACGGATAGCTCATTAAAATTAAAAACAAAAGCCTCTATTTGTCTATAATTTTACAATTTTGAAAGGCTCTTTGATAGCTTTAAAAAATATCTTAAAACAGTATGAGAAATTGAGAATATTACATTAAAACAACTTTCACCTCTTCTTTTCTGACACACATTGATCACATGTAGACACTCTTATTTATCCTAATATCACACATATTTCTTTTGAAAATAAAAGAGCAAGTCAACTCAACTTTGGAGTATGAAACATCATTGAAGGTGGATTCATTATCTTTCTAGAATTTAATTCAAAAGCAACCTCATAAAGTTTAGATCATAATCATAGGACATAAGCAGGCTATTCAAATTGTAAAACCTTAATTAGATAATAAAATATGCAATTGTATGTAAGTATATTATACATTTGTACAGTGTAATTTGTTTAATTTTATTGTCCAAGTGATGCCTAGGAACCACTGAATCAACATAGTGTAAACGGCAATTGCAACACAATAACACTTTGATAACACTAAATTATGTAAGATCCAAAAGATATGAACAACCACAACAGTCGAAAATTAAGGAACTCAATTCAAATTTGTCCCAATAGCTGAATAACACAATAGCAGTTCCAGTAATCCAACAGTTTGCTAAATGAAAATGGCAATCAAACATACCTTGAAGAACATCATTCTTCGCATACTTTTCGCGCAAATGGTCAACAAATGTGTAATATGGGCGCCAACCACTGGGATCTTCATCAGTGTTCACATTCTCCGTTCTTTTCTGGACCTCCTTCAGACTATTTGCAAGTTGACAAGTATTAAAGTGTGTTTTTGAATGAAAGTGGAATTCCTACAGATGAAGCTAAAGAGAGAGAGACTTTATCTTACATGTCTAGAACATCAGTAGTTGGAAGTTTAGATGCAAATTGAAGCATAGCTCCATCCAAGAAAGGCAGCTGCCTTGGAGCATCTATAAAGGCAAATGAAATACCATCCTTCACAATCTTTAGAATGTCCAATCTACGAGCAGCACCCACAAATGTTCCAGAGAGACGAGAAGCCAGATCCTTGCAATCTTGAAAAGACTTACTTGCCAAGGACTCATCATCACTTTTAGACAGATCAACAACATGCCGCTGGTAGGCCTGATCCAACCCAAAACAATGAATAAACATGATAACCAAAGAAGGAGATGTTCATGAACAGGATATACTGTTGATTCATTTTGAATATCCATCAAGACCAAGACAAAGATGGACTTTGACTTGTCTGCTTGCATCAGGCTTTCAGATGGATCCGGTGAGAACGGGAATGTCACAATTTTCTTTCAAATTCCTACTATTGATGTGGCAATATTCAGTTATAATATATTTTAGGTGCTAGGACTGCACTGAAGTGTATAACACCATGACATAACCATCGCCAAAAATGAGAAAAGTTCAATTATTGAATATAAATTTGAACCTCCAGCTCATGAGCGCTCTTCATGAAAAGTAAAGCTGCTAACATGACCATACCTAAGATATTTGCACCAAAGCCTAGATTTCTGGAATACCAACAAAATTATATCGTCAGCATAACACATGCCAAATGACCCTGAGCTATCTTCCTCTGAAGGATAGAATATGGGCAGCCGAGGAAACTGCCTGATCCCCCCCTCCCTCTTTACGGTTCATATCAAACTCGCCACCTATAAAGGGATGAAATAACCTTACCGTTTCCATATGGTCCCCTTTTGGACCCAAAAGGGCTACCCCCTACAAAAGACTAGAAGTTGCTAACAACCTTAGCTTGATACCAAATGTCTGCTCTCCCAACTTGGGGATTTCAAATGAATTGTTCAAGAATGAGAGAACATTCAATATAGAAAGCCAAGAAGAAATAACAGGGAGACTGTCCCTGAAATAAGGTTTAAAAAGGCATTAAAAAAGTACAGATTTATTATCCGTTATGATGTAGAAGAAAGATTATTAAATAATTGCTTTGCATAGAACTGATTAAACGTCACAATATTGTTTAGATAAATGGCCATAACTAATCAGCAGGATACAGATTGTAAGTCCTATTAAGCCAATAACCTATGTTTAAACCCATTAAGCTTGCAAAGCACTTCTACGAAGATGTTCAAGTTCAATAAACTAGCATCAAATTCAGCCAGAAGTAGCTCAAAGGACAGGTTAATTTAGAAACTGATAGCATTAAAGCAAATATGTTCAAGCAGTCAAGAGACAAGTTCTTGACATTTGCAATAACTTTTCTCCAGCCATACAAGATGGATAGCCCAAAGTCCAAGATCATACCCTTTTCAGTGCTTCCAGGAATATACCAGGAACCTCATCGCTGGCAGTCTTTCTCAGAACAGAAATCAGATGTTTGACAATCTCTGTGACACTTGTTCCATGCATCGCAAAATGCGAAATGATCTCTGGTCCAAGATAATCCTACACAAATAAGTTGACATCAAATGGCATATCTATGAGAAAAATCACAATACGTACAGAAAGGCTAATTGAGGTCCACATATTATATAAAGAACCATATTAGCAAAAAAGATAAATGGCTAAATGCATTTGACTAAAATAAGAGAGCAAAAAGTGGATATTTCCATGGTGAAAATCCAATCAATATTTGCAATCACCTGATATGCCATTTTTTTGCAAAACCACCAAGGCACATATGGAAACATAAATGTCAAATTTTACTTTTTTTCTGACAATCTAGTGACCATTCGGAAAATTGAAGGAAAAAGGATTTTTTGTGATGATACCAACCAACACCGAATTGGGATCATTGTTTAGATAACTAACTTACAAGAGCAAAGTAGATGCCATCTAAATTCAAATAGTATCTGCACCTTTTAATGTTTATGAATAGCCTTAAATGAATGCAACAACCGCTGACTCTCAAGACACGAGAAAATGCACCTCACCTTGGGAACTGTATCAGTAGCAACCAACTTTGCTGCTGCAATCATAACTGCATCTCGATTTGTCTCCTCAATATATTCTCTGTTAGCATATTCATCTTCTGTTTCATCTGTGATATTAAGCATCCAAACAAGAATATGAGCAACAGAATGAAGTGTGATATTGGAAAAATATCTAAAGCATATGAATGAGTATGTAGGCAATTCTATAAATAGAACTTGAACAACATTGCAGCAAGTTGAATTACAGGATCTAAGCTTTAGATTATCAAGCCTAGGAGCACGATTTTAAGAGGCATACAGCTTCAGGCGGGCCCCCTCAAAAAAACCCTGAGGCTTAAGACTCGAGTTTAAATTGTGAAGGCTTCAAGGTTTAAACCTTGAGGCGCAATGAGGACTAAGCCTCAATTTTTAAAAATTAAGATTTTATTTTTTACAAATTCTCTTTCAAATTAAATTTATGATTACATTTTTTGGACAATTATAACTCATTCTTTATATTTTAAGAATTATCAACTATAATATAAATACAAAACTAACAACTTACAAGATTTCGACAAATTATTGTAATTGTAACTTGCATTAACTAAGAAAATGATGAGAGGTGGCATCAACTAATAATAATACCTAATTTTTTTTCTTTGGTATTAGCCTTCAAAAAGTTTAAAACTTCAAATTTAGAAAGCTTTGATATGCATGTTCATTCAATTCTAACAATGTTAATAACAGTAGAGACAATAAATTAATTAAATTCAAGTTCCCAAAACATATAATACTGTTAAGAAAATAAAATAACAAACGACACAAGATGTAACGTGGTTCGGCTCTATGGCCTACATCCACGGGAGAAGAGAAAGAATATTTATTCTTGTGTAATGTCTTAATGGAGGGACTCCATATATATAGACATGCAGGGCTATGTACTTATAGCTACATTTACAATTTTAGTAACTGTTATATTCCTTAAAAGAAATAAATCCTTAAGGAAATAATTCTGTACAGGAAACAAATCTATACAAGAAATAAATTTGTAAAGGAAACAAATCTCAACACTCCCCCTCAAGCTGGTGAATAAAAGTTTACCATTCCCAGCTTGGACACATTTGCTTAAAATGCAGTATGATTTAACCCTTTAGTGAGCATATCGGCGAGCTGATTATTGGTAGACACATATAGAGTACAGATCAACCCACTGTCAAGCTTCTCTTTAATAAAGTGTCTATCAATCTCTATATGCTTGGTTCGATCATGTTGGACTGGGTTATGGGCAATGCTAATTGCAGATTTATTGTCACAATAGAGTCTTATAGGGCCATCCCAGTGTATCTTCAAATCTGTCAAAATTATTTGCAACCATAATAGCTCACAAACCCTTGTGTCATTGCTCTGAATTCTGCTTCAGCACTGGATCTGGCCACTACATTCTGTTTTTTACTTCGCCATGTCACCAAATTCCCACCAAGAAACGTACAATATCCAGTAGTTGATCTTTTGTCAACTACTGAACCAGCATAGTCTGAATCAGTATATGCTTCAAGGACCATTCCTGTGTGTCGTTTAAATAGGATGCCCTGTCCTGGAGTCCCTTTAAGATACTGTAGAACGCAATTAGCTGCTTGCAAATGAATATCTTTAGGATTGTGCATGAACTGACTTATTACACTCACTGCATATGCAATATCAGGTCTTGTGTGAGAGAGATAGATGAGTCTTCCTACTAGTCTTTGATACATCTCTTTATTAACAGTCAGCGTTTCTTCAGCTTCTCCAAGCTTGTGATTAAGATCAATAGGAGTATTCATTGGCTTGCATGCTAGCTTCCCTGTTTCTTTAAGAAGGTCTGTAATGTACTTCTGTTAAGAGATAAAGATTCCCTGTTTAGAGTGTGCCACTTCAATCCCTAGGAAGTATTTCAATCTCCCTAGTTCCTTGATCTCAAATTCCTCGGTCAAACACCGCTTCAAATTTTGTCTCTCATTTTCATTGTTTCCTGTCATGATGATGTCATCAACATACACTAATAAAGCTGTAACTCCCCCTGAAGTCGAGTGCTTAATAAACAGAGTGTGATCTCCTTGGCTTTGTTTATATCCCATACTTGTCATTACTTTGGCAAACCGACCAAACCATGCCCTCGGAGATTGTTTAAGTCCATACAGGGCCTTCTTTAATTTGCACACTTTATCAGTGGTGCCAAATCCTGGAGGCACTTCCATATAGATTTCTTCTTCAAAATCCCCATGTAAAAATGCATTTTTTACATCAAATTGTTGCAGATCCCAGTCATAATTAGCTGTCAATGACAAAAGAAGTCTCACAGTATTCATTTTTGCAACTGGAGCAAATGTCTCTTGATAGTCCACACCATATGTCTGAGTATATCCTTTGGCTACCAATCTTGCCTTGTAGCGCTCTAGGGACCCATCTGCTTTGTATTTTACTGTATAAACTCATTTGCATCCAACAGGTTTCTTTCCTGGAGGCAAGTCTACCAACTCTCATGTTGTATTTTTCTCCAGGGCTTCCATTTCCACATTCATAGCTTGTTTCCAATTTGTATTAGATAAAGCCTCGGATAATGACGTAGGAGTCTGGATATTATTCAAGCTGGTAAAGAAACTCTTATGGGTTTGTGAGAACTTCTCAAAGGATACATGAGATAGTGGATACAAGGGATGTTTAGTGCATTCCCTTGTGCCCTTTCTAATGGCAATGGGAAGGTCATTGTCAGGTTCAGAGGCTAAAAGATCATTGTTAGTTTCAGGAACTAATGGAATTTGTAAGGAGGGTTCAGGATTTGTTACCTCATTCTCAGATATTGGTTCAAATTCTTGAGCTTGCATCGGTTCAGAAGCTGCAGCTTTATTCCTTGAGTACACTTGTCCAGTCATCCGATCCTTAGGTTCGTCATTGGGTACAGGGGGTGTAGGAGATTCAGGTTTGGTTTGTTGGAGGGTAAAGGGGTCAAAAAGATCAAAAGGGTTATCAAGGGAGTTCCAATCCTTATCTTCCATGATGACATTCTCCCCCGGAAGAGGAGGAGCGAAAAAATAGGGCTCGAGTTCACAGAAAGTGACATCGGCTGAGACAAAGAGTTTCTTTGATGGCGGATGATAGCATTTCTATCCCTTTTGAGTGGAAGAGTATCCGACAAAAACATGTTAAGAAAATAAAATAACGAACGACACAAGACGTAACGTGGTTTGGCTCTATGGCCTACATCCACGGGAGAAGAGAATGAATATTTGTTCTTGTGTAATGTCTTAATGGAGGGACTCCATATATATAGACATACAGGGCTATGTACTTATAGCTACATTTACAATTTTAGTAACTGCTATATTCCCTAAAGGAAATAAATCCTTAAGGAAATGATTATGTACAGGAAACAAATTTATACAAGAAATAAATTTGTATAGGAAACAAATCTCAACGAATACTAGTCCATATTTTGCTCATTTTAGATGCTTCTTCATTTTACGGATGTTGGTTTTTTGTTTTTAAATTGTTGTAGATTTTTTTTAATTGTTATGTTTTTTCCTTTTTTTCTTTTTTTAAGAAAAGGTGAGGCTTACACCAACATTACACCTTACACTCTTTTAGACCTTGCCCAGGAGATGCTCTAGGGTAAAAAAAAACTCAATCTTTGTTAATGATGGCAATTACAGGAACAGACAACTCTTTCCCAGCAAATTCATTCCCTAGATAATAATGGCAAATTGGCAATTACAGGAACAGACGACTCTTTTTCAGCAGATTCATTCCCTCTGCCCCAAAAAAATTATTCATCACCTATTATCATCAAATCGCAAGTGTGATGTGATCATCTCCTGAATGAAATTAAAGTAATGATAGTCTTACGCTCGTACATAAGTGATATGGGTCAACATGGCATATAATATACTGTCATACACAATCACACTGCTGATATATAATAGAGATATGACTGTGAAAATGCGTTAACTTAGACGATGATATAAAAGTATGAACAGAACAAATAACCTGAAATGGTGAGCTGTTGTTCACAAAGTTTCCAAAACTTTTGAAGAACAGACATTTCAGGACAAAATCCTAACTTTTCCAGCTTTGTTGAGGAGAAATTCGACTTTCTGAACAAGCACCATGTTTCAGCAAGTATTGTGGAGACCTTGCACAGAGAATAAAAATAGATGAAATTGAGGTAATTTCGGAATAATTAAACACACAATAGCTTAAGACTTCCTATTAAACAAAATATTATCTATCAAGACGCGTCATTTTTTTTCAGCTAAGCTAAGCAGCAATCAGTTAAAGGGTGCTTACCCTGAAACCAAGCAAATTTCCATTATTAACATCTTCCCGAGCTCCACAAAGGGTGTCTAAGAAGTACTCAAGTTGCTCTAGCAAGGTATTGCGTTTAGACAAAAGGGAAGATAAAGATGCTTCAGAAATACTTTCTTCATTTATTATAGATTGAAAACTCCAAGCCACGTGCAAATACATGTTGAGAAGCAGAAAACTTGCAACCTGGAAAAGCGCAAACAGCAAAATTAAGCAAAGCACAGAAAAAGAAACAATGAAGCCATAGCATATCTATTATGGACATTAGCTAACCTCATCATCCATATTTTTGTAACTAGCAAGAATGCTCACTATGTCTTCATACAAGTTATCAAAGGATACAGACTTAGTCAATTGAAGTTCATATAACCGTTTCAAATTTACAAGAAGAGAGTAATCATCATCACCCCCCTGCAATTTAAAATATGTTAATTGCAATCCAATTGCTGACAATCCAAAAAAAAAGGAATCAAATACTTAAGAGAAATACCACAACTTGTTTCATCGCAGATTTAAATTTCAGTGTGAGCTCATCCTCAAGCTCCTTCAGCTTATTTTTTGAAAAATCTCGCAGTTCTCCTTGACTCTCATTGGAACAAAATACAATAGCTTTCACACAAGACCTCAATGGATCCTTTTCACCATGCTTGAAAAATGCATCTTTAATGAACTGAAGAACAGCTTTAAAATTCTGCAAGAGCAAGCCAATAAAGTTCTAAGCTTCTGACTCAAGTTTTCATCCTTGACAAACCACATTTACAAGCAAGAAATCGTGGGACCCACCGGTTCTTGTCTCTTCAGTGAATAAAGCTCTAGTTTCAGATATATAATAATCTCTACCAAGGATGGCACTTTTTCTTTGTCAGAGATGAATTTACGTAAGAGCTGAGGATAGTTCTTCATCATAGCAACAGTTATGTCCCGCTTGTTATTTTCTAGTGCTTCCTGACAAATGACATATAATAAAATTATACATCCTCGTACACAAAACATGAGGAACCATACATGCACACCGAAAAAGTCACATGTATGGTCTAATGATGTGCGACTTGGAATGAACAAGAAGCACTTTAGTGTAGGACTGAAGTAGCTGATTACTTCTTTTTTTTTTTAAACCTCTAATTACTAATACTTGGGCAGTTGGGTTTGTAGTCATTGAGCAATTGAATGATTGTCATTTGCAAGTTATTTTAGAATTTTATAGTTACAAGAATTTTGTCAAGGTGTTAAAGCAATACATAGGCGATTAAACTTGCTTAGGCAAGCAACGGCTATGCATTGCCTACGCATGACCTAGGCTATAAAAGTTAAATAAATTTCAGAAATAGACCTGATATTTTGTATATAATCTTAGAAATTTAAAGATTTCGGAACTTACAGAATTTAGATGTCCTACGCAAAATTTTAAAATTTTATAATCCAAACTAAAAAACTTAAAAGAATAACGATTATCATCTTCAAAATTGTTGATTTCTAAGATAAACAAGTTCTCTGATCCTGATAAATCCACAATTTAGAAAAGAAGAGAATAATGGAAGAAAATGTTGCAATATCCTTTTATACCTCTTTAAGAGATTTTTACAAATAACTCTCAAGTACTTTTCTAAAAAATTAGAGAAAAACCCTACTACCTACTAAGAGAACCACCTAGATAGTTTGAGGTAAAATTTCCTCGGTAGTGGCTGCCTACGCAACTCAGTGTCAACAGTATTTTACGATGGAGCATAATCAATTATCAATCGAAAAGGCTATACATTCCAGCATGACATTTCATTGACAAAAGGCAATGTACAAATTGAGCTGCAATGTACCAACAAGACTAATGTTAGCAAGATTGTAACCTTTGCTTAATTTTTATATTCAATAAACAGGTATAGATATCACTTCATCCAACATGAGTACACCAAAGGGGGAGCCTTGGCGCAACGGCAAGAGTTGCTGCCATGTAATCATGTTCACGGGTTCAAGTCGTGGAAACAACCTTTTGCAAAGCAAGGTAAAGCTACGTATAATAGACCTAAATGTGGTCCGACACTTACCCAGGACCCCGCATAGGTAAGAGCTTTGTGCATTGGGCCCTCAACGTGAGTACACCAAACTTACAAGAATTAGATCTCAGGAAACCTACAACTATCAACGTTTACATGAACTGAAGTGTGAGGGGAACTAAGGTAGTAATTACCTTTTGAGCTTTGTTGTAGTATACTTTTCGATTATCAGTAGCAGGCACAATCCTCTCTCCAACTGCCTTTCTCACAGATGCATAAAGCAGTCGAACCAAGTTTGTGGCATCCACATCAGTGAGCTCAATTAGCGGATTCTCATCCAAGAGCATGGAGAGGATACACTTCCAATCCTGAAAGATAGCATGATTCACTTTGAAGACACAAAAATCATATTTACAACATAAAAATAGTAAAAATGAAAAAAAGAATGCTTGCATTGTTTTTATCTCACTTCTTTTCTGCCTACTAGTGTTGATATCCAATTTCCTTCTAAAAGGAAAACACAATAATTTTAACCAACCCCTAACCAAAATGTAATAAGCCAACAGCAAGCAACATTGACATACTTTCATGGCCTTCATGTAGTCCCAGACATCATCGATTACATAATTACAAAGAATAGGATCAGTTGAAAACTCTCTCAGTATCTGCAACATTCTTCCATGATGAACCTCAGAAGAATCATCATCATCCCCTGGATACAGATATGGCATCCTAAAAGTGAGTGTGGTTAATGATTTAAGAATGGCACAACATAATGACAGTGTAGCTATTCATAAATTATTACCTTTAAACCCTGCTCGGGAGCTGCTAAATTTTTGAGCAATCAGGTGATCATACACTAGCTCTCCTATGGCATGCCTGATCTCTGGAGGTTCATCAATCAGTAAATCATATAATGGACCTAAATCGTCATCAGATAGGAGCTGGTGTCTGCAAAGAACCACAAAGCCATTAAAACCACACAAACCAACAAGAAAAACACATAGAATGGAGGGGGGGTACCTTAATAGTTGTTTTAGAAGGCCTATGGCAGACACCGCCACAGAAACATCAATATCATCAGCAAGCTCAATCATTCGGTTAGAGAATCTTTCAGTGAATAGCCCAAGAGATGGCACATTATCATCCACCTCATAGAGATTTTGTAAGGCAATGATTGAACTTTTTCTTACACCAGCACTCTAGAGACAATCAGAATAAAAAGATCTCAGGTTGACAAAAGATGAACACAACAACAACTAAATTTACTAATAAACTCACTTAGGGAAATAAAATACTTTGTCATTTAGCGTCCATCCAAGGTACTTTAAGTATAAATCCTGCAAGAACAGTGAGGGGTACAAAAGAATCCAAACACCTAGAGACTGAATGGATGACATTCGAATATTAGGATCAATATCTCGGTACCGATGCACAAACAACCTTAGAAGTCCAAAAAAAATGAATAGTTAGGAAAAATTAATAGTAGCCAATATCTTATTAGAAGTCAGTTTACAAAAGAAGACTATCCTGACCCCGTAAATAATTTCCGCATCATATCCTCCATCACAGTTATCTTTTCATGAGTCATTGACAATCTTTTGTTAAGTGATTCCACACGAGGCCCTTCATTTCTTTTCTTCTTTTCAGCATTTAGCTGTCTCTGAGTGGTTTCTCTCTGTGAACCAAGTGTTTTAGTGACAGTTATGAAAGATGTGACAAGCTGTAGGCCCACCAATGAAGCAACCTGACGATAGACTCTCGGAGGAGAGCTTTAGCATATACAGAAAGATAGAATTCAACCCCAAGAACAACATTACAAGTCATAAAACATTTAAAATCAATGACAGGCGAAAAACAGTTGAACCTACCAATTCACTCGATATTCATCCAACTCCAATGAAACTACGTCAGAGTATCCATTCACTCGATATTCATCCAACTCCAATTCCACTTTCCGCAATTGGGTGCAAAAGCCATCCGTTTTGGTTACACATTTGTGCAAATAAAATGCTTAGCTAATACCTAACCAAAAAAACCCTTTCTTCTTCCAATTTGTCTATCTTGCCATTCACTAAATTCTATTTGTGTTCTTTCATATTTTTTTATATTTTTTTCTTTTTATGTGATTCTAATTGATTTTGTTATTTAATTTTATTCCCTTCTCATCGATGGACTCCATATACGAAGGAGTGCAGTTCATTCAATAATTCCTACCTCTATATCTATCTCCAAGATGTCTGGATTTATGCCCTAGATTTTTCCAAAAATTCTGAAAACACCAAAGCTTAATCAATACGCGTATCCTATAAATTATGAAACATCCAATCTACTCCAGAACTCCAGGACTACCATTGCTACTAACTATAAACTCATTCACCAAGAAACGTCTAGTTACCAAAATATAAGTAACATCGATTTGCTATATATCAGTAAAGCTTAATTCACGAGACTCTTTTAAGTCACAGATTGACCTGAACTTCCCCAATTTTACTTTTTTTTTCCACACACAGATAAGTAAGAAATAACGTATCTAACAGTTCAACGCCATTCTTTAGCATACCAATTAAGCTCTGCTCAGCTTTAGTCGTCGCCGCCACCGCTGCCCCATGCGAAGCTCGCTTCCTCTTAGCTCTCCGACCAACCTCCTCAAAATCATCCACCGATCTATCACCTGCTTCCTCTTCCTGGCTTTGCTCGCTCGGACCGACGACCTTGTCGGACTTGTCTTCGCCGCCGTCCTGCTTGCTTCCCTCGCTCCTCGCCGAAACCCTAGTCCGTTTCTAATCAACACAGAGATGTTTAAAAAAAAAACAGCAAAATTAGGTCAAAACATTTTATTTAACAAAAAAAAGGCATTTTAGAGAATAAATTAAGAGAAAAGGAGAGAAGTGAGATGATCGAATTGGCGAAAAATCGAGTGTTTCGATGGTTACATTTGAGTTCTCCATGCCCTAATTTGTTCGGTAAGAAGCAGATTTTGCCCTAACTATGGAAAACGGAGAATTGAAATGAACAGTGAAATCGTGAAATGAAGAAGCGATTTCCCGCCCAATTAGAGTAAATGAAGAAGAAGAAGTAGAATTGGAAGCGTGTAAGTGTCGATGTCGATGGCTTCCACTTCACGATAACTTCGGTTCGGTGCTTCTGCTTCCCGCCAATGGAGAAATATGCCTGCGGATCCTCTGTAAAGCGAAGGATAGCAATTTCTCTGAGTATCAGTCCACACATGCCCAAAAAAATAAAATAAAATAAAAATATACAAATTATTCAAAACATTGCAATTTCATCTCGTACAAAAAAGAATTATTGTATTTTACACGTATATTGAAATCTATATAATATAGAAAAATACTTTAAAAATATAATTTTCAAACACATTGTGACGCCCCGAAAATTATTTCATCTAGCCCATAACCCAATTGCATTTTGCCCAAACTCTATGCGTTGCCTTAATATGTTTGGTGTTTGTTTGATGGTTGTTTAATGTTTGTATAGTTGATGCTTGATAATATATATAAATATGTGTATCATAAATTATATATGGGTCATGTTAAATTAAATTATAATGCATATGTTATTATTTATGCATGGGCCCATTAAACCATGAATTGATATGAGTTAGGATTGATTGAATAAAAGATTAAATGAGAATGAAAATTTGGTGTACTAAATGGATTGGACATTTAAAATACATGAAAGCATGAGATTGGTTAAAGTACATGTGATTAGTATGGGTAGTATGAGACCAACACATGTGAAGGTTGGTGCATGAAAGTGGACAAGTGTCCCATGCCTACTTCTCTAATCGAAGAATGTGCTAGAAAGTGAGGTGAGTGGAGGAGAGAATCCAAGAATGTGCTAGAAAGTGAGGTGAGTGGAGGAATGAATCCAAGAATGTGCTAGAAAGTAAGGTGAGTGGAGGAGGGAATCAAGGAAGTGCTAGAAAGAGGTGAGTGGAGAGAAAGGAAAAAAAAAAAAAAGAAGATAAAGAAAAGAAGAGAAAGGAAACAAGAAGAGGAAGAATGAGGGAGTTGTAGGAGGAAGATCTCTGCAATATTTTCATCAAAGAGCTGGATCTTTGGGATATATGGTCAAATTGAGCTCAAAATTTGTCAGAAAGTTCGTAGCTTATTGTTATTCATTCTGGTCGGTGGAGATCTTGATCAGAGGTTCCGTCTAAGAGATCTAACATCTCAAATAAGGCTGGTGGGAAAGTCAGAGGTTCCGTCTAGCTTATTGTTATTCATTCGCTCAAACTTAAAGATCTCATTAATCTACCGTTGGATCGATATACAATTTGGGTATGTAGTGTAAAACTGATATTTCTGCATTTTGAACGATGGAGATCTTGATTAGATGTTTTTTCTGAGAGATCTAACCTCTGAAACAAAGCTAGTCGGAAAGTCTGGATTTCTCGTACTGTTTCGCTCAAACTTGTAAATCTCTTCAATCTACCGTTGGATGGATATCAAATTTGGGTATTTAGAACTGATATTTCTGTATTCTGGACGGTGGAGATGTTTATGCGTTTCGTATTTTGTGTGATATAGTCATCTGAGTTCGAGTATTTGCAGCAGGAAAGGATAAATTGTCTGATTAGAGACTTGTTCATCAAATATTCTTATCTTTTCGGTCCACCGTTGGATTGGGCTGATATTTGGACATAAGGTTTGTTTCTTCACATACTTCAATATGTACGGTTGATTCTGTGATTCCTTATTTCTATTGGTATATTGATACATTTGAACAGAATAGTAAATGAAAAATTGGTAGGGTTGCTTGTATTAGACCTAAATTTAGAATATGAACTTAGACCTTTCCAAATAGCTTGCATGTCAACTATGATGACCTAGTTGCCATTGTTGATGAACCCATAATGCAAAATCAGTAATATACATGGCTGAACATGGTGACCTAGTGTAAATTGACAATATGGCCTAAGTATGAAAATTTTCATATTTTAGGGTTTTTGATGCTTTTGGCCTAGAATCATTGAATTGATGCAACTTATGTTTAATTAAGCATGATTAGGGTTGATTATGCTACTTATTTGGTGGTTGTGACCATATCATGGGTTAGGCCTACTTGAGATCAAGTGACCCAATTTGAGCATGTTTATACCTAAAGGAATTGAAAATCAGTATTTTTGATTAATAGAATGGTTTATGTATGAGAACTATGCATTAGAGGCCTAAGTCATGTGATTTGAGTTGAATGATGAGATTATATGGGATTTAGGCCTATTGTTTATATGTGGGCTGATTTAGGGTTGATGTGTAATGTCTATGTGATTGAGCATAGAAATTGATGTATGTTTCAGGATCTTGACTGGGTTGATTCGGTTTGGTGGTTGTGTGTGGTTAAATACTCTCGCGAGGCTTGGTTGTGAGTAAACTTCATTTATGATTATATCTTTTATGTCATCATATCACTTATATATTGTATGTTGAAAGCATGAATGTGTTCTAATGTTTTGAATGATGCATTGATTTGAGAAAACCTTATGACTTTGGTTGGGCCCATCTATCTGGCTAATAGGGGGACTTAACCTTGTCATAGGAGGGTTTTAGAAAAGGAAGAGATTGGGGTCAACGATACGGTGAAATAGACGTGCACTAGTAACCCCAAATAAACATGATTGGGATCAACGGTACGATGAAATAGATGTGCACTAGTAACCCCAAATAAACATGATTAGGATCAACGGCACGGTGAAATAGATGTGCACTAGTAACCCAATGCATGTGAATGTGGATCCAAATTGATAAACTTTTACTTGCATCGAACTTATTATAAATGATTGATATCTATATGTTATGAGCTTTTAATCATGCTACACATTGACATGCATACATGATATTTATTTATGAGTATTGATAGCATATTTGAATTTTATTCACTGGGCACCGTTGGCTCACCCTCATTTTCCTCTTTCAGGTCCTTCTGTCCTGAATAAGGGCAAAGGAGTAGTTATATCTTAAGGGCCTTGCCTGCGAGAGAATCCAAAGCCTCGATGTGAGTTGAGAGACATTTTGATTGAATTGTGTTTTATATTATGAAGTATTATATTTTGAATTATGTAATTATAATACTTACCACATTTTAGTATGGGTGAGTTGAGACTGGTTGGATACACCATGTGGGCATATGACGGTTTTTATTTGTACCAACAATTTTGTATTTTATGTGTATGTCAATTTTAATGGACTGTAGTGTCACGACGCCCCTCACGTAGGCTGACGTCATGACCGGCACAGCGTACTATACACTGTACATACTCATATACAATATATAATACCCTGTCAGCCTTCACGTACTCTCACAATACTTCCCAAAATGTACAGAATTTTTTTTTCCTTTACCACACATCAAATCAAATCAAATATATATAGATAATCATTTCACTCACATTTATTCCATTCATTCCACAAATTAAATTATCACCTGATAAATATCTATGATCATCTCATTCCATCATCCCAAGCATTATATAATCTTACCACATAACCCATCTAAATGATAATACATATATATATAATGTGTGATAAGTATACATATCAAAATAACAAAAGCTATTTCCTCCAAGCATTATACACATACCAGACAAGTTCCTTTTCCCTTCGAATCAATACCTGAAATATTGGAGGAAATAGGGTGAGCAAACAACAGCTCAGTGAATATAGTTCTTGAGATGACAATTATATACATTTAGAGAGCTATGACATTTAAAATCATTTCAAACACTTATTAAACACATGCATCATTCAACGAATATATTATACATGTCAACAACATAAATTGCATGCTTTTCATAGAGCGGGTCTAACCCTTGTATGGCCGTTACAAGGTAGCCAACACCTCTCATTACCCAATTCACAATCATTTCAAGGATCCCAACCCTTGTTAGGACAGACCTACTGACAATGAGGACTCGCAAAACCTCATCTGGGTCTAATTCCTAACGAAATGACAATGAGGAATCGCAAAGCCTCATTATTACAAACTCCAATTGCTAAAATCAGTTTGCATGATCCATAAAACTCAATGCATTATATATAAATATAACATGCATACAATCAAACATTTTATATGCGTACAATGTCATACAAGAACCAAATCAAGAAAACTATACTCACAGTACAACACGTTCAACTTAAACCCAATCATCGTCGCTTTCGAGTCCAGCTCCAAGTTAAATCCAACTAATTTAACCTGTCACAATCACTCCATAATTCAATTTCATGTTTAATTTCTCAACTCACTTCAAATTACGAATAATAAATCTATTTAGGACTCATAAGCCGTTGAAGAACCTACTAAATCGTTTCTGTGGTCAATCTAGATATTTCCACAAGAAATAATAGTAAAAATAGATGTCCAAATCATCTTTTTACGACATCACCTACGTCGTTACTAAAACGATCAAAGCATATCCAAATATCATGTTCTAACGTCCGGAATGCAGTTCTTCACGATTCTATAATCTCAAACCGGAGTTTCATTGGGTTCACATCACTGGTCACATAACTGTGCACAGTACTATTCACTATACACTATTCACTATTCACCGTGACTATGCACTATGCACTGTTTACTATACACTATTCACTGTGTACTATTTACTATACTCTATACACTATACACTGTGCACTATTCACTATTTACTGTGCACTATTCACTATTATTCATCCGAAAGATGTAAATTGTATTAAAATTGCCAAACGGTCTCCAAAACGCATGAAATAGAATCTAACCACAGATTCGGAGTCCCGACAATCCAATGAGTGTTTTTCTACCTTCCTAGCGGGTTTTCATTCACGTTGGGGTCAAAACTCTAATTTGTTAAAACGCCGTAAAACGGCTCCCACAGTCAAAATTAGTCTGCTAGAAACGTTACATCTAGCTTAGATAGTAATTTCACAAAGAAAGAGAGTGGAAATCACTTATCAGAAGTCCAGATTTCGCGCGAATCACGCGTTCTTCTTTTATTTCCTCCTCTTTCTTCTTCTTTCTTTCGTTTTCTCCTTCTGCTTCTCCAGCAACTGAAGTTTGATTTTAGTTTTTTTTTTAAATTTTTTTTTTTTTGTCTTCGTCTGAATACTATTTATAATACTATTTGATAAACAGTACCCCTCTTATGAACAGTAAACTTACTATTTAAGTACGGTTCATTATTTTAATTTATTTTATCTTTTTATTCGTTCTTCTTCTTCATACACTCAATCAACATATTTCCAACCATACACACGTATATTTGTCTTTTTTCTTCATACACTCAATCATACACACGTATCTTTAGCTCATACGTATAAAATACGTGTATAATCAAGAATATACTGAGCTCTTACGTATAAAATACGTATATTATACATACCGATTTACGTGTACATCAACGTATGTATTTAATTAAATTTACGAGGTGTTACATGTAGGAATTATGATTTTATTTATGGACTATCTCTTGTCTTAGATGATTAATACGGTTGGTAGTTTTGTTTAGTATCTTTTGATATTATGTCGTTATTTGAGATAAGGCTCGTAGGGTCTCAACCACCTCACGGCAGTTGAGGAGTGGTCGGAGATGCCTACGCCGGGAGTCCCGTCCCAGTATTTTGCACGTCATTCCCTATGGGGTTGGTGGTTCGGGGTGCGGGGTCGCCACACACATTTTGTTGACATTATCTTTCAAAGGTTTTGAATTATCTTGAATCACGCATTAATACGTGATACGAAACAATCTAACAACTTTTAAAGATAATAATAACAAAATGCGTTAAAAAAATATTACTCCATAATACATATACTTTGAAGGAAAATGTTAACTATATATTAGGCATTAAGGCAAAAGCACACTTTGGCTTCCAACAGCCATTAGATGCAGGGGACTAGGATTATATTGCGTAATTTTTCTAATATCCTATGAACACGTTGAATGTTAAAGTTGATAAAAAAATTTCTCAACTCTCTTGTTTTCTCACCAAAATTTTCTCATGCGTCTATTTCTTATGAAACTTCTCATTATCCAATTTTTTTTACATGATAAAAGTATAAAAAAGTATTTTTTTATATACAATTAAATTTTTTAAAAAATATATTTTAAAATTTTATTTCTTAAAAAAATTATATTATTTTTTTAAGCTTTTCTCACGTACCAAACGGGGTATTAGGTTGTTTGCAATAAACATGAAAAAAGGGAAAAGGAAGCTTTATGTTTTTTTTAAAATAAATATAGATGTTAATTATAAGGGTTCACATAATTTTAATCATCAACTTCAAAAGGGCTCATAATGGTGTCAACATATTCATATGCACTAAGTTCTGGCTTCAAATATATATATACGTGGCGAATATTAAATTGACTGCAGCAATTACAAAAAAAATTATAACTGCTGATAAGGTGACATACACTCAATTTAACATTCTCAGTGCATATATATATATGTCTATTATCTGATAAATACAATACCAATCTTTTAACAGACGTCATCTTTTGCTTCCTATTTTTATCATTTTTATCCCTACTCTTCTTTTTATGTTACATCTCTCTCACATAATCTTCTCTTTCTACATGTAAAATAAAAATAAAATATTGTTTTATTTATTAAAAAATAATTAAAATACAAACTTATGCCTTGCACGGACATTATAAACTAATATATAATGATATAATAATTAACTTGCAACAAGGGTATATGATTGACATCACTTGATTCACTTGGATCCACCTCCTCAAATATATTTGTATTTTTTTTTTAAAGGAAATAATCTGTCCTCATTTGCTCCTTAAATTATCATCCAATTACATAGTTGGCATGTCCTTTTTTTATATGGGGTTGTTGGGGGAATAGACTTCTGATGCAGAATTATACAACTAAAAAGCAAAATGAGAAAATTGTAAAAAAATAAAAGTTACAAAAATTTTATGCAGTAAAATTTTTAATATGAGACAAATATCTATAGAAATTATAACCCTATTTCTATACTTAAGAAGAATATAATGAGACTCACTTTCACTTTCTAAAGAAAAAAAAAATGAAATGGGATGAATTGAAGAAAAAAGAATTAACTTATTATAAGTACCATTAAACTACTTTTAAAATAAACAACTATTGCTTCTTATTGAGTTATAACGGAAGCCACGATTCACTTAAAGCAACCATCACATTTTAATGACTGGTAAATAAAATCAAACTAACTTTAAGCAATTTCACAATGTTTTATTATTTTATAATTTATTAGTCCCGTTCCTTTCGTGCGAGGAAATGCCCTAATAGTTTTTTAATTGACCGTGGCATTTTTTTTTTTTTTTGCATTTATTAAAATCGTGAAAAGCCGCAATTGGGTTTATTTTATTTCTAAGAAGCTGTAGAAATTATTTTAATGTTTTATCAAATTAATTTGGATATTAAAACTATCACGTGCCTTGTATTATACTATTATTTCTATATATATATATATATCGGAAGCCGTGCATTATACTTGAGTCCGAAATAAAAATAATGGACTTCATATATGACAAAAATGGGGTGGGTTTGTTTTAAAAGAAAGGAAAGCCAAAGTTGATGTTTGCATTGTTTTTTTTTTTTAATAATTATTTTTTGGACATATTATATGTTTTTTTTTCAATAATTATTTTTTGGACACATTATATATATATATATTTATATCGGAAGAGACTCAAATAAAAATAATGGAGTTGCTATATGACAAAAATGGGGTTGGTTTGTTTTGAAAGGAAGGAAAGCCAAAGTTTTTTTAAAGTGAACAAGTGAGAAACGATTAATTGAATGCAGTATTTTTTTTTTTTTTTTGAAAAATAATTGAATGCAGTCTAAAACAATACAAGCCGAGAAAAAAAAAAAAAAGACATGAGTCACATACTTTGATATATCAACATCAACATGAAATTTTCCGTGAATTAAGCATTTATTAGTTTCCTATACACTATTAAGTTCGCAAAATGAAATAAGGAGTCCATCAAATGGAATAAGGGTTGGCTCGGGTTAAGGTTAGAAATTTGATCAGACTTGAGAAAGAAAAGAAAAAAGAAAAATATTATTCTAACTACATACAACTATATTATTATAGTCATCGAATATGACTATATACGTTGTTGCACATCTCAATTATATATATTTTTCAATAGCTATGATAGTGTAGTTACATGAGAAATGCTTTTACAATCTAAAAATTATATTATAAACTATATCCATACTGATGCGATGTATGACGAGTAAAAGATTTTTTTTTTTTGATGATGTGGTGATATATTGTATTGTCACATTAACTTGAGTATAGATTTAAGTATATATCTTGAATTGTTTTAACACTCCTCTAGTTATATATACACAAGGTTGTAATCAGCACCTACCCAAGGGTTTTTAAGAATATTTATTATTTAAATATTTTGAAATATAAAATAACAATTTCATTATTATAATGGTATACGTATGGATTTAATAATGTGTTTTAGTATAATTTTTATGGTCGTTGTATATATAATCTTAGGTACAAAGGTAGCTTTACACTTGGCAGAAGATTAGAAACGTGTTTAACAAAAAAGAAAAAAAAAAAAGAAACTTGTGATTGTCATGTGGCAACATATGAAGGCGTGTAGGGTGAAGAGAATGCCTAAGTTTGTAAGCCCACGGCAGGCATGCAGGGCCATTTTTGTGTGGATATAATTTAAAAGAATAAAATTAAAGAAAATTTATAAATATATAAATTTTAAAATATAATATAATAATTATATTAACTACGATATAAAAACTATAAAATATGTTTTATAAGTAATAAATTAATTTTATTAACCAATTTATAAAACATAAAAATAATAGAAGATAACTTATTCTTTGAGAAAAAAAAAGAAAACTTGATCATGATTTGTTTGTTTGCCGCTGCCCTTAGTGTTGTCTTCAAATCTAATTTAATCTATGATATTTGATTGTAAAATACTTTTCTTGATGCAAAATTTGATCAACACCAAATAGTAATAAATTAGAGGAAACGTGTTGAACTGAAACCCACTAAGTTGTTTGCAACTATGTGCCTCATTTGGACATCTAACATTTATCTTTACTGAGTGAATAATTTTCAACAAAGTCAACCAGTCTAGTCTCCAGGCTGAGAGGTAAGATCATAATGGACCCGCTTAAATATCAAGTCTTCTGAAACAGTAAGTTGCCTCCTTTTTACTATTTAAAATTACTAAGGAAAAGACTAAATTTGGAGAAATTATATTGATTGCTGGTTCAGTAGAGTAATAGTATAATGCATTGATTCCTTGACATGACGTATAAATGAACAGTGATATATATGAATAGTCAATATACGTTGATTCTCACTATTTCTCGTGAACAACACCGTATGCATGAATAGTATTATATACTTGAATAATACCATATATATGAATAATATCACATAGGTAAATTGTGTCGTGCATGTAAATAGTATTGTATACATGAATAGTATCGTGTATCGAAAAAACATTTTTGATGTGAAAGATCAGCCAAGGCCGCAATCACAAAACATACTAAGAATTTTTCAGAGATTCCGACACTACTTCTTGGTGAACGTATATAATATTACACTACTAAATGGTAAAATAATGACAATAACTATAAAAAGTAGAGAGTTAAAAAATTTACATGGTTTGATTCTGAGACCTACGCCCACGGGCAAAGTGTAAAAACTTCACCATAAACTGAAGATTACAACTTTTTTTTTTTTTTTTTTTTAAAGAGAGAACAATGAGACTCTTTTTCTCGTGAGAAATCAAATATATTTATTATCACTCAGATCTAAATGAATTGAACTGAAATCTAAAACCCCTATTTATAGATAAAAATTAAAAATAAAATATTATTTTTTATAATATTTTATCAGTTATTATCACAAGTGTAATAATATAAATTATTAATTGTTGATTCATAGGCTCCTCAAAGCGTGTTAAATACTCCTCTAGGGGTGTAACAATTATTATCACAAGTGTAATAGTATAAGTGTAATAGTATAAACATCCAACAACTTTGTTTAGAGAAGATTTGGTATAGTGTTTGAGATGGGAAAGTATTAAGGTCCATCAATAATATACAGAATAATAGAACGGGACAAAAAGGAACCAAACATACCATAGAGACAAAAGAGATGATAACTGATCAAGTTTTTGTAACGGAGAGCGAAAAGAGTCATAACAAAGACAAATGGAAAGAGGCACACGTGAAAAAAGGTCATGTGGCATAGAATGAAGCCTTATTATTAATATCTTAGAGAGGTATAATTAAAAAAATAATGTTTAATTAATATATTTTTTAAATATTTTTTTTAATATTATTTTTAAGAATTGTTAAATGTTTTTAAATTATGTGTTGATAAATAATTTAAGCGATACAACAGCTTTCAAAGATAACGTAAACAAAATGTGTTTAAAAAGTATTTTTTTAATTAAAATAACATTTTTAATAAAAAAAAATGGTTTTAACTAAAAAGGAGAAGAAAAGAAAAGAAATATTGTATTACAATAACAAGCCATGAAAATCCAACAAAGACAAATTCAATAGATTGAGAAATGCAGAGACATCAAGGTCAAGAGAGAAATTTATTACAAAATTTAATGAGCAAAGAGAAGTCCACGTTAAGAAAAACTAAAAGAAGGGGAATTTGGCAATTATTGCCCCAGTATATTTTTAGCAAAAGGGCAAAATATATATATATATATATATATAAAACCCAACAAGGAGAGAAGAATTTATTACAAACACCTAAATTAAAAAATCAGGTTCCCAATCTTTCTATCAAATCTTGCTCAGATTCTTTTGTCCACTTTCCTTATTTTATTTTACGTCGACGTTCCTAATTAGCACCGTCTTATTACCCTAATTTTTAATATATGGGCTTCCGAATAATCGAGACTACAGAGCCAAGAAACAATTATTAGCCTACTCAATTAGTAGTCCCCAAATGAATCTCTGGTCTTTAGAAAAGGAGAATGCTAAATGGACAAATGTTGCCCCTCCTTTCACAAGTGATAAGTAAATAAAAAAATCAAACAAACACCTCATTTCATGTTACCCCAGAACCAGTTATAATTACAGTTAATTAATTTATTTTTTTAAAATATATGTGAGTAATATTATATATATACTGAGTGCTAACAATATTTTTTTACATTAATACTTAATCATTTTTAAATATTTTATAAATACTTATTTATTTAAAAATATTATATAATATACGTATTTTGGAGCCTAACAGAGCTGCAGGCAACAATGAACCAGAAGCAAAGACCAAAAAATAAAAAAATAAAAAAAAAGAGCCAAAGCAGGATAAGAAGAGAACAAACAGAAGTACAGGATAGTTTACCTGAGCATCATATCGTTATCCGTTAGAATCGCGTGGTGACGTGGTCCAATGGGGTGAAAGAGCTACCATTTTGCTGCAAGTGCATTGGCGCAAAGTAAGTATGATGGAGGAAAATGAAAATTAAAAATTTCATAACCTCCTCGTCAAGAGAGAACAGTTGAATACTCGGTTCTGAAAGGAGCCAGATCTCACCACTGCCAAATGCCAATATCCTCCACCACACACGTTTGTATAGTATTTCTCCACTAAATGTCCTTTCTAGTGGCAACACTTTCGAGTGGAAACACCACACCTCCACTTTGACCTCTTTCTCTTCTTCTTCTTCTCCTTGTGGCACAACTGAAGAGACATTTAACATATATCATTAAATAGCTTGTTCTTCGTTCTTTTATTTTCTTACCTCAACTGGATTATTTGCCGATTTGCCTATATAGTTCTTCCATCTCAACCTCTGGGTGTCTTTCTTTTTTTTTGGGGGTGGGGGTGATTGCAATGGCTCTCCGTGCATTCTCGTTTCCTTCTCATGTGCCCAGATCAGCCTCTGCAGAAGCTCAAAGAACCAGCTTTTTATCTTCTCAGTTGGTGCTGGGAGCAGATCTGCAGTACCCATTTCAGCAAAATCTCAGTCAGGTTTGAAAATTTTAATGTCTTTGTATGATAAATAGAGAGTTTAGAAATTAGAACAAGCCCATTTGGAGAAGTTTACAGGGTGACTCTGTCCATGTTGCTAAGCCTGACATGAACACTGGGAATTTCTTCTTATTTTTTTTTCTTGCTGAAAAGTGTTTTGTGAATTTTATCATGTTTTGATTCTAGGTCTATCCGAACAATTTTTTAAAACTTTTGGAAAAAAAAAAAAAACCCACCAAAGTATGTTTCATTACTTTTGGGATTCGAATGAGATAAAAGTGTCTGAAAGAAATGGGTGGCTTTGTTCTGATGCGATTTTGCAGGTTAGGAAAAGGTCACGTGGTGTTTGGGCATCATTATCAGAGAATGAGGAGTATTACTCACAGAGACCACCCACTCCTCTCTTGGACACCATTAACTATCCCATCCACATGAAAAATCTCTCTATCAAGGTAAACAAAAAATTTAAGAAAAAAAAAAATCGAATCATGTATATGTATATATATATATATATATGAAGGTTATTTGTAAATAAGTTTGATGATTATCAAGATACGTACCATGTGATTGTGATGTATGTTGACACAGGAGCTGAAGCAACTTTCTGATGAGTTACGTTCAGATATCATCTTCAATGTTTCGAAGACTGGCGGTCACCTCGGTTCCAGCCTTGGTGTTGTGGAGCTCACTGTGGCCCTCCATTACGTCTTCAACGCTCCACAGGACAGGATACTATGGGATGTTGGTCACCAGGTCCGCTTCTTCTGTTAGCTTTTCCTGAAATTTCACCTCTGCAAGCAAAAATTCTTCGAGTACTTAAATCTTCACCAAAGTGATCCTGTGAAACATGAGAGATTTTTTTTTTTTTTTTTGAGGTACTACTAAAACACAATCGATCCTGCAGACTTACCCACACAAGATCCTAACTGGAAGAAGGCATAAGATGCCCACGCTGAGGCAGACAAATGGACTCGCAGGGTTCACTAAGCGCTCCGAGAGTGAATATGATAGCTTCGGGGCTGGTCACAGCTCCACAAGTATTTCTGCAGCATTGGGTACCTCCTCTGTTCTGTCTCCATGACCTTTACAGAGAGAATTGAAAATTTTCTGTGAATTAAGCCCTGAATTATTATAGAAGATGAGTTTACAACGTTTTATACCATTATACCATAGTGAACAGTGATATGCTTCTCTGACAATAATTTCTTTCTCCAATGTTTTGCATGTTTATGTGAGCAGGGATGGCTGTGGGCAGGGATCTGAAAGGTAGAAAGAACAACGTGGTTGCTGTTATAGGTGACGGCTCCATGACTGCTGGGCAAGCTTATGAAGCTATGAACAACGCAGGATATCTGGACTCAGATATGATTGTTATCCTCAATGACAACAAGCAGGTTTCGCTGCCCACCGCCACGCTTGATGGGCCAATACCACCTGTGGGAGCTTTAAGCAGTGCTCTCAGCAGGTTGCAGTCCAGCAGGCCCCTAAGAGAACTAAGAGAAGTTGCAAAGGTGTGTATTTCTAACAAAAGAAAGCAAGAATGATCAGCTAAGCTTGCAGATTGTTCTAAACTAATATTAAAATTGCTGTTATTGAGATTACTACAGGGAATGACAAAGCAGATTGGTGGACCTGTGCATGAACTAGCAGCAAAAGTTGACGAATACACTCGTGGGATGATCAGTGGTTCTGGTTCTTCACTATTCGAAGAGCTTGGTCTCTATTACATTGGTCCAGTTGATGGGCATAACATAGATGATCTTGTGGCCATTCTAAAAGAAGTGAAGAGTACAAAGACCACAGGCCCAGTTCTCATCCACGTAGTGACTGAGAAAGGCCGAGGATACCCCTATGCTGAGAAAGCTGCGGATAAGTACCATGGTAAATACAAACTCACAAATTAAATTAAAAAAAATGCCAACGAAGACATGAATAAATTTAGGCTACCTGGTCTGTGTTTATTTTACCGTGTAGTTGGGAAAAAGTTTAGTTGAGTTGAGTTGATCTGTTTTTATTTACAGGTGTAACGAAGTTTGATCCGGCAACTGGAAAGCAGTTCAAAGCCAGCAGCGCTACTCAGTCTTACACTACCTATTTTGCTGAAGCTTTGATTGCTGAGGCAGAAGTGGATAAAGACATTGTAGCAATCCATGCTGCAATGGGTGGAGGAACAGGCTTGAATCTCTTCCTCCGTCGTTTCCCCACTCGATGCTTTGATGTTGGAATAGCAGAGCAACATGCTGTCACATTTGCTGCAGGCCTGGCATGTGAAGGCATCAAGCCTTTCTGTGCAATCTACTCGTCCTTTTTGCAGAGGGCTTATGATCAGGTGGTACATGATGTGGATCTCCAGAAACTGCCTGTGAGATTTGCATTGGACAGGGCCGGGCTGGTTGGTGCAGATGGTCCTACTCATTCTGGGTCATTTGATGTCACCTTTATGGCTTGCCTGCCAAACATGGTGGTCATGGCCCCTTCTGATGAAGCAGAGCTTTTCCACATGGTTGCAACAGCTGCTGCCATAGATGATCGACCCAGTTGTTTTCGATATCCACGAGGAAATGGGATTGGTGTTCAGTTGCCGCCAGGGAACAAGGGCATCCCTCTGGAGGTAAAGTGCAACTCTCGTCACTTTCTCTGCAAGGTAAGCGCCTGGTGTACTTGCTTGTTAATGACTGCTTGAAACATTTATCATCAGGTTGGAAAAGGTCGGATTTTGATTGAGGGTGAAAGAGTGGCATTGTTGGGTTATGGCACAGCAGTTCAAAATTGTTTAGCTGCAGCTTCTTTATTGGGACGCTATGGCCTGAGGGTAACAGTTGCTGATGCACGCTTCTGCAAACCACTAGATCAAGTCCTTATTCGTAGCCTAGCTAAGTCGCACGAGGTTCTAATCACTATTGAAGAAGGATCAATCGGGGGATTTGGGTCTCATGTTACTCAGTTTTTGGCACTTGATGGCCTTCTAGATGGTAAATTGAAGGTATGGCAATTAATTACGCATTTGATCATTAGTATGTTTTCATAGTACTCGTTGACCTTAGTAGGATTACTTACCATGTGTTTTTATGATCCCTATTCAGTGGAGGCCGTTGGTTCTTCCTGACCGGTACATTGACCATGGAGCACCGGCTGATCAGATGGCAGAAGCAGGACTAACACCATCTCATATTGCTGCAACTGTGTTCAATATCCTTGGACAGAAAAGAGAGGCACTTGAGATCATATCATAGATAAATACATACAGAAGAAAAAAGAAAATCTTGATGTTGTGTTTTGTTCTTACCTTGCTTATATATTAACTCTTGGAAAGTGATAAGGTCAACAAACAAATTGCTTGATCTTGCAAAAATGATTGGATTATCCTTGATTTTGGATCAATGCAATTTTTTTCCTTCTTTCCTAGCTTGGGACTGGAAAACCTAACCTTAAAATTAAAAAGGTAAGGCTGAGTAAACTTAGTCTAAATTCATTAAATCCAACCGCATTAGTGAAAATAAGAAGAATAAACGCAAAATTCTAGTGCATAAAAAGAAAGTATACATACAAATATACAATCACAATAGCCATGCTCAATTGATATAGAGAAATTGCTTTTATTTGTAAATTATACAATTCATTTCATGATACACAACTATTTAATATCCAACAAATTGCGATCAAATGCAATTCTTCAGTTCACTTATGCAGTACAGTATAAATCTATGTAAATGACCATAGTGTCAGTAAGGAATGCTGATTGTGAGTATGAAGCATTTTAAAATATTTGATGAAATGTGTTCAAGTGACCACAGATGTATTTTATCCAACAAGAGCCAAGAGCGTCAAGATGAAGAAGCAAAAGCCATGGACTCAATTAAGATTTTGTAACCATCTGGAACTGTTGATTGCTTCCTCACACATTCCGCCAATGCAGGAACATCAGAACTGAGGTCTAAGTACTTAGCCAGAAAGAGAAGGAGATGAAAATCAGAAATACTTTTCACAAATGGAAGGCTCTTTGTCTTGTTGAGGCGATTCTTCAGTGCCTTGAATTCAACTGTGCCATTCCTGTTCTCGATGGGATGGAAAGGTTGATGACAGTGGGCCCTGTATCACCAACAAGGTTTTGCGTAAGAAATGCTACCTAAATAGGAAAGAAACATGATTACGTCAAATGAAGATCGCTTGGGGGTTAAGGGTTGACTATGGGAGGAAGACCTGATGCAAAAAAAAAAACTAATTGAAAATTGTAGGTTATTTTGATAACTACAAGCCAAGATTTGCATATCAAAGCATAACGCAGAACATGGCAAATCCTACGTAACACTCCTACATAGAACTATGGGTCAGTCCAAGTCAACTCTTGATATCCATGCCATGGATGTCACGGAGTCCCACAGGCTACAGCGCATGCTCCAGTATGTTTGGGTGGGAATTTGATCTCACTACTTTGGACTCCGGATATTCACCTAAACTTGTCCTCGTGGGACACATCCAGGCTAAGTTTTTGGTCTACAAGATCAATTTCACTTGTTTGTACTTGTAACCCATGAATAAACAGGTGACTGGATACATTGTTTGGCCTACATCTATCTATATTATTACAATGCCAACAATTGGAACACTCAAAACGTGATAATTTTAGAGTATTCCAACTTTCGTCATTCTTTCAGAAAGACCATTAAAAAAATTAATTGTTATTTTCAATTTTAAAATATAGATTTGATGATACAAATAGTAACATATTACTTTTACCAATTAACTTTTTTACTCACTACTTTATCACATCTTAACTTTTTGTTCTTCAATTGATATTTCTCCAAATTTACCTTCTCAGTTATAACATTTCACCATTCTCAACCCTTATCCTCATTTCAAATAACAAAGACAGTCTTATTCTTATGCAACAAACATGCGTACACATCACACTAGGTACCATAAAGTCAAGATGTATTGGACACCTATGACAGTCCTGCCAAGAGAAGAAGATACCCACATTGTCAAGTCAAAATTTGATTAGAAAACCTTCTATTTTCAAGGAGGTGATACTAATAGTAGAAGGTTAGCTAAAAAGAATTTGACCATTACAGAGGCCAAACGGGACAACAAGCACTCGCATATCTTTAAATCTACGTTTTTTGTCAACTTTTTGCTCCCATTTCCTTCTCACGAAAAAGGATGATTGACGAGGAGTTCTTATTTAGGCAACTACCTCAACCATCTAGCTACCTTGATCATCCTAATTCGTACAAGACTTTGAAATCTAGTCCGCAGTGCGACTTTCTTAGATAACTATTAATTTTTTATGGTGAAGATGCTCTGACCTGGACGAAGAAATGCTTTCATATGGTTTCATTTACATACAGATAAATAAGATTCATGTTTTCTATATATACAGTAAACAGTCCTTTTTTCCTCCTCAATTAACTGAAATTATGTTGCAATACCACACTGAATTTGTTCTTGTCTCAGGTCTCATACAATTATCACATCTAAAGAAAGAAAGAACGAGACTGAACATCCCATAATAACTCAGCACATGCCAGAAAATGTTGCCTAATAAGAATTTTAAACAATTTCAATACTATGCCACTAACTCTATCTTAGCATTTCATAACCTATATTTGTTGTGTGGAATCGTGGTAAAACATAAAAAAAAAAACAAAACAACAAATTTAACATGGTTCGGCAAATTGCCTACATTCACGGGAAATAGCAAACTTGTATTATCAGAGATTACAAACTACACCCATGTAAATCTTACAGATTAGATCTCTCAGAATAGATCTCTCTGACTCTCAGGAATGAATTTGAAAAATAAAGTTAAGCTCTATTTATAGGAGTATTAAGGGACATTTTCGTAATTATAAATATAAAATATAATATATATTTAATATTATAATAATACCCTTTCGGCGTGCGGCGGCCGCATTCGGCGCCCTTTTGGCTTGTCTGCCACATGGGGGTGGTCCCCACAATATTTCCCTTCCAAGATGTCAACCTCTTGTCCCGACTAAGGATCAACAACATCTAAGCTCTACAAATATCAAAGGCTTGGACTCAAGAAGACAAGAAGAAATACAGAAGAATTTATTGCACACACGGTTATACCAGAACAGGCCAAAATGACCAACTTGCAAAAATAAGCATCTGCTTAATTTATTGCTACCATTAGGCACTTAAAAAGTCCAAAATTAAATAATGAGCAATGTGTTTTGGATTAAAAATTCCAACATGAATAGGAAATGCCAGCTAACAGCCTAAGACTCTTCATCTCCTCATGTTTATTCCTAGTTCAATCTCGATCCATTCTAAAGGTCGTGCAGACATCATGGTGGTCTCAACCAGATTATGTAATTCAATTGTATATGATATTTTCCCCGTGTGCTGCTAGGGATACACCCATGAAAATACACACGCATCCCATGTGATCCAATGGAGGTGGAAAGCGCGAATTTTCATTCAAGTTTTCATGGGTGTCTCGTCTCTTTAGCATTTTCCATTCTCCTTGTCACAATTTCAAATCTCTCATTCAACTTATGTAACACGAATCATCAATTTGAACAGCCAATTAAAAAGAAGCCAATGCGTTTATCAACTCACCTGGTGATAGAAAATCCTGACCGCCACCAAGAAGAAATCATTGTCCACTTCCTTCGTATCCTTCCCACCAACAACCACATCCTTCTTCATCCGAGACACCGACGGATCAATCCCCACACCACAACTTGTCTCAAACCAACCTTCTTTAAACAACCTAACACACACATCACTCATCTGAAAAGCCTCAAAATGCACTTCTACACCTCCATTGTAATACCCTGTTTCAATTGCAGGGCTGATAAAACAGAATTGATCACATAGCAATCATATAAATCAATATCAAGGAAAAACGATTAAAAGAGATAACTTGAAGAACCAAACTAAATCAAAAGGTAAAGATCAAGTCATCGAGAACACTGATAAATTGTAATACCCTGTTTCAAAAACCAAACAATTCAATAACCAAAAGGATCCACAAATCCAGTAAGCTTGATAGATCAACAAATAACTAAGGATCAACAAATAAAACAAAAAAATTAAAGAAAAAGAAATTACTAAGATTCTCCAAAAAAAAAAAAAAATGTCAAACAAGATCCGAAAATCTCGCCGACATGTCGCCGGGAATCTCGCCGACGTGTCGCCTGAAACCTCGCCGAGATCTCGCCAAAACCTTCGGATCTCGCTCTCTTTAAACCAAATCACACAACCTCGCCCACTCGAAACCCTTTTCTCTTCTCTTCCTTCTCATCTTGCCGCTGCAACTCCTCCAGATCTCGCCGTCGCCGCCTTCCTCTCCTCTTCTCCGCCACAGATCTCGCCTCTCTCTCTCTTCTCCGCCGCGGATCTCGCCGCCGCAACCGCTCTCTTTCTCTTATTCTCTGCCATCGCCACTCGATCTCTTGCTCTCACCTCCGATCCTTTTCCTCCGACCTCCCGATCTTTCGAACTTCCGATCTTTCACTCTCGGTCTGAATCTCTCTTCTCTATCTTTCTTTCTCATTTCTATTCAACCTCTTCATTTGCTCTGTTTCCCCACGCCACCAACACCACCACTAACGCCTTCCTTTTCACTTCATTATCCCATTTTAATATTTTTTTTTTTAAAAAAGAGAACATCCCAGCATAAATCACTTCATTCACTTCATTTTAATATTATATAATATATTATATATCAAAGGTTAAACGTATCCTTTCTTCTTGACTTCGTTATCTCATTTTAATATTAAAAAAAAAAAAAAAAAAGAGAACGTCCACTCATATCACTTCATTTTAATATTATATATTATATTATATATCAAATGTCAAACTTATCCTTTCTTCTTCACTTCATTATTCCATTTTAATATTTTAATATTACATGTTACATATTATATTACATATCATAGCTCATATGTTTATCCAATAACACTTATTACTTCATTTTAATATTACATATTATGTTATATATATCACACTTTTCAAAACCACCAAACTTTATATTATATTATATCATATTAACACCTATTACATATTATATTATATATCACACTTTTCAAAACCACTACACCTTATATATATCACATATTGTATTATATCATGTTATACTATACACATTATTATATCATATCCCAAGGCACTATAATATGTTATTATATATATATATATATATATATATATATATCTCTACACTCATAATCGAATAATTATATTAACAAACGTAACATACGTGTACAGGTTGATTACCACGCGTGACGAGAAAATTAAGTAATTTGGAATTTAGCGATTCAGGTGGGGATGATTCTAAGCCTTCATAATATTTTATTTGATATATAGATAGAAATGTTAAATTAATTAGGTCTATAGTATTGTTAGATTGCTTATGCATGCCTATTGTACATGATTATATATATATACAATGTTGTGATTATTTAGCCATGATGAATGTGTGTTAACCTGATTTTTATTCTGATCAAATGATAATTGGATGCATGAAATTCATGTGGTAGTTGAATTCATTTATAAATTATAATGCTTGATAATGAAATGTATGATTTGGAATATTGGCATAGTGAATGCGTGAACACGATTATAATTGATTTTATGACTTGATAACATGTTTAGTGGAGTTGAATATATTTTATGAATGCACTTAATATCGTGCTTATACTGTACGTATGGCGTGACATCACTAAAGAACACGATTAAGATAAGAATCACACATATGGGGTAGTTATTCCAAGGAATATCGCCAATGTTCTGATTTTTGGGTTGCGCCACCCTGAGTATGATTTCCTAACGGTACGTGATTTGGAACGTGATGAAATTATCGACTCAAACAATCTAATGTTGCAACGATTAATGTGTGAAACTTGTTTGTAATGTTCTTGTGTATGTATCACAATAAAATATTGTGAATTATTTAGATGACCCACTGGGCTTTCAAGCTCACCCCTATTTTTTATAGGCAGGTGCTTAGGAGAATAAAATTGCGAGTTTGTGACATAGCGCAGAGTAGTAGGGTGGGTTAATTAATTAGTATTATGAGACTGAATATTTTCATTCAATTTTAAAGGTTTATTATTCAAATAAATTATATTAATAATTGGAATTCAATGAATATTATTACGGTCAGTAAAGACCTTGTGATTTATTTCACGTGTGAATGCCTTAGAATAGAATTCATTAATTCTATTTGATGATCGTATTTTAATGTTGTGTCCATAACGAATGGACAAGGGCAAGTACCCTCGTATGAAGATCACGTATGAAGAATTAAAGGTATTCGTTTATTTTAACCAATAAGTTGGTTGAAAGAATATAAACTCATAGTTTTTGTAAATTTTACTATTTATATAATGGTTATTAGTTAAGATAGATGGATACGAGTATCATCTCGATTTTCAGTGATATTTTATATAAAATTAAAATATTTATTTTCTTAAATAAATTAAAAAAATTAAAAAAATTAAGTTTAAAAATCGGGGTGTTACCTCCATCCTCGCTCCCTTCCAACTTAACCACCGCAGTAACCCACTCCTTCACTCCGCTCTCCTCTTGAAGCCGAACCGCCTGCAAAACCTCTTTACTTGATAATGTATAACCTTTCATCCTCTGATCAACCGTCGGATTGAACACAAACCCCACTCTCCTCATCCCTAACACTAACGCAATCGCTTCCACAACCATTTCCTCATTTCCGATCCCGCAACAACACCAAATCATCCTCCGATCCTCGCTGCGGCGGCTCATACACAAAATCCACCACTTCCTCCCAAAACCCTCCCATACATAAACCCCCCGCGCTTCACCGCAAAATCGAGCGACTCGTTCACATAACTCTGATACCCATTAGCCGCACTCCGATCAAACGAAACCGACTCGCAATGCGGTTTCTCCTGTCTCGAAACCCTCATCTGCATCGCGACGAGATCGTTCACGCTCATCCTCCGTCCGAACGATCCGGCGCGGTACACCGGCGGTCCTCCGGCCACCACCGATCTCTCACCTTCGTAACCGAGGTAGATCATCGAACCGTGACAGATTCCGAGAGACGAGATCGGAGCTTTGGGATCGGAAATGTCGACGAACCGGCGCATCTCTTGCGCGGTTCTCGCCAGAAGCAAGTTCTGGTTCTTCGATAGCGTTTGCCGAGACACGGGGACTTTCAGCTGGTTTTCGATTAGGGCTTTGAGCTCCGAGACTGTAATGTGTGGGTAGTGAACGGTGACTAGCTCTGAGCCGTCTCTGCTGCGAACTCTGATGATCATCTTGAAGAAGTAAGTGGTTTTCGAGCTCTAATGGTGAAGATTTTTTGTGGGATTGGAAGAATGATGGTGAATGAAATAGGATTGGAAGAGAATGTTTGGCTGATCGAATGTTCATTTTGATTTTCTGTGGAAAAGCAAAGAATCTGAGAAAGATAAAAAACAATAGGCGATAAGGAAGAAAGGAACAAAGCAGAGCGCGCGCGCGCGTAAACAGAACACGATTCTGATTCGTGTTGCTTGGCGAATATACGGTTCTTTCTTTTGGTGGGGCTAGTAGTGACGTGGCCACAGTAGATCACTCCCTCCTCCTCCTTGTTTCAGTGTTTTTTCTTGGTAAATATTTTTCAGTGTACATAGAAGTACTGTGTTACATTAATATAAAAATGTTTTAATATATACTTTTAATTATAAATAATTCATGATAGGGAGCTTGAGCCAAAATAAATAAATAAATAAAATCGGTGGGGTTAGATTTTTTTTTAAGTAAAAATGAGTAGGAATTTGTAATAAGTTGAGTCACAGGTTAAAAAAAAAAATTTAAAATAAAGAAAAATGATATTACTGAACCAACCTAAATTGATGAAGAACTTCATTTTGTCTCATTTATCACTTTTGATAAAAGTCTCTTTATCATAATTGAATTGTTAAAAATCTTATAATGAAACCAATAATACAGAAAATATTTTATAAAAACACCACTACAAATATATTTAATTATAGATTTTGACTTTATCAGATAAATTTTTTAAATCCATGTGTTGAGGAAACAATCCAAAGTATCCATCAATCCCTTAATTCATATGTTAACAATATTATATATATAATAACAATTTTATAATACCTAAAATTCTTTGATAGCTAACAAAAGTCTTGTTGAGAAATAGTTTCTCAAGTGAAATTTTTAGAAAATTTTCCGATTAATTGTATGTGATAAAACATTTTTTTATTCTCATGTGATACAAAGAAAATAAAAATATATGAAGCTTCAATATTAAATATAAACCTGAATATAATTTGTGAGAAAATTTTCTACAACCAAACATAAAACTTTCCTATTATTTTGAGAAAATCCTGACAGATAGCAATTTTTTCACATATCAAACTCCACCTTGTTTTTTTTCATATATATATCAAACAGCGCCTAAGCATTGGCAAATCACATTGCAAAGTTTTAAAAATTATATACAAAAAAAAATTATTAATTTTAATTAGCTAAATACCTAATTCGATAAAATCTTTTCTCAACTACAAGAGGTTTATTACACAGAGTCCACTTTCTCCACTCTACTTTATGGAGTTAACAACGTTTCTTATAATATACTTGTATTAGATAGTAGCATCATCATCTATCCCTCTTAATATATTGTCAAATGCTTGATTGACTTTATTGAAATTAATAAAAAAAATATGTCATCTTGAGAAGTACTGTGCACATGGTTGACAATATGGTATTTGAAATATGCATATTTGAGAATAGACAATTTGAAGAGTTAGCACATAGGTCAAGTCTTTTAATATGTAGCGAATACATTCGATTTTAATTTTAAAAACCTGAAAGCCTCAATTCAACTTGAAATTTAATCCACTGAGTCAAACTGTCAACCGACTAGCATTCGATTAATTTGGATTTTTTTTTCAGACTTGTTCATCAAGCACATTCGTCATTGTCAATGCACAGTTTAAAAAGAAAAATAAAATAAAAAAACGATTTGACTAAGCTAGTTTAAGCTGTTGAATATTATGATTTCTTGTATTAATGTGTAATTATTGCATACTAATCAAACTCAATTCAAATCTTAAAAGCAAAAAATTAGATCATGTTATATTAAAATGGGTGCTAAATATATATTTCTCTATAGTGCCACTATTGTTTTTTTTTCTTTTTTTTTTTTTTTTTTGGAAGAACATGATGTCTTTCAATGGAAGATTAATTTTTTTGTTTTTAATTTCAAAATGGAAATATGTATTAAAAAATTATAAATTAAAAAAACAATGTCATTGGGAGTTGGTTCTTAAGGCAGAAGAAGTGGTACTTAAATACTCAAGTTATTAGAAGTCCAAAAAAAAAAAAAAAAGTCAGCTTAATCAACACTTTTGAAATAAACTTTTATACAAATCCGCAATAGTCTGTAGAAGTAATATTGGAAGTAGAGAAGTAAACTTACTTAAGTTAATCGAATTTTAGGTTGAAAAGGTTTACAAAATTTTTCCCCAAGGATAACTGTCCTTCCACAGATTTAGTCTCGTGGTGCGCTTTGACTGACCTGGGATACAGGACAAAAATAAAAAATAAAAAACTGAATTTTTAATTTGATAAAATATACATCTGATAAATAATGAATACCGATTACTAAATTAAAACTATGCTATTTTCTTCAATTTTCTAGAAGATACATTTTTGTCTGTATTGATATTTGGTCTTGAACATACACACGTATATATATACGCATCAAATTTATCTAAACTGAAAACTTGCATTGGAATGAACACATCATATGGAATAAGAACGTTTTATGCCTTCGATCAAAATGAAGCGTTCGTAGTGGTACTAAGCAAACAATTTCTTTCTTTTCTGCTCATTTCGATCAGTTCTTTCGATTTTTGTCAAGAAAAAACAATCAAACAAATACATCCATCCGAGATGCAAACATGTACAAAACATATGTATAATTCAAACTTACAGGACCTGCGATGGCGATGATTAACTAGCCAAACGAATGCGCTTTGATTTTCTGCAGAAATTAATGGCGCTTCTCATCAAGAGCACTCATGGATACCCTACGGCCAAGCAAGTCTCCCAAAAGACCTTGTTCTTCTCCATCTCATCCTTCAAATCCCTAATCGCACCACCACCACCAGCTGCTCTTCGATCCTTCGACGACGACGACACTTCTCCATCAACAACAACATTCAAGCACACAGACGTCGAGGATCCAGATCCACAACGATCTTGAATCATCCCCCGAACACAGCCACCATCAACATCATTGAATCCTTGACGAAGATCATCATCGTCGTCGTCGTCGTCGTCGTCGTCACTGTAATCGAACTCACGATGATCATCAAAGCACTTTGCCGCGCGATCATCAAACGGATCCCAACTGCAGGACTCAGCATCTTCATCTGCTAAATCGACGCTGATCTCACGACCAGCGAGTGCATTCGGATCGAAATCTGTCTCCGAATCTCCACTTGATTCGAACATGAACAGAGAAGAGAGATCTCGATCACGTTCGCGATCATGATCAACATGAGCAGTGGAAAACCAACATTCCATCTAATAATATTGGAGTACTAGCTAGATTTTGAGCCTAGCAGTATCAGGTAATTTTCTCAGGGAATTAGTTTATATCTGATGATGTTGAACGGGAATCTCATGAAAGTGGAAACACAAGTTGGGTTTTTCTTTTCTAAATTAAAAATAGGTTTTTTCTTAAGTCTTCTTCTTCACTCCAGTCAATCCAATCCTTCCTTGTAGCCTTCATTTCCATGGCCGACCTTTCCTTCTTCTTCGTTTCGAGATTTTCAACAATTGCCATTTTCTTTCCCGACCTCATTTATATATAGAACCGAAAAAAAGAAGAAGGGAAAATAATGGAATTAAAAGGGATAATGAGGAGAAGATCAGGTGATCCAAGGAGTATTATAACGTATAAAGAGTATGTAGTGGGGTCCACCGGATGTATAGTAATCAGTTTGGTGGCTGGTTTTGGAGGCAGGTTGGAAGTTTGCAAAAAGACTCTTAGGTTTACTGGATCGGGAATTGGGAAAGAAACACGTGCGTCTACTAGAAGGAAGATATAAATATCTTCTTTTCTTTTCTTTTTTGTTCTTTCATATTATTTATTTACTGTTTTTTTTTGTTTAGTTTACGAGGTCTGAGAAGCCAAGGACATGGCAGCGAAAAGAACGGGTCAAGTTGGGGGAACACAGGAGTTATTATCGCCTGGTCCCACTCCTATCAAGTCCCAATCTCATTAAATGCTTGTGACCGTCAGATACATCAAAGATTATTTAATTAAATTGAAGGACAAAAACTAGTTACAGCCAAAACTAATGGATGCAGTTGGCAGTTGGCAGTTGGCAGTTGGCACATAAACACAAGGAATTTATAAATCATTATCTTAATTGAATAACTAGTGTCTAAATACATAGATTATTTTATTTTCCATGATGTTTTTTAATTTATTAAAACGAGGTGGATCTAAAATTTTGGGTGATGGGACATGAAGTAAGCTGAGAAATTATAAAAGCGAACAATAATCAATTCGAATTACAAAAATAAAAATAAAAATACAATAATCGTAGATTCACGTGAGAATAACATATAATAAAATTTAAAAAATTATTATTTTAACTATAAAAATTATAATTTAAATTGTAATTACATATTCATGCTTATTATATTTAATTATTTAATAAACATTTATGTGTAATTATATATATTTTTTATATTAATTTTTTACCAAGTTTGCTCTCAAAAACTAACAAACCAACTAGTTACAATTTTTTTAATTAAAATAATATTTTTTTAAAATTAAATATAGTCCACTCGAAATAGCATTGTTCCTGCTTAAAAAAAAAAAAGAAAAAGAAAAAAAAGAAATAGCATTGTTGCATGTGTCACGTTTATTAAAGGGCAAGTACCGCGTTGGAAAAACGTGTTGCAAATGGGGTTACACTACGCAGTCTTACCCCCATAATTTGACTCACCAACGCTATTCAAATTCGTCACACATTTGGCCTGTCCCATGTGAGCTAAAGTTTCTTTTATTGGCACTTTTTTCAATTAAAGAAAATTAATTATTATTAACAGCACCTTGCACAAATTTCAATTACGAGGAGCTACATAACCCATTATCTATTTAAATTTACAAAATCGAATTCTTTATGGTTAGCTCGATCAACAATTGTAATTGCATTAACATATAATTAGTTCCACCGATTACAGACAGTGACAAAAATTAAACTTAAAAATTTACCGTTCTAAAACGGTCTCTTTATCAACTATACTAACTTTATGTTAAATAGTATAATATATTGATACTAACTTTATGTTAAATAGTATAATATATTTTAATTACATTAAAGTGCGGAGGACTTAAATTAGGGCTTTAAATTATATGTGAGCTTGAATTGGTCAGACCCATATAAATAAATAGGCTTGATCATATATATAAATGCATGAAGGCTCTAATCTTCATCTTTAATAGATTTAGGTGTGTTATATGTTTCAATTGAATATTTAAAATCATGCTTAAGATTTAATTAAAGTGATTTCATATTGAGAATGTTTTACCAACCTTCGGTTCTAGAAGTTTTGAGTTTTGAAGGTGCAAAATGGAATTTCAGCCTCCACGTGTCACTATTTCAGCTCTACTGGGGTGCACCTGCGAGTGTTAATAGTGTCGTATAGAATCAAGCTATTGAATTTCAGAGCAGTGGTCGTTCAGCGGCCACCACAGTTCACCTAATTTGAGACCTAGATTCAAACTCCCAAAATGACATTTGGGAGAATCAAAACTTCCAATCTCATGAAAGATGTATGTGTGTATTTATAAGATGTATGTATTTATGTATTTATGTTAAGTTGTATGTGGATGAGGGTGTGTACATATATATGATGCATCAAACACAAAATTTTAAATGAACCTGGATTCATAACTATGATCCAAAGATTAGATAGACAAGTTGGATCTTCTAATCAATGCAACTTCAGGTTCAAAAGAGAGATAAATAGTATTAAAAACCATTTGACCTAAAAGTTATAACTGTCAGATAAAGGTCCAATAATGTATATCAAGTTATCATCAATACTCTCCCTCACATGCAGCCTCATCCTGCACGTGAAGAGCTAAAAGAGAAATATCAAGACTCTAATACCATGTCAGAAACCATTTGACCTAAAAGCTATAACTGTCAGATAAAGACCCAATAATGCATATCAAGCTATCATCAACATATAGGACAACAAATCATGAGTTTTTCAGAAAGTTGAAAAACAAATGATTCGGAATATGCTATAGAACTCTGATCACAGTTTAACATTTTGTAATTTATTGTTCGGGTTTGATGCCCGATTCAAAAAACTATAATAACAGATTTATAGATCAAGCATGTCTGATCTGTTTAATCTTTTTCTACGAACTCAAGTAACAATTCAACAAGCTAAGTAACATAAACAAAGCGAATTATAGTTGGATTAAAAGTTAAGAATTCTTTCTTGCCTCAGAGTCCTGATTTCTCCAAGGATTGAGAGCCTCTCTTACAGCCTGTGCTTCCGGTGAACTCTCCCAAGCTCGCTTCTCTGACTCCAAAACAGTTACTTTATCATCTGCATGATATAACAAGTATCAGTGATTCTATCCAGAATGGGTGTTTAAAATTTCAAATTCTGTATCATCAGCTGAAGTGCAAGTTTGCAGCAATATATCTTACAATAGTAGAAAAACACGAGTCTATTTGCTAAACAAGAAAAGAAGTTTCAGCTTTTAAAGATAATCACAGTTGTAAACAGCACTCCATCTTAAATTTGGACAATAAAGCCTTGAAGAAGTAGAATTCATTTCGGAGAAACTCTATTCATGACTATAGCACGCCCTTGTCATTGTTTTCAAATTGTTCCTCTTGAATTTTTTTTTTTCTTCAGTGTGATCCAAGCAATATAAAATTATTATGAGGTGGAGCCTGAAGCACAGTCAAATCTATTTTATGCCAAAAAGATGCAGAGTCAATAGGCATTTCAGGTATTTTCCTATGATGAATCTATGACTGATTGGTATATGTAGAAAAACCTTAACTTGTTAGAGATTGTGAGTAAATGCAGTGAGAAAACTTTTGTAACAGAGGCACAGCTCTGTTGGCGTTCTTGGTCAGTGTGGATGCAAAGACATAGTCATACTTGTAAAGTCATGTAAAATCGTTATTTCTTGTTTGTTTTGTTTTTCCTTTCATCTTCTTTCCCATTATTGCTTCTTAGAAAAGACCAAATACAATGTGCCTAACCTACTGGCAAGAAAGGATTTAGGTTTGCAAGCTCTTATGGATGAATTAATTTAAGGCCAACATCAATAGTAGCGAAAATGCTTTTGGCCCCTTCCTTAGCATTCAAAGGTAATGCAGGAGTTAAGAAGCCAGAGCAAGGAGAATATTTTGAGCATGCAGGAACATCAACGTATTTTGATCATTCGGAAGGATGTATATGCAGGGTCATGTTTTTGTGCAATGCTAAAAACTAAAATTGAAAAGTGAAACATTAGGTAATGACCTACAATTTGAAGCATCAATGGAAATGTGTATCTCTAACTAATGCTAGCCGTAGAAACCACAAAACAAATAAATTTTAATTGCAGATATGTCCTTACCCCTATCAAATATCACCATCAATTCTATAAAATCTCAACTCAACATAGTTGTTTCACAATTAGATGGGGTCGGGCTATATGAATCTACGACCTCCACTCTACGGCTAAATCTTCAGTTATATTAGAATTTAGAAATAACAATATCTTTCTCAGGTGATGTTTGTTAACTCTACTTGCAACTTCTAAAAATAGTAAAAGATAATGAAAAAAAAAAGGATAATATATATATATATATATATATATATATATATATATTATCTTTTTTATTTTTTTCTACCTCTAATTAAAGTAGAGATATAACTTTTACAAGAATAAACACAAAATTTTGACTTATTTTATTAGAGCGTAAACCTCCACTGTAAATAGAGCTGACATAAACTTCCTTAATCATCTCTATCTATGTTATCCAGGTCTTCATTTCCCTCTATTGTATAAAAGCCAAGTCTTCAATCTATCAAAGAAGTCAATAGTCCCAATACTCATCTCCTCCAAGTTTATGAACCATTTAATAGATGAATTGTAGGTATAAATGACCAAAGCACCAAAAAGGGCAATGGGAAGACACCTTCCAAAGCTAAAAATAAAGGTGTATGTGAATTGATGCTTCTCTCCATTCTACAAATTAATGGCAAAAACAAGTCAAATAGCTTTTAGTTCCCACATCAATCAAAAAATTGAATTGATAACTGATTGTCTCCGACACAAAAAGACGATTTCAACTACAAGCGAGAAAGAAAAGGAGGGTTCTCACACAGAAACCAGTTTTGATCATGAAAAGCTCCATTGAAGCCCCAATCGTTGCTGATACAACTGCAATCTTCAAGTACCAGTCCAAGAACTTCATCTCCACCTAAATGAAAGGAACCACTTGAATAATAAGAACAAAACCCTGCTTGGCACACTAGCAAGTCATTACAAAGACAAGTTTCTTTAGGAATATTCAACTCAACTCAATAAACCCATTTCCCAACTATGTGGGCCGACTACATGAATTTGCATCCTCCACGTTACTCTATCAAGGGCTAAGTTGATATTTATGTTACAAGTAGTCATATTAAAGGCTAACAAAGTAGTTAGGCATATTGAATGATGCAAATACTTGGTTGCTCTGGTAACAAGTAAACCAACTACTGGCCTTTATCTGATAGAAATTAGATCTTGCAATTTAGGTAGAATCTCTCTTGCTGTTCCAAGAAAATACAAAAACTCCACATGCCACTAAAAGCAAATAATACAAAAACAAGGAAAAACAACCCTTCTTTCAACTCAATTAAACCTTTTTCCAACTACATGAATTTGCTTCCTCCACTCTACTCTACTTAAGGCTAAGTTCAAATATAAATTACAAATAGTTATATCTTTCTAAACCCTAAAAAGGCTTCTTTGACGTATTTTTTAGGATGGTGCTACAAGGCCTCAGCTACAAACTCAGCTGTTGTACTTGCGCATTTGAGTCCCTGGGATCATCCTAGAGTCGCCCCATACACGTGGCTCTAGGATTATCCAAGGGACTCAAGCACACGAGTACACCAGCTGAGTTTGATGCTTGAGACCTTCATCATTGTCCTCCTTTTTTTTTTTTTTTATCATGGTCAATTGAAACCTAAAGTATCAGAATTCTCCTCTCATTCCTGGTCTATGACTAAAAAAATCCTACAAGAAACATTTAAAGCAAGTTTATAAGACTAAAGCCTAATTTTCCTTCTCAATCCATTTCCCATATAAGACCTAATCCCTAACATATGATGACACGAATAAAGGAAACATACATCAATTCTTCTAATGGGCATTTCATCAAACAACTCTAATTCACCTAAGCACACCCTTAACATCGCTCTTTCTTCAAAATCATTCAACTTAATCTCATACATAAGATACAAAAACACTTCCATGGAAACCCAATACACCTTATTAAAAAAAAATCCACAGCTAATTGAACAATCCATTCCTACCCACAAGCCCTCCTTCTTCATCCCATCCATATTTACTCTAAAACCCATGTTGCGAGCTACATTTTCCAGCCCAAAATCTCAAATCTAGACCTAAAATACTCAGTTTCAGAACATTCTTTTCATCAAAGAGACAAAAAAAGACATGAGGATTGAAGAAGTTCAATACCTAACGAAGAATAGACTCAAGTGGCGCTTCACTGTTGGGACTGGGTGTTGGCGGCAGCGTCACCGCAGCTGCTACACTTCCCTTGTGTCTTCCTTCGTTTTTCTTCTTTCCTTCTCTTTTCTCTCTTCTCCCTATCTCGGTCTTTTGAGCTGCAAATTTTTACTCAGAAGTTTTCACTTCTCTCCCCAGTTTCATTTCCGGGAGTCTTTAATGCTTCAAGTGCTTCGACGACGCGGCCGGGTACGCGAGCCTTCTACAAATTATTATCCATCTATACTTCGACAACGCGGGTGGGTACGCGAGCCCTCTACACATTATTATCCATCTATACTTTTTTTAAAAAAAATTATCCATCTATACTTAATTTACATTATTACCCATCTTTCCATGATTGTTGAATATTAAGTAATTTATTTTAGTGTGTTTCATAAGTAACAAATAGTGAATTTCTTTTTGCTTTCTTTGTAGAATAAATAGTAACTACCCAAAAGAATAAATTTATGTACATGGGATGTGATATAAAGCATACTTTTGTATATCAGGAAGAGAGTTTTGATGCAATTTCTTATTTTAATTATTGATTACTAGATAAATTAATCAACATAAAATATCAATAGATTTTCTTATATAAATTAAGATGAATGTTCTTCTAAAAAGGACAAAATATAAAAAAATTGTGATTTAAAATGAGTAAGAAAGTATGATGATTTTGTTAACTTGACCCGTGACCTCTAAAATAAAAATTAGAATTAAATATATATTTTTTTAAAATATTTTAAATATCTTTACATTAAACTATTCTTTTACCACCATTAGATTTGGAAGAGTGGTTAAAAGACAAATTTTTACTTTATAAGGTCTCAAGTTTGAGTTTTAAGTTAAATTTTTGTTTTTATCGCACGGGTGAGGTGGCGGGTCTTTACATAGGGCAAAACCCTTGTGTCATAATCACATGTAATAATATTTACACTTCATTAAATGAAATGTTATCATATTCTGTTAATGGTAATCAGTACTTGTTTCAATAATGAAACTAGTCTTTGGAGTGTATATAAAGTTGACCCAAGAAAACCACAAGAACTTTTTTTTTTTAAATGAAAATATCTTTTACTCATTCCTTGAATTTTTTTTTTGGAAAAGTAAAGAGGGGAACACCCAGCAAGAACAATTAGCACACTACATCTCGAACTCTCCTAGGCCAAGTAACCCCAGTTGCATCTTCCCTCAAAATATTGAATAACCCACGGGGAGGGGAAGACAGGATACACACTCCCCGATTGAACTTCAAAGCCTCAGTAGCCAAATAGTCTGCTGCTCTATTACCTTCTCTGTAAATGTGCTCAACTTGAACTATCCAATATCTCTGAAGGAGTCTTCTACACTCATTTACCAAGTTGGAAAGGCTAAGCTGCGGCATACTGTTGCCTTTTAACCAACCAGCCACCATAGGCGAATCTGTTTCGAAAACTATAGAACGATGGCCCTCCTCCCAAGCAAGACGTAGGCCATGAACAGCAGCCCATAATTCAGCTTCAGTTGCAGTACAAGAACCAATATTAGCCACAAACCCCCTCAACCACATACCACGATAGTCACGGAGAAGACCGCCACCCCCTGCTCGCGATGAAGCATTCTTAAGACATCCATCAGTATTAAGCTTAGTCCAACCATGGTTGGGAGCACACCAGCCTACCATCTTCACCCTCTCTATCAGTCCAGCACCATGGACCGCCACTTTGGCTCGAAAAGCATGAATAATTTCAGCCACTTTCCCTTTAAGCCAAGCCATGCTATACTCGAAGTGAAAACGAAGATTACGAAAAGCTAAATCATTCCTCCATTTCCAAAGAGCCCACACGGCAACTGTAAAGTAGGAAGCCCAGTCATAGTCAATATTACAATCATTAACGCCAGCAAGATTATGAGCAAGCCAGCTTTGAAAATCCAAATTGCTCTGAAGATGATACTAAACTGGCTGCAATAGACGCTTCCATAATTGCACGGCTCTAGAGAAATTTCGAAAAATATGATCAACATCCTCGATACATCCCACACATTCAATACAGTCAGATGCCATGGTGAAACCCCTTTTCATCCGCTCAGCATTGCACATGATCTTTCGATGCGCAACCATCCACAAAAAAATCTTGCATCTTTGAGGAACTTTAAGCTTCCAAATCATCCTCCAAAGGGAAGCAGGATCTCCCATAAGAGTTCCAGTAGAAATAGTATAAGCAGAGGTCACCGTTAATATGCCACTCTTAGAAGCTCCCCAGCATATGCCATCTGCAACCTCCTCCTCATCCCATAAGAGAACAGCAGCAAGTTTATTTTCAACCTCAAAAGGGAGTAAACCTGATAGAGCATTCCAGTCCCACCCTGAACCCTTCACCCAATAGCTTGAGACAGGCCTATACATCTCCACCAAACTCAAATCCCGCATTTTCATATTGATTAAGGCCACCTCACCTACCCATGTATCAAGCCAAAAAAGAGTGTCCTTACCATTACGAACTAGAGCCCGCACTCCGCTACGTAAAATAGGCGAGGCTTTAACAATGCCCCGCCACGCATTGGAAGCCCCATTCGTAGGCTGCAACCTATCAATAGTAGCTTCCCGATGCAGATACTTCATGGAAACAACTCTGGCCCAAAAGCTATTCTTATCTGTAATTAGTCTCCATCCCAATTTGGCTAGAAAAGCCAAGTTCATATAAGCCATACTCTTAATGCCAAGACCACCGTCCTCCATAGGTTTGATGATGATTTCCCACTTAATGAGGTTGACGCCCTGCTTCTCATTAGACCCTCCCCATAGAAAACGTCGAACTAATTTATCAATGGTATTACACACCCCTATTGGTAACACCATAGTCTGCATGATGTACATGGGAATAGAGTTAAGCACCGATTTAACTAGAACCAATCTACCCGCAAAGGACAAGAATTTTGTCTTCCACCCCTCCAATTGAGTAGTCATTCTCTCAATGATGTACTGAAAGTCAGCAGGTCGGACCCTCCCATGAATGGAGGGAGCACCAAGATACCGACCCAAGTTGTCCGTAAGGGGAATACCAGAAATAGTAGATATGTCTTGAGCCACCGCAAGCTCCACATTGTGAGATACAAATATATGAGATTTCTGGTAGTTAACTCTTTGGCCCGAGCACGCACAAAATAAATCCAGGCACTTCATAATAACCTTTATCTGCTCTGTAGATGCTTCCGCAAACAAAACCATATCATCTACAAAGAAGAGGTGGGAGATAGAAGGACCATTACGAGAAAGCTGTATGGGTTTCCATTCCTTTCGCTCCACTGCCCCATTAATCAAATGACCCAATCTTTCAATACACAGAACAAAAAGATAAGGCGAAATTGCATCCCCTTGCCGAACTCCGCGCTCAGGAGAGAAACGATCCAAAAGATCCCCATTCCAGACAATCGACATCCTAGAGGATGAGACACAATGCATCACATTTCGGATCCACCCATCACCAAGACCAATCTCCTTCAACGAGTCTTCAATAAAATCCCAAGATAATCGATCATAGGCCTTTTCAAGATCAATCTTAATTGCCATATGAGATACACCACTCTTCTTAGTTCTCATTGAATGAAGGACTTCTTGATACACAATGACATTATCTGTAATTTGGCGACCAGGAACAAAGCTGCTTTGGTTGGGAGAAACAAGACTAGGGAGGATCATCTTTAGCCTATTTGTCATAGCTTTTGTAATCACTTTATAGCCCACGTTGCAGAGACTTATAGGTCTAAGCTCGGTCAATAATTCAAGATGTTGAACCTTCGGTACTAATACCAACAGAGTATCATTGGTCCCATCTGGAAGCTTTCCTGACACCCAAAAGTCTTGAACAAGCTTGTAGACAGAAGGCCCCACTGTAGGCCAGAGGCGTTGATAAAAACCTGCATGAATACCATCCGGGCCTAGCGCTTTGAAGGGAGCCATCTCAAATAGAGTCTGACGAATCTCTTCAATCTCAAAGGGCTGATGAATCCTTGCCATGACAACACCATCTAGAATTGGAAAGCCCCCTTTAGGAAAATCAGACATATCCCCACAAGGTTCTTTTGAAAATAGCCTGGTATAAAAATCTTGAATTAGATGCTTCAACTGAGCTGAATCTGAAACCCAATTTCCATCTGCACCTTTTAACCTCTCAATGACATTCCTGCTCCGACGAATGACTGTAGTAGCGTGATAGAACTTGGTATTGCGGTCACCCGAAAGGATCCAGTCGGCTCTAGATTTCTGAAACCACGAAAGTTCTTCTTGATACAGAACAAGGCCCAGCTCCTTCTTAAGCTTAGACTCCAAAAGATGAATACGGTGTGTAGGGTGTTTAGATAAGACACGTTGAATGCCTGCAAGTCTCGCCCCGAGCCTCTTTTTCCTCCTAGAAATACTCCCAAACTCGGTACTATTCCATGAAGTAAGAACTGAGGCTATATGCCGATTATTTGTATCCAAAGATCGGTCACGACTCCAATTTTCCTTAATGACATTGTAAAATCCCGAATGAGTCAGCCAAGCTGCCTGAAATTTAAACTGCGTTGGCCTCACAGTGGCACTTGAACCTTTTAAACGAACCAAGATAGGAACATGGTCGGAGTGATGTTTAGGAAGGTGAATCACTCTAGCGTCCTCAAACATATGCCTCCAAGCTAAATTACATAAAACTCGATCCAGGCGAGCTCCGTTAAACTGATTCCTTGAATTGATTGATACATTCATATTATATTTATAAATACTCTAACTACACGGTCTAGAGTAATATTATTTATTACAACATGAGTCATGTATTATATATATCTATACTATAGACTTGATTACGAAAGTTGGACCATTTTCTACAAAAAGTACCACCGAAGTCCACCAATGGCCGGAAGACGCGTCCACATAACTGACAAAAAGAAGAACACCGTGAAGTCACGCATAAATCAGATTTATAGCATCAACTAATAGTTCATCCAAAGTAGAGCAAGAGAAGGGAAATTTCCTTCCTTTTTGTCTTCTTTCTGTTACTATACTTTCTTTTTTTTTTCAGTAAATTTCTGGTGAGATCGGGCGTGAGAATGCAAGTCCAGCAAGACTCCGATTGCATCACAGAAGACTCCTCCAGACAGGTTTTTGATATTTTTTTAGTGTATTTTGTGGTTTATTTTCCAAATTAATTAGTTTTTTTTTCTGGGTATTTCTAATGTGGAAAGTAGCTGAAGAAGCAATTAGAAACTTGCGATCTTTGCTCAATTTAGGTGTTTTTTTACTGAATTTGAGCTAAATCTCAAGTACCCACTCTTTCTTTTTTGATGGGCTGTCGATTCGTTCTGTTGAAATTATTATGAAGTTAATTTTCAAGGTGTCGTTGAAATGGAGTGAAATCTCAAGTACCCACTAGTCTCTTCTGTTATTTTAGTTAGAGAATGGAGCTTGTTTTGATATTTGGTCTTTTTTATCATTAATTTGAAAATTATTTGTTGAGTTGGAGCTGAAATGTAAGTTTGGTGGCTTTTTTTTTTTAATTAAATGGGATTCTTTATTTTGTATCTTTTTTTTTGAGTTCATGACTAAGTATTAATAAATGGAAAATATTTCTTGCTTTTTTTAAAAAAAATTTGCATGTTGATCTATTATTCTGCTGATTTGGAGTTAAAGCTCCTCTAGTACTCTTTTGGTATTTTTTGATGTTGCATATTCTTGAGTTAAACAAACCTTGAATGCCATCTTAGCAGAAATTCAACTTAGTTGAAGTTCTAGACTTTGAAAATATACATCAAATGTCATTTTAGCTGAAACTCAACTTACTTGAAGTTCAATTAGTACCTGATTTAGAGTATTAAGGGGTGTTCTCAACTAGATTATACAGAGATTGGACACTTCCTGAAATTAAGAAGAAAGTTCTTTGGTTAACAGAGATTATCAACAAAAAAGAAGGAAGAATTATAATAGTTCACATACTTTTTTTTAATGAATATAGAGCAGGCTTATTATCAACTACCCAATTGAGGGGAACTAGTTAGTGTTATTTTCTTGTAAGATTTATATCAATAAAATCAACAACAAAAACAATCTTTTATTGGTCAGGGGCAAGCTAAAATCCTGTTCATTTGACCATTTGTTTTCTATCCAAATTCAGGTTATGATGATTTCTGTTTCTACATAATCATCATCACTACCTAAACCGATGTCCTCTTTTGTTCATTTAGCTTTTTTGGAAACAAATCTGCACATTTCTTCTAATTGGGTTCATAATCTAGTTAATTTGCATCTGCTAAAATCGTGTTAATTGCATTTCCATTCAGTTTTTTTTTCCCCGACATACTCCTATGATTTTACAAATGTTTGTCAAATTCCTAGACTCTCCAATTATCTCAACATTTTTTGGAATCTGCCATGTCCATTCTATTTAATTCTTGTTCTGAGTTTTTAGCTCCATAAAGCATAACTGGTGTTAATACTATGAAACTATCTTTCATAATTTATGTAATTTGTTTAGAATGTGTTGATCACGTAGCTCTCTAGGAGTATGCTTTCACTTTTACTATCAAGTTCCATGAAATTGGAGTCATCCTTGATTTTCCTTAGATATGAAATATATAATCACGAGAATCAAAAACTGCCATTTTGGGCTGTTTGTTTACCAATTATTTTTGCTAAAACCAAGTAGCAGCAACTATAATAACATGATGCCTTAGCTGAACTACTTTTATTTGGCTTACATATGTATAAACATGTGATAATTCAGAAAGATATAACTACTTGTAATTTAAGAGTCGTATTAGCCCTCGATTGCGTGGAGTGGAGAAAGTAGATTCATTTAGCCGGCTTCATGTAGTTGAGAAAACGCTTAGTTGAGTTGAGTATGCATAAACCTGTGATAACTCTTTTGCTGCTCATCTAATGAGTGATGTAACCACCCGCAGATTCTTTTGTTTCATTAAGCATATCAAATTAGCTTTAGCTACTTCGGCACTTTCTTTCCTTACTCAATAAAAAAGCGTGGAAAATCTTCCTCCTTTCTGTCATTCGTCTAAGCAAAAAGGTATCTTGATGGTTAATGTTATTGGCCTTTAAAACCTAATTACTTCTTTGACATCTTTGTTTACTTTTTTAGTCCTTGTTTCATCACTCTATTCCATAGCTTCATATTGTGAGTCACAAGTTTCATGCCTTACAATTAGTTGGTGCAACTCTTTGGATTTCCTTTGATCTTTTACAACAGGAATTATCTTACAAATCTCTCACCCAAAAAAAAGGAGAAAAAAAATCTCTCCAATGCTTTTGAAATTTATTTTTACTCAGCGTGCTCATCAATTTTCTTTTTGTACTTTTATATACTTCTATGGTTTCACCTTTTTTGTTCATTTTTCAAGACTTTTGATACACCTTTTCTCTCTGAACTTCACATAAATTTAAACAGTAAGTGGGTGTGTGTTTTGTTTTTCTTAAGATTGAACAGTGAAGAGGTGGCATTCCAAAAAAAAATTCTATGTGCAGGTTGGTCACCAAATAATGAGGTCCATAAAAGAAGAATCTGCATCCTCAGGACCCGGTGGAAGAAACGTTGACCTCTCACTACAAATACCACCACGATCACTAGTTTCCGGCATTAACTATGGTGGAAAAGGTATACCCCAGCCTCAAGTTTCCTCAAAAGGTAGTTTGACTCCAAGAAGCATTTTGCAAAGTCTAAGCTTCAAGAGCAAGAAAACTACAGTTGATGGTGAGACAAGTTCCCTCCTCAATTCAGATTCAAAGGACACACCTCAAAGCCCTTCCCTAGCTGGTATTTTTTCGGGATTTTCATGGAAAAGGTGTGTGTCTCTTCCTGTCACACCTGCTTCACTGTTGTCCCCTTCAGTTTCCACTCCTACACCAAAGTTGTCTTCTGAACAGCACACTTCACATGTAAGCTTTCTCTTAATACTCTCTGTTTGTACATTAACTCCCATACGAAATGATAGTCTTCATTTGAGAAGGACTTGAACCTTTCAAAAATTATTATCTGTATATTTATAATATACATATTTTCTCAGACATTTCTTATTTTGCTCTTTTATTTTTCCTTCATAACATTTTAAAAAGGGCAATTAAATTTGTTCATGGCCAATTTATGCAGAGAGGCTCAGTTCCATCTAAGCCTAAGGTTCCAAGGTCCTTGTCTGTTCCAGTGCGAAATGTTGTTATTGTGAGATCTAAGTCCTTTGCTGCCCGTAAGGAGCCCCATCAAACTGATTGTTGCGATGGTATATACATGTTAAATCTTGGTCTAGCATTTGATTCCATTGAAGTTTTAAATATATGTTTTTGCTTTTTTCATACCGAACCTATGTGCTGGAGGAAGACTCCTGGGGGATGAAAGATTGGACCCTCCATGTAGTAGCACCCTAAGGCTTGTGAAGGTTTGGACAAAGTGGGCTCAGAGACCCAGTAGGGGGGCTCAAGGGTCCAATATAGACCTTAAGGTAGCTTAGAGCAAGCCATGTACCTTAAGCCACAACCCATGGCACAACAGTTCCATAAGGAGAATCAAACCCTCAACCTTATGGTTGAGAGGAGATGCCTTTAACATCACGCCAAGTGGTGATTGGCGTTTTAAATCCATGTTGTTGGACAAGTTGAGACATATTCAGCTTAACAAGTCTAGTAGGCTGACTTTGTTATGCTTGAAGAGTGTCGGCTTTCTTAGATTAACAAAACTTCTCTGTGGCTTCCTCAGACATTTGATTCAGCTGTGAAATGTTTAACACACACTCATAGAAACATGTTTAGGGTCATTGTTTTTCAAAACAATCATTCACGAACTGTCATTCTAGGCATTTAACTTGCTCTTCACTTGATCTCTTCTGTGATGTTGTTCCTTGTTGAGCCAGATGAAATAAGCGCTGTTTCAGTGGAAGCAGATAATGAAGAAATCTCAGAAGAAGAGGCAGTTTGTAGGATCTGTTTAGATTCATTGTGTGAAGGTGGAGATACTCTACAAATGGAGTGCAGTTGCAAGGGTGAACTCAAACTAACACATGAAAACTGTGCAGTGAAGTGGTTCAGCATCAAAGGCAACAAAATTTGTGATGTCTGTGGGCAAGAGGTTCTTAATTTACCAGTAACTTTGCGAAGGTCGCACAGTAGCCCTCCAATGGATCACAGGCGAGAGCCCAATGGACAGAATTTGAGAAATGAGTCCCTCAGGTAATGCAATAGGAATAGCATCATAGATTTATTAGTCATACTAATTGAGATTAAATTTTAGAAGATTTTTCTGAACTATTTTATCAAATTCTATTTGTAGTTTCTCTTACAAATAATTTATATTAATTGGTCTTGGACACAAATTCAAACCTTGGCGGGCATTGTTCTGGTGCCAGAACACTTAATCTAAATTCACGATTTTGATAATCATCATTCATAGAAAGGAAATAAGAAAAAAGGGGAAAATAAGGAGCCTCTGGTACATAGTTTCAGAATCTTAAACCAAGAACTGCAGATTGATAGAAACTAATATTGACAAAGAAACTGGCCGTGTTTGGTATCGTTTTTAAATACTGTTTTCTATATTTGAAAACAAAAAGTCAAAAATGTTGTAAAAAATTTGTTTGGTTTAAAAAGGGCTTGTTTTTAGAAAACATGTAAAAGTTGTTTTTGTGTTTTTTCTTTGGTTGATTTGTATGAAAAATGATGGAACCCACAAAGCTCTTTTTTACTTGATTTATGGAAAATCTTAAACAAATCAAACAAATTGTCCTCGTTTTCAAATTTTCAAAAACAATTTTTAGATATGATACCAAACATATTTTTAGAAACTATAAATCAACAAAAAAATGAGATCATATTCTAACATTTTGAAAACTATTTTTAAATTGCATACCAAACGCAGCCTAATATTCTCTTACAAATAGTTTCTGCCTTTTTTATGCTAACTTTCCAAGTTTGTATGTGCAGTATCTGCCATGACTTGGTGCTACTCATCTTGCTCAGCTCAATAAGTTATTTCTTTATCCTTGAGCAACTTCTGGTAAGACAGCATGAACTCTATAATGGATTTCACTAATGCAACTTTGAATCTTCAATTCATCATCTCATTTTAGAGAATAGGCTGCTCCATAGATCTACTGGACATAGATTTGTAGGTTCTCTTGGTATTTCCTCTTTTGATTATTGGGAGTAAGTGTAATTTTTCACTGGTATTTAACACAAAAAGGAAAGGAGAAATCAAAAAATTAAAGAGAAATATAGATCAAACATATTTTGCTAGTTTCCACCAGCTAAAAGTTTGTGAACTTCAATCACCGGGAATTAGTAAGATCCTGCAAAATGTTAGCCCCTAAAATATGTGTAGATTGCTGTATAAGTTTTTAATAGTCGCTTTCATATAAAGTTCAGGTACATTAGAGATTACTTAAATGAATATTTCTTCCAAGCTTCTTCAATGTTATTGATTGAATTGATAATTACGTGATCATGCTTTTTGTCCATCGATTAGAATTTGCCTTCTTTAATCAGGAAATCTATCACTTTTTAATGATTTCATTTTCTCCATTGGTAGATTCGCGAATTGAAATCTCAAGCCATTATGGTTGCCGCACCATTTTCTGTCACCCTTGGCCTTTTGGGATCAGTATTTGCAGTTGTTGTAGGTGAAAATCTGAACTTCAGAGTAACTTTGAACCATACTCATTCCTTTGATTTTGAATTTGCTTGTTTGGCCCTGCAGCAATTAAGGAGTATATATGGTCATACGCAGCTCTCGAGTTTGCACTTGTTGCTATGATTCTCCACCTATTCTATTCTGCAGTGAGTTACTGTTTCGTATGATGATTTCTCTATTCTCTTTCACCGCACTTACATTTTCCATACCAATGCATTCCTTCCAAGAGCCTTATGGACTTTTTTTAATTTTTTATTTTAACTCCTTGCAGCTTCGCCTGAATGCAATTTATGCAATTCTACTTTCCGCTGTTTTGGGTTTTGGGATTGCAATGGGCATCAACTCATTGTGTCTTCATCTTTACGCTTGGAGAATTCGTGTTAATCAGACACATTTGAACTCAAATCTAGTTTGAGAAGACGGAAGCTAAAGTGTAGCATTTCGTGTTGCTCTACCACACTGGAATTCATGTACATATGTCAATGGTTGATCAAAGCCCAGTTCAATGGTTTATCAAAGTACTTAAAAAGGATTTGATGGAGTACTAGTTATTATTGTACATGCTTTCCTTTCCACTGCAACCTTACTGTTTGATATATGAACTTTTGCCATTATTATTTCATTCAATTAGGGTCTTGCTTGTGAGGCATCAAGTCAGGTTTTTATTTTTGTGGGTCTTTTGGATTCCAAAGACAAGTAGAGATGAGTTTGCCTGGGAGATGTAATTCTGTAGGTTTCTGCAGCTAAGAACAAAAAAATATTGGTGTGCTCTTATTTTTCTTTCTGTATTTTTCATTGTCTTGACCTCTTGAAATATTATTATATAATGACAATGAGATTGTAAATTTCATTATATTCAAATACATTTTGTTTCCTTAAATATTTGAAAAATTGTGAACCCAATGACAATGAGATGCCCTCCACATATAATTATTAGAATTTAATTTTAACCCAACATTAGGTTGCGTGAGCGGCAAAATTGAAGGGCGTAAGGTTTTACTATATAATAGATTTTGACTTTAAGCTTTTTTACTTATATAACGTCTTTACGTGTTTATGGTCGTGTTCTAGAGAATTAGTGGTAGTAGCCTTTTAGTAGCCTGACTTTAAAAAAAATAAAAATTAAGTACTTTGATTCATTTTATATAAATCGCAAAACTACCCTCAGATTTTACGTTTTTTTAATGAAGATTTAAGTTGATTAGTGGGAAATAGTTTGGGTGTCTACTGCATGATAAGTTGTCTATAGTCGAAAACTGAATTCTCATTTTATTGAAGGAAATATACAAGAGCTCTGTTTTCTGCTTTTCTCTCTTCCTCTACGCTTTTCCTCGCTTCTCTCTTCTGCGATTTTCTCCGCCAACCTTTCTTCCGGGGGCTTCCTCTGTAATCGTAAGCTCAGAATCTAGATATTAAATATATTTTGAAAAGATTTTTTTTTTTTTAATAACTGTATGTTCAGTTCTTTATCCCTTGGATTCATGGATTCCCTGTTTTTTTTTTTTTTTTTTAAATAGATTTTTTTAATTTGTTTTTGAGATAAATGCCGAGAAAATCTAATATTTCCATATGCTAATCATCTGTACTATTTGAATTTTTTTTTTCTTCTGTTTCTGATGATGCTGCGTTCTGTTCATAATTCAAAATATTGGATGCACAACCCAGAAAATTGAAATTTAGAGCCTTCTTGTAAAAGGATTCTCTCTTTTTTTCTTAATGTTTCTCTTCTATTTTCTTAATGTTTTTAAAGCATTGCTGAAAATGGTGACTGCATAGACTTGGTTTCTGAACATCTGGGCTAGGGCTTGACAAATGTTAATCCATACTCCTAACTCTTAGAATTTTTTATTTTTATTTTTTAATACAAATTTCATTGAATCAGCAGATGCCCTTTTCTTATTGAAACCTAACCTATTGAATTTATTCTTTGTTGATCTACTCTTAATTTATGTACACATTGAATGTCTTACTTTGATTTTATAATGTTAGGTATATTTTTCATGTAAGATGGCATCTATAGATGAGGAGCTTGATGATGTAGCCCTATGGCCAGCTCCAGTTGAAGAATATTTTATATCCTTGCTTTATGAGGAGGTGAAGAAAGAGCCACAAAATTCAACACTAGATAAGAAATCATGGATGAACATAGACGACGAAATTTTTGTAAAGTTTGGGAAAAGATATTCAATTCCAAAGTTAAAATCGAAATACAATCGTTTGAGAAAGTTGCACCGTGAGTTTGGAAAATTGTTATTCCATGTAGGCGTGAGCTGGGATCCTAAGTGCAATACTGTCCAAGCAACTGATGATGTATGGGAGTCATACACTAAGGTATGCATTGTTGCGTGATTTCATTTGTAGTATATGGTTCTTATGAGTGTGTTATCTAACTTTTTTTCTTTCTTTTTTTTTGGGTAGAAAAACCCTTTTGCTAAGCGTTTTCGTAAAAAAGGTTGTGACCATTATAATATTCTTGGCGAGATCTTCGACAACATTACAACTACTAGACAAACGGGTCGTTCTTCATCTACTCTCTCTCCACCCAATTCAGATAATGAGAGAGTGCTAGAAGCAGAATATTTTGGCTCAAGCGCACATATTGAACTCAATAATGAAGAAATCAATCCATCATTGAACGAAATAATAGGAGATTCCAAAAAAACATGGTATCGTAGTTTGAATTTGCCGCGTGATCTTCATTCAAGAAAAGGAGAGAGTTCTAAGTCATCCAATCTAGAAGAGGCTATATATCTATGGACAAAGACTCTAAGTGCCAAAGTTGAAGCATCCAAAGCTAGAGTTGAATCTTCGTGTTCCATTGAAGAATGCATGGATGTATTGGAGTCCATGGAAAATGTTGAAGATGTTTCATATGTACAGGCTTGTGAAAGATTTACAAACCCTGATTGGAGGAGGATGTTCATTAAAATGTCTAATGCTAGAAGAAAAATGTGGCTTGCAAGTCTCAAGTGAGTAAAGCATTTTGTCTATCTTAACTGCCTTGCAAACATTTCATATAAGACGAATTTTCCATTGTCTATTTTTAAAAACTTTGATCTCATTATCATGATTACTATTTTTGTTTTACTACCCACTTGATTGGTAGCGTATGTTTGTCCAACTTGAATTTTATTGATCATATGGAAACAATGTTCATCTTCATGAACTTCACTAAGACAGGAAGAGAAAGAAGATGTGTGTGTGTTTTGACGGGTTGAGTTTGAGCAAGTAAATTGATGATCAATGTTGTCAGGATCCCGATTCGGATTGGTAGGATCATATTTATTATTCCTACAAAGAAATATTTATTATTCTATCCATATCCTGACATAAGAAGTCCAATAGGAGCAATACTTGAAATGGGAAACATGTTCAATATCATTTGATTGAATAGTTGACCTAGCTCCTTGGAAGAGGAAGAACTGTTGAAACTCCGCGAAACCGGCACAAGGGTTTATGTACAAAGAACAGGTAACCCATCTAAATTCTAGTTATCGGAATAATGAGTTTCAAAGTGGCAAGCACGGCTATGATCGTGACATGTATGATAGTAAATATAGTTGGAATAATGAGATTGGAATTCATGAGATCGTGGTTGGATTGTGATCCAACTGCGATCTCTTTTTTTTAATGTTGGTTTTTTAAAAAAATGGATTTAAAAAACATATAGTTTTTTTTAAAAAAAACATATTGTAATTTTGTATGTAATTTAAAAAAAAAACTTTATATATATTTTTTAATAAATTTGGTTGTTTATTTATTCTTCAATGGTTGTAAATTTATAAATGTAGGCCAGGACTCTATCTTTTGAGCTACATTTCTTAAAATTTAACTTAATTTATATTTATATGTATTATTTCAATATTTTTTGAATACCTTTATACACAAATAACATTTATATTTTTTAGTTTGTAGGATCTTACGATCCACATTTTGATTCTGTGATCCGATCCTTTAGGCTCCTTATCGATCACGTAGGATCCTCACAACCTTGTTAATGATTGACTTGAATTTCATTTCAACCCTCTTACTTGTTTATTATAATCCTTTGACCAAAATTCAACAAATTGGGCATTTGGTCTAGTGGTATGATTCTCGCTTAGGGTGCGAGAGGTCCCGAGTTCAATTCTCGGAATGCCCCCATTTTCCTTTTACATTTATTTTGGCCCTCTTCAGAAAAAAAAATTAATTATTTTTTATTTTAATACCTAATGAAAATCAAATATCTTTAATTTCAAAGCCTTACCAAACTCCATTTACATTTATTAGTATCAACAACGCTTTCTCTAATTTTATCACTTTTAAGTCAATATCTCAGATATGTACAGCGAGGACAGGAAGATGTATTTTTTAATCATATGTTGCTCATTATTTCCACGTTCTTTTATGATTTCTGTTCACTCATATTTATTAGTAGAATCCAGACGAAGTCATAATCCTGAAAAACATTAGTGAAATTTGAAAATTGGATAAGCATATGGATACACAATACACATAACTGGGATATGAAATTATAACTCCGAACGGTCCAAATTGATTAAGAAAATCAGTAGCAATCACATGTATTGCTATTGCACCAAGAATGATATCAAACAGCTATGTACAAAAACATTGACAGAAACCCAAAATCGGGTAGCCTCGTTAAGTTAGGGACGAGATATAAGTCATGATTGAAAGACTATATCTCAATTTTGAATCCGAGCTCGTACCCACACTCACCAGCCCACTTTAAAAAAGGACACCCAATAGCCTCTGTAATTCTCAACTCCGGAATGGTCTCGTCCGACAGAAGGGTTAGCAGGGCACCCAAAAAAAAAAAACATTGATAAAAAAGACCATTGATGAAATGGCTGAATAATCCAACAATTGTTCAGAAGGCCTAATAGCCCCACAAAGAAAGGTCTTTCTGTCCTCCGGAGGAAAAGTTAATAAAACTGAAAGGAGATAAAGATTCTAGAAATGGCAGTATTCACAGTAAACAGTAATTAGGGAGGACAGAAATTGCACCTTGTCAAAATGATCAAAATGTTGGCTTCAGATTGCAGGCAGCATGCCAGACCTGTTTGGGATCAATTACAGGAAAAACTGCCAAAAACTTACAGGATGCAGTGAGTACATTAGGTCAACTACCTACATTCCGTTTAAGGCGTTTGGGGTTTTCCCAGAGCAGATACATAGTGCATGCATCCTAGAACAACTTCTGAAGTCACTGCTTTGATACAGGAGCTATCAACTCAAAATTGAAAAAGAAAGAAAGAGAAAAACAAGAGCAAAAACCATAAATGATCTTTCATAGGGTTCTATCCATATGGTTCTTTCATACAAAGAACATTCGGCGCAGAATGTCCCAGTTACAGAGAAATTGCATGGATACAGTGAGTCGCTGAATGTGACAAAACTTGCTAACAGAGTCGGCCATTCTTCATTTCGAAGAAAATAAACTAACTGGTGTAGAATGTGGATCCAGCTCCCAACAACCCTTTAATGTGCCATCTAACTCATCTGTAAGGAGGAAAGCAGGAACCTTGTGAGAGAATCTAAGTAATTCAATCCGGGGTATCTCCAAAGTGACCACAGATTCCCCTTCTCTTCGTGCACTAAAAATCGTCTCGTGACCATCTACTCGTGCCAAATCTAACACTTTCACTGTCAATTTGAGGTTCTCAAGAACTTCCACCATGTCGTACTCACACTTTTCCAGATCAGAACATGTCCATTCAGAATTGAAGTTCTTGTACAATGCCCAGACCTCACCTTTCTTTGGGTAGATATCATACCTACCCTTACCACTGGGATTTGCTTTTGCAAGATGAGAGAAGGAACAGGCATCCATATCCTCATGTTGATCGGTATTAATCTTAAACTTTCCACAGCAAATGGGCATAGATTTGTCAAACCACTGAATTGTGCCCTTCGCAAGTTGGCAATGTTCAAGCCAATTTATGCCCAATTTGATATCTGGGCCCCGCTTAATTGTGTTTATCCGAGCATAATATTTAGGCAAACCATCCAATTCACAGAACAATGCCCAGATCTGACCAGGCTGAAACTTATCCACGGTTCTATCCTTTCCGAAGTCATAGAATACTGCTTCTGGAATTTCACAAGGCTCCATAGATGAATCACGGGGAGTAAGGTCTTCGGCGACAGAGTCAGCACTGGTCTCTGTGGAGCAGCCACTAGTGTTGCCCCTCTTTGAATCTGAACGATCATGACTTTCCTCTTTAATTGCACACGCACTCTCTTTCTCCTGGTTCCCTTCCAACTTCCTTGAGGAGCCCTTGCTGCTCTTTGCATTCCTGTTTGGAGAATCCTTTTCACCAGGGTTTGTGCACTTATCCAGCATATTCGGGCTCTCATTGTTTGAAGATTTAGAACAAGAAGCATTGATTTTTGTATCCATGGTTTCTACGTTTATTTTCAAGTCTTCAGAATCAGCAATATTGTCAAGGTTATTTGGCAGAGAAGCAGGATCAAGTTCAAAATATCCTTCAGGAACACCTTCTCTTTCACTACCAGTCGTTCTATATGAAGGAACCCTGTGTGAAAATCTAAAGAGTTCATTTGGTGGTATTAGAAATGAAACTGTACCCTTTTTCAGCCTAAAGAGACTTACAAACCCTTTAATCTTAACCAAGGAGGTGACCATAATGCCTGATGTATCAGAATAGTCTGACAACACCTCTACAAATTCAAACTCATATTCCCTATGGTTATCTGCATCAGAACTCCATTTAATATGCCAGTTCTTGAAGAGGGCCCAAATTTCACCTTTTTCAGGATAGATTTTATAAGAATTCCCTTTTGGCACTTCTACCAAGCAAACCAAGTGAGAAAACATACCAAGATTATCAGGAACCAAGGCTTTTCCATTTTTGTAGTCGCCACATGCAGAAGGCAGCTCTGCCTCCAACCAATTAATCTGCTCAATTTCATGCGGATCAGCCTCCAACCAAGAAATTCGCATCTTGAATCCAGGAGAGAAAAGTTTTCTTATCCGAGCATAGAATCTGGGCATGCCATCTTTGTCATCATAAATAGCCCAAATCTGATTGACTGCAAAACATTCTTCCTTCCTATTCTTGTCGAAATCATAGAACTCTGGATCTGGTACAGTAAAGGACAACTCTGGATCTGAATTGGTTTTTGACCCGGAATTACCAACTTCAGGGCCTTCCTTCTTGTCTTCGACTACAGCTCCTTTTCCATTCCTCTTATGCTCCTCAGCATTATCACTTCCATTTGGTAAGTTTTCATCAGGACATGCAGTTTCTTCTAGTTTCTCCTCTTTCTTATCTCCTCCGAAACCAGTAGGAAACCTAGCAGTATCATTGGTGCTGGTACCACAAGTATCAGCATTCATAGGTGCTGCACTTTGATCTTTGACTACATTAGATAACCCACTTCCCTTTGGCCTTTTTGGAGGTCTAGCAAAGTCATCCTCATCACTTAAATCTTCATTATAACTAACTTTCTGCTTTTGACGAGAAGATCTCCGAGGATTACGTCCACCATTGAGTCCAGAATCCACTTCTGCAGAAGGACCATTTTCTTCCAGAGTTTCAAAATCCTCACTCTCAGAGCTATCTCCTGATTCACAGCTCTCACTTGACTCTTCCTTTTTTCGACTTCTCTTCCTACTTGTATTGGGCTTCTCTGTTTGGAACTTTGGCCCCTCATATCGGTCCTTTCTGTCTCCACTACTTGCATGTGCATGTTCATTCCTTTTAGATTTAAAATCCCTGTCAACTTCAGAAGCACCATCTGTCTTCATTGCTGGTTCTGACATTTTGGCATTCCCCTGAAATCCCATGGTGGAGGAAGAGTTCCCAGCATTAACTTGTGGGCCCATTTTATGACCACCCTGATTCAAGACCACTTTCTCTTGGGAGAATTGAGATTGAGTTGAGTTGGGTGGTATACCTTGGCCATCCAAATCATAAGCAAAAAAGGTCTTCAAGCAGCTTTGACAGCGTAAAGCTCTGTTCACAACATCTTTATAGTACTGGTACCTAATATTACAGAATGGACATACAGTCCAGAAGGTCTGCCGGCCATTAGAAAATACTGGTTCTGTCTGCTGCTGTTGCTGCTGCTGCCGTTGGTGTGGGTTCATAGTTGTGAACATTGGTACAGCACTATTCACATAGCTGCTGTTTACTCCAGGATCTTTTGTGACACAAGCATTCCTACAGTGGGGCTGCTGAGGGTGCCTTGATGCAGCAGTTCGCACAGAGGCTCTATGTTTCATGTCAAATGTCGCCCGTTTTGCTGGGTCTGAAAGCACCCTCTGTGCTTCCCCAATCAATTTAAAGGCAGCTTCTGCACCTGCAAACTTGTTCTTATCAGGGTGAAGAAGGAGAGCAAGCTTCCTGTACTGCTTCTTGATTGATGCCTCATTAGCTGTTTGCTCAATTTGAAGAATGGCATACCAGTTCATATCAGACCCCAACACCCTCTGCTCGGCAGAACAGTGTACATCACAGACAGTCAGCAACTGGGAGATGTTATCTAACTCCGGAAAAAGTTGTTGGGCCCTGAGGGCAACCTTCCGGGCTCCCATAAAATCCTTGTTGAGCATCTTCTTCTCAGCAAGTACCTTGGCTCTGATGGCCTCTTCTTTGTTGCAATCCATCATTTATTATCAGAATAATAACTAATCCACACAACTCATAGGAAGTACTTGAGACAGGAGACTGCAACCTTCACTTTCATAATAGATTCAGAATTTTAGACTAAATAACCATATGTGAAAATTTAGCATGTTCACTGCTCCAGATTTCCTTTGCAAGCCCCAGATAGTGAGCCAAGGTTTTCCACATAATGCAAACAAATTTCCTGTCCAACCAAAGTGAGCCAATATGTCAATACAGGCAAAAAAAAAACATGTTTCTGGATTGCATCACTAAACCGGATAGACCAGGCATTATGAGCATTCCAGTGTCAAACATAATCAGCAATCTAAATATAATGCACCAGTTATATGTTACTAAAAAACAGAATTGGATATAGCCAACCTGTTGAGAATAATTGAAAAAGAGAGAACAAAAATGTGCAAGACAAATTTGTAAAGCTATTTTTGCACAACAAAGGGGAAATTGTTATGTTGTTGGGGAACTCTGTAAGGGTCTTACCACCTTCTTAATTGACTCTATTTGAGTTTTTGGGGTACTTAGGGATTGCAGCTCAAGTTAAAGCCATGAAACAAGTAGCAGGCAAATCAAAATTGGAATTGGCTCAATTTGCTTCTAATCTCAATAAAACGACTCAGAACCAATTAGAAAGAGGTCAACGATTACGTGAGTTGCTCAAACAATCTCAATCAAAACCGCTCCCGAAGGAAGAGAAAATTCTACGTGAGTGGCTCGTAGAATAATAGGTTGTTATCATATAATTCCGATCAAGCTTCCTTCCTATGAATTTGGAAGTTCTTCTCAAATAAAAGAAAATGGTTCAGTTCCAGAGCCGAAGATCGTACAAGCACAATTGGAGAGCGCATTACAACGAAGAGTTGTATGCTGCGTTCGAGAAGGATGAATCGCTCCCAAAAAAGAATCTATTGATTCTCTCCCAATTGGTTGGATCCTGAGTGTGATGATTTACTTCGCAGGCGAGGTCTCTGGTTCAAGTCTAGGATGGCCCAGTTGCGCCAGGGAAAAGAATAGAAGAAGCATTTGACTCCTTCATGCATGCTCCACTTGGCTCGAGGGGATATAGCTCAGTTGGTAGAGCTCCGCTCTTGCAATTGGGTTGTTGCGATGCGATTACAAAACAAATCCACTTTATGCATGAGATTTTAGATGCCTATGCACTCAACTGTGCAACATTAAAAGGAAATGCTGCATAAAGCTCTTGCTTATAGGGGGTCCCAGGGAAGGGTCCAACCACATTATGTGCAGAAAGAGATGGAAGAACTAAACCATATAAAATTTATTATTTTTGTTTCTCTAGAAACTTATCCTTCGGGAGATTAGACTAGTAGTACCATGAAAGATTAGACAAACTTCTCTTTCAGCTTTAACTAGAATTGAGGAGTTGAAATTTTTATGATAAAAGAAAATTGGAGAGTCTTGGTCATGAAGGACAGTTTTTAGGTACCTGAACAAGTTAGGAAGCCTTTTTTTTTTTTAAGCAAAGATTAGTCTATGCTGGTGCTTTTTGTTTGCTTTCCTCAGATTTATCTTGTTTGGATACATAACTGTCACAATTTTCAAAGCACTTGTTCTTTAATCACAAGAACCCCATCATGAATTTGCTTATCACTTGTAATCTTGTTACACTCACAATAGTGAATATATTACAAGTGATAAGCAAATTCATGATGGGGTTCTTGTGATTTTATTTTATTTTTTTTGAGAAGAGACAAAATATTATATTGATACTTAAACAAGCACACAGACGAAGTGAGCATAAGAAATGCTCAAGAAATGACCGTAACAACACACCACAGTACAACACACCTAAACAAAACAACAACAATCCCCATCAAAGTATCAAACAAGAAATTACAGCATAGCATTCCAATTCCTATGCCACTCTGCAAATGAGTAACCAACTCCTAACTTGGAAGAAGAAATCCATCTAGCAGCGGCAACACTAGAGTCCTCCCAACAATCTTCAACGCCCTTAAAAGCATTGTTAAAGATCCTATCGTTCCTTTCTCCCAAGATAGACCAAAGAACTCCTATTGAAATGATGCTCCCAATCTCCTCGCTTCTTCTACTCCAACCAACAAGGTGATCAGAGGCAAAGCAGTTTTCGACTGTTAAAGGCCTAGAAAACTTTCCAGACAGCAGTACCTCCCATCTCCTCCAAACCTGAACAGCAAGTGAGCATCTAAAGAAAAGATGGTCAACCGATTCGTAATCTTGAAAACACAGAATACAGCATTGAGGTGAAAGGTAATTATGAGGCAGGCATTTCTGTAATAAATCCTGGGTGCAAATTCTCTCGAGGGCCCAAGCCATCCATTTACACTCTAATTCTATTTGGAATTGGAGTTCTCCAAATGTGATTCCAGTTGGTTGAGGTGAGTGCGTTAGGGGGGTCAATGAGGTTATTAAAAAGAGACATGCAAGAATACAAGCCTGAATTCTCATGGGGGTTCTTGTGATTAAAGAATGTTTTTGAGGAAGCAACAACAATTCAGTTCCTAAAACTTATGCTACAGTCACAATAATAAGTATATAAAAGTGGTAAGCAAATTCATGATGGTGTTCTTGCGACTAATGAATGCTTTGAGGCTAGGGAAGTCCAAGTGGTATGGTGCAATCAGTAGAATTGACCTAAAGCACACACACAACCACATAAAATGGGATTGCCTCTTGTGATTGAAATGATACTCGACTTCAAGGACAAGTGGACAGAATGGGTTAAAAGAATTGCCTCCTCAACCACCTTTTCCATTGTTGTCAATGGGTCCATGAACTTCTAAAGGACTTAACAAGAAACAATTCTCCAAAGCCTACTTGGCATAGACACTCTTAAACATGTGTTAAGGAACAGGACCAAAGTCAAGGCTCCAGTATCTCCAATTTTTGGGGAATCTTATATTGTTGTCAAATAGTTTACGGTTTAAAATTTCATTTGAGGAAGCACAAGCATTTTGGATTAAGACAATTAATCAACTTGATGGCAAATTCGCTAATTTGGGTTATGAATATGGTCACCATCTCACTACTCTAAACAATATGGCATCCCTTCTAGAGAAAGGAATGAAAAAATTTATCTTGGTAAATGTTTATGAGTTTAGCGTTTACATTGGGCCGACTATGTGCTAATTAATTGACCAAGGGAAATTGGAGAGTGGAAAGATGATAAACCCCCGATACATTTTACTTATGCTAGGTGAAGGAAGGGACACAGGAACAGGAAGAAAGGAATGTGGAGGAATAAAAATGCACGTGTTGGCGTTGTACTGATATCTATAGAACGGAGCACTGGATCATTTTGTGGGTGCAAATATAAATAGGGATCGGGCACTGTAAAGAGGGTTATGTTTTTTTTTTGGAAATTTACTCTGTAAACAATAGCAATACAGGGAGTTGCAGAATACTCGAAATTCTGTCCAGATCCATTTTGATTTTCTTTGTTTTATAACCATCAGAAGATTTGAATACATTCATTCTTTTTTTCTTCTGTAAATTCTTTGTCAATAAAATCAGATCTATCAAAAGATTAAGAGCATGAACCAAGCTTTACTTGGTAGTGACAATGGAGATTTTGTTAGGAAAGATATGCTTAATAAAAGAACATTATTATCACTGAGTACGTAGAGATCAAGCAGCCAAAATTCAAGCACATATAAAACATGATGTATGGCCAAGGATTACCCTTTAGGCCATCTAACCCATCCCAACACAAACACAATAGTTCAAGAATTGAGCTAAAAAATTATAACAAGACCTAAAATAATACTAGTGCAACTTGACTTGTAGCTCTTTAAAGATAAAGTTGGTTCAACCCCTACTTCCAAGCTACAACCCTTGCATGCATTCGCAAAAAGCGTATTATAGACTTTGAGCAAGGTGTAGGCAAAATCTATTCCTACTTGCTAGCCTAGTCAATTTGTCTAACAAAGCCAACAAGGTCAAATCAAGCTTGGCCTCAAAAGACCAGCCCAATCCACCAACTATAACTCATAGGGTGGCATGCAAAATGCAACTTGTTCCACCCCTATGTATAGAACATGGAGAAAGATCATGCATATAAGGGAAGAGATCCATGAGGTTGTGACACTCATAGTGCTTTAATACAATTAAATTACAATAAGACCCAAGGAGGAGTTCCTTAACCTTCTATGCCACACCTTAGGAAAAAAATTGTTTTGTGTTTGTTTTTTTTTTTTTTTGCTAAGAAACATGTGTCTTTGCTATAAGTTCTACAAACCAATGCCTACTGCTTCACTTGGGAGAAAAGAATCATAGATATTTTTTTTTAGTAGAAACAAATATATATTCATATATTATATCAATGAAATCGTTACAATTGATGATCAAGCACACGGGGTGCTTGGACAATACCAAAAGACAAAATGTCCTATGCAGTAATATGTTTGCTACCTATTACTGAAGGAAGAACCACCATAAAGACCTTCCTCGTGTATCATCTATAACAAAACTATGAACGGGAGCTAGCAATCCGGACTGTATTGAAGAGGATCCTAAGTCACAGCATGGAAGAGTGGATTACTGATTCAGATGCCACTCATCATATGGCAGGATCACCCACTTCTTTTTCACCTTCCCTTCACTTATCCAGTATTTCTTCTGCCTTTCATACTGATGGAGCTAGAAACCCTTTCTCCTCAATCAGTTGTCCCATCTTATATTAGTTCTGCCAAACTTTCCAATTAGGAGCACCCGTCAAGAAGGACTGGTAAGGACAAGGCTTGGCACTCCCGAATGAGGTTGTATTAAATTATTAGAAAGGTAAGATAGTACAAAACAACATACTAGAACTAGAGATTGTTTGCACCCTTTCTTAGATCATGAGCACCTTGCCTTACACCTCAAGCGTCCAAGGGGAACCTCACCTTAAGACTTAAATAGTGTCTTGGATTGTTAATTACTTTGAAAAAAGCATGCTTTCTTTTTTAAAAAAAACCTATTATTCAAAATCCAACTAGAAAATATTAAAACATATTTGTAAAATTATAGCTATTATCTAAAATTTTGAGTCTAAGAATGCCCCTCATAAAATTTAAAAACTTTCCTTAAAATACAAATAAGTTGGTTTAAGTTTCAAAACCTTGATATACTTAATTACATGCAAAAACATCATATGTATATTAAAACTACGTAGGCCATGCTTAGGCAATGAGTGACTAGGCACTGCTTCACCTAAGCAAGGTGATTGCTTAGTTATCACCTTAAAGCCTCTACAACATTTCCAGATATAGAGGTTTACACTTTTCCAACCTAAAGGTGATATGGAATATACAAAAAATCTCATGGGTCAAGACCCGAGATGATGGAGGATGGGACACAATGGAGAAAAATCGTGAAATCAAATGTCACATTCACCTATGAGCTGAGCAATTCTCAAAAATGTTGCTTTTGGAGATCTAATGATGAAATTGGCTAAATACTCTAAAGTTATGTTACCCGAACTCTTTACTTTACCTCAACATAACCGTATTGACATTTCATGACACTGACAAGGGTATGGGATATATGTTCGACATTTCAGATTTTGGAAAACTACTATATGGATTCTCCAAAGAAAGAAAAGAAAGCACAAAAGAAGAAAATGACTAGTAGGTGACAATTTACTTAAATCAGGAAAAGAAATAAAGGCAATCAACAATTGAAAAAGAAGAAAGACAGAAAAGAAGAAGATAAAAATATAGGTGTAGCAACGAACATAACCCTGTCCAAGTAGCCAACTACCCATATCTAAAATTTTAGACACATTTACCTTCAACAATTGAAAAGAAGAAAGAAGATAGAAAATCTAATGAACATAACCCTATCCAACATCCACATTTTAGCCAAGTCCCCATATTCCATAATTTGAAAATGAACACATTGGACCTCTACATATATACCCACATCCGAAATCCATACCAAGGAACTTACCTGTTGTCATTTTTATCCTTCTTCGAGTTACTTTTTTAAATTTTTGCCTCGATAAGATATTCCCTTCATTCTTCCTCTATGTTGTTTACGAAATCTTGTTCTTTCTTTTAGGGTTATAGTTGATGGTTGTTTTTCAATTCCATCTCTACTGCAAAACCGGACACGACATTTTATTCCCAATTATATGTGTAACTGTGCTTTTAGAACTCATGTTTGATGGGATATATTGTCATCCTTCTTTCTTTTTTTTTTTGAGAAGAAACTATAACAGATTTTATTGATGTATAAATATGAAGTAGAATATCTCCTCCAAGAGTACCAGATATTGTCATCCTGTTTCTTTGTCACATTTTTCTCTTTGTTCAATATAAGCATGTTTTTCAATCCTCCCAAGAACGGGGAAGGGAAAAGTTCTTTCTCCATATCAAGGCACCTATTCTAAACCCCAAGACACATTAACATATGGAACAACATAAAAGGAGGAGAAGATAGACAAAAGAAGAAAGAGATTAGATCATGCCTTTTCATTTTGCCTCTATATATGCAAACTTCTCATTTTCACTTCCAAACAGTGAGAGTAGGATTTGCTTATTTCAGCCATAGATAAACAATCTAGAATGCCCCAATAGTGACCACAATCCCTTGAAACAGTCGAACACATGAAAAATCAAACTTGTGAATCAAACTTGTGTCACGGTCTATAATTAAAGAAAAGTTACTTCCATCAAATTTCAGTCAACAAGTTTCCATCAAGAGACTTTATCAAAACAGTTTTCTCTTTTCTTAGAAATCACTATTTAAGCCCATAGACAATTTCATAAGGACATTCCACTCCATAACAGAGAGATGTGGTGCAATGAAGATGGTTTCCAATCAATGTTTTATAAGGCGTCAAGGCGAAACCTAGGCAATTGTCCCTGCCTAGGAGAGGCCTAGACATTATAAATAACATTTATTTAAAGCTCCCTGAATAAATAATTGATTAGTTTTACATATACAAACCTTATATATAATTACAAACATATCCCATAATATAGGAAGTCAAATATTGTGATAAAAAAATAATTATATTTTACACTCCTCAATTTTATATCCACAAATTAAAAACCAAAGAACACATCAAAAAATAAGAAAAATTGGCATATAGATGTAATACTAATACACATAGCAAAATGAATAATATTTGCAACAATATAATAGAAATAAAATATAAAATCAGAACAAGAAAATGAGAACAAAAAAGGATAACTTGCATGTGAAAATATAAATATACCACTTGGGTTAAAAGTTACGTTAATATTTAAGCTATACAATCATATTGTAACAATATAAAGACAAAAGAACCTTATGCTATATATATTTACATTTTCCCTCTAATACTTTTAAAAATTCAAAAAGCCCATATGTATAACTTAAGTGTGGCCTAGGCATTGGACTAGTTGTGGCCTAGACAAAGCCTTGAAGACACTGGTTCTAATCAACGCTTTCAAGACATAAGGTGATAGCTCGGTGATTTACCTAGTTTATATCACCGACACATCATGTTGATATAGAATTAAATAAACTACATAGTATAGGCAATATATTTCGTATAAACTAATTCAAAGTTTCAAAACATTAAACAACCTACGTGTCCAAGGTGAGCTTTTTTTTAATATATATAGTATTTAGACCTGAAGCTTACAAGAATAACAATACCAACATACCAGATGTCTCATTATTTGCTAGTCAGATAGCAATTTTCTTCCTTCTTTTTGAGTTTTAAAATAAAACGATGGATTTTAAATTTTAAAAAAAAAAAGTCGTCTAGGTTTTGATATTTTTCTATGCAAGAAATAAAAACAAAAGATGAAAGAGAAGGTGGAGAAATCATTTTGGTACACCTTTAAAATGTTTTCACTAATTACTACAAAACAAAGTGCTTCAAATTGTAAAAGTTACAACGAAACCTCCACAATCCACCTAAAGAATTGGGATGGTGACTTGAAATGAAAACACCAATGTGATGGCCTAGTTGATATCTAAGTGATGCCTTGACAGAATCAGTTCTAATGAGATAATTCTATAAATCCCAAAATCTTATCCACTTGTGTTCAAGCTATTTAGAATATGGAACAGAAATCCAACGAAGTTCAAAATCCCACTAAGAATCATTTGCTTCATTGCATTGATGGAATGTTAGGGTGACACAAGACAAGCATATGAATCATAGTTAACAACGGTCATAGGTCATTAGCATTGCTAATGAAAAATGATGAGTTTGAAATTAGTTTTTAGTCAAGTTTTTGTTACTTTTAGAAGAAATAGTCGCTATTGTCTTCTGGATAGTACTTTCCCTAGGTTAGACACTCTTTATGAGTTCTAACCGACCAGTGTTACGCATCAACATTAGTGGATCCCTAGCACCATCACTTAAACCACCTCACTACTACTACTGTTCAAACATCAGCATCAACCACAAATTTCAATTGGCAAGAGACAAGACGCGTGACGAATTTCAAAATCCTAACCAAAAAAAATTAACAATATGAACCGCAACTGCAGGCATAAACAGTCCATCTAAATTCACATTCTCATAGCTAACCGCCAACACCTCCAAACAGAATAACAAACGAAAAGGCAGAAACCCTAATTTTGCCCAAACTTAATCAAGAACCACAAATCCAACAACCTCCGCCGCATCTAAACCATTAAAAAGGAATTAAAACAAAATCTAGAAAATCAGAATGATCCAACCACATAAATCATCTCCAAAACCAATACTAGAAACACAAATAACCGAAAAAAACAAAATACAAAATCACACGTAAACCAAACAATTTCAACAAAACGAAACGCATAATAACGCAAATTCGACATACAAAACCCTAGAGAGAGATGAAACAAAGTTGCAATAACTTCAGATTCACGGACAACAGAGAGCATTGACAGCAGAGACCAAAGAAACAAAAAAGCACAAGTGGAACGCATTCGAAGAAGACGACTTACCAGTTCGCGTTCGGCTTCGCGAGAGCTAGTGATATTCGAAGAGACTGAAGACGTGCGAACGTACGAACGAGAGAGAGAGAAAACTCAAAGAGGGACAAAGACAGAAAGTGAGAGGGGAATCCCGCGCGCAGAGAGAGCAGCGGGAACCGAAAAAAATGAAGTGAAAATTTTATGAGCGGCAGTTCCGGAGTTTCCTGATATTTGCCTGCGACTACCCTTGCCATCACTATTATTTTAGCGAGTTTCTATTTGTACCCCGTTAACCCACTTTTCTTACGCATCAAAATTATAGAAAATAATAATAATAATAAAATTTTACGGTACCCTACTGTGAATGGACAAAAATACCCATACACTAAAGAGTACAAGTCCAAATCACCTAATTTTTTTAAGGTTTTGACAGCATTAATTTATATTTTTTTATTTTGGAAGTTCTTTTTATACAGTGTTTAATGATATTAAGTTATTTCTTGTCTGATTTTATTTTTATATTTTTTTATTTTTGTAATTTCAAGATGAATAGCTCAGTCAACTTTAGTTTGATTGAATCAAAGATTGGTGTATACAAAACAGTTTACCCCCCTAACATTTTATTCACGACCGTGAATACCGTCTCACTAAGCCATTCGGTTTTGTCTTGTTCGATAAAACCGATTCATTTAATTTCGTCAGACGGGACAGAACCGTGCAACTCCGTTCCGTCCTCTCCAATAGAATCAAACGAATCAGTGTGGTCACTTGGGGCTGGAATAATAATAACGGTTCTACCTTTCTAAGATCTCGCCGGAAAACCATTTTTGGCAATGTTTTTACCAAAAAAACACACCGAAATAATCAGTTTTAACTTCTAAATACTAAATATAGTTTCTTTTTAAGAAAAAAACAAGAAACTTCTTATTGAATTAGGGATTTCACAGTCCAAAGTTCAAATCTCCAACGACCAAAACCTCCCCCACAGAATGAACAATACCATTGAATTTCTTTTTTTTAACACTCTTTAAAATGAAGGAGGACAATTTTAGGAAGGAATTAGTGTGTTTTCACATAGAGTTAGGGTTTTATTTTTTTTTTTATTTTTTTTATAAAGATGGAAAGGGGCGTTGGGTTTGAAGGGCTGTAGTAGATGTGGGTGTAAAGAAGAAGATAGTTTGGGAAGTTGAATGGGGTATAGATGGCATTTAAAAAATTAGAAGGGTAAAAGGAGTGGTGGGTAAGGATAGAGTGTTAGTAGGCTATATCTAAAAGTTCTTTTATTTTGTGACGCTTAGCCCTTCAAAAAAATTAACCCTCGAAATTAAATTAAAGATTATTTATTTATTTTTATTATCTATTCTTGTACATATAACTTAACTCAACCAAAGTGTTTTTTTAACTACACACTCAACTACAAGAATTTGTTTATTTCACTCCACTCTATTAAAGACAAAATTAACTTTTAAATTACAAGTTGGCTATTTATGTTATTTTAACGAGGGGTGTCGACGATTCGATTTGAATTAGTTTAATGCTCAAAATTAAATCATATCGAACCAAACCAAATATATCAGGTTGGGTTGATTGGTTTGAAGTTTTACATGTACATATATTAAATAAATTAAAATAATTATTTATATATGTATGTATATAAAGTAATTTTAACTTTTTTAATATATATTTAAAAAAGTTGAAAACTATATTTATTATACAAAGATGATTATATAAATTTTGAATGAAAATGTGTATATCATAAAAGAATCATAGATATTAAAAATAAAGATTAATAGTTTTAATTTTATAATTGATTTGGTTTGACTTAGATCAGTTTTCAAAGTCTCAAACCACCATCCGAACCAAACTTATCAGTTTATCTTTTTTCCAAACTTAAACCAAACCGAACTTATTAAAAATTCAAACCAACACACATCAGTTCAATTCGTTTTCACGGTTTGAGTCAAGCTATTGACACCCCTAATTTCAAGTCTTTCTCTACCTTTATCATTACGTTAATAAGTTATTCTTCCTAACTTAAACATCCAAAGGTCTTCATTATAAGTAATCAAACAACCTTCAACGATTTTTTCTCGTGTTATCTTTAATTAGGGTTACATAGATTGTTAATAAGTTGCACATTCATCTTAACATACGCATTTGTGTTACACTTATATACATGTATGTGTGCCTGACATTAAATTAAAATTCTTTCAATAAAAAATATAATCATTTTTTTAAAAAATTTTTTAAGAGGTATCCCCATATTCTTAAGATATAAGACTAGTCTTCGTTTGAGGCGAAAACAGAATGATAGACTTTTTTCAACGAGCGCGCCTAAAATAATTGAACCCTACAGCTTTTATACAAGAACGATCTTAAAACTCAATCCGTTTTTACTGAGTCAACCACTTATTGGTTATAAAAGTTTAATCTTACCCCTTATCTCTTAGTTAAACAATGTTGTAGAAATTAGATATTGTTGTAAGGTTCTAATTTAAAAATAATAAATTATAATATCAATATTCAATAAATAAATGAGTTTTCATATTAGTCATTGACTTCAAAACTTTCAATTCTATTTAGATGATTAGATCCAATCTAACAACTGTCGTATTTAAACAAGTGTTTTACTTAAATTTTCCCCACAATTAATATTTAAACAAGTTTGCACCGTTGGATTAACAACAAGCTCCATACATTGCACGAAATGGTGTTGATCCAATCGTAACTCTCTTTTTCTTTTTTTAGCTCATCCTCGTAACTCTAGCAATGCCCATTATTGGAAAAATTGACCAAAAAGACCTCAGTTAGCTAAATCGGCTTAGCCAAATCTGAGGTGAACGAGCTTAGTGCGCCGTTGAAAATTTGAAATAGATAGATAGCTTTTGGTTACTAACGGAAAACTGCAAGAAACGGCTTAGTTGCTGAAGAACTGAATAAAAAAAGTGCAAAACAGAGCACCTGGAACACTGATCTGATCAAGCTCGCGTTCTTGTCACCAATGGCGTTTTCAATTTCTCTCTATCTTCTTTCATCTTCGAAGTCAACCAGAACTCGAAGCGAGACAGAAGTTTACAAGCGCTTGATTAATGGGCACGATACATAGATTTAGCTGGATCCACATGGCCCCAATTGCATTTCAGTTTTCGAAGAACGACCTTTGAATCTGACTCAAAAGCCTCTTCTAGAAAGTCAGCAGCCAGCTTTTCCACCTTACTTGAAGGAGTAGCCGAAGGCTTCCTCATTATATATATATATTTAGTAATTAGTGTTGGTTTGATGTACATAGTCAAGCCACTAGTTAATTGATAAACTCTTGGGAATGAACACATGGTCAAGCCTTTTATTGCAAGCACACTCTTCGCTTGTAGTGTGGGCTTAGATGCCCACTACGTCTGAGGGTTTCTTTGCTCTTTATAAGTTGATATTTGTATTAAAAGTTTTCTGGTGTCTATGTCCCCTTTGGGGTCGATTGGGATTAAGGCTCCAGCTTAGGCAATTAGAACAAAAAAAAAAGAAGTGAACTCTATGGTATCATGGTTTAGCATGCCTTCAAAGGTCCTTTTAAGCATTTATTTTGTTTCTCTATTTACATGTCAAAGAAAATATTATTCTAAGAACAAAAAAATGCAACTGCACTGTCATATTCATTAATAAGTGCGCATTATTGATCTCAACTACATGTAATGCATGATCCATTGATTATAATGATATAGTTGTATTTCTTCTTTTTTTAGGTAATATATATATATAGGATGTCTCTTTATTAATCATCTTTTTCCACTATTATAAATTCTACTCCAATCTTCCAATTTATCAGTCAAACCAACACTAATTGTTTACACTTAACTCAAGATGGAACTACTATATATATATACACTCCAAGAAACGTTGTACCCACCACACATCTGATCTGCATCTACTTATCATCTCAAACAAAGCTAATGGCTCCAGCAATATTTCAACCCGCATTGGCTCTTTCCCTTCTATATTCTCTCTTTTTCTTCATCATCATCATCATCAATGGTGCAGTCGCAGAGGATACGCTCTTCAGCGGCGAAAGCCTCAACACGAACGAGTACCTCGAGAACGGACCATACAAGTTCATAATGCAGGGAGATTGCAATCTTGTGTTGTATGTGAACCAAAATAAGCCTCTCTGGAGTTCACAAACTGATAGAAGAGGCAATTCATGCAGAGCAACATTGCAGAACAATGGAAATTTTGTGATCTACTCAGGGAATGGGGTTGTGTGGACAAGTAACACAGTAAGAGGGCCCAACACTTATAGGTTGGTTATGCAAAGGGATGGGAATGTTGTGATCTATGGTGCAGCTCTTTGGGCTACCAACACAAATCAGCGAAAGAAATGATTGCTCTGAATGGAAAACTTGATCAAAGTAGTTATACATGTGTGTGTTGATTTGATTTCCAGCTTCTCTTCAAGTGTATGGTTTTTCTTTATTTTTGTTGTGTGTATGTGTTTGTGGTGTTTGAGACTAGGCTCATTTGTGGTTTGGAGAGCTTCTTCTTCTTCTTCTTCTTCTTTTCTCTCTCTCTCTCACTCTCTCACTCTCTCACTCTCTTTTTTTTTTCTCCTGTGTGTTACTTGATTCTATGTTGGAATCAAAATAAACAAGTGCTTCCATTTATTTTATATGCCACTAACTATTCATTTGTATATATGTAAATTAGTTTATGGGCACGTGATTGCGCTATTAATGGTTAATAAGATTTTTAATATATTTTTTTAAAATATTATATAAGTTAAAGAGTAATACTGCTTTTTTTTTTCTCTGGTTATAAAACTTCAAATAAAAAAACTATTGTGTAGAATAGAAAATTTATTAATTTAATTCCACAGTAATAGGATAAAGATTGAAAAAAAAAAATAATTATTTGATTAAATTATTTTAGGTAGCCCTGGAATTATTAAAATAGTAAAAGTAGTGGTAAGGTTTAAGAAGGTCAATATTGAAACCACTTCTTAGATGTTTGAGGAGTCGTGTATACCGCATAATATCTTCGACATTCAAAAGACGTTAAGTGTGCCAACGTCGAGTTTTGACATTGGCTCCAACGTCCCCCACAACACATCTCTTATCAAAAATTAAAACTATATCCTGAACTATATATAAGGCACCTACGTACACATTGAATATGATTTGGTCATTAGAATTGATTGGTGTGCATAAGCTGATGAACTGAATAGCTTAGGTTACTAAAATTAAAAAAAGAAAGAATATTAAAACTGGTCTCCCCATTAGTTTCTCAACTTTTGGTCCTATAACAGTATAAATAAATTACTATATATAATTTTTCTTGAATTATTAAAATGATATTTTAAAATCAAAACAACAATAAGGCTTGAGGGAAAGTTTTGAAAGAATGTGAAAGTAGGTTTAACTATAAATTTAATATAGAAATAAATGTTATACATCTGAATCCTTCACTTGAAGTTGAAAGTTTGATTATCTCTACTTACAAATAAATAAAAGTTTTTCTCCCTTTAGTAAAAGTGAGAGCGAGACCATAGTAGCTTGTTCGCATAGTCTTCATCTGAGCCCTTTATGTCCATCGCTGTTACATTCATCTTTTTGGCTCTATTGAGGGGTTCCTGCTTCTCTGATCCCAGTGTCAGCATTTTCTAGCCTTATTTCAACACTTTTAAAAAAATAAAAATAATAAAAAAATAAAGTTCAAGGCATATACTTAAATTCCATACTTTTATATCTCTTTAGAGACCCATTATTTTCATACTCGATAGTTTTTTTTTTTTTCTTTTTTTTTTTCCAACCAAAACTCGATAGTTGACGTATAAGCTTTTTAGCATCAACATCATTATGCACGAGAAGGAATCTTATAATTTATTGACTAGAAGTTTATTCTCATAGTGTGCTTTTTGCTCATTTTCTATTCGGATATAATAAATACTTTGTCATAGTTGAGTTATATATATAGGTTATGATTATTTTATAAAAGTAATTACTGTAAAACACTTTTAAACAAGTGTTAAGGTATGATTTTGATGGCCAACATAAAAACTTATTGAACGTACGTTATAGGTAATTGACAATTAATGATGAGTGTATACAAATTTGTTAAATTATTAACCTCAACATAACTAGCCTTGGGTAGAAACAAAGAAGATTTATAAATTCATTAGTGGAATTGATCAGTTAAAAATAGTAAGCATATGTTCCTCAAACAAACACAAATTATAAAATCAATAACCAGGAGAGTTTGGTCGTAATGATAATAAGAATTGTTGCCGTGTGACTATATGGTCACAAGTTCGAATCGTAAAAAATACATCTTGCAAAATAAGGTAAGGTTGTATATAATAAATTTAAACGTGATCCGTTCAGCTCTTCTTTGATACCTTACACATTTTTTTTTGAATATTTTAAAATAAGAAAAAAAAACCATAAATAATTTTATTTGAGAAAATAACATTAAAAAATAATTTAATATTTTTTTACGTTATTATTAAAAGTTGTTGGACCATCTTGAATCATGCATTCATTATCGTGAATCATACAAATACATGATTTAAAATGATCCTAACAAATAATATAAAAAATATATAATTTTTAGATACGTTACTTAGACATTACTCACATTAATGACAATGATTTTAAGGTAAATTGCCCGTTGGATTACTCCATTAGTTGAAGTATCAGTGTCACCAATATACATATTTTGAAGTGCTCAACAGCTCAGCGTTCAAAGCAGCGAATCCGGGAGTGCATCAAGACGCAAGGTGGTTGATCCAACGTACGAGAGACACCGCAGTATGCACTGCAGTAGCCTATCCGAGTCTGTGTATACAGTAAGCATAAGACCTGGATTTTGAGGGAATGAAATGACTACAATACCCCACCAGAAAAAGGGACATTCATTTTTTAGCCGTTAAAAAGGTACGTGAGAAAGAAGACAAGAAGAAAGCAGTAAAACACTCTTACTGCTACTCTTTTAAGTTCTCTTCTCTTTTATTCTCTGCTTTTCTCTGTGTTTTCTTTTAAAGCAGAAGAAAGTTTGAAGAAACTCATATAATCCCCGCAGAGAAGTATGTTCAGAGCTAGGTGGGTTTCTTATCAATTTTTTTTATTTTTTTTTTTAAAGTATCCAGCTCTTCTGTTCATTGTTTCTTCTTTCATCACTCATGACTTGTTAATTTGTTATCTCTGTATATACGTACATATATATTTAAGTTTCCTTTGGTTTTTTGGGTCATCTATTTAGCATACTACAAATGCACCCTGATTTTGAAAGATTGAGGTTTTCCTCACTCTGCCAATGATTTCTCAGAAATAAGCACTCAACAGTGTTGAAATCAATCTTTTCTTTATAATCTTTGATTGTATCTCCAACCAATAATGTAGTCTCATTTTTTTTTCTTTTTTGATAAGAAATTAAAATTTAGTCATTAGTTAGTCTATCTCTTACCTTTTTAAGTTGGGTATCCATTAATTTGAGATATCCAGCTCTGAAGTAGCTGCACAGTGCTCAGCTCCTTTGATAATATTTCTTGAGATTGCAGTCATGTTTCTCTGTATTACCTCTCTTTTTTTGTTCTTCCTACTCGTGGTTTTTAAGGGTACATGACAATGTCACAATGTAACATCAATCTCAAGGAGAAAAGACACAACTATTATGCAAGATGGGTGCATTGGATTAAAAAGAGACTTTCTTTTTTTATTTTTTATTTTGTATTTCTTTCCTCTCACCATCTTTAATTGAATAGAAACTGATTATATTATCTCTTGCTGTGATCTTTGAGGAACAGAAGCTTATGGGCTTTAAGAGATTTGGTAGTGAAGAATCTAGACAGGCGTTTCTCTACTCAACCAGGAAGGTGTGCTTTATGCCTCCTTCTCTTTTTCTTCTTTCTCTCGTAACACCCACCCACTTGTTTTTTATGTACCCCTTTTGCCCGTCATTAGCACTATATTTTATTATACTGTTTTTAATAATGGTTTTGTTTATGTTAAGTTTGAAGGCAAGTAACTTTTCCCAAGCACCATGTTCTGCTTTTAATGCACCTTCTGTCTCACTGTCCTCTACTTTTAATGCACCTGAAACGATCCTTTTGTTTGTAGTCCATATACCCTGAATTTGAAGATTAGTTTTCAGCATGGACTTTGGCAAAGAAAGCTGCAACACGAAAATAAATCAAAACATTAGAGCATTATCTCGAGTGCCTTTTTTTTTAATAAAGATTCATGATGCTATGTTTTATACTTTGGATCAAAGTGAGACATGATTTCATTGAACTAGCTAGTAGTTTTTTATTTTTTATTTTTTATTTTTAAGAAGAGGATATAGTGATGCAACCGTCTAATTGAATGCATGATTTACTATATAATCAAAGCGCGCCATGCATAAAATGGGGATGAATTTGTTCTATTTAAGCATCTTGTTTACTGAATAGAATGATATAAGCTATGTATCTTTTCTTTTTTTATGGAGTTATTAAACACTAGCATTCTTCTATTGTCACTTGTATTATTCACATATTCTAATGACAATGGTATGTATACATATATATATATATATGGCAGATTAGAAGGAAAAGTGGCATTGATCACTGGTGCAGCAAGTGGGATAGGCAAGGCCACAGCTACTGAGTTCATTAAGAATGGTGCAAAGGTGGTGATAGCCGATATCCAAAAACAATTCGGCCAAGACACTGCAGCAGAGCTCGGACCAAATGCAACCTTCATCTCTTGTGATGTTACCGATGAATGCGATGTCTCTGATGCAGTTGATTTTGCTGTATCTCAACATGGGCAACTTGATGTCATGTACAACAATGTAGGCATCTCCGGTCACACTCCTCCAAGTATTCTCGATATAAACCTAAACGACTTTGATCGGGTAATGAACATAAATGTGCGAAGCGTAATTGCGGGTATGAAGCATGCATCGCGGGTCATGGTCCCTCGCCGGAAAGGGTGCATTCTTTGCACGGCAAGCATCACAGGAGTAATGGGCGGGCTGGCGCCACCAACCTATACAGTTTCGAAATTTGCTATTGTGGGGATTGTGAAATCAGTAGTGATGGAGCTGTGTAAGTATGGGATTAGGGTGAATTGCATATCTCCTTTCGCTGTTCCTACATCTTTTGTGATGGATGAGATGAAAATGATATTTCCGGGAGTTGAGGCTAGTGTTCTAGAGAAGATTGTTCAAAGCACTGGCAGGCTAGAGGGAGTGAACTGTGGAACTGAAGATGTAGCAAAGGCGGCTCTGTATCTTGCGTCCGACGACGCCAAGTATGTGAGTGGCCACAATCTGGTGGTCGATGGAGGGTTCACCTCCTTCAAGAATCTTGAATTCCCTGCACTTGATAAGGTGGTTGGTTAACTTCAAATGTAGCTGCTTGAAACTAGTTCAAAATTTGAAAAAGAAGTCGCTTACACGTATTTTTGTTTTAGTTTACTATGACTCAAGTTACTTGAAAGCTATAGCTCGATAGGCAGGAGCCTTGAGATTTCTCAGACTTAAGCTCAAGGTTAGTTGACCCTTAGGAGGACTGCCTTTATCTCTCAAATGAGCTTTCTTTGCTCTTTATCGATTACTAATTTGATGCAATCAAGTATTGAATCTGAGAAAGTAAGTGTAAGGATTATCAAATCTATAGAGAAAACAACAGAGAGAAATTGGGATGAGAATGGAGAATACGAAGCAGAAGGAGGTGGCTGTTTTCAGATATTTGAAAAGGATAATATTTCTGGGATTGTTGATGGGTATGGTAAGATTTGCATTAGTTTTTCAAGGGTGATGCTAGGGAATGCACGGGTAGAAATGCTATGAACACTCAACCCCTTACATAGGGTTTGAGTTTCCCTCGTGTTCTCACCCTTCGACCCGTCTCTACAGCACTTTTTGTCTTGTTAATTAATGAAACTTTTTGTCTTGTTAGTTAATACGTGGCATAGATAGATAGCTAATTAATGAAACTTTTAACCAATATGCATGTCTCCCTTTTAAGTTTACATCTAGCTCATATGAGGGTCTTCAAATGGGAGAAACCAAGTTCAAAAGAATGCTCAGTCAACCTACCACATTAGCATGAATCACTTGTCAAATAAACCAGCCGATTGCGTCCTTGATGGAGGTAGTACAGATTTTATAGTTTGTAATGGGGAGCAACAACCAAGTGGAAAAGACCTGTTAAGCTATCGTTACATAATAAACTTAGTTGAAAAGTCATAGCTAGCTGTCAAGTAGAGATTTATCGATATATATATATATATATTAAGCTAACATCAACACTCTTCTTAATATAGGAGGGCAGAGAAGAAAGAAAAACAAATAAATACTAGACATATAAATAGAGCACATGTAAATTCTAACATAGAGAATTAAATCTAAAGCCTCTTACAAATTTGTCTTTCTAAAAATACAAAGGTAATTCTTAAAGAATCCAAATCAATTCAAACAAGAAGCAAAAACAAATACAATCTATAAGAGATTGCCCAAAACTAAACTCTCAGGTTCATGAATTGTACAATCAAGCATCGCCAACTCCTCAATATCCTGACATGATTTCCCAGAACAGTTCCTTTGGCGCTGGATATAACAACACATAGCCATTCAAGTTAAGGCCTCATAATGAACAGCCAAAGATATTAATTAACAGACTTAAATACAAATGTAGTGCTCATCATACCTGGTAAATTTGTGTATCTTTCAAACTGTTCATAGGCCTGAATAATGAACATGTCCACTCCCGTGACAATGGGGAATGCAAGACTCTTGGGCATCTTGCAAGATTTTGGTCATTTTTGGTGTGTAAACAGCATCAAATACCAGGGCATAACGCTTTAACGCATGCTGCAGAAAAGATGCACATTAACTTAACTTCTCTGGTAAAAACTTTGCACTTGTTCAATACTAAATTTGCAAAAGTAAAATTTAGCCTATTATGACATGTTACTTCACTCTTTATGCTGGGATGGGATTCTAAAATGTTGTTCAAGCTAGTTTTTTTTTGTAGGTCAATAATGGCTAATATTCCTGAATAAAGGGAAACTGAACACAGTAAGGGATTGAATCTGAATTCTAAGAATTCAATACTGATCAGAATCATCAGAGATGAAGTTCTCCAAAATTAATACAAATATCCATACTGCTGAATTTTCTGCTAGCACTAACTGATAAAATTGCAACATGGGCCAACCAAGAAGCTGAATTTTAGCTCGCCAGGTGCTGATACCGAAGAGGAGAAAAGCATGAGAATATAAACACACTAGTAATGAAATCAAACCTTAGGTATGGGTGACTCATCAACTTTTGGTAGCATTCCTACAGATGTACAATTTGCAAGGACCGTCCCTTCCTCTGGTTGGTAATTTTCCAATTCAGCTAGAAGTATGGCTTTTCCTCCAATAGACTCAGCAAGTACTCTAGCTCGCTCTTGTAGACAGAAGGAGAGACATCATAATTGAAATAAACGTTATAAGAAAGACTGATTAATGTTAAACTGATGCTTGACACATAGAATATGCCAATCAGAGCCCAAACATACGACTATAACAGACTACACATCTTACAGTAACTTTGCATCGATAGAAAGTTTTGACATAGAGTTTATGATCATCAATATCAATGTAAAGCCTTATATGCACTATTTGAGACGAATTTCAAGAATCTATTTTGGCTTCTGAGTGTTATATATCAAAGCATTTAACACATAGCATCACTACCATGTGGTGTATCTGGCTGGAGCGGAATAGGAGTGTTTTTGAAAATATTTCCAATGGCTTTGATGTTGTTTGGGGTGAGTCATCAAATTAAGTTGCTTCCTTTCAACTCGTTGGAAACTTTAGCATTTCAGATTGGATGTTGAACTGGAGTGATTGTTTGTATTAGGGACATGTCTGATTGGTTTTTGGGGTTTTGTAGTTTTGAGTACTGCTGGTACTCCTTGCTTTAAGCTGTACTGTTTATTATATTCGTACACATACTTTTTTTCTTCTAAAAAATAAATAATAGCATCATCACCATTGCCACAAGGTTTAGCTGAAATCAGGATTGAGGGAAATTTTAAATTTTGTAATGGTTCTTTAATCAATCTTTGATTAGTATCTCAAAAGGACAAGAGATCTCCGTTTTTTCTTTCATTTTTTTGTCCTTACAGTATCCAACCTGTGAAAAATTATGTTGAAGATAAACCTAACATCATGTGGAATAAGACAACTAAGCATAAAAAAAAAAAACAAAACAAGAGGTTACTGGATCATTAAAGAAGACAAAATTATAAATTATGAAACTTTGTGGTGAAATGAGAAAATTCAAAATGGTATAAAAAAGATACTTTTGACGAAACATTATTGGGGTCAAAGAAAGATATCAGTACTGCAATAATGCAGAAAAAGTAGCTAAAAGGATAATAAGTGATACTGAACTCAGAACATAAGATGATTTGCAATATAAGATTGTTAAATTAAGGGGAAAAAAAGAAAAAAAAATTAAAAATGTCAACCATACATACAAGTGTATTAAAAACATGTATTTAGTGTAGTAGTATCATACCATAAGTGCGATTCGCAATTACAACTCTTGCACCCTTTGCTTTTGCACCAAAAGCAATTGCCTTACCTGCACCACCTGCTCCAATGACTACAACCAGTTTACCAGCTAAGGGTGAACCAGTTTCACTGTGTACGTTAAGCAAATCTGCAAAAGAAAGAGCAAAGTTCAAAACATCATTCAAGAAATATCTAAAAAACGTCACACATTGGTGACACAACATGTGAAAATTATACCTCGTAGTCCTATCTCAATAGCAGATATAGCACCAAAATAGTCAGTATTGTAACCAATGAACTTCCCATCACTGGGTCTCCTTACAACAGTATTAACAGCTCCTATTGCCTGTTAAAGATTTCATAATGAATATAGATTAAGCAGCATCAAAATAAGATCCGTAATAAAATATGACAAACACTCAATTACGGGACATGGAGAAGAATCACTTATCATTTACCTTGGCAACGGGATCAACCTCATCACAACGTCTAAATAGTTTCTCCTTGTGAGGAAGTGTACAACTACACGTATACAAGGTTGACATGTTATTGCATTCATCAAGAAACACATAAGTCCCAGTCACTAGCAGCAACAAAATAATATTTATCTTGTTCTCTGGTCAGTTTAACATGTTCTTATTAACAAAGTTCAAGAAACCATTAAGTGTAACTCAAACTAAAATGGTAAAACCACATTAGTACAAGATGGTAGAATGAAGATGAATTAGTACAATGCATTAGGTATTGTTGGGAGGAGAATGATAGCAAACCTGAATCCAACAAATTCAGGGGAATTGTAGGCCTCCAGGAACTTGGGCACGTCATCGACCAAATATGGCAGATAAACACCATTGAAACTAACCTCTTTATATACTTTGTTGAAAAAAACAGATGATTTGCTGTGACTCACAGGATTTCCCATGAGTCCAGATACTTTTGTATTAGGTTTTATTTGTCTGTAGTTGAATGTATTTAGCAAATCATCAATCTGGCGTTGCCCTTTATCTGTTGAGTGCTCAGCTTCAAGTGCACTATATGTGAGATATCCACCGAACTTTGGGCAAAGTATCTGCGAGGATAAACCCCTCTCACCCATAACTACTCCAATTACTGGCACCTGAAATATCAAACAGTGTGTTATTTTAGACCTGCAAACTGAAGAATTATATGCAACACGCTGAGCTTATGTTCTGAAAATATGTAGCAAATGACTAGTTCTGAAAAGATTTGAATGCTTAAAAAGTATAACAAAGTTCACCATCTTAAAATAATCAGAAGAAGAAAAAAAAAAGTCCACCATCTTGGAAGTGTTAAGGCACAAAAACAAAATTTCTGGGGAATGAAATTCTCATATAAATCAACAAAACCAACTAACCAAATCCAATTCAATCAAATCAATTTCAACTGAACTATTTTCACAATATGTTGGATTTAATTGATTTATAGAATTATAACTTGATTAAATTGGATGAACTATATACAGATTTTAAGATAAAAATAGACATAATTAAGCAAATCCAATCCGAATATTTGACATTACAAAAATGTTACTCGTATTGTTAGATTTAGGGGAAATATGATACACAGTTTGTAAATTACGTTAAAACATATTTGAGAATAAAACATAAATGGATTGGATTAAATCAAATTGACTAGAACATACAATGAATATAACTGAAATGCAAGACAATTAACTGTGTCCAATTAAATCCAATTGATATTGGATTAGGTTAAAAATCTGACTAACTAAATAAAACTATTAGATTGGATAGGTTACAGTGTAATCCAACCCAAGAACAGCTCTATACAATTGAAATGCATGTCATAATAATACAACAAATTGCTCAAACTAAATAAATAAATTGTTCATCTCTCTAAACATAATGACAAATTATCATAAAGGGAGAATTTTTGAAGCAAACCTACATCTTTACTTACTTGGGAAGTTGCAGTTACTTGAAATATGCGCGCCACATCTGTGACATCCAAGGCTGTGGTAACAATCTTCACAATGTCAGCTCCAAGATCTTGCATTCTTCTTACAAGATTGGTAATGTCTTCTAAGGATGGAGTATTTTGATAATTGTAGGAAGAAACAATGACTTTGAACTTCTGATCAGGTTTCTTTTCACGTATGGAGTTAAGAAATTCGTGAGCAACCTTCAAATACAAGAGTAAATAATGAAACTATGAATGATATATTTTGGCATATGGTTTTCACTGATCTTGTGCAGATACTTACATTGCTAATTGACACTTAGATAACTATTCAACAGGAAACAAAGCCGACTGCTGTTATGAGAAATAGAAAGTAACCTTAAGCTCAATATCGACATAATCAGCTCCTAATTCCATAGCCAGTCGAAGTGCATCCAATCGCGTTCTCTCATCACCTTCATAATGACCTCTTTCCCATTTTGGTCTGAAGATATATACAAAAGTTAGAGACTTTTCTTAGCTCAGACACTTAACAAAGTTCTTACTCAAACAACAAATAAATGAGAGAGAACGATTTATCATAAGCTAGCTGAAAAAATGGCTATTAGAATAAAAATAGAAAAATGCTTGCAGCACCCTTATAAATATATCTCAATCATGCATGCATGATAGCAAAATGGGAAGAAAGATGAAAATATATCAAGAAATGGATTCAAAATTTCAAAAAGATGATTAAAAGCAGAACCATGTCTTTGTCAATTCAAGTATATATAGCCTTGAACTAAATAAAAGAAAAAAAAAACACTCCAAAACTTGCAAGACATGTAAATCCCCATTCTTAGTAAAAAATGCTAAAACAAACCAAAATAAAGGCCCTGTTTGGTTACACTGTTAGAGAAATTGTGCAGTAACAATTTGGTGAAACATAGATTTTGTAGTGTTTAGGATATCAGCTTTTGCAGTAAGAAAACACATTTTTCAGCATTTTACCCTAGTAGGGTCCTAGCTGCTTCTGCAATTGAGAGGTGCGTTTGGGAAAATTGTTTCTACCTCTAAATGCAAAAGCTATCCCAAACAAGGCTAAAGACCCAAATCATATCCATGCTGATGTGGTGAGTGTTTATTGTTTCCTTTTGCTTTTTTGAAAAAGGCTATTTATATACAATTTTAACATTCATTGCATTAAATACATTAAATGTCCTTGAATCCCGCATCAATACATAATTTAAAGACATCCAACATACATTAAAGTACTATGTGCTAAAAATGGGTACTGAAATTATATATATTTATCAGTAAATGAATTTATCATTCATTATCCTTTTAAAATAGTAGCTGGAGAGGTTCAAAGGGTGGAACTCTAATTTTAAAAAGTTTTGTGTCAGTTTTTTTTTCAAATAAGGCCAAAGACCTAAATTATATTCATGCTGATGTGGTGAGTGTTTATTGTTTATTTTTTCTTTTTTGAAGAAGGCTATTTATGTACAATTTTAACATTCATTGCATTAAATACATTAAATTTCTTTGAATCACGCATCAATGCATAATTCAAAGACATCCATCATACATTAAAGGTCTATGTGCTAAAAATAGGTACTGAAATTATATATATTTATCAGTAAATGAATTTATCATTCATTATCCTTTTAAAATAGTAGCTGGAGAGGTTCAAAAGGTGGAACTGTAATTTTAAAAAGTTGTGTGTCAGTTTTTTTGACAGGAGGGCATATAGTCCCACTGAATTAATCACAAAAATCATTTTCTAAAAATAAAGGCGCCCCATCTGAAGGCAACTCTCTCGCATGTGTATATACACACACACGTATGCAAACGGTGTCCACAAAAAAAAAAAAAAAAGCCTCATTAGTGCAATTTGCAGCTAAAGAAAAGGAATATGGGCTTAAAGAGATAAATATCCTTATAAAGTAACGTTTATACGGATAAGGGCTTCGTTTAGTGTATAGGATAAGATTATTTTAGTGAGATTAATTTAATTTAATAAGATAAGATTAAATAATTAAAAATATATATATATAAAAAAATATAAAATATAATACAATAGGATAAAAACGAGGATGATATTATTTTTTTATGCCATCTCGTCGTCAGCCAATATTTGGTATGAGATTAAAAAACGTTTTTATCCTATCCAATCTCGCGCTCCAAACCCTAAATGTCAACGTATGACCCAAGAAGATAATGCTTTCTTCTCCAAACCACGATCAGTTATACTTATACAGGCACACACAAACAGATACATATATACCTGTAAGAGACGATCTTCGGCAGATCAGGAAACTGTTTGATGAGAGATTCAAGATCTTGGCGAGGATTATTGGAGAAGCTCTGCAAATAATCCAACCTCATCTCAACAAGATCAGCACCGCTCGCCTTCGCCTTCGCCGTCTGAGCCAACATTTCATCCACCGATTTCCCTACAACTGGAACGCAAATTTTCCCACATTATGCAGTGTTAATTGCAGAGAGATCCAACGAAGCTAGCTGAAATATTTATTCCACAACAAAATTAATTAAATCGTTTTACTAAGAACGAAAATTGAAGCGAAGCAACTCGATTATCAATGAGATAAAAAAATTAGTGTTACCGCAGTGTCGGTTGAGGCCATTGGAGCTCGGAAAGTAGAGCTTCGGAGTCGCAGTAGCTAAAGTAGCTGTGGTATTGCCGCATTGGTTCGTTAATTATGCAATATATGGGAGAGAGAGAGACAGCGCAGCTGAGCTGAAAGGACGTCTCTGCTATTCCTCAGTTGCGCTATAACTCATGCGTGGATGTCATTCTACGAAGTTACTTTTTACCCTTATTAAACCAAAATTCTCTCACCAATTTGCAACTAAAAATTCTTTCCCATAAACTCCACCGCATAAAAGAAAGTGTGAAAAGGAGTTTTATTAAAGAGTCTATCTAACATTATTCCTTTAAATAATTATAACAATATTTTTATAATTTAAAAATTATATCTAAAATAATATTTCAAACCTATTTTATATTAAAGTAATGCCTTTATATCAACAGAATGTTAACTATTTATTTTCTTTAAAAAAATACATAGTTGTTTACATGATCATGCCTTAACTAGGAAGGGAAAGGATAATTTAGTAATATTGAATGATCAAATAGGTATTGTTACTGTAAAACGTGCCATACTGTGTAACGGACCACAAGTTACCTTTTGGCGACTTTAAAATTGTCGCTGTACACTGTACTAAACAAAATGTAATAATAAAGAGAGAAATGAAAGATTCATAAAATTGGTAAAATTGGAAATAAATTTCAACCGTACAGTTTGTCAGAGTTTTGACATCATTGACCAGTTTCTCAAAATATTGTCAAAATACTCCACCTTCGAAAATAATAACAAACCTTCCTAACTTTGGTCCAAGTCCACGTGAATAGGTGATTTTTTTTTTTTTTTTGTTTTTTTTCTTTGTCACATTAACAGTGTAACAGATTGAGTTGAATTTAAGCAAACTTTAACCTCACTCAAACTAGTTCAAATTAAAAAAATGAAACTCAATTCAAACCAAACTAACACTTTAATGCAACCTAATTCGGGTTGAGAAGACTTAAATTTTTAATTTTTTTAATTTTATTTTTCAAGAGAATGGCTTAAACTTTAAAAAAAAATAATAAAAGAAAAAAAAATTCTAAAAAGAAGAATAAATACAAACAATGAAGAAGAATAAACCAAAAAATAAAAGTGGATCAAAGAAGAAGAAGAAACAAAGTAGATGACTAGTTGACAAGTTTTAGGTAAAAAGCTAAAAAATTGCAATTTGAGTTTGGGACTTTGGAAATTTCGTTAGTTTTGCAATTTAATAGCTTTAGAGGATAATGAAATTAAGGGTTAATGTTAAGTTTGGTTCAGGTTGAATTTTAAGAGTTTTAACTCATAACCCAACCTGAATCATTCGGGTTAAAATTTTTAAACTCAATTCAACTCAAACACTTAAATCAACCCAGCTCAATCCATTGGGTTGTGTTCGATTCGATCAGGTTGATTGAGTTAACTTACACCCCTACACTGAAGGTGTCTTCTCAGATGTCTTTAGGACAAGTATTATATATTAAGAATTAATGATTATACACTATTAATCTCAATAGTTATTAGAGGGACTCAAAGGATACTTAGAAGGCATACTTGTGCACCCAATACATGCACCTCCATGTTGAATTCTAGGTCAATACAAGTACACTTATCCAATATAAATTTTGAGTCCTTAAAACATTACCATTTTATCTTATAGTTATCCGCTATATTTTAATTTTTATTAAAGAAAATAATTTTACCATTGCCAATGGAATGTTGGGACGATGATTAAAGGCAACAAGAACCTACTTACATAGAAGGTCTCAACTTCGAGTATGTGTGAAAATTAGACTTGATTTCTTAAAGATCGGCGACCCTCCTCTAGCCTGAGTGTGGCCTTCGGTGACCAATTGAATGTTAGCCTGGGATTGTTTCTTGTATAAATAAATAAATAAATAAAAGAAAAAAGAAAAAAAAGGGACAATTAACACATCTTTAATATTCTCCTATATTTCCAACTACATGACCATCTAAAAGTTAAGATTTTAATACACCAGATGATTTAAATAGTTCTTGCCAAAATGAGATTCACAGTATTTAGTTAGTTGTAGTGTAGGAAGAAGATAAGAGTCATCTTTACTGAGACTCTATACGCAGAACAATTAGATTTACTGCTGCATTTGCCGAGGAGAAAGCACCGTGGAAGCTGTCCTGGTATGAGATGGATTCCAAGTCTCTAGCCATCTTCAACAAAATTTCACCCAGATCAGACTGTTTTGCCGTCAAAGATTCATAGAAAGAACGAGCAGCAACCTTGCTGATTTCAATATTTGTTGCCTCAGGGCAGTATTCATCATCCAACCATTTGTGCAGAGTTACTCTAAGCCACTCTGATTCCTGTGGAATTATACAGTTGGGTCATTAATTTCAATGGAAAACAATTCCATTTAAAAGCATGGTCTACTCTACTCTCAAGGTTTGATCTTTTTCTTCTACTCTCCAAATTGTTAGCATATTCTCACGTCATTTGGTTACAATTACAATTACCGTCTCCTTACAAGTCAATTTTCAAAGATGAGTTACGCTCATGGGCTTTATCATGATATCAGGTTATATCTCTGGTCCTCTGCAAGGAGAGAGAGTGCCTAATTTATAATCAAAAGGCTTTTGATTCAATACAAGCATGTTTGAAGATATAATTACCAAAAATGAAAAATATAAATAAATAAACTAAATAAACAATGTGGTGCTAACCCAAAGTTCCTCTTCTTAGAAATCATTGGACATAGCTTAAAAGCTATAACTAATGAAAAATATTATTCTAAATATAGAAATTACAACGAAAAAACTGATGTAGCTCACCTGATTAAGATGCCTTTCCCTCTTATGAGGCCCCGGGTTCTATTCTCCACAACCTAATTTGAGGTGGGAAATTAACCTGGCCCTGTACGAGTCTTGTTGCATTCTTATTTGGATTAATATTTGAAACTACTCTTGTAATGATGAAATTATCTGGAATGTAATTTAATATAAATTGACGAAAAAGTATATAGAAAATTATAACTAAATATGCAATTACACAGTAATGATCATTGAATATGCATACGTTATCATGTCAACCTATCACTAACATTTTTGCAGCTCAACTTGTGCAAAAAAACTTAAAAAATGAAATAAAATTCTTTCACACCTGATTCAGTACCACTTCCAGCTAAAACCAAACACCCATAAAGTAGAAACCCAATATCACTTCAAATTAGAAACCTCACCAACAAACGAGAAATCAAAATAATACTAATAAAACCTACAAAATTGGTGGGTATGATGATTCAGAAGCTCTAGTTTCCAACATGATTAGGGGTTCAGAAACCTTAAGTTACAGATGATTATCACTGACAAATGAAGCCTATAATGTCAAGTAAAAAAAGAGAACCTGGAGGGCCTTGGAAGGAGCCAACCAATGGTCAGGAACTCTGAGATCTTCAACATCTTGCTCATCATCTTGATTCAAGCCTTGTGGATTGGAGAAAGAGAAGGGTCTTGAAATAGAAAGGGAACGAAGCGAGCGTTTCGAAGAACAGAGTGTAGTTTTGTAAGAATTTATGGGAAGAAGAAGGTTATTAACGACATGGGCATTTAAAGAAGAGCAGTGGCAACAACAATTTGGGATTGTAGCTGCATTTCGGAGAGCCAAGGTTGCTGAATCCATTAATAAAACAACGGGCTTTGGTTTTGCTAAGGAAAAGGGGACTCCCAAGTCCAGTTGATCTGGTGGCCATTCGTCCCATGTGGATAGGAATCATTTTATTTCACAAACACAATCATCATACACTTAAATTATTTATTTTATTTTTAAAAATATAAGTAAGAATTATCTCTCGGACAGCTGTTCCGGTCTCAAGTAGTTCCCGCTGTATTGCCCGTCTCAGTTAAGGTCCCATTTCAGTCTCATCTTATATCAACAGCGTACAAGAAATAGAAAATAAAAAAATGTTTCTTATATTAAATTGTTTTTGATTAATTTTTTTCTATGAATCAACTTCCACCCTCGTTTTAGCAGAGTTAAAACCTTTTAGCAGAGTTCAGTCAACCTTATATGTTTTTTAATTATGTTTATTCTTGTTTTTTTATAAAATTTTTATTTTTTATTTTTTATTACTAATTTTTTGGTACCTCCCAAACTCGCATATTATAAACATTTAGACTAACCCTCCTAATAAAAATAGATAAATAAAAATATGTTCAAATTCAAACTCAAAATTTGAGCTTCAATCTCATTTATAATTAATTCCTTAATCAACTAAACTACACACGTTGATATAAATTTTTTCTTTCATTTATATCAAATCGCTACTATACCATAGAATCTCTGTTGACCCAAATTAAATGTTTTTTTTCTTTTTTTTCTGGCGCTGACGCAAAAGAGCTTCCAAGAGCCAAGAGGCAAAGACAATGTTGAAGAAATCTTTTTAAGTTCATTGGTTACATCAATCATAAGTACAAATTTTAAGAAAATAACAGACGAGAGATATAAAACTGCATTAAAAGATACTACATAGCAATTAGCAATACAACTTGTAGAGATGAGTATATATATAAATTCTTTTGTACTTGACAACTACTGCCTTCCTAAGATTCTTATATACTAAACTTATCTAAATTTCCATTTTATAACTCTACAACACTTCTGACTGAATTGTGAGGTTTGAAACATAAACAAGAAACAAAACCAGAGAGAAAAAGAGTTTGTTTACAGGGGCAATGAATTTGAAGAGCAAGTAGAGTTCAGCTTATCCACTTCTCCCTTTGGCCAAATAAACATCCTTTGCACCATAGCTATGAATTCCCTGCACCCACCAAATGCACCCATAAGCAAACCTGAAATCAAGCAAAAAAATAAGTACAACTGTTTTATAACATGTCTTGATACTTAACAGCCATGGGTAGTCTCCAATTAGCATCATATCACCTTCATCGTCAGTGTAAATCACATTCCAGGCACCACCCTGTTCCAATAATTCCCCGGAAAATTCAAAAATCCGATCAAACTCGCTTAAAAGTTCATCGTACCCGTTGAATCTTGTGAGATCCACAGATCTTCCAAATGCAGTTCCATACTTGTGGACCTGAAAGCAAGACATACTCTTCTCAAAACTCATCCTAACAAGATTAAAGCAATTCTCAAAATTAGGCACCTACTACCTTGGTGCAACTTCGGCCAATGACAGGAGAATCCTTGGAAAATTGGCTAAGCCCACTTGAACCCGACGAGCTTGCAATCTTTGATGCCTCTAGAAGTTGGTCAGACTCTGCAGTGCTCGACGGTGAAATTAATGGAGGGGCTGGTGCAGCAAAATGATGTTTAAGCTCACTAGAAGTTGCCACATGTGATGGCGTGGGTTCTAGTGGGCTTTTAACTAAATCAACACCAAAAAGCATGCATGTACTGCTGCATTTATTACTAGTAATTGTAGCATTTATTTTCCGGGCATCAGGATCCACCCATTCCTCGGCTGAGCAAGCGCTGGAACCAGCATTTGGTGAAGAAGAGTTTTCTGTAGGGCATTGTGGAAGCCAGTAATAAAGCTGATTTTCTGCCTCACCACAATCAGAGCTTGTTGGAGGGACCGGAAACTTTTTCACATTTTCTGACTCGTTAGCACCTACTACTGAATTAATTTCTTGACCTTGCAAGACCCCAGGCTGTCTTGGAGGTGGTGGGGCAGGCTCAACTAAACCTTGCAACAAGCCTAAAATAGAGAAACAAGTCCAAGCAAATTATTCACATGACAAAAGCACGAACATTTTTTAAGGAATTTTGTTTTCAAAATTAGGAGTCAAAAGAAACAAGTTCAGACCATCATTGACCAAGATGTATGATTCTGAAGATGATAGTGGATTCCGAATGCAAACCCTCTTTGAACGTGGTATAATTGGAGGTTGTGTGGCTGTCAAGCCTGCATCTAGTTCAATCTTCCATGGGAAAACTCTGTCCGGGCGCAGAAAGGTGGCAGAGGTGTCATCCCATTGAGCCTATAAATGGTTATAAATAATATAAATACGGAGCAAACAAATATGAAGCATTTCTGATTCAAACAAAAAACCATCTAAGCGAAGTTGTGGTGGTAACTAGGACCAACTCTAATCCGGAAGTCCTAGGTTCGAATCTCACCATACACTAGGGAGAAAGCCTAATGCTAAGCATCGGACTTGGATAGCCAATAAGGGAGTCTCCTGCGTGAGCAACTAGGAGCCAAGGGATTAATTGAGCGTTGCATGGATACCCTTAGCCCTAATGCTAAGCATGGACTTGGATAGCCGCTAGGGGAGTCTTTGGACTTGGATAGCCGCTAGGGGAGTCTCCCGCTTGAGCAACTAAGAGCCCCAAGGATTAATTGGGTAAAGCCTGGATACAACAACAACAATAACAACAAAAAGGCCGTACAAAAAAAGAAATGAATGCTCTTACCTTGAGACATCTCCATTTTGAGTCTGGCCACCTCACAGGATCAACATCTTCAATGCCAACAATGGTACCTGCAAATCTGTTGCAATAGAAAAATTGAATTTTGTTGAGAGACGCCGAAAATAAAAGAAGACAAGGATAGACTGACAGATTTGGTTTCTTTACCTCTGTTCTTGGCATTCTTCACCCTCAAACCTCATTCTGAATCTCATTCCAACTGAATAGTTGCTTTTAACAGCCTTCATATATTGATCATATGGCATTATAAATTCAGAAGGACTAGTCCTGTAAAAGATGAACCAAGTCTCAATTGAAAAAAATTTGAATCTCTATCCCTATGGAATCCTTATCTCCGGTTAACACGCCACTATAGTCATAGAATAACTCCCCCCACAACCACAAATGATCTAATATAATAAGATGTAAGGATATAATCCACATAACAATATAATATTTGCTCACCTAGGTTGATAAAACACACTAAACATGGTCCCAGTAGATATGGCATGAGATGCAGTAGCTAGAACACCAAGTTGCATACTATGACCAGATATAACAGATGCTGATGCATTTTTCTGCAGCTTCTTTGCACGGCGAACCCCGACACGAAGTTCTCCATTTTCTCCTCTATCAAACAAGCCAAACACTTGAATCCATCAAACAAAAGTGATTTAAACAAAGTATTAAAAACATGACACACACACACATATAAAGAGAGAGATAGAGAGAGGTGGAGGGAGAACCTGAGGAAAATAAAAGTATCCCCTGCAACGAGCTTTTTTGAGCTGACAAATGCACTCCAACCACTAGTAAGCAAGTGTCGTTTCGGCTGACCTTTGTTTATCAAGAAATAGAATGGGTTTATTAAGATATTGTAACAGTATAAAGGAGGTGTAGTGCAAGTCCACTTTGATTATTTTGGCACTAATTATGAACTTAAACACGGCAACTGTTAATAGGATGATTTGTTTTATGGTACCAAAATTGCACAAAATGCTAGATGGAAATTACCGCGATATATATGACGGAAGCGCCATTCTACCCCATGCAAGTCCTTCACCACCAGCTCCTGAGATGGTGGCTGTTGACACATGTCCTAACACAATACACAATTTTAAACTTAGTAACTTGAAGTCACTAACAGAGTAAAAGATCAAATAATTATTCATAGAGGTATGAAGAACTGGAAACCACTACAATATACAAAGCATATTTAATGTTGGTCATGGGAATAATGCACCTCAGTTAGAATAACACTAACTAGCAAGCACAACAAAAGATATAATTACAACCTATGTTATCTGAACTCAGGTACGAGTGTTAGATATGGGTACATATCTAAATGTCCGACTTGTTCATTTTCAAATTTTGGGATACAGGGACTCGGCTATATTATATGTTATTTTTTCTTTTTCTTTTCTTCTTTTCACTCATTTATTGTTCATTTTGTTCTCCCAAGTGAATTTTACTATTAATCATTATCTTCTTTCATGCTTACTCTTCTTTTTATTGGAGAATCTACATAGTAATATTTTGAAATCTTAAGGTGTCGGAGACGTATCCCATACCCATGTCGTATCATGAAGTGTCAGCCATAGGTAAGTTAAGCTAAAGTAAAGAGTCCAATAACATAGATTACAACTACCATTAGTTGACATCATTGTAGCTTCCTGCATAGGGAATTAAGAGTTACAATGGCAGCATAAAATTTATTCTTTCGCCACTTTTATTCCAGAAATGCCTTCTGCATTCATCTTTTTTGAAGGGCATTAAAGTTTTCTGGACAATGTTTTGTTCCCTACCAGTTCTTGTCTCCAGGGTCTTTATTTCAATCAATTATATTGTTTCTTTTGCCTCAGTCTAAGCACTCCAAAAGGTCAAATACTGCAATGCTGTCACTGGCTCTCTCCCTGTGAAGTGTGAACCAATTACCTCCTCGCAACTTTCTTGCCCAACTGAATATACAAGATTCTACAAGAATTTTTAAAATACCATAGCTTCATTGCAAGTCAGATTTTAAGAGTTAATGAAGATATTAACAGAGATACCATTTTGATTGTTTTTATTATAATAACAGCAACTACAAGAAGGACTTGCTATCTTTCTTTCACGGGCAGCATTGCTATGGTGGCCGTAGAGAAATGTTCTTTCACAAGAAACAATGAAGTACTCAAAACTTCAGACCTTTTTCAATAAAAAGAGTCATGCATTAACAGAGTAAATTTTGAAAAAAAAAAGGAAGTACTTGAAACCAAAAGACACAAACTAAAAAACTAAAAAAATTCATTTGTAGAATGATGTGAATACTCTAAACCTAATCGCATATAACATATATTATTTACAAACAATGCACGCAGTGATGCTTTATCCTATCATAATGAAAATTACCACATGGTAAAAACCACAAAAAAATTGAAATCTTCACTTGTTATCTTAAGTTCTGAACATAAAACCATGCAGAAAAAAAAAAAAAATTACCAGAGGGGGAAGGCATTCATCGGCATGTCGCTTAAGAACGGAGAATCCGCCATGTGTGCTAGTGTCGGACGCAGTGAGCGTCTTGCAAAAGGAATGCACCCGAATCCTCTGATACGGAGACTGAAAACTTCCTTCCTCTGCATTATGCTCCTGCTGCAGCAAGGAGAACACGAAAAACTCAATATAATACCCCCAAATAATGTAACCAGCAAAGTTCCACAAGTCAGCAACCCACCTTAGTCTCTGGAAGTAACGTCACTTGCGCAAACACCTCATCAGAATCTAATTCAGCCTACAAACCATAAGAACTTTAAATTCACAAATGATTAATAGCAAAATTGAAATACCACCTCACCAAAATGTTTAAATTACAACCACAAATAACAATACATCAAGCAATCTAAAAGACAAATCATAGTACATAAGACTCGCAAAGCACGTCACATATTAGTTAAAGCAATCCAAACAGTACTAGACAAAGAGATTGAGACAGTTGATACCTTAAGTTGAACATTTACAACCCTGCAAAGGATCTCAGAAGGCAAGTTGTACTTGGGCATGTGTAAATTAGTTTCTTGATTCGTGTACGCCTCGACCTACAAATCGAGTCAATCAATCATGATTCAAACCAAAGAACATGAATTAAAATTCTACAGCAAAATACAAATTCAAGCAGTGATTTTGCGCATTTTTATTTCTGGATTAAAAAAAAATGTAACAGAGAAGTAAATGTAAAAAGGATGAACTGAACCTGTTCCAAGTGACCTTGAGGGAAGTAGAATACCATCTCTCCTACGTGAGGAACAGTGACAAGAGGGCCAGCACATGCATGCCAAAGCTCAGCATAAACACCATCCTTTTCATCTAAAAGATCAGAACATCAAAAAAGTTTTATAATTACCAGCGTTTGTTCAAGAAAATTAAAGACTATAGCATCTCTACTTCATCTTGATGATTTGTTACAAGTGAAGTAAGAAGAACCATGATTCAATGACCCACAAAACTAAAACTTAAAAAAAAAAAAAATGCTCCCAAATTTTAATTCTCAAACTTAGATTAATTTCATGAACATTGAAAAATCATAAAAATCCAGTAAAACATAAACAAATGCCACTTAAAAAAGATGGGTAATGAAAATATCTATTAAAAAAGCAATACCCACTTACCCAAAATCATCTTTGAGCTTAATGTAAACTTAAAAAACAACAACAACAATAATAATAAAAGAAGAAGAACAAACCAGAAGAAGAAGAAGGAGAAGAAGAAGAAGAAGAAGAAGAAGAAGAAGAAGAAGAAGAAGAAGAAGAGATGAATAAAAGTGTAAGATCATGATCATCACCATGGTTAGTATGAATCGAACCCTCCTCCATGCAGCTATTCTTCTTCATCATATTATCAGAACAAAAATCCTCCATTTTCTGCCCACCTTCAACTACTGAACACATGATAATTCCACCAATATAATACAATAGATAACCTTAAAAAAAAACAACAACACATTAATGTAGCAGAACCATGAACAACCAACAACTTCAACTTCAGAGAAACACAAATAGACCCTTCGTCTTCATCTTCATCTACACCTCCCCGTTCATCTCTTTCTACCACTTCTGTAACGTTTGTCTCTCCAACTAGCTTTTCTTTTTCTTTATTTCCTTTTTTCTTTTGTTTTTTTTTTTAATTATTGTTATTATTATTATTATTATTGATTATTTGATATCTCACGCCTGGCTCGTACACCTGCAGCGTCTCTAGCTGCGCCTGACTCTTCTTCTCGCCGTACACACGTCCCCCCCCCCCCCCCCCCCCCCCCCCCTCCCCCCACTTTTCAAAGAGTGCGCGCGTACGCTCTTTTCCTGCACTGCTCATCCACCATTTTACATTTCACACACACACAAAACTACTCTAACTAACTCTCTGAGTTTAATCACAGAGAGAGCCTTTTCTTTTGTTGTTCTTCCTTGTAGTAATTAATTTAACCATGGTTACTTTTATCAGCCGGTGATTTTCCTTATCTTGCGCGGCGCCGATATCATCGCCCCTCGCGCGTCACTTACTCGCCGATCTTTTCTTTTCATTTTCCATCCTTGGGATTTCCCGCCCCTTTTATGGTATGTATGTGCTACATTTCGTGGGAATATTACTTGCCCTCTTTAAATTAAAAATTAATTAATTAAGTAATATCGACGTGTTTTGTTTTGTTTTGTTTATAAGATGACCAAGATGATGATGTAATTGGCTTACAAATGTTGTCATTTAAACTTCTATTTTTGTTTTTGAGAAATATTATGGAATAATTTCAAATCGAAAATTAAGATTTTAGTAGTGTGGAATCTTTCTTATTTCGTATTTTAGGTAGATTCAGATTTCTGCATAAAACAATATGTTTCTATTTTTAACTTTGATTTTTAAGTGAATTATTATAAATGTTATATATGATTTTGTCACTCTAAACTACATCAATAAAATAAAATATTTGATCTAAATTGTTGGCATTATTTATTTACTAGAGGCATTGTGTCCAAAATGATTATATTTATTTCAAAAATGTCGACCTAATAATGTATTATAAAAAATTTAATAAAAATAAAGGAAGGTGACAAGATGAAGTAGAATGTATACAAGTTATGTTAAAGTTTAATTAGAATTTTATTATTTTATTATTATTTTAGTTTTTATTTAATTTAAAATTATATTTTGATTAAGATTTTAGTTAGAATTTAATAATGTTTAAAAGTCTTGGTTAGTATCAGTTTAGAAATCATAATTGCTTATAAATATATTAGGATGTAATTGTGAATACACTATTATTGAATTATTGATTCTTTCTTAATTTGTTTTTTTTTGTCTCTCTTGGCACCATGCCATGACAATATTTTTTTATTATTTTAAATACTAGAAAGATTGAAAATAATACACTAATTGTTACAAATCATTAGTTACGTTAAATTTATAACTTTTATACACTTAATTACACTATTTTTAACATAACGTAAATTTGTAGCAATTAATCTGTGATTTTAATTTTTATGACATTTCTCACTTTTTTTTCATTTTGTTCAATATTTTGCTTAATTTAAAAGAGTTTTAAAATTATATTAATATTCAAATTCACTTCTTATTTTTTAATTAGAAAAAATAAATCAATAAATAAATTTGTATCCAGTTTTTTTTTCCCTAATATTTGAACGACAAAGTACACGAAAATTTCAAGAACCCGGGGATTTTGATATAAAGTTTCTAGGAGAGCGCCACGCGTCGTGTGCTCTTAGAAATAAGTTGCGTACGTCGTATCCGAAGATGACAGGTTTCCACGTATATATGAGTTGGTGAGGTACAACGGAAAGCTGGGGCGAGTAAATGATGCGATTAGGGAAACGAAAGCGACAAATGAGCAGGCAATTAGACGGCGATAACGACGCGTCACGTATCGTGCCGAAGCCATTGATGTAAAAAAGGCGGCCATTAACTCCACTTTGCGAGACAAACGGCGACGTTAAACCTAAAGGGCCGGGGTGTTAACGCCGTTACTGTTCAACTGTTGTCCCTTGATACAGCAGGTCCAAGGATGTGGACGCCACGTATACGTTTTGAACGCGTGGCGTTATGTGAGGTTAAATAAGGGTTAAAAAACAGAGGTGGTCGCATGGAACTGTTACGAGTGGCTTCCTGGAACTATCTTCTTTTCTTTTCTTTTTTTGTAATTTTTTAACGCTGCGGCCTTTGGTGGGACACGCGAGCTTTGCTGTCCCTTTTGTCTTCTTATCCTTTCATCTCCGCCGTTGCAAATTGTGTGTCGAGAGGAAATGGAAACGGATGCTTCCGTTGGCCTCCATGTGGCTTCGCTTTTTGGTGGTTAATGAGATTTTTTTTTTTTATTTTAAAGATTGATGATCTTCCTAATGTTTTTTATTTTTTAGAAAATTTTAATCTAATTATAAAAAATTATAACTATTACGGAATTACATATTTATATTTATTAAATTATTTATTATATATTTTAAAATATATAAAATATATACATTCAATGAATATAAATATATAAATATATATTTTTAATTAAATTAATATTTTCTTTTTAACATATATGTCACTATTGTAATTCAAACCTTAAATCCTCAAATTTAAACCTAAGTTGGACTAATCTAATCAAGATATAATCAAATTATTTTAAATAAACCATCAATATTAATATAATTATTATTGGATACAAGATATGGGTCTATAAAACATGTTTAAAAAAAAAAAAAACTGCAAGGTGTGCTACGTGGAGGATAAACGTGGACGGTTAAAAAACTTGAAATTTTTTCAAAATTAAAATGATAGCCGATGGACTTAAATTCTTTAAGTTCCTAATTTATCCTTTTGGCAATGTTATAACTAATTGGAAAAATAAAGTTTAAGCAAGTAAAGGGAGGCCATTATTGGAAATATGGGTAAAATGCTTCACGGTGAAAGCCTCAAGTATTTTTATTACTAGTGAGCGGCACACGTAAGTTGCACGTGGACAATATTGATTGAATTGAATGTATTGAATTAATTATTTAAATATATTTTTTCACTAAACAATGGTAATACACAACCTACGTAAGAGTTAGTCTATTTTTCTTTTCCAGGCAGGGAACCTTCAGCTTTATATTGGCAGAACAATAATATTAAGATGACATTAAAAAAAACCTTAGTATTGGTGTAATTGTTTTTTTTTTTTAAATCCAAAACATCATTATCTAATACTTGTCAAAATGCAGCATTTTATTAGGTGAATAAAACGATAATGGATATTGCATAGATCGTAATTATTATTATTATTTTAAAATCTAATTACTTTATTGAAGAAGAAAGAAGTAGATGCCGTCTCAAATTAGGGACGTATATAGGTTGAGTTGGGTTAAATTTATTTGAGGTTAAAATCTAACTCAACCCAAACAGTTCAGGTTGTTAAATTTGAAACCCGTCGGTAGATCGGGTTAGACTTCCTAATTTTGGTAATTTTGAATAATAATTTATAAAATAATTGCTACAAAATAAATTATGGCGGTCCTTTTCTTTTACCCAATATTTACAGTATGCTATTACAATGACTTAGATTAATAATTATGAAACTTATGCTTATAATGATGATCTAATTCTCTTGTTGGTTTACATCTTTAAAACTTGATATGAACACATAACTTGTTACAGAGACTTATTTTTACATTGTTAAAAAGTGTCAATGGTTAAACACTGAAAAATTTTATTGAACAATTGAAAAAATACACATAAAATGGATAAGGTAAAATAAGTAAAAGACACAAATACACGGCCAAATCAAAAAAGACAAAAAAAGATAAAAGAAAAATTAATTTTAAGTTATTATTATTATTAAGCTCTGTATTAGTAAATATTTTTTTTAAATTACTAAAGCGCTAAATCATAAATATATAATTATAAAATTTATGATTTTGAGACTAATACTAAGGTTTAGTTTTGGTCGGGTTATTCGATTTTTTATGGGTTGAACTCGTGACCCAACCTAAATCAATCGGATTAGATATTTTAAAAACCAACCCAACCCAAACTATCTATTTAATCAAACTCAAACTAATTTGATTCAGTCAGGTTGGTGAACACCCTTACCTCAAACACAATATTAAAGACAATAGGAAGAACATCTTCTATCCAAACTTAATAAAGATTTTGAGATATTGCAAAGTCTATGGGCTACAACATTTCCTTTTCTACGGATAATGCATAAATCGTAATTAACTTGCAGTGAAAGTGAGAGAGAGGCGGAAATAGGAATAGCTACATTGATTAATCGTTGTTTATTCTACATATTGGTAAACGCAGTTTGCATTCATTGATCCGCCAAATAGCACTGCTAAAAAACAAAAAAGTTAAAACAATGATAAGAATCCAATACATTGAAAAATTGCATAATTTTTACTACTAACAAAGAAAAATTAAGTTCTAAGAAAAAAAATCAAGAGACCTTAGTAGTTTTAGATTAGTTTCCTAAGATCGGCCTTTTGAATTGAGTTCCATTGAGGAAGGAATTTTGAGAGGAAGGAATTTTGAGAGTCAGAAAGCATTTTACCGTAGTATAGTGTACATGAAAGAGCAGATCATAGGTAAGAAATATCTAAAAAAAAGTAAATGAAAAAAGGAGATGAATCAGAAAGGAATGAGATTACGAAGAAGGAAGAGAAAAATAGTTTGAAGTTTTATCTCAACTAACTAATTGTACACCTCTCCTCAAAACGTACACGTGGGGAGATACAGTTTTGATAGCTGAAATCGGTTGTGATAACTAAAAATTACGGTTTAGGGAACCAATATTATTTTTACATGTCTTAAAAAATAAAAAATGATAGACTTAAGTACTTGAAATTGCTAATTGAAAGAATTGGTTTTCCTTGATTCTATTGGTTCACCCATAGGTAATATATATACAATATTACAAATCAGAATATACATATTCTAAAAATAGAAGATTAGATATTCTAGTATAATCTATAATATGACAATTATACCATATTGACCAAATCAGAATATACATATTCTAAAAATAGAAGATTAGATATTCTAGTATAATCTATAATATGACAATTATACCATATTGACCAAATCAGAATATACATATTCTAAAAATAGAAGATTAGATATTCTAGTATAATCTTAATACCCCCCCTCAAGTTGGAGCATGGAGATCACAAATGCCCAACTTGCTAAGTAGATACAGAAACTTGTGCTTGCCAAGAGCCTTGGTGAAGATGTCGGCAAGCTGATCATCAGTAGACACATGAGACGTAGAAATAATACCGTCACGAATGGCATCACGCACATAATGCCAATCAACTTCAATATGCTTGGTACGCTCATGGAAGACAGGATTTTGAGCAATGTAGAGTGCCGACTGACTATCACAGTATAAGCGCATGGCTGGCGAATGTGTGACACCCAAACTCACAAGCAGAGCTTTGAGCCATTTCAACTCTGAAGTGACGGCAGCCATGGAACGATACTCGGCTTCAGCAGAAGACCGGGACACCGTATGTTGTTTCTTGGTCTTCCAAGAAATTGGAGAAGATCCAAGAAACACTATCCAACCAGTAAGAGACCGTCTAGTCAAAGGACACGTAGCCCAATCTGAATCGCACCAACCTGTTAGAGATAACTCACAATCAGTGCGAAGAAGAATGCCTTGACCCGGACACCCTTTTAAGTAGCGAACCGTACGAAGCGCCGCATCCCAATGATCCTGACGAGGGTGTTGCATAAACTGAGCCAAGATATGAACTGTATAAACCAAGTCAGGACGGGTGGAGGTTAAGTAAATGAGACGACCCACAAGTCGTCTATACCTTTCAGGATCGGCGAGCAAAGGGCCTTTGGCGAGAGCCAATGTGTGATTCTGCTCCATGGGAAAGCCAACGGGACGAGACCCCAATAAGCCAGTTTCAGCAATAATATCAAGAGTGTATTTTCGTTGACACAAGAAGATGCCCTCTGAATTACGAGCAACCTCAATACCAAGAAAATACTTCAAGGCACCCAAATCTTTCATATGGAAACACTCATGCAAATAGGCCTTGAAATGGTCAACAGCGGAAGCATCATTACCAGAAATAATGAGATCATCAACATACACAAGAACATTAAGTTGTACCGATCCCTGATGTAGAGTAAACAGAGAATAGTCTGAATAAGACTGAAGGAAACCATAAGTCTTCAAAGAAGCAGCTAACTTAGCATACCAGCACCGCGGAGCCTGTCGTAGACCATACAAAGACTTCTTGAGACGACACACTAAACCAGGAGTGCGAACGTTGAAGCCAGGAGGAAGTTTCATGTAAACTTCTTCATCAAGATCACCATGAAGAAACGCATTATGAACATCCATCTGATGCAAAACCCAATTCTTGACCGCTGCAACTGCTAAGAAGGCACGAACAGTGACCATTTTCGCAACTGGAGCAAAAGTTTCATTATAATCAACCCCCTCAACTTGATGATTGCCAAAAATAACCAGACGAGCCTTAAGACGCTCTACTTGCCCATCCGCATGATATTTGATTTTGTATACCCATTTAGAACCAAGAGCCTTTTTATGAGGAGGTAAAACTGCCATTTCCCAAGTGCCATTAGCTTCTAAAGCAGCAATTTCTTTCTGCATAGCATCGCGCCAACCTTCATCTTGCATAGCTTCTTTAAAAGAACGAGGCTCAATGCCTTCAGTGATCGCTGCAAGAAAAACACGGTGTCGTGGAGAAAACTTATTACAATTCACATAATGTGCTATAGGATAAGGAGTACCTGAGGAGCTAGTAGAAGACGATGAACACTCAGATGGACTCGAAGATTGTACAGTGTGGGTAACAAAGTCACGAAGAAGAACGGAGGGACGCTTATCCCGCAACCCGCGCCCTAAGTCATCGGTGGAGGCAGGAGGAGACAGAAGTGCAGGGGGCACATGAGGCGATGTGGGATTCAGCACAATGTCAGTCCCAATTGCAGGGGCTGCATGATCATCAACCAAAGAAGTCTCCAAGTCTTCCAAAAAATCAACATCAATCCCCGCATTAGAATCAGGTGGCGACGAGGAATAAGCTGGCATTTGAGAAGTAGAAACAGTCTCGTAAGGAAATTCATTTTCATGAAACTTTACATCTCTGGAAACAAAGATGTCACATGTCTGAAGGTCATATAATTTCCACCCTTTCTTCCCATGTGGATAACCAATAAAGACACACTTCCTACTTCGAGGAGCAAATTTATTACCTTTGGCCTTTTGATTATGGGCAAAAGCTAAACAACCAAAAACCATAAGTTCATCAAACTCAGGTGCCTGGCCAAAGAGAATTTCAAAGGGAGTTGTATTGTGGAGCAAACCAGAAGGAGTTCTGTTAATGAGATACACTGCACCAAGCACACATTCTCCCCAAAAAGTAATAGGAAGATTGCCTTGAAACATCAAAGCACGACCCACATTAAGAATATGTTGATGTTTTCGTTCCACACGACCATTTTGTTGAGGAGTCCCAACACAAGAGGTTTGAAAAATAATGCCATGTGTACCAAAATAATCCAACATACATTTAAACTCCGTACCATTATCACTCCGTACTAATTTGACATGTGTTTCAAACTGGCGGGCAATCATAGCAAAAAATGAACAAAAAACTTGATAAACTTGTGTTTTTGAACGCAATAAATAAACCCATACAGCTCTTGAAAAATCATCCACCAAAGTCAAAAAATAATGTGCTCCACACGAAGAGGGTATCTTATTTGGGCCCCATAAATCACAATGAATAAGTTCAAAGATTCGACTAGCTTTACTATCACTAACAGGAAAACTATCACGTTTTTGCTTTGCTTGAGGACAAACTTCACATGCTTTATTCAATTTCTTTCTAGAAGTACTGGAAGAAATAGCCGGAACTAACTTGACGACTCTATCTGACGGATGCCCCAGACGACGATGCCACAACTCAAAATCTGAAATCTCTGGAACCGTTACCGCACACACTGTAGGAATCCGCCGAAAATAATAGAGTCCATCCTTACGTTCACCGGCTCCAATCAGACTCCCCGAGCGTAGGTCCTGTATAGCACATAATGAATCAGTGAATTGTAAAAGACATTTAGAATCATCAATTAATTGTGACACCGAGATTAAGTTGCAATGTAACTGTGGTACAAATAAAACATGTTCAAGTATCAACCCATCAGTCAACAAAACGCGGCCAGCCTTAGTAGCAATGGCATGTGCGCCGTTAGGTAGCCCAACTGAACATTGCGAAATATGATGAGTGTCTGTCAAACATGATTCAGTGCCAGTAACATGGTGAGAAGCACCGGTATCAATAATCCAGGAAAAAGAAGAGAACTCACCCATCATCTGATCATGCTGGCTATTATTTATCATATTCAATAAAATTTGAACCTGCTCCGGTTTTAAGTCAGGCAAAGAAATGCCAGAGGACCCATGAGAGGAGGCCACTGAATCGGTCCCCCCACCAGCCACAGCATTTGCAGCGACGACCGTGGCGGCCACGGCTTTGGGCCGACCACGAGGAGCAGTCGGAGGAGCCGCAGGAGGTGGTTGTGCATTGGGCCGTGCACTGCCTTGGACTCCACGGTTCCGATCTTCCCACCAATCCGGATATCCATGCGTTTTGAAACAAGTATTGTCATCATGACCCGATCGCTTACAAACAGAACAATACAATTTTGATTTATCGGGACGGGTAACACGAGCCTTGGGTCGTGCAGTTTGTAGAGCAAACGCATGGATTTCCTCCTTGTCCGCTCTATCTCGAGCAATACCCCGAGACTTTTCTTCCTGAAGACATGCTTGATACACACGATTGAGATCAGGTGAAGGAGAAGTGGACAACAAATTAGAACGTACCGTTGCATATAACTCATCGTTAATGCCAATGAGAAATTGATGGAGTTTCTCCTCCTCCCGATCCGCGGCAAATCGACCAGCAACATCACAAGTACAATTACCACAGGCACACGCATGGAGAGGCTTGAGACGATCCAATTCATCATACAATCCCATCAAACAGGTATAATAATCATCAATAGACATATTCGAAGTTTGCTTACAGTTGGTAATATCGGCCCTCAATTGTTGAAGGCGAGGACCATTGGCCACGCAAAACCGCTTCTCAAGATAATCCCAAAGTCGTTTGGCTTCATCATGAAAAGGAATGGAGGCCGCCAATTTTGGATCAAGAGTCCGTGTGATCCAGGAGACAAGCATAGAATTGACAGTGTCCTAATCGAGTTGTTTCTTCTTCTCCGTCGGTTTGGTGAATGTCCCATCAACAAACACAAACTTTCGGCGAGCTTTCAAAGACAACTTAATTGCACGTGCCCATGCAATATAATTGTCATTAGAAAGGATCACGTGGGTGATCATATTCCCGGGTTGATCTCCAGACCCAAGATAATAAGAAGAATGAGGATCTATTTTCCTATCGTAGGCCATGATGATGATGGCTGAAGAAATCGTAGAAAAAAAATGGGTAAGAGCTCGCTAGGCTGCTAGGGCTCTGATACCATGAAAGAATTGGTTTTCCTTGATTCTATTGATTCACCCATAGGTAATATATATACAATATTACAAATCAGAATATACATATTCTAAAAATAGAAGATTAGATATTCTAGTATAATCTATAATATGGCAATTATACCATATTGACCAAATCAGAATATACATATTCTAAAAATAGAAGATTAGATATTCTAGTATAATCTATAATATGACAATTATACCATATTGACCAAATCAGAATATACATATTCTAAAAATAGAAGATTAGATATTCTAGTATAATCTTAATACTAATCCTTTTTTAATTCTATTACCGAAATGAGAAAACAAAATGTTAAATAGATGAGAAAGGGACACTTTCGGTATTAGCCATAAAATGGCTTTACCATGGAAAGTCCCGGGTATTTCTATTATATATAGTATAGATATAGATAAATTATAGTCATAGATGTTTGGGCAAGCTTGTGTTCGCTTTGACTAATCTCCAAAAAAAAAATACAAATCAACCTACAAAAAAAAGCACCCTAGCTAAGTAAGACAACGAGACTCAAAGTCTCAATCTTATTGTTATATTGAATAATAATATGTTCATTTAATTAAATATTCTAATATATTTAAATATCAAATATAATATACATGTGTGTCTGTGTATATTGTTTATGTTATACTATAAACAATATTAATACTATGAATTGTTATTGACAGGTAGATTAAAATATTGCAACATATTTAATAATCATAATTTATATAATAGTATAGAATAATATAGTCTTTTTAAGTGAAAAGTATATTTTTAATTTGTGAAACAAACAACGATTTGATATCATAAATACTTTTTTAAAATAATTATCAAATCAGTTAAAACTATTTTTTCGTAAGCACTTAAAAAAAAAAAAAAAAAGTAAAAGCTATAAGTGAGTTGTCCAAATAGACATGATTGTTAGGATATGTGTGTTATTGTGGTTAACTTACCATAGTTAGTTTTCTGTTATAACTAACCCCTCTGCTATATATATATATATAAAGATATTTGAGCTGTAACACAGAGTAAGATAATAATACATATATTCTTCGTTCAGCTTTCTTCTTCTTCTCTTTCTTTCTTGATTCTCAAATTCTATCATGGTATCAGAGCCATAATGGCTAATAAAAAATTCTTCTTCCTTAAGTGGATCTGCTTCATCGGTGAAGATTTCACCTATTGCGTTCAACCACAAATTGTCTGTAAAAGTAGATAATGGAAATTTTTTGATCTGGAAACAAGAAGTTTCTGCTGCGATCAGAGGACACAAACTTCTACATTTCATTGCTGAGGATGCACAATCTCCGTTAAAGTTTCTTTCAGAACAAGACAAAACTCAAGGTGTTATTAATCCAGATTTTCTTGATTGGGATCAGAAGATCAACTTCTCTTTTCTTGGTTACTCTCTTCCATGTCTCAGCCTATTTTAATCAGATTGGTTGGTTGCCAAACTTCGTCTCAAGTTTGGAGGATTCTTGAAACTTACTTTACTACGCAAACTCAAGCCAAGGTTTCTCAGCTTAAGATCAAGGTACAACATACAAAGAAAGGCTTTTGAAGATCAAAGAACTTGTGGATCAACTGGCTTCTGTTGGATATGTTCTTTCTCCTAAGGATCACATTGAGGTCATTTTTGAAGGACTTCCAATGAATTATGATTCGTTCGTTGTATCTGTGAATTCTAGATCTGATGGTTATTCAGTCTTAGAAATTGAATCTTTGTTGCTAGCATAGGAGAGCCGAATTGAACGACATCTACAGGAGTTGGATTCCTCGAACACTCCGGCTGTTAATTTGGCACAATATCTGTCTTCAATGTTTGATCCTTCTAAATCTGGTGGTTATTCAAATAATTTCAAGAAACAACAGTTTCATCCAAATTCTCGATCACATGGTGGTGGTAATCGAAATTTTGGTGGAGGTCGTGGTAGATCTCAAGGAAATAATCGTCCACAGTGTCAGATTTGTGGAAAGCTTAGACAAATAGCCTTTAAGTGCTATCAAAGGTTCAATGTAGCACTCACTGGTCCTCAAGATTTGTCTCAGTCATCGTAGGCTCATGTTGTTATGTGTGCTTCTTCTGCAACAATAACTGATCCTAACTGGTATCCACATTCTGCTGCTACAAACCATTGTACACCAAATCTACAAAATCTGATCAAGAAGGAATTTTACAATGGTGGTGAACAAGTTCATATGGGAGATGGTTCTAGTGTTTCTATTCAACATATTGGTAATGCCTCTTTTCTTTCTCCTTATCATTCCCAACTTCTTTCTTTAAATCAGTTACTTCATGTTCCTTCCATGTCCAAAAACCTGCTAAGTGTTTCCAAATTTGCAAAGGATAATAGTATATTTTTTGAATTCCATCCTGATCTGTGTTTTGTTAAGGATCAGGTAACCAAAAAGGTCCTGCTGCAACGGAGACTCATCAATGGTCTTTATGCCTTTGATTGAGCAAGTCTGAATCTTCATCCTCAACTGTGCACTTCTTCAATTTCTTGTAATTCTGCTCAATATAATACCTCTGTTTCTTTTTCTACTAAACACAATGTTTTTTGGTCTATGGCATAATCACTTAGGTCATCCCTCTGCTTAAGCTGTTCTTGATGTTCTTCTTACTTGCAATCTTTCCTTTGATAATAAAAGTGCCACGGATTTCTGCAATGCTTGTTGCTTAGGTAAAATTCACAAGTATCCATTTCCTTCTTCTTCTTCTGTGTATACTAAACCACTTGAACTTATTCACACTGATATATGGGGTCCTTCTCCTCATACATCATCCAATTGATACAAGTATTATGTTGATTCCTTTTCTCATTTTACTTGGGTCTATCTTTTGAAAAATAAATCAAATGTATACCAGACTTTTCTCAATTTCAAGTCATATAACGCCCGTACCTTAAGATGATGTCATCATGACATGTAGAGTACGCATATACATATATGTATACATATTTGATGCTCGACGCAGGTTGGTTCAAGTGTCTTTGCATGCTATTTTAGAGAATTATCATTATTAATATTGTCATTTATGTGCTAATGACATTAATAGTGATAATAATACACATCAGTAAAGTAATATATTAATAGTGACATATTAATATTAATGTACGTGTTATTAATTGTATAATGGGGCTAATTGAACCATAATTTGAAATGGACATGTATTGATTAAATAAATGAAAAAAAATGATGGAATTGTTAGAATTAGTGGATTGGTTAACAACTCACATGTGAGGTTGTGATTGGATAAAGGCCATGTGGCTAACAAATGAGCCATTGAGCAAACACCTGGCATGGTGTTGGAGCATGATCAACACTTGGCAAAATAGGTGCATGTGGGTGTAACATGTGTCTCAATCTCTCATTTTCTTCCTTTGGGGACATTTTTGAGAGAGTAAGGTTGAGAGAAAAGAAGAGAAGAGAAAGAGAGAGGAAGTTGCTTGAAGGGAAGTCTTAGCAATGCTTTGATCAGAGGTTTGATCTCTTAGGTCCGTGATCGGATCAAGCTGAAAATTTGTCAGCTAGTTCTTCTCTTATGGTTCTTCATTCTGTCGGTGGAGATCTTGATTGGAGTTTTCTTCTGAGAGATATAACCTCCCAAACACAGCTGGTCGAAAAATATGGATTTCTCGCAAAGTTTAGATCAAACTGCTAGATCTCCTAAATCTACCATTGGATGGATGTGATACTTCAGCAGATGGTTCACAACTGAACATGTTGCATTATGAACAATTAAGATGTGGACTGGTTGAGTATTTTGGGAGATATAATCTTCTGAGTTCAAATATTTGCAGCAGGAGAGGAGAAACCGTTCAGTTGGAGCTGTCTTAATCACAGAGGCATATCTCTTTGATCTACCGTTGGATTTAGCTCAATTTTGGACAGAAGGTTTATCTCTTTATGTTATTGAATTTGAACAGTTAAATTAGTTATTCGATATTTATTTTGGTAGTTTGTTACATCTGAACAGTGCATTGAATTATAGTGTAATTAATGTTTAGCCATGTATTTGACCTAGACCTAGGTTATGGACTTAGGGTTTTTCATTCAAGTTGCATGTCATATATGTTGATCTAATGGGTAAATGTGGTGTTATGGTGGTCCAATTTACTGATCTTGATGGCTGAAAACTCTAGGTGTAGTGCAATTTTGGCCTAGGCCTTGTAATTTGGAAAATTGCATGTGATTTGAGAATTTGCCCAAATTTGGGAATTTTGACCTAATTGATGTCAATTTGTCAAATTGACTTGCAATTATTTTAATTAACCCTATTTATGATTGAATGTCATGTATTATAGTGGTTAGATCAACCTATTGCATTCAATTGGGCTAAATGTGGGTTAATTGGGTATTAAATGATTAAATTGGGCAATATGAGATTGGCTAATGTGTAAGACCATTTTAGAATCTTAATTGACATTTGATTTGAGTTTAAACATGGTTAGTTGGCATACTTGGACTGATTTTCAGTATTGGCATAAACCATGTATGTTTCAGGATTTGTGAATGATCTAAGTTAACCAAATAAGTCAATTGGGGATTGAGTTGCATTGGGTGATTGTGGCATCCTAGTGCTTCTTGAAATTGAAAATTGGATTGGTTAGGTCTAGCCGATCAAGTTGTGAGTGTTTATTTTACTTGTGAATTCTATATGTGGCATTGTAGTATAAAATGTTTTAAATGCTTGTATAATGTAGTATGCATGATTTATTGAATTCATGAACTGTATTTGAGCATAATCAGTTAAGTAGTTGAGTTATGTGCATTCTCTAAGCTTGGAATTTCTTATGGAATCCCATTGGGCCGACCGGGAATCCTCAATTGTGGACCTTACAAAGGATTTTTATGGGTTGTGTATGTTAGGATTCGCCTAGACATGATACTTATCTTGGTGGGCGAATCCTATGGTTCATACAATCCATAGGAATTCTAATAGATACGGGTAAGAAGTCGATCAGGCATGGGTTTCGCGTACACATGACCCTTGTATTGATTCTTACTCAAAAGGTGTTAGGTTGCATATGCATGTTTATAAAATTGTATGCATTGTCTTGTTTATGGCATGATACATTATATTGACATATATGTAATATTGCTTATACCCATGATTATTTAAATGGTTTTAATGATTCTTGCAATGTTTTACTTAAATGCATATATATGTTGCCACTTGTATAGAACATTCACTGAGCTTGTTGTAGCTCACCCCTCATCATTATCTTTTCAGGACCTGATAGGAAGGGGAAGGGAAAAGCTTAGCTCTGAAGCGTTCCCGTACTTTTGTTGACGTAGGTGTTAGTATTTTTTCGTATTTATTTTGATAAATTGTACTATGTAACACCTAATGTTTATACTTAACATTTAGATGAGTTTGTACTTATGGTTAAATATAATTTTTGTACTTTTGAACACTGTGGACTTGGAGTTTTTATTATTTTTTATTTTTTGGTTGTCATTTTGAGTATGTTTTATAATGATGATCTTATTTATGTTCATGTGTTTATTGTTGTGTATTTAGGATTATGGTGTGTATTAGAAGGCTTATCGGGATGTCGTGTATGTCGAGGGAGGATATACACGGGGTTCCGTGCCAGTCATGACTTCACAGTTTGTAGGTCATGCCAAGTCACAAGTTGAATTACAGCTCGGTTGTTCTATCAAGGCGGTTTAGTCTGATTGGGGAGGTAAGTTTCATGCTCTCACCAAGTTCTTCCAGTCGACTGGTATTGTTCATCGGGTGTCATGTCCTTACACCCATGAGCAGAATGGAGTAGCTGAGAGGAAGCACCGCCATATCATTGAGAAGGCCTTGACATTATTATCTCATGCGTCACTTCCACTGAAATTTTGGGATGAAGCTGTGAGGGCATCGGTGTATCTCATCAACAGGTTGCCAACTTTTGTTTTGAATGGTAAATGTCACACCCCAGTACACAACACACCGCAGTGTCTAGTACCCCCGGGATGTGATGGGTACGCATACCCCAGCCACTATATACCACATAATATTGTCACATCCCAGTACACAGCACACCGCAGTGTCTAGTACCCCGGGATTATTTGTCCATACTATTCACTGATGAATAGTGTAGGGCCTCCCCCAGATTCGAACTCACAACCTCATAAGGTTTGATTTCGCAATCCGAGTAGCCACTGAGCCATACATAAGGCCTTTTTGTCACACCCCAGTACACAACACACCGCAGTGTCTAGTACCCCGGGATGTGATGAGTACCTCATACAGAGCGTACCCCAGCCATAGTACCACATAATATTGTTATACCTCAATACACAGCCCGCACATAGCGTCTAATATCCCCGAGGTTTTTTGTCCACAAAGGGGGCCTCCCCCCAAATCGAACTCGCAACCTCCCCTTAAGGAGTTTGAATCCGCACTTGGAGTAGCTATTGAACCATTGGCTGAGTGGTTACTCCAAGTGCGAATTCTAACTCCTTAAGGGGTTCGACTTGGGGGAGGCCCCTTTGTGTACAAAAAACCTCGGAGATATTAGACGCTATCTGCGAGCTGTGTATTGAGGTATAACAATATTATGTGGTACTATGGCTGGGGTACGCTCTGTATGAGGTACCCATCACATCCCGGGGTACTAGACACTGCGGTGTGCTGTGTACTGGGGTGTGACAGTAAATCTCTGTTTGAGAAATTATTTCACAAGGTACCTGGATATTCTTCTCTTAAGACATTTGGATGCTCTTGTTTTCCAAACTTGATACCTTTTAATAAGCATAAATTACAATTCAGATCTGTTGAATGTTTGTTTTTGGGCTATAACATAAATCAGAAGGCCTTTTAAGTGTTTTGATCCTAGTGGTAAGATGTACATTTCTCGAGATGTTCTGTTTAATGAGAATAACTTTCCCTATTCCAAGAGTGAGACCAGTGGTGTTGTATCTGGTTCTTCTTCAGCAACTGTCTTACCTTCACTTTCTATTCCTATGGCTGTGCCTTCTACATCAGTATTTGTGGCTTCTCCAGTCGTGGCTGGTTCTTCTACTGCTGCAGACTGTACATCAAGTGTTTTAGATAATACAGAAAGTGATTTAACTGATATCCCATCTCAGCCTCGATTATTGCCTACTCCATCAGAGAATGTTATTGGTCATCATATGCAAACCAAGTACAAATCTGGCATATTTAAACCAAAGGTCTTCATGATTGTTAGGGAACCTTCCTCTGTTAAAGAAGCTCTCCTACATCCTGAGTGGAAAGAGGCCATGTCCAGTGAATACCTTGCGTTACTTAGGAATCACACTTGGTCTTTAGTTGAATTGCCCACAACGAGATCTCCTATAGGTTGTAAATGGGTGTTTAAGGTGAAAGAAAATGCAGATGGAAGTATTTCTAAGCACAAGGCTCACTTAGGAGCAAAGGGATTCAATCAAGTTCCTGGTTTTGATTTTTTAGAAACATTTAGTCCTGTAGTTAAGCAAACTACAATTCGAATTGTTCTTACTGTTGCCTTGTCCAAAGGGTGGTTGATTAAGCAACTAGACATTAATAATGCCTTTTTGAATATAGATTTAAGTGAGGAAGTCTACATGCTATAACCTCCTGGCTTTGAAGATCCTAAATCTCCTAATTTGGTTTGCAAATTACACAAAGCCTTGTATGGTTTGAAGCAGGCCCCTCATGCTTGGTATGAAAAGTTGAGAGATGCTTTGTTTGGTTTTGGGTTCTCTTCAAAAAAATCTGATAACTCTCTTTTTATCAGTTTACTGGTTCTCATGTTATGTTTGTTTTAGTCTATGTTTATGATATACTTGTTACAGGTGACTGTAATTCTTCTATTACTGAACTGATCACTCAGCTTAATTCAGCCTTTTCTTTGAAAGATCTAGGTGATCTCAATTATTTTTTGGGGATTCTAGTTGAGTCTATTTCAGATGGCTTCTTGTTGTCTCAACGGAAGTACATTATGGATTTGTTATGCAAAACTAAAATGCAGTTTGCAAACTCCATTTCTACCCCAATGACAACTGGTGAGAAGTTATATTATTTTGGTAGTGATCATGTTGATGATCCTCTATTATATCGAAATGTTGTAGGAGCACTCCAATATGTTACAATCACATGTCCTGAACTTGTTTATTCTGTCAATAGAGTATGTCAATTTATGCAGAACCCTTTACAGTCCCATTGGATGTGAGTTAAAAGAATCTTGCGGTACTTTGAAAAGCACCTTGGATCATGGTCTTCACTTGAAGAGGTCTTCTCAACTTGATGTTACTGGTTTTTGTGATGCAGACTGGGCCTCAGATCTTGGAGATCGACGCTCCACTTCTAGTTTTGGTATTTTTCTGGGATTGAATCTTGTTTCTTGGGCATCTCGCAAACAACCCACTGTTTCCAGAAGCACCTCTGAAGCATAATATCGCAGTTTGGCTAACATGACTGCTGAAATTGTGAGGATTAATTCCCTGCTTTCTGAGCTGCGTCTGTCACAATCTCGTCCTCCATTACTATTTTGTGATAATGCTAGCACAATCTTAATGTCTGCTAATCCGGTTTTTCATGCAAGGACCAAACACATTGAAATTGATCTTCATGTTGTTAAGGAGAAACTTATCTCTAAGCAAATTTCTCTTCGTCATGTTTCTTCTCATGAACAGACTGCTGATGTATTTCCAAAGGCCTTAACTGGTTCTCGTTTCCTATTGTTGCGTGATAAACTTGGAGTTGAATGTCTCTCTCCTCCAAGTTTTAGGGGGGAATGTTAGGATATGTGTGTTACTGTGGTTAGCTTACCATAGTTAGTTTGCTGTTATAACTAACCCCTCTGTTGTATATATAAAGATATTTGAGCTGTAACACAGGGTAAGATAATAATTCTGTTGGGAAAATCGATGGTTGTAAAGAAATAAATTCTACAATCCCAGAATAATTTCCCAAACTAAAAATATAGCAAAGATAACACCAAAGATTTTAGCGTGGAAAACCCTCTAAAAGATGAGGTAAAAAATCACGGGACCCGTAGGCCGCTTAAAGAAACTTCCACTATAAAAATGGGATTACAAACGTCACCTTTCGGTGGATCTCCCACAAATATACACTAACTATGTATCTTCAATTTGTGGATAGCACATCACAAATTGGCTCACACTTTTTCTTCTCAAAGAAACTCTCTTTGAGGCTCTCTAGATCTCTAGAATTAGATCTCTCTGAATATTTGATCTCTCTCAGATGATTTTCAAGAATGAAATTAAGGCTCTATTTATAGAGTTAATGAGGGGCAATTTCGTAATTAAAAAATCAAATATTTCAACGCTCCCACGTGAAATGTGTTGGTCGCCCATGAGGAACAGTTGATTTTGTTGCTTCTTCAACAACCTTGTTTTCCCACGTGAAGTCCATGCAACCATGCATGAATCTTGTTTGCTACAGGATGAGGTGGACCCCATCAAATCTCCCCCTCCACCTCATGTGGAACAGGGCTCCTCCACACCGGCAATCTCTCTACAGATAGCAAGCTTTTCGCTGGTTAGGGACTTCGTCATCATATCTGCCCCGTTGTCATTAGTGTGGATCTTCTCAACTTGCAACAGCTTATTTTCCAGCACATCACGAATCCAATGATACCGCACGTCGATATGCTTGGACCTTGAATGGAAAGTTGAGTTCTTGCTGAGGTGAATTGCGCTTTGACTGTCGCAATAAAGAACATATTTTTCTTGGTTCTGCTGCAATTCTTGTAAGAACTTTTTCATCCACAAGATCTCCTTACAACCTTCAGTGATTGCAATGTACTCTGCTTCTGTGGTACTTAAAGCAATACACTTCTGTAATCGTGATTGCCATGAGACAGCTCCCCCTGCAAAGGTTATTAGGTACCCGGATATCGACTTTCTCGTATCCACATCGCCAGCCATATCTGAATCTGTAAATCCTTCTAATGCAGGTTTATCATTACCAAAACATAAACAATGACTAGAAGTACCTCTAAGATACCTAAGTATCCATTTGACTGCTGTCCAATGTTCCTTTCCAGGATTCGATAGAAAACGGCTCACAACACCAACAACATGAGCAATGTCTGGTCTGGTGCATACCATAGCGTACATTAGACTGCCAACAACCGATGCATAAGGCACCTTACTTATCTCTGATTTCTCTTCTTCGCTTGAAGGACACTGGCTCGCATTAAGCTTGAAGTGGCTTGCCAGTGGAGAACTAACAGGTTTAGCTTTGCTCATGTTGAACCGCTCTAAAACTTTCTCAATATACTTCTCTTGAGATAGCCAAAGTTTCTTGTTCTTCCTGTCACGAACAATCTTCATGCCAAGAATTTGTTTTGCGGGTCCTAAGTCTTTCATGGCAAAGGACTTGCTCAACTCTTTCTTTAACGTGTTAATCTTGCCAATATCTTGGCCTACAATTAACATATCATCAACATAAAGCAAAAGAATAATAAAATCACCATCAGAGAATTTCTTGATGAAGACGCAATGATCAGCTGTCGTTCGGTTGTACTCCTTTTCCTCCATGAACGAGTCAAACTTTTTATACCACTGCCTCGGTGCCTGTTTCAAACCATACAGACTCTTCTTTAGCCTGCATACCAGCTTCTCTTTTCTTTTAACTTGGAAACCTTCGGGTTGCTCCATATAGATTTCCTCGTCAAGATCACCGTGTAAAAATGCGGTTTTTACATCAAGTTGTTCAACCTCCAGATTAAGACTAGCTGCCAAGCCAAGAACAACTCGGATTGAAGACATTTTTACCACCGGTGAGAAGATTTCATCGAAGTCAACGCCTTTCTTCTGTCCGAATCCTTTTACAACCAATCTTGCTTTGTATCGAGGTTGCGAGCTACCTTCTTCGCTTTTGATTCTGTATACCCACTTATTCTTGAGAGCTTTCTTTCCCTGTGGTAATTTCACCAAGTCAAATGTGTGATTCTCATGCAGAGATTTCATTTCTTCCTGCATGGCTTTCATCCACTCAGTCTTATGCTGGTCAGTGATAGCTTCGGTATAGCTCTCCGGTTCTCCCCCGTCAGTGAGCATCACATACTCGCTAGGAGAATATCTTTGACTTGGTTGTTGCTCTCTGGTGGATCTCCTTAGCTGTGCTTCTGGTTGGACTTGTTCAGAAACTTGTTCAGGAACTTGTTCTGGTTCTGAACTTTGAGCTGGTGGAACATTATCCTCAGTATCTGGTGCAGCTCCCTTGTCATCTGAATTTGTTGATGGAGAGACTGGTTCCAGATTAACTGGAAGTTCTTCTGATTGTGGCTTCTCAGGTTTCTGAAAATCCTCGATCGTCTGATCTTCAAGAAACACCACATCTCTGCTTCTGACAATCCTTTTGTTGACAGGATCCCATAATCTGTAGCCGAATTCTTCATGAGAATATCCCACAAAGATACACTGCTTTGCTTTTCCATCCAGCTTGGACCTCTCGTCTCTAGGGATGTGAACAAATGCTCTGCAGCCAAATACTTTCAAGTGTTTGTAAGAAACGTCTTTCCCCGTCCAAACCTTTTCTGGTACGTCGTAGTTCAGTGGAACTGATGGAGAAAGGTTGATTAAATCAACTGCTGTCCTCATTGCCTCCCCCCAATAGGAGTTTGGCAGTTTTGCATTTGAGAGCATACATCTGACTCTTTCACAGATGGTTCTGTTCATCCTCTCTGCGACACCGTTGTGTTGAGGTGTCTTTGGTACTGATTTTTCCAGCCTGATGCCGAAACTTTTGCTGTGGCGACCCCGCGCCCCGGACCACCGACCCCGCAGGGAATGGCGTGCGGAATGCCGGGGCGGGACGCCCGGCGTAGGCATCTCCGACCACTCCTCAACTCCCGTGAGGTGGTTGAGACCCTACAAGCCTTATCCCAAACAACGATATGATATCAAAAGGTATTAAACAAAACTACCCACCGTATTAATCATCCAAGATAAGAGATAATCTATAAAATGAACCATAAATAATAATCATAATCCCTACAGTCCATTAAAATTGACATACTCATAAAGTCCAAAATTGTGGGTACAAATAAAACCGTCATATGCCCACATAGTCTATCTAACAAGTCCCAACTCACTCATACTACAATGTGGTAAGTGTTATAATTACATAATCCAAAATATAGTACTTCATAATTTAAAACACAATTCAATCAAAATGCCTCTCAACTCACATCGAGGCCTTGGATTCTCTCGCAGGCAAGGCCCTCAAGATATGACTACTCCTTTGCCCTTATTCGGGACAGAAGGACCTGAAAGAGGAAAATGAGGGTGAGCCAACGATGCCCAGTGAATAGAATTCAAATATGCTATCAATACTCATCAATAAAAACCATGTATGCATGTCAATGTGTAGCATGATTAAAAGCTCATAACATATAGATATCAAGCATTTATAATAAGTTCGATGCAAGTAAAAGTTTATCAATTTGGATCCACATTCCACATGCCTTGGGTTATTAGTACACGTCTATTTCACCGTGCCGTTGATCCCAATCATGTTTATTTGGGTTACTAGTACACGTCTATTTCACCGTGCCGTTGATCCCAATCATTTTTATTTGGGTTACTAGTACACGTCTATTTCACCGTGCCGTTGATCCCAATCATTTCCTTTCCTAAAACCCTCTTATGACAAGGTTAAGTCCCCCTATTAGCCAGATAGATGGGTCCAACCAAAGTCATAAGGTTTTCTCAAATCAATGCATCATTCAAAACATTAGAACACATTCATGCTTTCAAGATACAATATATATAAGTGATATGATGACATAAAAGATATAATCATAAATGAAGTCTACTCACAACCAAGCCTCGCGAGAGTACTTAACCACACACGATCACCAAACCGAATCAACCCAAATCAAGATCCTGAAACATTCATAAATATCCTACCATACATCAATTTCTATGCTTAATCACATAGACATTACACATCAACCCTAAATCAGCCCCACATATAAACAATAGGCCTAAATCTCATCTAATCCCATCATTCAACTCAAATCACATGACTTAGGCCTCTAATGCATAGTTCTCATACATAAACCATTCTATTAATCAAAAATATTGATTTTCAATTCCTTTAGGCATAAACATGCCCAAATTGGGTCACTTGATCTCAAGTAGGCCTAACCCATGATATGGTCACAACCACCAAATCAGTAGCATAATCAACTCTAATCATGCTTAATTAAACATAAGTTGCATCAATTCAATGATTCTAGGCCAAAAGCATCAAAAGCCCTAAAATATGAAATTTTCCATACTTAGGCCATATTGTTGATTTACACTAGGTCACCATGTTCAGCCATGTATATTACTGATTTTGCATCATGGGTTCATCAACAATGGCAACTAGGTCATCATAGTTGAGATGCAAGCTATTTGGAAAGGTCTAAGTTCATATTCTAAATTTAGGTCTACCAATTCTTCATTTACTATTCTGTTCAGATGTATCACTATACCAACAGACATATGTAATCACAAAATCAACCGTACAGATTGAAGTATTTGAAGAAACAAACCTTATGTCCAAATATCAGCCCAATCCAACGGTGGACCGAAAAGATATGTATCTTTGATGAACAAGTATCTAATCAGACAGTTTCTCCTTTCCTGCTGCAAATACCCAAACTCAGATGGCTATATCACACAAAATACTAAACTTATAATCATCTCCACCGTTCAGAATACAGAACATCTGTTATAAACTCTATACCCAAATTTTATATCCATCCAACGGTATATTGAGGAGGTCTACAAGTTTTACCGAAACGGCACGAGAAACCCAGAAATTCCGACCATCTTTGTTTGAGAGGTTATATCTCTTATAAAAAGCCTCTAATTAAGATCTCCACCGTTCAGAATGTAGAAATATCAGTTCTAAACTACATACCAAAATTTGATAACCATCTAACGGTAGATTTAGGAGATCTATAAGTTTGAGCGAAACGGTGCGAGAAATCCAGACTTTCCGACCAGCTTTGTTTGAGAGGTTAGATGTCTTAGACGAAACCTCTGATCAAGATCTCCACCGACCAGAATGAAGAACCATAAGCTACGAACGTGCTGATAAAATTTGAGCTCAATCTGACCGTATATTCCAAAGATTCACCTCTTTTATGGAAACGTCGCAGGGATCTTCCTCCTGCAACTCTCTCCTTCCTTCTCTTTTTCTTTCCTTTCTCTTCTTTTCTTTCTCTCCACTCACCTCTTTCTAGCACTTCCTTGATTCCTTCCTTGATTCTCTCCTTAATTCTCTCCTTGATTCTCTCCTTGATTCCCTCCACTCATTCTAGCACTTCCTTGAAGAAGAGAAGTGGGCATTGGACACTTGTCCACTTTCATGCACCAACCTTCACATGTGTTGGTCTCATACTACCCATACCAACCACATGTATTTTAAATGTCCAATCCATTTAATACACCAAATTTTCAATTTCATTTATCCTTTTATTCAATCAATCCTAACCCATATCAATTCATGGTTTAATGAGCCCATGCATAAATCATAACATATGCATTATACTTTAATTTAACATGACTCATATACAATTTATGATACATATATTTATATACATTATCAAGCATCAACTATACAAACATTAAACAATCATCAAACAAACACCAAACATATCAAGACAACACATAGAGTTTGGGCAAAAATGCAATTGGGTTATGGGCTAGATGAAATAATTTTCGGGGCGTCACATCTGCAGTACTCCTCGAATGATCCGCGATACTCACCGCCATTGTCTGATCGTACACACTTCAAACGTCTGCCAGTTTCTCTCTCAACTTTTACATGAAATTGCTTGAAAACTTCCTGCACTTGATCTTTAGTTTTCAAAGCAAAGGCCCACACTTTTCTAGAGTGATCATCAATAAAAGTCACAAAATAATGAGCACCTCCTAGTGTCTTACAACTCATTGTACAAACATCTGTGTGTATTAAATCTAGAATATTTGCCTTTCTAGATGGTGGGGAACTACGAAATGCAACTCTGTGTTGTTTACCCATAATACAATCAACACAAGTACGTAAAGATGTACCTGTCATTCCTGGCAAGTGCTCCTTCTTGGAAAGAATTCTGAGACCCTTTTCACTCATGTGGCCGAGCCGTTTATGCCATAACTCGGTGGGAACTTCTTTCCTCATGGTATTTACTTCTTCTTTACACAGCTTGGCTTCTGTGTGATAGAGTGTTGCATCTTTCTTGCCTCTAGCTACTACCAAGTTTCCTTTGGTGAGCTTCCATTTTCTTTCACCAAAGTTATTATTGTAGCCATCGTCATCAAGCATTCCGGTGGAGATCAAATTGAGACGGATATCTGGAACATGCCTCACATCTTTCAAGAGTAACCTGTATCCAAGGTTAGTTTCTACATAAATATTACCGATGCCGATAATTTTGGATGCATCATCATTTCCCATCCTCACTCGTCCGAAATCACCTTGCGTGTAGGCTGAGAAGAAATCTCGTCGTGAGGTGACATGGTAGGACGCGCCTGAGTCAACTACCCATGTAGAGTCTTGACTTGCAAGGTTGACATAATCAGCATCTCGAACAATGACGACTTCTTCAGTGAGAGTTGCGGTGTCATTTGTTCGGGTTTCTGCTTCTTGATTTCTGGATCGTTCCGCCTTTAACTTTCGACATTCTCGAATGAAATGTCCGGGCTTGCCGCAGTGATGACATTTCTTGTCATGCCACGATCTGGACTTTGAACGTCCTCTTTGCTGACTTTGGTTACGAGGATTTCTGCTTTTACTCCTTCCGTGCCATTCTTGCTTGCCTTGTTTTTCCATGACAAGTGCTTCACTTTCAGGAGTATATCCATTGTCTTTTCGTCGAGACTCTTCGTTCAGCATTCTGTCTTTTACCATATCCATGGTAAGCTTGCCGCCAGGAGCTGAGTTACTAACTGACACAACTAGAGTGTCCCAACTTTTTGGTAGAGAACTCGTCAACAACAACGCTTGTAGCTCGTCATCTACGATCATCATCATAGAGTTGAGTTGATCTACAATGCCTTGGAACTCACTCATGTGTTCTGATACGCTGCTTCCATCTTTATACTTCAAATTGACTAATCGTCGTATGAGATTAGCTTTATTCTGTACGGTTGTCATCGCATACATTGTCTCCAACTTTTGCCAAAGAACGTAAGCATCGTGTTCATTTGCAAAATTTTGGAAAATGCTCTTGTCGATCCATTGTCTAATTTGAGCAGCACACTTTCTGTTCAGCACGGCCCAGTCAACGTCTGTGCTGGTTGTTTTTGATGTCTTGTCATCTGTTGAAGTTGTAGTCACAGCTTCCTCCTTCGGCATTATAATCGGCTTCCACAGATCTTTAATGTATAAAAGATCCTCCATCTTCGGCTTCTAAATTGTATAATTAAATGCAGTCAACCTAATCATATTGCCTGTGTACATATTGCATGTGCTCTCCTCCATTTGAGTCATCAATGAACAGGTTTCGCGGAGTTTGACACTTTTCCGGCAATGAATTTCCGGTGATGAATAGTATTATGTGAATAGTACTCAATGAATAGTACCCTTGTGAATACTACTATATAAATAGTGCCCTTGTGAATAGTGCTCCGTGAATAGTACTCTATAAATAGTACTACTATTCTAAATAGTGACCGCCGACAAAATAGTACTGTATACGTGAATAGTAATGTATGTATAAACAGTACCTTTTCCGAAAACGACCCAGTCTCTGATACCACTTTGTTGGAAAAATCGATGGTTGTAAAGAAATAAATTCTACAATCCCAGGATAATTTCCCAAACTAAAAATACAGCAAAGATAACACCAAAGATTTTAGCGTGGAAAACCCTCTAAAAGATGAGGTAAAAAACCACGGGACCCGTAGGCCGCTTAAAGAAACTTCCACTATAAAAATGGGATTACAAACGTCACCTTTCGGTGGATCTCTCACAAATATACACTAACTATGTATCTTCAATTTGTGGATAGCACATCACAAATTGGCTCACACTTTTTCTTCTCAAAGAAACTCTCTTTGAGGCTCTCTAGATCTCTAGAATTAGATCTCTCTGAATATTTGATCTCTCTTAGATGATTTTCAAGAATAAAATTAAGGCTCTATTTATAGAGTTAATGAGGGGCAATTTCGTAATTAAAAAATCAAATATTTCAACGCTCCCACGTGAAATGTGTTGGTCGCCCACGATGAACAGTTGATTTTGTTGCTTCTTCAACAACCTTGTTTTCCCACGTGAAGTCCATGCAACCATGCATGAATCTTGTTTGCTACAGGATGAGGTGGACCCCATCAAATTCAGATATTCTTCTTTCAGCTTTCTTCTTCTTCTTCCTTCTCTTCTTCTTCTTTCTTGATTCTCAAATTCTATCAACGATGACTAGTTTTGTTGGACAATCACCAATCGGTAATGTTACCCATAGAGTAAGTAATTATTTATCCTAAGTTTGTTTGTTTTTGTATTTGAAAATTTTAAAGTAACTACAACTCGATGAGCATTTTATATAACCCTAAGATTATGTAACCTACAAAATAAGTAAAGGGATGATGAAAAAATTAGGACCCATTTGACATTTGATTTAAAAACTAATTAAAAAAAAGTTAAAAAAAAGTTGTTTTAAGTTCAGCTTTAGAGAGCTGAAAACACTTTTTTTGTATTTTCTTCACAAATTTAAAAATTAATGCTTTTTATAACTTTCTGACAATAGTTTAACCAAATAAGGTTTTTAGGAATCTTGAATTTAATTACAGAAAACTATTTTTAAATTACATATCAAACGAGTCCATTTTTAGATTTTTTTTTCTACTTTTAATTGAAGTCTGCAGTCAAATTCTACTTCAACTTGATGAGCCTATTTTCATTCTACCCGCTATTAGACTTTTTAATTCTCCTCACAAGCTTATTTGATCTCTTTAGCCATATGAAAATTTCTCTTGTAACTTGTTAAGTCCTTATATTTTCTTATTGATGATCCTTCCCCTACTTGTTTTCCTTTTGTCTCTCTTTTTTGTATTGCTCTTGTTCCTTCTAAGACTAAATTCTTTGGGTGAACTCTAATGAAATTGAACATTGTGGACATGTTATAGAATTGCTTTCATATTCATGCCTCTCCTCGCATTGTTGCCCCTTGTGCTTGGGTAGCTGTGAATCAGCGGATCGCTCGTGTTTTTTTAAGGTTTTTTGGCAAAATTGGGTGAATTATTTTAACGGTTATTTTGTTGTTCCCACTTCTTCTGAGGTTTGCCTTTCTTTAGTTCGTCTTCCTACTTCCTCGAGGTGGATTATGGACATTTGCTTAGTGGCTTCTTTTGGGGTGTTTGGTTGGAAAGAAATAGTAGCTAAGGATGCTACAGTGATTTGGAAGGATGCTTTATAGCTTGATGCTACTTGGGTTGTTTTTTCCAAGTTCGTTTGACATATTGTAGTTGTTGTTCGGCACTTTGAGTACCGTTGGTACTCTTTGCTTAGGTGTAATTTCTTTACTTTTAATGTAAGTTTCTATATGTTTCCACAATAGCGAAAATGACATTTGTGATAGCAAGATCAAGGCAAAATCAGCATGTGCAATGTAAGTTATGTGCAAGCCAACACTTACTAGCTTAAGTGGCAGGAGACATTTCTCTACTTCTAAGAGGTCAATGTTAGAGTATCCCTTACCTTAAAAGAGGTAGAGAATCATGGTAATCTTACTAGGTTTATTATGACTTTGGGCCTTGGTCCTGCCAACTATTGTTTACTTTATCTAATTTTTTTTAACGTAATAGGTTTTTGAGTGATATGTCTAATGTACGATTATGATTTAATGTAAATATTAGAGAATGTAAAAAAGAAAAGAAAAATGTATATATTTGCAAAAATTATCAAGAGTACTTTTTACACACTAATATTATATATATATATATATATATATATATATATATATATATATATATATATTTATATCTCGTATGGATACTATTTGTAAATTCACCACAACTTTGTATATATATATATATTGAAAAGCACTTTGTAAAAAGTTAATAATATCGGACTATAAATGTTTTTTATGAGTGCTCTTTCCTTGGTTGGTTTGATGGGAAATAGGGCCCCTATTGGTTTAAGACTCTAAGGTGCGTTTCATGTTTTGCCACCCGCATTGTAGACAATGTTTGCACTCACTGCCTCTGCACTACGTGCGTGCCAAGCTTCAAGTGCAATTGTTAAGTAAAGTTGAGGAAGTGGTTCTACTACCATATAATGTGGTTATTTTGCGTGTTTTAGAGTGAATTGGATGATTTGAGGGTTGGGACCCTTGTTGATTGGAGGAATCAAGTCACGTGAAACATACTTTTAAAAGACTTTTTTTTTTTATTTTAAAAAACTTTTTCTTTTTCAAAAAAAAAAAAAGTCGCTATGATAAAAACTATAATCTAAACAACGTCTTTGTATTATTTTATTTATTTTTTTATTTTTTTTTTATTTTTTTTTTATCGTTGATACAAGATAAGAAGATGTTAACATTAGAACTAGAGAAAGCCGAGACCTGGGCACAAGGGGTCTGAATGGGGACTATAGAGCCAACTACTATGATTCTACTCTTACTTTTTTAGAAGGAAAAAAAATTAAATTCTCGACTTCGAGTGAGATGCATATACTTAAAATTAGTTAACATTTACATCATCTTTATATTGTTATATTATTTTAAATTGCACAGCGTGGTTTTAATATATTACATTTTTCTAATTAAGTTTAATATATTATTTAATATATCCTGGACCACGATGACGATGAGTATTGTGCTTCATGGGTCTCATATAGATATTTTTTTCTCTTTTTTTGTCTATTGATGAAGAGTTATTGTTTTTTTCTTTAAGATTATAATTTTTTTTTAGTACAATTTCTTCAGTTGAGTGGAATTGAATAATAAAAATAACTTTCGTTCCTTAGATAATAATTAAGGATATAATTTCATCACAAAGGATAAAATTAAGGATACAACTTTAACATTATGCATCTTCATTTGTGCTGAAAATTAATAAAGCGGCTGTAGTTTATTTGTATGGTTCGCCGTTTGAGTCATTTCGTTAGCTATTCGTGGTTTCCTACATAAAAGGCACAGCCTTCCCAGTAAATCAATTTAATTCGTCTCAATTCAAGTGGATAAGGAAAGCCTCGCTCGCTCCTCTCGCACCATTTTCTTCTCCAACGGCGATGGCAGCTGTGAGCTGTTCTTTCTCTCTGCGCAACTTCACAGACACATCCAATCCTCTTCCTTCTTCGCACTTCAGCTGCAGATTTCACGCTTCAAGAAGAATCTTCAGCTCCGACGCCAGAAACTTGTTTCGAGCTACCAATAATGGTTCTCGACATTCCAGAAAAGCCAGAGAAGAGGTAGCAAACCCTAACATTCTCATCTATCTCGATCGTTCTCATTTTGGTGTTGTTGATTATTCATTTGCGTTGAATCTCCATTTGCGATGACTTCAGATTCGAGCTGTTCCTCAGAGGAGATCGAGAGATGAGAAGTCTTATTCGTCTTCGGATGGCGGTGGGAGAGGAGAGAAGGATCGGTCGCATTCTTCGGTTATCAAATCGCTTGGCACGCAGAGGAAAGATAAGCGCGGTTTTTCTTTTGATATGAAGGAATCGCAGGTAATGGTATTCGTTTGATTCTTTCAGGTTTATGTAGAGTTGAGAAGTCTGTCGCCGTTTTATTAGTTAGAATCTGCATTAGAGAAAATTAGACATGGTTTTAGAGGAAAAACGGAAAGAGAAATAGCTGCGAAGCATTCTTTTTTGTAAAACGGCTGTAATTGGAATTCCGATAGATTTTTATCTATAGTATTGTTGTCCGTGTTAATATTCTGTACTCACTTATTCATTATTAACGTTTCATACTTCCAGAGGAGCTGTTCTCTTTCTCTCATCTTGTGATTGTAGAATTAGGAAATTCAGCGACGATGCATCTTCTAATGCACTTGTTGTGTATCCTCTTTTTTTTTTCTCTCTGAATTCATATGAAGTTATCAACTATTTAGGAAGTGAAACACACACACACACATGTACAAATTTCTTATGGTTTGAATAATTACTTATCAGATATATAGATTTAGTGTTTTCGTTCTTTGCTTCAACCGGAAGTTAATTCTTGTTTCTTCTCTAAATGCATATTAACTGTTCAGGAAGTGACACACATACACACAGATGCACAAATTTCTTGTGCTTTCAATAATTAGCTATTAGACATATAGATTCATTGTTTTTGTTCTCATCTTCAATTAGCATGTGCTAATTCTCAATCTTAGCATTAATCCTTGTTTTCCAGCTTGATGCAGGAAATCTTCAAGATGCATCTTTTCTTAATGCTGTAGTAAAGGTATGGCTTATTCTTATTATTGGATTGGCAATGGTTGACTATCGGTTTATCACCACCATACATTAGCTGTGCTCTATAAATTAGTTTCAAACTAATTTTATAAGGGGAATGGTTTCATAAACATGACTGAGGACCTTCACCGATCGCACTTAAGATGCTGCCAGGACAAACAATGCCTGGTTGGCCTGGAATATTGCATCTTGGATTCCTAATTAGATGTCTTATGCACCTAAAATCAAATTGATTTGAATGTTCTGATAATCTTCAGATATGAACTCTTTTCAAGATTATTGTATTTTCTCTGAAATGTCTACTAAAAGTTATGATTATCCCATCAACTTGAATTTTGGGAAATCTCCCACACAAGTTTTATTCACTGCTACCTAGATTTAGGAGCATTGTAAATCCTCTGCGATTTGCATACATGAAAAAATACAACAACATAAATTAATAATCAATTATATAATTCTAAATAGTTCTACTGCCAACATGCACCATAGTCTTGGCCAACTAACTTGTCAATCTGGAAAGTTCACATTGGTGTTTATGTATGCCTCGTTCAAGATGCAGAAATTAGTGATCTTACACTGTGTCTAAAGTCTTATTCTTCTGGTACCAACTTCCGTTATCTATCAGAATGTGCTGTCTTGGGGCACTTGTTTTGTTATGCACCTATTGACCTAATTTCTTTGGCATTTTGTTTAGGTATATTGCACGCATACTGCACCTGATTATTCCCTTCCTTGGCAAAAACAAAGACAATATACAAGTACGGGAAGGCATGTGTTGAACTCAAAAACAATCAGTAATATGTTACTTTTTATTGTTCTGGAACTGATAAATCAGTCTTTTTATTTAATTTGCTCATTTACTCTTCTTTTTTAGAAATAGTATTTGTGTTATTATTCCTTATGTTTTTCAGTGATAAAAAAATGTAAATGTGCCGATAATTTCTGGGTTATGCAGTGCTTTTATGATAGGAGATGGAAAGCTTTTGACAAATGCACATTGCGTGGAACATGATACACAGGTACTTTATTCATTGCCAAGTCCTTCAAATGTACATTGTTTTGATTGACGGTGTGGCTCACTGTATGTTTATGTGAAATATTTTAATTTCATGAAGAGAAAGTTATTTGAATTGCTCATTTTTGGCTGCTATGATATTCAAAATATTATATTTTGAATATAACTAAAAATATTAAATTCTTATTTGGATTGCCCAGTCACTATATGCAGTCGACAATATCCTTAATCATAAAATCAAATTCTTAGTCATAAGAGTGAGCCCTTTATTGTTTCTTTTCATGTCGCTAGAACTCAGAATTGATGTTTAATCATCTAACATTTTGGCATTGTTTTGTGGCTTTTTCAATTACACAAACCCTTTAGAGGAAATGATCATGGAAATATAGATGAAAAATCTGATTCTTAACCTCAAATTAGTACCTGCTGTTTATAGTTTTTATTTTCCTAGGGTAACTTTACCCTGCTTGAAAAAATTACTATATCGGTTGTTTCCTTTTAATGTTAGCTGCAATACCATAGGATAAATCTTTTGGGCTTTCTGAACTGATTATGCATTTGCAGGTGAAAGTCAAGAGAAGAGGAGATGACACCAAATTTGTGGCAAAGGTATTTCCCTCAGATATTGCGGTATCCTTTTCTCCTGAAGTCACTATATCGATATTGATCTATCTATGTAGAACATGACTTAATTATGTAAGATATTGATTTAATTTACTGGTCAAACTAGATGGGAATTCTACTGATTTTTATCTCCTAGAATGGAATGTTTCACTGCTAAGAAAGATCATGATTGCTAACATGGGTGGACGGATGGGGACATTGTGATGGATGAGTGGAATCCCTGACATGGAGGCATATATTTGAAATTTATATATTGCTGATATGATCATCTAACTTTTTGATTTTAAGACATTTTTTGGGGATAAGAAACAATAATCATATTAAAAACTGAAAGAGAATGAAGATGGTGTAGGACAAGGAGTTTTCCAAAGGAACAAAAGACATGGAACAGCTACATAAGGACCAACCAAGGGTCAATACAATTAGACAGACTATATGAGCTTTCTTTATAGCCTGGATATAACCAGCAAGCTGATCTAAATTTGATTAAGTCTCCACATCACTGAAAATGTCTTAAACTTCTATTGTTCATCTAAATCGAAACGGACCATATTATGGCCAACATTTTGTATTCCATATCAACTTGAACTTTGGGGAGCCTTTTACCCTTTTTGGGGTCTTCAAAATGTCCTCGACACTAACTGAAGGGGAGTCATAGACACCGACCTCACTTCTAAGTTTCCTCCAAATGCGAAGACGGATTGGCATTGCACAAAAATGTAGTCATGGGCTCCCCTTTTTCTTGCAAAGGATACACTTTAGGGCTTATTGATGGACATTGTCTCATTCTCTGTAGGATATCATAGCTATTTATCCTACCATAAGCAACTAATCATGTTAAGACTTGAACTTTGGAGAGTGTTCTGTTTTTTCTAATGAATTGGGAATAAGGAATATAGGGAACTTGAGGGATGTCTATCAAATGATGGAAAAGAGGATCTACATGAGGAATAGCCTGAGGGGTGCATCCAAATACTCCTATCTGCAACTGAGGGTCTGACCAACGCTTCTACTTATCTAGATAACAAACTCTCAATCTTGTGGAGCTACCTATCATGGGGGGTGTAAATTTGAATATACACAGCCTGCACTGTCTGAATGCAGGATCCCAGATGAAATTAGTTTGTTATGTTTAGCGTAATGATGATAATTCAAAGGAAAAGAAACTAAACAACTTACGTCCTGAAAGCAAATGTCAATCCGAAAATGAATGTTCCCCATTCTTAATTTATACCAAATGTTAATTCCCCTTTATCTACATCTTTTAAAAAAGTAACAGAACTAGTTCATTATTTCTAGTATTTTACAATATGTATTTATTTACTTCTTTTTATATGAACATTCATTCATATACTTCTGTTAACTTGACAATGAGAAAATTAATGGGAGTCATGTGAATCGATAAAAAAAAAAACTGAGTGCTCGAAGAGTTGTCCATGAAATATCTATTATCGGTTGCCGTGTCTACATGTAGTAGGATCAAATTGAAACAATGAAGTATCCTTTTGACATAATGATAGAGTATCATCTTATGTACAGGTTTTGGCCAGAGGTGTTGAATGTGACATTGCTTTGCTTTCAGTGGAGAGTGAGGAATTTTGGAAAGGAACTGAGCCACTTTGTTTTGGCCGTCTTCCATGTCTTCAGGTTTTGAACATTTTCTCCCAAATAAAAAATATCAGATCATTTGGTGGTGTTTTCTCTCTTTCTAATCCTAACTTTGTTGTTGTCTTGAGTGGATTGCCATTTTGCATTATGAATGTTTAAATTGCAGAATGCAAGTAATTATGACGGGCCATCAAAATATTCTCATTTATTCATTAGCTACGAGAGTGATATGCCTATATACATATACTAAGTAACTGCGAATGGTAGTATATCTTTAAAATAAAAAAATTCTTTTATCTGCCAACAAAGAAAAGTATTGCAACCTCAAAGTGGAATGCTTTTCATGAGATTAATGATCTCATGAAAGGGACATAATGGATTAATTGGTTTCCTTTTCTTTTCCTGATCAAAGTTATATGACTTATGATTGGTGAAGATGTTATGTTATTATTGTTCCCACAAAATCTCTCTAGCTGTGTTTTATATGGACTGCCTTCCATGTTTTGCATCGGTGACCTTTTAAGAAAGATTTAGTAGCTATCTGAAGAATTGTGTTAGTTGTTTACACATTCAAACTTCAAAGTCCTCTCAATACAGCATATGAAATAGGGGACTCGGATGGCCAACTATCTGTATGATGCTGAGATATCTCACGAGTTATGGTCTTAAGAGCAAGTTTTCTTCATGATGATGCAATAAAATAGGGGAACTGGAAGAAAACAAAATCTCATTAAGTCTTATGCATGTCTATGTTGTTTCTAATGGCATTCTTGATCAGCAATTTGGTATACTCTACCAATGTGGCAAAGACTGCATTATGTCAGCAAAGGGCACATTCTATTATTGGGTTAAGGTGAATTACCCCTATCCAAACACTATGGTATATTAATTTTAAGGTTTTCTTGATATTTTTAATATTATGATCTTACAGAGGTCATTGGCATGGTGACAATCAATAATCAGTTCGATGGCATTGCTGATATATCTATATATATATATATATATATATATATATATATATATATATGCATTTGAACATGAAGTTTGTCTTAAAATTCTTATTGAGTATTGATAGAAAAAATGTTTCTTATTTCATTATATTGTGCATTTCCCAAATTTCCCGTCTTGCTGATTTTGTTGTGTTTCTCTTCGGTTGGTTTGTTTGTTGCTCTGTATTTAACTCATGGATCCTAAGGATGATATCGACAATGATCCTTCCAGATATGTATTTATGAGGAATGCTTTCCATGCACCTTATTTCATCATCCTTATTGTCCTTGTTTGCAAATATTATCCTGGATGCAAGAATTAACAGGGAACCTGTTTCAGGTGATATTAGCAAATTTTATAAACAAATGCAAGACATTCTATATCTTTGTTTGGTCGGAAAATATCTATTATATCTAGTAAAATTCTTTTTCCTGCATATATAGAATCTTTTCATTGCTGCTTTTGAGTGGCAGGATGCAGTAACTGTTGTAGGATATCCGCTTGGGGGAGACACCATATCAGTGACAAAGGGTGTTGTGTCACGCATAGAGGTTTGAACAGATACTTTGGCTTCCATTTTATAATTTTTATTTATTTATTTATCTCAATTCTTTGGTGATGTGCCATCATTTATTTCACTAATTCCTTGCTAGTGTTAGATTGGGTGGGAGGAATGTCCAGAGAATTTTTTTTCTCGCCATGTCTAATGTTTCACCTTTTTGTTTTGTTTTCTTCTTACACACAATCATATAAAAGGAATCAATGATATTGTGCCCCTGTTAATAAATGTATAACAAGCTCAGTGGGGCTTGTCAGATGCATCCAGCTGGCTTTCATTATACGTGTTATTGGAATAAGCAGACATTGATTGATGTCATATAAATTATGCTTGATAACTTAATAGTACTAATATCTGTTAGAAACTACAACTTTGCAATGAGCACAAGTATTCAACCAGACATTTTCTTATGGAAGGTTTTTCATATAGTTTTGTATTTCTGTTAGATGTATGTAGGTTTGTGCTAAATCTTTATGTTGTTCTATGTTCTAGATGATTAGTTACTGATGCATGATTCCCTAGTAGGTGGTTACATAATCATGCAGTGTTATGTGTTTAATGGAGTTATAGGCTTAAGTATAAATTTCAGATGAAGACCCAGTGTGTAATGTGAATACATTTCTGAGGTATCAATGCAAACCTCAGAATCTGATTAAGTATCAAGGACTTTTGGATCTTGAGTTTTAAAAATAGTCTTGGCAGCTGTATCATATTTATGAGCTGCAACAATAGTTGTAGGGGTTTAGATCCTTCTGCCTCCTGTTAGAAACATTTGAACTAAAGGCAAGGGAAACTTTCTTACTAAAAGCTTATAAAGTGCCAATCTAATGTCATATTGTTTTATTATTCCGAGAACAAAGACAATTGTATTAGCAATAGTGAGAGTTTTGTAATTTTACTTGTAAGGCCATAATAGTGATTTTTGTTCTCTTGTGGAACTACTTCTTCAAATTCTGTGAAGAAAACCCAGCCATTTTCTTTTTCCTTCTGTTTTCTTCTTTTTTATTTTATTTTCTTTTGCAACATTCTCAAATATTTCTTGCGCTCATGTATTGTTAGGTGACATCTTACGCACATGGAGCATCCGAGTTGCTGGGTATTCAAATAGATGCAGCCATTAATCCTGGTTAGTGGATAGCTGTCTCTTGAATTCAACTGCAGCACGTTTGTAGTTATCTTTACTCTTTGCCACTGTAGCTGGATCGGATTCTGGTGTTAGATGATCTTGATTTTTCCTTATCCCCCCCATACTCCAAAAAAATAAAAAATAAAAAAAGAAAGAAAGAAAAGAACATATCCTTAGTTTTTTTTTTTTTTTTAAAAAAAGACTCAAAGGCATTCATTATTTGCATTTTTTTTTTTATTTTGCAGGAAATAGTGGTGGGCCTGCATTCAACGATCAGGGTGAGTGCATTGGAGTGGCATTTCAGGTAGATTTTCCTGCATATTCTAAAATCTAGTTTTTGTTTGTAGTTCCATGTTGAAGTAAGTTGAATAATTTCACTTAAACTTTCTTGAAGTTTGAAATTGTAAAATCAATCAAATTAAAATGGCATCCTGAAGATATAACAGCATGCTTGTAAATGTTGGAACTGAAAAATCTGATGGTTCTTCATGTTATTTTTCTTCAGAATTGCTAGTTTTCCCATATTGTATTATTAGCTGTGAAGATTCTTACCAGATACTTCTTTTAGGTCTTCAGATCTGAAGAGGCTGAAAATATTGGTTACGTAATCCCTACCACTGTTGTGTCTCATTTCTTGAATGACTATGAAAGGAATGGAAAGTATACTGGTGAGTAATATTACCAGGAATGTATTCCTCTGACGGCTTGATGGATTATTATCATTATCCATCGCTTAAGGGTGTATCGATTAATCGATTTGCAGTGTGATTTGTTTCTCCATAATTTCACTCTTATATCTCATTTCCTAAAATCTCAGGGTTCCCTTGCCTTGGAGTCCTATTGCAAAAGTTGGAGAATCCTGCACTCCGCGTGTGCCTAAAAGTGCAATCTAATGAGGTATAGTTTTCCAAGCATTGTTTTCTTTTACTTTGTGGAAAGTAATGGATTTGAAAATAAGAAATAGTTTATGGCAAAAAAACATAAGAAGGAAACGACATCACCCAACCCATGCAGCTAGAATTATATTCCCTTTGCCTCAGACTTTTTAACAATAACACTGTCCCTTCATATCCCATGTTGTCTTGAGTATATTGTTTGGTGAGATTGTGCATCTTGAAAACAGTATTTTCTTTTACAAATTGTTGGAAACTTCCTAATCCTTGGTTCCTATTTTGGACTGTTTCTGATATCTATTGTATGTCTTGTCTCTTGTGTGCTTGGAATTATTAGGATCTTCCTTTCCTCTATGGGTAGGGAGCAGCATAGGGGTGGGGGTAAGAAAGCAGGTTATTTGGTTAGGAACTTAGGACTCTCCAAAACTCACATGACACGGCCATGTTATTTTTCTTATGCATTTTTACTTTACTGGTTTTCATGTTACTTTCTAAGAAATTTGAACTTTTAATGTCTTAGACATATTGGCCTTAACTAGGGGCAGAACTGGACTTGCTGTATAAATAAATATGAAAGGGCGTACCCAGTGCATCAGGTTCTTGCCATTGCAGGTTATGGGGAACGGATTACCTCCACATCGGAGAGGTTCTTTTCAGAATTCGAACTTGTGACCTTTAAGTCACAGTTGAACAAACTTAACCATTGCTGTATAGCTATATGTAGAGGTATTACATATACCTGCGTGAAACTGTAATCTGCAGTAATGTTATTATAAATGCATATAATTTACATATAAAGATCACCCAATATGTAATCTAAATAGAATTGCTCTGAAATTGTAGAACATACTGTGTATAATGTGGTTATGTATTCCTACTAGTGTTTGGAATTCACTGTTATCTATGCACTCTGATCCGGATCCTTACATGTTTTTATCAATCAATAATATTGTACACAATGGCAGGGCGTACTTGTGCGGAGAATTGAACCCACTTCTGATGCAAGCAATGTTCTAAAAGAGGTACGGTGGCCATATTTTTTAATTTTCAGTTTTGTGTGGACATGGAAGAATTTTGGAGCTGAGTTAATGTAAACCATCGATATCAAGAGGTAATATAACCTTAAGTGCTTGATGTAGGCCATATGAAATAGAAGTATTGGTGATTCTGATTTCTGAACCAAGATTGTGGCAATGCCTACGTGAGTTTGGCTATTAGACCTGGTTGATTACTGGATACTTGCTCAGCAAGTTACCAATGGGCAGATAGTCCCTCTTTGTTGTCAAGTGAAGTGATAAATGGTCAATTCATGCCATCCATTTGATGGCCTACCCTGGATTGGCTTCGCTTGGCTTGGTGGGCAGTTGTTTGGCACCTTCGTACCTGATAGCTATCTATTGTGTTTTCCTCTATGATTGATATCCATTGAAGTTCTTTTTTGAAAGAAATATTATATCTTTTCATTGTCAGTTGCGGATAGCATAAACCTGAAACTTTTCACATGGCAGAAGTGGAGCTGGCATATAAATGATAACCTTTGGCCCCACCATCTAAGCTTTCACATGGAAGTAATCTAGTTCATCTATGTAGAGGACCACATATTCTTAAACATGTCTAGGTGTGAGGCTTTTGGTTTTGAAAGTACTAAATAATTCTAATCTGATACAGGCAATAAGCCTCCTCAGAGTCCTTGATCAAACCCTTATGTAACTAGCCATATTGTGTTATGCTTGATATTACAGATTGACGTTTGGATTATTAAAATTAATATTAATGATATTATTATATTATTAGTATTGTTGTTGTTGTTGTTGTTATTGTTGTTATTGTTATTGTTATTATTTTTATAAGTAATTATTGTTATGTTATTGTTTTTGTGGGTGGGGGGCGGGGGAGGGATGTAAAATGTTCTTATAGTTGAAGAGAAGCACGACTTCGAAAGTGCAGCATAAGTCTTGATGTATGTTTTGGTTCTTCAAGAGTAGTTGATGGTATCCTTTTTCCCTTCATCCAATGAAAGAGAGAGAAAAACAATAACACAATTGGACAGCGTGTTCATTTGAGGGATTCTGGGTTTATTTGTTTTTCTAAGTTCTATCAAGATCTAGTCACTATAACTTTTTTAATCTCTATTTGTCTAAGTGATCTATATTATAAATGTTACCATTTATCTTCTCTTTGATTTGACTTTTTTGCATTGATAAATACTTCTAGTTGATAGAGATGGTGTTGTTAAATGAATATAGAGAATAATTCTTGTAGGTGCTATGCGTTTTCAGGGGGATGTGATTGTAAGCTTTGATGGCATTCATGTAGGATCTGAAGGAACAGTGCCATTCCGATCAACTGAGCGTATTGCATTTCGCTACTTGATAAGTCAAAAGTGAGGGTTATCATTACTATGTTTTATTGTCATTCTATCATTATTTGAAGATGAATTTGCCTTATCTTTCACATGTCATAGCCTATTCTTAGTTTCTTAGGAAGTATGTGTTAGTGGTAGCTTCTAACAGTATGTTGTGAAAAAAATTGCATATACCACTATGATAACATTAGCATCTTGGTTAATTCTGTTTATTTTCATCAAATTTATTGCAACATATATTTTTTGTTAATTATTGGTAATGCTAGCGGTGGTTCTTGTCAACCTAACAGCCATAACATTTACCTCTTTGATATGGTGCATACGTAGTATCTGGTTGTTTCTACAGCATTCTTAGAGTGTACCCATGGTGCCTTTGACTCATTTGTACCATAAACTGGTTTTCAGTTTGTGATTTTCAAATCTCTGCAGATCATTGTCCTTACTTTGTATCTGGGCACAAAAATAGCACTTTCCAGGATTAAATGACAATTTGATTACTCAGGTTTGCAGGTGATGTGGCAGAGCTTGGTATTATTCGACAAGGAGCCTTCATGAAAGTTCAGACAGTCCTAAATCCACGTGTCCATCTGGTACTGTGACTTAGAAACCCATAATCCTTAGCTTCATAAAAAAAGTTTTAGATTATATGGTGTTTCAATTTGTGAAAACTATTTTTTTTTTGGAACCTTCGTATTATGAGGGTTCTTTGAAGGTTTCACACTTTCACTGCTAATATTGGCGTATGATGGTTCATCAACATTTTTATGGCATTCTAAGTAATAATTAGATTGTGTTTTTTCGCTCAAGGTTCCTTATCACATTGAAGGAGGGCAGCCTTCATATTTGATTGTTGCTGGTCTAGTGTTCACGCCACTTTCAGAGCCTCTTATAGAGTATGATGTCTAATTTCCGGTTAAGGGTCTTAATTATTGTTCTCAATATACTTGGATCTTGATTATTCACTAACTTAGCTGGTTTTTGATAACAGTGAGGAATGTGAGGACACAATAGGGGTAAGTCTAAAAAAATTATTGATGGTACATGATTGCTTTGATTAAAAAAGATTTCTGAATTGACAAGGTGTTAACTTTTCCATCAGTTGAAATTACTGGCAAAGGCTCGATATTCATTAGCAAAATTCAGAAGGGAGCAAATTGTAATCCTATCACAGGTTAGCCGCATTATCTTCTCTCTTCGCATGTAGTGTTCATCTGAGCTTAGCTGTCTCTTCAACATGAACCACTATTACACACGAAGCATCTTTTCATCTCCTCATTGAGCTTCTGTTGTGAATTCAAGGAATTGCTGATAGCACAAAGTTCCTTGAATTTTTTCCTGCTTCACTAAGAAATGAATTGCTTTGAATCAAGTAGTGGTGGTTCAAATCTCTGGGATATTGGATTTTCTTATTTGATTTTCTTCTTGGTCACTACTCTGCTTATTCATAGGTCTTGGCAAATGAAGTAAACATTGGATACGAGGATATGGGCAATCAGCAGGCAAGTCATCTCATGCCTTATCTAGAACTCTGACACGCTACTACCAACTCACATACCATTCTCTGTAAATATGCACTTATGACAATGGAAAACACATACAGGTTCTGAAGTTCAATGGGATAAAAATAAAAAACATACGGCACCTAGCACATCTTGTTGACTGTAAGTACTCCTATTCTTGTCTTTAAGTGCTCTTCTTGCTTGTTCAAGTTGAATCATTCTGAATTTCTGATCTTGTACGTTGATCATTTCCATTGGCTAGCATGCAAAGGCAAGTATTTAGTATTTGAATTTGAAGACAACTTCCTAGTGGTTTTGGAAAGGGAGGCTGCTGCTGCTGCCTCACCTTGTGTTCTCAAGGATTATGGCATTCCATCTGAAAGGTCTTCTGATTTATTGGAACCATATGTGGATTCAGAAGATAACCAAACAACAGATCAGGACATTGGAGACAGCCCAGTATCAAATTGGGAAATTGGATTTGATGGTATCTTGTGGGCTTGAGTTTGAACTGCATCTGCCTGTATTTACCTCGGAATACCTGGCAAAGCAGGTATTAAAGGTCTGAGATCCATAGCTCATTCTTGTGCTGCAATGTTATTTTGTGCTGGTTGAGTTGTGACAATCTCCCCTATATTTATTCAGCTGGGGAGTCGGCGTTAGCTGAAGCGATTGCTGCCAGCCACCTTCAGGTTTGATGTATCAATAAGTTGCAGGAATCAAAATTTTGAAATATTTTTTTCACAAATACTGAGTTATAGTAGTTACGGTAGTAATAGGCAAATATTCTAGTTTCATCCGTCCAACGCATTTTTTTATTTATTTACTCAAAAACGTTAGGGAATTTTGTTTTCCTAATGCTAGAGAGGATCACTTGACAACACAGGATCCAGTAGTTCTTTTACGCACTAGCTGCGCTGGCTGAAACAATAAGCAAAAACTCCCAACAGCCATAGATTAAGATTTCAAAATTTTAGGCTTTTCATTTTGACCGTATAGCCATCTTAATAAACAGGCTAGTTCTGAGGAGCCTATTAATGTTTGATGGTTGAACATAATCAAGCCTGAACGAAAGGCTAATAAATTAAAAACCGAACGACTAAATCTTTAAAGAAATAAAAACTTTACCAAAAGGAGCGAATGAACCCAAATTCTAGAAATGTGGTCTGCCAATCGGCATACCCCGAAAGACATTTAAAAAGAACTTGCGCTCTGCAGAACAGTGGACAATAAAGCCTTTTAGGATTTAAAAATATTACTGCCCAAAATATCAAAAGTATTAAATCAATTTAAATATTTTGATTATTAATAAGGGAAAATCCCAAGTATGGTTTCATTTTCCACGACCCATTTTAGAAGGGGCACCTCAATCATCACCTAGGCCACAACCAAAAACAAAGGAGCGCCTTCGACGACTCAGCTCTCAAGCAGCAACTACTTCCAACACTCGGAGCAATTTCTGACACTGACAGGTCACAAGTCCACGCCACAATTGCATACAAATCTAGGACATTATCAGTAGGGAGTCCTGCCGCACACATCAATTGCAGAGGGAGGAACGTAAAGACAGTAAAGAATCATAGATGGATGGAATAAGGCTGTATTAAATAAAAATCCCCGACGCTGCGAATGGAGTTAAAGCCCAACAAAAAGTCACTAACTCAAACAAACTACACAGCTTCAACTTTCAATACGAGTTCCACCACATACTAAACAAAAGTTGGGCACTTTTATTCCAGGAAGTTTATTCATTCTATCATTCAGATTTAGCAACAGATTATGTACTGCACTTGAGAATTTGTTGTAGGTTCTCCATCCTGAAAGATCAACCCTGCAGGCCGATAACACCTGAGGAAGTACAAATATTATTAGATATTTCAAAAATGATGCTAAAAGCAATGCTGAAGAACAGCAAAGAGTAAGAGCTCTGGAAGAAAATGCTCACCGCAAGCAATTCTGCCGCCAGCATTCCCGGTGGTCTTGCTGAGTTCATGCCCACCTGAATTGATTACCAGTCGGTTAGATAAAAATTCAAAAGCCACCACCATTTGGAGGGTAAGAACTAAGCAACTCAAATATCAGGCTCCGCACAACTTAATTGTGCTCTAAGAACCCGTATTCCAGGTTTTTTCTGATCAAATACTAAGCCAAGTGCGACTAGCTTTGCATTCTCTCTCTCTCCCTCCCCATTATTGGGATCTTGATATTGATACTTCAAACAAGTATTCATAAACAGATAATTAAATTACCCTTTCCAAGATCATCAGGATCACCATGAACAACAACTGCCCTTCCAATAATGGAATGAGGTCCAGTAAGGGGAATCTGCATAAATCAAATTGTAAGTGGTTAAGATTTTGAAATGGAATCACACTTGAACATTTCACAGAAGCTAAGGGACAAGAAAACAATAAGAAAGCATAAATTACCTGGCTGTCAGTAATGGAAACATTAACAGTACCTGAAACACGAAAACCCAAGAACACTCTTAACTGCTAATAAACCCCACATAAAGTCTAGCTAATATCTAGAAACTTGAGTAAACACCTTATGGTTAAGCATAAAGGTTGTGCCCATACTTGGGCCATGTTTGGTCACAGCACTTAAAAGAGCTCCAAAACCAACCTCTACTTGTAATGGAGGTAGAAGTTTCAAGAGTTCAAAAATCAACCTATACTTCTAATAGAGGTACAAGTTTTAAAAGAAAAAGCTTAGGTTCCACTTGGGTAACATTTTGCAGTTTGATTTATTCTCCTACTTATAAGTCACAACAAAAACTACGAAGGAAAAATGAAGGAAGAAATATGAAGAATGAATACCATCAGCACCAGCTACGACATTTCCAAGATCACCAGCATGACGATTCTGGTCTTCAGGAGCACCATGCTCCTTTCCAGCAGGATTAAAGTGTGGTCCTGCAAATAGAACAGCCAAGAAGCATTAAAGACAATTTCTTTGCACAACCAGGGATCTGTTTCTTCAATTTATTGTGTTTTTCACATTTTAATTACGTATATGTTGAAGAGGGCCTTTGGCAAGTGGAACTATACCAGTTGACATACAACCATTTGTAGTGTCACCAAGGGCATGAACATGAAAGCCGTGCTGCCCCTCTTTAAGACCAGAGATATTTCCCGTCACTGTAGTTGGGCCTGAGACAATAAGAGAATTTCCTAAACGTTAATATAAGGTGCAGGAATTATAAAGGTTGATTTATGAACTCAAGCTTATGAAGACAAACCATCTCCCTCTTGAGCAAAATAAATGGTGCCGCTGACACCATCATTGCTGCTAAGAACAGCGACAGCCTTCACCATCTTTAACTGTGATCTACACAAAATTCTTAATTAGAGAAGAAAAGAGTAGAAGTGACAAATTAATAGAAACGCAGCAATGCAAGAATGAGCAAGCCAACAAGCTAAAAGGGCAAAAGAAAAGCAGGACAATTCTCCTCTCATTCACTTGAATTTGAAACTTCACTTTAACATTGCGAAGAGCCACTTGATGCTATCTGACACCAAGTTAATGCATTTTGCTTAATGCACTTGGATTCATATCTAGGTTGAAAATGCACACCAGATCCACCATATAATCACATGCTAAAGATGCAAGAGACTATAGATTGGGGTACTTCCATTTCCCATCAACATTTTCAATCTGTTGTACTTCTACCTATGCACTCTTTGAAGCAGTGCAAACACCATTTCTTCACAAAGATAGATGGAAAATACAGAAAATCTTGCATGACAGATTGAAAATATATACATGAACATCACATGATAACATCTTCATTTTGCTTTCGAGCCAAACAAAATTTCCAAAAGAAACGAAGTCTCAAATTAATTCTCTCTCTACCTCATACTTATATACAAAAGTGTTTCATTAAAAGAAGTAACTATAAATATCACAAAAATGCACGTCCACCAGATGCTATCATCTATACATGGATTAGTACCTTATTTAAAAAATAAAAATCTCAGTCAATTGTATCATTCATTTTCAAACAGTATGGACCACCTTGGTAATGATGCAAAGTATAACATTATGCTTGCTGAAACACATGAAAATTTGTTACTGTTAAGATATGGGACCATCCAATCCTATTATTTAGTTTCATACCTTGTATGAACAACAATTTTAAACTAGGTATCCTGTAATTCAGGTAGGTGGCCAAAAACATGGTTAAGAATCATTAAAGAGGGTTATCATTGAAATTCCAAGTCCCAGGAGGCAGGAATAAAGGATCTGAATTATAGTACAAGTTACACAACACTAAACCATCGTCAGACACAGACCAGGAAAATTTGTATAGATAGGGAGTTATGTGGGGTCCACCTTTTTGAAAATAAAAAAAGGAAGGGTTGGTGGCCGCCCTCGTGGGCGGCCACCATTTCAGTCAACAAGTTGAGAAAGATTATATTAAAATAATATTTTTAATATTACGAAAATGCCCCTGAATACTCCTATAAATAGAGCCTCACTTTAATCTTGAAAATCATTCCAGAGATCTATTCTGAGAGATCAAATTCAAGATATCAAATCTGTAAGATCCACCTAAGGGTGAAGTAATACAAGTTTGCTGCCTCCCGTGGACGTAGACAATTTGCCGAACCACGTTAAATATTGTTGCCTTGTTTTTTCTTTCATGCTTTACCACGATTTAGCATAACAAATTGGTATCAGAGCCGAGGTTAAGCTTTGAAAGAAAAAATAAGACAACAATATTTAACGTGGTTCGACAAATTGCCTACGTCCACGGGAGGCAGCAAACTTGTATTACTTCACCCTTAGGTGGATCTTCAGATTGGATATCTTGAATTTGATCTCTCAGAATAGATCTCTGGAATGATTTTCAAGATCAGAGTGTGGCTCTATTTATAGAAGTATTCATGGACATTTTCGTAATATTAAAAATATTATTTTAATATAATCTTTCTCAAACAATTCGGCGCACTGAAATGGTGGCCACCCTCAACCATTTCTTTTTTATTTTCAAAGAGGTGGACCCCACAAATCTCCACCTCATGTGGAACAAGGCTCCTACACACCTGCAATCTCTCTACAGATAGCAAGCTTCCTTCAAAAAACTGTTGCTGCCTCCATTAGTGCCTTTAGGCACTCCGAGCTCGTGAGATGTTAATAAGTCCAAACAATGTTGGAACTTGATCCCTGTAACCACCTTTGTAAGCATATCTGCGGGGTTATCTGCAGTCTTGATCTTTTGCAGAAGAATACTCCCTTCTTCTACTATTTCTCGAACAAAATAAGAACGAACATCAATATGCTTCGTTCGACTGTGATGAACTTGGTTCTTTGCCAAGCAAATGGCACTCTGGCTGTCGCAGAAAACTTCAACATTGTTCTGCACAATTCCCAAGTCTTTAGTCAATCCATGAAGCCAGATTGCTTCCTTGAAAGCTTCTGTTACTGCCATGTACTCTGCCTCTGTAGTAGACAAAGCAACTGTCGACTGTAGTGTTGATCTTCAATTCACTGGTCCTCCTGCCATAGTAAAAACATAACCAGTAGTAAATCTGCGCTTGTCAAGATCTTCAACATAGTCCGAATCCACATATCCGACTAGATGCTTACAACTTTTCTTATCTCTCTCGAACTTTAAACCAATATCCACAGTACCATGAATATACCGTAGAATTCACTTCACTGCTTGCCAGTGGCCTTTACCGAGGTTGTGCATGTAACGACTTACCATACTTACAGCATGTGAAATGTCAAGTCTGGTACACACCATAGCATACATCAAGGCACCAACTGCATTTGCATATGGAATGTTCTCCATTTGCTTCTCCTAATCCTCAGAATTTGGTAACATTGATGTACTTAGCTTGAAATATGGTGCCAATGGTGTGCTCACAGGTTTTGTGTCATTTCCAATGCCAAAAGTTTGAAGAACTTTCTTCAAATACTGAGTCTGAGTCAAACAGATTGTGCCTTTGGCCCTGTCTCGAGTGATCTCCATCCCAAGAATTTTTCTGGCCTTTCCAAGATCCGTCATTTCAAACTCTGAGCTCAATTGACCCTTCAACTTATTGATCTCCACCTCGCTTTTAGATGCGATTAACATAGCATCTACATATAAAAGAAAGTAGATAAATGTACCATCTTGAAGTTTGCGATAGTAGACACAATGATCAAACTGACTCAGGGTATATTGTTGTCCTTTGATGAAGGTGTCAAATCTCTTGTACCACTGTCTTGGTGACTGCTTCAGGCCATACAATGACTTGCTCAACTTGCAAGCCCAATTCTCTCTTCTTGGTACTTTGAATCCTTCTGGTTGAGACATATATATCTCCTCTTCCAAATTACCATGCAGAAAGCAGTTTTGACATCGAGTTGGGCTAACTCGAGGTCAAACTGTACAACCAAAGCCAATAATATTCGAATTGACGAATGCTTAACAACAGGTGAGAATACCTCATTGTAGTCAATTCCTTCCCTCTGAGCGTAGCCTTTTGCTACCAGTCTGGCTTTGTATCGGATACTAACTGTGCTGGGAAAGCCTTCCTTCTTAGCGAAAACTCATTTGCAGCCAATTGGTTTCTTTTATTTCGGAAGTGAAATCAACTTCCAAGTCTGATTCTGATGGAGTGATTTCATCTCCTCATTCATTGCCATTTTTCACTTTTCACTTTCCATACTCTGAATAACATCTTTATAATTGTATGGAATATCATCTCCGCTGACTGAAAATGCATATGCAACCATGTTAGTGTACCGAGCAGGTTTGCGGATTTCTCTTCTTGGTCGACTGGTGGCAATTGATTCTGGTTGTTGACTGATGTCTGGTCCTGAAGCCTCTACCTCAACTGAGATTTCCTCCTCGTTTTCTTCAGGAAGGTTGGATATCTCTGTTGACTTGCCAGGAGTTACTAGAATATCTAACTCCACCTGCTGAGGCAAATCTGGATCTCGATTTTCTTTATCAGAAATTGTATGCTTTGACATCACAAATTCATCAAAAGTTACATCTCGACTTAGTACAATCTTCTTTGACTCAGGGTTCCATAGTCAAAAAGCCTTAACTCCTTCACTAAAACCCATGAAAATCGCTTTCTTGGACCTAGGATCTAGTTTGGATTCCTTCACATAGAAATACGCACTGCATCTAAAAATGCGCAGAGAATTATAATCTGAAACGGGTTGTCCAGACCATACCTCCTTGGGAGTTTTGTCATCTAGTGCTGTTGCCGGAAGTCTATTGATGATATAAGAGGCATATGACAAAGCTTCAACCCAAAATGTCTTGTTCAGTCCAGAATGAGATAACATGCAACGAACTTTATCTACCAAAGTACGATTCATGCGTTCAGCAACACCGTTTTATTGTGACATGCCTGGTACTGTGAAATGTCTGACTATTCCTTCATTCTCACAAATTTTCTAAAATGGGTTTGACGTTTATTCGCCTCCATTATCAGATCTGAGCCTCTTAATCTTCTTTTCCGTTTGGGTTTCTACCATTTGCTTCCATATAAGAAAGATATCCTGCACTTCATCTTTATGTTTCGCATAACAAGTTATTGCTATATTACTTCAATAATGATAGTGGTAAACATCAATCTTAAGTCCAGCATAATCTTAACACTTGAATCAGAAGGCTTCTGACAACACTTTATTTGTTGTAAGGATGCTTGGTGAGGAAAAAACAAAATCGTAACATTTATGTACTTATTACAATCGGAAGATACAAGGTTCCATCATCATTAATAAAAAATTAATGATTATTCCTTCTTCTAATTCTCAGTTCCACAAGTAGCTCAGTTCAATCAAAAATCCGTCCAGTAAAGCCTCCTCACGCTGAACTCCGACTATTTAACTTCTTCATGAGAAACCGAACTAAATAAGACACTGATCTAACACGAAATATTCCGTAGTCCATTAAAAAAGAAGAACGTCAGATCCTCAAGAAAAGCCCTAGATTTGACACTCCAGAGCTTTAATCCATCTCCACTACTAACCAAACAAAACATCTACTAACAAAACCACATCAAAAGACAATTTAGCAACAGATCTGAGAATAGAGAACCAATCAGCTAGCAAACCAAGCTAAAATGAAACAATCTAGAAAAATACGAAAGATCACAGAAAACAGTCACGATCTGCTTGCAAATCAAGCTAAACAGAATCAATCCGGAAAACAAGAATCAATACAGAGATTGAGATCTTCAACGAGACCAATAGAAACCGATCAAAAAGTAGAAGAAAAAGAAGAAGAGGATTCGTTACCTCAGAACACCCCTTGAAGAACGAGAAAGAAGACTTGGAGAGCGAGCAGAACTACTAGCGAAGCTCGAGTCACAGAGAAGAGTGTAGAAATGCGACCTCACCCAACCTCAGATTCTTTTCATATATAGGCAAACGAAATCCCGTGCTCCCCAGTCCCACTCTAATTACATAATTTGCCATCAATTCCTCTTTCTCTTTTCTTTTTTTATTATGAAAATTTCATAATCTCGTAGTATCCAATGAGACTATTTCATTAAATTTTAAAATTTTATAAAAATGAAGGTGGATGAAAATGAGGCTCCAATTCGAAGTTAAATCCCTCAATCTCTTTAAATTTAGCCCTTGAACCATCGAATCAACAATAATTGGTAATTTGCCATCAATTTCCACCACAAAAGGCATGAGTCTACACGGCCAAATGTTAGGGCAAATTCGTCATTCCCGTTACCCACTTCAGTATACACATATATATATATATTTTTATTTAAGATTTTATTTTTATTTTTATTTTTTTTTCAGATTTATCGTCTCGAGATGCGCAGTATAGGTATATTAGATCATTAGTGGCATGTTTTGTTTCGCCTTTTGGCTTTTGGCATGAAGCACGTGGGTGTTGGGTGTTGGGTGTTGGGGAAGGTCCAAGCTCTGTCCTTGGATTGGAAAAAGCACCAAATTCCTAATGTCTTCGCCGGGTGGGGCCGAACTTTTATTTATTTATAAAAAAAAAAATTAAACTTTCAATTTTAAACAAAAGAATTTAAATACATATTATTAAAGTTAGCTAAAGTTCACAATGCAATTTAAAAATTAATTAAGAATTTTTGCTTAAAATAAAATTATGTAAATTGTCTGTATTTGAACAATTTTTTTTTCTTTTATCGAATTCTTTTAATATATAATCAGTTTTTATTTTGAATAACTTTCATAAACAACGGTATAGGGATGTGAAAAATTAATATTGTTTTATGCATTTATCTCTATTTCTATAATATTTAATCAGGGTGACATCTTTGTTTGACAACCTTATACTTTATTTTAATTGATTTTCTCTAAATTCATGAGCCTAATTAATCTTGAGAAAACCTAACATACAGGTAGAGAACTTTGGCTGTTGTAATAGGACCGCGCTATAGATAGCATTACAGAAAAAGGGGATATTCAATAATAGCTATGTTTGGTTATATTGTAAGCTCTTGATCTTCGTCACGATCAGCCAAAACAACAAAAGAATTCAACGAGAAGAATCAAAAGAAAGAAGTAAAACTGAGAAGTTGTTAAGAGTGTGATTGATTTATAATTCAAATATAGTTTTCTTCACCTAAAAATTTTAAAACACATAATATTTATTTGGTTTGAGTGAATTAAGAAACAATTTTTTATTTTTATAAAAAAAACAGGTTATTTTTAAGAAATAATAAAATTAATATCGTTTTTTAGATTTTTTGTTTTTTAATTGAATTCAAGTTTTTCGATCGTTAACCAAACACAATCTAAGCTTTTAAGAGGAAAAGCAGAAAAAGCAGAAAGAATATATACAAGAAAAATTTTCTTGAGTATTGTTATTATGTTCTCTCAACATATATATTATTTAAATCTTAATTGATTTTTAAATGAGTATCTCTTTTAATCGGTTTTATTTGTAGTTAAAAAACTGCTCACGTTTTTAAATCTACCCATTACCAACAACCACCTTCATCAATTAGTTTTATTTGCAGTTCCAAAAACTGCCTATAGTTCTAAATCTTACACGATAAATTTTCTTAATTATCCATTATCATGTGCATCATTCTCTTTCACATTCTTCTTATAAGCTGTAAAATCTGCCCATCCTTTTCTCTTGTTCAACAAAAGTGAGGTAGCAATAATGGATGAATTGAAGAAGCAGAAGATGAAGTGTAGAGGAAGTAAGTTTACTCAACCCTTACTTGCACTTCTATTAGTATATATATATATACTCTTCCAGGACTCAAATATGAACCGTTCATCAATAACTAACATATTCAACACCATTGGATTATCAAACAAATGTAACTAATCCAAGTGTTGTTACAACTGAGATGACAAAATACACAGCTGTCCAAACTGTATTAACTACATTCCCAACTGTCATAACCACGTCAGCTGAGCTTGCTTTGAACTCTCCCCATGATGATAAGTTGAAATATTGTTGAAGTTGCACTTGTCTGTTACACTAACATATATTTGTTTTATTTTGTTTTTTTTTTTTTTTTGACAACATCAGATATATTTGTTGAAACTTGTGTTAAATGTGAAAATTTAATAGTCCTACGTTGAAAACTCAAAAGTCATGGAACTTACAAATACTTCAAACCTTGAGAGGATGTTGATGAAACCCATGCGTGTATACGAGGGCCCTTAGGTTTTAGCTTTTCGTTTTGAAAAATGTTTAATTGATTACGACACACGGGTAGGATGTGCATATCCTCAAGTTGACCCCAAGGGAATCTTTGCAAGTTTTAATAAAATCGTCAATTTTTAAAATTTTACCATTTTATTTCCGTATTTTCAAACTTTATTTTACCGTTTTCTTCCCTTTTTACAAATTTTTTGTTTTTCATGATTGTTCACACGCGATCGATTTAGTCAGATTTGGGGGTTGGAGAGTCTAGCGTGGAATTCATTGTCTCAGGTGGATGCAGAATGGTTGAAACGACCTTTCGAAGAAGGGGAGGTGAGGCATGCAGTCTTTGAGCTTAGTGGTGATAAAGCTCTGGGACTAGATGGTTTTACAATGGTTTTTTATCAACAGTCATGGGAGGTTATTAAAGTGGATTTGATGAGGGTGTTAGAAGATTTCTTTCAAAATGAGATTATAAACGTGAAAACCAATGAAACTTATATCTATTTGATCTCCAAAAAATTGAACTCATGGAAAGTGTCTGATTTCAGGCCTATTAGTTTAGTGATTAGTTTATATAAAATTATTGTTAAGGTCTTGTCAAACAGATTAAGAATGGTTCTTCACAAGACAATAACACATGCTCAATTTGTCTTCATTCATGGGCGTCAGATTTTGGATGCGTCACTGCGAATGAGGCTGTGGAGGAATATAGAATGAGGAAGAAAGGGGGGATTGTTTTCAAAGTTGACTTTGCAAAGGCGTATGATTTGGTAAATTTGGACTTTCTCGACTTTGTCATGAAACAATAAGGAACGGGGAAAAGATGGAGGAGGTGGATTAGCGGTTGTTTGAGTTCAGTAATGGTTAACGGTATACCACAGGGCAAGTTCGTTGGACATTGAGTGCTAAGGCAGGGAGACCCTCTTTCGCCATTTCTTTTTACTATGGCGGCTGATGTGCTGAGTAGATTGATGTACTGAGCATGAGAGGTCTCGATCTCTAAAGGTTTTATGGTGGGTAGAGACAAGATTGAGGTCTCTCATCTCTTATATGTAGATGATTCTTTATTTCATCTTTAGGGGGATGAAGAAAGTTCCCTATGGCCTATCAAAGTTTTGGAATGTTTTTGTAGCATGTCTGGTTTGAGAATCAATATGGCTAAGAGCCAGGTGGTGGGCATCAATGTGGGGATGGATGTCCTTACTTCAATTGTTGATAAGGTGAGGTGTGCCATTAGTTCTTGGCCAATGACTTATCTTGGGCTGTCTTTAAGTGCGAATCCAAGCGCTTGTAATTTTTGGGATCCAATTCTGACAAAGATATCTAAGCGACTTGATGGGTGGAAGAAGTGTTTCCTTTTCAAAGGGGGAAGATTATGCCTTATTAGATCTGTACTAGCAGTGTTACCTACGTACTTCCTTTCTTTGTTTCGGATTCCTTGTGGTGTGGTCAAGGCAATGGAGAAAAGAATGAGATCTTTTTTTATGGGAAGGAGTGGATGCTCAGAGGAATTTTCACTTGGTTAATTAGAAGGTAGTTCAGCAACCGGTGGGCAAAGGTGGTTTAGATAATGGTAACCTATTGAAGAGGAATGAAGTGTTGGCATCAAAGTGGTTGTGGAGGCTCTCTTTCAAGAAAAAGATTCTTTGTGGGTTAAAGTAATCTGAAGCATTCATAGCTCCTCAAATATAGGATGAGACACTGGAACTTCTCATCTATCCACACATAGAAGCCCATGAAAATATATCCGCTCCATTCTTCATATCTTTTCCCCATTCTTGTCTTGGTCAGTAGGAAATGGTATGGTTTTTCGATTTTGGGAAGATATTTGGTGTGGTGATTCTTCATTTGCATCTCGATCTCCTCGTTTATATCATATGTCTAGTTTACGAAACAAACCAATAGTTGATTTTGTTAATAGTTAACCAGAGGCTTCATCCTATTGGAACCTTCACTTTTATAAACCTCTATCCTCTAAGGCGTTATCTCAATTTGAGGATATATTTGTCCTTTTGAATAACGTCAGATTGTCTCAAGGGGATGGCAGTTTTAAATGGACTCTTAACCCTTCTGGTAAGTTTTCTTGTAGTTCTTTTTTTGAGGCTTTGGTTGAGTGTTCTAATAGTGTTTCTCTTTTTGTTTCACATCTTTGGGCTGCACATATTTCTTTCAAAGTTAAACTTTTTGGGTGGTCCTTATTGCATAAAAAGATTAATACCGCTGATGTGATGCAAAAGCGCTTCCAATTTTGGTTTTTATCACCTAGTTGTTGTTTGCCATGTAAGAAGGATGGTGAGTTTGTGGCACATCCGTTTGTCGAGTGCGATTGGATTCAGTTTTTGTGGCAACGCTGGTTGAAGGTGTGCAATGGTTCTTTTTCCTCCCCTCTCTCGATGGAGGAATGTTTCCCCTTTTGAAAAGCTTTATGATATTATGATTGTTTGTAGGGGTACACATATGGGTAGTCCTATTACGTTGAGCCTAATCCAATATGTTATCTTGACTGAGCATCACCTGTGTCGGTGAATTCCAGATTTGGAAATGAATAGTCAAGAGTAACAATGAAAAGTGCTGATCAAGAAAGGGTCAGAAGGCTGGAAGGAAAAGAACTGGATGTAATCCAGTGATAATAAATTATATAGCTTATATATGGCTAGGAACTACCCAACAACAATGAAATGCACAGCTTATGAGCTTGTGGCAAAGTTGTAATGTGAGAAAGACAGAGGCTTGAACCATTGATAGCTCCAATTTGGGTGCCAAAGGTGTGGGTACTTCTGTAACAACATATATAGTTGAGACTGAAGTAAAAATAAGATAAATAGAAGGTCTCAATGATAAGCCATATGAAATGAAAAAATATGTGAAAGTTATGGAAAACTTTCAGGAGAAGAGACTCTACTATCTTAGCTGGTAGTCTGATAATAGACGGAGCAAAGAATTTACTACTCTGAGTGGAGACCATCTTTGAGAATGATTAAGTCTCTGAAAATGATAAAGCAAGTTAGCTAAGTTCAAGCTAACTAATGATAAGAGATGATAAAAAATTGGGTTAAGGACTCCGGAGATAATTAAGGCATGGGATTAATTACAGAAGCTATTTTATGAGGGCTTCTATCATCATGCTGACATTGATTTAAGGCATGAAAAAGTTTATCTTGTTCAAATGTAGTGCCATGTCTAACCATAAATACAAACATGAATTAAATAGACTGGTATAGTTTATTTTTGGAATGATCACTATGAATATTCTGAAAATGATAAGGATCTAGAATACATGTTGGGATCCTATACGGCAGGTTTGATAATTGTAGGGTTATAAATATAGGCGCAAGTTGTGAGGCAGCCTATAACTTTCGGGTTAGCCAAAGCTGTGGTGAAATGGTTAACACCAGCAATAGTGAGATAGCTTACACTGTCGTAAGATTATGTGTGTAATAAATATGAGGGTCATCAAGTAATTAGAGACTTTAGAATATGAAAGTTTTGGAATTGGATGTTTTGTTGGGTATGATTGGCTGGTCACCTCTTATGTCAGGTGGACCGTCTCTCCGAAAAGAAGTAATATTCTGAATAAGTGAAAAATTCTCATGTTGAATCTCGAGAAATTTATACCCTCAAAATTGTCTCTCTAAAATAAGATAGTTATTGACGAGGAAATAAAGAATATGGTTAGGAGCATAAGACTAGGACAAAGCCATTTAGAGTAACGTACTAAGGCATGCAGTTGATTAAAATTCCTGTGGTGAGCTGGTATATTGGAGTATTCTCTGATGAATTATTAACATTGCCACCTGGACAGGAGATTGATAGCATATACAACTGATGCCAAGCACCTGAGAAATTGTGCGAATTTAAGGTGTAGGTAAATGTGTTAATGAGCAACAGATTTATTATCCTTGATATGCCACCTTGGAGAGCATTTGTGATAAGATGGAAAGAAGGTACAGTGAAATATGTTTCAGTATGAATTATTGTTAACTGAGCAGGGTAACAATAAAGAATGAATATCCTTTCCATGGATAGATGGTCGAATTCGATTAACTAAATAGTGCCAACTTTTTTTTACGATTATTTTGAGATCTAGGCACCATCAGTTAAGACTTCGAGAAAATGATGTAATGCAGACTGTTTTAAGACAAGATATGGATATTATGACATTTTGGTAACCTTGATTAATGTGTCCACGTTTCTAGGATTGATGCAGTGGGTGTATAAACCATATCTTGATTTTTACGTAGTCTTTGATGATGATATGTGCAGGTGTCCCAAGAAATAAGAGGAGCATGAATAGCACCTCATAATTAATTTGTAGTCACTGAGAGAGCATCGATTGAGTGCCAAGCTCGGTGAATGTGAGTTTTGATAATTAAGATGAGAATTGTTGGATCACGTGACTAGTTTAAATAGTATCTTTAAGGATGTTGGGCAAGTCAAAGTCATCATAGTACGGTTAAAATTGATTTCAATGATGGAAATCAAAAGTTCTCTGGTATTAGTTGTATGTTCTAGAAAGTGCGCGGAAAGCTCCTTGAAGCTATCTATTCCACTCACGAAACTAAACCAGACGAATGTTATATAATGTGTGGACCGTTGTGCATGGGGAAGCTCTCACAATATTAAATGTTATTACTATTTTCAGAACCTGAAAGTAATTGTGATTGATGAATATCACGTCAAGATCTAGGTTGTGCATTGATACAAAAGGATAGGTTCAGTACTTGTGTCTCTAGATATTTGGTAGTGCACAAGAATAACTATCCTGAGGGTGAATAAAAATTTGTTGGTAGTTCTTTTGAAATAATGAGAGCATTGTCTATAAGAAAAAGTTACATTATCTTCAGATTTTAAGAGTCTGAAGTATTATTTGAACGACAAGAAACTGAATATGAGGTAATAAATGTGGCAAGAATTCCCGAAGGATTTGATGTTATATCGAATTATTATCTTGGAAAAGGTCAATATGTTGCTGAGGCATTGAGCAAGAAACAGGCTGAAACTGGAGTAGTATCTATCAGTTAGCCATAAATGGAGATTGTTTGTGAGTGAGAGTGACAGTTATGAGTGTACTCTCTGTTACTCCATGTGTTGATATTTGTGCTCGGATGCATGTTCAGCTGATTGATACTCATATTCAGAGAGTAAGATTTATGATGAGACGAGTATGAAAGATTATGGAAATTGATAAGTGGAGAACTCATGAAATTTATGTTGTTGACACGTATAATATATTCGTTAAATGCTGCATGTGTTGAATAAGTGGTTGAAATGATTTTAAATGTCACATTTCTCTAAATGTATATAATTGTCATCTCAAGAACTATATTCACTGAGCTGTTGTTTGCTCACTCTATTTCCTCCAATATTTCAGGTATTGAGTCGAAGGGAAAAGGAAACTCCGTGAGTGATAATCACGTGAGCCTTCGTCTGGTATGTGTATGTACGCTTGGAGGAAATAGCTTATATTGTTAGTTTGATATGTATACTTATCACACATTATATATATATATATATATGTAATATCATCTAGATGGGATGTGTGGTCATATATATAACTTAATATATTGGATGATGAAATGAAAATGTGATGTGTGAATGAAATGATTATCTATATTGGATTTGATTTGTGGTATATTACGAAAAAAATTTCTGTAAATGTTGGGAAGGATTGTGAGACTACATGCAGGCTGACAGTGTATTATATACTGTATATGGGTATGTACAGTGTATAGTACACTGTGCCGGTCATGACGTCAGCCTACGTCCAGGGCGTCGTGACAGCCTTGGTAGGGTTGATATCTTCATTCAACTTGAAAGGCATATGGACATAAAACTGGTCATTCTTCCAAAGAGGATGAAGATTGGTAAAATCTTTGTGTGACTCTGTAAATGATCGTTTGAGTTTAGCTTGTAGATCATTTGTATCTTGGATAACATAAAGCTTTGGCACACTGGTATATGGAAGAAATTGTTGTTTATACAGAATACCATTAGGGAGAATTCTGAGTGGTGTTCTGGAATAAATGTCCATGCCAAATAAGATATCCTTATCAGGTAGATCACAACCAATGATATGGGTCCAGATAAGTAAATCTAGAAAGAACTTCAGACCAATCTTATTGGCAGTAATAAGGTTTTTCTAAAACACTTCATTGTTGGCGGCTTTGAATAGTTCTTTATGGGGCTTCCAATAGTCTGGAGGAAGAATCTGAGGATTCATCATACTCTTATATGCACCTGTATCAAAATAAACAATTACCTTGATGGGTTGATCATATTTTGATTGAAGTAGAGATATCTGAACATAGGGCATCATATGAGTAGGAGCTATTGTTGGAAAAGAAGAAGAAGGTGGTTGAGAAACCATTCTCATAAAGTTATCATCATCAATAGAAGAGTCCGTAGAAGATATATCCGATGAATAATCCTGGTAGGCAAAAATTGTATCTTCATCTGGAGAATCTTGTTCAGAGAATACATATTCAATATCTTGATCAGGCTGTGTATACACACTTTTATATACTACTACATATGTATATAACATATATACTTTTATATAAATTTAAGATTCCTTTATGGCTACTTAGTGCTTTCAATCTCAAATTTAAGTTCAAGAGCGGGTTGGGGGGTGCCCAAGTTGTGGGTGTGGGGTCTCTGTTTCGTAGAGACAGCTTGGAGCGGGGGTGCCCAAACTTGTTGTGCGAACACTTGTTGTGGGCATGGGGTCTCTTGTTTCACATAGACCTCTTGGGGCTTTAGGCCCACCCCCACCCACACCCCCAATTTTTTTCCAAACTTTTCCTAACACTTGTTGTGGGTGCGGGGCCTCTTGTTTCATAGAGACCCCTTGAAGCTTTAGGTTTTGGAAGACAATTATAAATATTTTAAAATTATAGATTATATCTTGTAAAATTTGTTAGTTACTTTTCTATTATTTATTTATTTATTTATCTTTTATCTTCTTTTGAGGTTTATTATTATTTTTTTATTCTTTACTTATTGTTTTTTCTATGTTTATTATTATTATTATTATTATTTTGGTGTTTGATATATTTTATTATCTTATGTTTCATTTTTTACAATTTTAATTTTGTTTTAATATTCTTAGTGGTTAACCCGACCAACAAGTCGGTCGGGTAAGGCCCTTATATTTTGGAGGTTAGGTTGGAGTTGGGTGGAAATTTACCACTCGGCATAGTCGAGTCAGGCCAAATTTTGATCAAATCTGACCTACCCGATCTGATTTCAGCCTTAATTTTAATAGTTAAGTTTATTATATATTTCAACACTTTAATTAACTCGCTGAATGACAGAAGAAATATCTGATCAATCACCTTCAGCCACATGTTTGTTGTTCTCTTAAAGCCAGTTGCAAAAACTATGGCATCAAATCATACTATATTATAATGTGTAAAATATACCGTGTACAATAATCTAGCTAGGTACTGTTGAAGATAATTAATCTAGATTATATTTTATTAAATTTTGTGTCTGTTTAGAATTTTAGATATATGTGTACATTAGAAATTTTGAGTATTAGGTTTTATTCACATATCTAATTACTTGTAGACTTTTATTTTTAAATAGTTGAGTTTAAAATATTTTTTACTATTTATTGGCCAACAATCTTTTTAAGTGTTTGTGGCCGTACTCTAAAAATATTAGAAGGGACATAAATCTCCTATACCCGTTAACTTCAATAAATAAAAAATAAATAAAAAATTAGTAATCACTCTTAAGGAGACTCAAAATCACACCCTCAATTAACAGGGAAGAATGTTTTTAACTACCCGACCAAGTGGTCATTTCTTCAGAGTCGTGTTTCATATTAATGTTTAATTTGTTGGTGATTAGGTACGTAGCCAAAATAATACCTTGACACCAAAGTTCATGTATGTTTTTGGGTTGTATTAATGGCATATAGTATATTAAGGAGTACTTTAAATAATATAAGTTCTTATTAACTCTTTAGCTTTCTAATTAAGTTAACCAATTGCACTTTTAAAAAATAGAATCAATCAGCCCCTGAAGTCTAAAAGGTGTTTTTCTCCTTCTCTTCGGCTGACCTTTTTTTGAGAATACCTTTTTCATAACTTCCTCACACCTTTTAAGTAAATTATTACTTTTTTGTTTTTTCCTAAGAACATGTTCACACTACTTTAATAGTTCTTTTAATTCAACTTTATTTAATTAGAAATATGTACAATTCAACATTGAAATTGACATTGAACATTAACCAATTAATTCTTCTGTAGCGAATGGCGGGTTGGCACAATCGTCATGTCGTGAGGATTATTTTAAGGGGTCGAGTCACGGCAAGATACAGTGGTCATATCAGGATTATTTTAACGGGTGGAGGTTTGAGTCGGGACAAAGTGAAAAAATTAATATATACGCTCGTAGGATATTTTACCAATTTAAAGATTTTCATAACATAAATTTTTTATGGGAGAAAATATTGCATCCGAACCCACGAGACAGATTTATAAACTTAACTGACTATAAGTCTTAAAGATGGGACCATTCTTGTTAATCCGTTTACGAGGAATTAGGAGGTTCTTAGAAGATTAGAGGCCTAACACATGAGGAGTAAAGATACAGGACAGATGTTTCTAGTAAAAAAAAAAAAAAAAAATTGTTTTGTACAAGATAGCAAAAGAACATAAGTATTTAGGATGTACATTTTCTTTTGGGTCATAGGATATACTTTTTGTTGTACTTACATTTCTTTAATCAGCCCGTGGAATCAACCTTTTAAACTCCTTTTTGACTGCTAAAAACAAAACAAAAACGAAAAAAAAATTGTATCAATCACTTTTAACAAAATTAAAGTTTATGACCTTAATCTAAGGGATTTTATCTCCTCTTTTTAGAGTAAAAAGAAAGAAAATACTTTGCTAATGGATCCATATTAGCAAATCTATTTTAACAAAAAACCAAAAAATAAAAAACAGTAAATGGAAGTAGCCATATATTTTCACTATAATATAAATATAAATATTAATTGTAAAAAAATACAACTGTATATACAACTACTCATACATATTTATTAAATATTAGTAATTTACACATTTTAATGTGTATAATAAATAATTTAATGAATATATATATATATAATTATAATTTTTTATAATTAAATTAATATTTTCTATAATTTTTTACTCTGAAAGAAGGTGGTGGGGAGGAAACAAGATTATGATAAGTTGATTTTACAACTGAAAATATGCTTCATGGGCCAAATTTTATTTAACAAAATCACTTAATTGCAAAAAGCAGAAAAATAAAAAGAAAAGAAAATAAGAAAAATAAAAGAACCATAAAATTTAAATAACATGGCCCAGTCCTCTCTCTCCACAGCTTTTGCAGCTCTAAGTACAAAATTGTCAACATACACCCTTGTCAGAATTCTCTCCTCCCCCCAAAAAAATCAAAATAAAAATATAATAAAAAAATCACTGCTTTATAAAAGTGCCTTTATATCTTCAGCTATGTTTTTTGCATCCATGGCAGCTCCATGTAACCCTTTTCTTGACAATCCAGCACAATAAAGACCATTTTCCCCCTTCCAATGGTTAGGAAAACTAGGTTTTGCTATCCCATCTTCGTCCAACAGGTAATCATCATCCTGAACGCAAAATAAAACTTTAAATCACACATATATATATATATATATATAAGTTAATTATATTATAAATAACGGAGATAGTGATAAATATATTAAAAAAAAGAATAAGAAGAGCAAAGATAAAATAAGAAAAAAATAAATTAAGGTAGTTCAGGCACATATAATGAAGATTTTTAGATGCATTAGTTCAGAACTATGCCTTATTAATAATTCATCATAATGATAAAGGTAGAAGAAGCCCTAAAATAACATGAATAGATCGAAATAACCAAGAAACATATAACTAACTATAACTTAAAAATCGACTTACCCCTGATTGAGTAGAGGGAAAGAAACGAATTCATATAACTAACCCCGATGATTAATAAATAATTAAGCTAAAGATTTAACCCGAGTACTTGTTCTGTATAACTGTTGATATGTATGAACTAACAAATCTTAATAGAGCAATGTTAGAGGAATTGAAAATCTTACACTATTTGTTACAATTTAATGATACGTTAACTTTATAACTTAACAAATAATATAATTTTTAATAAAGAAAATCTGATATAGAAGCTATTCACATCATATTTGTAGCAATTAGTGTGTTTTTAGTATTTTCCATCTTAATAATATTAGAATTAGTTTAGATAATTCACGACTTTTGGTCAATCGGCTTCGAACAACTTAGCGGGGACCAAAGTGAAGCATCTTAGGCCACATTAAATTAGAAAGACAAAGACCAAAATGAGTTAGAAATTAACAATTAGAATCTTGTGGATCAAATTAAATTGTGTGGGGGCTATTTTTAATTAATATAATGTTATGTCATATTTAAATTATATTAAAGAAAGACCTAAATTGACATGATGTGATGCTGATTATTACATTTCATGGATTTTCCAATCCTAAAGTTTGATGTGGAAAAAGACTTAAAGAGATTAATTGTATACCTTGAGCCACTTGTTAGTAGACCTCTTGAACCCTGTAGCGAACACCAATGCGTCAAATGAATGAGACTTGCCGTTGCTGAACTCCACCTCTTTCCCCCTTAAGCGTGTTATGGAAGGCACAACCTGTCGTATAAATATCGCGTTGACCCAAAAGTTAAAACTCGAAATATTCAATTCCAATACCCAGTTGACTCAGTAAAACACGTCTTCTTTCCAATAATATTAATTAAGTATTACTCCATGCATTGTAATAACAGATTAATACGCGAGTCAATTCACATGTATATTGCTGAGCCCTTCCAAGTTTCTAAACTCACGTACTAATTAATCAAGGAACTAATTTTATTTTATTTTTTCTTTTTCTCATGGCCATTTATATATTTTTGCGACAGAAGGACGCCACTGCTGGCGACATTTTGAAGCAAATAAAATAAAATAAAAATGGTGATGAGTAGTTCTACTGGCTAAATAAAAAGGTACGAACGTACCTGAATCTGGGCTGATTTGATCTTGCCAATGGTGCCAACGTCAATGACAGGGTACTTTCCATACTTGACTTTCATGAAGAAGGGGCCTTCCTTGGGCCTACTAATCCCGTACTTGCTCAAGTCACCGTAAACCAACTTACTGAGAATCACAAGCAGCCCATCCACCAGTCTTAATGGAAGTTGATGTTTCAACAGCACCAGTCCCAGTGAAGCCATCTCTCGGCTCAACGCGTGCAGCTGCAATACATACCCCACCAACCCCACAATAATAACAAATCAATTAAAACCTCTTTCTTAATTCATCCAACTAAAATGATGCCTGCCCACTACAATAGTTATAGACTTATAACTATAATTCTATTAATTTCATTACATGTGCAGACAGAATGACAGATGGATTATATTTTACTTCTCTTTATTTAATCACACGGGTCTCCCTTGAATTCAATTTTAAAGATGAAACCAACAAACATCATATGAGTTTGTTTGGATACAATATGCCATTTTAATTACAAAATTAAGGTGCAATTACTTTTCTAATCATGTCATTTTGGATATGCGTGAGTATTGTACATTATTTTTACATAAGTACGCTTCTCAATCACATCCTACGGAGTCTGAGTGTCATGTCAAAAAATGATCTTAATACCCATCCCACGTATATCATTACCCTACTATATCTGTTATTTGAATAACGCCCCTTTAAAATTTTAAGCCAGAATCAATATATATATATATATTAACAAAGAAAACTACTTTACCGGGCTCCGGACAACAATCGAAGTAGTGGCGCCAAAATTGCACAAATCAAGAGCAATTTCCATGCCGGAATTGCCGCTTCCGACAACCAAAACACTCTTATCTTTAAACTTCTCACCAGATTTATACTGCGTAGAATGAATCACTTCTCCTCTAAATGAATCCAACCCTTCAACTTCAGGAACAAAAGCATCACTAGTTTCTCCAGTCGCCACAACAAGAAACCTCGCACAATACTCCTCGAACCCATCATCTACACTACTACTACTCCTCGTATCTCTAACCTTGACGCGCCACTTCTCTTCGACTCGGTCAAAACTCGCGCACTCCACGAGCCGATTGTACAACGGATTCACCTTAAAGTGCGAGACGTACTCGTCGATGTATTGTATGAATTGCTTCTTCGAAACGTACGTTGGTGAAGAAGGAGGAAACGGCATTAGAGGAAGCTCGCAGAAGCGTTTTGCGAGATGAAGATGAAGACGATCGTAGGATTTCTTCTTCCAAAGCGAAGCGAAACAGTCTTCTCGTTCGAGAACTATGTTTGGAATCTCAAGGCTGTTGAGACAAGCTGAAGTTGCGATGCCGGAAGGGCCGGCGCCGACGACGATCACCATTTTTTCTGGCATATTTTTTGGAGGTTTTCCGGCGAGGGAAGATTGAGGTGGGAATATATGTGAGATTTATATATATATATAGGAAGAGAGAAGAGATCTGAAGTGGGGTATTTATCAATGAAAATGTCGGTAGAGTTACGGGTATGAAAAGTTATATGAGAAAAAGGTTACTTGCCTTGCAATAGGGTTTTTCTTTTCTTTTCTCTTCTATTCAATCAATACAGAAAGAAGGAAAAAATACAAAGTCAAAACTCAAATTTTCGTGTGTATTGGTTACATTACTCTTACATGTTTTGTTTGTTACTACTTGTAGTATATCATGCTATTTGTTCCACGTTTCGGGGTCTTTATAATGATGGGTAATGATTTGATGCTCCTCATGAACCTTTGCCCATGATGCATCTACCAAGGGCCTATTTATAATCCAAATCATGAGCATGATTATATATGTGTATGTGAGTGAAAGAGATATATATATATATATATTATAAGATTAATAACTCATGCATTGATGATTTTGATTAATTAATTCATAGATATTGATCAAGTTACTAAGGAATGGATTTTGATTAGTTAGTAAGCTGGAATTGTCATAATGAATTATTATTATTTATAATAAAAAAAGATCTTGTCTTAACGTGAAGGATTATATACACGTATCTTTAAAATTGAATTACAAGTAAGGTACAGCTAGCTTTTACTCAATTGACACATCAGCTACTTAGCCTAGCATTAATTATCATTTATCATTTTTTACTCAATTTATTTTACTCTAATTTGAAGAATATTCAACTCAATATCAAAAGGGTCTATCTAACTTTTATTTAAAACAAAAAAAAAATAAAAAAATAGGATGTATTTGGTTTAAGATTTAGATACAGTTTTTTGTATCTAAAAATTTAAAAATACCAAAAATTTGTTTGGTACAAGTGAATTGAGAAATAATTTTTTAATTTTTGTTAAGAAAATAAATTATTTTTAAGAAATAATGAAATATCATTTTTAAAATTTTTTATTTTTTAATTTGATTTAAGCTTTTGAATTATCAACCAAACACAATTTTATCTACTTTATGTTATTTATAAAAAAATATATAACTTTCTTAAATAATATATTAAAATGTGTTTAATTATAAAATATGATTTTAATAGCTTTTTCCTTTACTTTAACTTCTCATGGTCATTTTACCATCTACCTCCTCTTCCCTCTTTACGGAAACTTCTCGATCAACTACATGATGTAGTTTTACTAATATTCTGACGGAGCACTCTATCATTTCTCTTGTAAATAAATATATGAAGCCTGGAGTGCATGCAGTAATTAATGAGGCCAGTTGGCCACGTGGACCCACCACCAACATCCCCTACTTCCTTAAAATCAGAGCCGTTGAATATTCTCATCTTAGAGAGGAGAGATTTTGATCCAGTGTACCCGTGTCTCTTGTTGTAGGGAGGACCTGATCAAAGTCAAAATTTTCGATAAATAGAATGACCGTTATTAGTTATCCTATTCTTTTGTTGACTTTTCAGTTTGTCCATAGGCCATAGGTGGGTTTGTTTATGTTGTAGGTGAGAATCTCCGTGGCACGCGTCGCGCGATACACATGTACACACGTTTACACCTGGCACACTTATCAAAAATTCAACGATATTTTTCAAATTATCCCTTTTAAGTAAAAAAAAAATGTGAAACTAACACAACATGAACATGGGTATGCGTGTATTGTGGCAATTGAAGTTAGGCAATATTTTCCAAGTATACGTTATCTTGAGAAAAAATCATAAAGAAAATAAATAGAATGTCAAACACGGTGACACGTTGCACCATTAATGTTCCTAGAATTTTTAGTACCGGGTGTTGTTATATATCTTTCAAATAGTGGTCCAGACCAAGCTGTAGTACAAATGTCAGTGAGATTGGCTTTTTCTATTAAGTCTTTATGTATAAACATTTCTTCAAAAAAAAAAAAAAGACTTTTTAGTGCCATGGTAACCTCAACAAAAGACATTACCAACCCCTCGTGTTTGGTCCAGGTGCGCTAAAAAAAAATTTAGAGAATAAAATTTATTGATTTAAAATAAAATATATATTTAAAAAATATAAAATTATCTTTAAAAAAGTTAATTTTTTTTTAAAAAAGGTTTGTGCATTTGATTGTGTTTGTGCTTATTTTTAATAATAAGTAAAGCTTAGTTGATGATGTTAATAAAGACGGAGGCATGGTCGCGTGAAACTTGACAAACTACAAAGTTTTAGACCCCAAAATAAAATGAAATTTTAGTTAACAGAGATGAAAGTATTAAGTTTCAAGTTTGACAAATCAGTAAAGAGTGAACCACAAATGACAAATTAGTAATCTGTATTTGTATATATTTATATGAATGTCATTTTTGTAATATATAAGAGTTTTTTTTTTTTTTACAAAACTTTAAAAAAAAAAATTAGAATTTTTTATGAGGGCTCTAGCTCAAGTTAGCGAAAATGAGGCTCTACTTCTGCTCCCACCCCTGAAGTGGAAGGTTGAACTCTCCTAAAGGGGGAGTAAATAAAATCTAGTTGCGGGCCTTAAGTTCTAATTGTTGACTTTGGCTCTTGTTGTCCCGATTCATTCTGATTTTATATGATAATTATTATTGTTTGAGTGGACTTTCGGTTGTTGCGCCTACACCTAGTTATACTTAACAAAAAAAACTGAAGACATTACCAATGTAATAAGTATTAAAATTTATGGTAAAATCTTAATAATGCAAAATTAATCATTTTAGGATGAGATATTACAAGCATTTGTTTTTGGTCAAAAGCTTGTGTATAGATTTAATGAGTTAGGTTAATTAACTTTTGCAATCAATAATAAATTTTACAAAAAAAAAAAAAGTTATAAATGTTCAACTCAATTAAGTTTATTTTTTAACTAAATAAATCAATTTTTAATTTAATAGATTTACGTTATGGTTGACCTGATAAAGTTTTATGTGTTCGCTTTCAATTTAATTCCCATTGCAACCATCTTTATTTATTTGTACTTGGGGCATTTTGAATTTAATGATATGAAAATATTATCAGCAGAGAGTTTAAACAAGCGTTTAGAAGGATAGATCAAAGAACCAAAAATTTTAAACAAAATTCTAACGCTTTTATTTTCAGCTGCTCGCGTGCCTTACGTGCAGATGAGAATGTGACGTGGAGAGATCTCAGTTATTACGCGGAATTAGAGGATCCGGGTCTTCGCCAAAAACAAAAGAGGTTTCTATCGTGGGCCCAACGCTTTACACAGAAAGGCCAGTGTCAGGCCCATGTACAGGGACAGTAGAGCCCAGTTTTTCTTTAAAATCGATACGCGGCATGGTCCAATTGGACATGCGCATATGGTGCTAAAGAAACCACATCCAAGATGATAGACATATAAAATCATAAATCCCCAACCGGTAATAACTCAATTAGTCGAGAAACTGAGTAAAAGTGAGATTAAGATGCAGGTCACGAATTCAAATGTAGTCGTGTCCCTATTTATCATCTTTTATTAGAAGGGTCAATCTAAATGTCTCTATCCTGAGTTCGGTAGGATTAGTTTTCCCTAAGAAAAATATGACACTTCTTAAGTGTCGAAAAATCAGTAATAAAAAAAATAATTTAGAATAACTTATTTATCACTTCTTAATATCCATATAATCTTTTTTCCAACTACATAAAATCGGTTACATGAATCTGCTTTCTCTATTCTGCTCTATTGACGACTAAATTTGCATTTAAATTATAAAAAATTAATTTTATTTATTTATTTTTGTGTATGTTATTTTAGGTTTACTTCTAACTCTATTGGTACCATATAATAATAATAAGTTATTTTTTCTAATTGATGCATCTAAAGATTTATACTGCATTTGGTCAAACCAGCTTAGTTACTTTTATCTCAATGACTCCAAAAGGGAAGGTAAGGCCTTCGTACTTGCCTAACTCAGTTTTTTGGAAAATAATGTTTGTACATTCTTCCAGCGAAGCAAAGCAAAATGATGAACAAAGTATCAGCCTAGTTTTCAACCTTTTTCTTACTTTGAAAGAGGGATAAAAAACAAAATGATGTTAGAGCGAAGTGAAGGAACATTCATGCTATCAATTGATGTTCGAAAAACTTCACAATCTATCATAACAACATTGGCACATTAATATATTAACTGCCCACTTGCACAAAACTTGAAGAAATGAGCTGTAAATAATCTTCTTTTGAAGTTTTAGGGGAAGATAGAGCTGCAAGTTCTTTCTTTGGACACTACTCTATCATTGATCTCAAACTCTTCTAATACCACCTTGCATTTTCATCAATCACTGCCTCTCTAGAACCTGAAAATCTTATTTCATGGTATGGTCAGCATTTTGAATGAACCATGAGAAGATGAACAACACAAATGATCCAAATTATTATTATTATTACTATTATTATTATTATTGTTATCTTATTCTCATCTCTCTTTTTTTCCTTATCCTACCTAAGCTAAGGATTAAAATCCATTTTCATGCATGCTAACAAGCCCTGTTTACTAAAGTTATCAAAAGAACCACCTGAAAGTAATGGAATTTCATTACCCCATATCACCATAAATCACAATATAAAATAGAAATTAAAACATACTTGTCATTTTCTCAAATTGATTTGGAATAGATCTCCATCCTTCTCGTATTATTAAGTGGTGGTTCCATCAACCGACACTAAATAACTATTTAATTTTAAAAAATAAAATTACCCTTTAATTATTAAATAATGACATAAATTAATAAATTAAATAAAACCACATATATATAAATCACAATATAAAATAGGAATTAAAGCATATTTGTCATTTTTCCAAATTGATTCGGAGTACATCTTCAACCTTCTCGTATTATTAAGTGGCGGTTCCATCAACCGATACTAAATAATTATTTAATTTATAAAGATAAAATTACCCTTTGATTATTAAATAATAACATAAACTAATAAATTAAATAAAATCATATATATACAACAGAAATATGATAAACGGTTGAAATTTGTGAAGGTAGAGTAGATGGAAGATTTTATTGTGTTGTTAATGGTGGAGATATCAAAAGAGCCCGTCTCCTTATCTAAGAAAAAAAGAAAAAGAAAAAAAGAAAAAAATAAGTTAGTCAGATACACTAACACCATTATGTCGGTAGGCTTAAATCTCAACTAATACTGACCCTTTATTATGTATTTATATAGATTCAGGCCTACATTTAAGCCCCGATGTGACGTCTTACTCTAAAAGGTGGGAGAAGATGATCCATACTTATATCTCATAAGATAATTTTATTTTTTTATCAATATATATAGGAGCATTCTTTTCCGTCCGCACACATTCAAAATCTCAAACATAGAAAATTTATATTATTTGGTGCAGTTGTGGCTCTAAAAAAATAAATTAAGGTTTTCAAATTCTCACCTCAGCTCAAATTCATATTGGAAGATACGGAATCTATGTACCAAAGCAGTGATATTGTCAATGTGAATCCCAAGAATTTTAAGCCATAATTTACCACCACAAGCAAGCTCTAGTGTATAGTCATGAGGCCATAAAAACAAACCAAAAGGACAGAGGGGTCAAGAGAATCAATCAATCAAAAATAGTATCTTGATATATGAGTAAAGTTTCAAACTGTAAAGATTGGCTCCCATATTTCAGAATGACTGACATAACAGAACTAAAACTTACAGCCTCTTTACTCTTTATGGAGACAAGATTAGATTGGCTACCTACCTAGCAACCTTTGTTTTTTAATTAACTATATATATTGGCTTTGATATGTAACCATCTTAGATAATAAATTAGGTACACGCATGCATGTTTGTCTAGAAATAAAGTGAGGTTGGGTTTACTATTATATATATTGAATCATTTGGGATATATAATTAAAAGGGTACTTTCCCATGAAATTTAATTATCAGATTTATATAGTTTTTTTTTTCTTAATTAAGCATTAGAAGGTTGGAATTTACAAATGTTAGACTTCATGTTAGATATTAGAAAACATGATGATTAATTGGGTTTTTCCCTTTGGAATTTATTTTATATGGCACAAAATTGTAACAATAAGTAACTTGACAACACACATTTAATTGATTTAATTTATTTCTTTTGTGAAAAATGATTAATTTCATCTTTTTAAAGTTGAAAAACTTTAAAAGATACTAATAATAATAAAACAAGAAGTGAACTTGATTAACAATTCCTCTTATAAAATTTTAAGCACTTTGCTTATAAATTTTTATGCCCACTGATGCCTTAAGAAAAGAGTCATGTTGATGTAATACATACATCAAATGCAAAAATAAATTAAAAAATCACATACATCTATACTACCAAAAGAAAAAAAAACAAACATGGGATAGGACCCAATAACTGTAATTTTCTCATCCTCTCAAAAAAAAAAAAAAAAAAAAACTGTATTTTTTTATATTTATTTATTTATTTATTTTTCTATTGTGGGAATTAACTGTATATGCCAGAGGTTTCAAAAAAAAATGTATAGGCCAGAGCATTAATTTGAATGGGGGGGCGGAGGGAAGAAGAAGAAAATCATTTTCACACAAAACTTCATATATATTTTGATAGCTGTATGGTGGGCCCACCCACAAGCACGAGAACAACAGGCCAACAGCCAAAAAAATTTAATTACATTAGTCGGTTGGGCCTCTGGGCCTATACCCGATTTTTAAATTTTTTTAACCTCTCAAGACTCTTAATTTCAGGCCCACACAACTGACATAGCTCCCCATGTATTTACCATAATGTCCCTTTCTTATGTCACAATTGCCACCATGCTCCTCTCTTCTCTATAGTTCAATTTCTCTAAACTCCTTGATTTTCGCGAGCCTTCTTTATACACAATAAGACACGTAGAATCTGCAAACCGAAAGAAGGCTCGCGAAAATCGTGTATATTTCTTCTTTGCTTGTCTAGCAAACTCCGAGTAATTTGTGGGAGAGAATTGCAGTTAGTCAATTTTCACCCTTTTAACCTTTTCTTCTTTTTAAAAAAATTATTATCATCATTGTCTGTTTTTCTAATGTCAAAACTAAGATTAGAAATAAAGGTATATTTGGTAGCAAGAAAGAATCTTCTTCTTGTTGTTTAAATATACATTAGAACACTTTTTCTTTGTTCATCTAAAAAGTTTTAAAAAGAAAGAAAATCAATTGGAAATTGAAGATTTTCTCACTAGACAAAAAAAAAAAACTTTAAAAAAGGTGTATTTAATAGCTAAGAATTTTTTTATTTTTTATTTTTTTGTCAATAAAAGCTTCTCAATGAATTTTTTTTTTTACAGTTGTTTAGTTATTCAATCGGATAACTATGATCTTTTTAAATTTAATTAAAAAATAAATAAATAGACTCGTGAGAAGAACTTTGTCTCGCCCTCTTACCTAAAAAAAAGTATAGTGAGAAATGAAGAAATTAGAGAAATTTTCTTTTGAGATCTCTTGGGTATTAAACACTAGAATTTATGATTTTCTTATGAAACTTACCGATCTTTTAGAGAAAACCTTTATTTTTTTATATACCATTAAGGCTCTATTTGATTAGTGAAAAAATTATTATTTTTTTGAAAAAATAAAAAAAAATGTGGATTTAATTGTCAATATTTTCTTGATAAAAATTTTCTTATTTTTTCACCAAAATTTTATCATCTGTAGCGGTGAAAAAATCTAATTTTTTTATGAATTTTTTTTTTAGTATTATTGATTATATTCATGTTTATATTTTATAAAACTTCTTGTTATTCAATTTTCTTTGAGGGTAAACAAAACCATGAGAAGATTTATTAGAAAAAAAAATTTGAAAAATTATTTCTCAAGAAAACTGTATTTTCTTGAGAAAACTTTTATCAACTGTCAAATAAGTATAAAAAAAGTAGAGTGAGAAAATATTTCTAAGAAAATCTTGATAATCAAATATACAATTTTCTCATTTTCTTGAGGGAATCTATCATTTACTTTGAGGAAATAATAATTTTTCTACCTATCAAATGAACCCTGAATTTGAACTTTTAACATTTATAAGTTGAAATGTTATATTTGGTATTCTATAAAAAAATAAAAAAAAATAAAAAAGGTGTTTTTGTGTTCTTTCAAGTTTTCTTAGATTCAAGTTATGCTCAGTAACTTCAAAAAAATGACTTCTTAATTGCTCAAATTTAAGACAGTAAACAGTGGTCTGAGGTTATACAGAGGGCATTTAATAATATATATCTTAATTAATATCAACAGCTGGTCAAATATTCACCTTTACACAAGGCAACAAGGATAAAAATCGAAATTCCAAAACACACCCTTGTCTTGTAGCAACCCAACACATCAATCTTGTCTCTTAGCAAAAACATGCCAAGCTGTATCCTCATGCAACCAATCCAATCACCACCCGCCATGTGGTTCCCGACCCCACATCAAACCTTTTAAATCATTCATCATTCACTCCTTATCACTAGGTACTCATTCCTCCTTTTATTTTTCTTCTCTCTCCCTCTCTGTCTTTGTTTCTCAGAGAAACACAGTTATTACAATAGGGGGGAGAGAAAGCTCATAATTTTAGCTTCATTTATGATGGCTTTCTTTTTCTTTATATTTGCTCTGTTCATGGCGTTCAATGCATCATCAACATCCTCGGTTTTTTCTCTATCTTCTCAGTTAAATTTAGCAACTTCAACTATTTCTGCAGCACCAGCATTTCTTCCAAATCCTTCTTCTCCTCCTTTATCTTCTTCTTCTGCTCCTTCACCATATTCATCATCATCATCATCTCCAGATGAAAATCCTCTGTTTCCAACTCCTAAAGGTGGAAGCTCTGTTCCCATTGGAGAACCATCAATGCCCACCATTCCTTCAAACCCTAGCCCTCCAAATCCTGATGAAATTCTCTCACCTGAGCCTAATTTAGCTGTTTCTCCATCTGGGTCTCTCTCTGCAATGTCCTCCTCAGCTTCAGTAACTTCAGTAAATCTTGCTGGGTTTCTGGGTGTGCTGATGATCATGCTCTGGTTGTTGCAGCTTTTTGAGAAGTGAGTGAGTGGTGTGTGATAAAAGAGCTTGTTTTGTTTTGGTGCTTCTTCAATTATTGTCATTTGATCTTTTAGCTTTTTTTATCAACTATAATTGTGTAGATTATTTATCTTCTTTTTTAATGTAGTTTTTGGTACATAGTGTGTGTGTGTTTTTTTTTTGGTTAGTGGTCTCCTTAGGTAAGTGGATGGTGATTGTGGGATTGTGTTTGTAAGATATAATAATAATCGAAGTCTATTTTTAACAAGAATTTATATACATTTCTGATGTGGTTTTAGGTGCTTTCCATTACCCTTTTTGTTGAACTTTTTTGGTCCACTGAATATCATTTATTTAAATCATTTTGTCATGAAGCAGCAATGATTTATATATTAGAACCATTCAAAAAAGTGCAGCTCAAAGGAGAAGAAGAAACCAAAGAATTGTATTGAATACAAAGTTTATAAGAAAATTCATTCTATTTGGTGATAAATTAATACAACAATCTCTGTAAAGATCTGTAAGGAAAAACATGGGAGTTTTTTGTACATGACTCATGAAAGATAAAGCTATATCCTAGAACTAAATCTGTAAGACTTTCATTCTGTTTGTTGATGATCTCATATCATTGTTTGAAGAGGTACTACAGGATTACTCTGAGAAGGTATCGAATACCCGCCAAATAGTTTAGCTGAAACTAACCCCTTTAATTTGTTGAATTCAAATGGAGTCCATTTCTTGGTAGATTCATTCACAACGCCCTTTTTCTTCTTGCTTGGACTCAAATTCTCCTTCAAGACATCTAGGGAGAAGCTAAGCTGTGTTATAACCTCTCTCTTTTCTTCATCTTTCTGACATAACTGCTCCTTTTGAACTCTGTTCTCCCCTTTCGCTCTCTCTAATTCTTCTTTTAGTTTTGCAACTTCTTCACTATCACCAATCAAAGTAGGAAAAGATTCTCCAAGCAGTTGTTGTTCTTTTTGAATCCTCCTGTTCTCCTTTCCGAGTCTCTCTATTTCATCTCTTAGCTTTGCAACTTCACTTTCATGAATCAAACCTGAAAATTCACTAAGTAGTTCTTCTTTTTGGATCCTGTTCTCCTCTTTGAGTCTCCCTATTTCATCTCTTAACTTTGCAACTTCGCTTTCTTGTATCATCATACCACGAGAAAGTTTTCCCATCAGCTGCTCTTTCTGAATTCTGTGCTCATTTTTCAGTATCACTATTTCATTTCTTAGCTTTTCAACTTCACCTTTATAAATCAAACAAGAAAATTCTCCAACTAGTTTCTCTCTCAGGGTTGTATTATCGTCTTTGAGTCTCTCTATTTCATCTCTTAGCTTTACAGCTTCTATTTCCAAAATCAAACTAGAATATTCCCCCATTAATTGCCCTTTTTGGATCCTGTTCTCTTCTTTTAGTGTCTCTATTTCTTGTCTCAGCTTCATAACTCTTCTTTCACTATTTAAACTTGAAGCTTCTCCTTCCTGATCAACTTGAAGCTCTTCCTCATGTTCAGGGTCATCAACTTCAGATTCACCACAATCTTCATCAACATTGGTTTTTTCCTCTGTTTCAGGGTCATCAACTTCAGATTCATCACAATCTTCAGCTTCCATTCCTCTGTTAACACGGGATTCTTCCTCTTGTTCAGGGTCATCTACTTCAGACTGTCCACCGTCTCCCGAGTCATAGTTCCGTGAATAGCTATTATCAAATGGTTTCTTTTCCATTTGGTTCATCAACTTTTGAGTCTGGAAAGACGAGCAAAATGGAGTTATGAGACGGATCCTGGCTTCGGACTTTAGCTGATCGAATCGCTCGGCTACGGACCGATGCATCCGGTAGAAATCTCCAATCATTGTAACTAGCTCTGGTCGCCTCTTGTAGTACATCTCGGCACGTTGGGCAAAGGAATCTGCATCTTCTTCAATCACTTTCAGCATTGCTTTCGTCTTTTCATCGAGTTCTGCATAGTATAACAAGTATGAGCACAGAAAACAACAATGCAAGAGACATGTTTTTACAGTACCCACCAAAAATGAAAACAAGATTTAATTTACAAAAAAGGGCTCATCTTAACAAAGAGATGCATACTTAAAAAAATTCAGAGATTTCTTTGGTTATTTCAAAATCAAACCAAAAACCCCTCTTCTCCGTCATCCCTTCCTCAAATTTGGAATTTTTTTCATCTGTTTCTTCTTAGAGTAGTCTTACTACATTAACAAAATGTTACCATTAAGACACTATTGGATTAACTCAAATCATATGTAGATGCACGATTCAATACAATCCAATGGTGCATTGATGAAAATGTTTCTATCAATGTCACCTGAGCGTTTTCCTTGTTCGAAATTCCTTCCACCCTCTTGCAGAAATCATTTAGGTCATAAAACTAATAATGCAAATCCATTTAAATTCCAAAGTAAATTAGTACCTCCATTAGAAAACAAAAGTATAACTGTTGGAGAAGTAAAGAAGCAGATATTACCTGAGATTTGTGATTGAAGCCACACGGACCGTCTTGGGGCTTGTGTGACTTTCAAACCACCATGAGTAAGGCTTCGCCGCCAACTCCAACATCTTCTCCCACCGTCGCTATCAAAACAAAGGGAAAATTTAAAAATTTACTGTTACAATCACAAAGCAAACTCCAAGAAAATATGTCAAAGATGTGTGTGTCGTCTAATACTATTTCGTGTACCTCGGCAAGAATGACAAGACCTTAGCAATCAATATAAGTCTCTCATTCCATATATAATGGATTTACTTCTATTTGTGGTTGACAAGAATCTCTAGATACAACCATATTGGGCTCTATGTTTCCTCATATTTGTTCTCAACAAGCCAATAAATCCACAAAAGGAAAATATCAAAATTACCTTAAAATCTATCTCAATTGTCATATTGATGAATTTTATTAAGCTGTAAAGCAAATTTGTAACACAAGCTTGCCCTCACCCTCAACAATATCACCATACCAAACATACCAGTAGTTCAAATTGTTCATTGATTCCGTCTTGACCCACCTAGTAATCTAAAAGTTTCATCACATTTTACACGAGTTTAAGAACTAAATAATAAGCAAGAAATTGAAACTATAATTGAGCTTAAAATGGAGAAAATCCATAGTTGAGAACTAGTAAGCATGAATTGATCATGTCAACCCACATGAACAAGATCCGATTTCAAGGGCAAACCATTCTCAAACACATATGAAGCATGTAGCATCAAGCACGCTTATAATATTCCATCAGATAAACGGCTACGATCCTCTCATTCCTCTGACTTTTCCACAATTGAAGATTTTTCCTCAATATTTACCACGTGGCGTCTTACTATTGCAAACCAGGGTTTATCCCTCTGCCCACATGACACACCACAAAACCCCTCCGCCGCCTTCAGCTGTGTCAAAGGGCATTTCCGTATTTTCACTAATCGAATTCAAAAACTGGCACGAGAAACGACACTTGGGTTTTTAGGACTCATCAACGCGTGTCTCGAACAAAACTCTACTCTATCGCACTTAAATGACCAAAATACCCTCATATTACAAAACAACAGACGAAAGTAGAAACTCAAAAAAATCAAGCTCTCGCTACCAAACGAAACCATAAAAAAGACAAAGAACGAGAAGACTCGAAACGGATAATCCTAGCAAGAACGAACCCACCCAGTCGTCGGAACCGTAACCGTCGCCGGAAAAACCGATCACTATTTAATACGTCCGGTCGCCGGAATCTGTCACACACAGAGAGTGTTATAGAAGAAGGAAAGAAGAGAATACCTGAGGCGCCTTTGTCTTATCGGTGGCTCCAGCTAAAGAAGAGAAACGAAGCACAGACCCCCCTCTCTCTCTCTCTCTCTCTCTCTCGCTCACTGTGTATCGCTTCTTCGCTTGGGCAAATGAAAGAGGAAGCAACACTCTTCGATTTAAAGGGCGAATTCAACTGCGAAAAATTTGCGACTCGGCGTCCTATCAGAATCCGCCACGCGTGCGTTCGCCGCAGAGGCTGAGACTTGAGGCAAGATGCCTCGATAACGGACAAATTTTTTGACACACTCTAGTTCTTTGTTGAATGACTGAGTTGCCTCCAAACGAGTGTTATTTTTACGGGTTTGACCAGTGGTCGCGGTTTCGAGTGAAGCTGCGAGCAGCTCGATATCAACGCTGGTAGATGGGCTTGGGATGGTAGTTTTGGGGAAAATGAAAGGGTAGTTTAGGGAATTCGAAGAAGAGTGGGTTTCGAAGGTGGGACTGAAATGTAATTGTTTGGATTGAGACGTAGCGCACCTTGCCCTTGGAAGATTTTTGCAACGGTCTGATTTGCAGGTGGGTCGTGGCTTTTAATTATTAGAGAGAACCTGGCAAATTTGGCACCGATTCATTCCTTGTAAAAAAAAAGGGAAGTTTTTCTGTTTTTGGTGTCACGTTAAAAAAAAACTCTGAATCTATTTATTACAAAATAAATAATAGATTTCAAAAAACGAAAGAAAGTATCTAAAGCTTTTCTCAAAATCTACTTTTGGATAGGGTAATCTGATAATAAGTATAGGATTATTAATGCTCGATTTGGTTCTAGATTCGGATAAAATTTTCTCTATTCAAAAAAATCTCAAAAAAAAAGGTTTGTTATGTCAAGGTTAACATTTTAAAAAAGTTGTAACGTTTTTTTTTTTTTGAAAACAATAAAATTTATATAAAAAAACTCTTAGGCTCCATTTAGTTCATGATCCAAAAACTAAAATTCAATTCAAAAAGTAAAAATTTTAAAAATAACATTCTATCATTTTTTAAAAATAATATATTTTCTTTGTAAATTTTAAAAAACTATTTTCAAATTTTAACTGTGTTTTTTATGTTTCCAAAATTTTGAATACAAAAAATTATATTTAAATCATAAACCAAACGCAGCCTTAAGAGCTCAGACCAAAGATTGTGGGACGTCTATAGCTCCCTACTAATCCACTAGGACAAGAATAGCAATAGCATTCAAATCCATGGTCTAATTGTCTACACAATTACCAAGAGCATATCCAACTTTCATGCTTAAAAGATAAATCGATATATTTCTAGTAATAGTTAATCTAATAAAGTTTTACGTTGACTCTCAACAAATACTTAACATAAGTACAAGCCTAATACCAGCTGGGGTTTGAAGATATACAAATATACTCAGCTAGGGTTTGAAGATATACGACCATACTCAGCATAAGCACAGTTACCTAGTTTTTATTAGTCTTGTAGAGAGAACCGTTTTTTGGTCCTCTATGTTAATTATGATCCCTTATGTTAACTAATGGTTGGTGTTCCTAATGTATTAGGCATCATCTTCCTGTCTCTCAAACTGAAGAATGATGCTATTGTTTCAACTAATTAAAATGATTAACACTAGTGTATAATCATAGTCTTGTCCGATTGTGCTACTCTTTAACATAAACAAAACCTTATCGATAGTCTTGGCTCTTAATCAACCCGAGTATCTTGAGTTCTCAATAATAGAAGACAACTGAAGATTCGGACCTTGAAGATTTCTAGGAAAATATATGGGAGGTGTGTCTTCATTATTTGTAACATTTTAAAATACTTCCAAACCACATTTAGGATAATGCAAGTGCAATGAAACTCATTCCAAGTAAGAAAAGGATGGGAAGAATCATCCAATAATGTGGTTAGAAGTCGGTGTTGGCTGCAAATATTGATCACTAACCTCTGTTTCCATCTGATAATCAAAATACTATCTCATATCTACTTATCATATCTGCTTGCAGTCGCAGAATAAAAGATGGAAAGAGCAGCGTTAAGCACGCCACAAGAGATTTGAGACTGGCACACCCAAATAAAAAAATAACTCTAATTCCGCAAGTGTTTTTTCAGAAATATATAAAGGGAAAGATAAATAAAAGTCTGACCAACTAGTAAGCTGGAAAAATCCTAAATAGCTAAAAGCACGCTTGAGGGCAAAGAAAGATGAAATTTAAAAAGGTGGAACATTTAACTCCTCAAAATCAACAAACTTTCTTATTGTTGTATCGCTTTTTTATCTGCACCTTAATCACTGCCTTTCTTCGCTAGGAGATTATCGATCATCTCTGCGGCCTCTAGAACAGTAGTGATACTCTGGGCACTCTCTTCTTCCACAGCGATCCCAAAAGCCTCCTCTAGTCCCATCACAATTTCAACCTACAAGGCGTATGAAAAACAAGAGTAATCAACAAACCAATAAACACTAATAGAATAGGTAGTATGGCAGAAGCACCAATTCCTAATATATGGAATCAAGAAAAGATAAAAAAGATAAAGAGTGATAGACAACCTATACTAAAGCACTAAGGTAGAATAAGTCTTCAACCTTGCTCCTAATATTTGTGTAGGCCAGGTCTATTTTCACTAGATTTAGTGGAAGAGAGATTTTTAGATTCTCATTGTAACAGTCAAGAGAAACAAACACAAGAATTAACCATTCAAGGAATAAAAAACACTATAACCTTTACTATTTTACTGTCAACAAGAGAAATCAAAGACAGTCTTGTCTTTTAAGTAGGTCGACCACCACGTTGCCTGGTATATAATCCCAACATTAACTTGCCTATAAAATAGTTAGCCTTAGTTCATACCTTTTTAGAGTATTACCATTATTGTAACAGCCATTACTTTTCCAGGAAAACTTGTTTTGACAAAAAAGCAGCACATATATGGAGATTTATAAAATTTCTTCTCATTGCTTCATGGAAACACATTAAGATATCACATGCATCATAGAACAATAAATACACATTAAGATATCAGATGCATCATACATTGCTGGAAAAAAAAGAAAAGAAAAAAAGAAAGGTAAGGAGAATAAAAGAAAGAGAAGGAGAACGGTTCAAATAAAATTAATAGGAGTCCATACAAGAGCCAACAGCAATGTGAAAATTATCGAGGTCCTTCAGATCAAAGACAACAAAACAATAAGATGAGCATATCATAAAAAATGAGTCGATAGTTCGAAATCTGTGGTAGTACCGTATCAAGAGAATCAGCTCCCAGCGCAGCAAACTTCGACTCGCCAGTCACTGGGGATTCAGCTGGTATTGCCAACTGTTTCCTCACAATTTCACATACTTTCTCCACAGTCTCTGGTTTGACCTGTACAAGTCATTATATGTTAGTGTCTTTATAGAAAGAATTACCAGCAACCCGCATAAGAACATGGCTCACTACAATCTGCAGTACAGCTAGGGGGTAAAATATGGAGAAATGATATATGCATGATATAATCTCATAGTCACTCTTGTAAGGTACAATAACAGTCAACCAAATTATCCAAACCATCCAATTAGTCTCATCAAATCCGCGTATATTGCATGGGTTTTCATTTGACATTATGTGAATATCAATCTGATGAGAAGGTAAAGAACTGTCCATCAAATCAATCAGTTACTCGCAAGACCAACCAACTTTACCTTCCTGATCCTACTTCTTGCACTCAAGAACCAAATGAACGTTCATCCATACTTCAATACTGTAAATGCATTTTGATGGAAACATTGAACCCCATAACTTGGATTACCATCAGTGTGTTGGACATAATCAACAAGGGCAGAAAGAATATAATACATGAAAAGAGAAACATGTTTAGAGAATCATACAGCAGCACAAGACACTTGAAAGCGGCGCACTTGCTGCAACCTGAGCGATGGAAAACTTTTCCTCTGGAAGGAAAGCAAAACTGGTTTCATACTAGAAATCCTCATTGTTGCCTGTAGAACATATTCAACCCAAAAAATGGGAATCATTATTAGATAAATAACTAGGGCACAGCTAATGAAAAGACAGAAACACCACTCCAGCAGATAATATTCTTTTTCATATCACGCTGCACACAAAATATTAGCTTAGAGTTCCTAAGCTGCAAGCCCATATAATAAAGGTCTAACAGCTGTATTACTTAAAAAGTAAAACAAATATCCATCAAACTCAATGACTCCAAGACAGGGTAAATTGCTATTGTAACTCCTCTAAGATTCTGAATTTAAAATTTTGAATATTGTCTATTAGTAACAAAGAATAATCCAGAATGTAGGAAATGAGTTCATTAATACAAATCTCACCTACACAAATAAACTGTAATAATGATGAAGAAAATGATCGATAATAAAACCGAATTTATCAAGTTCATGTATAAAGTTTATACGCACACGCACACAAAAAAAAGAAAAAAAAAACCAAGGTGAAAATAAAGAAAATAAAACCTGGAAAGAAATTCTTCATAAAATCCTGTAACTTCACATTTGCGCCTAAATTTACCAATTCTCTCAGTGTGTTTAAGTTGAAAAGAATGCCTAGAAAATTTTTCATAAAATTGATGAACCTTTTAAGAGTTCTCCACTTAAAACAATTCCCAACAATTTCACTAGAATCCATGAGTTTTTCTGCAGCAATAATATAGAAGTCTGTATGAAAAATGCCCTTGTGCATCTGTCCAAAGCAAAATTTCCGAAATGCTAACAAATAGGAGCATTTTTTGAGGCCCAACATGGCCGTTCCAGATCAACCAAATCAGAGACAAGTCAATAAAAAAATGCTTTCATCTGTGTTATATCTAAGAAGTGTTGCATTTCTTGGGCTAAACTTATCTCAACTCGATAAAGCATTTTCCTAACCCCGCAAGTGAAAGTCCTGTGAAATTTCTAGATACTTCCATGGAAGACTTGGAGAAAAATCAAATTCTTATTAGAAAGGTTGTGAAAAGCCGTTTCAACTATCTTCCAAGGCTCTAAGTGCCTCGACTAAGAGAAGTTCTTGTGAATCCCTCCAAAATCCCCGTCAGTACAGGCTCGATTAGAGACTAGGTCTGAAAAACAAAATCAATTTTTTTAAAAAGTCGAGACAAATCGTAAGAGGGACATAAAAAGGGGATCGTAAGATAGCAAACACTACGAGCCTAAAAAGACAATTTCTACGAAGTTTTTCACACAGAAACTTGCATTCGGACCAGACTGGCAGCGGAGCTAGCATCATGCTATTGCCCGCCACCAGCTGAACCAGATGCCAACAGCTCGAGCCCTTCCGTAATCCGTACTGCTAAAACAGTGGCTCAGCTATAATCCCTATATAAATGAAACAGAACTAACTTTTTTCTGCCACGACAATGACAACGTTATTAACTCAAAATCAGCATCATAAGCAGCAGCAGCACTAGATCAAATCCCTCGTAAAAACTACGTAGCCCTAAAATCACCAGAAACATCTTTAATCAAATCAACATGCTAACAACAAACTACGAGATCCACACCAAATCAAATCACAAGAACAAGACAGCATAAAATCAAAGCAAAAGATCAAAACGAAACAAATCAAAATCGCACAAACGAAACTCCAAAACATCCAACACCAAAATCAAAACAGATTAACATTAACAAAGAAAAAACCTAAATCAAACTCAAGAAAGAACTAATAGATCTCGGTCAAGATCGAGATGAAGATGATTGATTATACCTGGCTCCTCAAGCACGAACGAGACGGGACAGAGATCGAAGCTCCTGTAATGGACGCCATAGATCGATCGATCGATCACGGAAGCTGAGAAATCTCAGAGAAAGAAGAAGGAGATCTGAGAAGTGAGGGAAAAAGGAAACGAAAAGGCGATTAGAACAAAACAATTAAAGCAAAAACGGGGGAGAGGCGGAGAGCACGAAGAGCGTGAGAGAGCGAGAAACAAGTGCGCTGTGGTGGGATTTTTATATATATCTATAAATATATATGGTTTTAAGCCTCGCATTGTTAGTATCGAAGAGAGTTGGGGTCGGTAACCAAAATGGGCCATTTGGACTTGACATTCGTCGGTAGGTTTTCATCGTGATAGTACACGTGGTGGTATGGAATGAATTTAGAGAGGAATCTCCCTCTTCGTGTGATACAGAGAATCTCTGCTGGTGGTTTCGCCTCTTCATGGGCCGTAGTGAGGCACGTGGAGAATGGGTGGACCGGAGACGGGTGAGAAAGGTTGAAGGTATAGGCCTGTTTGGCCGCAAGTCTACGTTTTTACCGGAAAGTATTTTTTCATGCTCAAAAGTGAGGAGAAGGAGCCTCACAAAAAAGTTTAAAATTTGTTATATTTGCAAATACACGTATTAAATGCCTAAAAATTGTGTTTACGAAAATTATTTGCTTTAACATTATTTTCTTCACACTCTCAAATAGGGCCATAAAATAGGATAAAAGAATCTTTTATGCAAATGTGTAATTTTTTAAGTAAGAAAACATAATAAAATGAGATAAAATAAAATAAAATTTATGATAGTGTTACTCATATATTTAAAAATGGCGTTTGGAACCCAAACACCATTTTTGAGCATTTTTGATAATCTACCTTTTCTATGCTTTTTTATTTTTCAATTACATTAGATAAAATAAGTTTTCGGATAAAAACACAACGCACTCTCAAACAATACCTATATTTTATGCATTTAAACAAAATAGGCAATACTATACATCTCCTTTGATCAGTAAGTAACTGTAAGCATCAAATACACTATGAGGTAGAGAATTAGTTTTTTTGTGACAAAAAGCTTGTTTGATAAGATACCTTTTATTTGATATTAATTTTATGATTGAATTGTTAGTATGAAATCCTGTTACTTATATTGCTATATAGATACCGTTGGTTTTTTCGTTAAGAGAAGTACTTCTAAGTATTGTGATGTTTATTAGTTATTTGAATGTGAGCGTTTTATGTTATTTTAGCAATATGTATTATAAAAATATATATGTATGCATTTTGTTATATAAGAGTAAGGTACGTCACAGTTTTCTCCACATTAACATTGAAAGCGTGAGTACAAATATATGTGTTAATGGCCTCATTTATGATTTGAGCTATTGAATTTTTATTTTTATTTTTTGAGGGAAAAGATGGATGGATTCAATTAAATAGAGGAAGGATGTACAATATCCATACATAGTCATGAATAGATAAGCCAAATTTAGCAAATAAATGCGCAACTGAATTACACAATCTAGAAATATGGGAGAATCGGCATTCTTGGGCCAAGTAATTAACATCTTGAATGATAGAGTTTATTTTTAGTCAGGAAGAGGATTTGGCATTGGCCAGATTTATCACTAAAATAGAATTCTATGATGCCCGAAGAGGTAAGCACCACGAATCTACTGCCAACTGCAAACCTTCTCGTAATGCAATGCTCTCAGTTATATCTACAGACGTCCATGAATTAACCTTCTTCGCGGCGGCAACCATTACTTCACCCTGATCATCTTTGATTACCATTCGAATCCTAATTACACGGTTGCTTTTATCACAAGCAGCATCAACATTGAGCTATTAAAATTGTGTTTTGACTTGTTTGTTAAGTTTAACACTGGCTTATCAACTTAAATTTGTGTTTAAAAAATAGGCTAAAAATGCTTTATTGATAGCAATTTTTTCAACTTTGCTTATGAAATGTTATTTATTGATGATGTATACCATTAATAAAATTACTATGTTTAAGTATTGTTATTGGTAGAAAAAATATATCATTTCAAGAAGTAAAACACTTTTTAAATATTTTACCCAATATGTTTAGTATCACAAAAAACCTTCTTAAATAATTTACCAAATAGGCCATCATTATCTTCTTTACGGGCGTGAACTTATTTAATAATTATTTTTGCTCCTGTTATAAATTATAAACAGGAGCTATACCAAATAAGGATAATATAAGAACACAATGTTTTACAAATGTTGGCTAGTTCTATTGGTATGTATCCTTAACTTTTCACTCGAAATCGAAGAGTCCATTATTTTGTAAATAAGTAAGAGTTTTATCTCCCTAATAAAATAAGAGTGAAATCATGATAGTTAGTTTGCATGGTCCTCATTCGGACTCTTTATATTTATTGTCTTTGTGTTCACCTTTTTTAGTTATTAGAATGGTCACAATTTTTTTTTATCAACATCTTCTAATATTGTGTCAGAATTTTTTTTAAAAAAAAAACATAATGCTTTTATAGTCAAATTTTTGCTGCTTTTCAAATCAAATAAATATTTAAATTTTTAATAAAAAGGTTTTTCTGATAATTAACATGTACAGCTCATCTTAATTTATGATACCTAAATATGCTAATTAATTTCTAAGACGTAAAGATAAAGGAGACACCTATGTGGAAACGATTTCCAAAATGCCACATGTATCGCAATCAATGGGCCCCAACCAAAAAAAGATAAATGTCTTTTTCGATTCTTGCACGTAAGTTTAATGTGAAAGGTACCTTTATCTGTGCCTCTGTCGATAAAATGCTTTATTTCCGGAAAATTAGGTTGTTAGGTTCTATTAAATGAATCTAATTCTATACCGTAATTTCGCCATTTCGGCCAGTATTATAATGGAAATTATTCGATTAAACGTGTAAATATTGAAATTACTTTTAATAAAAAGCCATTATTTTTCACGAGTCAAGGGTACTTGCATTGCCCGTGTTTTAAATAAGTTTATTGTATTTTTTTTCATATATTTCATTTTAAATAAGTTTTCTTAATGCCCTAAAATTTATAAAAGTTTAGTTATATTAAATTAAAAGAATTGAAATTTTAAAGAAAAATTGGGCACGTGGCAACTTTTTGAATTATTTTTGACTTAAATTTAGAGAATGTCGATTGGGAAAATATGGCCAATTTTTTAGAAAACTTGGTATTTGGTATGACTTTTTAAGTTAAAATATAATTTTTAGTTGAACATTAATAAATAATAGATAGTTTTGATATTTTTAGCAAAAGTGACGTATCATTATTAAAAATATTAATTTTATAAATAATATAAATTTGTTCAACTCACGACAAAAGGCAAAATATAATAATTAAACTTAGGAAATTATAATAAAATAAGACAATATTAAGATTATGGTTCAAAAGATCTGATCTAATAAAATTAGTTTGGATCATATCCATAGAAAAGAAAGTATAAAATAAACACGTCAAGTATTTTTTTAATTTGTATTATAGATATTATATAGATAATGTCCATATTTGGTAGACTAGTTTTTCTTATTTTTATCAAAAAAATTGCTTCAGTGTTATTAAAGACAAATTTATAATTTAATCTTGACTGACTTTTATATTTTTAGACCATTCTTTACCCCTTCATTCTAATTGAATATCTACTAATAAAATATCATCTTTTGACAGTCACATAAAAGTATTATTAGCACGGCATTACTCATACTGTGTGAGTAATTATATTTAATTTCATTATTTGCAACTATAAAGCAAGTACAGAGCATTTATTGGAAAAATGATATCTGATACTTCCGTAAAATGATTTGAGTCTAATTGAAATGAAACAAAGCGCCACGAGGCACTCGAGGCACTCGAGCCACTCGAGCCATGAACAAAGAACGCGCCATGAGCACCGACCCATTTTCAAATTTCTCACCCTACCACTGATTCCTCGAGAAGCGTGACGAAATCGTACCGCAATAATAACAGCTGTCCGAAAGTAACTCCACCCGTCGGATGTACAGGCCACTGGCACGCGATATTTTTAATTTAATTTTGACAAATTGATAATTAATTTCATTTTTTGTATTTTATGAAGTTAATTTTACCCTTTAAAAAAATCAGAAGTTAATTTTACAATATATATCTTGATTAAATTCGTATAGTCAAGTAATAAAAATATAAAATGCTCATAGCGTTTAAAACCAAGCAAATACAAATATAGAAAATAGGTCTTTAAATTTTATTTATTTATTGTTTTATCTCCTAAATCATTGGACATTAAGCCTATAAAAGACATTTTATGTTTATTCTTTATAACCACAAGTACTTTCATATAAGATACTATTTTTTTTTAATAAAATACTTCACTAACACTTTATTGCATTAAGCCATATTAACTACTGTTTACCATTTGATTATTCATGGTTATTAAATCAAAAGATCCAAATACCTTAGACAATAAAAATCTAGAAAAATAACCTCAAAATAAATTATATATAAGTGATCCATCATTTTTTTTTTCTTTTTTCCATGAAATATTTCAACACCCTTTGACTATCAGACCAGTCCTCGTTTGATGCGAGAGCGGAATAGTATACCTCTTTCAACTAGAGTGTATCCAAAAATCAAACATTAAAACTTTTATATAAGGACGATCTTGGAACTTAGTATTTTCCACTAAACTTGTCACACCCTGAGTTGCACAGCGTGCCCCCTACCCAGGTGCGGACGCACCACCGCAGTGGAGAACGCCTAGCCATTATATATCCACAGTATTGTCTTCATTGGGGTCTACAGAACACTGAACGCACCCAACGACCTTTGTCCTTTCCCTATGCAGAACACTGCACAGTCCAGGGGCCTCTCCCAAGTTCGAACTCGCAATCTCTTCCTCATAAGGTTAGATTTCGCAACTTGAGTACCCATTGAGCCAATACTCACCACTCATTGGTTCTGTTTATTATATATATTAAGACTAAATCACAAGTTGTCCAAAGGATTTCACATAAATATCCTTAATTATTTTTTAAGGGTGTTAATGGATTGGTTTAAACAATAGAACCTAACCGAACCGGTGCGTTCAGTTTGGTTCGATTCAGTTTAGGGGCTTTAATTGGTTGGGTTCAATTTGTGGATCATAAATCGAATCGAACCGATTCAGATAGATTAGATAGTTTTTTTGATATCTTATTTAATTATGTTTAAGAAATGAGATGTAAATTGATTATTTTTTATCTTTATGATAAAAACTAATACTATTGTTACATATATGTTAGATAATAACTATTTTGATGTAAATTTTGAACTTTGAAATTATCATTTGATGTTGTTATTATATTATGTAAAATATTTCTATATGAGTATCGATACAACATGATATATTGATACATATGTTGATGAAATAGTTTTTTTTTTTTTTGTAACATTACATTATTATGTTATATTATTTATAATATATTTCTTTTAATTTTAAAAAATATAAACTGATCAATGCAAACCAAATCAAATTAGTTCGGTTTAAGGGATATAATCGATTCGGTTTCGGTTTACAAAAAACAAAATCGATGTTCATCGGTTTGATTTATGATTTGGGGTTTAAACCGATTCAAATCGAATGGACGACAATCCTACTATTTGCCCTTCAAAATTTATTTGCTCTATTTTTTAATGTTATAGGTAGGGATGAGTGGAATATCTGGCGACACTTCCTATACCCGCTTTAAAAATGCATACTATCCATACAATATAAAGAAAACCGACATTTTGCTCATTTTTATTTTTTAAATTTAATGTTGGTGTAAACGTCTAAAAACTCTTTGTGGTCTAACATTAGAATCCAAAAGTTTATATTAAAAACAAACAAAAAAAGATAGTGGCACGTGGGAAGTGTCGTCAAATCATGCTAGTATGGCACGATTAGCCGAGCCGAGCCGAGCCAAGCCGGATAATATGACCAACCAGCTTGACTGCAATGCAACACGTCGTCTGGTACAACCGCCCACACTACCACACACACTAACTGCACAACTAACTCACTCTTCCCTCTCTTCTCTCCATAACTTTGCTTTCACTTCTTCACACACACAAACTCTGCTGTTTCAGACCACCAAACCCACCAGAAACCCCATACCCTCTCTCTCTCTCTCTCTCTCTCTCTCTCTCTCTCTCTCTCTGTGCAATTTCTAGGGTTTCTCATCTTCCTCTTTTGTTCTCTCACTCTCTTTAGATTCATTCAACAAAGCCTGTTACGTTTTCTTCACAATTCCAATTAAAAAATTTCGAAACGAATCTTCACGATCGGCGTTATTTAATCCTCATCCATCTCAAAATTCTCAATCACAATCCGCTTCGCTTGTTCTTGGATTTATCGCTGTTTCTATGCTCGATTGGTGATTCTTTGTCTTCTGAGGTATTGATTTGTTATATTATATTGTTTTGATGATGATCTTGTTGTGTGGTTCTTCGATTTTGATCTTGGTTGTTTTGTTTCTGTTCTACGATCTGGTTGTGATCTGGTGGTTTTTACTGGTGGTGTATCAGTGTGATTCGAGTTTGGTGTTTTTTTGAGTAAAGTTTTTGAGCTGCTGCTGAGTTCAACGTTTTGACTTGTTATTGTATTGTACCACCTTTTTTTTTTTTTTCTTTTTTCACTGGATGGACTTTCTGTCTTCTAAAGTGGTGATCTCCATCATTTCTTTTTCTTTTCTTTTAAGGTCAATGATTTTGATTCTGATTGGATGTTTTCTGTTAGTAATTTTATTTTATCTTTTTGAATGGAGAATTTACTTTCTTTGGATATCTGGAGCGCAATATTTGGATGAAGTTACTTACACTTGAAAGAGTTTTCAGGTGGGAGATTTGAGTACCATTGGAGGTTCGGAGGATTTTGGTTTTGGGGTGTTTGTGAAGAACGGTGATGGGTCCAGAGCTCTTGGGGATTCAACCTCGTGAACTCAAGTTCACGTGTAAGTATACAAAAAGTGCTGCTTCTTTTTTCTGGATTTAAGTGTTTTAACGTGTTTGATTTTGTTGCCATTCCTTTGAAAATATGCGAACAATGGTTATCTAAAAACATGGAATTTGAGGCTTACTGGCTGCAAAGAACTGGTGCTTCATTAGTACGTTCATTTGACCCTGATGTTGTAAAACAGAGACACTGTGGAGGGAATAATCCCGAATGATGCTGTGTGTTTGAATATTTATACTCGCTTGGCTATGTAATTGACTCTTGAACACGTTCCTGGTTTGTTTGTTTCATTTTATGTCTGTGGTCTTTTCTCTTGTTTTGGACGGCTTTCCCTCATTTTATTTATAATAAGATATGATTAATTAAAAGTTGTACTTTTATCCAGTTGGACAATTCAGGCCGATTGCCTATTTCAATCAAAAACTGAAGACAATGGCGATCCACCTATTTTTTTTTTCTTTGGTATCTATGTATAATAATAAGAAAAAAAAAAGCTAACCACCTGTTTGCAGATTATTGAGTCATATAATTGTGCCCAATGCAGGGTCCATGCTCTTTAATTTATCATATAACGCAATGGTTAATGTTTGTTGGTTAAAGTGCAGTGGTCCTGTACGTCTATACTTTTCGTTTTGTATGTCCCTACTGTAATCAGTAGCAAATACAAGAATGATATTGCAGGATCTTTGCCCATAATAGAATTGATATAGCTAAAAGTTGTTATCATAGTATTAAAGATACAACATAGTTTGGCTTGTCTATCCTGTGGATATGGTAAGAGACTGCTACTGCAACTAGCTATGTTCTAGAAACAACTAATATTTGTTTTGCCTCCCCCCACTTGAAGGGGGACAACAAGGGATAGAAGTGTGAATCATGCATTTTGATTCACTGATCTTCTTGAAATAGCGACAGGCATTTTGTAGCTAACATCATTTAGTGCTTCCCAAGTACTTAGCTAGTTAGTCATATAGATTGGGCCCTGGCCAATAGTAGAATTTTTCTTATTCCTATATTGCTTCTTTTATTTCCTCTAATTGGTTGCATATGACTTGATTAAATTTTGCCTAGGATAATAAGTACTACTTATACAGGGGATTGTGAGTAAATGATCTTATTTTGCATCTTCTGTTCTGTCTTTTGCAAGATCTTTCATTACTCCATGAATTGTGATGGCTAATGAATCTGATAAATAAATGTTTGTCATCTTTCTAGTTGAGTTGAAGAAGCAGAGTTCATGCTCAGTGCAGCTGGTTAACAACTCAGATCAGTATGTTGCTTTCAAGGTGCAATTTAGACTCTATCCTCTCTCTCTCTCTCTCTCTCTCTCTCTCTCTCTGGAACTTCTTTCTTATAGATTAATTTCAAGAGGTAACAAGTGTCATTGGAGTCATATTTTACAAAGGACTCCTAATTGAGTTTTGTATAATATAATTTTGATGTATAAGGAGATTATTAGTTTATATGTCAAGTGGGACCTATGTGTTTTAGTTTATTTTTTTTAAAATGTATTATCTTATAAATTTAGTGAATTATTAATTTACCAAATTGTTCCCAGGTCGAGACAGGAAAAATATTATTTAATCGAGGTTATTAATTTATTGAGGTTATATTGTATTTATTGCATAGCCCTCTAGAATTATTACTTTGGTCTTTGTTAGAATCCAAACATATGGGTCTCACAACCTACAGCCTGTTACATGATTCTGTTTAACCAATTTTTTAGTTTTTAATTGACCATATTCTAGGGATCCATCATATCCGACAGTCTTGGCTTTATTATCTACCACCTTTATCCCATCATATGTGACACTTCACTTGCATCACTGATTCACTACTATCACTAATGTCCTACATTGATCTTTTTCATTACCGTATGCTATGTTCATATGAGAATTTTCTCTTGCTTACAATCCATGTTTGAGAAGAAACTTTGCAACTTTATCATACCTTGGGACATTTATTGAGAAAATGACCAATTATAAAATATTAACTTTAAGTTTAAAAACATTAAATCATTTGATTAAGTTGGAAAATTTTGGAATTGATTTTTTTTTTTTTTTTGGCATGAATAATCTTCTTAGTCAATAGACGATCCTTTCAAAATATTTTCCAATTTGAGATCTTCAATTAGGAGCAAAATGACTAGTTAACAGAACTATAAATTAAATTCAATGTTTATGGGAATTGACTTGTTTATGTATTTTTAGATTTAGGCATGATTCATATAATGTACTTGGGTCTTACAATTCATTGATTCAAATCCCAATTCTGAATCTGATAATTACGTGAATCTAATAATTACGTTTACATGTATATTCCAAATATTATCTTCAATTTTACGTCCATAAAATAAAAAAATTGAAAAATATATTAAGAATATAAACCGCTTGGCACCAAAGTAACATTATGACAACAATTTGAAGAGCCGTGTTTGATCTAATGCTTGAGATAAACAAGAAAATATTTGGAGCAAGCGATATAATTAAAACATTGGAGGAAAAAAAGAAGTTAAAAAAAGCTCCTCTTGTGTCGTAGAGGCTTATAATTGACATAAAGAATGAGATGTCGGCATCTTTGCTTGATGCAATAATTGTTGTGTAGCATGACATTGTCATTAGTGTACAATGCCTCAAAGTTTTGTGGGTGTTCATCAAGAATGAAGATGGAGGATTGAAGTCAAGATTGGGGTGTGAGGGTTTCAATTATATTTACATCAACACCCTAACACTTTTAAAACAATTTCAAGGAGCCCCATTGCCTAACTTATATGGTGCCTAGGCGATTTGGTTATAAATTGCCTTGGTGATGGACTAGTGGTTGCCCAACCAACATCTTGACAACACTAGGTTGATTGTTCAACCATTTATCTAAGAGCATGGTTTGTGACATAATCTTAAGGTTGCTTGCTGCTATATCTCAATTTTTATGTTGTTAGACTCACTTTCATTTCTTTACACACCACAGCCCCCCCCAAAAAAAAAGATTAATGTTTTCCCTATCTCCATCTCTTTGAAGTTATTTCCTTAGCATGATTCTTATGAACCTTGTGATAACATTGCACCATTAGTTAATTGTGGTGATGTGAAAATCTCTGTTTCCTGAGGACAATTAATGACAGGTTAAAACTACATCTCCAAAGAGGTATTGTGTGCGACCCAACACTGGCATTATTCAACCTAAGTCAACTTGTGATTTCACAGGTATTTACTTCACCTACATTTATTATTGTTGAAAAGATTTACCTTGTAAGTTGTATGGAAGTCTTTCTAAATTCATGGGTTGTTGTTCTCACTAAAACAAAAGCAACTTTGAGTTTATTTTTCATGTTATTTGAGTAGTTTTGAATTAAATCTTCATAGATGGTTAAGAATTTGCTAAGAATTTTGGAGTGCAAAATTTGTGATGTATTTGGAACACATGAAATGAGGTGAGAAGTGTGGTTGACACGAGATTTCAAATGCTTGTGTAAAATTCCTATGTAAAACTTATTGGGTAGTAGGGTGAAGGTCAACAGTATTTTTTTTTCCTTTTATTAATATTGTTGGTTATTGAAAAACAATAGGATTGCTTTCATAACTATGGGTGTGTATGTTAGCCGAGAAAATGAGGATTTTCTTGAGAAATTTGGTGATTATAGCGGGAAAATCATAACTTCTAGTGTTAAGTCGGCAAGATGGCGGGCAAAAAGATTTGCTCATAAGGAAATTCTCCACAATTAAATTTGAAGAGGTTGTGGTTATGCAATTGAATATTTTCTCATGTCCTATCAAACAACCATGAGAAAATTTTCTCGAGAAGATTTTCTTGAGAAAACTTTATTTTTTCAAGGGAATTTTCTTAGTTACCAAACGTTCTCTAGGTGATTAGAGTGGAGATGCACTTGGGACTGTTAGTTGATGGACTTATATGGTGTAATCCAAATGATACGTTTTTGAGTTAAACTTCCTACATGAGCTCCTTGCTTGGAAGATATACATATTAAGTTATTAAAATGACACAACATTCTTTCTTGAATGTAAGAAATGACTTTTCAACAATTCATTGTGATTTTCTTTCTTGAAGAGAAACTCCTGGCACCTTTAATGTCTACCTGAATGATTAGAAAATACTGTACCTAAAGCTTCTTTTTTTTGTAGCATCTAGTTGACATTGTGTAACTCATCTACATGTTTATATCATACGTACACTAGTCAAAAATCAAGATGACATTGCAACTCATTGGCTACCATAGACAATCTAGCTCATCAACCTTTTGTATCTTATCTAATAAACCAAACAAAGACACATGAAAGTCCTCTTTCTTCCTTCCCTATTTATAAAAAGAAGTGACACCTATATCGAGCAAATTATCCAATGATATTCGTATTTTGTTGTGAAGTTACCTATGCAATAGAACTTATCTACTCGTTGATGTAGGATGCATTATCTTGTTTGCTCCATATATTGTCGACATTTGGGATTTTAGATTTACTAGGATTTATTTTAGTTTATCTTCTGTATTTTTATTTTATTTTATAATTTTTAGGATTTGAAATAAGATTTGGATGTATTTGAGTTTCCTGTTGAGTTAGAAGTCTAGATGTGAGTTATAAATACCTTAAATTCGAAGTTGAAGAACAGAGATTAATTAATGAATTGAAGATTTTTCTTTTTCTCACCTTCTTTCTTGCCCTCATCATTACATGTGTACTTATTCTTCCTCTTACCATTCTACAAAATCTTTCTTTACCATGTCTATTTCCTTGCAACACCAGAATTGGGAACAAAGAAATTAGAGTTTTTAAATACAATGTGCTTGTGTGTTTTCCATAATTAATTTCTTGTATTTGCCCCCCTTGTAGTCACCATGCAAGCTCAAAGAGTAGCTCCACTTGAAATGCAATGCAAAGATAAGTTTTTGATTCAGAGCACCATTGTTACTGCTGGGACAATTGCAGAGGACATCACGTCTAGCATGGTATGTAGTTGGCTGTTGGTATTTCTTAGTTGGACTTGAACTACTTGTCATGGTTTCTCACTTTTTGGCAGTTTGCTAAAGATAGTGACAAATACAACTACTTGACATGGTTTCTCATTTTTTGGCAGTTTGCTAAAGATAGTGGCAAATACATTGAAGAGAACAAATTGAAAGTGGTCTTTGTTAGCCCACCCAATACTCCTATATTGGCACCAGTTAATGGATCTTTGAAGCCGGAGTTTGAAGCTTCAACACTAAGAGAGAGAGTTCAAAGTGGAGTTGAGAACTTCCCCCCTGACATGGTAAGGGAGTTTGTCAGTTGCTTAGTTAGAGAAGAATCATTAATGTATCATATGCATTGAGTAGTTGAATACAAGCAAACAAAAATTGTATGTCTGACACTTTATATAACACTAAAACTTATATGGTTAACTATAATGCCTGCCCCCGTTGTTCTTCTTCTTCTTTGGTTAGTGAATGGAGTTATCCCATATTAGTCACTGTACTGTTAAATTGGTATTACTATTGGAAAAGTTGTCTCCAAAATTTGTTTCCTCTTTTGTTCAAGTTCATGATTCGAACAAGCTGCACATGCATCCTGATACAGTTTCCCCAACACTTAACGAGGCCTAAAAATCAGGGAAATCTGGTATTTTTTGGCTGTATTTTGTTTCTAACAAGTTGTTCAAGAGTTGGTAAGCAGACAGATATATAGACAAAAATAGGTGGGTTTAGTTAGATCATTACCATCAATTTAGTTATATGATAGTGATGTCTTGTATTAAAGTCAATATTTGAATATACTCCAATATGAATACTTTCTAATGACAGTAGTTGACTTTTCCTTAACAATGTCCTTTTGAGTTTTTTACTGCTATTTTTTCATCTATAGTAGTTTAGCTCCTTTTGTGACCAGCACATTGATAAAGAACATGCCGGGGAATGCATTCATGAATCATGAGTTGGGTGCTAATGCTATTCCTATCTCTTTTTAGTGCAAGGGTCTTTAAGGATCGACCTTCTCTCTATATCTTCAGCTATTTCTCCAACTCTCTGTAGCCAATTCTGCTAGCTCTAGTTCTGCTTTGCAGATATTCTTCTCTATGAAGTTATTCTATCTTTAGAACTTTGTATTGTTTTTCAAGTGTGATTCCTCAGTAATTGATTAGGCTAGGAAGTAGTACTTTGTTTAAGTCAAGTTGCTTGTTATGGTTGCCAAGACAGATTCCTTATTCACCAGATCACCAGATCTTCTTTTATAGAAAATGCTGTGTATAGTTTCAAACTTACCTTTCAATCTAGGATAACTCTCAGAACCATCAGTCTTTCTTAGCAGGTAGCAAAGGGTGCAGAGGATTTGAAACTTGCCAAAGATGTTGATTTGAAAGCAACCAAAGATACAGAAGATTTGAAAGAAGCTAAGGATGTGGACTCAAGTCCAGCTAGTGATTCAGAGGACTTAAAGCACGCTAAAGACGTGGAGTTGAAACAGGATAGATACTTGGAAGATTTCAAACTAGCTAGAGATATGGAGGAATCCAAACTAGCTAAAGATGTGGAATCTAAACTGACTAAAGATGTGGAGGAGTTGAAGTCAAACATGAAGAAATTGGAATCAAAGCTAAGTGATGTAAGTCTGTCTGTTCCAAAATTTTAAGTTATACATCTATGAAGATTTGTTTTACTGATTTGGTGGGACTACATATTTTCTTTCCTTCTTTTTCTTTTTTCGCCAAATATCTTGAGTTCTGCTGAATGAATTTCATTTTTGTGCTCTTTGAAATGTATAGATAAATATTACAAATTGTATGAGTGAGGCAAATGAGTTTTGGGGGAAATGCACTATCAGACAAATTAAATAGACTTGCAGTTCTTTGGAACTAAGCATAATCAGAATGAGAACTGTTTTTCCACAGGCTGAAGTCACCATCTCAAGGCTAAAAGTAGAAAGGAGTGCAACCAATGAGGAGAAGCATACATTACAACAAGAGCTGGTAATGTTTGCTAATTCCCGCATTTCTTTTTATTTTTGTTAAGTATAGAATTGCCCATCTCTTATTAATTTTTACCTTTGCAGGCTCTGTTGAGAAGAAATAATGGGGTAAGAAGAGTCCAGGTGGGTTACCCCTTTCTGTTTGTGTGTATGGTCGCCCTTGTTAGCGTCGCAATTGGATACCTTCTGCATCCGTGAGGAATCAAACCCATTTCGAAGCAGAAGCTAGTTCGTGATTACTACCTTATTTAGAGATGTAGAAATTTGAGCTTGAAAATAGATTTAGAGATGAGATTGTATGTTCTGTATGCTGATTTTGTATGATGTTTGTATTTGTGGAGGGTATCCTGACAAAATAAATAAGTAAATAAATAGTGTATGTGAAACATAAATGTGAATCGTGTATACCTCAAAATAGTCACTCTTGTTTGTACCAAATTAGGAAAATTTAATTTGTAGGAAAATTGAGTGTTGGGAAGAAAATCCACAAAGAATGAAAAGAAATGATAGAAAAAGTGATTCTGGTTTCTAGTGGGGGAACGTGGAGAGGAAAACGAACTGGTCATAGAAATGTTTGAATCAATGAGTTGTTGAAGATCTGGAGTTCAAAATGGCTGTAGTGCTGTGTTGAAGACCACATTAAACACTAATGATTATCCCAACCATTAGTGAAGACCAAGAACTATACAAGAAAGATACAAAACAAATAGAAATAAAAAGCCAAAGTTCCCTTGAGAAATTCATTCATCCTGCTCAAGTGGTTGAGCTAATATAAAGCTCTATGTTAACGGCCGGTAATGAAAATATGAACCATTGATTTGTGTGTAAATTGGGATACTCATCACCAATGATGATCCAAACTATTTGTGAATAAAACAAGGAAATGCTAAAGCAACTTCAAAATACAAAACACAAAAATCTCTTCTTTTCTAACAGCATTATCAGTAAACAATTTCTCACAATCCCAGTAAGAAGCATACATTGCAACTTTCAATTCTTCTTTTCAAAAGCAACCGCACCAAACAATGAAGGAGCGGAAGTCGAACAAAGAAAAAGAAAATGAAATACATTACACGCCCAGCTTTCACAAATCATACAGAAAAATGAGAAAATATGTATGGAACGCAAACTAATGCACAACCCTCCTATGCACAGCCTCATCACAGCTCTACCAAAAATATATAAATAATAACATAGTAGGAAGGAAAAAAAAATCAGCTAAAGTAGAATATACTGCACCATAATTCACACTAAAAGCTTGTGAAAAACCTCCAATGCTTGTAGTCAATGCAAGTAGGACCCTGAAAACAAAGTCCAGTCCTGTTAACTTTCTAGAGATGTCATGGTTGTTGTCCTCTCAACTTGGGAGATGAACGCACTGTTCAGTTGGAGATCCAGGGACAAAGGGAACAAAGCCACGACCACCAAACACAGGGCGCATAAATGAATCATCAAATTTACGCCAATAATGGTGGACAGTGTGAGTTGGAGTAGAAAGGAGCATGCGGATGCTAGGTGGATGAGGTATGTTGCCACCCTTGTCAGTTTCAGAGTCCTGCCCGTTTCCGAGAAGTGGAACAGTAAATGATTTTGGACTTGATGGCTCTGAGGATATCATGCTGCTTAAGTGTTTTGCTGAAGGCAGCAAGAATCTCACCAGAGGTTTAGTCAAAAGCCCAAATACCTGAAAATAATAAAAAGTAAAAAAAAATTTGGTATCATTGCCTAAGTTTAAGAATTTTGAAAAGAATCAAGAATTTTAAAAAATTGAGTTGTTAATAAGTCCCTTGTGAAGATACTGTGTTACGGGCTAAAACTTGTTTTGAATGAAACGAACTCCAGAACGAGAGAAATCATATTTGTCTGGCATGAACAATGGAAGCATGCACAACCTTGTGCCCCTCGTCTCCCTTCCCTCCCTGAGACGAAAGGAGTATTTTTTCACATTTCAGTTGAAAAAAGTGTTTTCCCGCAACACAGTATGCACTTAGCCAGGCTAAAATCTCTCCATCCAATAAAACCCCTCCCCAATAAAGCACTCCCAGTCCCATGTGAACTGCTAGGAAAACATTATGATAATTTATTCTCACAATTTCCCTATAAAATATCATCCAACAAGTCTCCCGGTGATCATGGATACGGAGAAACTGTCTTCAATGGGATGTAATCAAACTAGTTTTCAGTGAATCAGTAATGATCAACTGATTAATTGTTTGAGAAGCCTTAAGTAAGGGCTCCAAGCCTCCAACATCAAAGAGTAAATTCCAAAAAAACATTGCATTGACTTTTTTTCTTTTTTAAGACCTGGGTATCCGGGCCAGCTTGAGCGCATCCAACTCATCCCAAGGGGGTGCAAGCCCCCAGTCCGCAAAGAGGGCACCCCCTGAAACCCCGGAGAAATTTCCCGTTCGAGCTCGTATATAACTTGGAGGGGAAACAAATGGATGGGGCTCGAACTCGTAACCTCTCGATTACTTGCCCCTCTACCCAACCACTTGGTGCATTGACTATTGACTAAAATATAACAGAAAATCAATACTTCAAAGAGGCCTATGAGAAATCTTACCACTGTGCTGAAGAGAACAACAGTGATGGTGCTTGTGATCATGATAGCATTTCCTCGCAATTGAGTATGACCTGACCTTGTAAACTGCAAACGAATCAATAGTGTAAGTGTTCATCATATGAAATCAATATTATACAAAAATGTTAACTGCTGGGAAGGAAGATAATGTGCCCCTTTGATCACCGTAATTGTTTACTAAACTTTAGAAGTATCAAATAAGAACAAAAAAGGAAGAGTTAATAGGTGTAAGGCATAATTTCATCTAGATATGTAGTTCATAACTAATAAAAATGAAGTAATATCTCATCATGAAGACTAAAGCAACATTAGTTACATCAAAAAATGGTCTTCAATCTTACCTTATTATAAGCAAGTGCAACAGACACAGCACCTCGCATAAGACCAGCCCACCATATGGTGATCTGCAGGATCATATCGCGTTAATTTTATCTGTTTGGAGGGTTAATAAACTCAAAATCACAGTGGACAAAACCCTTACTTGCTGCTTGAAGTTGATCTTGTCAGTTGGATACTTCTTAGTTAAGTTGGATAAAAATGATAAAGGGAAAACAAAAGCAGCCCGTCCCACAATAACCAGACCTAGCAATATTGAACTCACTCCAACTGATTTTCCAGGACTACAACAAAAAGAATTCAGGACCTTTAGCTCCTTCAAGTAATGGAAAGTTATAAACAAATAGAATTAACAGTTCATACATAATGTTACAAGATGGGTGTTCCTATAGTCACATGTATGCATGTGGAATGTAGAATGAGAATACTTCAATGCACATTTGTACTATAGATCTGTCCCATGCATGATCTTTTGTGATAACATAACAGAATATAAACTTAGCTCTTAACTATCTGCAGCTTATATAGATGTAGAGGAAATACCTAGATCTAACAAATCTCCACTTCTCAATGTCCAATGCATCTGTACCAACATAAAGGAAGATGAATATCTCAGCCATGAAAGACAATGTTGCAAAAGCATGCCTGCAATAAATTACAAATGGCAGTTGCAACATTAGTACTTTGATCAATCAAAACAGCTCCACATTATGTATAAAACAAACATAGATACACGAGAGACTTTAATACCCTTTAATAGCCAGCTACAAGTAAGGAGGAAGGAACTTTCAAATAAGGGGATTCTGTTTAAAGTAAAAGTGGAAAATAATGCATGCTACAGAGTACAACTATGAAAATTTACAGAAAAATATCACATAAATTAAGGGATACCTCGGTATGGTATGACAAGAAGTATAAAGCATCAAAACTTTTCTCAAAAAAGACAGATCACCTTGTCACATCATAGGATTCAAAAGGTTGGGAAATCCTTTGTGGAGATTTTACTTACTTGGTAGTAACCCTTGAACTCTCAGTCACATTATGCCAGGTATAATGGGACATGACAATTCCACAAAAGAACACTGTGAGAATGGCACTTAAATGGAATAACTGCAATGCAAAATAAAAGGACATTACGACTAAATAATGAACGCACAAAATTAAATATAAATGATGCATCTGATCAGAAGATGAAAAGAGAGACTTACTTCAGCCAGCATATAGGATAGGTAAGCCATAAGTATCATAAGTGCAACCTCACGATCAGTAGAATGCCTGGAATATATGGAACATTAGCCAACAGAGATATTGTATTTACAAAAAGGGAAATCTAAGCTAGTTCAACGAATCTACAAAGAGGCTGCACAAATGAAATAGTAGCAAATAAAATACACACTCAACCTGATAGGATTTAATATAATTCTATTGTCCTACTTCACTACAAGCACCACCATGACGATATTAAGCAGTTTTTTCAGTCTAAAGAAATAATCTTCCAAATTTTTCATATAGAATTCATGTATCCTAACTTTTAACTTAGTGGACATGCTAGAAAATGGAAATATTTAAAACCATAATCCACAAGGGTAACGATAGTTACTTAGGTGTTTTACAAGAAAGAGGGAATGTTTTCAGAAAAAGATTAGACTGTAACAGATAATAATATTGAAGAAGAAAAAACAAGATGTTTCTAACCTGCCAAAATACAGTTTTTTGATGACATATGCACTAAGTAGACCAGCCTGCAAGAAAGAGAGGAAACAAATGTCATATAAAATCAGACCGAATTCATACTCATGTACAAGCACAAGAATAAACAGATATAAATAAAAAACATGTGTGTGTGGTGGTGGTGGCGGTGGCGTTGGTGGGGAGGGGAGGAGAGAGAGAGAGAGAACTCACAAAAAATCCAAGAAATGTGCTTATTATAAATAAATATAAGAAATTGCCAATGAACTGCAAGCCAATCTTGGAGTTGATTTGGGTAAGATCAAAATTCTGAATCGCATTAAAGAGCACCACCGATGTGGCATCATTAACAACACCTTCCCCAAACACCAGGCTGTAGAGTAGAGGTGTTTCATCCTGATTTAGCACCTGTACCAGTATAGAGGATGAAATTTAGCTGTATTATCCTGTTTCTTGATTAGCTTAGCCAGACTGCCCCCAGAGGCGCATTTTTTTAAATGTTTTACTATACCTGCAGGGTGCAAACAGAATCTGTTGCAGAAAATATTGCTCCAATTGCTGCAAATAACATAGTGGAATGTAAATGAGACCCATGAGGAGGAACTGTAAAATAGATCCCAGCTTGAAATATTTATAAGATTTATCCAAAATAGAAAGAATGAAGCAGAAATTACCAAGATAATCTCCAATGTCGAATGAAGTATCTATTTCCAACCTCTTAAATATTTGTGTAGCACCTGTGTTCAAAATCAGAGAAAATCATGACAGTCAATACAGGCGCACATCTTACACAGTACAAAGAAATAATTGTCCAGTCTGTCCAAGCTTGCTCACATTAGAATGTCTAGATACACTTGTATCACGCAGTGACAGCTACTAAAAACCCGAAGTTAATTTTGCAGAAATGTGTAGGACGTACCTAAGGAAATGATGCCAAAAGATATCAATGTACCAATAGCACCAAACAGCATGATTGTCATAAAGTTGCGGAAAAATTGCTTCTTTTTAACCTGGAATCTGGTATAGAACAGGAAAACAGATGAGGTCATAAATAAAAAAACGAGAAAAAAAAATTAAGAATATCTTCAATGAGTCGATGTCTATAATCAAGAAAAGAAGACATTAACTTAAGTATCAAATGATAACACAATATTAAGATATACAATCAGCATGAAAACTGTAATATAGAAAATAAAAATTGAGTCTTTCTTAACCTAGAATGATTTGACAACTTCTTCACTATGTGTAGTGAGTCTAGTGACCTTTTAACAAGAATGAAATCTGAGAAAGATAGAGAAAATTCTAATTAAAATGTCTTATATAACTCAAGAAGAAGACAAAACAGAAATGTTAAATTTCACCAAACAAGTTTCCATGTATTAGTATCAAACAAAAAGTACATTCCAAGAGCTGCACGCAGCACAATAGTTTTGCAATGTTCTATAATGTACAAATAGACCAAGTGATCATATTCTACTTTTTCCGAGTTTACTTCAAAATTCAAAAGCACCAGAATTCTGTCCAAGAACTCAAATAATTCTTCTTACAAATCTAATCACAAATTGTAATCATACTTGAAATTGAGCAACCATCTTAAGGAGAGGAAAAATCTTCATTCTCAAACACTATGTATACAAAGGTATAAACAAGCCTGTGAAGTAGTAACTTCCAACAAATCTAGAATTAACAAGCAGATATTTATTCCATATATTACAGTTTTATTCTAAAAGATTATATAAGTTATGGCAACCAAACATCAGCAGAATTGGAGGACTAATAAGAAAAGGCATTAAAAAAGCCAAAAATGGAAGAAATCAAATCGCTAAATAATAAAAGGAAAAATACTTATATTAGTAAAGATGATCATATCATCAACATATTTCAAATATTACTAACCCAAAAAAAGAAAAAAAAAAAGAAAAAAAAGAACAGAAAGACAGAGAAAACATACCCAGCATTGAAGATAATAGGCGGAAGAAGATATATGAAAAAAAGATCTTCGCTGAACACTAAAATATGCGAATTTGTTCCTCCACTGGTCAATAAAATTATAATCCCAGTACAGATACCCTACAATTAACACACACACATATAATCAAAAGGGCTACAAAAATAAAAATAAAAAAATAAAATTAGGGGCTAGGAAGAGGAACACAAAACTCACAATAAAAATGGCTGTGATCGACTCATTCATCCATCGATTCTCCTCGAGAAGATGACCGATCACGATGCAAGCACAAAGCAGAGTCACGAACAGAGTAATGGAAGCAACAATTGTGTGATCAGAAGCAGATAATATCCCCAACTTTGTAAACACAGAAGCAACCTCAACCGCCATTTTTCACCGCCTCCGGAGCTAAACACAACCAGTAATAATCCACCAAATTAAACCACAACTCGGAAAACCTCAAACTTTCTTGAAATCACAAGCTATATCTGTATATCTCCGGACTGTCCATTCACTAACTTCACTTCCACACAAACTCTTCTGCACCAAATAATCAAACCACGTTAAAGAGAAACTTCGTTCTGTCTTCCCGCCAACACCAAGCAGGTTAGAGAGTTAAAAAAGGAAAAAAAAAAACTCAACATTTTACAAAAATAACAAAAAAGAAGAAGCAAGTCCGAATCCCTAAAACAACGACTCACTTCATAATTCGAGAAAATTCAGAAAAACTGCTTCTGAACTGAATAACTTGATCTTTTTGCCACGAACAAGCCAGAGAACAACTCAAAACACCATTACAAACCAACCTCAAACAAAACGCAAAGATTGTAACAATTAAAACTCGATAAATCCTCAGAACACCACGGAATCAAGCAGAGATACCAAAGTTTCGTTGCAAAGATCGAAACTTTTTAGTGTTCTGCGCAGTGAAATTCGGAGAACAGAGCGTGGGATCGCAATGGAGAAAGGGGTTTTTGGGAGGTTCGAGAGAGAAGGAGAGAAGGAGAGAAGGAGAGAAGAAGAAGAAACAGGAAGGGGAAGGACAGCTTAAGTTGAAAGGGCGCTTCGTATATATATTTATTTGTATTGCGAAGAAGAGAAGAGTAATAAACAGAGAGAGAGAGAGGGAGAGAAGTTGTAAGGAAAGGGAAGCAGAAAAAAGAAGTGCATCTACGAAAATGATGATTGTGTCGTTTTAATCAAAAGTTTCCGATATAGCCCTCGGTCTTCCCCGGAATTTACGGGAGAGTATTTTATTTAAGAAAATATTTAGGTTCTCCCCGCTTTTTGCGGTGACGGCTCTATTTCTATTTCCTTCGAAGAGAATGAATTAATATTTATATTTATTTTAGAGAAACGGAAGTTTTGAATTGTTGTTTGCGGAAGTAAATTGTTCCAAGTGTTTATCATCCCAAATGCTGCCACCTGGAGAGATGCCGTGGGCCAGTGGTTTTCGTATACGTGTCAGTGTTTGAGGAAGAATGTATCTAGAATACATATATATATATATACACGGAAGAATGTATCTAGAAGAACTAGATTTTTGTAATAAACAGTAAAAAATAATATTTTCTTACTAATTTAAACTTTATATATTCCAAAGACATGATGTATATTAAAAATATAATACAGACGTAACTAAGTGAGTCACTATGGCGAAGACGGGGAATCTAGGCTCATAAATAAGTGATCTCCCCCTGTAAAATAAAAGGGCTCTTGTATCAAAATATTTAAGTTTGCTATTTTATTTAATAAAATTTGTTAGTACAAGGAGTCCAATCCTGGTCACAGAGATGAAAAGGATTCGATCCGATAACTATCAATACAAAGTGTTATTAATTAGCAACTCTCATATTGTTTCACATGTTAAAATCTAAGGGTTAAACTCTTATAACTTGGAGTTTGGATGACCCATGATATGTGTTGAGAATATTTCTTTCATATATCTAAACACTGGCTACGTACATTGCTCTTGAATGTGCACTTTATTATATTTAACTCCCACTTCAAAAGGACATTACCAGCGCCAACTTCTTATATAACGTGTTGAACTTATAATATTATTTCAACATTGAATATATTTATATAAAAACCACAGAAAATATTTACTTTTTAAATGAAAATCTTATGAACTTTTGGGCTTATTATAATGTTAGAATTAATCAATCTATGCTTTATAACACATTTCAGCGTTGAACTACTAGATAACTGGTTGCATTGCTCTAACTACTAATGAGAGATACTTAATGGCAAATAAAATATTATAAAAATATAAATTACATGGTTGTGAAATTATAAGCAATTACTAATGAGTGGTTGGTTTAATGGAAGCGAGTTGAATCTCAATGTTGTTCCTGTATAAAAGTTTTAAGATTCTATTTTTAGAGGTTTTATTGTTGAGAGAGGTTTACCATTCTGTTTTTGCATTGTATAATAATTAGTTTCATACTCGAAAGGTGTAAAGATAATTCGTGAGAAACTAAAAAATAAAAGAAATGAAATTATAAACAATTATTGGTTCACGTGAGAATAGTCCTCGGTCCCCCTGTTGGTACGAGGACTAGTCGGTCTACTATAGGTGGGATACTATGAGAATGTGTAGTAGAGTTTTGTATTAAATTACAGATTACTCTCAAAAAAAAAAAAAAAAAGAGCAAGTGAAAAATTGTAGAATCTTATAATCTTGTACTAAAATATTAATGAAATAGTGAACAATAATTGAAGTTACAAGTAAAAATATAAATATATAATAACATAATAAGAGAAAAAGAAAGAAGTAGATCTAGTAGTACTCCAGCCCACATGTCAAAATGGTGCACGCAGGACGAAAGCAAGTGCAGCCATCTGAGGTGACACCACATGTGTCAATCTCAGTAATAAATTAGATAAGCAGTGTTGTCTTCTAATATTATATAATAACCTATCAAACAGCTCCATGATATACATGTAGAACAGATGAAAACGCCAACACTTTTCTGTATTTATGAAGTAGAAGACAATGGACAACGCCTTGCACCAGGTGCGAGCCATTTAAGATGGCCACATGTGGGGTGGAGATACTCTTGCGTTTTTTTTATCATCTCTAACATCTCTTCCTTAGCGCTGATCTTTCAACTCTTTTTTATTAAAAAAATGATAAAATAATAAAATAATTGTCTATAAATTTTATTATTTTTTTTTTCCTTGGAGCCCAGCGAGTAACCTACACTTACGTTTTCTCTAATATCTCTCCAATATTGTCACAAAAACTCATAAGACGTGATTGACTAATAAGTGATTGAAGGTGTTTTGAGCTTAAGGCCATATGAATTTAAAAAATTATTATTTAGACCTATAAAATTATGTGACTATAAAATAGAATACTATCATTTTACATTGCTTGATGAACATCGAGTAGTTCGACATTTAAAGTGTTTGCTATAAATTTGTAAATGTGTTTTTGTTCAACAACGACACTTTTATCTTTTTATAATTAAAATACATATATTTATATCAACGTACTTCATATTATTATTACCTTTAATACTTATAATTTGATTTAATCATCAAGTAATTTGAGAATTTATTTGTATGAAATATATTTTTTAAAATTTATTGAAAAAATTTTAATTTATTTTTTTATATTTTTAAAATATTTTTTAATTTACTTGAGTAGATTGAATACATAAATCATATTTAATTTCCTCTAATTATGCTACTTTGCTTTCGAAAACAAAAATCCAATTTTACTTAATCACATGCTAAATTTATATAAGAGGCTTTATGTTAACTGGTCATTTCAAAACAGTAAGGAAGAGGTTAGTTTAGGTATTTTAAAAAAAATATGGGGATAAAGTGGGAAGTTAATTTTTAAACGCCGAAGTGAATTGGAAAAGCACCCCATCCACTAGCTTTTTCGCAGAAAAAATTGCCAAACGTGTCAAAACAGCGTTTGGCTCCATTTCGCGCCGCATCGCACTATGCAACGGCCTCCCAAACACGGCCACGGTGAGAAAATTATTATTATTTTAAATATTTTTTTAAGAAAATAAAAAAATTGTGAGTTTAATTGACAATATTTTCTCAAAATATAAATGGACCACAATATAAGTTTTATATTGTAATCGTCCTAAAATGGTGGTGTAGAAATCTCTGATAATATATTTTATTTAATGTCGGCTAACTATTAAAGATTATATTAATTTTTAATTTTTTGTCAAATTTGAAATTAATGTTATCATTTAAAATATATATTTGGCGATAAACAGTTGACGGCTTCCTATATATGTGAAAGCACCAACTTATGGAGTTGACACATTGCAAGCATTTTTTTTTCCTACTTAAAGATCATTTTTTCATATATTAATTACTATCTTTTATTATTAAAAATCTAAGTTTTTAATGAGGCATAAAAATTAAATACAATAAAGATAATTTAAATAAAAACGAGCGCAGGCCGGGAGAGTTAATATTATAAGCAATACAGCATATATATTAAGAAAAAGAACTATATAAAAATGCCAATTGCTTCTTTATTATTTTCATTTTTTTTTTAATTCTTGGGCATGCTTAACATCACGAGGTCAACTTGAGGGTTGAGGTTCAAATTTCGAGTTTGAGTCTGAACGTATTTTTATTTATCTGTCCTTTTTTAGAATAGTTAATCTAAACGCCTCTGCAATAATCGAGTTCAAAAAGATTAGTTTCGTTCAAAAAGAATAAGTACACCTCTCACATGTCGAAAAACCGATAATAATAATAAAAAATGTCATAAGAATGATTCATTTTCCATGAGACTCATTTAAAAATAAAAATCTTTTAATGTTGCGCAAGTGCCATTAATTCAATGACACTAAGACTATTGCAAACTTAAAAGTTAAATTTATTTACCCAATTTCTCTCTCAAATTAAATCTTATTGTAAATTTATGAGAATATGAATTAAAAAACCTTAGCCGAAGATATGCTTTTAGATGCATAACATAGAGAACATTTACATGCCTATATTTCTCATTTCTATTTTCTACTGAACCTCTTTAATAAATACTTACATCTATTTTGTCACGACGCCACTGACGTAGGCTGACGTCATGACCGATACAACATACTATATACTGTACATACCCATATATAGTATATAATACACTGTCAGCCTTCACGTACTCTCACAATCCTTTCTAAAATATACAGAAATTTTTTTCCTATACCACAAATCAAATCCAATATAGATATCTATAATCATTCAGAGTACGACCCTCACAAATTGTCAGCTTGAATAAACTCATCAAAAGCAGTATGTTACTCTCGAGTTTGAACCTAAGTTCATTCGTCACTGGTTAGCCCATGGCTATACCCATATTTATCTAGGTGCAATTAGACTTGTGTTGTCTTACCATGACAGAGGTGATGTACCTCTTTTTGCCCGAGTTGCCCTCCTAGATACAAACTTGTTGGATTATGAACATGCCTGTATTGACACTGTTATTACAACTTTGAGTCATGGTTCTATGGTCTTCACCATAGTCCCTGATTTCAATATTTGTTTGTCTGATCCAACCCTTCCTACAAGGTTTGAGGTACAAGTTCAGTTTTTTGGTGTCCAACATCGGATGGACAGTGTCATGGCCACTTTACACCATCAGATGGCTTTCCGGCTTCAAGACCATGCCATCCATCTGAGAACACAGAAACCACATGGTACAGTCATGGCCTTTGTTTGTGACAATGAGATTCCCACTATTGTCCAAATCCCTAAGCAGATTCCTCAAAAGGATCTCCGTCAGATGTTGCCCTTGACTTGGTTCACTAATTATGAACAATTCCTGAAACGTTCTGAACCAGTCACCAGTACTACTTGTCCACTCATGAAGAAACAATCAGATGGCTCGGTCAAGATCAATTTTGATTCCCCGACTACAACACAAGAACTTCTTCCTGTTCACCATTCTATGATGATCCAGCCCGTTTCTACACATGTTCCTACAGACGATCCTCCATTACATTCATTCCAGTCTACATGCCGCATTATTTATCATTCTCATGTTAATGGCCATTTTATTTGGGATTGTAACCCAGACATGTGTATTCCTGGTTGTCCTTGCCAAGATGATCAAGAGTTTGAAGATTGGATCGACCCTTCGTGTCGATATGATGAGGATTATTCTCGCAGGAAACGAAAACCTAAACAATCTTCGTGCAGATATGATGTACGACGATCTTATTATGAACCTCCTGCACCTCCCACAGCTCCTATGGTTCAACCGTGCTTTCCTGTTACTTCATATGACCAAGATTTTCTTCCTCTTACAAGAGTAGCTGATCCGACTCATCAGACGACGGCTAAGCCTTTCACTCAGCCTACTGATATTCGTCCAGATGGATCTCCTAAACCTTTGTCTCAAGCTGAAGAAGTGGTAAATTGGCAGACAAAGAATGCTCTCATCCAGAACCAATATTTGAAAAATATTGATGATCAGCTTGTCAGCCTTTCTTCAACCACGACCAGTTTAGTTCAGAAAACCGATATTCAAGCCAATATCAGTCAGAAATATTATACTGAACTTACTGCCAAGATCAATGATTTGGATGCGCAGCTTCGTTATTATCTTCAGCAGCGATACACTGGTCCTCAGTTTGATGCAGCAGAAAAAGAATTACGTCATCTCAAAGAACAATTATCTTATGTTACTGCAGATCTCAAAAAGTATCAGCAACAACCAGATTACCCTGAGACATATCCTATGTCCCTCAACACCTTTAGGTCTCATGCCACCTCTCTATTGTATCAGTCTCCCCTTGCTTCTAATCCTACTCAGACTTTCGTACAAAGTCTTATGTTATCCAAGTCTCGAGCTGATGCTGCACAACCCCAGCCTCAACATTTTTCATCTCCAAGACCTCCACCTGTCCGTGGACCTCGTCCTATGTTCCGTGATAAAGGAAAACTCCCTTTATTCCATCCTATGAAACCTCCACCTATTTATTATGACCCTCCGGTTTCTACTGTCCCACATGATCCTTTTCCTACTACTGAACCTGAACCACCACCTAGCAATCCAGTTCAACCTTACTTCTCTAAAGAAGATCTTGCAGACACCTCTACTGATGATCAGAAGAATGATGACAATCCTTCTGATGCATCCACAGATTCTTTCGAATCTATTGGTTTTTCTTCCTATAAAGACGGTCAATTAGAAGCAGATACCAATTCTTCTGATCTTGCTGATTCTTATGATGCAACTTCTACTTCTTCTGAAGATTCTCAAATTATGGATATTTCCGCTCTTGCCCAAATCCATATGGCTAATGGTGCCTCTTCATCTCATCTTCCTGATACAGCTGATGTTGATTTCACTGAAGCCACTGCGGAAAACAATCCGTCACAACAGCAACAGAATCCTAACCAGAACTATTTCAACCCAGGAAATGGTGGTCCTTGGTTTTCTTTGGATGATGTCCCATCTGCCCAATGGCGTGATAAGCTTATTTCATGGGCTGCATGGATGACCAATCAACTTATCTCAGGCAAAACCCATCAAGCTATCTTAGTCGATTTCTTTTCAAGATGTACAGGTTTTGTTTGTGATTAGTTATTATCTCTTGGTGAATATCGAATTCTTCAGCTGACACAACTGCCTATTGTTGATGTGTATAATCACATGCTTCGTGAATTTGTTGGTGATGTTTCTCTCATTGAAAAGAAGTTCAAACAAGAATTCTTTACTATGAAATGTTGTTCACTCAACAAGAAAGATCTACACCGACATTTTACTCGTATGATTCAACAATATCATCTTCTTGGTGGAAATGATAAACCAGACTTGAAGCAAACCTTTATCGCTTCCCTACCACCTGAATGCCATCCAGAACTCAATCGACTTCTTATAGCTACTGGCAGACCATTAGATCAAGTTACTTTTGCTGAAATCTTTCAGTTACTCCTCACTGTCATTGACAAGCTCTGTGAAATGCGTCAATTTATTATAGACATGTCAGATCCCCTTCTCAATGCTAAACAAGCTTGTGATAAGAAGTGTCTTGAGATTGGATGCAAGAAGAAATGTGTTTGTCCAGGCTAGAAAGGCCAGACAGGTAAACCTTTTTGGAAAAACACCAGAAAGAAGAAAACTCAGTTCTTCTCCAAAAATAAAAAAGGTTTTCCCTGGAAGAAGAAACGACGTCTCCGATATTTCAGACGACGTAACTCTTCTCCTAAAGACTCTCGGTGTTATATTTGCAAGAAACCAGGTCATTATGCCAAACAATGTCCTGACAAGAAAAAGAGTCAACACTTGATCCAGCAGATTCAACATTCCTATTCCCTTCAAGATGATCAGGATATTGAATCCATCTTCTCAGAACAAGAATCTCTTGATGAAGCTACACTATTTGCCTATCAAGATTATTCTTTTGATGATTCTTTCAGTTCTGATGATGATCATTATATGGGCATGATTTCCTCACCATCTCTTCCAACGGCTCCATCACATATGATGCCCTATTCACAGATTTCTGTTCTTCCATCAAAATTCGACAATCCAATTAAGGTAATTGCTTATTTTGATACAAGTGTATTCAAGAGTATGATGAATCCTCGCATTCTTCCCAAACATTGTTGGAAGCCCCATACTGAATCTTTTAAAGCTGCCAATAATGAAGTCTTCTAGACCCATTTGATAATTGTTAAGCAAATCGGATTGAAGTTCTTCCCTGATTTGATCATATGGACGCATATTATTGGTTGCGACCTTCCTGACAAAGATATCTTATTTGGCATGGACATTTATTCCAGGACTACTCTCAAAATACTGCCTCACGGTATTTCGTACAAACAACAGTTTCTTCCTTATACAACTATTCTTAAGTTGTATACTATACAGGATGTTTCGTCTCTCCAAGACAAATTGAAGAAATCCTTCTTTGATTTTCACAAGGATTTTCACCATCCTCATCCTCTATGGAAGAACACAAAGTATTATGTTCATCTGCCATTTAAACTCAATGAAGATATCAATCCTACTAAAGCCATTCATCCAGGAATGCCTCCTGATGAACTTCAACTTGCTCGACAGGAATGTGCAGATTTGCTTGCCCAGGGTTTGATTGAACCTACCACATCTGATTGGGCATGTCAAGCTTTTTATGTTAATAAGCGCACTGAACAGAAACGAGGAAAGAAAATGCTGGTTATCAACTACAAGTCTTTGAATACTTTTCTCCGAGACGATAAGTTCCCACTTCCCAAGATTTCGTCTCAACTCACTTTGCTTGCAGGATCAAAAGTTTATAGTAAGTTTGATCTTAAAGCAGGTTTTTGGCAATTGGGTATTCACCCAGAAGATCGTCCCAAAACTGCCTTCTGCATTTCTAATGCACATTATCAATGGACGGTTATGCCATTTTTTCTTAAGGTAGCTCCCTCTCTGTTCCAGAAAGCTATGACGAAGATTTATGCACCTTTGTTGCATACAGCTCTCATATATACTGATGATATCCTTCTCTTCTCCACAAATGAGACTGATCATCAACAACTTCTTTCTCAATTTCTGGATATCACCGAAACTCATGGTATCATGCTCTCTGAGAAAAAGAGTATCATTTCTACTTCTGAAATTGATTTCTTAGGCATGAAGTTTTTCAATGGAGTCTACCAACCAGGGTCCCATATTGCAGTAGAACTTCTGCAATTTCCTTATTCCCATTTCACACGCCAACAGCTACAGCAATTTCTCGGTGTGGTCAACTATCTACGCTCATTTTTGCCCTGTGTCAGTCAATACATTATTGTTCTTTCCTCCTTACTTCGGAAAGATCCTCCTCCTTGGCAAACCATACACACCTAGGTTGTTGCCCATCTGAAGAACGCCTACCAGAATCCTCCTCCATTGGTTCTTCCTACTACCGATTCTCTGATTTTTCAGACCGATGCCTCTGATTACTACTGGGGCGCTGTTCTCCTCGAACAACTGGGTACAAAGGAGAATATTTGTGGTTATCAGAGTGGTAAATTCTCAGATGCAAAACTTCATTACCATATCTCTATTAAAGAAATTCTTGCAATTAAAAATGGTATTCAGAAGTTTGCATTCTTCCTCAGACCAGCTAACTTTGAAATCCAGATGGATAGTTCTTCATTTCCAAGGATGCTGGAGTTTAAAAATAAAATGGTGCCTTCTGCCCAACTACTTCACCTGCAAGAATGATTTACACAGTCTACCTTTACTGTCAAACACATCCCAGGTAACAAGAATGTTTTGGCAGATTTCTTATCACGGCCCATGCAAAAGTCCACGGCCCAACTCTCCCTTATAACCGGATGTTTCAATCTACCTCTCCTGTTACAGCCCAAACCTGTAACCAGGCCTAAGCCCATCCAGTTAATCCATTCCTCTAGATCCATTCCCATTATTGGAGCCATATTTCCTCCAGGTGTTCCAGAGCCCACTACAGCCCATCAGGTTAATGAGTTGGCCCGTACCAACATGTTTTACTATGCCTACAGGCATCTCATGGACTTCCCAGAACAGATCCAACAGGATAATCCTTTCAACCAGACAAAACCCTATCTGTTCATCTTTTACCTTCGTACTGAGGTTTCTGACAACCTCTTCTGGTACATTTGGTGTGTCTCTTGTCTTTATAAAATAGCTATTGCCTTCATACCATTACAGTTACAGAACCAACTCAGGCAACAAACAACCCTCCTCCATGGTTGTTTACAGCTATTTGCTCCTCTTTCAGTCTGGACAGCACAGGTGAACGAAATTTGTCAACTTTATCCTCAACGCCTGCATGCTATCTACATATGTCATCAGCCTTTCTCTGACTCTCCACAATGATTAATTGTTGAACATTACCTCCAGCAATTCCAGACATATTCCTGTAACCTCACTTCACAAGTCATCACTGGTGTATGCAGTTTCCTCAACGACATCAACAATTATCTAAATGTTGCACCAGTCATTCGAGGTCCTCATGAATTCATACCAGAAGAACATCTTGATTCTCTGGTACAGAATTTAGCCCCTTGGAGTCCTGATTCTCCTCCACCTAATTTCAGAGATCCCCCTCCAGAATCAGACCCTCCACGACGAGTACGACGTCGACTTCCTCCTCTCTCTTACGAAGAGATTGTTGAAGCCCAACAAGCTGAAGACGAAGACCAAGCAGCTCTTGTAGCCGCCAGTGTCTATCTATGCCCACACATCCCATCTAGATGATAATACATATATATAATGTGTGATAAGTATCCATATCAAAATAACAAAAATATAATCTATTTCCTCCAAGCATACATACACATACCAGACAAAGGCTCACGTGATTATCACTCACGAATTTTTCCTTTTCCCTTCGACTTAATACCTGAAATATTGGAGGAAATAGGATGAACAAACAACAGCTCAGTAAATATAGTTCTTGCGATGACAATTATATACATTTAGAGAAATATGACATTTAAAATCATTTCAAACACTTATTCAACACATGCATCATTCAACGAATATATCATACATGTCAACAACATAAATTGCATGAGTTTTCAATAACACAATGCACAATCTCCCTCCTCCTCAAGGCAAGAGAGCGAGTCTAACACTTGTATGGTCGTTACAAGGTAGCCACAGCCTCTCATTACCCAATTCACAGTTATTTCAAGGATTGCAACCCTTGTTAGGACTGACCTACTGACAATGAAGACTCGCAAAACCTCATCCAAGTCTAATTCCTAACGAAATGACAATGAGGACTCGCAAAACCTCATCATTACAAACTCCAAGTGCTAAAATCAGTTTGCATGATCCATAAAACTCAATGCATTATATATCAATATAAATGCATACAATCAAACATTTTATATGCGTACAATGCCATACAAGAACCAAATCAAGGAAATTATACTCACAGTGGTTACACGGGGTTTCTAAGCCAAATCGAGCAACAATAAACGTCTCTCATAATTGCTTCCTCAAGAACATTTATCCATGCACAACTCTCAAGTTAAACACTGAAATGAACCATAGACTATCATGAGAATCCTCATTTATTATATCGTTAGCTACTAAAAATATCAAATCATATCCAGAAATCACGATCTTAGTATCGAAACGTCCGGAATTCAGTTCTCTACGATTCTATGATTTCAAATCACTGTTCACAGTACTGTTCACTATTCACATCACTGTGTACTATTTACATCACTGTTTACTATTTACATCACTGTTCACTTCATTGTTCACTATTTACATCACTGTTCATAGTACTATTTGTCACTATTCATTCAAAACATGTAAATTATATTAAAATTGTCAAACGGGCTCCAAAACTCATGAAATAGAATCTAACCACATATTCGGGGTCCCTACCTTCTAAGGAGTGTTTTTTTACCTTTCTAGCGAATTTTCATTCACATTGGGTCAAAACTTCAATTTGTCAAAACGCCATAAAACGGCTCTCACAGTAAAAATTACTCCGCTAGAAAGTTTACATCTAGCTTAGATAGTAATTTCACGAAGAAATAGAGTGAAAATCACTTACCGCGAGACCCGATTGGACGCGAATCCCGCGTTCCCCTTTTTCTTCTTCTCCTTCTCTATGCCTGTTCTTCCCTTTCTCTCGGTTCAACAACTTTTTTTTTTGTTGTATTACATACGAGTACTGTTCACGATACTGTTCGATGAACAGTATCCGCAAATGAACAGTTCTTCGATACACTCCATCCACATATTTAAGTAACCAAACTCATAATTTAAATTAACTCCAATGTTTAACTTGTAAGCACCCATATAAGATGATCTCATAGGTATCATCTTCTTTCTTTACTCATCATACACACGTATATTTGGCTCCTACGTATAAAATACGTGCATTCTCAAGCATATATTTAGCTCATGCGTATAAAATACGTGTATGATATATCTTGATATACGTATATTTTAACATATGTATTTAATTAAAATTACGGGGTGTTACATATTTCTCATACCATTTTGAAAAAAAATTCTCATAACATATAGGAGATATATATATTTTTACTATATGATTTGAAAAAGTTTTTTTGAATGTGCTTTTAAAGTAAAATCACTTTTAGAAATATTTTGTAACACATGCTTTTAGGCGTGAATTTTTTTTTTTTTGTTCTATTTTTAAAAAAAGTTGGGTGAGACCACTTTTCACAAAAACACTTTTTTTTACAAGCGTTTATCATACAAACACTTTGAAAAAAAGGTCAATATATTTCTTTTTATCATTTATATTTTATTTTTTATTTTTTGATAAAAGTAGATTTAGGAATTAAGAACCGGAGGGTAATTCCGTGGTTCAATTAAGTAGGAGGGAGCTTTCATAAAAAAATAAAAATAAATACAAATTAAGTAGGAGGGGCGAATTCAGAGATAGAAAAATATAAAAATTACTAAAACAGTATTAATTTTTTGTGATTCTGTCATCGGTTCAATGGTTGCAGTCAATTTTATGACCAATAGTGCTGCTTTTGACACTGATCGGTCATGGTCTTGAAGGTCACGAACCCACTTTTGTCACATGAAGGTCGCTGCAACCCCACCACCCTATTTCTTTAATCTTTTTTTAACTTTTTCTCTATACATTTTTACTATTCTGTTTTTGGCATGTAACGCGTAACGGTCACATGAAAATGTGCCGCGTGGAAAATCTTCTTTACCATTTTTTATTTTAATTTTTTTACCAAAACCCGTGGGTCCCAACGACCACCTCCACAAGGTTCAGATTGTTTTTTTCGTGATACAGTGCATTGTATGTAGACAATGTTAATTGAAGTCTGACACGTGTCTCCCTAGCTCGAACTATGATGGTATTGTCACGTCGCATTAATTTGCTACAAAGCTCTCCGTGCCGTATGATCTTTCACCCGGATTCAGTGAGCCTCCCTTGCAAATCCTAATAAAAATGCTCTTTAATTTATACTTGAACTATGGCTTATAGTGAATTTTTTTTTTTTTTTTTGGTCAGACTCATTTTTATCATACTCATACGAAACTCATTCACTCAGAAAAACTCATAGACCACACTAAAAAAATGAGCAGTGGCCGCAGGTCTATGAGGGGAGAGGCGGAGCACTACCTAAGCGATGTAAAACTTTTTTTCGTCAAAGACTCATTTTGATCATGCACATACATAGAGAGGCTCGCACAAAACTCATTCCTTGATGGCTTATAGTGACTTGAAAAAATATAAAATGGAGAGAGATATGAAGACAAATTTGACCTGATATGTATACCATGAAGAAAAAATATATACTCATTTAATTGCACTAAAATAAAATTATTTTAATGTTTTGCCTAATTAATCTTGATGACATACAAGTAGTACCCCTTTATCCTATTTTGGGCCATGTTCTAGAAGATAAAATTAGTTTCATTTTACATATAACTTTAAATGAGGTCCCTTCAAATAAAAATTACAGGAAAAAGTTAAAGTAGGGATGAAACAAGTTATTAAGGGTGCATTTGGGTTAAGATTTAGATACATTTTTTTGTATTCAAAATTTTAGAAATACGAAAAACGCATTTGGTTCGTTAAAATTTAAAAATAGTTTTTCAAAATTTATATAGAAAATAAATTATTTTTAAAAAATGATAAAATGTTATTTTCTTGATTTTTACTTTTTAAGTTATATTCTACTTTTAAAATTACAAATCAAATACAACCTAAGTGTTTGAAGATTAGCTTGATTCGTGTGTGGGTCTCTTAGAAGAGTATTGACAAGAGTCTAACTCGCAAGAGGTCACAAAGTTATATATATAAGTAGTGATAGATCCTTGAGTGGGAGGGGGACATTTTAGAAAAAATATATTTTATAACTATGTTATGTTATATATTTTCGTTTCGCTTCTCAAAATCAAAGGTCTAGATCAGACATTACATACAAGTTGATCCGATCATCAAGGGTGTGGTGTGATGTGGTAGAAAACCAACTGAGCCGACATGTTCCTGCACTAGGTTCAAATGGTTCTATCGCTTTAGCAGCCACTAAAGGAATTTATCTAGTCATATCGCGTAGAGGCTTGAAGCAGAAGAAGCAGAAGAAGATGAAGACCACGATGACATGCCAACATAACAAGAAGTATAAGAAAAAAATAATGAAAAAAATATATATAAACGGTCAAATGGGAAAGCTAGCTAGCTAGTTCACCAACACATCAACATCAATTAATGTTGTTTAATATACAACTAATTAACATGGAGGAAGCTAGCTAGTAAGGAATCCCAAGCCTTGGATTCATTATCTGTTGTGTTAGCGTGGTACATGAGTGTGCCCACGAGATGGAAGAAAGCCAGATGCAATAAAAACACAAGATTATCGAATTCATCATTAAATCAACAGATGCAGCAATACAACAGTTAACGGAGGGCCATGTTTCTATCACATCTGACTCGATCTCACTCACTTAAAATATTAGTACAAGTGGCATATAATAAATATACATATAAAGTTGGTTATGATGACATTTGTATGTGGTGACAAGTAAATAAGTATGGGAATAACGGAACCTTTCTGCCTCTGCCTTAGCCTCCAAGGTGAACTTCACTTTGGTGGACACAAAGATGTGCCTGGTCTCCACTTTGGTTCCCACCACAACATACATAAAGATATATAGATATCAAAGCTAAAGCGAGATTTTTACTTGAAGAGATTTTCCATACTTGATGTGCGTGGTGGGGAAGAGCACGCCTGGTGATGATTTTGCAAGCAAGTGCTATTGCTTTGATTTCGAATCACACATTAGTGTGTACTACTAATACAAGAGTTTAACGACAAGAAAACACCTGTGTATTTATTGTGTATAGAAAGTGAAGTGTTAGTGAGCGTGTGAGTGTGAGTCCTTTGGTCGCCACATCTCTTCATCATTTCTGAAATTATGACACATTGAATAACTTTACTTTTTAGGTCTTTAAATTTTTATTTATTTATTTTTCATTGATTCTTGAAGAGTTTTATTTTATTCATTTATTTAACCATAGTTTTTTTATTTTAAAAATTAATAATTAAGGAGAAAGAAGATCAAATGGTTTGGAACCATAAAAACTTTTCGAAAAATTACTATGACCCTAATTGGTGTGACTTCTACTTTTAGCTTTAAGTGTCAATGGTTTGGTCAAAACTGTAAAATTGAACCGAGCCGATGCGTTCAGTTCAAGTTGCTGATTAAGAATTTGAAAACTGTACTAATTTGAACGGAACCAATCAAGATTAAAATCATAATTTATATCAAATTTATTATAATATTTACTTAATATATAATTATAAGTATAGTTTTTTTTTTTGAAAGCAATTATAAGTATAGTTATTGATGATATAGTTTATATTTTTTGTTACTTATTATCTAATTAGTACGAAACCATATTGTCAACCTAATATATCTATTAAATAATGAACGAATGAAATTGTCATAGAGCTTTAGTATTAATTAATCCAAACCCAATATTGATAATCTTGTTTAGATATAAATACAAGTGAAATATTTACTTTTTGTTTGGAAACTTTTATAAAAGAGCTGAATAATTTAATTTAGTCAAAGTTATTTGAATTTAATTTCTTCTAATAAAACATATCTTGGTGACGTTGGACCTTACAAATAGATCACAGCCGACAAAACCTCATATTTACATATTTTTTTTTGAAAGGAAAAGAGGGGGAATACCCAGCAAGAACAACTAGCACACTACATCTCGAACTCTCCTAGGCCAAGTAACCCCAGTTGCATCTTCCCTCAAAATATTGAATAACCCATGGGGAGGGGAAGACAGGATACACACTCCCCGATTGAACTTCAAAGTCTCAGTAGCCAAATAGTCTGCTGCTCTATTACCTTCTCTATAAATATGCTCAACTTGAACTATCCAATCTCTCTGAAGGAATTTTCTACACTCATTTACCAAGTTGGAAAGGCTAAGCTGCGGCATACTGTTGCCTTTTAACCAACCAGCCACCATAGCCGAATCTGTTTCGAAAACTATAGAACGATGGCCCTCATCCCAAGCAAGACGTAGGCCATGAACAGCAGCCCATAATTCAGCTTCAGTTGCAGTACAAGACTCAATATTAGCCACAAACCCCCTCAACCACATACCACGATAATCACGGAGAAGACCGCCACCCCCTGCTCGCGATGAAGCTATCTTAAGACATCCATCAGTATTAAGCTTAGTCCAACCATGGTTGGGAGCACACCAGCCTACCATCTTCACCCTCTCTATCAGTCCAGCACCATGGACCGCCACTTTGGCTCGAAAAGCATGAATGATTTCAGCCACTTTCCCTTTAAGCCAAGCCATGCTATACTCGAAGTGAAAACGAAGATTACGAAAAACTAAATCATTCCTCCATTTCCAAAGAGCCCACACGGCAACTGTAAAGTAGGAAGCCCAGTCATAGTCAACATTACAATCATTAACGCCAGCAAGATTATGAGCAAGCCAGCTTTGAAAATCCAAATTGCTCTGAAGATGATACTCAACTGGCTGCAATAGACGCTTCCATAATTGCACGGCTCTAGAGCAATTTCGAAAAATATGATCAACATCCTCGATACATCCCACACATTCAATACAGTCAGATGCCATGGTGAAACCCCTTTTCATCCGCTCAGCATTGCACATGATCTTTCGATTAACATTTGTTGGACTTTTATATTCATGTATAAATATTATATGTATTAATGATATTAATTGAAAATATAGTAAGAGCAACTTCACAATTTAATTTAATTTTTTTTTTAAGTCTCCTTATTTACAAGTGCTCGTGTCTACTTAAGTCATAACTCCCTTTAACCATTAATTTAAAAATAAATTCAAAATATAAATTCCGCTCAGCATTACATATAGAAAAGGCCTCTCGTTCAATTAACATTTTATTTGACCAATCATTGTTATTTTATGTCAGATTTTCTTTTTTATTTATCTCGATATATTCAAATATTATTTCTTAATTTCTCTATTTGTTGGACTTTTATATTCATGTATAAATATTATATGTATTAATGATATTAATTGAAAATATAGTAAGAGCAACTTCACAATTTAATTTAATTTTTTTTTTAAGTCTCCTTATTTACAAGTGCTCGTGTCTACTTAAGTCATAACTCCCTTTAACCATTAATTTAAAAATAAATTCAAAATATAAATTATACTGAAGTGCCATCATCTATATTATTAATGGACCAGGTATAATTCAAATGATAAAAAAACTCAATGACATAGGTGATGCCACCATATATAGCATAGAAATTATATTATAAGTTTATTTAGCAGTACTATCCAATAAAAATAAAAAATAATCTTGGAATGTTTTGTTTTAGAAAATAAAATAAAATAAAATTCAATCATGTTTAAAGTTATTTCAAATTAAGTTGATGTGATTAGTGGTATGTAATATTATTATTATTTTTTTCTTTGATGATGTGGTAAACTTTGGACATCAATATAAATATGATTTGGTTTTTTTTTTTTAATCATTTTCACATTCCTCTATTTTGGGTCTTTGTTGTATATATATATATCAGGTGCAGAGATTCACCTTTTTATTCTTTCCCAATTTCTACCCTTTATTTATCTTTTTTTTTTTTCATGTTTGGAACCTTCTTATATGCTTTTACTTTACTTTTTTTTTTACTTATTCTTCTGCTTTTACTTTTATTGCACAGGAAAAGTGTTGCTAATCCCCATAAGATAACAAAAATGAATAATTTAACCTAAGTGATTAAAATAAAATAAAATCCAAAATGTGGAGGAGTGTGGCTTGACTCCGCTAGCTAGTGTTTTTTTTTCATAAACTCTTTATGTCCTCGGCTAATTCTTTTTGCGAGTACGAAACTAATTTAAAATTCGATACTTTAAAAGGGTGAATAGCTAACACCTTTTTATTAGTGTATGTCATAATAAGGTTCAAACCTGTAATTAAACCCTTCAATCTACTAAGACGTAGCTGCTCTTACTAATTGCGCTGCAACCCCATTGGTTACACTCTGCTAGTTGAAGATATAACTAAATGTTCCCTAGGACCAATGCATAACACCATTGTCCACTTGTAATTAAAGTTGACATTTTTTATAATATAATATAATATAACCTTCTTTTTAAAAATATTCAAACCGGCAAGCCACTAATTATTTCCTTAAACCTCCACTCAATTCACTTTGTTTGACAAGAAGATGAACATCATATCACAACATGCATGGGCTCCTCCTTTCCTTTTTAAAGCTGGGGGGCGTACACCTGCAAGTTCTTTGGATTCTGTTTAGTATGGAATGAGGTTCAACCATAGACCATTGAAAACTTTATTTACAGTGAATTTTCATATACCTTCGTGTATAAAATATTTTATCTAGTTTAGAAGGATCTCACTATCATCACCGAATAAGATGATAAAGTGGTTAAAATTTGTATTTATGATATATAAGAATATGAGTTTAAGTCTCATTGTCAGGTAGGGTAGACTCGCTTTTGCTCACAAGAATTTTTTTTGCATTGTGGCTATGTGTGAGGGTAGTTATATAGCTATTGGAGAGATGTTACTTTTTTTCCGGAGCTTACCCTTTAGTGTGTAAAATAACCTGAATACCCTAAGTTATACAATGTTTATAGTCTTATCTTATTATTTATTTTTTTAAATACTTCTAATGAAAAAAAAAATATAAAAAAGGATGAAAATAGAATAAGGTGATTTTTTACAATGACTTCACTATCTTAAAACACATCATTATGTATTTTTTTTGTACATCAATTTTACACACATGGTCATTAATTCGGTGACTGTAATATCTACGAAAGTGCTCTTTTATACACTAGCCCTAAGCCAATTTGAGAATAAATTATGTATATTAAATAACTAATAACTAGTGTAAAATTTTATGAGATGATTTTGTGTCATTTGAGAAAATAGTTTATTGAATTAAGTTGAGTTGATTAAACGATTGTGGAATATATAAAGTAGTAACGCAGGTGATGGGTACCCTCCTCCCATTCATCAGGTGGGAGGTTCGAATTTCGTCGGAGGAAGATTAAAAAATAATATAGGTGGGGTCTTAGTCTCGGATTACAAGTCTCGATTCTTGTTATTTTATAGTTATTATATTTGCGTGGGCTTCACTTGTTACGTTTAGAACTAATTGTAATTAAAATATATATAGTGTGGTGTGTGCGTGTTTCTACGCCGCGAGCAAGCTATGATTTTTTATTTGGCATTACTTTCTCTGAATACTTCTCGAGGCGTGTTCGTGTGGTAGGGGTTACGCACCCACCATTCTGTCTCTGTCGTTGAACGCGTTCTAGTCCAGAGCGTGTGCGATACGCACCGAGACGAACGTACCCCACTTGTATCTCTCTCTGCATCTTTGGCACCAATTTGAACTGCTTTTAAGGTTCATTTTATCTCAACAAAATGGCTTTTTAATTTCAATCAACATGCCTCTCAGCACCAAGTACGGTGTTAAAAAACATACAAAAAATAAAAATAAAAATTATGTGGGGGCACTCATGGTTTTGTAAATATCCCCGCCCGTCTCTAGGCCATGCTTTCAAGTGCATTTTTATTGACACTAGGGTTAACAATTTTTTTTATTTTTTTTTCAGAAGTTATAGGACGAACAAAGTTGACGACCATATAATGCTTGTTGGGTGCTTAGAAGAAAGACTTTCACACGAAAGAATGAATAACAAAATTATATCTTTGGTTATTTACGATGACGTTTAGAACTAGTAAAATCCTTAATTTTTGTTTGGTCTTCCAAGACTTAATTAGATGGACAGACTTGAGGACTATTATTTATAGATTATAACCATCTCACACTATTTATTTAGTTGAATACTTATTACTTATTTAATTTAAAAACTTATATCTTAATACTTAATGAGATAAATATGTTTGGAAAAAATATCTTGATAAGTATACGAGTCATATATATTAATAGTGACGGATCTAGACTTTTAATCTTAAAAAATAAAGCGAAAATATATATAAGATAAGTTGTGAAAAAAAAAATTTAAAATGTTTGGAAGAGGCCCCATCTCCCAAGGATCTACCACTGTATAATTAATACCATGTCACGTACATAACCTTCACTAAAATAGGAAATAATATGTGAAAACAAAAAAAGAAGCATGTGAAATAAATCTAAAAATTATAAAATGGGATTAGAATTTATGAATTAATAGTAAAATAAAATAAAAAAATAGTAAGATTTTAAAAGTATTTCTAAAACGTGCTATGCACTTGCATGTGTATACTAGTAAGTGTAGGGAGTGAGCTTAGATTTTATTTTATCTTTTTTAAGACGGAGAGACAACTTGTAACAACTGCACTCATAACGTTACCAGCAAAAGCCAACATAAAAGGTGATACCTACCAAATAAAACAAAGAAATAAGTGAATCAGATCACTTACCTGACCCTACCATCTCTTGCATTTTATATCCCACAGCCTTGTGATTGCTTTCAATAGCTTCACTTTTGCCTTCCCACAAGATTCCCCTCTTTCTTTTCTTTCACAAACACCCTGAAAATCATTTCATGTCATAACCAATTGCTACTTGGGTTGGCTATGAGCTTGGGCTGACATTAGTTTAACTTGGGCCACGATATTCAATTCTTCAGAGAGACAGCCTCTCAGTTCTTTTTTTGGCCGCTTACTGCTATCTCCTATTGAAACTTCTAACGCATCGCATTCATAATCTCTGGATTGAAAGTCAGCCCATCAATAAAGGGCTCCTCCAGCCAGCACGGTTAGCAACCTTTTCTACTACAAGCAAGGCAGACTTTACAAAGGCTATTAGGAGTGTAGAAAGAGTCTACGACCTCGACAAGCCTTTTCAGCCCCAAAACTCAGAATCTAATCTATATGCGCAATACGGATTTAGTAATTACGTATATATTAACCTATCCAAAAGCTAACATGATAACACCATGTTGTTCTACTTCATATACTTTTTTGTTCTTAAAATTTAAAGGAACTTAGGGACGTTTGGTTGCTGATTTGTGATGAGTTGAGTTTTCATATAGTATTTTGTAGGAATTTTATAAGGTTTTTATATATATTTTACCAATGTCTAGGTGTTTTAGGCATATTTTGCATATTTTGTGTCTTAAATTCATTTTAGTGTTTTTATGAGTTTTATAGGTTAATTTTATTTGTTTTCATGAATAGAATACTTTAAGTTTGTTTAGAAAAATAAATATAATTTTTAAATTTTTTTTCTAAAATTATTAGTGACATTTGTATAATAGCATGTTCATTTTACATTATTATCCATAGTTTCAGGTTAATTGTTATTATTTTGTTAGTTGGTTGATTTACTAACTTATGATTATTTTGTTTTGTAGGTAACAAAAGCTTGAACTGTAGCGAATTGAGGCTCAACTGATGATAAAAAAGTGATCAAGATCATGTGCGAGAAGTATATAAGAAAGTGCGAAAGAATGAAGAAAACAGGGGGCAAGTGTGGTTAAGGACACAAACACTTGTGTCGTTTTGGGTGTTGTAGCGCTTGGGATGACACTACAGCGCCTAGAACATTGAAATACAACACAAAAAAAAACACCGCGGTAGCACTGCAGCCCTACCGCGCATTTTTTGGCTGAATATGCGTGATTGGGCAATTTTGAAAATTCAACTCTGAAGCGAAATAAGACATATTATATATCAAATTTGAGGGTTTTTAGAGGGGATTCAATCGGAGAAGGAAGGAAAATAGCCAGGTTGCTGATAAAACAAAGATCTACTTCGAAGGTGAAGAGGATTGAAGATTTACAGTATTTCTAGCATATTTAGCAGATGATTTCAATGCTTTTGATCTTGTTTTGTATTTTCTTCTTCAAAACTATGAACTAAATTCTAATTTTAGAGAATAGATGGATCTTAGTTTGATTTTTATGGGTTAATTGTAATATTGTTCATTGTTAAAGTGATTTTCTATGGTTTATTCATAATTTTTCGTACTTAATGTTTTTGGTTTACTGATCATTAATTGAATGAACATAGATCTAAAGGGCGGCACTCGAGAGAGGGTTTTTTAATTTGAAAAGTGAGATTTATTACATGAGATTACTATAGAATCGAGAGGTTTATAGGATCTTACGAGATCATTGAGAAATTCTTAGAGTTCATGGCATAATTGAGAATTGGATTTTTATCGAGAGATCGAGATCTAATCCTAGTTGTAGGTTTCAATCCGACATTTGAGAAAGGGGATTGATAACCCTTGGATTTGATTTATAAATTTAGAAAATAAATTTAATAATGAATGATCCCAATTAATTTTGATTTGAAAACTCAGTGAAATCGATTCTCTAGATCATTCTCACTATTAAATCCTCTTTACTTTCAATTGCTTTAATTTCATTTAAGTTCTAACATTTTAATCTGTTTAATATCTCTATTTGATTGTCTAAATAAAGTTTGAAATATGTGAAACGATAATTGATAGAGTAACAATTCCCTGTGGACGATATTCAATCTAATCGAATTATTATTACATCGTTGACATTGTACACTTGTAGTAGATCACAAACAATTTGGTACAAGTACAGTTTTTTATATCCGAAAATTTGAAAACATGAAAAATCTATTTGGTTTAAGCAAATTCAAAAGATAGTTTTCAACTTTTTATAAACGAAGTATGTTGTTTTTCAGAAAATAATGAAACGTCGTTTATTGAGTTTTCTAATTCGACTGAATCTTTATTTTTTGATCACTAATCAAACATAGCCTTATTTTCAATTTGTACATTAATAGGGTGCAGGAGAGTTTGAGTTCACGACAAATACTCCTCCCACTATGAGCTGATATTCAACAAAGTTGTTTCGTGTATACTATAACAACAAAACTGTTGTCTAGATGTAAGGGTGGAAATACACAATCAATGAGTCTACCATGAGATATAGCCATGGAGCAATTGAGACGCAATAGAAATACTTAAACTCCAAACATCAACATAATACTGAATGTGTGCAACACTTTGCGTCTGTCTACCTGACAATGTTCTTATAAGAATGTCATAGCTATTGTTCGTAGCCACTATGAGCCGTTATTCTTTACAAGCTCTTTAGAGAAAAAAAATATTATTGAAAAAAAGTCACTCTTGACGCGTAGAAACGTTGTTGAACCGGGTTATTAGAAGACGGCGCCGGTCGGACCGTGTGAGCCTGTGAGGTGCAGTAGCGGCTAACCATCTTTCCTCGATCGTTTCGCTTTTCGGTTAATTTACTCTTCTCCTTGTCCCAGAGCCCCCGAGGAGAAGAGAAGAGAGTAGTAGAAGAAGAAGAACATAAACGATAGAGATATTTCGTTCTTAGGGTTTCTCGTTCTCACATTTTTTAGGTATTCTTCTTCTTCTTCTTCTTCTTCTTCTTGTTAACCTGTTCCGAGATCTTTCTTTACGAAGCGGAAATGCTAATTTGGATCTGATCTTTATTTATTTATTTATTTTTATCCCTTCTGATGCATCCGCTACAACTTTTTCTTCAATTTGAATTGAGGCGAGTCTCTATTTGTTTGATCTTTTCTTCAATTTCGATTGTCATTATCTTGGTCTCCGATTTCCCATTTTTTGGTCATTTTATGGTTAATTACGCGAGTTTTAGGTTTTTAAGCGATCTTTTAAATTTTGATTTCATTTGCGCCAATTGAAAATCGTCATTGTGCTGGAACGAATTCATTGGATTGCAGGTTTACTTATTTGACATCGGAGAGTTTTTATAATTCTTGCAAAAGCCGCAGACATGTAGCCTTGAATTTTCTTTAGTTGATAAGAAGGCCGTGTTTGGTCTCAGATGGGCTAATAAGAAGGTGAGTAGCGTGCATGCTCTCATTTCTCTTGTTTGTTCATCAAGTGATCGCTGTTTTACTTAGAAACGTCTTCTTTTGGGTTTGAAGGGCATTGTGTTTGTATTGGAATGCGGCCTTGGCAATTGGAGTTTGCAACAACATTTCTAGATTCCGTTGAAGGAACAAACGGTATGCGTTTTTCTAGAAGTTTTTTCATACTGATCATATTCTTGCGCAACAGTTGTATGTTTGCTGTCTATTTATCTTGTCAATTTGGTGCCAATTACAGCTTGTGTTATATACATTAAGATTAAAACTGACTGACAATATCAGCTGATTGGCGGTCAAGATGGATGTCTCAAAGGCATGTTCTTGGAAAAGTTGACAAGTCTGTCTACTAATAGCTCAATACCAAAATATAATTACAAGACTTACCTCCATCCTCATTTTGGGTACTTATGAGCTATTTTACCTGAATACTTTACTTTGGCTCAATGTACCTGTGTGTACGGGATGTGTTTGACCTTTCAAATTTTCAAATGCTATGTAGATCTTTTAAGAAAGCAGAGAGAGGAAGAAGAAGAAAATGACTAATAGGCGATAATTTAAGTGAGGAGAACAAAGATAGAAATTAAAATATTGAAAAAAGAAAAGATAAAAGGATAGAAGAAAAAAGAATACAAAAGCTTATCAATGAACATTTTTACTTATGGATGTGGGAAAAAGTTGCTGAGATATTCTTTTTCTTGATTCACTATTTTGAACCATGCTAGATGAAGCTTGAATGATATCTAGTATGACTTCTACTGAAAAGTATTCACCTCCAAGTTTGAGAATTGGAAAGTGTAGTTGATGTTGATGATAGGCTAGTAAATTATTAAATTTTGGAATCTCAAGTAGGCCAGAGTTGGGGTACACTTGTTTGAAATCCTAAACTCTTTAATATCATAGATTGTGAGTTCAATTGCACTCTTGGTTCACATGTTAGGAATTTAGTTAAATTGTTATAATGGAAACTTAATTTGAAGATGCAAACGCAAGCTCCCTTGGCCTAAGGAATTAGGAGATAAAGCACCTTAAGTATGAGGAAAATCAAGGAGATGAATTTTACTTCATTGCGAAAGTGGACTTGAAGATCGGAAGAATAAACTAATAGTTTGTTGAGGGAAAGGGTAATTTCCAAGATCGGGAGTAGGAAACTAGGTTGCTGTTCGATGGGGCTCTGAAAAGACTGTTGGGCTATATCTTTTGTTCATAAATGGATTGAAATGTTTGTAGAGGAACTTGATCCAGATAGCTTTGATAAATTTTGTCCAATTGCATGGGCTCTTTGGCACAACATAAACGAGAAAACTCATGGAGAAGCGAACTAGCACCCAATGAACATAGCTATCTTTTCAGAAACCTATATGCTAGAGTACAAAAAAGGCCCAAGACCACAAAACCATCAACAAGGAGCAAAACGCAGAAGTGAAATGGATACTATTAGTGGATGGAACTTACAAGTAGTGTTGTCACGGCGGGAAGGTGGTGGTAGGCGTTATACCTTATCTAGGCTAGGTGGGGCCTAGACGGCATATAAAATATTTATTTAGAGGTCCCTAAAAATATTATTTATATATTCATTGGTCCCCTATATATAGACATACATATATACATACATACATACACACATATATATATATATATATATATATATATATATATATATATATATATAATTATTACTTAATTTTAATACATAAATATATTTAGTTATTTATAATTATATTTGGCATTTTATTTTAAATTGTATAAAATAAAAAAAGAGGAAGCACGTCGTAGATTGGATGAAAAAAAAAGGTGGAAAGAAGTTTTTAGCATCTGAATGTCACCGGAAGCTATCGCCGGAGTCAGATAATGGTCGAAGGAAAGCTCGATGTCACTGGGGTTTAGGATTTGGATGGTTCCAGCGTTAAGGGTCTAGGGGTTTTTGTTTTAAAAAAAAGAAAAAATTTCATAGACACCATTGAAATTTTTTTTGTAGAGAACCCCCTCCAGGGCTTAGGTGGGGCCAGACGGTTTCCTTAGTCCAAGGGCCTAGGCGGGGCCTTGACAACACTGCTTACAAGGTAAACTTCAATGAAGCCTTTGAAAGAATAAGGGTTGCTAATGGCATGATTATTGGCCTTATTTTTGTTATAAAAGCATAACACAAGTTTCCTTTAGTGTTTTATGTTCTACTTCTATATTATGTACTATGTATATTTATTTAAAATAAAAAATTTAAAAAGTATATAATATAATAATTATTTAATGATTATATATATATATATATTTTAAATAGGGAGTAAGAAAGTGAGGTGTATCATGGCAAGCGCCTGAGGTGCACGTTGAGATGGTGCGGCCTGCTTTTCAAGTATTGAGGTGCAATATATGCGCCCCACCTCAACGTGTGCCTAAGGCACATGCATGAGCTTGCCTTCGACACTGCGTTGATGAATGATGAACATCAATACATTTCTCACACTTTTTAACAATTCAACTATTCAAGTGCCCTCCGACCCACTCTCCCTACCTTAATCCATGATTCTATTTTTTTTGGCCTATCTCTTGAGCTTTTTAAAAACATTAAACCAAAATATTTGCTCTACTTGTTGCTTTTATTGTTAACACTACTCTTGTGGTTTACCCTTGACTTCCTAGCTCTCTTGGGATGGAGGAGGATTGTGTTATTTTAACTAAGAGCCTCATGCACTAGTTATGCCATTTTTTAAAATTCAATCCAATGAAATAAAAACAACCAACTATCTTTGGTTGGATTTGATTATATTGGATGTTAAACATTCCCATCTATTTTAGCTAATATTTGACTTTTACAAATGGTCATTGTTGTTTCATCTTTAATTGACTATATCAGTCAAGCTTTGGTTCTTGTGCTATTGGACATGATAATATATCTTGGGATTAAGATTTTAGAAAGAACTTGAATGATATAGTTACAAGACCTCCTTTTCAATTGGTAACCTACAATGGGAACACAATTCTTATAACAAATTCGTAATCTTTTTACTTGATACAAATTTAATTCATTTTGTGAATCACTACATATCGGAGCTAAAATAGGTATTGCTTTCTGAAGGTCCCGCAAATTTGTGATAATTAATATAGACTTAGTACAGACAGTTTTTTTTTATTTTTTTTATTTTTATAAGTAGTACTAATTGGAAACTAGAAAGCTGGTTTTTAAATTTCGACTCTCAAGCTAAGTAAAATCTGATTATGATATCATGTGATCCACCTTGAGCAACTGGAGCAGGCCAAAACCCTTGTATTGATGGTTGGTTGCTGTGATGCCTGTAGAATAGTTCTGGTGCTGGAAGTCAGCACTTCTAGCCAACACAATGCCTGTCTTGAAAACTTTAGTCTATTGACTCTGTCAGTGCTGTGTATGTTCACAAAATTGATTAATCTTTCAAGTTTCAATGTGCTTGCTGATATCATACTAATTCATGACTGTCAATGAGTTGCATGATTTAATTATTTTCAGCTGATTCAAGATTGCATTTATTGGCCCTCTCTTAGCTGCTGTCAACAGTTGTTGTCTGATTTGTCTACATTCCAGGAATTACTCATCATGTTTTAATTAGTAATTGTTGTATTGCTGCTATGCTGGGGCCTATGTGATTGTGTGTTTCTATCTCTCATTGTTTGGTTTATGTTATGTTAGGTGGATTATGAGCATTGTGCTTGGATGCTTGTTATGCAGTTACTTGGGCTAATTGATGTTTCCTATGATATAGGTTGCTTTTATCTCAATGGTATGTGGACTTGGAAGGGGACGGATGGCAGCCATGGTGAGGCTTCTGGCTAATGGAAATTACCCTGAAATAACAGCAGGTATCAGTAGCTATACTATCTAGATACTTAGAAGCCTCCTTCACCATAGGGATGCAATCAATTCTATACAAATATATTCCTGATAGTTTATGGATGCTAAACATTCTCATTTTCTTATTTCCCATTTTGTTCAGTTGACTTCCAGATACCTAGCAGTCACTTTATTTTTATTTTTATTTTTATTTTTTTATATTTTTATAAGAAATTGACAAGCTAATACCATTAATAAGAAAGAAATGAGTACAAAGGGTGAGAACAAAGCTTTCTAAAATTTCCACTAAACGATAAATGACCAAAAGAGATTAGAGGATGAAGGATCAATCACTAATCAAGTTGGACTGGGTCCAATACTGAAAATCTTTTTCTTGAGACAGCATTCCAAATGAATTCAGTATCAGTAGAGTAGCCATCAAATGCCCTTCTATTTCTTCTAGCCACATACTCCACAAAAGGGCAAGGTCACCAACATTCTGAACCACTTTTTACCTCAACCTGTTGCTGGTCAAGGTTTCATCATTAAGAATGTCCACACAATGCTTTGGAAGAACCTAACATCAATCTGTCTCGTTTACAACCTATACCATAGAATTCTAGTGAAAGAGCAATGAAGAAATAGGTGGTCTGTACTCTCCCCATCCTTTTTCGCTTAAAACACCAATATGAGGAAGTTGCCAGAGAGGGTTTCCTCAGTCGAAAACTTCGCCTACATTTAATCTCTCCAACGCGGAGCCGGCCAAGCTCCTTAATCCTGGCAGGGAGCTTATTCTTCCACAGGAAAGAGAAAGATGTGAAGGGAGGAATCTGACTATAGTTAGTGTGTTGTCTGAAGCAAGACTGCCAAGAGAAGATAATAGGGTTCACCCATCCAACTTTGCCTGTCCTGCACACAGGCTTGAATAAAGGTTTTCTCCAACTTGCCCAACAGCCCAGCCAACTCAACTATCTCATTCTCCCAAAGATGCCACTTAAAGTGAAAATCCCAGCCATATTGATCCTCACTTGTGAAACAGTCACTTTGGTTGTCATATATGATAGCTTATCAAAGATTTGCAGTATCTACATTTTCTGTACATTTTTCATCGTGTATTATGTGTATAGTAAACAATGACAATTTCCGTATAAATTCCTCAAAGGACTCTCTTTGCTAGGAATATTTCTTTGAACAGAGTCTGAAACATTGATCAATAGAAAAACAATGTACATTTCAAAACAATGTGCAAATCCAATGGTGAGGCTTTTGATCACCTTCCTTCCTCTTAGTCAATATACATCTTTGGTATTTTTTGGTTTTTCCCGATGCTAGGATTTTCTTCTGAGCTCTTTTTCTAATTGGTCCATTTGTAAATTTCTCTTCCAAGGGCCTAGTATATGGAGGTTTTGCATGCTTAGTGTTTGGTTGGAAGAAGTGGGATTTCTATAGAAGGGAAAAAATGTATAAGCCTCCTCCTTTAACGGGGCTTGGGACCAGCTGTGGCGGAGTTATGTTCTAAATGAGTATGAAATCTGATATTCTTTTGATGTAACTTCTAAGCTATTCAATCAATATACGCATTGTCATTTATAGAGTTTGCTTTTTGGTGTGGAGATGTTGTAATTGGTTAATATTGTAAATTTTTTTTCATTGTTACCATGTTCCTCGTTTTAGCTTTCTTCCTATTGTAATTTTCCCAACATATGTGTAGAGGTTTGAATATTGAATATACTAGATAGGTATCCTATTTCTGTAGTCTGTGAGTGCCCTGGACTCTAGCGAACTAGGCTTTGTATCACTTCAGTGTTAAGGCATCTCAGTTTTAAGGCGTTCTTGGATATGTATGGATGTTAAGTGCATATGTTGAGGAATGGCGTATGGGAAGGTGAGAGAAGAGATTTGAGTTAATTTGTTTTGTTTCTGTTATTGCCATTTTTTTTTTGCTTTGTTGTGTGCATGTTTCTTTTCTTTTTTTTGGAATGAATTAAGAATTTTTTAATACTGCATCGTTTTAGCATGTATTTAGAGCTAGATATTTGTGTCCTAAAATATCCAATCTTGCCCTTGTTACTTGACTGTATACCTTTTTAGTCGAGTGTAGATGACAGACACAGAATTGAGCTGAACTTCACGATCCTTTTTCTTTGATAGGTAGTTGGCCAAGTTTGAACCCCTTATTTGAAAGGAAACTTGAAAAAATATTAAATGGAAGAATGAAAAAAAGAGATACAAGCATTAGGCAAAGGGAGCACCAGAAATTCAACCAAGGACAACTAAATTTTGGATAAAATAGTTACCCAAGACCAGTCACTCGTGCTGCAGCCATTTGAGAGCTTATAAGCAGACACTCAAGATGATGCTAACGGACACTATTGGCTCTATCTCCCATGATGTCCAGACTTCATTGCAATTCCTACAAAAGCCATATTTTTCCTATATATATAACTGATGATAAAGTTAAGCTTTGTTACTATTGTTTGAGCATGGGATAAAGAGGTCAAAATTACTTGAGATGTTATGCTATCTTTAGCAGTAAAGCTATAATCTATTGATCTTGTTGACAGAGGAAGCTAGCCATGAGAAATTAGCTGCACAATCCATCCACAGGGAGTTGTATGAAGCAGATGAAGCTAATTTACTTGAAGAAGAAGGTTGTGATAATATTTTTTGGTTCATGCACTATATTATGTTCCATGCTCTTTAAAATTTGTCTTTTGATATTATTTCATGTATGGCTTGTAATTTGGCAAATGGTTGTATTAATTATTCATAGTTTGTAACTTTGTTATACATTGTTGTTAATATTTTTTAATATTTTTTTATTTTATAATTTTTGGAATTCATTTGATAAACCTTGCATGTAGAAATTTTCCTATATTTAGCATTGGTTTACTCTGTACATCATTCAGATTTGAGAGAAGATTTAATTGTTACCTGGCTAAAGTTTCATATTTTATTATCTTGAATGAAAAAGTTGTTCTTTCTCACTTACTCTTTTGGTTTTAAGCAGATTTATTTGATCATTTTATATTCTTGACTTTCTACCTATGTTTATTATTCAGTCATATTAAGAATTTTTTTTAAAAATTCTTTTGCTATTCTATATTTTGCAGATATGCATGTGTTCGATTGCAAGCCAATGGCGGATCCCTTGCATCTGGTAATGCTCAAATTTCAAATTTATTTGATTTTTAGTTTTTCATGATCTGTTCACCTAAAGCCAAATTATCACGGGAGTGCTTTAGTGTTGTTAACATTATGGCACATAGTTCTTATACACAACTTTGATATGAACTTTGTACATCGTATTAGAAATTTTGTTTCGAGAAATGATAGGAGCAGCTCTAATTAGTGTCAAGGTGTCAAGGTGATGCCTAGGCGATTTTGCCCCATCTAGCCAAGGCGATGCCTAGGGGAACCCTAGGCATTGCTAATAATATATATTTATAGCTCCCTAAGTAAATAATTAATTAGTTTTATAGACAATCCTTTTGTATGTAATTACATACATATTTCATAGTATAGAAGTCAAATCTTATGTAGATAAGAGTAACTATTTTCTACACTCTTCAATTTGGTGTCCACAAAATAAAATCCAGAAAACATGTATTAAAAAAATAAGGAAAGACATATCTCCAAAGTATTACGATTAAAGAGAAATGTTTAATGTAAAGCTTATGACAAAAAGGAAGATATTTGTAGCAAGTTAACAAAATAAATATAGAAAATCAGAATAAGAGAACTGGACAAAGAAAATGATTACTTGCATAATAGAAATATAAGTATAGTACTAGAATTAAAGTTATGCCAGTATTTAAGCTATAAGGCTATACAATCACATATGTAGCAATATGAAGAGAAAAAAACCTTACACTTTATATAGTTACATTGACCCCCTTAAACTGTTTAAAATTTTTTCAAAGAGCCCCACTACTTGCCTTGAGTAGGGCTAGGCAATTTAGTTACAAATGACGTAGGTGATGGACTAGTTGCTTAGGTGGTGCTTTAACCACTAACTTTTCCACGTTAATAAAATTTCAATCCTTTTTTTTTATTTTATAAATTCTAAATACATTTATGTTTATGGTTTTTATATTATTATAAGCAATCCTTTTAGTTGTTAAGAATCAATCTTTCATTTGAGATAAACTAGAGCTTTTACTCTTAAATGGACCGAGGCCATCTTTGTAAAGGCCCCTTTCTAATAATATATCTTTAAGTTTGTTAACAATAATACAAATAGTATCCTAACAATTTAAATTGCAATTTGTATAAACTTAAAAATTAGGAGAAATGGCAAAGACCTAATATTTTTACAATGTATTTGCTAACGTTCTATTTGTTCATGCTTTCAATAGCTTAAAACTTCTAATTTAAGAAGCTTAACATATGATGTGCGCTCATTTTGTTCTTAAAGATGTTAATTGCAATTAAAAAGGGCAGCCCGATGCATGAGGCTCCCGCTTATGCTGGGTCTCGGGTAAGGGTCATACCACATTTTGGGTCTATTATACACAATCTTATCTTGCTTCGCAAGAAGTTGTTTCTACTACTCGAACCCTGACCACACGGTCACATGGCAACGACTTTTATTGTTGCGCCAAGGCTCCCCTTCATGTTAGTGACAATTGGGATAAAAAATATTTTCACTCAAGTAATCTAGATTCTACACACAAAAAAAAAAAAAAAAAAAACTAGTTTGCATTCTGTTATTTAGTTGTTTCTGCTTTTACTGTTGTTTTTTGATACTTGTAATCTTTTAGAGTTTTTGTAAGTTTTTATTAATTGTTTAATGTACTTTCTTAAAAATGTGAGGCTTACACTTCATACCGCCTCTAGGCTTACTCCTTGCATAAAGGCAAACCGACTCGATTTCTCCTTAGTCCTTACGCTTTTTAAAACCTTGGCCTTAGTGATAGTAACATTGGTCGTAATTGGAGATTATGAGAGAAAACTGATTAAGGTGGTTTAAATATATAATCATAGACCTTTGGATGCGTCAGTTAGGAAGAATGACCTATTAATAATCCATGGCAACAATAGAGGTAGAAGAAAACCTAAAATAACATGTGCAGAGATAATTAAGAAAGATATAACTACTTGTAATTTAAATGTCAACTTAGCCCTTGATAGAGCAGAGTGGAGGAAGATTCTTGTGGTGGCCGGCTCCATGTAGTTGGAAAAAGGCTTAGTTGAACTAAGTTGAATATATTGGAATTTTTGTAATAATAGGTCATTAATGACATTACTCTATCATGCCAAAAATTTGATCCCTTGTTGAAATTGTTGTGATTTGGAAAGACAACAATTTGCTAGAGTTTGTCAATGCTTGACGCATAGAAGAAGAAATCTGTTTAGAAGTTTATCCCATTTTTAAGCTCTAGATGTTGATTCTTAGTGGTTATGTGTTAGTTTATAGTTATTTTGTTTAGTTTCCTGAACCTCATTTATTTTTTCCTTGTGTTAATTCCATAGTATAATATTATCATAGAATCTATTCCGATCAAGCAAGCAGGAGAAGGTGGTCCTCTCATATCTCTGCCTTCTTCATGCTGTATAGCCTAAGGATCATGAGTTGGTTGAATACTAGAATACATGAGATTTGCTCGGTCATTTTTCATTAGATTCTTTACGGATCTAAATCAAAAGTTTGGAAATCCCTTGGGCTCTGAGGAAACATTTACAAAAAAATGAGGGTAAGCTAAGGCGACCCATTCACTGCGGGCCATGCGGGTTCTCAGTAATAATTATGACCCATTCCTTTCACCAATTTAGCTCTTAATATAGGATCATTCAAGTCAGGTTCCTTTGTTATTGGGATAGGTGAATTCTTTTGATTTCAACCCCTCAAAGAATTAGACATGGTAATTTTTTATCATCCGACTCGAGCAAGAATCAAAGGAATCAAATAGATCCAAATAAAATCTATATGTCATCCATATCAATCTATGTAAGAAAATATTAAATCGATTACCTTAATTCAACATCTAAGTGCATAACATGTTAAAACCCTTTATATTGCAAAGAGGCTATTTTCAACAAGGATGAAAATTCGACTTCGCCCTAGATGTCGGTCGCTTGGTAAAATATCTTGATTTTATTGTAGTATATGCTAAAAAACTAATATAAATGAACACTTTTAATGCATATTTATATCTATAGATGACCTAACAAAATTAATTTTGATTAGTGGGTTGATGAAATTTGAAATGATGGCTTCTGACTTGATCTCTTTTCAATGTTTTGATTTCCAATTTTGTAATAACTTGCTTCTAATACCATATAATTTGCAAGTTTGATATTCTACTTTGCTTAATTTATTAGTTTATTATAAAAATATATTATTTTTTCATCTTATTGGAAAAAGGCTTAGTTGAGTTGAATATTGTTATTTTATCTTGTTAAATAGGATTAAAACTCTAAAAGATAGCTTTGGGAACTTTCTCAATGTATTTTTTACGTTTTTGTTTTATTTTAACTTTCTTTCTTTACTTTTGTTTTTGTTTTCTTTTTTTTTCTTCTTTTTTGCATAAGGCATATTCCATAAAATTGCACAATTTTTTAGTTTAAAATTGAATTTTTATTTTTATTTATATTGCTATGTTGGTTGATGAAATAAAAAATGGTGCATAGCTTTTGGTAATTCTTCTTTGTTTTTAGTGGATGAAATAAAACATGTTTACCTCTCTATCGAATTTTATTGAATTTCGTTGAATTTTGTATCGAATTTTTTCATTTTCGAAATTACTTGCACTCTTTAAATTGACAAGTTTGACATAGAAAAAATTGCCAAAAAATTGATGAATTTTTTCAATTTTTCATAACTTGATTTTTATTTAGAGGAAGAAGTTAAGTTTTAAGAGTTAAGATTAAGAATGACTCTAAATGAAGCGAAAATGCTGTATTGTTTCTATAGATGCACTATTTACTATTAGGGATGGCACATATCATGCCAAATTCTCAATGCAGTTAATGCATGTTGTGGCATGCAATTCTTATGGTTCATAAATATTGGATTTGCCTAATGTTGCTCTTAAGTAAGGTGCCTCCAGTGGCAGAGTCTGTAGGTGCACTCCTTTTGTGGGATCACATCACCTTCCTCCCATTTGAGCCCTACCTTTCTCCTACCCAGGAATATGCTACAATTAGTGTACCAAAAGAAAAGAAGATTCTTTTAGCTGAATCTTGGTGTTTGAAATTTTTGACACGGTGCGTGGTCGGTTTAGCAGTGGCCTGGTGCATTTGGAAAGAGAGGAATTGCAGATTTTTTGACGGGATTGACTCCTCTCCTGGCATGGTGTGGGTGAAATTCTATTTCTTAGCGTCCGTTTGGGTTTCAAATTGTAGTTTGTCCAGGGTTTTAACTTCATTGATTGGTCCAGTGGGTGGGATAACATTGTTGGTGCTTAGGCAGTGGGGCAGATGATTTGTCCTCCCTCTTGCCTTTTTCTTTTTCCCCTTCTTTTATATTAATATGTTCTAGTTTCTTCCTCTTCTTCCAAAAAGAAAAAGAAAAGAAAATCATAACATGGACAATGTCTTCAATCCATTCTCTTACTTGGTTAATACTTAGAATTGCAGTTGCTCTAATTTACTTGCAAACAAAGCAGCAGAAAAATCTTTCTCATGTGCTGTTGTGCCATATTAAGGACTCCTATGCATGAATCACCTTTTAATTGTAACTATTGAGAATCTGCCCGTGTTCAAACGCTATATTTTACTTGCATGCATCTATACATGACAACGTGTATATAGAAGCAATGTGGTGGAAAATCTTTGAAGGATTCAAAATGCAAATGAATGTTCTGTCAGTGATCCAAAGATTCCAATTCCATATTTATGAAATGAAGGAAAAGAAGGGGGTGGGGATTAAAAAACAAAACGGATTTGCTGCACTGTCAACCTTAAACAATAATTCATGTTTTAACTGAGCATGAATATGCTTAAACTTTGGTCTTTTTTATTTTTCTTCTTTGGGTATTGATGTGGGTGAGGAGGGATTGAAAAAGATCTGAGTTTTAATTGATAGAGTGCAGCTATTGGCATTTGAACATTATTTGATTTGACTTGCTCAATTTCCTTCTAATATTTTTTTTTTGTTATTATTGTATAACTTCTTATGAAAATTATGTAATTGTTCACATTCATTTTGAAGGTTTGCTGCAACACTTGTAGAAAACCAGTCAAGGCCAGTCAATATGCAGCTCATGCAGGTTAGGGCCTCTTAATCCCTGTAAATCTTTTTTTTTTTGCTCTTTCTCTTTTCTTTTGGAAATTCTTCTTTGGCTCTTGTGCTGGAATGACCATTGCTTTTTCAGTAATCTGTGGATGATGATTATTCTGATTGCTATTTTCTATGTCATACTACGAGTGATTTCTCTTAAATGTGCTTTTAGAAATTATTTTGTTCATTGAATATCTGCCATTGTCTTGGCAGTTGCCACGTTTACAATTCTCTCACTTTTGACGTGTCTTCTTTTAGAACCAATGGCAGGTTACTTGCAAACCCATGTTTCAGTCCTTTCTGTGTGTGTGTGTGTGTGCGTGTGTTTGTTTGTTTGTCCTTGATCTCTGCTTTCTATGTCTGCTTGTACATTTTCCTTTCTTTATTAATCCAAGGTTGGTTAAATGGAGATAACCAGATGCTTGTTTTGTGATCGATTTGCCCAATGTTTTTGTCTAATTCCTTTTTTTTTTTCACTTTCCTTTTGTAATTTCTTGTTTTTTTTATTTTTTATTTATTTACAGCATTAGTTATTGTCTTTAACTAAACTGGGTTTGAAAATGATCCGTGGCCTTTTAAGGGCAAGAATTGAACATGATCATGGATTCATGGGTTGCTTCCAAATTTGCCACTTAGTTTCTTTTTATAAAAAGTAACATGGGGCCAGATATTGTGAATTTTATGAAAAGAACAAGTTTCTCTAAAGAAAGAAGAAAATGACTTATAGCATTTCACTAAAGTGAAGAGAACAAAGAAAATAAAAGATTAAGAATAGAAAGAATAAAAGAAGGAAATTATAAAAGAAAAAGAAAGAACGTAGGCTGGTAAGAGCATACCACTTAATTGTGTCCAAGTAATCTGATCAATTTTTTAGACACTTTTTGGCCAAGTCCTCATGTCTTATGATTTGAGAATGAATTGGTTGACCTGTAGAGATGCATCTCCATCTAATACTTGTACTTGAGTCCGAATAATATAACAATTTAGTATGCTTAGGTTTGGAGACATAGATGAAACAAATGGCTAAATGGTTTAGGAAGAAGAAGGAACAACTTTAAGGTGAGGAAAGGACATTAGGGGGGGATCTGAAACTAAGAATAGGTGAGTGCATTCTGTTCATTTGGTTTGCAATTGTTTGAAATTTGAAGATCTTAACACCAAAAGCTTTTAAGCACACAAACGTGGTTAATAGCTTGGCTAACTTGGAACCAACAGCTAGGCAAGGGCTTTGTACACGAGGAATGATTTGAATCCTCTACTCATTAAGTAGAAAATGATCAATCCTTGACATGCTGGTAGGGATTTGCGTGGTTTTCTTGACCAAGTAAAAGTATTGTCCATCATTAAGCGGTCCACGTTGCTATGTTGATTGACGAACTACTAAAGCTTCTCACACCCCTTGAGATCAAATTCCATGAGAGTGTCATATGATAACATTTGAAAATCAAAATCACTACTTATGCACCAAGGACCTACCCTATGCCTATGAGCATCCTCGAGTTCATTCCAGAAGCTAATCCTGCCAATAAAATCATGGGGCTCTTAACCTCTACAATTTGTCAACCTCTATTTTATTTGGAGATTGACAAATTATTTCCAAACACTCTAATTTTTTCGAACCTCTGTTTTAATTAGACTTCGGAGAAATTAGATGTTTCAATTAGAGTTACGAAACATTACCTTATACTCCTTAAATGACTTGAGGGGTATCTTAATTCACACTATTGGCTACAATAGTGAGAGAAAGAGCCTAGCAATAAAGTTCACTGTTCCAATTTGGGCCTTGTTCTAAGTGATCAAAATACCCTATGATCCCATTTGTTCGAAGGAAGCACCAACCTGTATCAAGATTGGACATCTTCCAAATAAGAGCCCTAGAATCTCTTCTATTTTTTTATTCTTGGACCACTATGTTGCTATTCATTCTTCCAATCACACGTCTCACCACCGTCTTTGACTTGGATCCAAGCCCCCTTACTGCCAAGCCCAAACTCGGGGACACTCATTGCTAACCTTGAGTTTTACCTTCGTATGACTACTTAGCATTGCATCCAGCCATTAATAATGCTAAAATCGGATCTTTGTTTGGTAGAGGACTCATCTTAGGTGCATATCCACTTTTCATTATATAAGGTTTCTTAGTAGCTGATTCATTCTAAGCTTTCATTAATTTATCGGATTTTTTTTGTTCGATTATATTGTGTATTTATTTTTATTCAATGTGATTGTGTGAGTGCCGGCGGGGGGGGGGGGGGGGGGGGAGATACCGCAGTCATGGTGCTTTTCATTTTATTCTTTCTAATGCCAATTAGCTGATAATGAATATCTTGCGTCAATTTTTGCAGAGCTTTGTCGGTCATTGAATTCTAGAGAAGAAACTTTTTTAGAGGTTGATGGTGGTACGGGGCATAAGAAACCTCCAAGAAAAGGAAGGAAGAAGCCACAAACAGCCAATGAAAGTATCCTATTCTCTTTGGATTTATGGCTTTATTTGCTTTCAATTTTATTCCTTTTTGAAGTTAAATCAGTTTTGCTAGTTAAAAGCAAAAATGAGCTTGAGTTGGTTCGAAATTATAGATATTGTTTAGTTGTGATCCTAAGTTATAGTCGTTTCCAATTCAAGACCTATCCTAAGATGATGAATTTAATTCAAATTTGGCCAGGGATTCAAATTACAAGTTGTATCATAAAATGGTAAAACAAGTGTATAGTACAACAAGAGTGGACGGCTTTCACTATTTGATTGTATAACACAACAATTTTCAAGTTGTCCATGTGATTTTTATCTTTTGTGTTCTTGTATTAATGTTGACAATCATAGATCCAATTGAATCCTGAGTCACACATATGTCATGGTGGTGAACTTGTAATTTGTCAATTTTTATTTGTGACTCATACGATTAAATCATTAAAAAAAAATGAAAGGAGAAGTAAATGCACATATAATTTAATAAAATTTCAACTCAAAATGTACTTATGTAACAACAAATCCGCTTCATTGAAAGTATTTTGTTATCTTATATATTCAATAATATCCTTGTTTATATTGGCAAAATGTCAACACAACTAAGGCTTTTCCCAGCTATATGGGGTCGGCTACACGAGTTTGCTTCTTTCACTTTGCTTTATCAAGCGCTAAGTCTACATTTAAATTACAAGTAGTTATTTTATTCTTAATTATCTTTGTTCATGTTATTTTAGGTTTTCCTCTACCTCTATCATTACTATGGATTGTTAATAGGCACTCTTCCTAACTGGCGCATGCAAAGGTCTTTGTTGTATGTGTCCAAATCATTTTAATCAATTTTCTCTCATTTTATTTCCAATTGAGGCTATTCCTACCATTTTTCAAATATGCTCATTTCTAATTTTATTTTTTAATATTTTACCACTTATCCATCTTAACATTCACAATTTCGTTACATTTATTTTGTTCACATGTTGCTTCTTTTTTGCCCAACATTCTGTCCTATAGAGCATGTCTGGCCTAAGAGTGATTTTATAAGGTTTTCCTTTCAACTTCAATGGGTTGTGTCGATAAAATAATAGTCCAGAAGCATTCCCTTACTTAACCTATGCTGCTTTAACTCTACAGTTCACATTATTAGCTATTTTTCCTTCTTGATGAATAATGGATCTCTGTTTCTTCTCAAAAAAAGATAAAAGAAAAAAGATGAATAATGGATCCTAATCCCTTGGCCTTCACTATCTCTTCATCTGTATTTCTACTTCCACTAAAATTATATTTAATGTATTCAGTTTTAGTCTTACTTATCTTGAACCCTTCCAATTCTAGAGCCTCTATCCAAACCTCTAGCTTAGCATTTATTTATTTATTATTTTTTTAGTAGAAACAAGAAATGATTTATTCATTCCTGAACCAAGGACACAACCTTTACAACAAGCACCAGAGGTGCTTAGACTCAGTTTGCACTAGCTTTACATTTATTTCAAATTTAATTTGACCAATCAACATTATATTATCAACAAATAACATACACCATGGAATATTTTCTTGAGTATATTTAGTCTATTTTACCCGAACTCTTCACTTTAGCCTGATGTACCCGTGTACGACACTTAATGATACAACATGGGTATAAGTCTATAAGATATGTATCCGATACTTTAGATTTTGGAATATTACTATGTAGATTTGCCAATGGAAAGAAGATAAAATATGAAAGAAGATAATGACTAATAGGTGACAATTCACTTAAGTGAGGGAATAAAAAGGACAATAAACAATTGAAAAGAAGAAAAAAGAAAAGAACATACAAAATAGGCTTCATAGTGAACATAATATTGTCCAAGTACCCAAAATCCAAATTTTGAGATAATTTTAGTCAAGTTCCTATATCCCAAAATTTGAAAATGAACAAGTCGGACCTCTAGATATGTACCTGTTTCTGACACCCATACTCGAGTCCAAGTAACATAGTATTTAGTTAATTCAGCGACAGTTAAAGCAAAAAAATAAGGGCTTAAGGCAAATCCTTGGTGTAAATCTATTGTTATTGGGAACTCACCAGTTGCTCTTATTGTTGCTTTTACAATAATTATTGCCCCATCATACATATCTTTTATAATATTAGAATACCTATTTATAACTTCTTTTTTCTTAAAATCCATCGAATCAATTCTCTAGGTATTTAATCACAAGTTTTCTCTAGATCAAAAAAGACCATGTGAAGGTCTTTCTTTTTCTCCCTATTCCTCTCCATCAAACTCCTTAATAAATAAATAGCTTCCATGGTTGAACTTGCAAGTGCAAGCATAAACTTAAACTAACTGTTTGACACTAGGTTTTAGCTCTTACTTGATTCTCTATTACTCTACCCCACAATTTCATTGTATGACTCATTAAATTAATCTCTCTATAATTTGCGCAAATTTGAATATTTCCTTTATTTTTAAATATAGGCATTGAGATGTTTTTCCTGTAATCATCAGACATTCTTTTAGTTGTTGTAATCTTAAACAATTTCGTCAACAATTTTGAACATATACCCTATGATCATCTTCGGTACCCTCTGGAGTATCTGGTTGGAGAGGAATAGGAAAGTGTTTCATGATACATTTAATGAGGCTAATGCGTTATGGGTCAATATCAAGCGGCTGGTATGCTTGTGGGTATCTAGTTCTAAATTTTCAGCTGGATGTACATTCTCTATGTGGTATAGGGACTGGATTAGTTGTATCCAATAGAAACAAGGGCATCTAAATGGGGATATTGGCCATTAGTTGTGATATTCAGGGCTCCGAGTACCCCTTGTACTCTATATGAAGATCTTGGAAGTCTTTTTCAATAAAAGTCTGTTTTGTTTCCTTTAAAAAAAAGAAAAAAAAGAAAAAACAATTTGATCAACAAGACTCCAATTTCCCCTTGGCCCTTTTAAACCTTAATAGGAATGACATCTGATCCTAAAGCCTTTGCATTTTTCATTTTCCTTGTAAGTATTTTTTACCTCAAGCATGCCAATTCTACTGTTTGCTAATATTGAAGAAAACATACCTAATAATGGTAGGTTTTTCATGACGCATGGGATATGAGAAAAAAATTATGCTGCCATTATTTTCTATGAAAAAAGAACAAACAAAAAGAACTATTCTATATTTTTTCTTGTCAAAAAAAAAAAAGAACTGTTCTGTGGCTTTGGATATTTGGATTTGAATTTTTGAACCTTACATCCCTATGGAGAAAGTGCCTTTTTTTTAAAAACTCTTTTCAAATCCTTAAAACGTTTTTTTTTTTTTTTTCCAGAAAGTTTATATACTGAACCCTGTAGATGTGAAAAACATTCAATGAAAGGGAACAAAAAGAAAAAGAAAGAAAAAAAGAAAAAGAAGATCACGCTGCACCATAAGTTGTATATTTTCTATATCTTGTAAGTTCCAATTGTATCTCACAAGTGGATTGACGTCCTCAGAATCTATGCATTTTACACAATTTGATAGAATTTTTATGAAAAATTAGTTGAATACATGATCATATTCACCCTAGATTGCCATCAGTTGACTGATTCAGAATAAAATGTCATGCTTTTCAGTTCCAGTTGTGTAATACATTAAGTTAACAAGCCTCTTGATGTATGTTGAAATTTCTGATAGACGTTGGCATGAGTTTCATGTTTCCTTAACATTTCCCAGACCAAACTACAGTGGTTGGTGAGCAAGAAAGGTCTGGTTCTATAGATGGGGATGATATTGCAGCCTCAGAGTTGAATGTTGATGATCACACTGGAATGACTTTATTTTCTAGAGAAGCAAAAAGTAATTACACTCTGTTTACATACTATTTTTCCATCAGGGAATGACCATACATTTGATGAATTTTTCTGCTGCTTTTTCTGCTTGTTAGACATTAAATATATGTAACACCCATGCAAATGAACATGCAGGCCATTAGGTCTATGTGAAAACAATTCAGTAGCTGATTTTTTATGAACTCACTGGAACATTCTCATAAAATTCCATCTTGTTCCAGTAATTTTTTTTACTTAATTTAAGTGGTCTGCAAGTTGAACAAGTGTGGTCTATCATTTTTTGTGTCAATTCTGACATGGTTAATTTTCTAAGTTCGTGTCTATCATTTGTATATATGCACATGTGGCTATGTATGAATGAATGAAAGAGGGAACACAAAGTGGCATGAGAGAATCTACAAACATCAAACTACACTGATCACTCACCTGCTACAACCTCATCTCATTCAAACATAATCATTTTTGGTACCCGATGAAACTCAATGAAGAAGAAGTTCATGCCATTGGGAAAGCATACTTTGATGTCAAGGACCTCTTTTGGTCAATCCTATCCTTTTCATAATTCATACATGATAGACTTTCCAAACATAGTCCCCAGACAGTGCAAGAGGCTATGGGTCTTCAAAAATATTCCATTGGCCTTACTTTTGAAACATTTAATGAAAGTGTGATGCATAATAAGAGATCTTTAGGATGAGGCTTTGGATAAAAGACTAATGATTTGAAATTTTTAATCCACTTTCTTTTTTAAAGGCTTGGAAACTTCTCTGAATTTCCGTCTTCACAATTTTCTTCCAGCTGGTTATATATAGGGATAAAACTAAAAGATTGCTTGGTATGTTGCCTTTATTGCTCAATGTCCTTGCCTTAAGTGCAAATTTGCTTTTTAAGTCCGACAAATCCAAGCTCAGCCCTTTGGCCTATATAACCCACTGCTCGTTCCAAAAGCTAGAGACTTCTTCGCTGACCTTTAAAGTTATTAAAGAGCATTGCAATGTGAGGACCTCTGTTTTGGGTTTATGAACTACCATCACTAGCCATGATATTTGTGGTCATCTATGTTATCAAGGAAATCCTTTATTCTTTTTGTTATACTTGGTAGTCCCTGATTCCTGTTTGCTTTCTCCGTTTCTTTCCAACATGTATTCATATACTAGACAGGTCCTCCTATTGGGTTATTGCAACACACCATTTTATTTGGTTATTATAAATATTGTCCCTGATCTGGAAACATTTAGAGTTCAAGCTGCCGAAGGATAATATTGGATAGAAAGCATTTACAACATACTCAAGCACAGTTTCACACACACATACACATATATATTCTTTGGGAAATGGTAGGACTAGGAGTAGCACCAATTGGAGATAAAATGAGAGAGATCCGACTATGGTGGTTTGGGCACATACAACATAGGTCTTTAGATGCACCAGTTAGAAAGAGTGACCTATTGACACTAGATGGTACCAATAGAAGTAGAGGTAGACCTAAAATAACATGGACGTAGATAATAAAAAAAAAATCTAACTTCTTGTAATTTGAATGCCAAGTTAGCCCTTGATAGAGCGGAGTAGAGGAAGCAAATTCATGTTGCCAACCCCATGTAGTTGGAAAAAGCCTTAGTTGAGTTGAATATATATATATATATATTCTACTACTACTACTACTCCATAATCTATAATTATTTTATATCATCCTCTGTGCTATTTCCCTTACTAGATTTAACTGCTTTTATTAGTCAGTTACTTCCATTTGTTGTACGCAGATGCTAGCATTTATATTTGAAAGTTTTAAGCATATTTTATCATGATCTCTTTGCATATTGAAAATTAAGATGTTGAATGGAAACTGTCAGTTTGCTTAGTAGGATTTTTTTCTTTTGGTTGTTGCTTTTGGTTTGAATTTCTCATTCATGGTAAAGTGCTTGTGGTCAGTGTTAACAAGTTATACTGACTCACAATTGTCTTCTTTCTTCAGGAAATTCTGCTTCTTTAGATGGGGATTCTTTGTTGGATGGCTCATTAGTTAGTCCAAGAAGTCAAAACTACTACCCTTCAGGTGTAATGTCTCCTTCAGAAAAACGTACTAAGTTGTATGTCAACATCACCTCAGTAACATTCAATTGAGATCTTTCTTTTTTTGATAGATTGTTAATTGAGATCTTGAATCATCATCTGCATGCATCACTTTGGATGAATGTGGCCTTGAATTCTGTTAGTCATAGTGGCTTGTGGTTTGATCTTGTAAGAGTATCAGAGTATGGAAACATGTAAAGTGTGCCCTTTGTTTACAGTTGATATAAATTATTTACTCCTGACCAGGTTTTTTGAAAAGCTCTTAGGACTCTGCAGTTCAAAACTTAATGTCAGTCTCTTGTTTGCCCTTGTAGGATAACAGCAGAGGGTCTAGAAACAGCCTGTGGTATAACCACGACCATTGGTATTAACTGTCAGGAGGCACTAACCTGTAAGGGCAACTTTATTTTTCTTGGAGTTTATATTTTTCTGGTATTAACTCTCCAAGCATAATCTTGTCAAAAAAAAAATGAGGGGTTAGTCTGAATCATAATATATTTTTTTCGGTAGCAATGACACTTCTAAAATAAACAGAAACCAGATTAGGACTGCTAAATTATTGGTACAAGTGCTAGTTGGCTGGCCATTTCTTTCTTTTTTTCTCCCCTTTCTTTAGTTGCTTTTTTTTTTTCACCTTATGTAAGAAAAAATGAATATTATGCTTGGAGAGCATAAGGATCCTGAGCTGGAATGGTGCTTCTGTGGTGGCAGGCATGTTAGCCAATTGTGTAGCTATACATATCTTGATTGGTCCCAACCAGAAATTTCTTTCTCTATCTCTCTTTCTTCATTTCCTCTTCTTCTTTTTTTAATGTGGGTGAACTAGCAAGGTGATGAAGGCAGGTTCAAGTCTGGTCTTCCATTCACTGGCACTACCTATTTTATTAAGTTGGCACCTTCAGTAAAAAGTTAATGCTTCCCAATCATTCAATTACAATTTTGACATCCTTGTTTCTTGAGGATGACTACAGTAGGTAGATCCTGTAAGGTACTTCATAAGCTGCATATAATTCTTGGTTGCTTAGCATCTTATTATTTGTTATTTCCTTTAATATCTTTTAAGTTTTCTCAGTTATACTGCTAATGAGAGACTAATACGTAAGGGAATAGTAGAGGCATGTCTAATTGGTGCTGTTCTTCAAAAGAAAATGAAGGCTAAGTATTCATATGTAAAATCTTTTAGTTATATTTAACTGTATTCATTATGTAAATGACCTGGGTTTTATCAGTTTGCTTCTTTCTTACATGTATTAGAAAAAACATGGACATAAGGGGTTAGCAATAGTAAGCTGCTAAATCACAGTTAAATGAGATATCCAAGTTTCATAAAAGATAAGTGCTAAATATCCTGGCGAGGCAGCTGAATTTGTTCCTCCATAATATTTTAGTTTGGGACCATGTGAATCATGTTTTATTTTGGTTTTTCTACCATGAGCCCTGCATGTTATATAACTTAGACAGTTTGGGCACTGAAGGTTTCTGGAGCACATGTTGTAAATACCTCAATACTTATGCTTACTGATAATGAATTTTATCAAATACTGGGATAATCTCTCTGTATTGTTATCTATGCCTACAAGACCCTGCTGCATAAAGTTCCTTCTTATTCTTCTCTTTTTTGTTCTATGCTGCTAATGTAGCATAGTTATGCAATATTGATATCATTCATTGTTGAATGGATCCCAAATTGAATTTATAAATCTTTTGATTCTTGATTCAGTTCGGGATAAACGATTTAAATCTTATGATGTAGATTCGTCGCAGAAGTAAGAACGAAAATACTCGAAAAATAACCAAATACATATTCTATTGAATAAAATATTTAAAGAGAAAAAAAAAATGATCTTCATCTATTAAATTTCGTAATTGGAGCTCCTTATATAGTTAACTCCCCTAAAACAACTTCTAAACTACCTAACACACCTAAAAATAAGTTTCCTAATCTATCTATAACATAAAAGCAACTTCCTAATCCTATTAGAATTTAGAACTCTATTTAGACACTTCTAAACACTTTTTAATACACTTAAATAATAAAAACGAATTTTAAAAACTATCTAGAACTATCACTAAAATATAAATATACCAAAATAAAAACTTCTCTAAAAAAATAAACTAAAATAAAATAAAAAAAACATAAAAATATGCAAAAAATACAATATACATCACTTTAACATGAATCTAATACTTCTGAATCTTACAATGGACCCTAAAAAACTAGTTGAATTTGATGCTTCACACGGAGTCTAAAAATTCATGTAATTCATAGAAAAGTGAAAAAGTATGTTTTTTATATCTCGAGATTTCAAGTATCATTTGTATGTTTTCTATATCTTAAGATGTCAAGTATCATTCTGGAATTATCAAATTTAAATAAGCTCTTTATATTTTTTTTGCCATTTCAGAGACTATGTTATTATCGAATGGAACTTCATTCATGACTTGTGATCATTTAACCTTGATCTTCATAAAAAAATTAGAATTAATTGCTCTTTTCTGAAATTAGTTTATCCTTATTATATGTCTTAGTGGAAGGTAGTATTTAGGATATGAACAATAAGAAAATAGTCATCACTTTTATTATGAGATATATTTTAATGTTGTTATCTAGATTGGACTTGGTTAGGAGAATATCCTTTGCGAAAAAAAAAGTTGTTCTTGCAAAATATTAGTCTACTTTAGAAGACTTTATCAATTTTGGCTTCTCTCTCTCTCTCTCTCTCTCTCTCTCTGATTATGTGTATGTATGTACACATACACACACATTTATATATAAAGATTCAAATACATTTCAGAAATGATGCATGTGTATAAGTGTGTGGGTGTGTCTCTAGACATGCATGATTTGTGTAATGCATGTGAATCTTACGACTAATCAATTCAAATCCTAATTACATTTTTCAACTTTCTAAATGATTCAGTTTCAGTTCCAGATTCTAACATCTATGATGTCATTTATGCCTAGCTGAAAGCATGTGTATTCTGCTGATGATTATGTTAAAGACTATTTTTGTTTGCCCCCTTTTTGAGTCGTTGTCTGCTGTGAATGCTACAACACTGAATAAGAGCTTGATAGTCTAAAATGTCACATGATTCTTTTACCCACAATGATTTTGGGCATTTGCTTCTGTTTGTCACGTTTAGGATTTGCTAATGGTATTTTGATGTATCAAAAAAGAACCAACTGGAGGAAAAGAATATGAGTGGGCTAATAGTATTGAGCTATTTTGTGTTTCTTTGGATTTTACTTAAAATAACATTGCTGACAGTGTGTTGAAAAATCCAAGTCATGTATACACGTAATTTTTTTTTAATCAGTTCATTATATATATGTTTATTTATTTATTTATAATTTTATATATTTGATTATTTTGAGGAATTTTTGGGAAATTATATTGGATACTATCATATATCTCATTCTCTTGTGATGGTGTAGCTACTGGATTCTAAATAAATTAACTTTAATCACTGGCACAATGAATTAGATCTTCCAGTACCTCTTGCAACCAAAATGTATCATTTGCAAAGGAATCTTTGTCTTCGGACAGCACTCAGCCATCTTTACCAGGAGGCATCAACAAAACAGCATCAGAGTGATTCACGGAGTTCAAAAGTAGTAGAAAGAAATGAGATACTTCCAGCACAGGTTTCATCACCCTCACGTTTGTTGCACGGGTCACATGCAGATGGCTTGCAGCAGAAGAAGGTTTGTGGTCAGTTCACTGTTGTAGTTGTGCACTGTAGCTTTCATTGATTCTAGATTAGCTATTTTTTGTTGGCAAATATTTTTTATGACTTTCCTTCACTGAACTTTATTTTTATTGATATTTATTTTGTGTAAAGTAGAATCCACATTGAGGCTTATTGTAGTGTGAAGGCCTTATTGACTTAGCTTGTTGTGAAGGCACTTGAGGTAGGAATGATGTGGGGAGACATTGACTTTAAGTGCCTGTTTCTGACTAGCTGAAAGACAATTTGTAAACTGAAGAGGATACTTCTGCTGATAATATGTTGAACATAAAAGTGGGTAGCAATTACTAGATGTTAATCCAGGATAATCAAAGAATCAAAAAGTCAGAATCTCTATTTCCACTTGGAATTGAATCCATTTGATTAGATATTTGTGTTGAACCATAGAAAATCATGAAATTCAAATACTCCATTATGTAAGCAGATTAGATTTTGTGATATCAGCATCAGCTACTTGGTAGAATCCCACCAAAGTGAATTTATATGTGGTGATATAATTATGATTTATGCCTTAAAGATTCCGCACTATTGTCAACATGATCAGTGAGAACAGGCCACAATATCCAACTCAACCAACCAATTATGCAGTTCACCTCATTTCAAGTGTGTAGCATGTGCTTAACTATCCTAAAAGTTTGAAATTGCAAACTGTTATTATTTTGTTATGCTCAAGCCTTTTCTTTCCATTTTACTGAATGGATAGTCATGCAGTATGAAAAATTAACTAATTGCCGCATTTTCCTATTCATGAAAAGCAGAAGGATGAATGCACTTCACCTGCTGTGCATAAACCTGACCAAATTCTTGCCCAAAGTTCAGAACTATGCTTGGGGAACACAGGAGGCTACTCATCAGCCATCAATTTCTCAAATCAGTTCAGAGATAACAACTTGTCAAGACCTGCACTCTCTGTTGACACTGCTTCTATGGGAATGATGAAAAATAGATATCTTCCACCAGCTTATTCTTTCCCCGGAAAATCTGGTAGTCTCTTAACTATTTTACCATAGTTTTCTTTCTCCGCATAATCAAAACTGTCATCTATAGATTTTTTTCAGGATTTTTGTTTTTTATCTTTTTGAGTGGTGAAAAGGATTTAATAAAAAAAAAGGATTAGAAGAATCGAAGGGTCAAAAAATAGATACTCTAAATGCCCTTAAGAGAAAAATTCAGAAAAAGGAAAGGTAATTATCTCATACCAGTTGTAAAGAACTCAATTCATCTTCATTTTGTTTTTTTTTATACAACCCAATTTCGATTTGGGTTTGGTTTGGACACTAAACTGATCCAAACCTAACTGTTGATACTCCTAATCAAGATTCGTGTTGTATTATTTGTTGACTGGAGCCAAGTAATTGGCTGTGCTTTTGTATGGAATCTAATCATCTATAGATAACTTGAGTTCCAATGGATTCGGTTCTCCTTGAAATCAATGCCATATTTGCATGCATGCATGGAGAAGCTTTCGTCCAATAGCATGCTTTCACTGATCTGCTATTGAGAGTAATTTCTTAAAAAAATAAATAAATTGTAAAGCTGTTCTTCGAAAGGTGATATAACTAGGAACTTGGGAAAAAAGAGATTTTCATGTGCAACATAGTAACATTTGATTCTCTTATTTTGTAGGCACGTCACTGGGGACTATGCAACAGCCGAATGGAAGTGTTCCTGTTATATAACGGTCTATATTACTGCATTGCAGCATTCTTGTGGGAGGGCACCACGATATCCTCTTAAATATGAACTGGTGATTGTAAATTTTGCATAAAATTGCAGCAAAGTAGATTTGCATCATATAGGAATATCTTGATTTGTTCATAGAGCTAAGCCTTACAAACATGTCCATAAAGAGGTACAGCTTTCAGTAACATCAGATTGTCAAGCTGCTTTTATGTCTTACATGCATGCTTTTTTTGCCTTTAAAGTTTAAGGAATGAACTAGCTTCGTGATTGCTATGTCATTTTCAGTATTTACAGAAGCTGGACCTCTGCCACTTTTTTCCTCCAAAGGTGAACATTCATGTTCCCTTTATTTCCTAAGCCTATTGGAGCTCATATATAACAAGTGTGATGTATATATATTTGTCATTTTTTTAAAACATTTCAGTTGAGTTTACTGTTTTCACATTTATTCAAAGTTTGGACAAGATCAAGAAACCTAGCTTTTAAATGAAACTAAGTTCAAATAGATGAGCAATCGAAAAAGATGAGAGTATTATTAGACTACTTTTCTATGCCTTTTTTTTTTTTTTTGTTATTTATTTCGAATCTCCCTTGTTGTCCAATATGACTAGAGTTTTTTTTTTTTTTTTTTGCCCTTTTTTTGTTTTTTAGGGTACTCAGGGTTCTTAAAGCACTTAAATAGACAATTGAGGTGTAGGCGTGCCTCCCAATCTTCACAGGTTAAAAACTTAATGGAAAACAACTGACTTAGGATGGGATTTGACCTTACGACTCTCATTCTCAAAAGGAAAACAACTGACTTAGGATGGGATTTGAACTTACGACTCTCATTCTCAAAAGCGGGTTCTTGCCACGCCACGCCAATATTTTCAAAGATTCTTTTGTGCATTGCCATCTCTTCCACCTTTCATGAGGTTTAAAGATGGAGTGCTTCTGATGTTCAATTTGGATCCTATATTTTAATACATTGTGTTTATTTATGGGGGGTTCTGGAATTTTTGAGCAGGACCCTCATTCCTCTTTTGTTTTTTTTTTTTTCGTACTTCTTTTATCAGCTTTAATGCCTTTACTTTACCCTTGTTTTGTTGTTACATGCAAAGGGACATTGAAAAAGATACATTTAAGCTTTATAGATAAGAAAAAGAAGGGTTGCTTCGTTGGGAAGACAAATAAAGGTAGGTCTCACAAGTTGGATAATTGGCATTATTGAAGATAGTATGATAGATGGTTGGTGATAGATGGAAGTGCTATAATTCAACCAGACAACAAATTGCTTAATTGACTCCAAATGGGGTCATGGAGACTAGAGAAATAGCATGTCCCCTATTTCCCTTTCAACTTCTTTCATATGAAATTCTACAAAGCAATGTTTAAAAGCTGGAAAGGGTAGTGTACTGGAGTAGGATTGACTTAATGACTTAAAGAGAATCAGATATCGAGCCACAGCAGACTAAAATTAGAAAAGAATACAGCTTACTTAAGTTTCAAACACTTTTTAAAGACTCAATTAGAATACCAACTCAACAATTAGAGAATAACTTTGTAAGGAAATAATTTGTTCATAATACTAAAAATAAAAATAAAATAGTTAAGGCTAGTGGGAATTTTGATTTTAGCAAAAACATAAGAAAAATGCAATAGCTACATGAAATAAATTTTTGGTCTTGAAAATGGAATTATTAAAGTTCATATAACTACGGATAATGTAAGTGCCAACTTAACTCTTGACAGAAACATTTATATAGTATATTGTGGGCCTCGTACTTAGGAGCGTAGCCAGAGATTTTATTTAGGTTGGGTTAAATTTTTTTTTTTAAACAAACCTTGATAGTATAAGAAAAATTTATTGATTTAGATATGTAAATTACTAACATTAAAAGGATAGACAATAGACATGTGTAGTTCACACATGTAGTTGTAACTTTTACAATTAGATTATCATTTTGTTTTTAGTAAGGAAAATATTAATCTAACTGTAAAAAATTGTAACTACATGTGTAACTGTGCATGTGTATCTATTAAATTATTTATTACATATTTTAAGATATGCAAATTTCCAATATTTAAAGGATAAACATGTGTAGTTATTTTGAATCTAACTAAACATTATCACAAAAAATGATTCAACTAAACTTTTTAAAAATTATTTGACAACTTTATCTTTAACGCTAAAAATTAATACTTGAGTGACAAATTCAGATAAATAAGTTTTTAGGTGTTTAGATGTAAATTTTTTAATTGATTGTGATTATAATTTGTTAGATATTATTATTTGATAAATTAATATTTAATATACTTTATATTAAAAAAATATAAGAAAACTTAATATATATATATATGTTACCTTGGAGCTTACCTGGGCTCGTAAGGTGGCTCCGCCCCCTGCTCGTGCTTGAGTTGTTAGTGAAGGTTTAGCCTTATGTTATGTTTAAAATTGGTCTTAACGATAACAAAGTCTATAATGTTGTACTCAAAATAAAAATAAAAATAAATGATTCTTGCATGTATTCGATTTTTGAAATTTTAAAGAGAAGTAAAATATCATACCTCATTTTACATAAGTGGGTGGGGGAAAAAAAACTTCATAAATATATTTTCTTAATATCTTAGTTCAAGTGTGTTAATTTTATATTAGAAACTACAAGCCCCTACAAGGATAAGTAGATTAAGATTTAAAAACGAATACTTAAATTACTAGGCAAACGATAAACCCCAAAGAATCTCCTCATACCCCCAAAAAATATCTCCTTGGAAGAAAGATTCTTGTTGGCTGACATTTTAAATATAAATGAAAACAAAGAATAAATAACAATTTTTATTGGATTAGATGGCGTATTATAATTATGATGATAACAAAGAAATTGAGGAAGGGGAGGATGGTCGTCCGTGGGGCTGACACCAAACAGAGATAGTCACGAAGGGCGTCCATTAATTGTGTCTCAACACCACCATTGTGTTCTGCCCTCACGTGAGGGAGAAGACTCAATTAGTGAGACCCATTCTACAACCAAACAAACCCTAACCCTAACCTTAGCCCTCTTATAATAATTTCCCATATTTACCTAAACTCATATGTATATGATATTATTGATAGTAGCCTCCTCCTACTCTCTTAATATAAAAAAAATAATATTATACTTAGAGTCAATACTATTTTTTTTTACTGTAATATCTAACTGCATTCCCAATAATTAAGGAAGGCTGATTATTACTATAAAAAAATAACGTTGTCACTTAATATATATAAAAAAAATTTATATAAAAATAATATTATTTCATAATATTTTTTTATTTTTAATGATGAATTTTGTTATATCTAAATTTACACACACCATAGACTAATTCATGAGATTATTAGAGAGAAATTAATTAATCTCTTTATTATTGTCGTATACTTAATTTTTGGGCTCTTTATTATAGATAGAAAATCAATATCTTTCGATTATAGTTTTGTAAACTTAATAGTTATTAAATTGGATTACTGATTTCTTTTTAATTTTGAAGTTTGTTTTGATGAATTTAATCTAATTTTGATATTGAAAATTTGTTTAAGTTCAATTGGCGATTTGAATCAAATAAGAAACATACACATCCCTTTCTATCAAAGGTGGGTCTTAATCCATTGTTGGTAAGAACTAAGTGATATAAAAAGTATATTATTTGCTTTGGACTCATTGGACAGACTTCTTGCTTTTGGTGATGGTAATAATAACAATCACTATCAGTTCCTAGCATAGACTATGTGAGGATCTTTTAAATATAATTATTCATATTGTTGTTTACTAATTATATATGAGAATGTTAAATTGACTGCAATACGTTGGCTGCCTCTCATATTACAAAAGACAATTAAATGAGAAGGTAAAACATTCATTCCCTCATCTTTGAGGTTGAAAATAAACTTGCTGCTGTGCTCTTATGGGATGAGGAGAAGGCTGCTGATGGCATATGTTGGGGAGCTTCTAAGAGTGGCATAATAACGGTGACCTCTGCTTATACTATTTCTACGGGAACTCCTATGGGAGATCCTACTTCCCTTTGGAGGATGATTTGGAAGCTTAAAGTTCCTCAAAGATGCAAGACCTTTTTGTGGATGGTTGCGCATCGAAAGATTATGTGCAATGCTGAGCGGATGAAAAGGGGTTTCACCATGGCATCCGACTGTATTGAATGTGTGGGATGTATCGAGGATGTTGATCATATTTTTCGAAATTGCTCTAGAGCCGTGCAAGTATGGAAGCGTCTATTGCAGCCAGTTGAGTATCATCTTCAGAGCAATTTGGATTTTCAAAGCTGGCTTGCTCATAATCTTGCTGGCGTTAATGATTGTAATGTTGACTATGACTGGGCTTCCTACTTTACAGTGGCCGTGTGGGCTCTTTGGAAATGGAGGAATGACTTAGTTTTTCGTAATCTTCGTTTTCACTTCGAGTATAGCATGGCTTGGCTTAAAGGGAAAGTGGCTGAAATCATTCATGCTTTTCGAGCCAAAGTGGCGGTCCATGGTGCTGGACTGATAGAGAGGGTGAAGATGGTAGGCTGGTGTGCTCCCAACCATGGTTGGACTAAGCTTAATACTGATGGATGTCTTAAGAATACTTCATCGCGAGCAGGGGGTGGCGGTCTTCTCCGTGACTATCGTGGTATGTGGTTGAAGGGATTTGTAGCTAATATTGGTTCTTGTACTGCAACTGAAGCTGAATTGTGGGCTGTTGTTCATGGCTTACGTCTTGCTTGGGAGGAGGGTCATCGTTCTATAGTTTTCGAAACAGATTCGGCTATGGTGGCTGGTTGGTTAAAAGGCAACAGTATGCCGCAGCTTAGCCTTTCCAACTTAGTAAATGAGTGTAGAAGACTCCTTCAGCGAGATTGGATAGTTCAAGTGGAGCACACTTACAGAGAAGGTAATAGAGCAGCAGACTATTTGGCTACTGAGGCTTTGAAGTTCAATCGGGGAGTGTGTACCCTGTCTTCCCCTCCCCGTGGGTTATTCAATATTTTGAGGGAAGATGCAACTGGGGTTTCTTGGCCTAGGAGAGTTCAAGATGTAGTGTGCTAGTTGTTCTTGCTGGGTGTCCCCCCTCTTTTCCTTTCCAATAAAAAACAGCAGTCACATGTAGTCAATTTAGCATTCTCTAATTATATATTATGTCTCCCCAACATTATTTCTTCCTTTTCTCCTAAGTTGGTCAATAAGTAAATTATCTTACATTATTGCTAACTTATAATAATAATATTTTTTCGATCATATATTTTTATTCGGAAAGTCCTACTATCATCTTAAACACTTTTTTTTTTTAATTAGTCACTATTTATTTTTCTTGAATAGCGTTACAATATTAATACATAACTCAAGAAAATGTATTCTATCTTACCAAATAAGGAGTGTTTCTAAATTGGAGTTTTGTGTGATGGTTGAGTTCAAATTGCGATATTTTCTTGAATTTAACTTAATTAAGCTTTTTTTCAACTATAAAAGTCGGCTACATAAATTTCATTGCTCCATTGTGTTTTATTTAGGCCTAAGTCAACATTTTTATTACAAGTAGTTATATCTTTTTAATTATTTATGTTCGTTATTTTAAGGCTTCGTTTGATTTTCAATCTGGAAGCTGTTTTCAGTTTTTAAATAGTAAAAAATAAAAAACTATATAAGAAAACTTGTTTAGTAGAATATTATTTGAAAATGACTTTCCAAACTTTGTCTTACAAAAATACGAAAATTAGGCCCTATTTGGGCGTATAGTAGAAACCCCGTTAAGGCATGAAATCGAGAGAAACGTATGGTTGACGTGTTTGACAAGCCAATATCACGACTATATTTTGATTTCTAACCGTGATTTTTGGGTGTTTTTACCAAACACCTTCCCCTTACTTTTGTTAGTGCTTCGACTCTCAAACAAGCCCCTATTCATATACAATTGAAGTCTTCCTTTCGTCTATTATTATCACGAATAGTTAATAGGTCACTATACAGTCAAAAGTCTTCATTTTAACGTATCCAAACTGAAATTCATCAGGCACTTTTCAGCATGCATCCTAATAAAGCGCCGAGACCGAATGGTCTGCCTGCTGGTTTCTTTCAAGAATTTTGGGGAATTACTAAGCCTACATTGATCCAAACTGTTCAAAGCTTCTTCCAAGCCAACATCATGGATCCGGCTATCAATGAAACCCATATTAGTCTCATCCCCAAAGTCAATGGCCTACAAAGACTCGGATATCCGCCCTATTAGCCTTTGCAATACCACGCACAAGATAATTGCCAAGATTCTTGCCAACAGACTAAAGTTAGTGCTGTATAAGATTATCTCACCAGCCCAAAGTGTTTTTATTCAAGGAAGGCAGATTATTGACAACATTATAGTGGCGCACAGAATTTTACATTCAATGAATTGTCGTAGGAGGAGGAATAACGCGGCGGCTATAAAGCTGGATATGTCGAAGGCATACGATCGTGTGGAATGGAAGTTTCTCATTTTCCTCGGAAAACTTGGGTTCTCTCCGAAATGGCGGAATTGGATTCTATCATGTTTATCGTCAGTTTCCTACCAGATACAGATTAATGGATGTCTATCCGAGAAGATCTTTCCCTCCTATGGTTTAAGGCAAGGTGACCCGCTTTCTCCCTACTTTTTTATAATTTGTGCTGAATCCCTCTCCCTTCTACTGAATCATGATGTTCAATGTAATACTCTTCATGCGTTTAAAATAAGGGATCCATGTCCTCCCATCTCTCACCTTTTATTTGCTGATGATTCCCTCTTCTTTTGCAATGCAAGTGAATATGATTTTTTGACCATAAATGAGCTTTTAAATATATATTGTCTTACCTCGGGGCAATGTGTCAATTATTCAAAAAGTTCTATGGTTTTTAGCTCAAGTGTCCCTGCAGAGAAGATGAGAGTTCTGAGGGGTCTTCTATCTATAAGGGAGGTGGAGGAATTTGGGATCTATCTTGGATCCAAAATCACCTTGGGCAGAAAGAAATGTGAGGTGTTCAAAGACCTGATTGCTATAGAGTGAACTCAAAGATCTTAGGTTGGGAAGAAATTTTTTTATCCTTAGCTGGGAAAGAGATTCTTCTCAAATCCGTTGCTCTTTCCATCCCATTATATTACATGTCATGCTTTAAACTTCCCCAATCAATCTACAAAATGCTCAATTCTAAAATGGCCTCCTACTGGTGGAAAAATTCGATGCATGGGGATGGTATCCATTGGTGTAGCTGGAAGAAGTTATCTTCACAAAAATCTGATGGTGGATTGGGAGTTAGGGACCTGGAGTGTGCAAACTTAGCCATGCTTGGCAAGCTCAGGTGGAATCTTCTTAAGTCTCTGAAGTCCCTTCTTGGCAAGTTGCTGAAAGCAAAGTACTTCCCAAGTACATATTTCATGCAAGCCCATCTTGGCCCCCATCCATCCTGGGGATGGAGAAGTATCTTGCAGGGAAGGAGAGTGTTGCATGGTGGCATTAGATGGAGGGGTAATGGTGAGAATATCAATATACGAAATGACCCGTGGCTGCCTCGTCCCATCACTTTCAGAGTCTGGTCACAGGTTGTTCCATCATTATCCAAAGTTTCTGATCTCATTGACAGTGGCTCGGGCCTTTGGAAATCAAACTTGCTGATGCCCGGCTAATTAAGCAAATTCCTATTAGTAGGAGAGGATGCATGGATACTATCATATGACATTATTCAAAGTCAGGTGACTATACTGTGAAGAGTGGTTATCATGTTGCTAGATGGCTCTCCAGTTTCCCAGCTGATCACCCAAGCAAAATCAAGTTCTTTATTTGGCGTTGCTGCAACAATTTTCTTGCTTTCCAGGACAGGTTAGAAAAGAGGAATCTGAATGTAGTGAAGGCTTGCCCTTTATGTAATGTCTCTACTGAAACCAGCACGCATCTCTTCTTCCACTGCCCTTATGCAACAACCTTCTAGTTTGGTAGTCCTCTTATCCTTAATACGCAGCGGTTGGTTCCTCCACAATTTCTTGACGCTTGGAGATGCCTCTTGAGGTGGTTCAATGATAGTGGAGATATGGTGCATGTTTTACAATGGCTTGCTTTCGGGCTTTGGAGAATTTGGAAAGTAAGAAATGTAGCCTTCTTCAGAGGTGTTCTTACCCCCCCTGATCAAGCTATTGTGATTGCTTCCAAACAATGGGCTGAATTCTCTAACAGTGAGAGCATCAATAATCCACAAACGTCTCCGGCCATGTTGACCCCATCCCAATCTGATCCTTGGAATCCTAGGAACTCCCCCTGGGTTCTGTCCAAACAACTTATTAGAGTTGGCTGTAAGTTCTTAGGCTCCTCTCTTTCGGAGGAAGAAGCAGAAGCTGGCGCCATTCTCTTTGGCTTGGAATATAATTCACACTAGACTTAGCTTTGGTTATCAGCGCCATACAGGCAAAAAGATTAGCATCATGTGATGCCCTCTGCCATGACATTTGTTCTATTGCCCAGACTATGAATGATTCTTTTTATCTTTGTTCCTAGATTTGTAAATGGAGTTGCCCATTCTCTTGCCAACAGGGCTCTCAAAAGGAGATCCAATTGTATATGGTTACATTCGCTTCCAGCTTGGTTGCTGGAGTTATTCGTTTTTTCAATAGTTTATGAGAGCCAATTCGGGCAAAATCTGACCGTCATAGGTTCCATCGACCCAACTCGTCCACACAGTTACCTTACCTAAAACACAACCCCGGTATGCCACCTGCCCTAATACAGTAACACTAACAGCACAGCAGTAGGTAAATTGGGTCGGGTTATCCAAGTCAAACCCCTTACCCTCGACCTCCTTCAAGAGTCGTAGTAGTTCGCTTCGCCGAGGGCCTTTACGGAAAAACACAGCTCAAAACACCAACGTCACTCCCACCTGACACCGTTAAACTTAAACAGCACAATAGCCTCCCACGTGGCAAAGCAGCAGAAATCTAAAAAACAACAAACCAATTCAAACGGTCAATAATACATTATAAACACAGAGACAGAGAGAGATCAAACTCGTTAAATACATAGTAATAAATCCTTGTACCATTTTGCCTCGAGTTACTACTATGTAAAGCGGGACGGGACGGCCCTCTATCCGTTTGGAATTTAACGATTAGATAAGGACAAGTGGTAAGTTAACATCTCTGAAAGTGACGTTATTCCTCGAGATTCTCGTCACTAATTCCAAGTACAATCCAGTGATTGTAATTCATTAGGACGACGGTCCTCCTGAGGTAACACACTAACACTGCATCTGCGTGTTTATTATCTTCTTCACTGTCCCGCGGTCGATTCGACGTGCGGGAACAACATGACTTTAATTCTCATTCCTCTCTTATCTACAGCGTGTGTGATCGATCGAGAACACGAAGCTGAATCTGAACCCTAATTTCGAATTTTCGTACAAAAAATCTCTTTGTTATAATCTGTTTCTGCACAATCAGAGCTTTCTATCAGTGTGATTTTCGTGTAAAATGGAGGAGAAACTGGCGCTTCTATCGAGGTTTTGACGGCATCGATTTTGGGGAGGAAGATCAATGGTGGTTGGCATTAATTGATGTCTACTTTTGTTGTTAATTTCAAATTGATGCTTTGAAGCGACGGATCCCCTCCTCCCCGTGATGATAGCAAATCTATCAGGTTTTGAATCTTTGAAGGGACGGATCCATGGGGGAAAACGTTGTAATCTTTTTGTTGAGAAGCTTTTGAATGGTGGAAATGAGACAGTGTTGGTTTGGATTTAATAAAGTTTGGATTTTGAGCTGTTTTGAGCTTCTAATTTTAGTTGCAATTTGAAGAAAAAGGAATCGCTTTTATCAGGTTATAATGCTTCAAATTGGAAGAAATTTTGGGGATTTTGAGGCTTGAGAGAGGAAATTAATTGAAATTTGGTTGCTTTCACTTGTAGAGAGAGAGAGAGAGAGAGAGAGAGAGAGAGAGAGAGAGAGAGAGAGAGAGTATAGAAGGAATCGATGTCTATCAAAAGCATTATTCAGGATATGAGAGGGGAAGCTGGAAGTATGTCGAGAAAGGGGTTTGAAGTGAAGCTTATTAGTAGTTATGGATTGAGATCGAGGTCGAGGCGTGTCGTTCAAGATAGGTTTGTGCCAGTTGATGCAATGAAGCAGAGTTGTTGGGCTAATATGCCGCCTGAGCTGCTGAGGGATGTGTTAATGAGGATTGAGGCGTCGGAGAATGCGTGGCCGCTGCGGAAGCGTGTAGCGGCTTGTGCTGGAGTTTGCAGAAGCTGGAGAGAAATTATGAAGGAGATTGTGAAGGCCCCGGAAGTGTCGGGCAAGCTGACATTTCCGATATCTGTGAAGCAGGTTTATGATCTTGTTGCCTTTCAATTGAGTCCGCTGTTATAGTTGCTAACGTGTTAGCTTATAGTGGTTTTGAATTTTATGTGATTTTCTTTTAACTAATTTTGTTGATATGATTGTAGATTCAAATCCCAGTTTTTTGCTTTTCCCTCAGCAAGGTTGTGTACATCAAATTTTATTTACTAATTCTCAACTCAACTAAGACTTTTTCCAACTATATGGGATCAACTACATGAATTTGCTTCCTCCAACCCGCTCTATCCTATAATTCTGCCCATGCTGAGTATATTTGTGTATCCTTAAAGACAGCTTCTCCCCTTGTGGGTAGCTACATATTGGGAGGGGAACCCTCCCGGGGTATTTATTGGGGGGCTTCGCCCCCTGTGGGTACCCCTGCCCCCTTGATTGGGGAGTTCCCCCAAACCCCCTTGATTGGAGAGTTCCCCCCCCCCCCCCCCCCCCCCCACCAATATGGGGGAGTTCTCCCAAACCCCCCTCCAGTTTTGTTTCTTTAACAATTCGAAGGGGGTGGGGGGTCGGTCCCGAGCCTAGATAAGGGAGGAGGGTTGCATTAGGTAGTTGACAAGCAACTTAAAACTTTGTTAGATTTTATATACAAATTCAGTCTACTAATTTATGGGCCTTATGATTTCCTTCTGTGGATCTCAAATATGTAGATTCTAACTCATGATTTAATCAGAGATCGTTTTTAAAGTTGAATGCGGCAATTTCTTATTTTTTATTAAAATTTGATATTGAAGGGAATAGTTTGTCATTCTTTGGCCTTCAGAATTCACCCCTTCTCGTTGGTCGTGTAGACAAGGAGCGAGGCCTTTAGATGTAAAACCTCTAACTACACATCTGCTACTTTTGATCCTAGTAAGGCATTATGGAGTGAAAATTACTTGATTATCTTTCCTGCGATTACACCATGACATCCTAGGCTCACATGCCCGTCCATAGATGAAATTGAGCTTGACCAGTCTGAACTTTCATAGAATAGGCAGATCGTGTTTTTTAGAAGTGGGATTTCAATTTATGAATTTATGGCAGATGTTGTGGATCATGTTCTTTTAAAGTGGGATCTCAATTATGAATTTGTGGCTCCTTATTAGATTCATAAGAAAAATGTTTTGAATTGTAAACTACTATCATATTTCTCAATAATTTGGGATCCTTAATGAATGAAACAATTTCAGGAATTTCACGTCGGACAATTGAAGTGACTCATATGATTCCTAAAGAAAATGGAAGGAAAAGTTACAGCTTGTCAATCACATTGTCTCAAACATGTTGATTTTAGTATGTTATTCTTGATATATAATATGTTCGGTATCTCAATTTATATAAAATATGGTTGTTGAGTTGATCTCTTGGGCATCTCTAAGTACTCTTGCAATTATATATGTTAATTACATGCACTCACACACACATGCCCACTTGCTTCCAGCCACATGTACATGTAATTTATGAGTACGGGCCATGTGATTCATTGACATAACCTTTGATATGATTTGTGAAAGATTTTAATTCTCTGGTGACAAAGACTCAGAGAATTTGTTTATCGCAATACGAAATTTCACTTAATTGGAAGTTTGATATATCTCCCATTTTCTTATGAAATAAATACTAATGTATGTTTTTGTAATTGATGCTGTTGGGCCAGATTTTAGAGATTGTTCTCATTGCACTGATGCTATGTTAGGAATTACATATTCCGTCCTTCATCTGCTCTTGTCAAATATTTCTGTATGTTATCACAAAAGTCATTTCTATGTGCAGCCTGGCCCCAGGGACTCCCTTCTCCAGTGTTTCATTAGACGAAACCGGAGTACCCAGACATATCATCTATATCTTGGCTTAACTCAAGGTGAGCATTTGCAATTCTAATGGTTTGATCACAACACACGGATACTTCTGCCTTGTGGGGCTAGATGGCTTTGATATGTGCTTAGCTTCACTTCTTCAATTTTTTGACTTTCTCCTTTTTACCAATTCTTATGGAATTTTTGAGTCGATTATTTTTGTCTGTTCTCCTTTGCAGCATTGACTGATGATGGCAAGTTCCTTCTTGCTGCTCGTAAGTGCCGACGCACCACCTGCACTGATTACATCATCTCTTTAGATGCTGATGATATGTCAAAGGGGAGTGGAACATACATTGGGAAATTGAGGTAAGCTCCATTTAGTCTATAAATAAAGTGTAATATGCTTTTTAGGTGATCTGAGTTTCATTTTTGCCTTTATTGGCAGATCAAACTTTTTAGGGACAAAGTTTACAATTTATGATGGTCAGCCTCCTCACGCTGGAGCCATGGTCACAAAAAGCCGGTCCACTAGGCTTGTGGGTTTGAAGCGAGTTGCTCCTAGGGTGCCTTCTGGGAACTACCCAGCAGCGCACATTTCATATGAGTTGAATGTTTTGGGTTCCAGGTGAGAACTTTGTTTATGCAAGCATGGACTTTTATATGCCAATATTCTTTTTGCAAGGCCTCTCTCTCTATGTTGCATTATGTTGAAATCCTTTGACTATTGTTAATAATTACCATATTTTCCAGCTTTATTCTAATATTCAACATTGAGGACTGAATATATAGTATTACATTTATGCTTTTGAAGTAGGGGTCCAAGGAGAATGCAGTGTCTCATGGATAGCATCCCTACTTCAGCAATTGAACCTGGAGGATTAGCCCCTACACCAACTGAATTCCCTCTTAGTAACCTTGAGTCTTTGCCGTCCTTTCCATTTTTCCGATCCAAATCAACCCGTATGGAAAAATTTTTATCAGGACCGTTGACTGCCCCAAAAGAGGGAATGCTGGTATTGAAGAACAAATCCCCAAGGTGGCATGAGCAGCTTCAATGCTGGTGTCTGAACTTTAGGGGACGGGTAACTGTAGCTTCAGTGAAGAATTTTCAGCTTGTTGCTTCTCCAGAAAATGGGCCAGCTGGACCAGAGCATGAGAAGGTCATTCTTCAGTTTGGAAAAGTGGGAAAAGACTTGTTCACCATGGACTACCGGTATCCAATTTCTGCATTCCAGGCATTTGCTATCTGCCTAAGCAGTTTCGACACAAAAATTGCTTGCGAATGATAAAATACAGGTGCGAGTCCTATTCTTCAAGTTTCAAGTCCCTCAAGCTTGAGTTCGCGAAGAGAAAAAAAAATGATTGAAAATATTTTTTGTTTGTTTGATCAATAAATATATGTTTCATATTAACTTTTAAATACTCTTTAAGAGCATTTAGAATGGTTAGAGTTCAACTACACAAGGTCAGTTTTCAATTTGGCCTGCCTATAAATGTGGTAGGCAACTCATGAAGAATGTACTATAGGTTAATGACTGAATGACCCAGTCAGATAATTCCTACTTTCAAATGTTTGGGAAAAGTTCATGCAGCATATTACTGATGTTCCCCTGGTTAGATGGCTGTGATTATATCCTATCAATCTGACATATAGATTGATGGCCTACATTTTCCTTTAGTTGGAGTAGTGCTGTAGAACTTGCTATCATCCCTCTGTCCTCATTCCATGTTCAAAATGTTTGGCCTATAATTGGATGACCATAATCAAAATTTATGTGGATTGGATCAAGGTCTGACTGTGGATAGCTGTTTATTGGAAACGCCATTAATTCCATGACAAAATGAAATTGACATGCTATTTCTGGCCACACTCATCCAAAGATTTAGACATAATGGGATAGTCCACCAAATGCCTGAAAAAATTCTATATAATCATAATTGTTACATATACTATGAGTCTACAACAACAAGGCTTTCTGATATTATAACAAACATAGAAAGAAAAAAGGGGACGCATTATACCAAATGCCTGGGGTTTATTGAAGAAATCCCACAGCAACAGTGAAGTTTTAGCCCAATTCTCTGGGCAGGCTGAATGAACTATGTTCATCCATATAGTACGAGTCCCCAGTTCCTACATTATGTATCATGTAAGTTCATAAGATTTGAAGGCTAAGTGCACATGGTCATAAGGATTTAAAAAAAATAGCCATGAATACGTTTGTATGGTGTTTGCAATATGTATTATCAAGATAAGTGCTAGATGTAATTCTTTTTCCCCATGAAAAAAGTTCTTTTTCTTAGTAAATATAAGTATGAATCCATAACTACATAATGCAGAAACTTCGATTTTTTTTTCCCTTATAAATTAGTCTTATATAGAAGGAAGGTTCAGTGAATCTGATGCTCTTTCACTTTTTTGTATTAGGCAGCCAGCGTTTGAACTTTATCAGGGAGGATACATGATATGGATGGAATAACATATCTCCTAGAACACGATGGCAGCACGGAAAACAGAAGGCAAGCTGTTGGTTTGTTGAATCAGTATACCATAGTTTCTTTGTATATATATTTTTTTCTTTACCCTTCATTGTTTCTGTACATTATCATTTGAAAGATTAGAAATGTGCTTTGTCCTCTGGATTGCACTTCCTCTGCAAAAAACATTTGTTATCATCTGCTTGACTGAAACAACTTTTCAATTTCAATTTATAGCTCCCAAAGTGTGATTGGGTATATTATCCAATACTGCAATTTCTTAGAAATTTAGAGTGCTTGCAGTTTCATGATTTTTTCTTTTTGTTTATTTGAGGCTGTGCTTCTTGTATCTTTTTGTTGATTTCACTTTTCTAGTTCTCGTTTATTTTTATTTTTATTGAAAGACACTTTTTCTAGTTCTCTAGCTTAGTTTAGCTAAGTTCACTATGAATTTTTGTTTTTTTAAGAGTTACCTGAGTATTTAATATTAAATGGATCAAAAGGTGAGCTCCTGAGGTACTCAACCAAACAAACAAGACCCACCATCATCCAACTACAACACACTGCACAACAATCTAAAGCAGTCCCAAACAAAACCCAGCAAGAGTGCTGCAAACAGCATCGCTCGACACAAAACAAAAGAACACAGCTCCATCAAAGGGGACCACCTACATACAAGCATCCCAATTTCTAATCCACTTATTCATTGAGTACCCATTCTTTATCTTGAAGGCAATGATCCAAGAGTTGGAGGCGAGAGTGATCTCATTCCATAATTGGTCGATACTCCTTGATTCTCCATAAAAAATTTTACGATTACTCTCAAACCACACCATCCTAAAAGTAGCCAAAGAAGCAACCCTCGGGATTTTAGCCCCATAATCAATAAGGCCCTGCGAATTTGACAAAACAAAGCAATCGTCAACAAAAGAGGGGACCGAAAATTTGTTACCCAATCTCACAGGCCATCCCTCCCACAACTTGGAGGAAGACATCCAAAGAAGAGATGGGCTGTTGTCCCGTAGTCCTGAACACATAATCGGCAAGCATAGGGGGAGATAGAGAAGTTAGGTAAGCGCCTTTGGAGGATGTCACTGGTATTGAGCTTGTTACGTGTCAAAATCCAACCAAACATTTTAATTTTGGATGGGACATGAGCTTTCCAAAGTAAACTGGCAAGGGAAAAAGGATGGGCTAAAGCATCATCGATTAAAAATTGATAAAATGATTTAGAAGAAAAGGACTCTGAAGAATCGAGGGCTCACAAGAATCTATCAGCACAGTGAGAAAGACGAATAGGAGCCATGATAGAGATCAATGAGTTCAGCTCCGATTGTTGGCCAGCAGTGAGGGAGGTTGGAAGAAAGAAATTCCATGAGTTAGAACCAGGAGTCGCAGGGTTAGATTGGAAGTGTGCAATAGGGTGAATTGGAAATGGGCAAATATGATAAAGACGGGGGAAGACCTCCACTAAGGGCACATCACAAACCCACCGATCTTCCCAAAATCGGAAAGATGTGCCATCGCCCACCACCGGAGATAAGTGAGGTAACATATCAGGAAGCAAGGAGCATATGAATTTTCAAGGGCTTCTAAAAGATGTTTTAACGTTAGGAATGATCCTTCTTCCTAGATCAATTGGTTCATACTTACTAGAAATAACCTAAGCCCAAAAAGATTGGTGATCCTTGTGAAACCTCCATATCCACTTAGCACACAAAGCCCTATTCCTTTTCAACATGTTCCCTATCCCAAGCCCTCCTTTAGAAATTGGCATCTGAACAGTCGTCCAACCTATCAAATGGGTACTTAGGCTCTTATTAGCCCCTTTTCAAAGGAAAGCTTTCATCTTCTTCTCAATGATTTTAGCAACACTAGCAAGCATTTTAAAAAAGGAGAGATAGTATGTGGGAATTGATGCAAGGACTGAGTTAATCAAGGCCAATCTACCATCCCTCGATAGAAAACCTCCTTTCCAACCATTCAATATGTGAGAGATCTTGGAAACAACTGGGTCCCAGAAATTCGTACTTAGAGGATTGTCTTCGAGAGGCAATCTAAGGTAGTTAAAAGGCCAATTACCTATAGCACAACCCAACTTAGAGGCCACCCTAACCAACATGTCATTGTCAATATTGATGCCTGCCATCTGACACTTCATCATATTAGTTTTGAGACCCAAAATAGAGCTAAAGCACTGAGGCAGACAGATTGCATTCTCAACATTTTCTTCATCACCATGGAGCAAGAAGAAGGTATCATCTGCGAACTAGAGATGGGAGACAGTAAAACAATCTTTTCCAACTGAAAACCCCTTAACCACTGAAGAAAGGCAAACATTTGTCATCATACGGCTAAGCAAATCCACCACCAAAGTGAAAAGGAATGGAGAAATTGGGTCCCCTTGTCTCAACCCATGCTCAACATTAAATTTACCAGTAGGTTGACCATTAATGATGATGGAATATGTAACCAATCTCAAACACCCACTAATCCACTTGCGTTGTCACGACTCCTTCCGCAGGGTGATGTCATGACCGGCACAGAATACCGTATACGCCATCCCTAGACGGATACGATACTCTGTCAGTCTCCGTCCTTTAAGACAATAAACAAATCACTCGAAATTTTTCAACAAAACCATTAACATGTATAAACCATCATCATTTTTCTCATTTCATTCCCACAAGACTTATACACATCTCAGTCTCCCAAAATATATATACATCATCAAGAACCATTTATTTATACATCAAATTAACTATTAAACATTTGTTTGGTATTATATATACATATACCAAAAATAAAAGGTTGTACTCATCTCCCTGAAGCACACAACATCATATTCACATAGCAAAGAAGCAAACTCAATCAATTCTCTGGAGCCTTGACCTTGCCCTTGTGATCTACACCTATAATAAAAGAGGAAATAGGGTGAGCTATAGCAAGCTCAGTGAGTAATCTAGCATTGGATTTATATACGCATCTACAAAAATCATGGCATTGAAAACATCATTATAAACTCATGTTCAATTCAATGTAAATATCAATACATGAATCAAATACATTTTTTTTTGCCACTCTATACATATCATACAATGTATAAAGATAGAATCATCACGCTCAGGAATGTAAATGAGTTTGTATCCTTATGATGCATACTAATAGGGAGAACCCATCTTACAAACCATCCCCTCGATCATTTCGAGGTCTAGTAAAAAAATCGGCTTCCTGGAACTGATCATATACTTGCCTTACAACAGGTAAGGCTAAGTATGTTCCGAGGTCTAGTCCACAACTTTCCTCCTAGAAATGATCACATACTTTCCTTACTTCGGTAAGTTTAAGTATGTTCGATTTTCAAATCAAAAGGTTTCATGCATTAACCAAACAATGCAAAACATGGAAACATAGAGCAATCAAACATGCTCAATTTCATCAAAACAAAGTTTATCTAATATAATGTCATACATAATAACCAAGTTAGAAATACTCACCTTTACAGGATTTTTACTAGGTCCACAGCACACTCAACACTTAGTCAATTTTCACCAACTAAAACAACACAAACACTTCACTTGTTTGTTCTCCATTTTCTCATATCATTATCAACCCACTGCAAATTACACATTGCACACACTGTAAATGAATTCCAGCATCCTGAATTTCATTCAATTGATCACAATTCAACCCAACTTTATCATTAAAACAGCATAAGTTGCATGCTAGTAATACAAGCAACCCTAGACAAAAGTTTCCAAGTCAAGGTCAATTGTACTACACCTAATAGTCTTAGCATGTAATTTAACCAATTAACCTCATATTTCAGTTCTAAAACCCATTTAAATCACATATAAGACGTGCATAAAATTCTGAAAGGTCTAAGCCAAGATTGTACATTTGAGACATTTACAAAGAATTCATCAAGATCTTGTAGAAAAGTGGGTATCGACATGATCGATTCAGATGCATCATACTACTAGTAGGGAACTGTAATAATAAAATCAACCGTTGAGATTGAATATCATTAAGATATGAATCTATTGTCCAATTTTCAGCCAAATCTATGGTGAATTGAGGAGATATGTCTTCTTGATGAAGACAACTTTAAACAATTGTTTTCTCCTTATCTATTACAATCACTTGACTTCAGTGGTTCATATCTCATAACATAAGAAACAATTAAAAATCTCCACTGTCCAAAATGTGAAATAAGAAGTTAAGAACTACCTGACTAAGTTTCAGTACGATCTAACGTTTTTTCCGACCAGTTGTATCTAGGAGGTTAGAACTCTTAAGATCCAACTCTGATCAAGATCTCTACCGTTAAAGATGAAACTATATTAAAGATGGACAATCTGTAAAAGTTTTGGTTCGATCCAACCATGGATCAAGGAGATCTAACACTTAATCTAAAATGCTGCAAATAGGTTTTTCTTCACACTTTCTCTCCTCTTCTTGAATGTTGCAGCATCTCTCTCTAATTCTCAATGTTTTCACTTCAATTACTCGATATAGCAAGTTATTTAATATTTCCAGCAAGTCAAGACCACTTCCACATGTTCATTTCCCTCAGAAGTGGCTGCAATGGTCAAGACATATGTCTCATTTTACTTGCAAAGTGGATGCATATGGGCAATACACATGTAACATATTACTTGCAAGGTGTTTGCAAAGGCTTAATTCAACAAATGATAAAATGAGCTTAAACAATCCCTAAGTGGCACATATAGGCAATACACATGTGTTAATTCACTTGCTAGGTGGATGCTAAACAAATGAGACATTTGTTGCACACATGCACCCACCATGTGCACACCATCCCACTTTTATCATATTTCTTTATTATTATTATTATTATTATTTTTATCCTTGGGCTCTCATACACATCAATACACGTATTATACACCTAAAGGTCATGTACATACGTATACGTGTACAAATACACCTGACAATATGTATTAGTCAACGTAATTGTTTGACTCGTACACACGGGGTGTTACATGCGCCACCGATTGCCAAAGTTCTTCTTCTCTATCACGTAATCAAGGAAATCCCAATCGACTGAATCATAAGCTTTGGCAAAGTCAGCTTGGAAAACCACCCCCTTCAACTTTCTGGAACGGTAATCTTCAACAGCTTCATTAGCCACCAAAATTGCATCTAGAATTTGATGATCATGGGCAAAAGAAAATTGGTTCTCCTCAATCGTCTTATGGAGAATTGACTTGAGTTTTAGAGATAGGACTTTAGAAAAAATCTTGTACAAGCTTGAAACCAGATTTATTGGCCTATAATCTTTGGGATGCCAGGAGCCTCTCTTTTTTGGAATAAGGCATATAAAGGTCTCATTTGTTTTAATGTTGATGACTCCAATTCTGTAGAACTCATTCATCACACTCATGACATCATATTTGATGGTGGCCCACTGTTGTTGATAGAACACTTATGAGAAGCCATCAGGTCCAGGAGCTTTGTTGCCATTACAGCGACATACTGCATTATAAACTTCATCCTCCTCAAAAGGTCTTTCAAGCCACTCAACATCTTCCCTGCTAATAGGGTCCCACTCCAACTTATCGATTTCCCAATAATGATATCTGCAAGAAGAGAACACTTTTGAGAAATGTTGCACAAAAACATCATCAATACCACGTTCATCTTCAACCAAGGACCCATCATCACACTCTGCATTTGAAATCAAACTCTTGGGTTTCCTGTTGCTGAGAATTCTATGAAAGAGTTTAGAGTTAGCGTCGCCATCTTTTATCTAAGCAATCTTGGCCTTCTATCTAGCCATTTTGCCCTCCTTCAAACAAACATCTTCCTGCTCGGATTTAGCTCTCATTCTAATAGCAATGAGCTCAGGAGTAAGCTCATTGTGCCCTTCCAAAAAATCAATACAACCAATCAACTCTTCCAACTCATTCTTCTTGAAGGCGATTGAACCAAAGACGTCTTTGTTCCAAGTTTTAAGAATATTTTTTAAACCATTAAGCTTCATCATAAAATTGTGCCCCTCAACACCAATCTTAGGAATTGAGTTCGTAGATTTAAAGTCGATATCATCAAGCCACACATTTTCAAATCTAAAGGGAAAAGGGCCCCATCGAATAGGAGAAGAGTCCAAGGTAATAGGGCAATGGTCAGATACCACTCTTAGCAAAGCCTTTTGCTTGCATCCTAGAAACATTGGCTCCCAATCTGAAGTGAAAAGGAACCGATCCAGGCAACAACAGATAGGGTTCTCCCGAAAATTTGACCAAGTAACCCGAACATTTAAAAGAGGAGGATCCTTCAGTTGTAATTCCCCAGTAATACTATCAAATATCTGCATTGTAACACCCCGTAATTTTAGTTACATATATACCTTAAATTACACGTATATTGAGATGTATAATACACGTATTTTATACGTATTAGCTAAATATACACGTGATAATACATGTATTTGATACGTATGCGCTAAATATACGCGTGTATGATTTAATTAAAAATGTGGATTGGAGTATGATTTAATGAATTAATGAATAGTATGATTGAATGAATGAAAGGGAAATATTAAGATGGGGAGTTGGTTAATTATTGAGGATGGGGAGTATTGGATCATTTTTATATAAAATGTCAATTCTCTCTTTCTCATCTCAATCTCTCACCGACAGAAAGAAAACAAAAAAAAAAAATAATAAAAGAAGAGAGAAGAAATATCTGCTTAATGAAAGAAAGAAAAAAAATAAGAAGGAAAAGAAGGAAACGAACAGAGAGGGAAAGAAAGAAGCAGAGAGAAGAATGGCGAAGAAGAAGAAGAAGAAGAAAAAAAAGGGAGAACGCGGGACTCGCGTCCAATCGGGCCTCGCGGTAAGTGATTTTCACTCCATTTCTTCGTAAAATTGATATCTAAGCTAGATGTAAACTTTCTAGCGGAGTAATTTTGACTGTGGGAGCCGTTTTACGGCGTTTTGATAAATTGGGGTTTTGACCCAATATCAATGAAAATCCGCTAGAAAGGTAGAAAAATGCTCCATGGATTGTCGGGACCCCGAATATGTGGTTAGATTCAATTTCATGATTTTTGGAGACCGTTTGACAATTTTAATACAATTTACATCTTTCGGATGAATAGTGAATAGTGAATAGTGCACAGTAAATAGTGAATAGTGCACAATAAATAGTGAATAGTGAATAGTTACAGTGAACAGTGCATAGTGCATACTAAATAGTAAATAGTGAATAGTGAACATTGACGATGTGAATAGTACTGTGCACAGTGATGTGAACTCAATGAAACTCCGGTTTGAGATCATAAAATCGTAGAGGACTGAATTCCGGACGTTTCGATGCTAAAATTGTGATTTTTGGATATGATTTGATATTTTTAGTAGCTAACGATATGATAAATGGTGTTTCTCATGATAAGCTCTGGTTCATTTCAGTTGAGAGCTTACGTACATGGATAAACGCTATTGAGGAAGCAATGACGTTTATGGTGCTCGATTTTAGAGGATATATTTGATTAAAAACCCGTGTAACCACTGTGAGTATAGTTTTCTTGATTTGGTTCTTGTATGACCTTGTACGAATATAAAATGTTTGATTGTATGCATGTTATATTTATATATAATGCATTGAGTTTTATGGATCATGCAAACTAATTTTAGCAATTGGAGTTTGTAATGATGAAGTTTTGCGAGTCCTCATTGTCATTTCGTTAGGCATTAGACCCGGATGAGGTTTTGCGAGTCCTCATTGTCAGTAGGTATGTCCTAACAAGGGTTGGGATCCTTGAAATGACTGTGACTTGGGTAATGAGAGGTTGTGGCTACCTTGTAACGGCTATACAAGGGTTAGACCCGCTCTCTTGCCTTGCGGAGGAGGGAGATTGTGTATTGTGTTATTGAAAACTCATGCAATTTATGTTGTTGACATGTATGATATATTTGTTGAATGATGCATGTGTTGAATAAGTGTTTAAAATAATTTTAAATGTCATATTTCTCTAAATGTATATAATTGTCATCTCAAGTACTATATTCACTGAGCTGTTGTTTGCTCACCCTATTTTCTCAAATATTTCAAGTATTGACTTGAAGGGAAAAGGAACTTGTCTGGTATGTGTATGTATGTTTGGAGGAAATAGATTATATTTTTGTTATTTTGATATGTATACTTATCACACTTTATATATATATATATATATATATATGTATTATCATCTAGATGAGATGTGTGGGCATAGATAGCTTAATATATTAGATGATGAAATGAAAATGTGATGTGTGAATGAATGAACTATATTGGATTTGATTTGTGGTATAAAAAAAAATTCTGTAAGTTTGAGATGTATTGTGAGAGTATGTAAAGGCTGACAGTGTATTATATATTGTGTATGGGTATGTACAGTGTATAATACGTTGTGCCGGTCATGACGTTAGCCTACGTCAAGGGCGTTGTGGCATGCATACTAGTAGTGACTCTGCGACTATTGATTTTCTCACCAACATGTCTAACAATGTTAAAATCCCCTCTGAGGCACCACCGGTCCCCGTAAATGACACTAAGCCTAGCAACTTCTACCCAGAAACTTTCCCGTTCAGAGTATGTAGAAGGCCCATAAACCCCTGTCAACCACCAGCGTGTATTATTATCTCCTCTAATTTGAATGGACACCGAGAATCCCCCAACGAGGCTCTGCAAAACCTCCACATTCCTGGAATCCCACCCTATGCAAAGGCCTCCTGAGGATCCAATAGCAGGCAACAAAACCCAACACTTGAACCTAGAACCCCAAATCTGGCCAATAATAGCACGATTCGTCGTTTCCTTCTTAGTTTATTGAAAGATAATGATGTCTGGCTTCGACTTCCCTAATACTCTCCTGATCAAGCCTCGTTTCTTGCTAGAACCATAGCCTCTGATATTCCATGATAATATCTTCATCTATGAACTTTGTACTTCCTCTTCATCATCATGGATTTTGCTAATTGATCCTTAGAATTGCTGACATCTGCGTTTTTTTAGCATTTTTAGCACTTCCCCATCCTGTGTTTTGGCATCTTTCTAGTTGAGAGTTTAGACCTCTTGAAATATTGGGCAAAAGGTTCCATCGTCCCAAGAAGGTCGTCAGGAACGATGTTAGACTCAAGTCCCACTCCAGCCCCTCTGTTTCCACCATTTTGTTTCAACACCCTTGTGCCTTGCTGCCCAAGTCGAGCCTGGTTTTTACAAGGATCACCATTATTTTTGGGCAGCTGCATTAGTTAAATGTATTAACTATTCACATTGGGCAACTGCATGTCCTTTACTTTTACGTTGGATACCCAAGCAGGATTGAATCTTGATTTAGATAGGTTTATCGGCAGTGGCGGCTCTAGACCTTTAATCTTGGGGGTGAAACAAAAATATGTAACATAACATAGTTTATAAAGGATTTTTCTAGGGGGGCCATGAATTTGCTTTTTAAGTTGAAGTTTATATTACAAATAATTATATATTTCTTAAGCATCTCGGTCCAAGTTATTTTAATTATGCCTCTACCATGATCTTTACTTTGGATTGTTATTAGGTTGCTCTTTTTAAACGGTGAAGTATTCTTTGCCTTTTGGCCTCTGTACCCAGTGAAGAAAAAGGAAAAAAAAAAGAAAAAAAAGGGAAAAGGAAAGAAATAAGAAAACCCAACTTGACCTCTTTCGATCATAAAACTGTATCAGGATAAAATATATTGTACATCTCAAGCAATACTGTCTGTTCTCTAAGTTTAATGGTCCTGTAATTTTTCACCATTTTTTTGAATTATAGAAGATAATAATATAAAGAGCTCATCCAATGATTACGGTTTATAATTAAGAAAATTACTTTACAACAGCAACAGGTCTAATGTTTCTCACAATCTGATTCTTAAGTTTTTCCATTCAATAAAATTGATGAACTTGATTATTATTATTATTTTGAGTGGAGTTGACACTAGTTGTGGTAAAATGGGTCTAGTTCCGTTTGTCTGTTTTCGTCTAGTCCGTTTTAAAATAGATTCTGATAAGATTTTCTTAAAATCAAACAAGGTACGAACAAAAAATTGTGTCTATTATAAAAATCAAGTTGGACATAAATTCAAAAAATTTGGTACTCGATTCTTACTTAATATAAAATGTATGTTTCACGTACCCCATTTTACCATTTTAATTTATTTATGATCTAGCTTAATTAAATATTATTTATTTATTTCTTATTGAATCTTTTTTATTTTTTTGTTATATTCGTTCTCTTTTATGTTCTTTACCACTATTGACATTAAATTTTTATTTGTTTATTAAAAAAATATACTTTATCATTATATATTTTTGAAAAAATATGTGAGTAAGCTAAATGAGATACAGACGAATACTTGTTGTCTATTTTTTAAACTATATCAGATACAGACATGCCATATATGTGTTATAATAAAAGACGTCTGTACCCAGTTTTTTTGCCCTCCTTAGTTCGTTCGAAATAAAATTATCATTTATTTATTTAAAAATATCAAAATGAAAAGTGAACAAGAAAAGAACAGAAAAACCTGTGTACTTCATATATTTTTCAATAGTTTACAGGGTTTTTTTTAGCGTATTTTTGCTGGAATCCTCGTATCACTTTCATAATAATTATCGACCTTTTTTTTTTTTTTTTTTAAAGAAAGTATTTTAAATTAGTTAGAAGTCCCGCAAATATATAAAATATTATACTAACTTTAAATACGAACAGTTCATTAATAATTTTGTTTTGTGGTTGATTGAAATTTGGACATGACAGCGCATTCTTATCTAAAAACCACGAAAATAGCCACTGAGCATCTGCAACGTGTACACCAATGCAAATTGGGTAATTATAAGACGTGAGTTTGACGTGGATATGAGTCGGCATTACCGTCCGGCAGAGCCGTCAGCCTATGGTTTCGAGCCACGTGCCATTCCCTGATTTCCAAGTTGCAACGTTTGAAGAATTATTCACCGCCACTCAATCATCACTTTCCACGTCATCGTAACGGCCACGTGTCCTTCTCGTCCACCTAAAAAATCTCATTAAATAAAAAACACCACAGCTCAAATTACCTCCCTGACCTTTCCGTCGCTTCTATCCAAATACGAAGATTTTCTCTTCTTAATGAAGTAAATAGATTTGAAGATGAAGGGGTATTTGGGAAGTAAAGAATGCTGGGTTTTAACAAAACCGCCCCAACCAATATAAACAGATTTAATCCATTCTTTCACGCGGCTGCGTGTTCTCCTCTGTCGGAACGACACGTGGCATCTTCTTCGTTTAAAAAGAACCTGAGAAACGTAATACTCGCTATATTTCCTCTGCACTTTCTCTTGAAAATCTCTTGCATAATAATTCCACTTCGATTCTCATCTTTTTTGTCGGATTTTTAAGGGTTTATTTTCGTGTTCTGTAATTTCGTTCTTTGGAGTTCTTCAGATAAGATCTTAGGGTTTTTCTGCTTAGATCCTTTTCTCTTGTTGTAGATATTTGTTTCTGGAATTTTTGTTTAGATTTATTATATTTTCCTTCCTTTGGAGTTTTTTGGTTTTGGAAGGAGTTATTAGAGATGGAGGTATCTGTGTTTTCGTCTTCTCAGATGAAAATATTGAAGACAGAATCAGCGATTCGGGAATTAGGGTTTTGTGATTCGAATAAGGGGGTTTTTGGTCGGAGGAATCAGTTATGGTTTGGTACGACGAGGAAATGGACGAGATCTCGGATTCAAATGACTACGGCGGCTATGCGATCGGAAGTGTTGCGATCGGATAAAAAACATGCCGGAAATAGAGCTCCGGTGACCCCATCTAAATCAGTAAGCTTTCTTCTCTGAATCGTTATATGTAATTTAGATTATGAGATAGGATTATTCTCCGATTTACCCGCAAATGGTATTTAGTAAAAACAGATTGGTCTATTAAAAAAAAAAAAAAGATTGGTGTAGCCAATCCATGTAGTTGTTGAGAAAATGAGAATATGTTAGTGCGTGCGAAGTTAGTACACTCATTTTGGTTTCAAAACACTATTATCCGAGGATTTATCGGTGTTATTAATAAGGAAGAGAGAAAAGAAAAAAAGAAAAAAAAAAAGCCACAAATCTGGATGAGCATATCCGAAAAAACTTATGAATTTAGTTACTTAATTTTGCATCTTTGTTAACGTTATCTGGGCAAGCAGGATTATCCTAAAATGAGTTTATCCATATTTAGGTGGTTATCAGTTTATTTGGTTGTTATTACTTATTATTGATTTAACTGGGATTTAGACAATGAGAAATAGGAGCCTTGATGGTGGAAACGTAGGATAAATGTGTTAATATCCAATACTCCGTTTGACATACATAGTTTGGGCCTTACTTAATAGCTATATAGCCTATAGCTTTTAGGTCAAGCAGTTTTTAACATGGTATCAGAGCAATATTTGCTTGTTTATTAATCTTGTATTTCTCTCTATTATAAATTTAGTCTACGGGTCATCATGCACACGAGGGAGTGTTAATAACTATGATCCCTCGCATGATAAATTCTAATTCAACTTCAAATATTTGTGTACAATAAAATCATGACACTTTTTTTTTTCTTCTTTTTTTTAATTTATTTTTAGATTTCTGCACAAAGGGTTGTACTTTTATTGGGCTCAACTGAAATTTAATGCCTTGTGCATTGTTTATGCAGGTGGATGGGGTGAGATTATTCGTGGGGCTTCCTCTCGATGCAGTTTCCGACAGCAACACATTGAACCATGCTAGGGCTATCGCAGCTGGATTAAAGGCCTTGAAGCTCTTAGGATTGGAAGGTGTGGAGATTCCTATCTGGTGGGGTATAGTTGAGAAGGAAGCCATGGGAAAATATGATTGGTCAGGATACCTTGCTCTTGCAAAAATGGTCCAAGATGCTGGTCTCAAGATCCATGCTTCACTTTGTTTCCATGGTTCTGATAAACCAAAAATCCCACTACCACAATGGGTATCTCAAATTGGTCAAGCCCAGCCTGATGTGTTCTTAGCAGATCGGTCTGGAAGGCGCTACACCCATTGCTTGTCATTAGCTGTTGATGATCTTCCTGTTCTAAATGGAAAGACTCCTGTGCAAGTTTACCAGGATTTGTTAGAAAGCTTCAATTCGTCATTCTCTGATTTAATGGGATCCACAATTACGGTAAGAATCCTTTATTCTAAACATCATGATTGACTTACTAAGTTTACCATAGCGATGAATAATGACATATAAATGTACCCTTCATTTGAAACTTTGCAGGATATCTCAATTGGTTTGGGCCCAGATGGTGAGCTCCGGTACCCTTCCTATCCACCAAAGAGAAGTAACCAAATTTCAGGAGTTGGAGAGTTCCAGTGCTATAATAAACATTTGCTTAGAAATCTCAGAATGCATGCTCAAGCAATTGGAAACGCTAACTGGGGCCTTAGTGGGCCACACGATGCTCCCACCTATTACGAGACGCCAAGCTCCAATGCCTTCTTCCGAGAGAATGGCGGTTCGTGGGAGACTCCTTACGGTAGTTTCTTCCTCTCATGGTACTCAAACCAGCTTATAAACCATGGAGACCAACTCCTCTCCATGGCTTCCAGAGTCTACAATGAGTTCCCTGTCACCTTGTGCGGGAAAGTCCCACTTGTTCATGGATGGTACAAGATGAGATCCCATCCATCTGAAATTACTGCTGGATTTTACAACACAAGCACCAGAGATGGTTATGATGCTGTAGCTAAAATGTTCTCTAGGAATTCATGTGCGATGATCTTGCCGGGGATGGACCTATCTGATGAACACCAGCCGCAGGGTTCAGTCTCTAGTCCTGAATTATTACTTTTGCAGATAAAAAATGCTTGCAAAAAGTATGGTGTTCCAGTTTATGGTGAGAACTCATCTGTCACAGGAGCTCATGGTGGCTTAGATCATATTGAGAAAAACCTTTCAGGAGAAGATATGGTATTGAGTTCATTCTTGTACCAGAGGATGGGTGCACATTTCTTCTCTCCAGAGCATTTTCCTTCTTTCACGCAGTTTGTGAGGAATCTAAGCCATCCAAAACTACATTTGGATGACATGCCTGCAAGTGAAGAAGATGAAGCTACTGTTTCTTTGCCAGAGGTCTCAGAGCCGGGAAAGAATTTGCAGATGCAAGAAGCTTAGTAAGAATAATACATACTCTAGTATACATCAAAATAAGGAAGTTGATAGGTTTAAATGTATATTAGGAATATATGTTAGGAGAGAGTCATTTTAGAGAGTGAAGCCAATTTATTATTTAGAGAGGGATGAACTGCATGCAATAGTAGGGCAAGTTCTAAAGGCAAGATTTGGAACCATCAGAAGGGGTAAGACACGAACCTACCCTTACCCCGCCCCTCTTTCAATACTCAAATTGGTGAAGGTATATGATGGATGATGGATCTAATTTGCTTGCCTCCATATTATAGTGAAGGATAGTTCAAAATCATATGTGAAAACTGTTTGATGGGTTGTAAAGTAATCTTCTTGGTATAACAATAGGTAGTGGATGAGCTTTGTCTATAATGTTTTATGTTCTATGCTTCAAACTGAGATAATGGGGAGATGATAGTATCATGTTCCATTGAGAATCATGTATGTCAGATTTTTAAGTGCATATTTTTCTGAATAGAACAGGATGTTAGAATAATGAAGAACAAATATTTTAATAAATTTAACCAATTTTGAGGTTCAGAAGAATCCATTATGTCTGGCATTGTTGTGTGTTTCAAATCATTTATAAGTTTAATACGCATAAATAAAATAAAGTCATGTGTAAGTTGTATTTGTGGATAAGAAGGGACATGGCAGGCTGCTTGACAAGTGGAAAGCAAAGCAAAAGCAATCATGTGGAGTAGGAAACATGGGACGCTATGTGGCATAAAGCTATCACTTAATGGCCATCATATTATTCATTGGCCAGGGAAAGTGATATACTGTACAGATGCTCATCATCCAAGACCATTGGGTTTTTTTTTTTATTTCACTTTTAACCAGAAAAATTAGAAAAAAAATCCACCAATCACCTCTATACAATTATATAAGATTATAATCATGGGCAACAATGAGCTTGTCAGTGAAGAGAAACTGGCCACAAGTCAAGGATTTTCAATCTCTTTTATAAAGATTTAGCAATAGAATACCAAGATCAGGAAATTATCAAGTGGGGGAATAAGTATCTGATCACCATAAACACAGTAAAAAGGAGACAGTAATTAATAATGATGAATCTCAGAGTGTGTGACAAAGTTAAAGATTCTATTTCTATGCCCAATAGAGCCAACTGAATCAGAACCACAAAAAAGAAATTGAGAGATAGTAACAACAATAGTAAGAATCTTTCAAAAATTTGCCAGTTCTGCATGTGAGCTCATAATCATGTCAAATCTGATACACAAATTCCCTATGCATAGCTTCAAAATCATGAAAGAATATGTTACCAAAAAAATAAAAATAAAGAAAAAAAAAATGGACTTTATACATTCAAAGAATTTTCCCCAGTTAACAAATAGACCTTTATATGCGTATGGCAATAACTGAGCATAACTCACTGCCTCTAATGCTACATCCCTACAATAAGTTCATCATTATGAGTCATTTTCCCATGTGTTGATTCTCAGATTATGAGAAGTTGCTCACAGTTAGCCATGATGTAAATCAAAATTTCTCAAAAGTTCATTGAGTTTGCATAGATGTTTTCTACAAAATTTATACCTGTACTTAGACAAGTGAACTGAAGCTTTCAATTGGATCCGATTCTTCAAGCATCGTTGCTGCTTGGAAGCAGTCGGAAGCATCAGCCATCCGTCCATCATCTTTGTGAATCATTCCTAGGTAATACCAAGCAGAACGGTTAGTGGGTTCAAGCCGTAATGCATCAGAGAGGAAGCTTCTTGCCACAGGCAATGACTTGGAGCCCGTCTTCCACAGCAATGCACCAATCGAGATCCTTGAAGGAGCATGACTTGGATCTAGCAAGAAGGCCTCGGTGTAAGCAGCCCATGCTTCTTCAATTTGTCCATGGCCTTCATGCGTTACACCTAATAGAGGCACACATGAAGAAGAGTCAAATAATTCACAAAGCAAAACAAGCAACTCGTAATTACTTCGATGACTGTTATTAGGGTATAGACATTTATACCATATAATAGTCAAGTGGCTTCTGCAAACATAGACTTTTTGATCAAGCAATAAAACAAAGGTGCACATAAAAGAGCAAGCTAGCTTATGTGATGATTAGAACAGTGAAATTAGAGTTCTTGGTGCCTCATTGAAGTAACTGAAAATAGTAAGAATTGTGTGCACGTGTAGCATATATAAAGGAGCCCACAAGACGAGCCATGTTTCTTTCTTCCTTTCGCTTCCTGACATCAGCAAGTTACAGGAGCTATTGGAGAAATACCGATTATTTTCATAACAAGTAAATTGGTATGGTAAATACCCTTTTCAAAATCATGTACTTTTCTCTCTCCAAGGATTTTTTTTATATTTTCTATCTTCAACCAAATGGGATCACACTTAAAGGAGCCTGAGCTTCAGAAATAATGATGAATAGTATACCACGCAAAAAATGGTGACAAACAGCATTAGTTGGTTTTAGACCTTCCAATTAGTTCAGTGTTTATGATTACAAAACTCTAAGCAGGTTTTTCTTAAAAAAAACTAACAAACAAACAAAAACTTGGATAATGTTCAAAAACTTGTTCCATAAATTAGACAGAGGATATGGATCTTGCCTTCAGTGTGCAGTACAGGAGCAGAATACTGCTTCAATGCTGTAGCTTTTTCCAAGCATATTTCAGCATCCTTCCAATATGAAAGTCTGGAGTACAAATTTGCCAGATCAAGCCAAACCTCAAATTCATTGACCTTATCATCCTCAACCTAACACATCATGATAAAAGACAACAAAACATAAAAAAACAATATCAACCAACAGGAAGTAACTAAATATTATGTTTGGTAGATAGTACACACAATTGATTCCAAGTAACCAGAAACTAAGGGTGTGAATATAACCTAATGGTCCACCCAACCCAGCCAAGCTGATAAAAAAATCACAGATTGGATCAGGCATTAGCTCTTTAGGCAGGTCAATAGGGCTACATAGTACACCCAAAAGAACAGGTCACAAGGCGGGTCTAAAAGTGTTTCTGACTTCTAAGAAAATCTGACCTGAACAATATTACTTTTAGGAGACCCAAAAGATTTCCTTCGGGCTTGGACTAGTGCAAGGAGGAAACGATATGTTTCCACTGCATCCATGGGCATTGATTGAGCAATCTTCAGCTTTGCTTTCATTTTGAGTAATGGTCCTTGCTCCCACTTTGCAGTCTCATCCAAAGCAGCATCAGTGACTACTTCAGCTTCTGAATATCGTTGTTGGGCAGACAAAATTAAAGCAAGTAACCTCCAACCTTTCAACATAGAACCCCCAGTTGCATCAATGAACTGTTTTGCACAACGCAAAGCAGCATTTGAGTTTCGGTGCTCTGCATATTGAACCCCCAACTCAAAAACTACATCAGGATTGCCCCTTTCGTACACAATTGCTTCGCCCAATGACTTCAAAGCTTCGGATTGGAGATAGGACCTCTCCTGATCTGAAGAAGCAACCAAAGCTTGCTTTCCCAAGCAAAGCCCCAACATGTGAAGAACTACACCTTTCAAATGCTCATCTTTTCCTTTAGCATTTGCAATAGCCCTCCGCGCATAGCGCACACCCTCAGAAGCAAGTAGGGAGTCCTCGCTGCAGATTCTGGCAGCTAATAACAAAGCCAGGAGATCATCTGGCTTTTCATCCTTGTGCAGGGACTTCCTTAATAAATTCAGGGCGACTTTATTTTGTCCTGCTGCACTGTAGCAAAGAGCTAAGGTGTTCCACCTGTCACAACGATGAAATATTCCAGGTAAGACCTCTTCAATTTGCCTTGCCAATACATAAGTCTGGCCGCATAAAGAGAATGCAAATATAAGGTGCTCCATCACTGAAGGATCCCATGTCATTTTTCCAAGATAAAACTTTTTTAAAAGAATCATCAAAAGCAGAATTGCCTCTTCTAAATTATTTCTAGGGACATATGAACCATCCACCTGAGAGGCCAAACTGGGTGGGCTGGCCTCTACGCCACTGTACAGAAGAAATAGTGCAAATGCCTTCTGAATCCTTGCACAGCAATCATTATCAAGGTTCCACTGGCTAAGTAAAGCTCGTCTATAAGCAGATACGGCTTCTTGATAATTACCAACTTGCTTCCAAAGCTCTGGAAGAAGCTCCACGGCCTTAGAAACTGTTTCTTGCAATTTATTGTCTACTAGTCCATCAGGGATGCCATGTTGGAATATTCTTTCCACAGCATCAAGTATGCTTTTGCATTCCTGAGCAGCCTCTGCAACACCCCATTCAGTAGTTATTTTGTTATTGTTTACGAATAAGAAATGGACAAGATTCTAAACAGAAACAAAATCAAGCAAAGTTCCTAACTATTGAAGTCATAAAACAGCTCATACCAGCTATCATCCCAAGCTTTTGAAGAGATTTAGCTTTCAAGTATATAGCTTCAAGCAACAGGTTAGCGGCATGTTGGGAAACTGTAGGCACTGAGTCATTACTGAAACGGTTCCTCCTAGATGATCGTTTTTCTATAAGAGAAGGCTGTAATCTCTGTATAGCAGCATGGAGATCAATTCCATCAAATACCCGAAGAGCACTATCTAGGTTGCCTCGTTGATACTCCAGCCTGCCAAGAAGAGCCCTTGCTTCCTGCAAAACTCAAAGTCACAACTGTTGAATTACATACCTCATGGTTAGTCAGCACATGAACAGAATGTTGGGCAATAAGGAAACAACACGTGCACAAACTAAGTGTAACAGAAATGTGCATGTTAAGATGGCTATGTGGTAAAACATTAAAAATTAGAACTAGAAACGAACATATTCGAGAAATAGTAGGAGTAACCCGAATTGAAGATAAAATGAGTAAAAAACAATTAAGGTGGTTTGTGCACATAAAACTCTCTTTACGAATAACTTTGCAATTTTTACATGTTATTTGTCAACCACTGTACTTAGGAAAAAGTCTATTTGACTTTTTATCAAGCTTCATTTCATAAAATTACGATAATACAACCCTCCTTTATTCCAGGTCAGGACTGGATATGTATAAAGGGTTGCAAAAAAAATCCCAGATTAGGTGCTTATGTGGGTAGCAAATAGTCGATCTTTAACAAGTAGACCAATCATATTGAGATTAATTGTTGTCACCATAATTGTTCACCAAAGGTCTAGATCAAACTCAATTGGACCTCTTTTTGAGAGGATCATAGGAGATCTGCATCGAAATATTGCAACTTAGTCGGTCTTCTGCAAAGTCAAGTAGCTAAGCATTGTAGCCAAGTGAAGCTAAGCATTGTAGCCAAGTGAAGCGCAAAGACTAGTTAATTTTGAATCACCACCTTGCTATTGTAAGTTATCATCACTTGAACCACTGATAGAGGAGCTTGACTCACTTATCATTGATTATAAAACTTCACAAATATGAGAGAGTGCAAATAGTCTTTAACGAGTGTACCACACACATGAGATTGACTGCCATCTCATTTAGCTGAAACTGGCATCAAGTATTATTTCTAAACAAGTCCTTCAGATGTACTTAAATTTGCATTCAACAAAGCTCTAGTTCATGCTCAGTCGAAGAAGATTCTGTCCAACCTATGGAAATGTGAATGTATGCTCCAACTTGATTGAGAGAATTGACAATATCAGCTATCTATCTCATGCATTGACCCATTTTTATTAGTCTTCTTCTTCTTTTCCCTTTTTTTTTTGCCAAAAAAATATTACATTATTCACTTAACGGAAATATAATGTTCGAACAACTAACCTCAAAATTAAGGGACAAGCCCTCCCTCAATGAAGATTCAGCTTCTTCAATATTCCCCTCATCTAACTTAGCTTCAACCATTGATGTTTTGATGGAAAGCCCATTTGCACGTACTTCACGAGCTGCACTATCATTCTCAACCACGTCAGATTCTCCACTCCAGGACATTGCAGTGCAACAATTTCACAGCCCGCTACTCCACCCCTTGCACACTATATTAAAAATGAAAAAAAAAAAAAAAGCAAAAGCAAAAATCAAATGCACAATATTCCACCTCACTTACTTATCCACGTTGATGGCAATCATGGATTAAAAAAGCATATTGAACGCATAACATGGTAGCCAATCAATACATCCCTTTACATTCATCAAAACACTATATCGAACATGAAGTTCAAAATTCTGGAATCCAATTGAAGCGTCAATGCATCCATCAACAATGTTAAACAACCCAGAAGGAATACAAAAGTGGGCAGCACAATCTCACAATATAAATCTGCTTCAGAGTCCACTCAGAAGATCTAATAATACCACTTAGATCAATGAACTTCACCCCAACAAAAGAAACAATCCAACCTAGATTTACAAAAAATAAAATGATGAATCTGAATCAGATCCAAAACACCACAATCAAAAACAAAGAGAAGAATCCCACATACTCGAGACCGCCAACAATGTCAATTGAGAAAGAGAAGGAGATCAAAAATTAAAAATTAACATTTGATCATTGATTTCCATACAAAAATCTTATTTATTTATCTTCTTTCCTCTAATTCATACACCCAAACAATTTAACAAAACCATTCCCTTTCTCAATTTATCGAACACACTAATTGAAAAGCCGTTCTATAGGTCAATGACTAAACAAAACTTTAGATTTCAAATTCTCCTTATATTTTTTTAAACGTATATGGACCTTAATCCAATCAGAATGAGTAAAGAAATCCAAAAAAAAAAAAAAAAAATCCATCATATTGCTCCAAAAAATAAGAAAGGTTCAATTTAAACTTTACGCACATTCCATCTTCGATCCGTTTATTCCTCAACAAGGCCAATGACAATAAATCAATCCAACAACAACAAGAAGAAGAAGAAGAAAAAATGATATTCTTCAACCAAATCAAATCCAATGCCAACCATCGTCGCCATTAAAACCATTCCCCCATGAGCTCGTGATCTAACAAACAACAAGACTCACTTGATTTACAAGGAAATTCACTAGATTTACGAAGAAATCTGAAATTGAACGATTAATCTTGAAAACGCACCTGCAAGTTCGCTCCTTTCTTAATCTCTATTATGATTATTGTTTTCTCTCACGAGATCAGGTTCGATGCAGATCACCTTCTTCTTCTTCTTCTTCTTCTTCTTCGTTTGTGTTTATTGGGCGAAGCTTTTTAATCGCAGGTGGCAAACTTGGTATTTACGTCCCTCCTGTCTTTGGGATTCCACTCTACAAGTCATAACGGCTCCTTATCTCTCTTTTTTTTCTTTTTTGTTATTTATTTTTCCTAAATAATCATGGGGCCCACACCTTTATATGAATTTTGACAGTCTGGTTGAGGTAATTGGGGTTTTCCAGTAATATTCATATTTGATTTAAGAAAAATGATATTCTTACCCATGAAAGTTGCATCTACACTGTCATAATGATATGTCTGTATGTATATAATGGATGATTTTTTTTAAGAGAAAATGGATATGAAAATGGGTTAACTCTGTACCCAGATAAGGGCACAGTACACTCGTGTACATTAGTTATTACTCATATATGAAGAATATCTCATCACATTTATGTCGAGTTTGAAGTTTAGGATACCTTCATAGACGAAACTAAAGACGTAAAATTGCCTACCTCACTAAAGGTCACTGACATTACTCGAACTTTAGTTTATTTAAAAGTGCTAGGTGATCTTACCAGCTGAACTCAGCTTTGAGAGCATAGATGATTCAATAATTAAGATAATAAAGTTCCTTTTTTTTTTTTCTAATTAGACTAATATCTTCCTTAGTTTTAAGAAATTATAGCAAAATCTTAAAATTTTAACAAATAGAAGTGGACATGTTCATTGAACAAAGAAAACTTATATATTTATAATTACTAGTGATGGTAGAGGTCAGATAAGACCAAAAATATTATTAATGAAGATAATTGAAATAATTACATAACTATTGCACTTGATAGAGGAAAGTGAAATAAATATGTTTTATATAGATGATCCTATTCAATTGAAAAACAAAAGAATATTGGATCAACAAGCATTTATAATCCATGGATCTCCATTCAATATTTTCACACATGGGGGCACATGCAGTGCAAAGTTCCATGGAATTCCATTGGCTGTTCATAATCAACAAGCATTTATAATCAAACGTAACTTACACAATAGCTGTGCAATGTTCTCCGCCAAGAACTGACAAAGCTTTTAATTTGGATCCCACCCAGTAATAATATATGTGAAGCTGGGCTGAGAAGGCAACAAAGAAGTAGCTGAGGCCATCAAGGAGTTAGTTCTGATGGACGAAGGAAAATAACAATTTAACTATTAAAAAAATATTATTACTGAAAAATATTAATTTAACTATAAATTTTGTAACTGTATGTACAACTACACTTTATATCTATTGAATATTAATATTTTATATATCTCGAAGTGTGTAAAAAATAATTACCAACATGTGGTTGCTTCATTGGTTTGGAGAGTGAACTAGGTTAAAGAATTCATCACGAGTTTAAACTCACCCTCATCTACATCTATTGAGAGAGATACCCTTGTCTTGTAAATCCTCGAATCCAAAATGATTAATCTCGTCTCAAAAAGGGAGAGGACATATGTCAAGCGCCAAAAAATTGGTACCAAAAAATAAATAAGTAAATAAATATATAATTAGCATTAACATTACTTTCTTGTTCCACAACCTCCAATATATAGGGTTAACTTTGTAAATATTGGATTTATTTATATGTTGTAAATAAAATTAAATCCCTTATTGTGACCGAGATTCTATATAATGAGTGAAAATTCTCTCATTTCTCTCATTCTTCTCTCAATCTAGTCTCTTTTATTTGTCCATTTGTAATTTGTCATTAATTTTATACAACAGTACACTGAGTGATTTGACCATACTTTTTATTAGAATGATAACTGAGGATTAAACATGAAACACCCATAGTGAGATAAATAGATAATGTATGCAGCATTTCTCATTATAAGATATGTTCCAGAGATGTTCATGCAGCCATAGTTGTTTTCTTCTTCACAAGAAATAAAGAATTTTCACTACATTGCGTAACATAATTTCTACTCCTTGGTTACTCATAGTTTCCCGGTACATTCAATTGTACTAGATTTAGGTTAGTCTTTTTTTTTTTTTTTTCAATCTGACCCCGATATCCTCGTTAACCCTTTTCTAAGGACGAAACTATTCCTGAATTGGGAACTACAAATATTTTTAGACGTCACTCTCTAAAGTAGAGGGATAAGTGTGGACACAAACTCATACTCAAAATTAAAATCTCGTCATTCAGTCATAACTTATACTTCATCCCTCGTTCAATAAAGCTACCCGACTTTTTTTTTTTAACAAAAAAAATTTTTATTGAGAGATAGATTACTCAAACAAGATATCATATACAACAGAGGGTGTTTCCTCTGTCCATGTAACAAAATCATTAACAGAAGAAGCATATTTAGCTAAACGGTGAGCAACCCTATTACAATCTCTAAAGATAGTTATAACAACTGGATTCAAAAGAGATCTAAGCAAGTGTTTGCAGTCTTCAATCACCAAACCAAATTCATCCACTCCAGGATCGGGAGCTAATATCGCTTTAATAACTGAAGAAGAATCACTCTCAACATATGCAATAGGAACTCCTGTGTCAATAGCAAATTTTAGTCCTTCACGAACAGCAAGAGCCTCGGCTATGTTCACTGAAAATTGCCCTTTAATTTTCTTAGCAATTGCTGCTGTGGGTAGTCCTCTTTCATCTCTTATAATAGCACCAACACCTATGCCATCAGAGAAGTTTTTGACACCTGCATCAACGTTCAATTTAAAGCAATTTATACTTGGGGGGTTTCATCTGCTAATTGCCCTTGAGGGGGCAGAAGAAGGAGTAGAATGTAGGGATTGGAAATCTTGAATGAATTTGAGAGAGCCATTTAGAGATTTATGAATGTCAAGAGCTTTGCCTCTAAATAACTTGGAGTTTCTACTGTTCCAAATGCTCCAACAAATGCCAATAATCTCTTCAGCCCACAGCTTCTTCACCGAACATAGTAAAAGCCTCCATTCGCATCTCACAATATGATTCATCAAGTGGGAAGCAGAAATTGAATCAGTCTATATTTTTCATGTTTTCCTTGCATGGATGCAATTTCCCAATGCATGGTTTAAAGACTATATCTTTAGAGCATGGACTGCAAATAAGGCTAGTAAGAATCTTCTTTTTAAAAAGCATTTCATTGGTTGGGAGGATATTGTTTAAAACTCTCAAAAGAACATTTTTACTTTGGGGGGGAGGCAGAAGCTCCAAAGTTTACTCCAGCACATGTCAGGTCCAACAGAAGAGGAAGTTGTATTCTCCTTAAGTGATGATATCTGTGTGGGGACCACGCCCATGTGGGCAACACATTTCATAAACGGCCCATGCGCCTAAAGAAAGTGGACGGCACATGCGCCGAAAGAGGCGCATGCGCCGAAAGATTTTTTATTTAAATATAAATATATTAAAATAATATATTTATAATTACGATAATACTCCTGATTACACCTATAAATAGAGCTTAACTTCATTCTTCAAAATTCATTCCTGAGAGTCAGAGAGTTCTATTCTGAGATATCTATTTAAAAAATCCAATCTGTAAGATTCACCTAAGGGTGTAGTTTGTATTCTCTGATAATACAAGTTTGTTGTCTCCCGTGGACGTAGGCAATTTGCCTAACCACGTTAAATTTGTTATCTTGTTTTTTCTTTCATACTTTACCACGATTCCACACAATAATCTGAAGCTAATAGCCACTTTTAACGGAGTAGCAACCATCCTTAGCATAGTGCCAAATTAACTTATCAGGAACTTCTCTGATGTTGAGGGGAATCTGACAAATGGATTCAATATCTATATCAAGAGCCACCTTCTTCAACTCTTCAATGTTCCAACACCTGTCTTGAGTGATAAAATTCATAACTAGGAGATTGTTATCTTCAGATGGAGTGATGGGCTTCAAAGAAGTAGGCCTTGGAAGCCATGGATCAAACTTGAAATGAACTTGATTGCCATCCCCAATTCTCCATCTAACACCCCTACTACGCAGACCCCTATAGATGTTCTTCCATGTTTGAGAAGCACATCTAGGAATTCCCACCTGCATAAATGAGGAATTCAGATAGTATTTGGCCTTAAGGATAGTAGCCACTAAAGATTCCGGATGGTAAATCAATTTTCAACCTTGTTTAGCAAGTAAAGCCTTGTTGAATGATTCCAAGACTCTGAAACCCATACCCCCTAAGAATTTAGGTTTGCAAAGATCAACCCACTTTATCAAATGTAGTTTAGGACCATTCTGAGAAAAACCCCACCTTAAGTGAGCCATCATGGTTGCAAGCTCTTTACAAAGATAATGAGGCAATCTAAAACAACACATGGTGTATGTGGCGAGAGCTTGCACTATTGCCTAGCTAAGAATTTCTTTACTACCAGTGAAGAAAAAGCATTTTTTTTCCATCTTTGTTGGCAGTTTCAAGTCCTTGCTTTCAAGTAATCAAACATGCGTCTCTTGTATTCTACTTCCTACTGCAGGGAGGCCAAGGTATTTCTAGTGCTCTACATTGTCCTTAACTTGCAAGATATTTAGGAATTCAGATTTCTGCTCTAGAGAAACATTTTTGCTAAATACCATGGCTGATTTCTCAAGATTGATTTGTTGTCCCGATGCTGAATGGTATGTGTCAAGAATATCTCTAATAGAAAATGCATTCTTGGTTGTAGCCCTCTGCAAAAAATAATATTGTCAACAGCAAATAAAAGATAAGAGATTGTTAGGCTGGCACATCTCATACATTTGGTAAAAGTTCTACGATTGACTTATGTATGTATCGAGATGTATAATATGTGTATAAGTACATAAAAATTATAAGTATGCATGTATAAAGTGTAATTGTATTATAAAAAATTATATCCAAATGATATGTGTTAAGTTGGGTATGTATTTGAGTATAATTATAAGCATAAGGGGAAAAACGGGATAAGGGGTGCGACGGTATTCGCAGCTAATTCGACATGCTAATATGTTATTTTTGTTTTATTTCGTCGTAAAATTGATCTTTAAGCTACGCATAACGATTCTATCGGTGTAATTTTTACTATAAGATATGTTTTATGATGTTTCTAAAAATAGGGTTCGGATCCACTTTGAGTAAAAACATGTAAGAATAATATATTTTAACTCATATAGTTGTGTAAACTACATATATGTCATTTGTTTGTGTTTATGTGTGTTATTGACGCCGATACAATCGTCAGAAACCAAATTTGACACTAGTGACCTTTGAATTCATGTTAAACTCCAGTGAAATTCCAGTTTGAGACCACAGAATCGTATAGAACTGAATTCAAGACGTTTCAATACCAAGATTGTAATTTTTAGACATCGATTGACATTTTTAGTAAGTCACTGAACGAATCCGGTAATTACGATAAATTGGGAAAATAGTGGAAACATGAGAAAAGTATGTTTTTACTATTCTTTCACCTTAGAAATATTATTGGGGATATTATAAAATATTTGGGATGTCCTCATAAAACTTTTAAACCAAAATGAAATTTTGAAAATTAATTATGAGCATTGAAAAGTTAAAATTAAATGATTAAATGAATATAATGAATTAGAAATTAACTATGATGATATGAAATAATTATTTTCATTGTTCTTTGCCATGAAAATACTTAGATTAATTGTAAAAATAGTATCGGAGAGTCCTCTCGTATGTATGAGACTCAAATTGAACTGAAAAATTAGATATGTGAATTGAAAAGTTAATATTAATTGGTGAAACGAATAAGAATATATGAAATTGATGTATATTATATGAAATAAATGTGACAGTATGAAACAGTAAAATTAGGATTGATTAAAGTGGATTTGGATCATAGCAATGGTAGGACTTACGTTTGGAAAGTCTTGTACTGTGAGTATTTCTTTACTTTGGTCTTCTTATATGGCATTGTATTATATGAAATTGATTTATAATGTTAAGCATGCTATGATATAAGCATTTAATTTAAAATCATGAAATGGTTTTGATGCATAGGAGCATATCAATGGATGTACTTAAATAAGTTACTGACATGAAAAAAATTTCTGAGTCTAAATCTCAGGAAACAGACTCACAGGATTGACGATTTTAGTAATTATGGCCGGTAGATTCTCGACATGAGATAAAAGACGTAAAAGTGGTATAATTGATAAATGAGTAATTTAAAATCAGTGCATTCCTCATTGGCGCACATAAGGAGCAGACTCGCTCAATTACTTAAAAGGAAGAAGCTTGATATGACTTTCAAAGTGTATTGCATATTTTGAAAAAGAATTACATTGAATCATTATATGTTGCGCATGTAATATATGGTTTTTCATCTTTGCATATAATTGTTTTAATTGTTTTAATTGAGCATGTTTTATATAAATGCTTATGTGATGCCATAGTGCAAAAATATTCATTGAGTTTGTGATTACTCACTCTATCTTTACCAACATTTCAGATAAAGATTTTAAAAACAAGAACAAGGCTCGCGATGAGTTGCAAACTCCTATATTTTATTTTATGTATATTTGCTTTAAAAAATTAAAAACTTTGTATTTTGATATATGTATATAATTATCACATCTTATTATATATATCATCATCTAGATGGGTATGATTATTGATTATGGGATAATTTTGTAATATTTATTAGATCTGAGAATCAATAGAAATTATGTAAATGTACTATATGTTATAAAAATAAAATAATAATTTATGAAAATTAATTTTTGATTAATCAGGTGGCATGTAAGTTTGTGAATTTGTCCATGTTACGAGGATATGTTGTTGAATTTTTTAAAAAAATTAGTATATTAAAAGGCTGACAAAATATCATATACGTCTCTGTATGTGCCGATGGTGACATCAACAGAAAAGGAGTTGCAATAGACTCCTAAGACATTCTTATCCCTGTACCAATGAAGTAAACTTGAGAGACCTCCAACACAAGGTAAAAATAAATATGGAGACAGTTATCGGAGACCCTTTGGGAAGTGATAGAGCCATAAACTTTGCCATTGAGAAGAAAAGAGAACTTCACCGATGACATACACTTCATAACTAGATCAATCCACCATAAGTTTGGGGCAATTCGATTTTAAAATGAGACAAATAAGAGTCCTATGTTGTCATTTAAAATGAATTTAAATATTGCTTACTACATCCATGAACATTCATAGATGAATATTGCAAAAAAAAATCTCTTGAAAAAAAAAATTCAGTAACATAAGATCTTAAAAATGTCTCAGATTAGCATATTGGCACATTCGTCTTTGCCACACCACAAGCTGAGTTTCTAATAGACTCAGTGCGCAGTTCTTGCGGAGGCTCACGCACCATTTCATCATCACTGACTTAAGATTAGAAAAGATCAAACAAAAGTAATCCAGAAATTAGGGTTTCAACAAATCTTTGTTCCGAAATACTTGTAATCTTAATGTTTCAAAGTGCACAAAAGAACATCAAAAAGTTAAGATCTATACTCTTGCGCGTTGATATGAGATTGAAAATCCAAAACTAATTCAAACAAACAGAAATCATCATGAAATGGGTAATCAAAGAAACTCAAATAATAATAAAAATAAAGGATCAGACAAACAAACTCAAGTATAATTATGCAGTGATCATTAAACAATTAAAAACACAAAAACTTAAATTCCCTTATTGGAAGATTCAAGCCCATCTCTTCCCCACTCCATCAGTGAAGGATTCCCAGAATAAGTTTTCGGCAGAGATAGAGAGAGAGAGATCAAAGAAAAACAACAACTCAGAACCCAAAAAATAAATTCTGAACCCTAAAGATTTCGCTGGGCCTACCTAGCCCATTGAGAAATTGAAACGAGCCCATTCCGGCCCAACTTGTCAAGGTTATTAGCCCAGCCCAGACCAATGCCTTCGCTGAATAGCCTAAAAGCAAGGAATAATGCAAGGACATTATTGTTCTTTTTTTATTACGTAAGATTACAACGATTTTCCTTCCCAAAAAAAAAAAGCCCTATCATACGTAATTTAGAAGACATGAAATGAGAACGAAATGATTATTCTTATCTAATGTAAATTGCACTGGCCCAGGCCCAATACAATGCGCCCATTGGGCTCACTTGCAAGCTGTGAAGCTTTCTTTCTCTCTTTCCATTCTTTTTTTTTTTTTTTTTTTTTTTTTTTTTTGGTGCTGATGTGAGGCTTGTTTCCTAATATGGTAAATATAAAATAACAGCAACAAGTGAGTTGGTAGCTCAGTTGGTTAAGAAACTAAAAATGTGATTAATACATGAGAAAATAGTGATTTTCTTGAAAAAATTCTATTTTTTCATGTTTGGTTGGCAAAAATTGTGAAAAAAAAGTTTTAAAATTTTTTTTCGGACCCACTATTTTCTCACCATAATTTTCTCGGCTATGGGGGCGAAAAAAAAAAAATGTTCTCATGAGAATTTTTTTTGTTCTAATTTGGAGAAGTTATAGTTATATAACTGAATAACTAACTAATAACCAATTATGACAATTTTATAATTTCCAACCAAACAACCATAAGAAAAAAATTTCAAGTACATTTTTTTGAAAAAAAATTCTCGAGAAAATATTATTTTCTTAGCTACCAAACACACCCTAAGTATAAGTGGGGTTAAGATCTAAGTCTCGAGTTCAAGTCTAAGTGTACCCTCATTTATCTACCTCTGTTGAAAGTGTCAGCCCAAACGCCTCTCTCATACTTAAATCCGAGAGGATTAATCTTGTCTAAAGAGATGGAGAACATCTTCCGTCCGGGTGCGTAAAATCGGTAATCAGAAAGAAAAAGAATATATATATATAATATGATTTGAGAATATGCATATTTGACTAAGTTTTAATATCTACCCAATTATTTATTTGGTTCAAGTAATGGAAACATGCCCAACAAGGCACGAGTGATAATTAGGTATCAAATCACCGTCATTTATGACTAATCTTAGGAAATAGATTAGAAACATTGTTTTCTATAATTGAATAGTTCCCTATTATTTAGAAATCAGCGTAAGCCGTAATATATAGTTCAGATCTTACCTACATTATATTTTAATGATGTAACTATTGATTCAAATGTCTATTTATTAATTAAAGAGCTATTGATGACATCGTAACAGAAAGCTGAAATTAATATTGAAAAAACTTAAATCCAAAAATATTGTTTTCTATCACATATTGCTGAAATGTGTTCAAGAAAAAGTTGATTTTATATCTCCTTCATCAGAAAAGGTGTCATTAGGCATGAAAATTAATGTTTATTGAAAAGCATTAATTATAATTATTAATTAGCTCCTTTGGCCTTTTAATCTTGGGGTAAATTATATATATGCAATGCTAATATTATTTCATGCATGAATTATAATATTTCAATGAAGGCTTTTTAATTTAATAGCACTCAAAGTACATTTACGTCACTGTAGTAGTCCATTTTAAATGTATAAGTTTTTTTTTTTTTTTGAAAGAATTTAAATATATAAATTAGTGGGCCGTATTTAATGCATGTTGATCTCCGCAGCTTTGTTGTCAACCTAAATGTCTTTATCTAGGCATTTTTAATAATTTATTTTCTCAACTAACATCTTGACTTATCTTATATCTTGCATTATCATATATAAAAAATCATATGTTTTTTGTTGAATTTCATGGGATTTGAGATTTTCCCTTTAATGAGATTAATAAAAAAAGGTTGAACATGTGATCTTTTTATGTCCAAATAGTCGAAATAATTGACTCAAGAGATTTGATTCCGTGGTTAAGTGGAAGCGTAAGTAGTCTGAAAGTTTCGATTTTGAGTCACCTTCCATCATTTACTGGCCGACAGCGTCCTTAAATATTTGTGATCGTGCTCTAAAAAAATTAACGAAAATGTAAGTCTTTGATATCCCCTAATCTCAAAAAAAAAAAAAAAAAAAAAAGTTGACCCAATTCAACAAGTAGGCATTGCACCTAATATATCCATATAGATCATGCGGCAAATGGTGCAAATTATAATAAAAAAATAAATAAAAATGAGAAAGCTTTTAAATAATAATAATTTTTTATTTTTTATTTTTATTTTTATCTTGCATTATTTTTCCCTCTTAGAGATCTCTACTTCAACGAGTTGAAGTATGCCAAAGGATAGAAAAATAGTCATTCCAAACAAACAAGCAAGTAATAATAATAAATATAAAAATAAATAATTGTGCTGTTTAGTTTATATTATAATTTCCAACCTATTTAGCTTAAGTTTTGTCTATGATTAAGTGTGTGTATGTGTATATATATTTAATAATAATAATAATAATAATAATAATAATAATAAAGTCTCCTAGAGAAGTTACTTATAAGTTGGTCACATTTTGTTCAGGTAGTTTTAACTTAGTTTAACTTCCCCTTTTAGATAAGGTTGGAAATTCAACTCTCCTCTCAATGCCCATCAATCATCTTTAAATTAATTGATGTATTTTGACATTTTTTCTATCTTTTATGAAGTTAGAATTTATTTATCTCTCTTTAAAAAGGTTTGAAAATGAGTCATATTTTGAAAAATATTTTAATTATTATTTATTTTGAGGTGTGATGAATGGTTACTTATATATCTATTGACAAAGAGGTGCTTCTTCCGAATAGTTGTTGTGTGACTATTTAATTAAATATACATTTTCATTAAAGGATATATGCATTTTCATTAATACACACCTCTTTCCAATGAATGCAATTAGATTCAATATATCCAAAGTGACTATTCATTATAATCACCTATTTGTCAATGGATGCATAAGTAATCATTCGTCATACCCCAAATAAATAATAATTAAAATATTTTCCAACATTATACATATTTTTTTAGTAATTGAAGTAATGTCTCTTGACCCAACTTATGCACACATGAATTAAAAAAAAAAAAAAAAAACTTATGCACACCTAATCTATGCATTATTAAATAAATATGATGACATCTCACTTAATAACATGAGAGTATTTTCATATGTAACCATTCTACTTGTGTGGTAAAGGCTCAGACCTAAAACCTTGTGGAAAAAAATTAGTCTTCCTACCTACTGTTACCAAACCTATCGGTGGTTAAGACATATATTTTTCATAATTAATATATATATATATATATATATGTGTGGATGGTTGTCTATTAATATCTCATTGCCTTTTAAAAAGGTGGCTAGTTTTAATTGGGCAATTAGTGATGAGGACTGATAGGTGATAAGCTTGTGGCTATTGATGATTGGCTATAATGAATCATTTTATTATTACTTTACATATATGATAAATTTAAAAACTATATATATTAAAAAGAAATTAAATAACTCTCAACAACTTTTCAAATAAATTGGAAGGAATATTTTACATATGGAAAAAAAAAAAAGATAATCTAAACTCATATACAAAAAATAACTTTGGATTTTACCTAAAATAAATCATATTTCATATTATATTTTCAAAGGTATGCAATTGATGTGACCCAATTACATATTCTATTCATAATTTATTACCACTCCTACCAATCATGCAAACCTAGAAATTTTTGATATCACCCCTTTTCTCATGGGCCACTCTTGAATCTTAGTTCTAAAGATGATTACATCAAAGAAATCTAAAATCTTATAATTTTTGTCATCCAACGGCTATAATAATCTTGTATGGTCAACCTTGGATTCACAAACCAAAATTCCCCCGCGTTGCCACGTGTCCACCTTCTTTCTTATCGTAAATGGAGGGGGTGGCGACTAGGGTTTTAGGGTTTTAATGAGAATGGCGATTTTGGTCAACCCATTTCGGTGCAGCCGGACCAAGCTGCAGCTGGAAAACAAATGTGGAGACGACACGTTTAGGATAAGAGGATTGAGGGCAATGTCAGTGACCGGGTGGCTTTCAATAAGATTCTGTTTATAGTCAATTTTTGGATATAAAGGTCACAGCATTGAAACACGGCAACCTTCCTTTTCTTACTTTCTCTCTTAAAAGGCTTGTTTGATGGGACACTATGGCTGAGGATGAATTATTAGTGATTACCCTTTGGGCTAACAAATTTCACTTCTTTTCCTTTTAGGGTACCCTACATTTTAAGGGCACCACCAATCAATAATACTTCTTCATGTATGCAACATTTTCTTTAATTATCACCATAGGAATTGATTAATACAAGTTTTAATTTATAAATTATATAGCTTACCTCACCTAATTATTCAAAAAAAAAATAAAAAAATATATAATGTGGTATATGTTCGGTTTAATCTCACATAGTCTATAAGTTTTAGCTATTTCTCTCAAGTGATATATATTGAAAGCGACACATGACTATTTGAAACAAGAAAATCTATACGAAAGATGGCCATGTCAAGGATTTTTAAGTTTAAGGTTGAGTGTGATTCCATTCAATCCAAGTAAAATAATAAAAAATTAATTTTGAATTCTACTAACAAATTGTTTTTTATATTTTGAAATTTTTGGGTTGAAAAAAAAAAAATGGAAACGACAAACTGAATAAGGCCTAAAGATTGCAAATATATATGCTATTAATATTTCTACCACTTAATGATTCTTGTATCACATAAAGTTGTCTCGATTCTACTGTAATAACATGGAATGATATCATATTGCTCAAGTGAAATAAGTAGAATGTTACCAACAGACGGTAACTCAGTTAGTGATATAAGTAAAATTGAGTAAGTCTCGAATTTGAATCTCGATGTATCTTCATTTATTTATCTTGTTAAAAGGATTAGTCCAAATACATTTATTACTTGGGACTCTGAAAAAATTAATTTAATTTAAAAAGAAGGATGACACTTTAAGGTTTGAAAAATTAGGTGATATGTTAAAGGAAAATGAACATATCACGTAGATTATCCTTATTCTTAAATCCTTATTTGCATTGGGTTTGGCAACTTGAATCCCATTTTGCCAATGTATGTCAATGGACTGACACTATCATCCTCAAGCGTGAACCAAAAAAGTTGATAATAAAAATCATGTCAAACTTTCCTACCTAAAGAAAAATCATTCCAAACTTTCCTACCTCAAGCACTATTTACCTTTTAAATAAATAAGCCAAAAATTCATGTCTTTTGCCCTAACGTACAGAGGCGAGATTATCCAATAATAGTGATTGTTGAGTTATCAAAAGAATCATATTATAGGACAGATTACAACCGTGCATGATAGATATATATACAAAAGTATAGAATGGTGACAATATATATATATATATCTATTAATGTGTATTGGTTAGGTTCCATGAGCCTTCAAAAGTTAGGTTTGTAATACATGGGAAGCTTATTTTGGCCCATCCCATTCCTTGTAAAATAGTGTCCCCTTCTACTATACCCAAATCTGGCCATCGAGCCTCTAGCCAAGTACGTATCATGTGCCTTGTAAGCAAATTTCAAGAGGTTTTGTTTTTCTTCTTGAAAAATACATCTTGTTGGTAGAACGAAGTCTTAACTCAAAAAGTATGGCAAACGCCCCTAACTTTGAGATAGAGAGTTTAAATCAAAACTCATGTCTACCCACACTAATATATTAGCCAACGATTTTAAAAGTATTTGTGGTCGTGTCCGAAAAGAATTAGTAGGAAATCAAAGAATCGTGATACCCTCTAATCTAAAAAAAAGCACAAAAAAAACCATCAGAAAGTATTAATTTTTATTAAACAATATGTTTTTTTTTTCAACTATTTCATCAGTTGCATCAATTTGTTTTTTTTTTTCCCACTCCACCAAGTATTAATTTTACAATTACATTATTAATAATCATCATTACTACGAAGTACTATTAAAATAAATAAAAAATAATATCATTAAAGAAAATTACAAAATAAAAACTCAAATAAGATTTCTATTATATTAATAACAAAGAAAGGTAAGGCTGGATTTATAATTCAACAGTATAGAACATGATAAGCAAACTATGGTATCAGGAGTACAAAACCCATTCAAATTATCTGAACAAAAAATGAAAATAACAAAAGAAAAAAAAATGCCAAAAAAAAAATACAAAGGATTCAAAGCCCTTCCATGAAAGCATTGTAGACGACTCTGTAATACTTGAGTCCAAAAAAATTAATTTCGCCAAAAGACGGATGAGGATATATCTCAAATCTCAAATAATCAGCTAATAAAAATAAAAATAAAATATTTCATTGTCCACATATATATTTATAGGATGAGTTCATTAAATTCATTAAAGTATCCTATTAGCTGTTAAATTTGGTAGATGTGCCATCAAAGCCCACCGTTTACATGGGTCCCATACCCAAAAGTCATACTAATTAATGACCCTTTGGCTATCCAATAAAAATGAAAATAAAAATTCTTATTCAAGAAGTTTGATTGAAGTTTCAAAGAGAGAAAAAAAAAAAGTAATCTCGATAAATAAATAAAATAAAATAAATCTTAATTAATTATAAGATAATGGGAATCGAGCTTTCCACCACGTGCAATCCCCCCAAAGCGTTTGATGTGATTGAGAGTCAAAATATTATTATTTACACTCAATTATTATAATTTAATTCATGTTTGTTTATTTAATTAAAAAAATTTGTGGAGCGTAAGATAGCATTAAAATACTATTTTCTTTAAAATACGCCTGGGGTGTGTGATGGACTCCCGAGAATGTATTACAGCAAAGTACAAGGTCCCCTCGAGGGGAAGAGAGAATCCCGGAAAGCCGTGCGTGGGCGAATTATTTATTTTATTTTATTTTGTTATTATTTTCTATCTCTCTCTTTTTTATTATTTTTTAATTATTTTCACTAATCTCGGTTTCTGACTTACTTAGCTTTATTTATTTGTTTATGTGCTCGCCAACTCACGTATACCAATAATTTATAATTAATTATTGTGAATACGTTTTATAAAAAAAATATTTTCTTTGGAGCAAAACAGTTAAGACGTTGGCGAGACACACAGATGGGCATGCCTACCACTTACTACCTTGTCGTTAATTGTCATCAGTTATTAGGACTATTTGACCTCATTATTTCTTGTAATTAATTAGCCTTTCATTTTAAAAAATAATAATAATAGTTTGTGTATTTTGCTTTTTTGGAAAAGCACTCATATTAATATTTCATGATATATAGAATTTCAAGCCCAACTATGTAGAAAGTTCGCGCTCGTGCTATGATCATTTTAAAATATCTCAATAATATTTAGTTGTTTTAGCTATGATTTTGAAGATTAGTTCAATAATTTAGATAATCGCAGGTTATGTTTAGTTTATAATTTAGATACAAATTTTATATTTGAATATTTAAAAATATAATAATAAAATATTTTAATTAATAATTAATAGGTGATCGTTCAGTTAATTAAGAAACTGAATATAAATAGAGTTAATGTTCAAATATCGAGTTCGAATTTTAACGTGCTCTCATTTATCCGTTTCTCTTAGAAATATCAGTTTACACGTTTTGTCATGTTTGAGCCCAAAAAAATTAATCTTATAAAAAAAAAAAGACACTTTTTAAGTGTCAAAAAATCGATAATATAAAAAAAAGATTTTAATTGATTAAATCTAAAAATAATTTTAAGAAAACAACTTATTTTTAAAGACATTACCCTAAATATTTTCAATATTTTTATTTTAGATTGTATCTTTTTTTCTTTTTTTTTTCAAATTGTAAACCTAAATTAATGTCATCTGCTGGTTAATAACCTAGAAATGCGGATTACACGTGGCATCTGCAGGACAGGTGATAAATATTATACGCGTAAAATAAATGTGATGATATAATAAAGTACGAAACATTTTAATTGTAATACTACCTGCAGCATTTAATTTTCACTCCTACACGGACCACCCACAAAATGAAAATCACATGTGAACTATGTAAACCGTTGGATATCCTTTCTTGTCTGAAGACAAACCAATCTCAACCGTTGGACTCTAACTTTTACAAGACGAATATAAAGACGACACGTGCACTGTTCGACCCATACCGCGCCATGCCCATAATGCCCTTGAATTTCCAGCCAGATCTACAGGTGATCATTTGTCTTATTGTCGGGGGTATTTACGTAATCTTGACGCAGAGAATCAATTAGTCAATGATCGGAGTCGAGGAAAGATGAGATGGGAGAGTGATTGAAAAGTACGTGTACTTTTGGAGCTGTGGATTTTAACTAGTAATGGAAGCAACTCTAACGTCATTTATGTAAAATGTATTCAGCATTTAAAATTTTAAACCCAAAATAATTAGAAAAATAATATATATATATATATATATATATAGCTTAGCGATTATATAAGACGAGATAGTTAAAAAAAAAAATGATGTCAATGCATATTAAAATACAAAGTTTTTTGAAAGTACGTCTCTGTATATTTACAAATTTCTCTCTTTCTATTTGAAAATGTTTCTTGTCAATATCTGGTATTATTTTAAGTTAAGTCATGTGAAAAAAGGGATTATTTATATTTTAATTAAATCTTATAGACACTATAGTATTTTTTTTAAAGAAAAAAGCTTCTAATGGGCAAATTCAAAACTATAATATTTATATATGTGTTGAAGAAAATGTATTTTAATAGATTACCATTCGATTAAGGAGTTAGACCAAATCTTTTCACGGAATAATGATCTTGGGTTAGTTTTATAACTCAATAATAAAATTATTTGAATTATATAAAATACAAGGAAAATATATTATTTAAAAAAATAACAAAAAAACAAAAAACCTTATTCACCGCGTCATCATTCAACCACTAACGGCCATCAGTCTGCCAGATGCCCCGTACCAAAACGACCGTTACTATTTTACCGTAACGACGCTAACCTCAAGTGCTCGTTACTGTTACAACCCCGTTAACGTACCGTTTTCCGAAACCACGTGCAGCCGAGACGATATTTCCCCCGAATTTCTCACGACAATATCTCGTACCGAAATCTCTTACATCGGAAAATCGTTTCCGTGTAAGCTCGGTCTTTTTGCGGTTGTTCTTTGCCGCGAGAGGATAAGAACGAAAGAACGTCCTCTACTCACAACCTTCCCAATCAGACGGCTCTGATTCAACCAAACCCCAACATCACAACCGTCCATTCTGATACACACACAGAGCTTAAACCCCAGTCAAACTAACCACGGTTAAATCCTAACCCAACACCACGCCTGATAAAAATAAAAACAAAAGAAATAAAATCTTATCCTCCTTGCTCCTGCGCTCTCTCACTCTCTCATCATCGTCACCTCTGCAACTCTCTCCATTTTTTCGTTGTTCTCTCCATTCGTCGTTCGATCTGAGCTCGTCGTTAATGGCGTTGGAAATACGCCGGAATCTTCTCCAGAACGCTAAAAAATTCGATCTTTAGGCGGAAAGTCGGTGCTTTATTCTCCACTGGGCATCGGAGGAGTGAGTTCGAGAGATTCAATGGCGTATTCGTTTCCTGAGGAGGTTTTGGAGCATGTGTTCTCGTTCATACAGTCCGATAAGGACCGAAACGCGATTTCTTTGGTGTGTAAATCGTGGTACGCGATCGAGAGATGGTGTAGGAGGAGGATATTTGTGGGGAACTGTTACGTGGTGAGCCCTACGATGGTGATCAGGAGGTTTCCGGAGGTCCGATCTGTGTCGTTGAAGGGGAAACCGCATTTCGCGGATTTTAATCTGGTGCCGGAAGGTTGGGGAGGGTACGTGTATCCGTGGATCGCGGCGATGGCGAAGGCGTATCCGTGGTTGGAGGAGCTGAGGTTGAAGAGGATGGTGGTGACGGATGAGAGCTTGGAGTTAATTTCTAGGTCGTTTAAGAACTTCAAGGTTTTGGTGTTGTGTTCTTGCGAGGGTTTTACTACGGATGGATTGGCCGCCATTGCTGGAAATTGCAGGTTTTGGTTTACTGTTCTTTTTCTAAGTGTGCTTTTTTGTGTTCTGTTAAGCTAAAATATGTAGATGTTTAGTTATTTTGGTTTGATTAGTTTGATTTGTGGGATTAATCAAGGGGTTATGGTGATTTGGATGGAAAGTTTTGATTTTGTTGCTTTTTTTTAAGGTTATGTTGTTGGGGAGGTTTGGTTTTTTGGTGTTTGTGCATGTTTGATGTGGTAGTTTATTTTTTAGGTTTCTTGGTATGGTTGTGAAGCTTCTTTGGATGTACTTAAGATCGGGTTTGGTTTTAAAAGATCTAGTGTGGGAGTGGGTTTGTTTGAATGGGTAATGTGGAAAATCTAGTCAGGATCATGTGTTTTGCCTTTTCTTCTTTTCTTTTGTTTGGTTATGGACTATTATGTTGTTGGGTTCTTTTCATGTTTTGGATTGTTGCTCCTTGGAGTGTAATGTGGCTTCTTTGTATTCTCAGATTCTCTTCACTTTTCTTACTTTATGTTATTTTTAAAAAATTATCATAGTTTGCAGATTGGAGTTTGATATCTATCTCCACTCTTTGATGAAGTATGCTTGTATGGTTATGCTCATTTGGCTGTGTTTTTATGAATTATTGCAACTCTTTGATTTGTAATAGGAGAAAAAATTTATGGGTATTTTGATGTTGAAGTGGTTTTTTTGATTGTTTAGTATATATTTTAGAGGTCTAGTATCAATGAGCCTCCTCAATTTTGAACTTCATCCAATGATTTATTTCATTATGCAATTTATTCTTTTTTTTATTATTATTTGTGTTTAGTGAATTATTGGCCTTTTGACTTAATTGGAGTCGTTTCATTTTTTCTTGATCTTCGCTATGTTTTGCATTATGATGTGATAATACAGGAATCTGAGAGAGCTAGACTTGCGGGAGTGTGAAGTAGATGATCACCGTGGCCAGTGGCTCAGCTGTTTCCCTGAGACTTTCACATCACTGGTATCCCTCAATCTTGCATGCCTCGATGGGGAGTTGAACTTCTCTGCGCTGGAGCGGCTTGTGGGAAGGTGCACCAATCTGAGGACCCTCAGGCTTAACCATGCTGTTCCACTTGAGAAGCTTCCCAACCTTCTATGTCAAGCCCCTCAGCTTGTTGATCTGGGTACTGGTGCATTCTCTGCTGATGTTCGCCCAGAACTGTACTCTAAGCTTGCTGGTGCCTTTGCTGGCTGCAAGGAGCTCAGGAGTTTGTCTGGATTCTGGGAGGTGGCGCCTGTTTATCTTCCAGCTGTCTACCCAGTCTGTGCTGGCCTTACGTCTTTGAACTTGAGCTATGCGACAATCCAAACCCCTGATCTAGTAAAACTCCTTGGCCAGTGTCCCAATCTGAAGCGCTTGTGGGTATGTCTCATTAGATTGTGCATTTACATTGTGTGCATTGATGTGAAATTGGTGGATGTTTCTGTTTTTAATTACTTGAGGACAGAAATGTTATCAAATTTTCTTGTACATCTTTTATGAATTGCATTTCCTTTTTCACCTTAAGAATGATTGTATAACAGGTACTGGATTACATTGAAGACAGTGGCCTTGGAGCAGTAGCTGCATCTTGCAAGGACCTGCAAGAACTTCGTGTATTCCCTTCAGACCCATATGATATGGAGCAAAATGTATCACTGACGGAGCAGGGCCTCATCTATGTGTCTGAGGGTTGTCCCAAGCTCCAGTCAGTTCTCTACTTTTGCCGCCAAATGTCAAATGCTGCTTTAAGTATTGTTGCTCAGAACCGCCCCAACATGATCCGTTTCCGACTCTGCATCATCGAGCCTAGAACCCCCGACTACCTAACTCGAGAACCACTCGATGCAGGCTTTGGTGCCATTGTTGAGCACTGTAAGGATCTTCGACGCCTCTCTCTTTCAGGTCTTCTCACAGATCGTGTATTTGAGTACATTGGGACACATGCAAAGAGACTTGAGATGCTCTCAGTGGCCTTTGCCGGGGACAGTGACTTGGGCCTACATCATGTCCTAACAGGATGCAGGAGCTTGAGGAAACTGGAAATTAGAGATTGCCCCTTTGGTGACAAGGCCCTCTTGGCCAATGCCATGAAGCTGGAGACAATGCGATCCCTTTGGATGTCTACATGCTCAGTGAGTTTTGGAGCATGTAAGCAGCTAGGTCAGAAAATGCCATGGCTCAATGTAGAGGTTATTGATGAGAGAGGGTCCCTGGATTCAAGTTCGGATGATTGCCACGTCGAGAAACTTTATGCGTATAGGACGATTGCTGGGCCTAGATTTGACATGCCTGACTTCATTCAGACAATGGAGAAGGATTCTTCCTTGAAGCCTCATAATAGATCTGCAGTTGGTCCAATCGATTGAATACATATAGTTACTTGTATTGAAGAGAGGCAGTGGGTATGAATTTTATTTATTAATTCTAAAATGCTTAACATAACTGCAGTTATGATGGAGTGGAGAACTTGGAACAAGAAGGGATGATATGATTCAGAGATTATAGAAGAGGTTTTTAGTTCCTCAAAACGTAATCTCTTTTATTCCTTTGGGGCTGAGGAGAATACGAGAGGAGATTAATAAGAAGTTAAAATACTTGGTTGCTCTTGTAGCAAGCAAAGCTGCCTGTGCAGCACACTTAGCCCTGTTATTGTACACTTGATTGGAATTTCACCAGTACTTCCATATGCAAGTGTTGTACTGTTGTATTTTTTTTTTCTCCTTTAGTCAGAACAATCTAATTTCTGCTCAAAACCTGTGGAATCTCTAGTCTCCAAAGAAATGCAGTTTTGACTTTGTTCTCTCTCTCTCTCTCTCTCTCTCTCTCAGTTGTAATTTATAACAAAGTTACTAGGCCTGGAATTCCTAGTTACTGCAACTTGAACTGAAAACTGAAAATGGTGATTGCTTCCAGCCTGCCATTACCTTGTGAGTGAATCCTTTGTTCTGAGTTAGAACATGTAAGCTCTCAGTGACCCCATTACTAAATGAAAAGAAAAGCATTAGAATAACCACCTGGTTTTCAGAACCATCTGAGATCTTGAAGAATTGTGTAAAATGTGGCACAAAACCATGTGTTCTTTCCTTGTATTTTATGTGGGCAACAAGGTAGACCCTTGAAAGAGGAAAAAAAAACAAAAGAGGGCTTTTGTGGAAGCTTGCAATGGCAGATTTTTAGATCTTATTGTCATTATTATTATCAAAACTACTACTAGGAATTAGGAAATGGGTGGAGATCTTATACCCACTTGAAGCTTTTAATCATAGAAAAACGGCAGTATTTCATCTTTTGGAACAGTAAACAGTGATTTCTTTATGTAATTCTAGAACCATGAGAAGAAATGATTTTAAAGCAATCATTTGTTTTTTGGTTAAACTTTTGAAGAGTTTTGAAGGCTCACTCTCATCTCATCTCATCTCATCTCATCCCATCCTATCCTATCCTATCCTCTCATAATAAATCATGAGTCATGAGTGGCATCGTTCTTCCATTTTCAATCTCCAAAAGAAAAAAAAGAAAAAAAACCGGTCCCCATAAGTGTGATCGCTCAGATGGAAATCTATGGTTGAAGTTGCAGCAAAGAGAGACCAAAAGAGAGGACACATGGAGCTTTCACTTTCATCATTGTTTTATTTTATGGATCAATGTTTGTGATTTTTAGCTTGGCGCCCTTCTTTGGATGTTGTGCTGTGTCTTTGTGTTGTGCCCTCCTTCTCTGATTCATATTCCAACATGGACCACAAACTCTTTTTCCTTTGTTTTTGTTTTTAGAAAATAGAGGTTTAAACAAAAAAAAAAAAAAAATCTCTCTGGATAATCTTCATGAGAAATTTTTCTCATGATTATTTAATTAGACGTAGGAAATTTATTCAATCACAACTAAATTTTCCAAGTTTGAATTGAGAAAAAGGGTATTGAAATTTTTTGGCTGACCTCAACTCTTTTGCCAATTAAACATTAAAAAATAAATTTATGTTTTCTTACTTATTAAAAATAGTTTAAAAGATTTTCTCTTAAGCACCCCCTGATCTTAAAAAAAATTATAGTGAAAAAATAAAGAGGGGAGAAAATCTTTTGGATAACGCTAAAACAATCTAAAATATATATCTAAATTCATACACATTTTAATGTGATAAATCACCACGTCACCACATTTGTAGAGAGAGAACTAAATAAAAAAGGAAGAAACTAATCATTACTCATCCCATTAACTTGGATATAAATTTGAATATTTTTTTTTTGGGCAGTTTTAACATTTTTAAAATCTTTTTCCCACCTCTCTTACTTTATGATTTCTTAAAAAAAAAAATTACTAATTTTCTTAAAAAAACTCTCACTTTCTTAGCTACCCACACAATATTACATCCTTAAGATGCATTAAGCATTTACATTCACATTCACATTCACACTTCAACCTCACTTGTGTTTTTGTTAGCCCCACTTGTTCATCACTCATAGAGTGCAGCAGAAGGGGGAGATTCTCAGCTGAGGGGACAGAGTTCTCTGAGAAAGACTCGTTGGCCTGACGCTGGCACTGGCACCACACACAGAGACTGACCCAGAAAAAAAAAAGTGTTAGCCCCATACGTAAGCACTACTTAATTGTTTTTGAATCTTGTTGAGTAGCATTCGTGGGGTCTCCTCTCCTATTTTTGGGAACTGGGCTCTCTCTCTCCCTTTCTCTTTCTCTTCTATCTTTATCTTTTCTGTATGTTACCATGTTGTTGTTCATTCATTTGTAATTTTTTGGGTGGTCCTTAGTGTTTTTGCAAAGTCCACTTGTGATGGATCTTGGAGCCAAAACACATGGTGGTGGGTGGTGGTGGGTGGTGGTGGTGGTGTAAAATTCAGCTTTTTTGGGTTTGTGATCTATTGGTATTGTAAATTTGATGGTCAGAAAATTATGTACCGTTACTACATGTTCACAAGTTTCTGTAGGCGCAAGATGCGGTAAGCATTGAGTTTTTAAGTGGCATCTTATAGAGGTGTTAATCCCCGTAATGGTTAGATTTGTTAGGTGTTTAATCATACAGGATTTGAATTTGAAGAATATTTTTTCAACTACAAAAAATGTAAAACTATAACTACATGTAGGACTACATCTTCACTTTTCTTTTTCTTGAACTTTATTAAGAAGAAAAACAGAGGAGATGCCTCCTCAAGCACTACACTACATCAGTGACAATAGGTGAAATTTAACCACACGTGACAATGACTCAAAGACTAAACATGCCTACTTAACCTCTAGGCTACTTGATTACACTCTCTAGAGGCAAAGTGAATAACAACATTTGGCCAAGCTGCCAATAGAGATTTGCAATCCTCCAATCTCCTCATCCTCCGTGCGGGAGTGTTCATGTTCAGATGTGAAAAACATACATATCCAATAGAGATTTACAATCCTTCACATTGAGATGTGCACAACATATATATCCAATGAATGTAAATGTATAATTACCCTTGTAGTAGTTACATTTTTTGTAATTAAATTAGCATTTTCCTAACTTTTTTTCTTTTCTAAAATGAATGTCTTAGAATAGATTTAACTCTTGATAAAGCAGAGTATAAGAAATAAATCCATGTAAATGATCTCATGCAATTAAAAAAAAGGCTCCGTTGAGTTGAAATGAACACAAAGGAATGAACTAGAGCTATTTTGCAAAGTATTGTTTTAGTCAAAGGTTTAGTTGGGGCATTAGTGAAATTTTTTGAAGCAACTGACTTTTATCAAGCTTTGTTGGAAAAAGGTTTGCATGGATTATGAAGTCAACCTGATATAGTTGGAAAAGAACTTAGTTAAGTTGATTTTAATCAAGATTTGTTGAAACATGACCAAATTTTCATTTTGACTAGAGTTGAGTGCACATTGGCTTAAGAAAGTTCGACAAGCCTACACCCAGCTTACTCTGACCTGAAGTTCTAATGGATAAATGATGCAATGAAAATGGTCTCAAGAAATATAAAGTTAAGATCACAACAGATGAAAAGGTACCCACAAAGGTAGATGGTGTAGAAAAGAACCCGTAAAAGTTATGAGTTTGAAATCTGTTTGAATCCCACCCTATTTATATTAACATGAATTTGAATGTCATGCTGGCGGGTGGGTCATTGCTCACCTCTTATAAGGAATAAGCATGTCAAAAGATTTGGCAAAAGAACACCTTTTCTTGGGTTCAATAATTAGTCTAATAAACAAATTTGATCTTTCCTGTTGCTATGGTAAGAAGGAATGATAAATATATGACACTCAGCTTCTGATTGAGGAGGCCCGAATAACTTACTACTCTTTTCCCGGATACTGATGCTCGAACACTTATGGATGATTAGCCTTTTCCTCTGACTTAATATAATCTGGTAAAATGAAGCATTCTGTCGCCTTGGGGATATACAAAAGACATCCCTTGTTGCTCCACTGTATGCGTCTACACGCTTGTTTCCTTGTCTTGATAAGATCTCATCTCTATACAAGAAATAGTTCGCAATTTCTTCATATAATCGAAGCTAATCCCACAACATCACCTTCAGTGCTGGCCTCTGGAGCTGTTGTTAAGTTGCGAGTTCTTGCTGAGAAGTGCAAAGGAAAAGAATTCAGTCAGTCAGCAACATGCAAATATAAGAGACACAAACCACATTGAAAAAAAAAAAAAAAAATCTCAAGAGAGAGACAAACAAGTCAATTGCATGCTATTTTTAAGAACACCAAACATTAGATCAATAGAGAGATTGTGGACCAAGAAAACATTAGCATTGGACTAATACAAAATTCTGTGCAAGACATGCTTTCATAGAAGACAAGATCTGAAGGGGTTGAGTATCCAATGTTCATAAGCTAAAAGAAAAAGATTGCATAAAGGAAATTGTAGAACATGTTACAGCAACTGGTATTAAGTGTTTGATGGTGAATCAATGACTAAGATACGTGGAGGTTAATACAGACAAGTTGTCAGGAAGACACTGCTCCTAACTCTTTGACAGATGCAACAAATTTAATGCAATACTAGTGCAATGACATGCTGTTTCCAGTACAAGACCATTTGGTGTACTAGTACATATTCAACATAAACTACTTCCCGCCTCAAAATGACCCAGTTAGAGCAGCTGACCATGTACACTGTAAACCACTGACTCGTGAAACTGAACCATCAATTGGGTGGCTTTCACTTGCTGGTTCCTGCTAGCTCAATCAATCTTAAAATAAATTGTTTAGTTTAGTGCATACGGTACAACTCCAATGGGAAACGTTACAAAGGTACAGTGAAATCAAGAGAGGACCAATCATATTCAGTTAAACCTTAAGTTTAGTTATCTTCCTGATTACTGGATGATTAAGTTCACCTAGTTATGCATGTAAACAAAGTACAATTAGTACTGAAATACTACTACATCTGAATCACAATTTGTTAAAATAAATTCCTCATCCCTTCCTTTCGTAGTCCTGTAGTGCCATTTTTTGCTTCATCTTCATCAAAAGCCTCCAAAGGCAGAGATGAATTACACACAATTCAGAAACAAAATTTTCTTTATGTGGAAGAAAATCAAGAAATTCAAAGAACTTCCTCAAAAACTAAAAAAACCAAGGGCAGCATGAAAAGGAGAGGTGCTTACTTGATACATTTGTGATTACATTTGTGCTCTTTTGAGCAGCAAGTGCTCTCAACTTGTTTCCGCTGGCTAATAAAAGCAAGCTCTTTATATGCTGCTTTTGCTCCTTAGGGCTACATGTCTTCACCAAAGCTTCTTCAAAAGCTTGTAAATCATGGGGTGTAATGCAAGGAAGTGAGAGAATAACCTGCCACTCACAAAGAAAAACTAAGTCTCAACATTGGAAACATTAGTTCAGCAACAAATTTTGGATCTCAAATTGCTTTAAGAACAGTAGCAGACCTGTCTAGGAGCAGGATCCCTATCAGCAAGATATACAAAAATTTCACGACAGAGACCAACAAGATCAGCACTAATAACTGCATTTGACTCAAGGGCCAAACCTTGGATGATTGCATAAAACAAATCCTTTCCAACAAATTCGCGAAGTTCTAGATTCTTTGATGAAACAGCTAGAAGAACCACAGACCCACAGAAAGAAGAAACTTTAGTTACAGCTTCCCCATCAGTCCATGTGAAAGCGTTTATGCATATTTGGAGGGCTGGAAGGGCCAGATCTTTACGCGTCAAAAGAAATCTGAAAACAGGAAACACTATTAGATGACAGCAAAGCAATTTGACAATATAAGTCTGATAATTGAAGAGAAGTAAGGAATTAAAAAAAAAAATGAAAATATAGAACTAGACTATAACACATATTGTGATCTATACATACGCAACAAGAGAGCTTGATGCAAATGCATCCAAATCTTTGAGGGAAGACGCTTCAACACGGTTGACATGACCAAACTGTTCTAGAGAAGGAAGCCCAGTATTCATCATTGGAGATGCTAAAACTGAGAGTAGAGAGCATATTTCTCGTGTTAAATCTCTCAGTAGCTTTTCTTCCATTACTTCCACCTTTAGGTCTGATTTATAAAGATTGTCATGTATATCTGGAACCTTTGCTCTACCTTCATGTAGAAGAGCAGACCATGAAAAACTAAGAGCCTGATGGCAATGGAGAAACAGTGGGTGCAGTAATTTTTCTAGCCAGTCTTCCCATAAATCTGAAGGACAAGATTTGACAAGAGGAACTAAAACCAGATGAACAAGCTGCCTTATATGTCTGAAGTTCATTGACTGTAAATGCTCCATAAGTGTGACAGAAACAGAATGGCTCTCTATGCATCTGAAAAAGGAATCCCCTAAAGTTGTTGATAGGCCCAAAACATTATACCTGCCACTAACATTTGTTAGCAACTATATACATATTATGTAGAACAATTACAATGAAAAGCCAAAACCCCTGATGAAGCAATGAGGTGGCAAATGATAATTAACCACTGAAGTTAATTGATTTTTTTTAGCCATGGTTAAGCAAATGATCTTCTATTCCATCTCAGTGAATTGAATGATCAAAAGTTCTTGTTGGAGATGTCCTATACAAGAAATAGAAACAAAACCGTGATAAATACCCAATCTATCACCACGAACCCAAAGAAAAGACTTTCAGAGATGGAGAAATTTGAAGTTTGGGCTATGATTGCAATAACAAAGATTCATGAAATTAATTTCAAGGACAACCAAAATGAATGGTTTCTAGGAAGGAAATGTTTATTTCATGAAGAACAGTGCATTTATTCATATTATTTCTCAAACAAAAAGACCCTTGAGGCTCCTAACTAAAACTCTTTCCAAGATATTTATAAGATTCCTGATGACCATGCTACCTGATCACTAGAGCTATGAGATGCAGTTCAAAGATTCACTAATTAAGTAGAATTACGCCAATTAAAACAGCAGCAACACTACATCAGATTTGATTCTGACATGCAAGATCAAAACTCTCAAATAATGAAAGCCATCATCTGAAAAATATGTAACACTTACCCACTATCTCTGATACCTTTCAACCAATTGCGCACATCATTTTCATTTGTCTCTGTTCCTCCTTCCTTGTTCATGTCGATCTGAGAATCTACAAAAGTTAAGCTGCCCTTTGAAGACTTAAGGTTTACTTCCCCTAGCAGAACGGTTTGCTCAACATCACTCATGCCCATTGCCGCCTTCAGCTCTCCTGGTAATGCTTGCATTATTAGAGGAGACCAAAGTGCATGTACAGCACGAAGCAGCTGAAATTAACAGTACAAACTGAAACTTGGTCAAGAAATGTCTCATTACTGCTAATTTACAGTAAACAATATAAAGTAGGATAAAAGAGGAAGTGGTAATGTCTCTTGAAATAAGATTTACACTAAGAACCAGGATCCTCAACAAAAAAAAAAGAAACAGGCTGGCTGTACACTTACTTTGAAGAGAGGAGGCAGCATCCAAGACAAATGATTAGCCATAGGATGCAAAAGCATATTACTCTTACTGGCTTGTGAGCCATTTTGCACGTTCAAATTGCTTTTTCTAATTCCACTTCTTTTAAGAGCCTTTTCAAAGAATGTCACAGCATGGAAAATTGACCACATAAATGATGTATCAGAACACAAGCGGACAGGACCGGTTGGATCAGATAAATAAGCATTTTGCCATTCTATCTGTGTCCACTGTTTGCTCAGAGGTTCAAGTAACCAGACTAAGGCTTCTTGCTGCTGTTGAATCCTGCATGAGAGTTCAGAAACTTATGGTGGCTTGGATCCAAATAAAATCCCGGATACTCCGAGGTTTGGAATAGAATCAAAGAAGCTAAAAAACATAGCTTCATAAACAATTACCCAGCTGCAGATGCCATGACAAGAAAAGCTTCACCAAGAAGATTATGCTCCCCACGAAGAAGTTGGCCGTCTCTTTGCAGATAAGCCATGGTGTCAGCAATTCCCTATAAAATCAAAACAAAACAAATATTATTCCCACTACTTAGATTATCTAAGTAGGAATCTCATCACAGGTGCATATGTTTGGAATATGGTGTAAAAAGTGTATCAGCTTTGTATATGAAAATTTAGAAGTAGCGTTCAATGCCTAACAACAACGGATCGAAAAAGGGGGAAAGTCTGCAGCAAAGCAAAACCATGAAAAACAAATGCAAGGAGAGACACAAAACTAAAAATTGAAAGAAGATGCCACAAATGCATCTGTAAAACAAGAAAACATAGAGAAAGATACAATTGGAATCAATTGGAATAAAGTACAATGAAATAAACAGGTAATAGTACAAACAAGGACTAATAACAATTTCTGCTTAGCGAAAAAAAAAAAAAAAAGGGTAGTAACAAAATCAACGGAAAAGATTCAAAAAGAGTGGACAACAACAATAAAGGGCATGAGCAGAAGTAGTGACACCACCAGATGTTAAAGCTACTTCATCAACAGATGATGACATATGGCTTCAAATGGAATTGGATTGAGAAACACGAGATACTCAGCTGACTATAGTTTATAAATATGATGATGATGATGATGATGACAGGTAATGCCTTACAACATATGTGATGATCCCATGCAAAATATTGCCCTTACATCACTAAAATTATGCAATTGAGTGAATATTTCTAGTAAATAGTAAGAGAATGGGGCTGCCATAAGTCAGTCACTTGATTGGTGAACTAATTTTGCATGGCTTCCAACACCATTAACAGCAATTCTAAACCATGGAATTAAAATCACAATAGTCTTGTGTTGGATAATTTCCCAATTTCTTGCGTCTCATTGGGTTGCGGCTTGCAAGCTCTCTAAGGGTTATAGTATTAGGGGGTGGTATAGGGGATAGAGTAATATTATTTCCGGGCCTTAGCTTGCTTCTTTTGGAGAACTTCTTGCACTCCTGATCTCGTCACACACGTTCTTTTCTTTCTCTTCTAATATAAGTTTCTTATCCAAAATAAATAAATAAATAAAATCCAATGGTTTTATTGAACTTTTACAATTTGAATCATCAAATTAAAAATTAAACATAAATAAAAATACAAAAAAACCAATTGAAGCTAGCAAAAAATAAAATCATTTATAAAATTTAAAATTCCAGAATTCAAGCACTTTTTAGTTTTTTCAATGAATAGTTGTAAGGAATCAATACTCACTTAAAACATCCTAAAAGACGGTAAATATCTTAATTTGAAACTCAATCTCATGTAAAACAAGTAGAAACTAAAGAATCACCAAAGAAATAAATGAATAAAGGTTTAATGAACATAATGTGGGCCAAAACAACAAAAAAATGAGGAATAAGTTTATGTTAACTAACCTTCAAATAAGTCTATGCCTCAATTGCTATTGAGAATATGAATATTTATTGAAAACCATTATATGTTATAATTTATTCTTTTCTAATTTCTAACTTCCAAGTATAAAAAAGGGCAACCCAGTGCATGAAGCTCTCGTGTATACAAAGTCCCAGGGAAGAGTCGGACCACTTTTAGGTCTATTGTACGCTACCTTGCCCTGCTACATCGCAAGACGTTGTTTCCACAACTCGAACCCATGACTGCCTGGTCACACAGGGACAACTCCTACCGCTGCGCCAAGGCTCCCCTTCAACCTCTACGTACACAATCATGCTTATTATTGCATTTATTAACAGAGTATAGATCTTTTCCTAGTATTTAGTTAAAAATTCTTTTCTTTTCTCAAATTTTTCAGAAATTCCTTATGTTGAAATGAACTTCCCCATGTTAATTCCAAATTTCACATGACCAAGGTTTATGGAGAAGTCGATTTTTTAATCATATGCTTAAAGAAAAATGTCTAACAGAGACATTAAACCATGAGCTGGAATGCAAGACTAAAGTGCTCAAGTATCCTCTTTGATTGTTATCAAGGCTACAGTCCATCTTACTATAAGGTTATGATTCTACAAACAAGGAATCCAATAAATTGTAGATGGCTGCTGAACAAGCTAAGGTTGGGATGGTAAACTCTAAATGCACAATCCCACATACGTGTCAACCACCTGCTTGGTCAACCCATGGTTCTATTTCAAGCACAGAGCTTAGAGCAGGAAGTAGGAACTAAGACCGATTTCCCTAACTCTATACTAAATCCAAAGATGCCACATATTCCAAGTTACATCAGACAAGATGAAAGGAAATCCATAAGGATCCAAGAAAGTGACTTATTCTTATCATTAGTGCTTGCAGATTTGTGCCAGTGATTATATGACCTTCATATGAGGAAGAAGGCTTTTGTCAGCAGTCTTAGCAATGCGTATAAATGAGGAGCAAATCTGCAACCTTGCATGCCGAGCTCTATTTGAAGAAGGGTCCTGTCAAACAGCCAGTTGGCATGCCAATTACATTCTACTTCTGTCATAATATGTAATTGAATAAGAAAAACTAGGATGAATAAAGAAGTAAAAAAATACAAGGACAACCTTAAGATTGATTGGAATTGATGTCAAAAGTTCAAAAAGTTTATTGACGACACCACCGACTGCATCAGGAAAGTGTTTCAGAAAGGGACCCAACCCATCCAAATAGTGTCCAAGCACTTCTGCAAGGGCTGGCTCTCTCCCTTTCAAGGAAAGAAGTTGCTGAAGAAAACCTACAAGACAAATAGCCACAGTTTCTCACAATCGGATCAGAAGATTTAATCTATACTGTATGAATAACTAAGGACAACCTTCAAAGATTCTGCATATTGCAAGCTGAATTTCAGAACTAAGACCACCAAATTCATTTAATCCTTCAAAAACAGCACTGACAACAGTCTCCAATGCTAGTGGCATGCTTTCCATAGGGGCAAAGTCCTGGAAAGAAAAACAAACTTTAAAGCATAAGAAAGAGTTCAGAGTAAGTAAACCTTGTACTAGAATAAAACAAGAAACATCCAGAGGATTAGGGTAAATAAATAAATAAACATGAGATACCATCCGTAACCAAGTCTAATTACAAATGTCTAAGACCCATAAAGTATTCATATTTCATAAACACACCTGAGCAGGCATTGGAGTATGGAAGAGGCTTTTGATGATTGTATCAATTCTATCACAAACTCTAGCAGCAGCTACCAAGGGCTTGTGGGAAGCAATAAATCGAATAAGCTCCAACTGCAATAAGAACTAGCATATAAGCACCAACTACTAACACAACCATCAAAGCAACATCCATTCAATTATGAAATCATTTAACCAGCCTTAAAACCTAAAACCCTCAAGCCATACAAAAAGATTTATTCAGGTCCCACTGCTTTCTTATCATTTTTACTTTCTAGTACTGGTCTTTAGCAATCAACTGAGTGTGAATGAGTGGGCGTGTGTGTGCGAGACAGAGTGAGAGAGAGAGAGAGAGAGAGAGAGAGAGAGAGAGAGAGAGAGAGAGAGAGAGAGAGAGAGAGAGAGAGAGAGAGAGAAAGTGGAGATAACAACGGGAGGAACCAGCAATTCATTTCAGAGAATACTCAGGAAGTGGGTCATTTATTTAAAGCCCATTTTAAGAACCCATACTTATGGAGAGAAGAAAAGGAACAAGTATAGAGTGTATATCTCATTTCCTGTAAAGTTGAATTTGAAATACTGAATAAAGCAGACTCAAAAAGCCCCACTTCCAAGACCTTTGTCTTTGGTGACATCCTGCTAACCCATTCTCACACCAATAGAATAAAGCAGCATGCTTATTACTCGGTCCTTGTCATTTATCTTTGCTCACAAGTGACGAGAATGCATTTATCACTTTGAAGCAATTTACAGCAATAGCCTCCGCAAAATGTAAGATGATATGATTTGCTATCACAGAAACTCCTCCAAGGATCTCAACTTCACTCAGATTGATGTGCTGGCAGAGTACTTGTTGGGATCCAATCATGGTCTTAACGAAACCAAATTGATGCATCCCAATAGTGTAATTTCATAAAAAAAAAAATTAGATGAATCAAACGGTGAAAGTCAATCCATATTATTTTTCATTGAGATTTGAGTTTTGGCTATAGCTGGCACAACATCACAATATCATTCTTTCCTATCAGATTTTGGCATGTCAAGCAAGAAAGATTTTTATTTTTTCAAACTCTCAATGTTTATGTTGATACTCAATAACATTGTCTTTTTTAAAGCTTCTTTTGGCCAGTCCCACGTATTACAAGATATTGTCCCTCTTCCAGGCTCCCAAGTTGGAACATCGGACCTGTGGGCGCACACGTAGCACATACCTTAGTAGCAAGTATCGAGAAGTTCTGTTTTCTCATTAGGAAAAGACATCTTGCTAGTGTGAGGGAATGAGACCTCATATGAGTCTTAGCTTGAAAGAGCACATAGTTGAGGTGGGACTAATCTCTAAAGTTGAACCCACAACAGTAGTCTCCTGGCTCAACACCTCACACAAATATGTCAACCTTACACGAGTGCGTCAATATCAATATCAATTCCCATAGATAGCACCAACTATTGAAGCTCATTTTGTCTCACCCCACACGTTATGAAATATAGTCCCTTTTGCAGGCCCCAAGTTGGGCCATTGGGCATGCGAGCACTCATATAGTGTGTGCCTTGGTGGCAGGTTCAGGGGGGTTTTTTTTTTTCTCCTTGAGAAACAGCCTCTTGCTAATTTGAAGGAGTAAGACTTAATATGAGTTTTAGCTTAAAAGGCATGTAGTTGATGTCGGACTAGTTGAACCAATAGCATTCTTCTTATAAAAATCTAGGTTTCCCCCTTAATCAATTATCATTTTCAAGTCATTATATAAGATATCATACTATATAATATCTACACCACAACGGATTTGGAATTCCTCAATCCACCCATCAATGCAAGTACTTGGTTTAAGTGGACACCATTTGTGTAGGTTGTCAATGCTTTTGTTTTTCTTTCATAGTTATATCAATTTTTTTCACAATAAAAAAAAAGAACAAAAAATACCAAACATGCAAAAAAAGACTTAAAAGACCTCTCACAAGATCAGAGCTTTGATTAGAAACTACTTAATCCAAACGCTATAGCAGATAGGTGGCGGCTCAAGAATGTATATCAAGGTATCACTAATAGAATCTACTCATTTTCTATTTTGCAAGTTATTCACCAAGTTTTGTCGAAGATAATGAGGAAAGTCCCCAGGTATATTATAACTCATTTTACCAGTTACTAGTTACACAAAGAATAGCTAACCTTGTGCTAAAATACATAATATCAAACAAATAAGAAATTGGTTAGTAAATCTATAAATGTGTGTGTGTGCATGCATCTTAAATGCAAACATACCAGCCTAGAACGATATTGACTGAATTCACCCTTGCCATCAATCTCATCAGACCACAACTCTAAAGCACCCAAAGAAACAACTGTTCCAGCAGAAAATTTTTCCCTTTTAAGCATGCGTTGGAAAGATACATCCAAGATAGCACCACAGATGTCATCATTAATAAAAATCAGCATCCCCTTCTTTTCATTATCAGCCTGTCCAGGATCACTAACAGCCGAATTGTCTGCAGCTGCATTTGGGGTGACCTTTGGCTTGGACACCAATTCTCTCATTAGCGCCTACCAGAAGAAGAGAAAAAAAAAATTAGGTACCAGAAACTCTTATAGATTCTTCCTACAAATGGAAGTCATTGATAACAAAGTTTACACATACCACCCAAAAAAGCAAAGACTGACGATGCAGCACCAGTTTGAAGTGTTGGAAATATCCCAGCATCTGAAACAATGATCACATGTTAAAGCTCCACATGCATGTTCCAGTTTCAAAACCAATTAACAAGGAAAAGTGTGAATCAGCATAGATATCAACTAAGAGTATTTGATACTTAGGACACATGTTAAAGCTACATCCATCACCTTTGTAAGGATACGTATTGGTAGAAAACAGAAGGCTTTTATTTTCTTTTAGTGATCGATATTCAGACATCAAACAAAGGTAGTATTGCTCCCACCATGGCTTAAAAGCTCTCTATACATATCCCTGTTTGACTGTTCCAATTCTCCACTAGAGTTATTTAACAGCCATAACAAATATTCAAAATCTCATAGTAAAGTTATATACACACACACATATAACTATAAATACCTACAGAGAGAAATATAGTCATTTTACTTGAAACATAAGCCACCCAATGTTTTCAAGGCAGCAAGATGATACCTAGGCGAATATCCCCATCAAGACGAGGCAATGCCTAGGCGAGGCCTAGATGTCATTAATAATATTTATTTACAATTTATCAAATAAATAAATAATTAGTTTTACAATATAAATGTCGTATATATGATTACAAGCATATTTCATAATATAAAAGTCAAACCTTGAGTAAAAAGAAAGATTAACCATATTTTACACTCCTCAATTTTTTTTATCCACAAATTAAAAACCAAAAAAAAACATATTAACAAATAAGAAAAGTTGGTATATAGTAAAAATACAATGATTGGAAGAGCCATGTTTGATGTAATATTTACATATAAGTATAACAAAATGAAAATTATTTGCAGCAATATAATAATAAAAAATTCATAGAGGAAATATAAGTATACCACTTAAGTAAAAGTTATGCTAATATTTAAACTATGCAAACATATTGTAACAATAAAAAGACAAAGAACCCTACTCTTTATATATTTACACCAGCCCCCTTATACTTTTAAAAAAATTCAAAGAGCCCCATGGTCTGCCTTAAGTATGGGTATGGCCTAGGCGATGGACTAGTGGTGGCCAAGGTGTAGCCTTGAAAACACCAAAGCCATCTTTATTCCCCTTTTGTGACCATTCTTTTCGACAAAACATAGAATCGTTAGACTTCTCCTTTCCTCTCTTTGCCACACTCACGTGGTATCAGAGCAATGGACCTCTAATTGATGGCACAATAGAACTTATAAGCAAGGTAGTATCAAAGTGACTGTGCATTAGGTTTGTAAGTGTTTCCATTGCTAAAATTGTATTCATTGCTAGCATTATCCTACTTGTTGGGATCGTGTTGATCCCTAATTTCTTTCCATTCATTCGACAATTCTAAGTGGTGTCAAGGCATTAAGGTGATTGCCCCATCTAGACAAGATGATACCTTAGCATTAAAAATAATAATAAAAAAAAAAAAACTATTAAAGCTATTAGGAAAGGGTACTATATTTGTTTTACTAGCAAGGCTATATAAGCAAGATCTGTATTCCCATTTTTAATCATTGTTTTAAACCCTAGTCTTCTCCTTTCCCTCACCTTCTTTGATTCTTTTTGCAATATTCACATCCCAAACCAAGGAAACTTCTTTCCAAAACTTAAAGACGGGTTTTATGGTGGTAAAAGGTACATGCTGGCTTAATGGGCTTTCCATCCTGCAAGGAAGGACATTATAATTCTATCAGATAGGTCCCAGGTGATCTCAGGTACTTTCGGCCATCGCAAAACTTTTTGTCCGAAGTTAGAATAGTGGGGAACTCTGAGGAAAGGGACTCCATGTGCAGCATTAAATAGGAGAGGGGGTCATAATACTGAATACTTCAGATTTTATTTTATCCATTGGATATTTGCATTTTATGCATCAATGATCCACGAGCATCCGAGCTTTGCCCAACTAATCCATAGCCCCTGGTTGCTTGAGCGGGAGACACCCCTGGGTGCTTGAACAGCCAACCACTTGTTGGTTAGACCTCTTCAAATTTTGACAGTTCACGGTGATGTGAACAGTATACTTGTGACCAAAAAGCTTTAAACACAAACATAAACTTGCAGATTATTGCCTAACATTTTATTATTTGCATCACATAGATTTGTGTCATGACCCATGAGATAATAACTAAAATATGAACAGCAAGCTAACTACAGTAATGATATTAATTCAATATCAGCAATCACTTCTAGAACTGCTGGTTAATTAACAGAAGATTAGAGTGCAAAGGATGGTCCTTAGCCTATAGAATTATCTGACCCCAGACTACTTTTTAACTGGTGCAGATTTTAATGTTCATTTGATAGGAAGTCTACCTGTTGAAAATAGAGAGAAAGGATGCTGCTATCACCAGAAATGCATTGCATGTTTGAAGATCCCAAAGACACCATACTCTCACATATAACCTCAGCAAACTCAATTTCACTTTCATCAACACCACCACCAGAAGATGACCTAGACTTGTACAAGAAGTTCCCAGTAACATTCATCAAGATCTGAAAGATACTCCTCATTGCAGAATCAAACTCAACAGCGGCATCAATAGGTTTCTTCCTGCATGTCAAGTGTCAAAATAATCTGAGAAAAAATATTAGCATGCAGTTCACAGAAAGATATGTACACATTCACTTGCATCCTAACAGATCCAAGAAGAAAAAGTTATGTAGGATACCTTTGGGAGACAAGTTTGAAGAATTCACAGGCATGAAGACGGAAATCAGGTGAAGAAAGAAAGAACCCACATCTGCCAGGAAAAATTGAACAGAGTAAATCTCTCCATATCAGGCAGTCCAAAAAGAAATGATGAAGAGATGCTTCAAAGAAGGCATTCATACCCATTAATCAGCCCATATTTGGCAAGGTCAGGTAAAGGGGCCCACTCAGAATATGCATTAACAGCATTCAGAGTAGCAGTGACTGTGGCTGCATGTTGCTTAGCAATCTCCAACTGCCCTCTGTTTGCTTTACTAACAGCTGCTTCAAAGTGCCTTTCAAGCAACTATACCATGAATGAGGGTTTTGTGGCAGTCCGAAAACAAAGATGTTACACCAGCAGTTAAGATATTGAGAACCGAAACTTACATTGTATAATAAGGGTAATATCTCAGGCAATGATTGAGTCAGGCCACGTAATAACAGTCTGCGCCTGTCACCTGCATAACATACGTCAGTTCTGAACTAGCATGTTTGATGAAAATGACTTTAGTAAAATATACTTATAATCCAGTTGTAAACCTTCCAGATCTTCATTATGAACTGTAATATCTTCAGGAAGCCACCTGAGTGTCATGGAAACAAGCTCTGCCTGCAATTAACACAAACATTCTTTCATTTTATCCGTATAAATTCTTATGTAGGTCAGTGGGTTAAAAGTGAAATAAATATCAAAATGAAAAAGACGAAAAATACTTGCATAGGACCGGCATTGGACAGGGAAACCAGAGAGGGCAGAAATCCTTCCCATATATCTACTCCTTCTCTCCTTACTATCTGCCACAGACCACAGTGAAAAGAAATGAGCATTACCATAGTAACAAGGCTACCAGCAAATTAGAGAAAAAACCATAAAGTAAAAACCTCAGCAACAAGAGCTGCAGATTGACTCCTCAAAGCCCATTCTTCACAAGGGTTTGCAATCTCAGACATCAAATTAATGGCCACAGTGGCGAAGTCTCTTCTCTCCATGGAGCTCAATTCCTCCCAACGTAGACGGACCAAATGCTGCAGACGAGAGGAAAAAAAAAAAAAAAACTAAGTTATGCATTATCTTTGGTGGAAAAGATTTCCCAACAATTCTTATAAAAGAATCATTCTTGCAGACTAAAAAAACAGAAGAAAAAGGACACTTGCATAAGTTAGACAAGGAATTGAGTCTATCCACACAATTATAAAAGGTCTCCATGGTCATAATAAGTAAATCACAATTTTCAAGCTGAAAGGCTTTCCAAGAAATTCCTCTGGAGATAAATTCTAAAAATGCATATTCCACTATTTCAATGATAGTAAAAACTTAGATAACTGGCAGATGAAATGGTAATGCATACAAATACACACAAAGCGAAGCTAAGACGGAATGAGAAATATACAAACCAACTACAAGAATTGAACCCAAGACTTCTCACAAAGCCTGGCCCTGATACCATATTAAAAACAGTTCTCCCTAAAAGCTATAGCTTATAGGTGAAGGCTCAATAATTTATATCAAGCTATTACTAACACATGATACATGACAAATTAACAAAAGATTTCTTCAGTGTTTTCACAGATTTGTGAATGTCCTTATCAACATAATTTACATGTCAATGAACTGATGATATAAAGAAAGTTAGATTTCACACTTATTTTTGTATTGAATATTGGAAAATGAACCACGATGCTTCAAGTCCAACTGTCCATATAATAGGATTTCTAAAAAAATACATAGCATGGACTCAATAACTTTTAAAACCTACCTTGGTATTTTAAATTAATAAATTGTGTAAAAAAGTTTAAATTATATGCATAAAAATCATATGAATTAAATGTGAATTGGGACATGTTTCATATAATGTGGGACAGTGAGTTACTAATTCTATAAATATATGGAATCTTTACTAACCAAATGTTGGATTTGGAATGTGATGCTGAAATGGGCATTTAATACGTAATAGGTTACAGGTGCAAGTACTTAAAAAAAAAAAAAAAGGTGTGAGGGTAAACCAATACAAAATATGTGAAGTTCCTGTTCCAATTCCCATGGCTGAAAGTAGAAGAACCGTTTGGGATAAATCTCAAGTCTCATATATTGAAGACTTTGATTTTCTAAAAGATTCTTCTGAATTGCTCCTAATAAAACCAAAACAAAATGCCATATAAAAGAATGCACAATTAACTACCCATATTTTATATATGAACAGCTGTACATCAAAAGCTTCTCCATATGGAAACATTCCTAAGCTTTTTCAAGTTTCCTTCTGCTCTACCAGAAGGGTCAAGGACCTACAGCATCATGGTTTACCATCCTCAACTAATCAACATTGCAGAAAATAATAATCCACCAAAATCTAAAGGGAAACATTGCTCAGAGACCACTATATAAATAGGCTAAAATTTCATCGAATAGAAAAAGCAGAAAAACATAGACATAAACCTGCAACATTTTGAACGCGTGCAGTCGAATCTCAGAAGACCAATCTTTCCTGACTAAAAGAAAGGATGTGTTTGCTAATGTACGAATATCTCCAGCTTTTATCTGCGAAAGTTCAAGAGATGTGCCCATAGTTAGCAGTTCAAAACATTAAACATCATATAGGAAACATGAAGTATTCATTTATTTGAAGATGGACAAAACACAATGCCAAGCAATACAAGAAATTTTCTGATCTTTAATATCTGGGGTAGTTTAGAACATCCATATGGGTAACAATCTCCAAAGCAAATCCCCCCACTCAAACAAAAATTATAAAATGGCACATTATCACTGAAAACAATTTAAATAATTTTACCCCACAGTTAAATAAGTTAAATGAAAGTAGAGAAACTAAGAAAATAGATCAAGAGGAATAAAGAAAATGAATATCTTATCATTCAACAAAAGATATAGAGATTAAGAAAACATAAAATTCGATAAATAATCCCAAAAAAAACACATTAAAGTCTATTCAAACCATGGTAGTCAAAATCGTGAATCAGAAGTGAATTGTTTTGAGGCTTGATGATCGAATCGGGATTCGGATTGATGAATCATAAGATTCACGGCATATATGTGAATCGTATATTTATATATATTAAGTATATATATATGGTTATAAAAACATTAGTGTTTTTTAGCATATTTACGATTCAAATCAATTCACCACGATTCAACTTGCGATTCACTTACGATTCGGATCACTTACAATTCATAGGTATAGCGATTTATGAATCCGAATCGAATCATTTTGGGGTGAATCAAATCATGAATCGTACGCTTCAGCGATTCGACTCGCGATTTTGACTGTTGTGATTCTAACCACTGTTCTCCAATGATAATTGCTAAAATTGATTTGTTCATGACGCTAACTGTCATTCAACACCCAACATAAGTTTGCCTTCATAGGAAATAGTAATATCAATCATCTATTTACCACCTAGAAGCAAATTCTTCAAGAAAAATAATCTCATGTCCGCTAATTGTCATTCAACACCCAACATAAGTTTGCCTTCATAGGCAATGGTAATATCAATCATCTATTTACCACCTAGAGACAAATTCTTCAAGAAAAATAATCATTTATTCATCCAGCACTTAAAATTCACACAGCAACATCTTATGTGCACAGATACAGTTACAGAAAAATCATATTCTCCAATTTCCCCAGCAATTATATCTTCAGTCATATCTTAATTTGAGGCATTTATCATCAGATCTTTTCCAAGTACTTCTAAATAGGCCCATTTACATTGAATCTTCTTGTTATGGAGCCTCCCTCCAATCAAATCCGTGCAATTTTATTATCTTCTAAAATGTGCCCAAAATCTTCTTGAATAAATTTTTAATTTTATATCCTGTTGAAGTCATTATTATTCAAATACAATCTTTCCTAGTCAAACGAATCACGCATCTCAACCTCCATTTATGTGTTATGCTTGTTCTATAAACTTTGTTGTTTCTTGGAATCCCAACATTCAAATCCACAAAAATGTATGGTACAGTGTTGTTGTTTACATTCTTTCTTTAGTTTTCACATCAACTCTACCAAAAGTGCTCAACCAAAGTTCATTTGTATTATCCATTCTGCATCAATTCTATAGTCACAAGTATCTCAATAACGTTCTCCAAATCCTAAAGTCCCTAAGATGTCTTAATTAAAGCTACATTAAACATATTATGTCTTGTCCCTACTTAACTTTTTATTTTTCTAATCTAAATACACTTCATGCCTAGTGTCATAAACTAATACCATACCATCTTCACATCTCTATTAACAACATTATTATCTCTATTATCAACTTAAATTACGGATCCCAACTATTACCAAAATTGTCCCCATTTAACTACCTTTGGACCCGAGTGTGGGCCTTCTTCTCAAAGGCATCAGTACTAATTAGGAAGAAGATCCATACTAACATCTCATATAATGAATTCCTTTATATCAGATGTCGAACTATTATTTACATTCACTACAAATTATATATTTTAAATATAGGATAACATGAACGAGAACAATTTTGCTTGAAAAGCATCTTTGCATATCAATGTACAAAATTGGTCCTAAACCAGGATAAAGGAGGAAAGGACTTTGTTCACTACAGTTGAGTTGAGATATAAAAGTGAGAATAACCACACTGGTTTTCAAGCTCACAAACGCAGGTCTTTTGGAAGATGTTGCTCCTTCACAGAATTAAGCTATATCTAATAGGTAACATCTACATGGTATACTTAGCAACAACATAATAATCTTTGTTTTTTTTTCCTTTGCTTTTCAAAGGTTCACTGGGCATTGGAGGCTTTTGTTTCATTGGAGAGGTCAAAACCAAAAAAGAAATAAACGAATGAATGAATAAAGAAAATACCAGACTTTATTTACTGAATTACTTCATTTTTAGACAGGATAAATGTTGTGTGACTAGTGTCATAGTTATTGGTTGTGATTTTCTTTATTAGGTAGCCTTCGCCCAATCATTTCTTTTCTAACCAGTTCATTGTTTGCCAAAACTTATGTTTAGCAAAAAATGATGTCAATTTATCCTCCTAACAATTGTTTTGGATATTTTGTGAAAAATAAAATAAAATCATATTTGCTGAAAGATATAGGCTCAGCAAAAATAAATGAGAATGTAAACGCACTCAACATGGTTCATTACGCTTCAACAACACAACCCCTGTTTAGGCTATCTGACCTATCACTCAGGAGACAAAGATTCAAATCCTGATAGTTGAATTAATATTATTATTTTGCTTGTATTTAGCTTTCAATGAGCAATATGCTTCCTTTGATCTCCATGTCTCAAACACGCAGCAAAGGACACTGGAGACCGCTACATTTAGCTCTTAACGCAATCACACGCAAAAAATCGGAGACACACACTCTCTCTCTCTCTCACACACACACACACACACAAAAAAATTCTTTACGAAGTACGATCAAAAAACAACAAATTCAGTACAAATTTCTTAGTACTCATACATTAAAAAAGTGAATAACTTTTATAAGAGTAATGATAAGAACTCACGGACTCCAAGTACGAAACAGCGGCCTTCCTCGCTTCCTGCGAAGAGCTCCAATCTAGGGCTGCAACAATCGCGCGAGCAACAGTGCTCGCGACGCTGTTATCATCCGTCGCCATTCGAGAGAGGATTATTCAAGGGAAAGAGAAAGCTTCGATCGATGAATTATTACTATTATTATTCCCAGAGAGGAAACAAAAAAAAACAAGTGAGAAAGATTGAAACTTGCAGACAAAAGATGGTGAATAAATAAGCTTGGAAGATTGGATGAGAATGAAGTAGAATGATCGGGAGATTCTGTGCGCGCTTCGTTTGCTTCGTCGTTCGGATTTCGCCTCCACTCTCTTTGTGCGTGAACTGGACGACACACGGCACGGTAAAGTAAGAGTGGAAAGAGTATCGAGTTGGGATTTTGTGTGTGTTAATAAACGTTTATTAAGGTTAGGTCAAAAACCTGGGGGTTTTTCTTCTGTCAACGGGAAGACTTCGAGTTGAAAATGCGAGTCCACGTGGTGTTTTGTAAGAAAAAATATAAAAAAATAAAAGAAAATGCTAAATGAGTTAAGTGACATTAATTATCATTAAATTGTCTTAAACTATGTATAACACATAATTTAAGTTAATTTAATAATATATAAAAGTAATATACACTTTAAATATAAAATTTAAGTATTAATAGCATTACTTTAAAATAAAATAAAAAATTAGTTTAGTCATTTATGTAGACTTGTTTTGAAATAACTTTTAATTATACATATATTTATAAAAAGAAGAATATTAATTTAATTAAAAATATATATAATTGTATATTCATAATCATTTCATGAATATGCGTGGCATATCTTAAGATGTGTAATAAATAATTTAATAATTATATATATATAGTTATATTTTTTAATAATTAGATTAACATTCTTCTTATAAAAATGATAACCAATTGATAATTATTGAATGGAAGTGCTTTTAGTTTTAAATAAATGTTTGTGTGTCAATTTAAAAAGTGTTAATAAAACATGTTGAAAAATAAATAAAAAAGGTAATAATAAAGATATTTTTTTAGATAAATTATAGTCACAAAAAATATTTTGAAAAGCTGGCAAGTGACGGCTTTTTTAAATCACAATTAATCTATTTATTTTTGTATAAGCTTGAATGGCAAACACGTTAAAAACAGCTTTTGTAATGAAATTAGTTAAAAAGCTATCGCATTGTACCAAATAAGCCCAATATTTAACTAACTTGTTTTGTATCTTAATAGTGCGTTCATACTTTTATTTTGGTGCTTTCTTATGTTTCTTATTCCATTCTTTTTTTTATTATTATATACAGGGAATTTTACTAATGTCTTTTTTTAATTAATTAGCATACACGCACCAACTTATTTTTTATTATTTATTTATTATAAAAATTTAGTGATAGTTTAAGGTCTGTGCTAAAAGTAGTTAGGGGTGAAGTTCTCTTAAGATCAAACTTGTGCCCACCTTAGAGAATTTTCAATGTAAAAGTTGATTGTATTTAAAAAAAAATGTCATGTCATCAATGTCGAGAGACTTGCTTATTACATGACATAACATTAAACTTCATAGACAATCAAGTTAAAAAGTGGTCTTCAATATTTTTATGGATTATATACATTTTGATGAGGTGTTCAATATATATTTTTTCTTTTTTCTAATGGTTTAGTTATAGTAATTTGATGAGTCAGCAATAGATGGTTGTCCAATAAACCATCTAAAAGTAGACGGTCACGTTGACAGTCTCTATTTTTTTGTTTTGCCAACTCAACTTGATATTGAATGTTAATAGTTATATTGGAAAATAATTTTTTTTACACAATACTTATTTATCTTACTTGACAACTAATTGTTTCATAACTCATATTTGCATTGGAGATACTCTTAGTCACATTCATTTAGGAAGAGTTGTTTAATAACAATGTAATGCTCAAATGCAAATTAATCTCGTCCAAATACGCCAATAAACAACATAATGAGAAAATTTACTTACCAACTGAACTAATGTTGGGGCATAGATGGAATCATAACTACATGGTTTCTTAAATAGTATTTAGATCCTAAAGAAGGATTTTACTTAGTCATGGTTTTGATGTAAATTCTAAAAATCAATTAAGATGCATAGTTCATCAATTATATATCTTCTTCCTTAAAAAAATATAAAAAATAAAAAATAAATAAAATAAAATAAATTCAATTATATATCATCTATATATATGGTGTAATTGTTAAGTTCTTCAATCCAATGTAAATATGAATGGAAACCCATACAGTTATCTCGTAATGGTCCTTCTATTTCCCACCTTTTCTTTGCAGATGATATGGTTTTGTTTGCGGAAGCATCTACAGAGCAGATAAAGGTTATCATGAAGTGCCTGGATTTATTTTGTGCGTGCTCGGGCCAAAGAGTTAACTACCAGAAATCTCATATATTTGTATCTCACAATGTGGAGCTTGCGGTGGCTCAAGACATATCTACTATTTCTGGTATTCCCCTTACGGACAACTTGGGTCGGTATCTTGGTGCTCCCTCCATTCATGGGAGGGTCCGACCTGCTGACTTTCAGTACATCATCGAGAGAGTGACTACTCGATTGGAGGGGTGGAAGACAAAATTCTTGTCCTTTGCGGGTAGATTGGTTCTAGTTAAATCGGTGTTTAACTCTATTCCCATGTACATCATGCAGACTATGGTGTTACCAATAGGGGTGTGTAATACCATTGATAAATTAGTTCGACGTTTTCTATGGGGAGGGTCTAATGAGAAGCAGGGCGTCAACCTCATTAAGTGGGAAATCATCATCAAACCTATGGAGGACGGTGGTCTTGGCATTAAGAGTATGGCTTATATGAACTTGGCTTTTTTGGCCAAATTGGGATGGAGACTAATTACAGATAAGAATAGCTTTTGGGCCAGAGTTGTTTCCATGAAGTATCTGCATCGGGAAGCTACTATTGATAGGTTGCAGCCTAAGAATGGGGCTTCCAATGCGTGGCGGGGCATTGTTAAAGCCTCGCCTATTTTACGTAGCGGAGTGCGGGCTCTAGTTCGCAATGGTAAGGACACTCTTTTTTGGCTTGATACATGGGTAGGTGAGGTGGCCCTAATCAATATGAAAATGCGGGATTTGAGTTTGGTAGAGATGTATAGGCCTGTCTCAAGCTATTGGGTGAAGGGTTCAGGGTGGGACTGGAATGCTCTATCAGGTTTACTCCCTTTTGAGGTTGAAAATAAACTTGCTGCTGTGCTCTTATGGGATGAGGAGGAGGTTGCAGATGGCATATGTTGGGGAGCTTCTAAGAGTGGCATATTAACGGTGACCTCTGCTTATACTATTTCTACTGACACTCTTATGGGAAGTCCTACTTCCCTTTGGAGGATGATTTGGAAGCTTAAAGTTCCTCAAAGATGCAAGACTTTTTTTGTGGATGGTTGCGCATCGAAAGATCATGTGCAATGCTGAGCGAATGAAAAGGGGTTTCACCATGGCATCTGACTGTATTGAATGTGTGGGATGTATCGAGGATGTTGATCATATTTTTCGAAATTGCTCTAGAGCAGTGCAATTATGGAAGCGTCTATTGCAGCCAGTTGGGTATCATCTTCAGAGCAATTTGGATTTCCAAAGCTGGCTTGCTCATAATCTTGCTGACGTTAATGATTGTAATGTTGACTATGACTGGGCCTCCTACTTTACAGTTGCCGTGTGGGCTCTTTGGAAATGGAGGAATGATTTAGCTTTTCGTAATCTTCGTTTTCACTTCGAGTATAGCATGACTTGGCTTAAAGGGAAAGTGGCTGAAATCATTCATGCTTTTCGAGCCAAAGTGGCGGTCCATGGTGCTGGACTGATAGAGAGGGTGAAGATGGTAGGCTGGTGTGCTCCCAACCATGGTTGGACTAAGCTTAATACTGATGGATGTCTTAAGAATGCTTCATCGCGAGCAGGAGGTGGCGGTCTTCTCCGTGATTATCGTGGTATGTGGTTGAGGGGGTTTGTGGCTAATATTGGTTCTTGTACTGCAACTGAAGCTGAATTATGGGCTGTTGTTCATGGCTTACGTCTTGTTTGGGAGGAGGGCCATCGTTCTATAGTTTTCGAAACAGATTCGGCTATGGTGGCTGGTTGGTTAAAAGGCAACAGTATGCCGCAGCTTAGCCTTTCCAACTTGGTAAATGAGTGTAGAAGACTCCTTCAGAGAGATTGGATAGTTCAAGTTGAGCACATTTACAGAGAAGGTAATAGAGCAGCAGACTACTTGGCTACTGAGGCATTGAAGTTCAATCGGGGAGTGTGTATCCTGTCTTCCCCTCCCCGTGGGTTATTCAATATTTTGAGGGAAGATGCAACTGGGGTTACTTGGCCTAGGAGAGTTCGAGATGTAGTGTGCTAATTGTTCTTGCTGGGTGTTCCCCCTCTTTTCCTTTCCAAAAAAAAAAATATAAGCCCAATATTTAATTAACTTGTTTTGTGTCTTAATAGTGTGTTCATACTTTTATTTTGGTGCTTTCTTTTTATTATTATATACAGGGAGTTTTACTAATGTCTTTTTTTAATTAATTAGTGTGCACACACTAACTTAATTTTTATTATTTATTTATTGTAAAAATTTAGTGATGGTTTAGGGTCTGTACTAAAAGGTGATTAGGGATGAAGTTCTCTCAAGATCAAACCCGTGCCCACCTTAGAGCATTTTCAATGTAAAAGTATATTGTATTTAAAAAAAAAAAATGTCATGTCATCAATGTCAGATACTTGCTTCTTACATGGCATAATATTAAACTTTATAAACAATCAAGTTAAAAAATGGTCTTTAATATTTTCATAGATTATATATATTTTGATGAGGTGTTCAATATTTTTTTTTTCTTTTTTCTAATGGTTTAGTTATAGTAATTTAATGAGTCAGCAATATATAGTTGTCCAATAAACCGTCTAAAAGTAGACGGTCACGTTGACAGTCTCTATTTTTTTGTTTTGCCAACTCAACTTGATATTGAATGTTAATAGTTATATTAGAAAATGATTTTTTTACACAATACTTATTTATCTTACTCGACAACTAATTTTTTCATAACTCATATTTGTATTGGAGATACTCTTAGTCACATTCATTTAGGAAGAATTGTTTAATAACAATATAATGCTCAAATGCAAATTAATCTCGTCCGAATGGTAGGGACACTAAAAATAAATAAAGTCGAGTCATCCACGTTGGACGTGCTAGATTCGTGATTTTTTTATTTTTTTTTCGTAAATTAAACGCCAATAAACAACACAATAAGAAAATTTACTTACCAACTGAACTAATGTTGGGGCATAGATGGAATCATAATTACATGGTTTCTTAAATAGTCTTTAGATCCTAAAGAAGGATTTTACTTATGGTCATGGTTTTGATGTAAATTCTAAAAATCAATTAAGATGCATAGTTCATCAATTATATATCTTCTTCCTTAAAAAAATAAAAATAAAATAAATAAAATAAAATATGAATGTCACAAAAATAAATTTTAAATATCACCACTAAACTAGATAATAGAATGATTAGAGCTCGTACTCACTATTTATAAAAACTTAAAATCGAGTGTCCACACTGAACGAGTGAACGCGACCTTTGCCTCAAGGTTTGCTCAACGAACTGTTTGCATTAGGAGCATGCCATTATCCCCTCCATATTTCTTAAAAAAATAATAATAATATGTTTTTTTAATCTTCTAGGGAGATCGTGACTGATTAATTTGTGTTTTGTCAAAGTAAGAGAAATATCAACGAGTGGTGGAACTAGTCTCAACAATACTCGAGAAAGTCTAAATGGCTGAAGCAGTTTGTTTGAAATTATTTGGCATGCTTGAGAGATCTCCGTGCCTTACCAAAATTCCATATTCTTTTTCAAAAATAAAATCAAAGCAAGCTTTAGTTTTCTAATCGCGAACTAGTTGTTCCGAAATTTGGGCTCATTAATTTTGGGGTCCCTTCAAACCATGTTTTAGGCGCTCGTGGCCCACTCCCACCCCTATTGTTAATAAAATCTACATGCTTTCTATCTCTAATTATAAGTTTTATAAAAAAATTGAATCAAGATTTTGAGTGCATTTGATTTAGGATTCAGTTCTTTATATTTGAAAATTTGAAAACACAGCAAATTCATTTGGTTTGAATGAATTGAAAAATATGTTTTTACTTTTTGTAAAAAAAATTGGTTGTTTATAAGAAACAATGAAATATCATTTTCTGAATCTTCTATTTTTCAGCTGGGATCTAAATTTTTGAATTATCAATAAAACACAACCTTATTATTTTTACTTTTTTTCCATTTGAAGTTTTACTCTCTAGGTTTCAATAAAGGGAAATATTTAAAAAACACACATTTCTACACACTTTGTTGATATTATAGTTAAGAGTTGTTGGATCGCCATAAATTACTAAATGTCGTATTAAATCGCGCAATCAACAAGTGATTTGAGGCAATATTGAGTGATTCGAGACAATCTAACAACTCTTAAATACAATATCAATAATATGTGCTATTTTAACATTACTCTTTAATAAATTCATTGTGTGAACAACTATTCTCCGGACTTAAAATAATGAAAAATGTAAGCCTGGCAAAATATGGAAACTGAAAGTGAGGAAAGTTACACCCTAAAAAAACAAACAAAAATAATAATAAATGAAAAAGCAATGTGATGCACATCAATTTGTATTTTATTGTACATCTATTCAAATAAGTTAAAATGCACACATTGTTATTATAAATGATTGAAATACAAAAAAATAAAAAATAAAAAATTAGTTTATACCATTCAAAAAATACTCCCAAGCTCAATAAGGTCACTCCTAATCAAAACTTTGAGCGTCGGAGGCAAGGTCCATTCTTCTTAATAACATACATAATTGTAACTGTAACCAATAATTTCATTTAAAGTTGGGTAGTCTCGTTGGTTATAAAACGAAATATAAGCAGTGATTAAGGGACAAAGTCTTGGCTTCGACTTCGACTTCGTGCCTATGTCAATGCGCCCACTTTGACGAAAGGTCTTGGCTTCGACTTCGACTTCGTGCCTATGTCAATGCGCCCACTTTGACGAAAAACTGCCCTGCCTCTTCTCATTTTTTTTTTAAGTATTGTTTATATTTATTAATTTAAAATTTTGCCCCCTCCCCTAAGGAAAATAGCTCATTTTGGCCTCAATCACGCCAAAGCCAGCAAATTGTAATTGATTTCATTACTATTATGAAAAAAAAAAAAAAAAAAAATTTGATTGACTTCGATGTGCACACGTTATAATAGGCCTTTTAAATTAGTTTGGCAAATTTATATTTTCGATGGACATGGATTGAAGTTTAAATTTACAACTCAATATATTATATTTTTTCAAGTTTAAATTAAGAATTTAAGGTTGCGTTTCGTTTCTAACTTGAAAACAATTTTTCAGTTTTTAAATAGTAAAAAAATTAAAATACTGTATAAATACGTATTTAATAGAGTAAAAACCAAAATTTTATTTTTCACTCTTTCCTTTACAAAAAGAATAAAACTTGAAAAAATATTTAGTAATTTTTCAAGTTTTTCAATTTCATGGTTTGGGTACTATGAAAACGTACCCAACTAAACGTATCCTAAATTTCATCTTTAACTCGAGTAAGCTTTTTCTCAACATATTAAGATTGATGTTCACAGTTGATTTGACAAAATTTTAAGTTAGATATCTACAACTTAATGTAACCCTCTTCTTTTACCTGAACTTGGGACTGACCGTAATTGATCAGCAACGACACAATAAAAATAATTTCCTATTATTTCAATCTTTGTTTATGTACTATATTATAGTATATTAAATTTTTTTAAAATTTTTATTTTTTTCTAAGGGTGTCGTAGATAGTTACAAAGTATTGAATAGCTTCAAACTGCAAATAACCTGTTTAGTGGACCATTTAAGCTCTACTACACCTTTAATTGGCATCATGGCCAAGTTATAAAAAAAAAAAAAAAAATGTGTATTTTATGTTTGTCAAATAAATCCCACTTTATTTCTATTGATGGTTGCAAGATCTATGACAGAAGCCTGGACCAGAGAGTCTTGGGTCATAGTGACTACGGTGCTAAATCTCAGAGCGGGAAGTCTTGACCAAGGTCGTATTGATTAACTCGTCGAGTTTGTGTGTTATCCAAAAAAATAACTTTTATCACTGAAGCGTTTTTTCCCATTCTTTGAAATTTATGAATGGATCCATTCTTAAATGGCCTATGAGTTTGAGTGACTCTAGATTGTTTTTAGGTTAATGAAAATCCTATTTAATAATTAACATTTAGTTAGTTCGAATGACTTTATATTTATTATTCTTAAGAGAAGTCATAAGTTCAAAACCCTATTGTATATAGAGTTATTATTTGCTAAAAGATCTTTTGCACATTTATGATATAATTGAGATCGAATTCAGGTGAATTAGTCTTGTCGTCAAACGAAGGAAGGTACCATTTAAGTGTCGTTCACCGGTGAAACAAAAAAAAAAGAAAACTCTGTTTAATAAAGTTCATTTTTTAACAATCAAGAGAATGACTGCATGCAAAATGTTCATTATACACTCATTATACCGCGAACCTTTAAATGTAATTTTTTTTTTTATTTTGTGAAAAATGAAGTAATAACGTATAAAAGGGCATACAAATTTACAAAACATGGAAAAATGCCCACATGTTGCGCAGCTGAATTATTTATTTGCCTTAAATGTATTTCTAAGACAAAACAAAAGGACAAATACAATTTTTTGTTTGCAAATGAAAACAGTACAAATTGAAAAAGTTTGAGGGTAAACTAGGAACATTTGGATTAGACAAGCTAAGAAGTAGAAGATACATACAAAGGTTTTTTTTGTTTTTGTTTGGTTATGGCCTGTAAGACATACAAAGTTAGATATTAGTAAATGCACAGTAAATTACAATGTTACCATTTTATGACATTACTAGTGTTTGCACACGAAGGTTGTATGTGATTTTTATTAAAAATAATTAAAAAATAATATTTTTTATAAGAAAATAATTTTATATATTTTGTCTTTTCATATCATCAAAATAATTAAAATTATTTAAAAAACATGGATGGAAGGGATTAAGAGTAAAATTTAGATCTTAAAAAATAAATTAATAATAAAAAAAAGCACAAAGGAATAAGAAAAAAATAAAAATTATTTAATTATACAATTACTATTTTAATTCTATTAATAATAAAATTATTTTTTTAAAAACATAAGATGAATTTTTTAAGAATATTTTAAGTAAAAAAGAAGCTTTAACTGTCAACTATCTTAAGAATTGTTATTATAACTATCTTAATTGTATAGATAACTAATTTTTCAATTGGCTTTCCTCTCTTGGTCAATATCGAATGCTTCAACTCACTCAGATCTCTATTGTGAATTTTTATAATGTCCTCCTTTGAGAATTTATTGGTGATAATGCTACTCTGGAGAAGTCTGATGGTGAATGGGGGACAAAGATGGGGACCACTGCGTCAGATGATGTGCTAGCAGATGAGGAGGAATCTGGCAAGGTGGCTGGTGGAGATGATTGTTGTACAAGGTTGATGTCATCGATGAGGTCATTGAGATAGGATTGTATTTGTCGGTGAAAACATGTGGTTGTAGAAATGATGATCTGATAAGTGACATAGGATAAGCCGCAGGGAACACCGGAGATGGTGTTATCTGAAATTTCTGGAGATCATTCATGACATAATTTTTTTGGGGGCAATAGTTAAGAGAATTTGTCAATTGTACTAACAAAATGCATACACACGAAGCAAGTAATAAACATGAGACATCGGGTAAGTATTGTATACATACAAACTTTTTTTTTTTATATTTATTTTTTAGTACTCGGTAGGTGTCATCTTTTTTTTTTAAAGTGAGACTAATCATTTCAAATTTAAGGATTTATAAGGACAATCCGACAAGGACATCTCTTTTTTTTTTTTTTTTTTTTTGTTCTTCAATATCTATGGGTTAGTCGAAGTGCACTGAATCTGCGGGCGGGACAGTGATTGTTAATTTTTTTTTTTTTAAATCTTCTTATTCAAATTTATGACGAGTTCCTTCTCCGTATCCTTTGCTCTCTAAATCAGCAGCCAACAGCCAATCCCTTGGTGGTACATACCTTGCGTAGATACGACTCCCCCGTACGGAAACGTAACTAGTTAAAAGTTAAAACTACTTCTCGCTATCGAAATGCGCATAGTAGGTGAAAGTACAAGACTACCCTTCTCATCGATATCCCATGGAAGCCGAGTCAAAATGTCTAAAACAAATCGAAAGCTCTCTCTCTCTCTCTCTCTCTCTCCATAAAAACACATCTCCACCTAGAGCAGAGAGACGATGTTCTTCTTCGCGTGGTTCTATCGTTGTGTGATTTCGCGACCGGCGACTTGAAACCTCAACTGTAGACTGAGAAAAATCTACTGTTACACCAACAAGCCTTATTGATTCATTCTTCAGAAGATTCATACGGTTAGTTAGGGCTTTAATTTCTCGCTTCTAAACCCTAATTGCATCTTCCGATCATCGATAGTTGGTTCGTTTCATTTCGTTTTTATTGATATTTTGACTGAATAGTTGTCGATGTGGTTATGTTACCGGTGTTCGAAACCCTGGTGTTTAGCCGATTGAGCCGAGGAAGAGCGTGTTTGGTTTGTTGTTTTGTTCGATTTTGGATTGGACTTGTGTGTGCTGGTTTTCGTGTCCAAAACCCTCGTTGTTTTCAATTCGTCGCGTTTTTTGGGGTAGTGTTCTCGTTGTTTGTATTTGAGTGAATGAATTCCGTGAAATAATTGATAAGTCAACGGTAATTGTTACGTAAGGTTTTTAATCGAAGGTAATGCTTTCGAGGATGTTATTTGGATGGACGAGTTTGATTGGTTCTGCACAATCTGCGAGTGGATCTTTTTGGTATTTGTGCATCTTGTATTGATTTGTGTGTTTTGGCTAGGCTGAGAAGCTTGTGTTGTCAGTTTTTCTGTGTTTTTAATTATGTTTGTTGATGCAAGGATGAAATGCCGTCGTTTATTGGTTTAATCAGCGACCATAATGGCAATTTGATGTTTTCCAAATATACCACATTTAACCAGCATGGGCTGTCTTCGCTGAGGTTAAACGGCTCGCAAAAGTTTTGGTTGATGAACCATTGTCAGAATGTAATTTGAGCTGTACGTGCGGTTTCAAACAAATGGTTCTACTTTTTCAGTTACACAAATGTAAGTTTTCAAAATAATTAATGAATCTGAGCTTCTTTGGACTAAAAATTGCTTGTCTTGGTCTACCTTGACATCTTGTTCTTTTGGGGGTGAAATTTTAGTGGGGCTGTGTTTGGTTTTAGGATTCAGATACAGTTTTCTGTAACCAGAGTTTTGAAAATATGAAAAATACGTTTGGTTCATTGAAACTCGAAAACAGTTTTCCAAAATTTACAAAGAAAACAAGCTGTTTTCAAGAAATGACAAAATGTTATTTTCTGAGTTTTCACTTTTTGAGTTGTATTCTACTTTTCGGATCACAAACCAAACGCACCCTTAAGGTTTCCTGCCTGTTTTTAAAGTGCGCTTTAGATATAGATGTGATTATGAATTTGAATACATTGCAGTGGTAATAGAAAATAAAAAGACCCACGTGGGGTGATTGTGCGGTAACATTTTTTTTCCATGTAACCTCAAGATAAAGTGGATGATTTGAGACACTTGACTCTACATTGTGGGGCAGTGATTTTAGTTTTTGACGCCTTTCAGTCTTGCATATAGATGAATCTTTTAATTGATTCACCGAAGAGGTTTAATTAGGAAGCCCCTGTATATTTACTTTTTAGGACACCAAATGATCATTAGTTAAAATGTGTGTTATGGCATTTGCATTTCATGGCCTTTGGAAAACCATCTATCATTCATAGAGTGAATGGGTATGGTAGAGGTTCCCCCAACATCAAATGAACACATTTTACTTAATTTTCAGGAGCTATCCTCAACTGTTTAGCTGATGAAACCCTATAAAAGTTTGTGGGCGACGAACTACTGTTGTCTATAATTGCATAATTTCTCGTGTTGCTCCACTACTTAACATCTTCTTTGTTATGTCTATTATTGTGGTGCTTTATTTATTTGCTCTTTTGTTTAGAGAAGATCAATCTCCCTATATCAATTTGCATAGTTTGTTTGCTTTACTACTTATTTATTAGTGTTGTCAAAATGATACCTAGGCAGTTAGCCCCATTTAGGCAAGGTGATACCTAAGTAATGTTTAGACGATGCTTGCTTCTCAGAAATATATAATTTTATCACATAAAAACTTTGTATATATAATTACACATATATGACACTATATACAAGTAAAATTTCGTACAGTGTTGTCAAAGTGCCAAGGTGATGCTTGGGTGATTGACTAGCAAAGGCAAGGCAATGCCTAGGCAATAAGAATAAAAATATTTATAGGTTCTTGAATATTTTGATGAATACTACGTTTGCAGATATACATATGGATAGTGAACATTGATATCATAAACAAGAATATAAGAACCAATATGAATTAGCCTTTAAGATGAAACAATTATTGTTGACGACTCATTGTCACCCATTGCCTTACATTGTATTGGGAAAATGCAATCACAACACCAAAGGCTTTACAGTTTTTCTTTTTCTTTTTCTTTTCAGGGACTTCTGCAATGCACCGTGTTGGGAGTGCAGGGAATACTTCCAATTCATCTCGTCCTCGTAAGGAGAAGAGGTTAACATATGTGCTTAATAATGGCAATGACACCAAGGTGAGGGCATTTTTTTTTCGACCTCTTTATTCACTTTACATAAGCTGTTAGTAATTGAGGGTTAGTTCCCAGTGTAAAGCAATAGACCTCTTTCTTTCCTTTTTAAAATTCGAGACAACTGCATGTTATATTAGTAATCATACACTTCTATGTTTCGCATAATTTTTTTTATATTCTGATATGTCGAACAGAAAGAGAAGGCTGTCATATGTTGTTAAAAGATGCCATGATTCTTAATTCAAAATTTCAGAAAACATCATGTTATTTATGCAACAGTAAATCTTTATGTTTCTCATAAGGAATGTTCTTGCAAGCCACTCCCACTGGCTGACTGCTTCTTATAACATGGTTTTGTTGACTCACACTGGTATTGAAATTTTTTTATTTCAAAAGTTCTTAAAGGAGGATTGTTGATTCAGCACTTCTTGATTTTGTGTGTATCTATTATTTCTATCCATCAGTGTTATTTCAGGTTTGAGAGGATGACTCTAGAAATTTAATAATATTAATGGTATTATTTAGATTTTTGCAGTTCGCTTATCTCATTCACTTACCTTTCTTTTAATTACGTTCCTTTTTCTTTTCTTTTTTGATAAACATCTTAGTTTATTCATTAATAGAATCAAATTCTTATTTTTTATGAGAAGCCGCTTTTCCTTACTATTCAATTATTGGAAAAGATCTCTTCCTTCTTTCTTTCTTTCTCTCTCTCTCTCAAGCATACATGTAGATGATACTGCATCTCATTCCAACCAGATAAGGTCAATCTTCATGTCAGCTGTTTTACTTTGCTATTGTGGTTTTATCATATACAGCATTGCGCGGGAATAAATTGCTTGGCTGTGTTAAGATCATCAGCAAGTGATAGTTGTGACTATCTATTTACTGGAAGTCGAGATGGGACATTGAAGAGGTGGGCATTGGCTGATGAACCTGCTACCAGCTCTGCCCCATGGCCATCAGTTGAAGATGTTCCTACCTGTTCTGCTACCTGTTCTGCTACATTTGAGTCACATGTTGACTGGGTATTTCCCTTTCAAGTGCTTTTAATTGCTTTAAACTGATTTTTTATTTTTTATTTTTTATTTTTAAGTTTTTAGTATTTATAGTTGACAACTAAATTGCAACTCTTTGGATGTAGCAATCTTCAATCCCAGATGACTATGAGAAATAACGAGTAGCTTGTGTTCTTGAAATTTATTTATGGGTGTTCTTTTTAGAGCAAACTGCAATCACAATCAATAGTTTCTCCCCAATAGTTAAATGATGAAAAGCTTTCACCTTATGCTGATCGGGTACAGCTCGTTATTTATATTTTATCATTTGTAGAAGGTCCACCTCTTCTTGCATGGTTAATCTCCAAATGCATGAATGTATTGTTTTTGTGCAATGGGGTTTATTCTTTGGCTCTGACTGCATATTATGCAGATAAAAAGAATTTGAGGGACATAATCAATGTCAAATATTTTTTAGGTTTTTTTGGATTTGTGGGAGAAGGGGGATAGGGTTGTATGGAAAGTTTTGGTTACCATCATTTCCATGAAGGGACTTGCTCAATTCAATTAGTCACTTTAAAGAATATATGGTAAGGGCTTTTGAAAACTTTTTATAAGGTCAGTACTCTGGTGAAGTTCCGTTAATTTCCTTCTAATTTATAAATCCATTTGGAAGCCTGGATACTTGGCCGTAATGGATAATATGGCAGTAGAGTGAGCCATATGAGGGTGCAAGATTTATATAGCTAATCCTTAGTAGTTTTGCTAGGGTATTATATATTCTTTGTGTTAAGATCAGTTTGTTGGTACCTGTAGACTGAGGTCATTGAGTTAAGGGATTTCTCCTTGATAGATTTGGGATTTGTACTTTTGTGGAGGTTCCTTGCCATATGCATTCTCATCCTATTTGAAATGGGTTACAATAGGATCTTTCATTTTCCTTGGTTTTATTGTACTTAAATTTCTAGTTAGGAATTCTCTTTGAAAATCTATTGAAGTTAATGTAAATTTTTGAGTTTTTTGCTTCTTTAATCATCAAGTTGCGGATTTGATGTAAATGAAAAACTAATTGTTGGAGTTAGGGACAATAGAAATAATTTGCAAAAGTTAACATAAAACCCTTTAAACTTTTTTGTTTTGTAAGTGAAAGCATTTTAAAATGTCAATGCCAACTTCAATTTCTATTAGACATTGTTTCTTAAAAGTAAAATATATAAGTTTGAAGCTCAATCTAAAATATAATAAATAGAAGCTAAAGAATCACTAAAGGAAGAAAGAAACTATGATTTAAAAACTCTAATATTTTATGACTATGATTTATCTTAAAATAGTGTGTTGCTGATGTAATATGCGTTGAGTAAGTTCAGAATCATATGTTTTTGGAATATCTTGAGAGAAACACGGATCTTCCCTACATTAAAAGAAAATTCTTCAAAATTATCTAACATGTAAAATTTTTATAAAAATTCTTCACCCCAAATTTTGTACAAAGAATTTTTATGTCAAATCGAACTTCCATGAATTAATAATTTTTAAGTGATCGAAGTTTAGGTTGGAGTCAAATATTGATCCTTTTAGTTTTGACCACTTCCTAGGATGGATTCTCATGGTTTTTTTTTTTTCTGTTTCCATTGGATTATTTCTTCCTACAGTTTTTTCTTCACTCTTAATAATTGGAAAATTGTTTTTTAAAAATTGTCATATTAAAAATTATTTTTGAAAATTAAGTGTGAAAGAACATGATATCTTCGGGTAACTTATAAAAATATCCTTAAGGCAATAAATGCTTTATGAGAAATTAAAAAGGCAAAGGCTCTAGGACTGAATGCTGTTTCAATTGTGGTATGGAACTTGGAAGCGTTTAGGTGAAGTTGGCCTTATGTGGTTTACAAAATTGTTTGATAAAATTGTATCAACTAAAAGAACGTGCCAATGTTTTATTGAAGTAGTGGTTTTCATTGGGCAGGTAAATGATGCTGTGCTTGCAGGCAATGATACCCTGATCTCATGCTCATCGGACACCACACTCAAGGTTTATAAAGTTGTAGATTGTTCTTGGTTTTGTAATTCATGCTATACGTGTAATTGATTTATTCTGTTGAGTGGTGATATCAGGCCTGGAAAAGTTCATCTGATGGGATTTGCATCAAAACTCTTCGTCAACACTCTGATTATGTCACTTGTCTTGCTGCAGCTGAAAAAAATGTAATTTCTTACCCAAAACTTGAGGTCCTTGATGTATGGGTGAAATACTTCTTCCATTGTATCAATGTTATTCTATTGGTAAACACCGTGTAGTGTTTGAGATATGAACTCTTGTTGGCAATTCTTCTTTTCTGATTACTAGGAGTCTCTGATCCTTTTATAGTGTCATGCATTTTAGAGCAATATTATTGCCTCTGGTGGTCTTGGTGGGGAGGTCTTTATATGGGATCTTGAAGCTGCACTTGTACCTGCCTCAAAATCCACTGATGCAATGGAGGATGATGGGTCAAATGGGGTAATTGGTTCTGGGAACTCTGGAATGGCCATTACTAGTATCCGTACTATTAGTTCAAGCAGCAGCCTTTCCGTTCACCCAACCCAGACAAATGGTTATATTCCTATTGCTGCCAAAGGTCATAAAGAGTCTGTATATGCATTGACCATGAATGATAGTGGCACCTTACTTGTTTCTGGTGGAACTGAGAAGGTATGTTGGGTTTTCTACAATTATTATTTTTAAAAAAAATTTAAAGCATCGCCTGATGATTACTGTTTGATTTGAATCTAGTTTAATTTTTTTTTATACTTGTTGGACTGTTGTATTAAGTTTAAATGATTAGCTAATTACTCAAAATCCATTGCCACCCCTTTCATTGTTGATATAATGCTTTTTGATAGGTTGTGCGTGTTTGGGATCCAAGAAGTGGTTCGAAGACAATGAAGCTGAGAGGGCACACAGATAACATTAGGGCTCTGCTTTTGGATTCTACTGGAAGGTTTGTTGAATGTAATATAATTCTTTGGTTTGTTTGTTTGTTCTACCATTTTAGCTAAACTTTACTTCTATTGATACCTTCCACATGCAATTCCTAACTGTGTTTTGTTTTTAGTTATTTATGCACTAAAGGCTTTGCCTTTTTAAGAATGTTTTCTACCATAGGGTAGTAGACTATAGTAAATTATAGTTAATTACACACAGCGCATGGTTGTTACTCAAATAAAATTTTGGTTTCTTATTGCAAAACTTATGTTTGATACTAAAGAAAAAGTAGGTTTTCTTATTTATTATTTTATTGTTAAATAATTTTATCTATCTGAATCTTATGCTGCGTTTGACATGCAATTTGGAAACAGTTTTCAAATATATTGGAATATAATCTCTTTTTAGTAGATTTATAGTTTCCAAAAATATGTTTGACATCATATTCAAAAATTATTTTCAAAATTTGAAAACAAGGTAAAGTTGTTTGGTTTGTTTAAGAATTCACATAAATCAAGTTGAAAAAAAAGCTATTGTGGGTCTCATCTTCTCATATTCAACGAATCAACCAAATAAAAACTCAAAAAAAAAAAATGTTTTCTAAAATCAAGTAGTTTTTTGAACTTTTTTTTTTTTTTTTTTGCAAAAACAGGTTTTAAGTCGCTATACCAAACAAGTTTTTTCGAACTTTTTTGACTTTTTGTTTTTAAATACAGAAAACTGAATTTATAAAAAATGCCAAACACAGCCTTACTAGAAAACAATTTTGAATCTGCATCATATTAGTTCCCCATTAATTTTGGTTTACTTCCCATGATTTATCACACAATTCTGCACTTTGCATGGATCATCACTTCAACTATAACTTGAACCACTTTTAATGAACTCTATAGAAGCCTTAGAAGGTAATATAATGACACCAATAGTTCCATCGTGAACTACCTCTTTTGCTTTTTGTGGTGTGGCTATAGTGTTTTTTGACTACAAATCTTGTTTATTCTAGTGGAATGATTGTTTATTGGTGATGTTTTTGAGTTACTTGCTTCCCGGGCATTATTTTGTGCTGTCATCAACTTTTTTCACTTAAATGTTTCAGGTATTGCTTATCAGGATCTTCTGATTCTATGATCAGGTAAATTCTCTCAAGTTCATAACCTGGATTAAATCTTGCTCTTCCTATATTCCAAGTTTCAAACTTCTCTTTGCAAGCATTCTGAATCCTGACTATTTGCAGCTAGACCATGTACAAATCGGTTGTTCACTTTTTCCCAATTCTAGTCTTTTGTAAATTAAAGTGCAATGTCATGATGTGTACAATTGCACTGTGTTGTTTTCCAGGAATGTTTGGTAGTTGAGAAAATTCTATTGCGAAAAAATAGTTTTGTTGAGAAATAAATATATATTTTTTTGTCCAAATTTTGCATTGTTCTTTGGTTGTACGGGAGAAAATGTTTTTACATCCATGTTGAAAAGGAAGTTCATCAATTGTGACCATGAGTATGAATAATGATATTGAATATTTTCTCATGGCATTTTTTTTCTCTCACCTCTATAGGTGAGAAAACTTGGGGTTGGAAAAGTATTTCTCTAGAAAATCTTATCAGACACCCATATTTCTTATTTTCATGAGAAAAGCTGTTATTATTATTTTTGGAAAAGGTGCAAATTCCTCATCCATCAAATAGGCTATCACTGTTTTACTTTTTTTTTTTGTGGTAAAGTGATGCATTTTCTCAACTAATGTACAGAATTTTATATTGTGCAGTAAACTGATTTTCTGAAATCAATTCTCTCTCTCTCTCTCTCTTTCTCTCTTCATTTGCATTGTGACTTTGGTGAGGCTTGGAGTGTATATGCTTTTGGTTTTTTCATCACTGGTCGGCTTCATAATTAAAAAATGACTCGACATGCAGAGCAAAAATGTACAACGGGGTTAGCAGATCCAATCATGTATCAGCCATCCATGAAATGATTTATTCAAAATTGGACAGTTTAAAGTGAAAACTTAAGCTCAAGAAGATGAGGCTGAAGCCTAGGGTCAATTTTTCTGTCTTGCTAAGAAGCAACATTACATGGAATGAGTGTGGCTGAGATGTGGGTGTTGAGGTGAATGAAGAGTTAAGTAGAAAGAATAAAATTGGAAATGTATTATTTTGGAGAGCCTGGGGTTAGAATCAATTGGTGATTACATGAGAAAAATAATGAAGGTGTTACATTCATAGAACACAAAAAATAAGGCTGCATTGGTGAGGAGTGAGAGGTGAAAGTTGAAGTTTTCTAAAGGGCAAGATGGAAACCAAATTCACTTGGGTTGGAATAGTGAGGTAAAACATGTGTGCTCATTTTGGTTGAGAATATTGGCCCTAGGGAAATTTGAGTGGTTTAACAAAATTCATGTAAAGTTGTTTGGTTAAAGCTTTATGTTAATGTCATGCCATTTTTGTGTTGGTTTTCGATTGTGGTATTTGCTCGCCTTAGGTATGATATGTGAATATTGATTGTCAGTCTCTATCAGATGGTTTCTAATGAATTTGAAAGAAGTTAAAAAACCAATTTACTAATTTCTTCATTGGTTATTTGGTGAATTTACCCAATTAAAAATTTCCCATGCAGGAACAGTTTAATGAACTTATTGAATGCTTTGCTCGTTGGTCTGTGTCTTAGAAATCAAATCCTCATTATAATATGCATGTTCATGTTTTTGTTAGTCTAAATGTATTAGATTCTTCAAGTTGTCCAATAATCTATGAATGCAGCTATTAAAGCTAGTAAACTGAATTTGTTAATCCATGTAATCAACTGAATGGGTCTAGATTTATTAGAAACTAACAGACTTCTTGATTTGTGACTAATTTCACTACTTCAGTATTCCTTCTGTAGTTCTTTTATATATATATATATATATATTTTAATGGTTTCTTTCGAGCTTTTTTATTGTAAAGCCAAAATGCTTCTGGCAGAAACTTTGGCTGTCACAAAACAAATGATCCTTGTGGATTACAATCTGGCATTTGAAGAATAAATTTAATGAAAATTTCAGAAACTTTTGCTGCTTCATTGACTTATTGGTTCTTATTTCAATATTTAGACTATGGGATCTAAGTCAGCAGCGTTGTGTGCATTCCTATGCTGTGCACACGGACTCTGTTTGGGCTCTTGCCAGCACCCCTACTTTCAGCCATGTTTACAGTGGTGGAAGGGACCTTTCTGTGAGTAACTGTTCTTCAGAACTTAACAACATAGATCTTCCAATCATTTTCATTTCCATAGTTTTTTCTCAATCTTTGTTCGTTTGACGCACTGTAACATGCTATGCATGTTATTTCAGTTATATGTTACAGATTTGTCTACAAGAGAGAGTCTTTTACTTTGCACAAAGGAGCACCCTATTTTACAGCTTGCATTGCATGATGATAGCGTATGGGCTGCAACAACAGATTCTTCTGTGCACAGGTGGCCAGCTGAAGGACGGAACCCTCAGAAGATTTTCCAAAGAGGTGGCTCATTCTTGGCAGGCAACTTGTCTTTCTCTAGAGCTAGAGCTTCCTTAGAAGGATCTACGCCTGTAGGTTATTCTTCTAATGATTATTCTACATATTATGATCATATTGTGCCCATCTGCTTACAAGTTTAGATTTAGTCATATATTCCATTTCATCATTAAAGATGGACTTCATTGTTATGGGCACTAAATTATAATTTTAAAATAATAAGCTTAGGTATTCTACATATATACAATTTCCTAGCATCATTTTTCGCATAACAATGAAGAATAAATTCTGATGTTGGCCAATTTGCTTAGGCACAGGGCACAGGAATTGCTTATTTTTTGAGGTTTTTTGAAGTCTTAACTGATATTTGTCTTTTGAGACGCTGTTTTAAGTTCTATACATATACGTTCCAATTACCAGTTCATAGCAAATCCAGTTACATTTTAGGGTTCAAAGTAATAGAATTGTGTCTAAGGTGAAAAAATTGTTACTTGAAATATTACTGGATGCTGGATGTAGTTTCTTTTCTTTTTGGACGTGTGATACTTCTTAATTTTTTTTTCTTTTTTATTTACAATCAGATTTTGTTCTGTTACTGCAATATTGCTCTAATGCCCTGTGAGTCTGTTACTGCAATATTGCTCTAATGCTCTGACAATTAGTGAAAAAAATAATTTAAATTCACCACCATTGGTCTCTTTTATCTTTGTATGTTTCTTTTGCAATGACATCATATGTATGCTTCTATTGCAGTAATAATTCTCTTTTTACTCTTTGTAGGTTCCCGTATACAAAGAACCTTCCTTCACCATTCCTGGGACTCCGGCAATTGTGCAGCATGAGATTTTAAATAATAGAAGGCAGGTCCTAACCAAGGTAATTATGATGCTTGTGCCCTTTACCATGCGACTGGCATACTGGCATGCATTTTCTTTATATATAGCATGTTTCAGAAGCCTTTGCCTTTTAAGTTTTCCTTTATTCTCCTTGTTTTGCCTTTTGTTCTGTAATATCATTTGATACAAAAGTGTGCTGTGGTTGCAACTATTGTTTATAATTTGACATGGCTATTTTTCTTTTATAGGATACTGCAGGTTCAGTAAAATTGTGGGATATAACCAGGGGAGTTGTGGTGGAGGACTATGGAAAGGTTTCATTAGTAAAATTACTTTCTATGTCTCATTCATACTAGCTTGATGCTTTTGTTGAATCAGTAACTACTCTGTTCTATTTCTTATACAATGCATGCCTGTGCAGGTTTCATTTGAAGAGAAGAAGGAAGAGCTGTTTGAGATGGTAAATAATGAGGGCTACAAGAAGTTAATTCTACTATGAGCTTTCTATTCCACCTTAAATGAATTGTTAATCCTTAATTGCTTTTGACTACTCCAGGTTAGTTTTCCTGCATGGTTCACGGCGGATAGTAGACTTGGAAGCTTGTCTATCCATTTGGATACCCCTCAGTGCTTTTCTGCAGAGATGTACTCTGTTGATCTGGGCACTGTTGGGGTAACTGAGGACCACAAGGTAAATGTACTTTTATGATGCCTATCCAAAAAGGGATAAAAATACAAATTTGATATTTATAGTTTAGTTAATCTTAATCTGTGTTTTGCCACTAGTAGCAAATTATGATGTGTGCTTAGTTTATCTTAGACCTTGGCCTGTAAACTTATTCTGGGTGTAGTATCTTCATGAAGCAGACTTGATTAACTGTATGCAGGCTAGGTTACTTGCAATTTTGGCTTAGCATATATGAAATATCCAGTCATAAATTGATTCTGTGTTTTTGTTGGTTCTTGTGTACTTAGTTATTATCAAAGTTTGCAAGTTATTTAGTGGTTTACTCTAATGAACAAAAACATGATCGTAAATCTGTAAACTTATTCAAATATTTTGTAAGCAAGTGATAAGGATTGATGTGACGCGGATTTCAAGTGAATAAATAGAAGATTAAGGTCCAGAACCAATCTGGATGACCTAAGATCAATTTTCCGTAGACAAGAATGTACGAGGAATAATGCTGAGTTTTTAGGATTGGTATCTAACGAAATATCTTGTCATAGGATAAAGTGATCCATTCCAGGGTTTCTTTAAGGAATGCCAAAAGTTAAGGTAGCTCGTCCCTACCAAGCAGGGGTGCAAAAGCATGGGGAGTGAACAGGATTAGATACCCTGGTAGTCCATGCCTTAATGATGAGTGTTCATGGAGATAGGGGGACCGATCAATTGCGCAGAGGGCTGAAAAAAGAAAACAATATCCAAAATAAAGGAGAGTTAAGATTCACAGTGGTTTGGTTTTGTCTCCTGATGGGGTTGGGTCAGTCTGATTTTTACTTAAAAACCAACCTGATCTTACCCATGCTCTCTCTCTCTCTCTCTCTCTTTGTCGGGGGGATGCTATTTTTAGTTCTCTTTGAAAGTGTATTGCTGTCAGCATATGTGATGCTATATCTAGTTTTGGTTTCTGTGGTTATGAGGTTTTGTTAATCAGCTTGTAATTGCTCGATATTGTTAATGCGTAGTTTATGCTTTGTAATGGAAAATATTGGGCTCGTTCTTGTTGAGTCTTGACAAGCTATGGATTGTTTGTTTTTTTGGTTGGATGCTTCCGACTAATAGATGCTGTATTTAGTGACATCTTCTTTATCTGTTTTTTGGAATTGAATACGGCTGCTCTGACTACATTAGATGTGATTCTGCTCAGATTAATCTTGCTGAAGAGACTCTTAAGGGTTTGTTAGCTCATTGGTTGGCCAAACGAAGGCTGAAGTCCGGATCGCAGGCTTCAGCAAATGGTGATGTTCCAACAGGGAAGGACTCTTCTATCAGAAATTATTCCCACTCAAGAGCTGAGGTTGATGATAATGCTGAAAGCCATAGTTCCATGGTCCATCCTGCATTTGAACTTTCAATAGTTTCCCCACCTTCAATTATTACTGAGGGATCTCTTGGAGGCCCATGGAGAAAGAAAATCACTGATTTAGATGGTACAGAAGACGAAAAGGATCTTCCTTGGTGGTGTCTGGATTGTGTATTGAATAAAAGAATACCAGCCAAGGACAACACCAAGTAATTTCATGTCCTTTGAATTTGTATAATTTTGTTTATTTACTTATTTTATAAGCTGATTCCAACTTGCTGGCACGGAGATTTTTTTAAGTTTTATATATATATATTCTTTAAAAATATTCTTACATTAATGCATTTAAAGCCTATTATTTAGTTCTTAGATTTGTAGGAAGCTTGCATGTAAATCTTGATGTCTCATTTCCTGGCTAGTTACTATATTGCTGAACTGACATACTGCAGCTTGTGGACAAATTTGTGAGGAGGAGGATATTAGGTAACTTAAATGGAGAATGGTTTTATGCTTTGGCCGGAAACAAATTGCGTTATGGATACAGTTGGATATTTTCTTGCTGAAGAAGTAAAGATAATAATCTCTATTCTCCAGCACAACCAATCTGACATATTTGGCCTACTGTAGATTAAACTTGTCTATTCTTTGAAATGAGAAAAAATGTTTATTGGTTGCCTGTTCTCTATATTTCACTGATGGTTCTGTGATAGCTGGCTACTTCCACATTATGACAAAATTGCCTGCACCTGATTGCCGGGTAAACACTTCAGTGATACTGAATTACTGATAATTTAGTAGTCGCTTTATTGTTGTTCGGTGTACTTATTGAAGAAACCCCTTAACAGTTTTCTTGTCTGAACAAAAAATATCGGTGCTTCATTACATTGAGCATAATGTACACACACAAAAGAAAAAAAAAAAAACCTTGATACAGAAAAGATAGCCAAAGCAGAGGTCAACATATTATGAGTCCTAGATTTGAAGCAATAATGAGTTATTTCCTTGTTCCAGAATTAGTGTCTTTTGGTGGTCATTCAGGCATTTTTAAATGGGTAAGCTTTTTGATTTGTCCATGGAGGTGATGGACTTGTTTACCTATTCCCATCATTAAAAGATAGTAAATCTGCAAGGAATAAGAAAACAGAAGTGGTTAGGAAAATACTGATAGGTCATGTTTTGTAAGTCAAAGAAGCTTTGGTTTTGTTGACACAAATGTTTCTACTCTAATGAGTAATGGCCTTATTAGGTTCGTTTACAGTAGTTGTAACTCCAAAAAGAAAAAAAGAAGCTTTATAGCATTTTTAAAACTTTAACTTAGCACTGACATGATGCTTATGAAGTAGCTTGATTATTGTGTTAATGGTTTTGATTGAGCTTATTTGATTCTACAGGTGTAGCTTTTATTTGCATCCATGTGAAGGTTCAACTGTTCAATTCCCTCTCACACAGGGGAAGCTAAGCGCACCTCGGATATTACGGATACACAAAGTAAGAAGAGTTTTTCTTTACTAATGTTTTCACTATAGATATGTCAGTATCTGTATGAGTCATCAGTCAACTGTTCGAGATGATACCTCATCTCATAATTAGTTACATTTTCTGTTATTGGCAAATTCATATTTGTGGACGTTTTTCCTTTAATGGAACCACCGTCATTTTTTTCATTTGATCAGCCTTTGGGTCATGCTTGATTATTTGCAAGCTCTGTTTTATTTTAACATTGAATATTCACATTGTTGTCAATGAAGCATGATCCATTATTTTGGGGCTTTGCCGGGAACATGCAATATGATTTTCTATTTAGCGAATTCACTAATAGCACTGCAAATTTTAAACAACATAGATGATAAGATGCCAACTTAGTAAGTTGGTATAGCTTCACCAACACCCTATCTTTATCTTCTTGTTGGAAAAATATAATTTTGTATGCTATTGGCAGCTGTACATGTAATTAACTGGAACCTTCATGAGAATAAAGGTGATGCCAGTTGGTCAATGTATGCTGTGGATTCCTATGTGCATCAGTAGTATGGGTTTTGTTGAACAACCATAAGGTTGTACTTGATGATTTTCATGATAGCTATAAGTTGTTTTTCAGAAATATTCATCTATCATCTTTTAAGAACAAACATAATTTTTTGATTTATGCCTTGACTTTTTATTGCATGAAAAGTGATTTTAACAATGTATATCTGCAGGTTATTAACTATGTAATAGAAAAAATGGTTCTCGACAAAGCATCTGATGGTGGGAATTCTGATGGAACATTTGCTCCTGGGCTTACTAGTGGACTATCACAATTTTCAGCTGTAGGGGATGGGACTTTTCTGGCAGGCTTGAAGCCTCGAAAGCGGAAGCCTTCTATAGAAATTTTGTGCAATAATCAGGCAAGTGTTGACTATTGAGTGAGTGGTAAATTAGTGCTATATAGATGTTCCCAATAGTTTTAAAAGTTGACTGAAGCATACACTTTGAGACATGCCTCAAGGGAATGCACTTAGGAAAGGCCTCAAGGCTTATGTGATTCGATAAGCATCTATGGGGCTTATGCCTTTTGCTTCTTGAGACTTGAGATGGGAGCCTTAAGCCCACATCCTTGAGATATATTAAGGCTTAAGTAATCTCCTTTTGGGTTTATAATTTGTTTTTAATCCTTCACTTTGTGCATTCCTTGATATACCCGTATTATGATATCAATAACTGTAAGTCATCCTATATGATCAATGTTTTTGCATAAAATATTTCTCATTTTTTTGCTGAAAATCATAAATGTGAGCTTCAGTTGTCGAATTTAAACTGTCCAAAACGACATCTTGATGGGTAAAATTCTGTTATGTATAATTGCATTAATGAGTTAATGTTATTAAAGTAATCATTGATAATTATATGACAAAATATCATAATGATATGTCTGTTGAAATGTGTATGACCTATCTCTCTCTTTTGAAACAAGGGGCACCTTAAGGCTCTGTTAGTGCTTAAAATGATTAAAACAACTATATTATATGAAAACTTACATGCCCAACACTGCTGCATGACTTCTCTGCTCAGAAGATGCCACCACCATGTAGTGGATGGGTAATGTTTTGTTATTATTATTATTATTATTATTATTTAGAATAAACAAACAACCATATATTCATGACGTTTAATGTTATTACACCCTAGAGAGCAGAAGAGAACCAGCAGCCCCCAAGCCCAAAGCAAAGAAATGAGATAAATTAAATGTTTTGTTATTTATGTGGTTTACTTGTTCTGATATTTTAGAATGCTTTTTAACTAGAAGGATCCTATGAAGGCTTTTTTTTCTTGGTACTTTTTCCAGGTGTTATCCCCCGACATGAGCCTGGCGACAGTCCGAGCTTATATATGGAAGAAACCTGATGACTTGGTCCTAAATTACAAAGTGGTGCAGAGCAGATAGTTTGATAGTACAGCTAGGTGGTGAGTACTGTACAACTAGGTTGATTCTATTCAGTTCTTCCTCAGTGTCTTCTCATTCTTTTTGTTTCTGGGAAGCAATATTCTATATTCTTTCTTTTTCTCATGTGATCTTATGTAATGACACTGATTTGAATACTCGACATGTTCCTTGGTTAATTCCTTCTCTATTTTCATAAGAGTAAAAAAATAATATTATCAAAGGGATTTGTAAACTCTGAATTTGCGAATTAACAGGTGGTTAACTGGTTATATAGGTCTATTTGTTGATGTCAGAAATCCTTGTAGAACTATGTCAACTCTGTGATCAGTAAGTCTAAATTTTATGTTTTGCTTGCTTGTTACAGATGCTCGTGGCTAAAGCGATGGAGGGGGCCATACTCTGCTAGTGTATAATACTGTAATTTGATTCTTCAGGAGTGCTGGTCCAGATGAGAGAAACTATTTATTACTTCCTTGTAGATCTAGATAATCTCTGCATCTAAGGTTTGTTCTCCCATAAGTTTTGGAGAACTGCCTGGGGCTTAATTTTGGTAGTTCTTGCAATCTTAAAAAGGAGAACCTCATCAAGGAAGGCCGATTAGACAAGAAACAATGGTTGAAAGTCTCTCCTGAAGGAGCCATACTAGGAATGACGACGATGATGATGTCGAAAGCATTGTAGACATGAATGTGGGGATACCTAACAGAAAGCTCTTCTTTTGGGGGAGTAATTAATTGGATTTTGGAAATAAAAAAGGAAAAAAAACACAGTTTTAGTTTGTGTTAAAAACCCTAATGGTGTTATAATTCACTTGCACATTTCTTTCATTCTTCTTATAATCTTGGATTATATTACACCATATCCCATGCTTCAATTAATTTTGCAGGTGCTTAATTCACCAAAGTTTGTGTTGCTTTTCAACCTTGTTCCTACATGGAGTGCTGAATCATTCAGAGGAGAAGATAGACTTATGTCTCTCATTTGAGCGGTACATGTGAACCCTTCTGTCTTCTTCAAGGATAACTTTGTTATAGGAAAATAGATGAAGAAACTAACTAGGGAGACGTAGGCGATTCTGCCTCCCCTCAGTGAATTGATCACCAGCGTTTGCGCGTGTATTGTGTCGATGTCAGTGAATCTAATGGCCATGGACTCGGTCTTATTTCAATCTAGCGCTGTTTTTTTGGTTATATTTTTCAAAGTGCCTCCCCTTGAGGTTACACGGAAGTATAGAACTAATGTTGTTGTTTTGTTGCCTTGGGCAACAAGTATATGTTATCGATAGAGAGCATTCTGATAGAGAACTATAGAGGTGACCCATGTCCTTGTTTCTGCGATAACATCGGGCTGATCTCATTGATGATTCAATTAAGTTGGGGTGAGCAGCTTCAAGCAACTTCTCTGATTTGACAGCCAAACGGGACCGAAATAAATATCAGAGATCCATTATTTGTCCTTCTCATGTAATCCGTGCGTTGGTAGCGTAACCCCACCTTTTCATGACTCAGATTTTTTTCTTTCCTCTTTTTCTCCCACTGGAAAAATTATCATTAGGGTTTGGTATTTGGATTTGGTTAGCCCAAAAAAGTCTTGATGATTTTTTATTCTTAAAATTTGTTTTTAAATATATTATAAAAATTTAAATTTTGAAAAGTATATCTTACTTATATATGTAAAAAAAATTGAAAACTTGTTTTTATTGTGCCATAAACCAAACGGGACATTCATTAAAATATATCCTTGTGACAATATAATTAATGTATCAAGATGAGCTCACGCACAAATTGAATAATTAGGAAAAGATACTGAAGTACTTGTGCTTCAACCTGTTTGAGTGTTTTTTTTAGAGCGCTTGTGTTTCAACTTAATGACAGTTTTTCTAAAAAGTGTGTTCAGAAAATATTGGTCTCTTCAACTTTTTTAAGAAATATTTTTTTTTTTCTTTCAGTGCAATTTAGTTAAAAACAAGTGTTGTCCGCCGCCTCCGAAAACACTTTGGCAAAGATCTCTCGCCACTATACCTTTAGCAATAGTCACAGTATTAGAATAAGTATAGAAAATTCTCGCATTCATCCCATCCATTGCTAATTAATTTTGTACTAACTTGAGTTTTGGATTTGAATTCCCTACTTAGAGACTTTTCTTTGTCTTTTTCATTAAAACCTCCCATTGGGATTGGATGAAGTTACTTGATAGATAGATGGTTGGAACATATCTTCAATCTTTCATTAACACCACAGAGAACCCACACCTCACCCACCGCTTACGTTAGCATCAATCACTGTTCACGCTCTTTGTTACAAAGTCGTTCATCCTCAAGCTCCACCTTCATTTTCTTCTCTCACCAGTCTCTTACTTCTTCTTCTTCTTCTTCTGAACTGTGTTTCTTGCAGCAAAAGTTACAGAGGAACACAACAATGGCGGGTCCGTGTCGTCCTAAACACCCAGAAGAAGAAGAAGAAAATCAGAGACACCAACAAAAGCGTCTCTGCGATTTCTGTGGAACCTCAATTGCAGTTCTATACTGCAGAGCCGACTCTGCCAAGCTCTGTTTCAGCTGCGACCGCGAGGTTCACTCCACGAACCCTTTGTTCAAAAAACACACTCGCTCTCAGCTCTGCGACTCCTGCGATTCCAACCCCTCTTCCATTCATTGTTTCACGGATAACACCGTTCTGTGCCAGAACTGCGATTGGGCCTCGCACGGTCACGCCACTGTGTCTTCGTTTCACGATAGAAGGCCTGTTGAAGGGTTTAGTGGGTGCCCTTGTGCGGTTGAATTGTCTTCGTATCTGGGGTTTGAATATTTGGGCAAGAAGAACAAGTGTTGTGTTTTGAAAACTAGTACTACTACTACTACTACTACTACTACTACTACTAATAATAATAATAATAATAATAATAATACCTTTGATGATGATGAGGGGTATTCGGATTTGTTGGTGTGGGAGACTCCGAACATTGTTAGTTTAGATGATTTGATATTGTCTGGTGATTCTGGGCAGAGTTTTCAGGCTCTTGGGATTCCTCCTTTACCCAAGGTAAGCAGAAGGCACTTCTGTTTTCTTCTTTTTTTTAGATTTGATCTGTTTTGGGATTATAGGATAATTGGGTTTGGATGCTACAATAGAAATAGTTTAGAAAACGAATTTGCTCATAAATGAAATTTTTTGCTTGCTTTTCAAGATTGAATTCCTTTTCTTCAATGTGAACTGAAGTTTCGGGAATTGTGCTGGTTCAAGAACAGTTTTCTATGTCCGAAAATCCAAAAATTTAAAAACAAAGAAAACTTATTCAAAAAACAATTATGGAGAATTTTACTAAAGAAATAGCCCATTTTCATAAAACGATAACAAATTGTTTTCTTTTGTTGAATTTTTATTTTCAAATTCTATTCGTGTTTTCAAATTACAAACCAAACCTAGTAGTTTATGGATGTGCTTGGTTGTATTTTGCCTTTGGTTTGTGATTCAAAAACAGGAATCCGATCCAAAAATGAAAGTTCATAACTTTTTATCGGTTTCTGAAAATAGAATTTTTTTGAGTAAAATTTTAGAAAATTGTTTTGACAAACCAAATGCTTTTTTTTTTTGTGTTTTCAAGTTTTAAGATACTAAAAAACTGTATCCAAGTCACAAAAGGGACTTTAGTTTGCTTGGTTAATTAGCTTAATGTGGTGTTTAACTTCCTTGGGATCTTGTGTGTTGTTGCATCAGAATCGGAAAACAGCTTGTGGGAGATACAAAGAAGAGATGATTCATCAGCTCCGCGATATGTTGAAGGCGGAAAATAGGTTGGAATTGGATGATGATTTTGAGGAGGTTGAAGCGCTTCTTGGGTTCCAACCTCTGGTATCTGAGCCAACTTTTGATCAAGGATGTGCAGGTTTTGATTATTATGAGGTAAAATTCTTCTACCTACACTTTGTTTTGTTCAATCTTTGTAACAAATTTAGACACTGTTATTGCTTGTTGTCTTCCATGAAGTATGAAAGTGTTAAACATTAGCTTGTTTGGTAGTGTAATTTTGCTTGAGCTTCTTTACTTCTGAATTGTCCTACATTTGATTTTCTTTTTTTTTCTTGGAAATTCTTAGATGAATTGCATTTTTAGGCTACATACTATTGAATAATACAACTGGTGACCTTATAGAATGGAGTTGAAGAAGCAAATTCATATACTAAACCTCATGTAGTTGGGAAAAGGATTTGCTTAGTTGAATTTAATGTTGAAACAATATATGGAATGGGGCAATAATTGATATTCTTATGATTTTTTAGACATTTGGCATTTTTTGTCCATGTTCTAGTTGCTGTTAAGGTTTGTCAGATCAGTAATTCTGTGGGACGTAGAATTGCTAATTCTTGAAGAAACTTTGTTAGATTATCATGGTAGGTATGATGGTGGATGCATTTTTCTTTGAAGGCTGAGAAAAATGCACATAACAAGATTCCATCTAGGTCAGAGTTATATTACTCTAAGTAGTGTAAATCATCTAGGCAATGAGTCATCTAGGTCAGTTTTCATTTCAGAGACAAAGCTTTATGAATTTTCCTGCTGCAATCTGCTGAAGATGGACCCAAAATGCTCAAAGTTCATATTTTGGATTTGGTCTTAAAGCCTTATAATAGCAATGTGCTTTTCCTACCTAGTAATTTTCAGAATTATTTGAACAATTTTTGTTCCCTTGATCTAAGACAGGTAGATAGATGGTTCTTCAAGCCGACCCATATTGTCTTCTTTTGCAGGGAAGTTTGATTCAATGGAATGGCGGCTGCAGCGAGGTGGCCAACGAGACATTATCAGGAAGCCACCCTGAAGAGAATAATTTGTTACCTCCTGATAAACCAAACGATGCTGGTGTCAGCGGAGCACATTCCAATAATATTCCCGAGAAACCAAATGAGAAGCATTCACAGAATCCTATTCGTAGAGAATCCTTGCCTCGCCTCCCAAAAGTTGCTCAGCGCGACTTGGGCAACCATAACAGAGATCTATCGATATCAAGGTACAAAGAGAAGAGAAAAACAAGGAGGTAATATTCCATACTAATTTTACTTCCATACATTTCATGCAAGAAATTGGCATGCATGAAAGCTTTCATCCCAGGTTGTGGCAGTGGGTTGAACGAGAGAAAATGGGTCGGGTCTGGTCGGGTCGACACAGTTTTTAAAAACATAGGCCTATCACACGACTCGACTTGGTCTTATCCGGTTTTAATCCAATCCAATTGCCTGACCCGTGAACCTAGCTTAAACCTGACTGAAACTGGTCGGTTCGGTCGGGTTTGATCCCGTTCTATGAGCCCCCATATTTCCAACTACTACATTTAGTCCTGATGTGATTTAACTGTGTTAACAGATATGAGAAACACATCCGGTATGAATCTCGCAAAGTTCGGGCTGAGTGCAGAACAAGGATAAGAGGCCGCTTTTCTAAGGTGGAGCACTGAAATACATGGCTTTTCTTGGAGTTCATTTCATATATTTTGTTATAATCTTTTTGTTTTCTTTTGCTTATTAGGAAAATAAATTTTCATATGTATTAAATTTCAAAGAAAAGGTCTACTGTATTATCTAGAATTGGGCTTCTTTTAGTAATATTATTTTTCAAAACATGCGAGTCTGAAGCATTTTTATTATTTTATAGCATAACAAGACTTACAACCTAAGACATATAAGAAGTTTCACTCTTTCACGCTAACAAAAGACATTTTTTTAAGAAGAAAAATAAAATTTTTCGATACTTGTTTTTATGATACGTTCTACGTCGGCACCCACAGACTAATAAAAACGCCATTGCTAGTAAAACATTTTGTGTCTATTTAGTATGATTGGCAATAAGCTTCAAAATATATATAATTTGACATCCAGATTATATATATATATATATTAAGAAATTAAAACTACTAAAAACTTACAAGAAGGTTTAAGAAAAACAAGGGGACTTATAAAATATGGTACTATATAGGGTAGTGATATAATTGGAAGCTTTAATTAGACATGGATAACCTGTGGAGGTTGAGAACAGCAGAGATGATCAGCACAATGAAGATGAAAGATGCCATTAGAGAAAGTAATGCAGAAGCCAACATCTCATGGCAGTACTTCTCAAACATGTTGCAGAATTTGTTCCAGTGCACGTGGGAGTTGCCTTTGTAAGCAACCTCCCCCAGTGCAGCTGCTGCCCCGTTTCCTGAGAACAACAGCCCCACTGCCATCAAGTCCATGATTATGATCACCACCTCCATCACCCTCTTTGACTTCTCATCTTTCTTATAACAACATTTGTACTTTGTTGCTAACAGCACCACCAACGATGATGCAGCGTAGGCGCACCCTATCGCGTTCGTAATCATGAAATATCTAATATAACCACAAAAACAAAAATTATGCTAGATTCAAGCCCACCCCACCTAACATACAAAATAGAAATAAAAGTGACACAAGATATTTTTACAATGAGTAATGTTATATGTACGTTAGGTCCAATGTCAGTCAGCCTTCTTTAAATATTTTAGGGATACGCATGCTTTTGGATATGCTGAGCAATACACACACATTCTTATAGCATCCAAAGGAGTTGGGTACCAGTATTAAAAATTTGTGTTGACACCCAACGTACATAAAATATTTTTCTTATGCAATTCAAAAAACTTAAGTCCTATATTCACAAAATGCACTAACACTCTTTCAACTTTTCTCTCTTAATCTAAATCTTAATGGTTACGTCGACACACAATTGTCACTTCAAGAAAAAAAAATTCTTGGCTCCGCAAAACGATATACAATTTTAATTCAGGCTACACATTCTAACAAGAAAAATATTTTATATACGTTGGGTGTTAACATTATTTTTTGACGTTGGCACTCAGTACCTTTGGATATTTTGGAGACGCGCATATATTGCATAGCATCCCTAACATCTAACAAAGGTTAGAAGTAAGTGTAGGAAAATGACGTTGGTACATAACGTATCTTTAATATTACTCTTCTAGTAATTTCTACATTTCAACCATGGTCATCTTTCCCTCAAAAGAGTTTGGTTTATAAATTCGCATCACAAGGAACTTTATTTTCATTCCATCAATATGTATAACTACTTCTTGAACTCTTACGACCAGGTTTGAGGTTCGCCACCACATATATAGACACCTGTATAACAAATCAGAGTAAAGATGAAAAGTGACAGTTTCTGAAACATCTTTTGAGACACCTCACAGTCATGACAATTTTCTGAAAAAATCAAGCTAGCTATATATCTTAATAAAAAGCATGAAAAGGGTACATCGAATCCATATATATAGATATAAAGATACTTACACACCGCCAGAGGACGACTTGGTCTGAGCAGTTGCCGGGATGGTTATGGCAGGGAGGCCGGGAAAGATGGTTACTGAGACCAACTCATACTCCTTAGCCAGTCCGGCAAGGATTGAAGCCACCATGGTTGTCACAGTGGCCATGAACCTGAGGATGAAATCAGAAGCTCTTCTAACAATACCACCAGCACTTCTTTTAGGGTTCTCATCATAATCAACCCTATAGTTCATCCCGTTAGAAACAATGGGCTTCCCTTGTATTTCCATTCCTTGCTACCAAGTACCCCAGTACTAACAGTCAAGACAAACTATAGTGTATATATAGAGCAAGAGATGGAGAAAATTAAATATTGAATTGATAGATGTTAAAGCTGTTGGGAGTTGTGTATATAACTGCATTGTAATGGAGACAATTGATTCAAAGCTGTTGAAATTTCTATAAATCTCATAGCAATTTAAAATAGTAACCAAGAAAATAAAAAATGTACTTAAACCATTAATATTTTTTGAATCAATTGACTATAGAAGGGGTCCCTCCTTGAAGTATGACAAAATGGCCAGTTGATAACATTAATGTTGTATATTTCTTTAGTTGATTAAAATTTACCACTCAGATAAAGCCAATATTATATACGCTTGTCCCTCCTCAGCTCCCTATGTATATATATATAACCTTAAAAATCTTTTGTAATAATTTAATTTATTATATGTATTATCTATGTCTCCATGACCTAGCTAGGTGGCTTCCATGTGGTAGAACTTTTCAATAAAAGATTTATATATGGACATTTATTGTGTGGTGAATGTAGAATTGGGTATCGTAAGAAGGGGTAGTTGAGAGTCCGAGGATCTCAGTGCATAGTGGTTAAGGGGAAGAGGTCTCAAGTTTGAAATTAAACTGAGGCCAAATTTCGTATTTACTGTGCTCACCACTGTTAAAAAAAGGAAGCCCAAGCCTCTGCGAACTCCCGAGTCTAGGACGACTAGTTTCGCTCTAAAGGATAAGGAGGACACATCACAAGTGCCGCAAAAAAAAAAAAAAAAAAGAATTTAGACTTGGGTGGTCTTTTAAAATCAATAGATCTTATGGCATAATGTTTGGCCATGAAGGGTGAGTCTGGCTCAAGCTAATTAATATGTATTATTGAAGCACACATGTTTACCATATATTATATTATATATATGGTATGTATGTATGTATATTTGTACGTTACCTAGAGTATTTGATGGCATCTTTAATGCTGATGGTTGCGGAAATCTAATTGCTGGTGACAGCATAAATGAGGCATTGAAGCATTAATTAATGTATGACTGAAAATGAATATTTTCTGTGGATGAAATGGAATTTGTAGATAACTTGGTCCTACGTATTGAATTCATTGAGGGAGAAAAGGCCTACAGAGAACTATAGAAGTGAGTCAAAGACTTAATAATATCTGGTCTTTTCCCTAATGGGCCTCCGTTATAGTATCTGGCCCAGTTGTATAAGATATTGTCCAATACCAAGCCCAATCCTAAGCCTGAGTCTAAGCTCAAGTTCAAGCTCAACATTCTTACTCGGCCCAAGGCTGCTTCCCACGTGTACTTCTAAATTTTGCGAAATCTAGAAAGCTCGCTTTGCCTTTAATAGCCGCCGGTGTGAGTCACCTTCAGACACGGAATGACCTTAACACCCTTGCGCTTGTTTAGAAGTGAGTAGCACTTTGTGTAATTTTCGGCAGTTTTTGAGGGCATACAATCGAATGAAGAGATAAGAAAGATGGGCCTTTGACCAATCTTTTGACAGTTAGGTTTTCACACCAACTAAAGATCATCAAGTCCATTTTTCTTAATTAATAACCCTACCCTACCATTATTATTACTATTATTTATAATAAAATAAAAAAAATCTGATGTGAATCTTAGACTGCAACAGGGCTGTAGGCTAGTGGTGGTGAGGGAACCCATCCAACCCTACCATTTGATGGCAAAAATACATGATTATCCTTTAAAAAAAAAAAAATTTCACAAATACCATCTCTTCAAAAATAATGTCACATTTGCCACATTTTACTGTTCACTGCACAGTCAGCACGCCAAACAAGCGTCACGTCGACGCGAAGGTGGCATTTTTTTTTAAGTGAAGGGAAGACGTCTTCTCAAAAGACGCCTTCCCTTCAAAAAAATTTTTTTTTACAAGTGGAAGGGAAGGCGTCTTTTCAAAAGACGCATTCCCTTCAAAAAATTTTTTTTTTTACAAGTGGAAGGGAAGACGTCTTTTCAAAAGACGCCTTCCCTTTCACTTTTTTTTTTTTCCTTTCCTTTCTTTGAATCGGTATCACCACCAATGCTCACCGTTTTCCGCCCCCAAAGTCGACGAGATCTCTTTCCTCACCATCAACACCACCAATTTAGTCCCTGTAAGTTTTTTCTTTTCTTTTCTTTTTTTGTGTGTTTCTCATCTGGTTCTCTGGGGTTTTTATCTCGACTAATCTTAGTTACATATCCTAAGATACCAATACAAATCAACATAAATTATACGTTTTTTTCGAGCCTGAGAGAATTTAAATGATTTCAAACAGGCAGACTCTATGTGGTAGTTTACAAGTTAGAGGATCATTGAGCACAGTGAGCTTACATGTGAATATATATATATATATATAACAATGGAAATATGACACTGAGTATCAATCTAAACTTTACTTCAAAAATTCTTATGCAATTATCAGATCCGCAAGAAGCAAGTTGTGCAGCATTGCAATCTTCAGTCTTCTTAGGGTTTCTCCAAGCCAGGCGATGCACTGTAGAAACATGAGACATGAATGGATCAAACCGAACTGCGAGAGTAGCACTGAGATCTAATTTTGCCTGGTCAATGCCATCGGTTTTTCTGCCAGAAAATGCCCACAGTCCAATGAGCCCACTCTCCATTCCAACTGCAAGAAGTCCACTAGTTGTTGAATTATCAGAAACAAACCATGAAAGGGCAGTGACACTACTACTGAACGATGGCAAAAAAAAAATAGCGTTGAAGAGAAGGCGTCTTTTCAAAAGACGCCTTCCCTTCCACTTAAAAAAATTCCACCTCCGCGCCGACGTGGCGTGCTGACTGTGCGATGATTGTGCAGTGAACAGTAAAATGTGGCAAATGTGACATTATTTTTAAAGGGATGACATTTGTGAAATTATTCTTTTTTGGAAGGGTAATCATGTAAAAAGCCTGGCCACATGGATGATCTTATCCACCAAATGAGAAGTTTATGTCCTTAATTTGGGGAAAAAAATGATGTATGAAAATATTTAGATAGTTATCAAAAAGTATTTGACTCAGTCAAAGCATGTCGAGTCTTAAAGTCGTTTCTGTATAAAAGTTTTAAAGTTCAATTTTTGAAGGCTTTTTCATTGTGAGAGATTTATCATTTTCAGTGGCAAATCCTTAGGAGACAGGGAAAGGGGTGATTGCCCCCTAATATTTTAGAAAAATCATTTATAAGTATGTTATATTATAAAAAAAAATGACAAATTATTATTATTTGCCTCCACAATATTTTAGAAAAATTATTTATAAATTATGCTATGATATATATTTTTACTTTGTTCTCCAAGATCAAAAGTCTAGATTCGTCATTGATCATTCTGCTCTCTCATCAAATAAGGACTCGTAAAAAAAAAAAAAAAAATATTTAGATAGTTGATGGTAAAATTATAATGCATCATCATAATGAATATGACTTTGATTTTATCCACTTTTCATCATCAAATAAATATTAATAGAAGGAATTAAAAATGATTGCTGCGTTTTGAATTTTGGTCAGATTGATCCAACCTACCATATTTGATTCAACACAAACATTAGCATAAATTAATTTCTTATGTGATCAATTATTTTATTTCATGTACTAATTAAGTAATTTACAAATTGTGAAAGATATCAAAGTGACTCAAGGATGCGTAAACAAATGTATGATCTAATACTTTGCATGTCAACCCTAAGAATAACATTTTCTATCTTCTTCTTCTTCCTTAATATTTCTACATTTTTTTATGTGACTTAGTTCACCAAGTTAGAGACAAAGTCTTGGTATAGCGGATAAGCATCTATCCTACCTGGTTTTGGTTTAGAAAATGTCAATTTGTCTTTCTACCACACTTGCACACTTTCTTTCGTAGACGTTAGAGATACACCTAATTTTGGGACCAAGTCGTCATTAATAAGTAATAATTCAAGAATTAATTTATCTTTCATTTTTTTGTCTTTTAACTTTAATTTAATTTAACTATTTATATATTTTGAATTTAATTACACATAAAATTAGCAGCTTAGTTATGACTCACTTTATACATGGATATTTATATACTACAACCACCTTAGGAAACTATATATATTAAACGAATATAAACATTAACACTCTTTCTCTTAAAACAGGAGAATTTTAATTAATAAAGCTCTGATAATATATTAAAAATTAATACTTAATCTAAAAATTATAATTGATAAATAAAAGTCTAACCACGTACCTATATATATATATATTTCAAGTGAATGTGTACTTGGCAAATAAAATTTGCAACACATCCTATGTTTTGTTTGAACATTAAAAAAAAGTTCAAATATTAATGAAGTAGAGAGATTGCTAATTAATGACTACTTGGTAAATCATATTAATTTGCAGCACAGTAACTTGTTATATATGTAGGTGTTTTGTTTTCAAGTGATTGTCACGTAACATCCGTTTACACCATTTGGGTCAAATCAAGCTTTCTATTTTTTATATCTTCAGCTGTACGTTTTGAGATTCTGCCACAAAAATGATATACATATAATCAATTTAATTTTTAACAAAAAAACAAAAATTAAAAGCCTAAATCATGAATAATAAATAAAATAAACAAATAATCTCAATTGGTTCATAACGTAGCGTGTCCTACACCCCAAGAAATCTCGTTCTTCAGTATTGATGATGTCATGAGTTATCTATCTATCTATCTCTCTATATATATATAAATGATGAGCAGTCGTCACTCTCGTATATATATATGATCTCTGTGCTGTGTGCCTGCAATTCATATTAATTAGTAGCTATATATATAATTACATGAAGTAAATATAAATATATAGTAGCAGAGTTGCAGTAGAGATTAATATTATATTAATTGATCATGGCGTCCGTCGACCAAAAGGCACAAGATCAACCCAGCAGCAAGGTTACTGAGGAAGCGACCGTAGTAGCAGTGGAATCTCAAACTTATCATCATCCTCATGGAACTCCTCCATCCTCCATAGATTTATGTCTCAGGATTTTGCTCTTTGCTTCCACTCTCACAGCCTTGATTGTCATGGTTACTAGCAAAGAGACCAAACTGGTGCCGTTAACGTTGAGTGTTTTCGTGCCTCTATCTGCTAAATTCAACCATTCTCCAGCTCTCATGTAAGCTCAATTAATGCTCCACTATCAATCAATTCTTTTCCTAATATATATCTATATATTCTTTTATATTATTTTATTTTAGGTAGGTTATTATTCTTAGGAAAGCTAGCTAGAGAATATATATCATAAATGATTAATATAACATTCAAAAAAGTTATTAATCCTTCTTTTTGTTTTTTTTTTTTTGGTAAGCATATATACAAAAGTTGTGCTTTGAGTTAATATGAAGACTTGAATTTAGGACCTTCGGGTCACCACTCAAGAATATATAATTAATATCATTTATTTTATAATAACTTAAAAGGTCAAGAGTTTAAATTTAAAAAATATATTTATTTATTATTATTTATTTAATATATTTTTATTTTTTACTAAAAAATATTTAATTGTTTTTTATGTTTAATTCGGACAATGATTTATGGTATGCATGCAGATATTTTGTTGCTGCAATGACGGTGGCATGTTTCTATAGCCTCGTTACCATCTTTGCCTCCATTTATAGGATTTGGATTAAGCCTTCCCCTACTACCTCCCTCGTCTTGCTCCATTACATAATATTAGATGTGGTAAGCACCCTTTTATATTTTTCTCATACCTAAATGCTGTATATAGTACATATTTTACAGAAAATTCAATTAATATATAGTTTATAATTATTAATGGTTATATATGTTGTCCAGGTAATATTGGGAATTGTGGTAGCTGCAACAGGAACCGCTGGCGGTGTGGGTTACGTGGGTTTAAGGGGGAACTCTCATGTGCGATGGGGGAAAATCTGCTCTACTTACAGCAAATTCTGTAGACATGTTGGGAGTTCTATTTTCATTTCTTTATTTGCTTCCATTCTCCTTGTCTTGCTCGTTTCCCTCTCAGTTTACTCCCTTTATCGCCGCAGCCGCTAATGATCAGTCGTCGTCGATATTAATTATACAATTATATTATTATTATTATTATTATTGTTGTTGTTGGTGATATTGTTCGATATTATTACTGTAAATTAATTAGTTTGTGTGAATTAAAAGTGGTTTCGGGTTTTAGTTTATCTTTGAACTGTGGGATTTTTTTTTATTTTTTATTTTTGGAGTAAGTTGATTGATTGATTGATTTTGTTTGAAATATAATGAAATTAATGATATTTTGATGTACATGCACTTAATTGTCATTATATAAATATATATTATAACCCAATGAGTGGGCCAACCTACCAAACTTTTATGGATAAAACTCTAGAAGACTTTAATTTGTTGACCTAATTAAGAACAATAATTGATATGAATGATGTCCTTTTCTTCATTTTGGTTTCCAACGATATCATAATAGGTTCGAACACTGGAGAGACATTGAATATTACGAGTTTTGATCATAACATTTTTATTTTTCAACATTTAACAGTTTTTCCTAAATAGGCAAAATTAAAATAAATAAGATTTTTTATTTTAAGATTTTCACTCTTTAATTATCTTTATCACATATCAATGATTATTTATACTGTACAACAATTAGGTAAATGATGTCCATTTCACTAATTACTATTTATATACAATAATAAGCAACAATATATATATATATATATATATATATTATAAAGAGAGAGAGCGAGAAAGATGTCCTTTTCACTAATCATTGTATATATCCAATAATGAGCAAGAATATCTTTGTTTTATTATAAAATGAGAGAGGAAAAGATACATATATTAGTTGAATTGAAAAAAAAATACTAGCATTACCTTATATTTTAGAATCAAAATCTTAAAGAAGTTTGACAAAAATGAGTACATTAATGCAGGCTCTCAAAACTAGCTATATATATATAGCTAGCTAGTTTGCATAATATATTGTATGTAGTAAGTATTTATACGATTTCTTTCTCTGAAAATTCACTAGAATAACTATATTAATTGCACATAATAAAAAAAGGTATAATTCGAATTGCAATATAATACTTTATTGAAAATATGTATTTTTTTTAGTATATAAAAAGTGGTTATTAATTGTATACATATCTTTCCCTTCTTAATTTCTTTTGAAAATGCCAAGTTCTTGAGAACTTCAACGACATATTGGCACATCATATTAGTTGTTTGCAACTTAACATCAACGCCGAATTAATTATTACCTGCCAGAAATCTCTTTGGATCTCTATCTTTAATATTCTTAAACAATTTTAATTTTAATTTTTTAAATATTTTTAAGATATAATATTAATAGTTAGTTGTATAACTGACTTCGTCGCCAGATCATATTTTTGAAGAGATATCAAGCTTTTTTCTGACTCATTAATCTCCCTTCCCTCTCCATGTTGCACACTTCCGATCAATCAAAACTCTAATTTCTCAAATACGGAAAATCAACTTTCTATAGAAGTAGTGCGGTAGCGCCGCAATTTTTCATTTCTTCATTTTTGGAAATTCTTTTCATATAATTACTGCTTAACTCTTATAGATTCGATGATGTTAGGGTTTCGCATTTCTCAATTCAAGAAATCTCATGGCGGTCGCTCTGAATTTCTTCTCTGTTACTGGCGCTAGGGTTCTTCCGCGGCCTTTTCCTGTGGTTTCTGATTATGAAATTAGGGTTCGAGCTAGAGTTGTTCGGAGTGTGGGGAGTGAGGAATCGGCTGTTTTGTCGTCGGATTCGGTTGCGGTGAATGGGAGTGGAAGTGGAAGTGGCGGAGGAAATGGTCGAATTGAGTTGGAATTTGATGAGAAGAAGGAGAATAAGGAGGAAGTGGTTGATAGAGTTGGAAGAAGAGGTTCGGAAGAGTTGGAGGTGTTTTGGGAAGATGGGTATGGGATGAGAAGTGTGAAGGATTATCTTGATTTAGCAGGAGAAATGATTCAACACTCTGATGGCGGGCCACCAAGGTGGTTTTGCCCAATTGAGTGCGGGCGTCCAATCAAGAATGCCTCTCTTCTTCTATTTTTGCCTGGTAATCTCTTGTGACTAATAAAAAGTGGTTGTTAATATCTGTCAATCTTCCCTTGATGCGTAGTTGGGTCAATACTTGATAGCTACAACTTTTGAGTTAGTGGTTTCTAATATGGTATTAGAGCAGTTTTATTCTAGAGGTTTAGTGATCAAACCTCCTCACGACCGTATTTGCTTGTTTCTCTTATTTATCAATCATGTATTTCCTCCCCGTTATAAATCTAATCCACATGTCATTATGCATGTGACGGGGAGTATTAATGTCTATTTATCTTCACTTGATATACTACTTGATAGCTCTAGCTTTTGGGTCAGTGGTTTCTAGCAATGGTAGTAGTTGGGCAGTAAGATTCACTCGAGTTGCTTCTTGTTGTTCATTTATGAGCAAATGTTTCTCCATTTTTCTCGAGGGTTCCTTGTGAAGTGTTTATTTTCACTTATTTGAAAATCAGGTGCTGATTGATTTTTCAATTACCTCTTGCAGGAGTGGATGGAGTTGGTTTGGGACTTATTTTGCACCACAAAGCTCTTGGAAGGTAAATTTTAAGTTGCTGGTTTCTTCTTATCTTTAGGTAAGTAGATTTACAAGCTTTTTGCATTTGTGCTTTAAAACTAAAAAATGTTAGTGGGCCTGGAACTAGTACTGATATTTTTCCCACTTAACCACCTCTATATCGAGCCTAGGGGTGGGGTTATATCTCATAAGATGAACTCTTATCTATGTTAGGGGAAGATCTGCACTTATATCTCATAAGATGAACTCTTTCATGTTTGATGTTGAACTATTCTTTCTGTCCACACGTCCAACAAAAAATTGAAGACCATTAATTCTTGGTTTGATTATTTATTTATTTGTTTATTTATTTATGTTTTTCAACACAACTATAACTACAAGTAGGTTTCTATTTGTAAATTTTCATTATTTTCTGTTTGGATGGACTATTTCTTTAACTTGTGCCTATGATTGAGCTACAAAGTATGAATAAATTAATTTCTGATGAAAACAACAAAGTTTAGTTTGAGGTGGTATAGAAATGCATCTGTTACCTTTTTAAACATCAGATATTGCAAGAATGAAAGTTTGAGAATGACTTACTGCTTTATTATGCATCTAATGAAAGGATTAATGCAATCTAGCTTTGCAAAGTTGCTTTGGAGTCCAGAGAGATGAGATAAATCAGTCCAACTTAAGTCTATCCGCTACAACATAATTCCATGGGATTTGATGTTTAAGAAGTATGAATAAATGGCCATTCTCAATATCAAATTTGTTAAGTAACCAACTTGGAGTTAGTGTGTGATGGGTAGGACAGACCTGCCTCAAGAAGTGGAAGTTTGGAGTTCAGACCTCATCCCAAGTGGGCCACCCCTCATTTAGTTTTCGGTATGTGACGATAAAGAGGTTCCTAAGCACCTTAAGGGATTAGTCGGGTGAGGCCTGCATATCCTTGAAGAGAAAGAGAAACATTAGTATTCCCAAGGTGACACTTGGACATTTTTGGCTTTAACCATAAAGGTGGTTCAACACGCAAGTGCTAGGGCTTTTTTGTAATTTAAAAAGTTAAAATAATTCTAATAGTTTTTAATATCTTAAAGTGGTTTAAAAGGGAGATTCAATTCCTTCTTCCATCTTTTTTTTTTATTACTCATAATGATGTAGCACCAGGAAGAGAAAAAGAAGAAATTAGAAGAGAAGTAGAAGAAAGGGAACTCAATAATCAAATACTTTTTTCCATTCAATGAAGTTGTCAATTCCCATTACAAACCTATATTTAGATAAATCTAAAATACCTAATTAGCATCATGCTACAATTTAGAAACTAAAATCCTACTAAAATAAAACAATTAGAATCCTACTAAAATAAGTAACTAATCTCATAATAAAATCAACTACTTTAAATAATATAATAATAACTATTTATTTACTGTTTTTATTTTTGTCTTTCATTATTCTCCTCCTCTTAAAGAACTCGACTCGGACGAGTTGAAGTTGTTGAACTATGCCAAAGGACAGGAAAATGGCAAAGGACAGGAAAATGGTCCTTCCAGGCGAGTAGATACTATTCAAAATTTTCATCAACAGAAGCCATTGGAACATGCGAAAGAATTTTTTTAAATGAAAGTAAGGTAACATGTAAGTTATAAAATTGATACTTGTACTTTGAACGACTACGTCTTTTGGCTTGTTCCGCAAAATTCTCCACAAAATTAAAATATGGCCTCCACACATCCATGACATGTTCAACAACCACTTCTTGAATGAAATCAATGTTCTTGAAAGATTCCTCCAATATTAGCTTGTCATGATCAAAAGTAGTTTCATCCGCAACGATGTCTTCAGAATCAAGAATAAAACTTTAGTCAGAGGCAGTGAGTGGTTCTTGATTCTTATTGAGAGGTTGAGGTTCTTGATCGAGAGCAGGACATTGGCTACCCTTGTCAAGTGGAGTGATATTTGCGCTAGTTTCTTCCATTAGTTGGATTCTTAACATAGTAGTCTTTTGAAATAGTGCCTTTGCTATTTTCAGCCCGAATCACAACTAGCATATCTTCTTTCCATTGTTTTATGGACATTTGAAGGGACTGGACTTCAACTTTTAGAATATCAACGTTAGTTTGGAGGAATTTTTGAAAATCAAACATAGAACAAGTGTTTGTCATGGTGAAGATGAAAGGCGAAGGAAGAGGATCGAAAAGCTCTGATACCAAACTGATGTAGCACCTGGAAGAGAAAAAGAAGAAATAGAAGAAATTAGAAGAGAAGTAGAAGAAAGGGAAGAAGAAGAAGAAGAAGAAGTGAAGAGGGAGAAATCAATAATCAAATATTTTATTCCATTCAATCAAGCTGTCAATTCCAATTACAAACCAATATTTATAGAAATCTAAAACACCTACTTAGTATCATGCTACAATTTAAAAACTAAAATCCTACTAAAATAAAACAATTAGAATCCTACTAAAATAAATAACTAATCTCATAATAAAATAAACTACTTTAAATAATAATAATAATAACTATTTATTTACTATTTCTATTTTTGTCTTGCATTGCAATATTACATAAATTAGTTAAATCGAGTTGAGTTTTCTTACTTGTAAATTGACCTAATCCTTAAGTCACATATGTTTCTTAAATCTTTTTTACCCAAAGCACATGACATAGGAATCATGCGTGTGTTAGCATAGTCCCACATCTCGTGGGTACAATTTGGATGTGTAATGTATAAGTCGTAGGCAACCCTTTCCTTGTAAGCCAATTTTCAAGGTTGAGTTAGAGCAGGTGTACGCCGAGGACGGGTCGGGTTTGGATCTCTAGCCCTGCGTGGAGGGGGACTGTGGTGTGACTCTATCCTGGTGCCAAAGGGGAGTGTTAGCACAGTCCCACATTGCCTAGGATGTGCAATGTATAAGTTGTGGGCAACCCTCTCCTTGTAAGCTTCTTTTCAAGGATGAGTTAGGCCCATGGGATTTATTAGTGTCAAACCCTAAAAGCACTTGTTTTTCTTAAATTTTGCCTAGCCTTAGTACACGATATTGGAATCTGTTGTAAAATAAAATAATAAAGAAACACAAAGATGTAATGTGGTTCGGCTTTATGGCCTACGTCCATGGGAGAAGAGAGGAGAACTCTTCTTATTCGTGATAATACCTCAATGGAGGAACACCAAAGAAATAGACTTACAGAGTTGTTCACTGTATAATAACTTTTACAATTTCAGTATCTTTTAGATATGACAACTCCTAAATATGGCAACTCCTAAAAATAAGTTTTCCTCTAAATGGTAACACCATAAATGGCAACGCAATCCCCCAGATTTCTCTTCTCCGCAACACTCCCCCTTAAGCTGGTGAATAAAGATTTACCATTCCCAGCTTGGACACATTTGCTTGGAATGCAGTATAGCTATCAACAGGTTGATTATTGGTAGACACATATGGAGTACAAATCAACCCATTATCAAGTTTTTCTTTAATGAAGTGTCTATCAATCTCGATATGCTTGGTTCAATCATGTTGAACTGGGTTATGAGCAATGCTTAATGCAGACTTATTGTCACAATAGAGTCTCATAGGGCCATCCCAGTGTATCTTCAAATATGTCAAAATTATCTGCAACCATAATAGCTTACAAACCCCTTGTGCCATTGCTCGGAATTCTGCTTCAGCACTTGATCTGGCCACAACGTTCTACTTTTTACTTCGCCATGCCACCAAATTCCCACCAAGAAACATACAGTATCCAGTAGTTGATCTTCTGTCAACTACTGAACCAACATAGTCTGCGTCCGTATATACTTCAAGAACTACTCCTGTGTGTCGTTTAAATAAGATGCCTTGCCCTGGAGTCCCTTTAAGATACTGTAAGACACGGTTAACTGCTTGCAAATGAATATCGTTAGGGTTGTGCATGAACTGACTGATTACATTCATTGCATATGCCATATCAGGTCTTGTGTGAGAGAGATAAATGAGTCTCCCTACTAGTCTTTGATACATCTCCTTAATGACAGTAGGTGCTTCAGCTGCTCCAAGCTTATGATTAGGATCAATAGGTGTGGTTATTGGTTTGCATGCTAACTTCCGTGTTTCTTTAAGGAGATCTGTGATGTACTTCTGTTGAGAAATAAAAATCCCCTGTTTGGAATGTGCCACTTCAATTCCAAGATAGTACTTCAACCGTCCTAGATCCTTGATCTCGAATTCTTTGGCCAGAGACTGTTTCAGGCTTTGTTTCTCATGCTCATCATTTCCAGTCATAATGATGTCATCTACGTATACCAAGAGCGTTGTAACTCCCCCTGACGCTGAGTGCTTAATGAATAATGTATGATCTCCTTGGTTCTGCTTATATCCCTTCTCTTTCATTACTCTGGCGAAGTGACCATACAATGCTCTTGGAGGTTGTTTATGTTCGTACAAGGCCTTTTTCAGTTTGCACACTTTACCAGTGGTTATACAACTTTCGAATCCAGAAAGAACCTCCATATAGATCTCTTCTTTCAGTTCTCCGTGAAGAAAAACATTTTTCACATCAAATTGTTGTAAATCCCAGTTGTAAATCCCAGTCGTAGTTGGCAGCTAAAGAGAGCAATACTCGAACCGTGTTCATCTTGGCAACCGATGCAAATGTCTCCAAATAGTCCACACCATATGTCTGAGTGTACCCTTTCGCTACTAATATTGCCTTGTATCTCTCTAGGACCCATCTGCTCTGTACTTAACAGTATAAACCCATTTGCATCCCACTGGTTTCTTTCCGATAGGTAAATCAACTAACTCCTATGTTGCATTTTTTTTTCTAGGGCCTCCATTTCCACATTCATAGCTTGTTTCCAATCTTTATTAGATAAAGCCTCGGATACTGATGTAGGAGTCTTGATATTATTCAAACTGGTAAAGAAACTCTTATGGGTTGGTGAAAACTTCTCAAAGGACACAACATGTGATAGTGGATACAAGGGACGCTTGGTGCATTCCCTGGTTCCCTTTCTAATGACAATGGGTAGATCACTGTCAGGTTTAGAGGCTAAAAGATCACTGTTAGTTTCAGAGACTAATGGAATTTGTAAGGACGGTTCAAAGCCTGTTACCTCATTCGTAGGACTTGGTTCAGATTCTTGAACTTGCGTCGGTTCAGGAACTGCAGTTTTCTTCTTGAGTACGTTTGTCCAGTCATCTGATCCATAGGTTCATCATTTTGGTTATCAATGGGTTCAAAGAGGGTAGGAGATTCAGGTTTGGTTTGTTGAAGGTTAAAAAGGTTAAGAGGGTCAAAAAGATCAAACAGACTCCGATCCTTGTCTTCCATGATGACACTCTCCCCCTGAAGAGAAGGAGCGGAAAAATAAGGCTCATTTTCACAGAAAGTGACATCGGCAGAGACAAATAATTTCTTTGATGGCGGATGATAGCATTTATATCCCTTTTGAGTGGAGTATCCGACAAAGACACACTTGAGAGCTCTGGGGTCCAACTTCCCCCTGTTAGGTTGGTGAACATGGACAAATGATACACACCCAAGTATCTTAGGTACAAGATTATTGGAGATTTTGAGCTTAGGGTAAAATTGACAGAGCTTTCCAATAGGACTTTTGAAACCAAGGGTCCGGGATGGTATGCGGTTAATAAGGTGTGTTGCAGTAAGGACAGCTTCCCCCCAATAGGACTTAGGCATATTATTCTGAAATAAAAAGGCTCGGGTTGTATCTAGCAGGTGACCGTTTTTTCTTTCAGCAACTCTATTTTGTTGTGGGGTGTGAACACATGATGATTTATGAAGTATCTCCTCGTTTTGGAAGTAATTGGTCAAAGCTTGATTAAAATAGTCTCTTGCATTGTCAGATCGAAATCTCTTGATTTTTGCACCAAACTGTGTGTGTATCATGTTATGGAAGGTAGGAAGAACAAAGTTCACATTGGATTTTTGTTTCAGTAAGAATATTCACGAGACTCTAGTACAGTCATCAATGAAAGACAAACCATCGTGCTCCAAAAACATTAGGTATTGGAGAGGGACTCCAAATATCACTATGAATGAGATCAAAAGGATCTAAACTTCTTTCATTACTAAGTGGAAAAGATATACGCTTGTGTTTTGCTAGTTCACACACGTCACAATGAAAATCTTCAACATCTAGAGACTTAAACAAAAAAGAAAACATGATTTTAAGGGTTCGAAAAGAAGGACGACCAAGGCGGCGATCATTAAGCCATAACTTTTCTTTATTGGAAAAATTGTGCTCAGAGAGAAATGAAGTGTTACTCTTGATAGGATGTACCGGTGTCTCAAGGTAATACAACCCGTCCTGTTCCTTAGCACGTCCAATCATCGTCCCCAAGTCCTGGTCCTGAAACACACAGTAAGTAGGGAAGAAGATTACATTACAACTCAGATCATGGGTCAGTTTTTGAATAGAGATAAGATTAGTAAATAGTTTAGGAACATGAAGAACATTTCTGAGTGTAAGGGTGAGATTGATGTGAACATCACCTATACCAGCAACTGTGGTTAAGGATTCATCAGCTGTGGCTATTTTTTGACTACTAGAACAGGGGTTGTAGGTATGAAACATTGTGGGGGAATTGGTCATGTGATCATTAGCGCTAGAATCTATAACCCAAGAGTTAGCAAAAGACTTATCCGAGACTTTAAATCCAATAGAAATAGGAAATTTACCTGAATGTGCCAATGAACAGGTACTTGAGAGTTTGTCCAGTATGCCAAGCAAAGATTTCAATCTTTCAATGTCGTCTTGGCTGAATCCTACTAGCACTGGGGAGTCTGCAACTGTTTGTTCAGTAGACAGATGTGCGTGTCCACTGGTCTTCTGCTGTCCTCCTTTGTAGCCCCATTCTTTACTAGAAGTTGAAGGCTTGCCATGAAGTTTCCAACACTTCTCCCTGGTATGTCTAGCCTTCTGACAATAAGTACACCATAGATTGTCCCTATTGTCTCGATTTGGAACCTTTGATGATTCAGCTCGCAAAGTGTTTGTCTTCTGATCATTTCCCCGATTGACAACCATAGCTGAGCCTTCCATCTTTTGAGGTGTGAGCATAACACCTCTTCTGCTTTCTTCAGTTCGGATAGCAGAGATAGTCTCATTCAGAGTTGATAATTTTTTGCTGAGAGTCTGGACTCTCACTTGATCAAACTCTGCATTGAGTCCAACCAAGAATTCATAGACCCGATCCTTCTCAATGTAGTTTTTTAGAACTACAACATTTGTAGGGCATTTAGTCTCAATACGCCTATAACGGTCAAGTTCCTGCCAGAGATTCTTCAATACATTGGCATATTTTGTGACTGTCATGTTGCCTTGTTTTGTTGTTCTAACTTTCAGTTTGATCTCATACACTTGGGCTGCATCATAGGCCTTAGAGTATGTCTGATGAACGACATCCCAAATGTCTTTGGCGATAGTCAGAAACATGCATGTATCACTAATATTTGGCGTCATTGAATTCCATAGCCACGCCATTATAGAAGCATTTTCGTTATCCCACGCTATAAACTTAGGATTTCCAGGTGTAGGTCCAGTGCCCAAAAGATGATTCAATTTCCCTTTGCCTTTTAAAAAGGTACGCACCAGCTAAGACCACTTCAAATAATTCTTTCCATCAAGTCTGTATGCTGCCTGAATGTTTGGTAGTTCTCATTTTTCCGTTTTGTCAACTGTTTCTTCAGTCTGCACCGTTTCGGAAGTAACTGACATTTTTTTTTAGGGTTTAAAAGAAGAAGAAAGAAAGGGAGATGAGAGACGGGAGCAGAGAGAGATATGGATGTTGCAAGATCTGAGCGACGAAGATGATGGTGCAACGACAGTAGTAACGCAGCTGTAGCAACGGTGGAGACGAAAGTGGCGACGACAGTGACACAGTTTAGCAGAGGAGCTGCGATGAAATCACTACGGAGAAGCTGCGATAGTGAACGACGAAACCAACAGTAATGACAAAAGCAATGGAGTTAACGATGAGGAACAATAGCGTGGGAAGATACATGAACCAGTCGCATGCACCAGAGAGTAATGGTGATGATGTGTAGCGCCGATGGTGAGATGTTGTGCAACAGCGTCGTCGAAAATAGTGGGTTATGGCAAGATGATGCACGCTGGCGATGAAGGCAGCGACGGTCGATAAAGATGAGGTTTTGCAGTGATGAACAATAGCAGTGGCAAAAAATCCGATAGTGAAGATGATGAAAGTCGACACAGCAATGGCGATGAAACACAAAGATTTGGCAATGAAGGCCGAAAAAAAAATATTCCCAATTGTACGAGCCTAATGCTCTGATACCATGTTATAAAATAAAATAATAAAGAAACACAGAGATGTAACATGGTTCGGCTCTATGGCCTACGTCCATGGGAGAAGAGAGGATAATTCTTCTTATTTGTGATTTGTGATGATACCTCAATGGAGGAACACCAAATAAATAGACTTACAGAGTTGTTCACTCTATAGTAACTTTTACAATTTCAGTATCTTTTAGACATGGCAACTCCTAAATATGGCAACTCCTAAAAATAATTTTTCCTCTAAATGGTAACACCATAAATGGCAATGCAATCCCCCAGGTTTCTCTCTTCTCCGCAGCAGAATCTTCTTAATGCCTTCAACTTCAGTTTTTTATGTTTCTCCAATTCTTCTTTTTACCTTTCTTGAAATAGATAGAAAATGTAGCAAAAGGAAAAAGAAGTAGAGTAGTATATTTCTGACTTCCCTTATCTTGACTCTCTGTATGCTGGATACTAGTATGTTGTTCTTTCTTACTGATACCAAAAAGTGCAAATTTATTAGCTAATTTCTTATGTTGTTTGTTCCCTTTCTCAGTATTGTCTTGTTGTCATGGGAACTGGTTTGTCAATTCACCATGCTTTACTCATACTTCTATTTTTGTGGCTTAGATAACATGTTGAATAACTCATATGTTTAGACACAAGTTGTGATATAATGTTATTATAGTGGAACAGTCTTTATCTTGAATGGAGTGCATAATTGTGTGGATTATATTAAAAATCGTTATTCTTACGGATTTCTCTTTGACCTCAGGATCTTCGAAGTTAGGTGCTTGCATATTCCCGTCTTTGATCGCACATCATTTGAAGGTCTTGATATCACCTGCTTCTTATCCTTCTGGAAGTTTTACTTTTAGGCATAAAATCTTATTCTTTATCTTTAACTGTTAATTTATTGCTTTTGTATTTTGGTTCTTTGTTGAAACCAAGGAATTGGACTTTGATGTCACATGACTTGTTGATCAGCTTCTTTGCCAACATGTGTTGACATATATGACTGATATTTAGTTGAACTTAAGTATATAGATAAGTTATGTGGAAGTATATGTATACATGTGCATGTGTATATGATGTATGATGCATATAATTCAATAAAAACACGTCATGACACTTGAGATAAATACTAAAAGTGAATGAAATGTAACATGTAGTAAACTCATAATAAAATATGTCACTTTTTTAGAACAAAAAGCACATAAGGCTATCATATTGATAAGTATTCCCTTTCCTTTCTCTCATTCTATGCCACAAATGATTGATAAGAAAGGATATGCCAATGTGTCATATATGTTCATTAGTATATTATATTCGACATGCCTATATGTCTCGATAAGACTATATTAGAAAGGAGGAGTGTTTTTCCTTTAGTCATTCTTTCTTCATCATTAAATTCATTTTCTTCTTTTAGGCAAAATGTGATAAGAATTTTTTTTTTTGATGTAAAAGGTACAAAGAACTCTTTTAAACCCTTTTTTAGAGTTGTATAAACATAAAAGAATTGAAGATACAGGTTAAAAGAAATAAAATAAGTGGTATTAAAGATTATAGATCTTGAATCGTACATTTGTACGATTTATGTCTCAAATCAACTCAAACCAACTAAGCCTTTTCCCAATTACATTGGGACGCTCCACTCCGCTTAATCAAGGGCTAAGTTGACACTTAAATTACCTGGGACATCCTAGCCCCTCCTGTAGTTTTATTTAGTAGATTCATGTTATAGTTGATCCAACAAAGTTTTATGCAGGTTGTTAGCTAACTAACACAACCCTCATTTTATTCGGGGTTGGGACCGGTTGTGTTTAAAGGTATACTAATATATGTTGTACAAGGGGAGTTGTATAGTTTAGGTCTGAAACAATTTGAACTCACAATTTGAATTTTGAATGGCAAGACATGATCTAAAATTGTAAATCATAAAATTTTGACAACCATAAATTTATCATTAACTCCGAAGTTGGTTTTATCAATTAACATGATATCATCATAAAAAACAAACATACAACATGGAATATATCATATAAGAAATATACCAAGTTAATACATCCATAACTTGGACAATGTTCCTTGAAAGAAAAAAAATTGAAAGAAACAATGATATTATGGGTTTAAATGCTACCATTTACCTATAAAAAAGAGGAAAAGAAATGCACATCATGTGCTCATTGAAAGAGAAACAAATTGAGCTGATTTGCGTGGACACTGCTTTTGACAATTAGAAAAAAGATAGTAACCCTGATTTGGTCTTCAATCATGTTAGAAAGAACAATCTAACAAGAGATCTACGCCTACTATGTTGATTCATTGTAGGATTTTGCTGAAATTTATTAACATGCAAGGCTCCGATGGGACGATATTGAACTATGGATTTAATTAATTAGTATGAACGGAACTTAATTTAGTTTTACTGCTGCTAGGTATAAACATATGAAGAAAAAAAAAACCTGAAATTGGTCTTCAATTTCTTTACTAAGTGGTAAGTAGGCACATTGTCTTCACACTTTTCTGTATTAGGAGACGCATGCTTCAATAGGACAGTGGGATTTTGGATGCAGGGGAATGGTTTAAAATATTGTTTATCCAACCAAAATATTTAGGATAAGTTTATGATGATTCTCATTTTTATTTATTTATTTTAAGCTCTCTGTGGATCCTCCAGTTAATTTTAGCATAATGCCCCTTAATAGACTCAAGCACCAGCCATACGTTTGACCAGAAATTCAATAGTTTGATTTCGGGGATTGGTTACTTCATCAAATTGAAGATCAAACTATCCTTAGTCCTTAGTGATATGTTTTTTTTCTTTTTTTTTTTTTTTTGGGTGCAGGATTGGTAAAATATGTTGAGAACACTGTGAGGCTTGAGTATGCTTTATCCCCACATAAACCTATTTATTTAGTTGGTGATTCTTTTGGTGGCTGTCTAGCACTTGCTGTTGCTGCTCGCAACCCTGCTATCGACCTAGTACTGGTATTAGCAAACCCAGGTCTGCATGCTTTGATTATAATTATTCTTTTGGAAGCTTATTGTCTGATCTCTAGTTATTGGTATTCCTCGTTAAATGTTTAATTGCTGGTTTTTCTCTCCTTTTCATTTAGCCACATCATTTGGCAAGTCTCAGTTGCAACCATTGCTGCCTATTTTGGAGTCTTTGCCAGAAGAACTTCATTTTTCCCTCCCTTATCTTCTTAGCTTTATAATGGGTATGTGATCTGTCACTATGATATTTTAGATTGATATTCTTCATTTGCTGCGAATAAGTAGCTGCTAATTCTCTTTACTATTATTGGAAAGTAACTAGTCCTTTTTTTTCCTTTCATACTTTAGGGAACCCCGTGAGGATGGCAATGGCCACTATTGACAACACGCTTCCTCCTGCACAAACACTTGAGCAATTGTCTAGCAATCTAGTTGCTTTATTACCATGTCTTTCGGTAAGAGTCTCATCAATTTTTTTTCCTTTTTTTTGAATCATTGAATTATGAATTAAAAAAAAGAAGAAGACAGCTTGGCTCATGAAGCTTCCACCTATAAGGGTCCCAAGAAAGGTTTGGACTACTTTGTATTTATTGTACAACCTTATTCAGCACCGTAGGAGTCTGTTTTCACAACTTCAATCCGTGACCACTTAGTTATATGGCAACAATTGTGACAGATATGCTTGGCTCCCCTTCATTGATTATGAATCATATATTCGAAAAAAAAAAAAAAACAACAAAGAATAAAGTCAGGTAAAATTTTTACAAATCAAACAAATATAGGAATGTGACTATTTGAGATTGAAGCTCAATCTTGTACAAAATGGATTGAAGCTAAGCCCCCAGTTGGTTTGTGATTCAGATACAACTTCCAATATCAGAAAATTTGAAAACATAGAAGATCCGTTTGGTTGAGTGAACCCAAAAACATTTTTTTTTTAACTTTTATTAAGAAAACAGGTTGTTTTTAGAAAACAATAAGAAGTCTTTTTAATTTTTTTTTATTTTTAGTTGTATCCTTGATTTTGAATCACCAAACAAACACAACCTTTTTTTGTTCTTTGTTTTTTCTCACTGAGATAGAAGCTAAATCTTAAATGTTATTAGAGATGGAAATGAAAAAAGTTTTCTAAACAATTCTATATTGACCTCAAGTCTGAATAATGTTATGTTAATCAACCATGAATGTTCTATGTGTTTGTATTATAAATCATCATACAAAAAAATCATATTATAGTTCTTAACGATTCACTTGATTCTTAAAAAATGTAAAAGAAGCAGATATTGTATCGTAAATTTCAAATATCATGTACTTATTCTTATTATGAATTCTTAAGCATTTGTGATCATCAAATGAAACTTTTTGACATGACGTGTGACCATTTAACCTAGCTAAAAATTCTTAGAATATTTATTTTAATAAAAAACTCTTTAGAATTCATAATAAGCATAAAAATCTTTTATAAGTCGACCTCGTCTAGTTGGAAAAAAGGCTTAATTGATTTGAGTTGTGAACCTATTTTTTTCCTTATGATGCGTTCTTCAATAAGAAATTTTTTTTGAAATCAATTTATTCCACTATTAGAAGGGTGGGCCTTGACGCAATGGATGAGATTGGTCTATTGTGACCTAGAGGTCACGAGATCGAATCCTGAAAAAACCTCTTTAATGTGGAGGAAGGCCCGAGTCTACGTTTCTTTCCCATATCCTACAATGACGGGAGCCTTTTGCATTTGGTTCACCTTTTTAAAAAAAAAAAGAAAAATATTCAACTATTCATAACTTGATGAAATATGGTATAGGAGCTGAACAATTGTATATTTGAATCCCAATTTGATTCACCAAACTCTAAAAATGATCCAATTCTGATTCACAATTTTGAAAATTACATACTTTTGGCTATAAAAATTTGCCTCCCCCACTCTTCTCTTGATTGGGAAGGGTTACATAATACAACCTTCCTCCTTTATTTGTGTTGAGGCTGATTGTTTTACAAAGCTAAAGTAATGTGTGATGTGGTGTATCATGTTTGTGTGGGTGTTTTCTTCTTCAAACTGACTTTCAGTGGGCTTTCTTTATCACTTTGATCAACAACACTATCTTGCAGGTTGTGGCTCAAATCATTCCTAAGGAGACTCTCTTGTGGAAATTAAAGCTGCTTAAATCTGCTGCTTCTTATGCTAATTCACGTCTTCACGCAGTAAAAGCTGACGTGCTAGTACTCGCCAGGTGCTTGTACTCCTAAACATTAGTACATAACATGTCATTAGTTGAACCATGCCTATATGAATTATTTTGTTCTAATGTAGGGTTTGGAGGAGCAAAGATAGGAGTAGATTCAGATTATTGTATACCACTATCAATCTATGTGGTTTTAATCCCTATACTTTATGTTTTTTGAAGAATTTTGCTAAAATGTTTATTTTATAATATTATTTCAATATGTAGTATTTTTTGTTATCAAATATGGAACTCATTATATCTTTTTATCTAGTATTGTTCACTGGTCTAGGGAGTTTCTGATGTAGATTCGTCGCGGAAGCAAGAACGAAAAATACACAAAGATAACCAAAATAAATCTATTGATTCAAATTCTTCAGAGAAATATCATATCCCTCTCTAATGGCAAAAACCTTATTTATAACAAATAATCAACTAGAATCCTAAACTGACACAACTTCCAACTACTTAACTATGTGGGTTTAAACCACCCAACGTGGGCCTACTAACAAAGACATGAAACGAAAATAGAAAACATAATAAAAATAAAAGATATGCTAAACACGTTATGCACGTGTTTCATGCGTCCCTGCATCAATCCCCCTAGCATGAGAAGAGCTTGTCCTTGAGATGGAGTTCTTGTATGTATCATAAAAATCAAGATCAAGTCTCTGAAATGTTGCCTCTGAAATCCAAATACTCTCAGACAAAAGACGCCACGCCACTTGACTAAATAGCGAGTATAGGTACCATGGCGAGTAGAGAACGAAGAAACATCTCGGGCACCCTCAACACGATCAGAAGTAGAAGCAGGCACTGAGCTAGCATCGCTAGGTAGAGGTATGGGAGGAATCACATCACCCACAAAAGGAGAAAGTCGCGCAACATCAAAAGACCGAGAAATGCGCCACTCAAAAGGAATGTCAACCTCATATGCATTATCACCATGACAAGCAACAATAGAAAAAGGGTCATAATGCCGCATCATCAACTTATAAGGAGATGATAGTTGTTCCTTTCGCAAATAAACCATCACCAAATCACCAAACTTGAAATGAATAGATCGTCGATGAGCATCGACATGAGCCGTATAAGAAGCGTATGACTTCTTAAGGCGACTACGAACATCCTCGTGGATAGACTTAATCTTGGAAGCAAACTCCTCTGCAGAAGCACACACCGGGAGAGTAGGTGGAATAGGGGCCAAGTCCACAACTGTAAGAGGTGAAGTACCAGTCACAATCATAAACAGTGATAAACTAGTAGATCGGTTGACAAAGTTGTCGGTGATTAATTCTTTTAGTCGATTGACCCAAGGATTGACTGCAAGTCTTCCTCTCTTCTTCGGCGCCATTGTCTAAAAGAAGCAAGATCAACCTGTCTCTGATACCAATTTGATGTAGATTCGTCGCGGAAGCAAGAACAAAAATACACAAAGATAACCAAAATAAATATATTGATTCGAATTCTTCAGAAAAATCCTAATGGCAAAAAGCCTTATTTATAACAAACTATCAACTAGAATTCTAAACTGACACAACTTCCAACTACTTAACTAAGTGGGTTTAAACCACTTAACATGGGCCCACTAACAAAGACATGAAACAAAAATAGAAAACATAATAAAAATAAAAGACATGCTAAACACGTTATGCACGTGTTTCACGTGTCCCTGCATCAGTTTTAGTTTTTGGTGTTTGTCATGGAATGGTCATTGTTTTCTATACATTGATGTTTCTCATTGAATTTCTAGGGTTGATAGTGTATTTTTATTTTAGTGGCAAGGATAATATGCTTCCTAGTGGAAATGAAGCTCAACGACTTTCAACCTCATTGCAGAATTGCAAAATTCGCTACTTCAAGGAAAATGGTCATGCGCTTCTATTGGTGAGAAATTGTTTGCTTTAGGTTGTAATTTTTCCTTTAGAATGTTGAATTTGTATTTCAGTGAAGCTTATATTGGTACATCAGGTTTCTCTATGATCATAGAAGGTCCAATGAACACCTTTTAACTGGACTTATGCTTATGAGTGAATTATGTAAGCCTTAAAATGATTTTTGGTCTTCCTTGTTGCTTCTATGCTTTGAGCTCTTCCATATGCCCTCCTACCTGTTTATCAAGTAGTTTGTTTTATTTGTTTGTTTATTTTTGTTTTTTGTTTTACCTGTGAGATCAACTTGACTCGATTCGCTTAGACCGGCCCAAAGTCGGGCCCAACTACTTCATGGGCCTACTCGGCTTGATCCAATATTTTAATTGAGTGGGTCTAAGCAGACCTATCAAAATTTGGTTCAGCTCGAAAGCTCAGTTCGTAGTCTTGAAAGTTGGTTGGCCCATGGGCTTGGTCTAAAAGTCCATTTTATAATTTAGCTTGTAGGTTCAGTTCTTAGGCTTGGTCCAAAGGTTCAACTCTTATATAAATTGGGTCATGTTTGGACCTTGATTTCAAATATCGGCTTGGTTCGGCTTGGTTCATTAATAAAATAGGGCTCAACTTGACTCGGCTCATATAACCCTAGGCTCGGTTGGGCCGGGTTGGATCGGCACAAATGGGCCAAATTGCCACCCCTAGTTGTATGCCTGCAATGGAGTATACACCAAACAAATTTTTGCATTATTTATTGAAGTTCAATATTACAAACTTAGACCCCAGACCTTGTAAGTTTGATCCATACTTGACCCATGCTTCATATACAGTTAGAATTCAAGCACATAGTAGAATAATTAAACAAACCGAATCCTTTTGTCATCATTATCCATGATTGGTTCATTGACGAGGCTTCACCCATAAGATTGGATGTGGATCAAGGTCCTTACTTACATCTAAGTCCCACTTTAAAAATTATTTTTTGTTAATTATTCCATTTAGAAATCAATGTTTACAATTTATCAACTAATCAAGTCATTTTATGGTCAAGGATTTATGTTTTAATATGCTTATTGACATAGCTATAAATACTAGGATTTTTTATTTATTTATTCTTTTTTTGAGAAGAAACTTTACTTATGAGAGCATACAAGTAGGAGAAGGGAGCTCACTACAGGAAGATATGGTCCTACAAAATCATTGGAAAAATATTTTAGGCCTTCCAAAAAAGATTCAGAATTATAATTTTCATTTGTCACACCTGATAGTTCCAAGTTCCAACCAGTACTTAACCCATGACTCTTTCTCATAGATAGTTTCCACCACTTAGTTACATTTATCACTAGCTCAAACCCAGAGTCACATCACACATAGCTGGGTCCTCAACTTGGGTCAAACACACAACACAGGGTGCAAATTAAGTTTCTTTTTGTTTGTTACATAGACTATTGTTTTGGTCATTCAATACCATTTAAGGTCATTCATTCAAGAATTCTAAACTAAGATGTTCTTTAGAACATCTCAATACCATAGGTTTCATTAGTTATCCCACTGTCACATGGACAACAAAACAGCTCTTTTTGTGTTTTTTTTCTTTCTTGATAATAATCTTTTAGCTCCACTCTATCTATCATTATCAATTGCTTTAATGACTTCTATTTTTTTGTCATCTGATATTCAGGTCCTTAGAGCACTTTATTTCCAATTGCTTTATATATAAGTCTTTGTCTAGTTTGGTTGATATATTATCATGAACAAAGAAGCATATCTACTTTTGCCACTGGCACTGCCATTTAATTACTACCATCTCTAATGTATCCATCCACTAGAAACATGTTTGCATCCTAGAATTGTTTAGAATCTCTTTAGCTACACTGGAATTTTAGGCCAAAATTCTACTCAGGCTTCCTTCACATGTGCTCTGTGCTTTGACTGCTAACAAAGGCTTCTTGTATATGAATATAAACTTTTGTTCTAATATTTCTATTAACTGATATCACTAACAAAATTGAGCAGGAAGATGGTCTTAATTTGGTGGCTGTTCTTAAAGGTACATCTATGTACAGACGATCAAGGTGGTATGATTTTATCTCAGATTATCTTCCACCTTCTATGACAGAATACAAAGATGCATTTGAGCAAGGACATGGGTAAGTGATTATTCTATTGCATGTTACAGTTGTATGGTGTAATGTATTCTTTATGAGATGAGTTTTTTACCGGAATCAGATATCGCCTTGCGATCAGTCCAGTGATGCTTTCAACATTGGAAGATGGTAAGATTGTCCGGGGCCTTGCAGGGGTTCCTAATGATGGCCCTGTTCTCTTAGTTGGTTATCACATGTTGTTGGGACTCGAAATTAGACCACTTGTTGAAGGTTTTCTAAGGGAGAAGAAAATTATGGTTCGTGGTTTGGCCCACCCTATGGTATTTACTTCAAAAGTTGAAGGCCTAGTTGAAGATAAATCCTTGATCGATAACATGAGACAATTTGGAGCATTACCAGTCTCAGCAAGCAACTTTTACAGATTGTTGTCATCCAATTCATTCATTCTTCTCTATCCTGGTGGTGCACGCGAGGCCCTTCACCGCAAGGTGCGTTGAGACGTTTTTTTTACTCCTTTTCTTGTGAACCTTTTAATCTAGTGCAAAGTTAAGAACTTAAGGTGGTTTTCTGCATTTGTCGAAAATAATTTGAAGAACTAATCGATGCTGAAATGATAGTGATTGAATATAGAAGCACCATTGAAGTATTCATTTCATGCATAAATAATAGAAATCTGATATGCCAAAAGTAGTTGCTCATCTTCTATGAAAGTTCACTAATGAAAATCAACATCATCAACTCTGCAAAGATCTCTTCTGGCTATTTTTTTAGAAAGCAATTTAAAAAGATTTCTTTTTACCTTTTTTTTTTTTTGCTTTTTGTAAACTTTTAAATTTGATTTTTATCAGTAGCCAGGACTTGAACATGCTTTCCTTAATGAGGAATCAACTACTGAGGCATGCCTTTGTCTGATTAATTTATTTGCCTCTTTGTTGAGAGAGAGAGGTATCACTAGTATCATGAGGAGGGCACCTTGCCACCTTTTTGTGTAGCTGTTGAGGAATTGCCTGATGCGCAAGCCAGTGAGAATGATTAATTCCACATAGAAATCTGGACCAAGCCTCACACTTTCACTTTCTTGTATCCTTTTTACTCTGGTTACCCTGCTTATATCTCAATTTGTGATTTTGGCCGTCATCGTGGCACCATCATTTTGGCACTCCATGTAATGCTTGACACATTTCACTTTCTCTGGATTGTATTATGTTTTATGCGTTGACTTTATTATGCTTTCCTGTGTTCAAATTGTTGGTTCTTCATATAGCAAAAGTGAGCTCTCGTTTTACAGACTCGAAAACTCCTTTTCTAAGTGAAAGATGGAGATTGTGCTGAGTAATATAATATACAAATACTTTTTATTAACTTATCGTTGTGCCCATTCATTTGATATACCACTGAGCTACTTTCCCAACCATGATTTTTACTAGTTAAGCCTTGAGCTTTTGAGGCTTTGGGTTTTTAAGGGGGCTCTGGAATTTACTTGGGATGTCCATAGATGCCACTGGGTTGGAGAAGTATCCCTTTACCTTAAAAGTTTCTAAAGGAAAGAATAAAAAAGTCATTCTCATAAGAATATTTCCTCTGCTTGCGTGCTTGAGAGTTTAGACCAACTGATTCTTCATATCCAAAAGGTGCCATGTTTGGGATTTCTTCTCAAGCTTTGATTACTAATAAAAGTGATTGCATCTTCAAAGAGCCCATCTAGAAACCTCTTTGGCCAGAAGCCAACTGATTGAGGTATCATGTTAGGTTCTCTTCTTTGAGAGAGAAAAGGAAAAACTCTTGTCATGCGGTATGCCAATATTCTAATGATTTTGTTGATGTTTCCAAGATTTTGATGTTTCATGGAGTCAACTAACAATTTTTCAATGCTTGTGTTGGTTTGATGTTTCTAGGGCGAGGCATATAAGTTATTTTGGCCAAAGCAGCCTGAGTTTGTGAGAATTGCATCGCGATTTGAAGCCACAATTGTACCATTCGGTGTTGTTGGAGAAGATGACATAGCACAGGTAAGTTTATGCAAAGATTTGTAACGAGTAATTGATTTCATCAATTAAAACATTCTACTAAATGTTGAGGTTTATCTATTGCACACATTATCTTTTTTCAGAGGACCTGACCCAACTGATTTTTCATCTTAGTACCTGCATCCTGCCCCGAGTTTTCAAAATACTAATTAGTTATATTGAGCTTGTAGGATTCTAGGAAGTACATTGCCTGTCTTGCTTGTTCTAGAATCTTGAAGTAAAAACTCAGTTATATTTCTGCTCATTGCAATTCCTCAAGTTCTTGCTGGTTTTTCATGTGCTGCAGATGGTTCTTGACCGCAATGATCTTATGAACATCCCCATTGTCAGAGACTACATAAAAGAATTAAATAAAGATTGTATAAAATTAAGGTAATATCAATTCATTGGGTTTTATTTCATTTCTCTTCTTCCTTAAAGAATATAAAGGCTTGCATTAATTGAAACCATTAGTGTTTTGATCTGGGTATTATTTTCTTCATAGGACCGACGAGGAATTTGCCATACCTGGGCTTTTACCCAAGATACCTGGGCGCTTCTATTATCTCTTCGGGAAACCGATTGAAACAAAAGGAAAGAAGGAGATGCTAAGAGATAAACAGAATGCAAATGCTTTGTATTTGCAGGTAAAGTCTGAAATTGAAAACATAATGTCCTATTTGAAGAAGAAAAGAGAGAAGGATCCTTACAGGGGCATTGCTGAGAGGACACTATACAGAAACATTGCAGCTCCTGTTGATGAAATTCCTGCATTTGAACCATGAGATTGAAATGCCTGCTTCTGATTTGCTACATTTTTATTTATTCTTTTTGACAAATTGATCCACCATTTTTGTGGTGTCTGTCATAAGTCATGGAATATGTCATAAGTCATGGAATAAACACCCATGTTTTGGGCTGAGAATGGTATAAAGAATTGGTCCAAATTTACTGACTTGTTTTCCAAAAATGGGATACAAGATGCATGTAATGAAAATAATTTTCATAAATCAAGAAGTAGTAGCTCAGTTGGTTGAAGAATTGAGTATAAGTGGGGTTGAGGTTCAAGTCTTAAGATCGAGTTTAGGCGTGTTTTTATTTATCCGTTCCTGTTGGGAGGGTCAACTCAAACGTTTTTGTCATGACCGAGTTGGAGGATTAGTATCGTCTAAAGGGAGGAAGACATTTTTTGGGTGCTGAAAAATTGGTAATAAAAAAATAAAAATAAAATAAAAGAAGAAGAAGGAGAAAATAAAACAATTGTCATAAAGTGAGCTGTTCTTAACTTCATGATAAATATTATTGAGATTAAAATGTTCTGATCATGTATATACAATTTTATTTTAAGGCATTTGGTCAATTGCCGACTTATTTTGATAGTGCATAGTAGAGGTAGAGGAAGTGGATTAATGTGGCTGATTTTAGGTATTTAAGAAAATATTTTGTTATAACTATGTACCATTCATAAGCAATTAACAAATGAAAAACAAGTTCGTTGTACTTGTTATTATTGTTGTTGTTATAAGTCTGCCTACTCTTTTTATCATCGCAGTCGATCTCACTCGTCATTTGTTATTATTGTTCATTGTTACTGTAAATTTATTAGTTTGTGTCAATTAAAGGATGGAGTTGGGATTTAATTGTTGTTTTATATTTGATCTATGGGTTTTTCAAGAGACATTTGACGACTTTTTGACTTGATTATCTTAATTAATTAAAATTATGTCACTAATACTGACATTTTAAAAGTAATAATTCATATATCCAACATTTTACAATAATATTTCAAATGGACAGAGCTGATCGGATTTTTTTTGCTTTTCTTTAGCCATGTTGAAGGCATCTTTACAAAAGACATTCAGTTAAAAGAAGGTTTTTATTGAAGACGTCTTTTCAAAAGACGCCTTCAATGTAATTTTTTTTTTAAAATAAAAAATAAAAAATCCTTATACCATTAGGTTTTTTTTTCTCGACAACACTTGGAGCAAGTCCCAATATCCTCCCAGGGACCCTCGGAACTGGTGGAACCCTGCTCCCATGCCCCGACAAGTTTTTGACCCCCAAACTGAAAGTTTTAGTTAAAATAAACTAAACCGACTTAAAAAATACGTTCCATGCAACTGGGCCAATCCACTAGGTATTTTTTCCGACCAACACCTGAAGCGAGTCCCAATATCCTTCCAGGAACCCCTGGAACAGGTGGAACCCCGCTCCCATGTCCTCACGAATTTTTGACCCCCCAACCGGAAGTTTTAGTTAAAATAAACTAAACCGACTTAGAAAACACATTTGATGCAACCAGGGCCAATCCACTAGGTTTTTTTCTCGACCAACACTTTGAGCGAGTCCTAATATCCTCCCAGAGACCACCGAAACCGGTACCCCGCTCACATGCCTAGGTGAATTTTTGACCCCCCAACCAGAAGTTTTAGTTAATATAAATTAAATCGACTTATAAAACGCTTTCAATGCAATCGCAGCCAATCCATCGGGTTTTTTTCCCGACCAACACTTGGAGCGAGTCCCAATATCCTCCTAGGGACCCTTAGAACTGATGGAACCCCGCTCCCATGGCCCGACGAATTTTTAACCCTCCAACCGGAAGTTTTAGTTAAAATGAACTAAATCGACTTAGAAAACGCGTTCGATGCAATCATGGCCAATCCATCTGGCTTTTCCCCCGGCCAACACTTGGAGCGAGTCCCAATATCCTCCTAGGGACCCTCGGAATCGATGAAACCCCGCTCCCATGCCTGGGTAAATTTTTGACCCCCCAACCGGAAGTTTTAGTTAAAATGAACTAAATCGACTTAGAAAACACGTTTGATGCAACCGAGGCCAATCTACAGGGTTTTTTTCCCGACCAACACTTTGAGAGAATCCCAATATCCTCTCAGGGACCCCCGAAACCGGTGGAACCCTGCTCACATGCCTAGGTGAATTTTTGACCCCCCCAATCGGAAGTTTTAGTTAAAATGAACTAAATCGACTTAGAAAGCGCGTTCGATGCAATCAGGGACAATCCATTGGGTTTTTCTCCAGGCCAACACTTTGAGCGAGTCCCAATATCCTCCTAGGGACCCTCAAAACAGATGAAACCCCGCTCCCATGCCTCGACAAATTTTTGACCACCCAACCGAAAGTTTTAGTTAAAATGAACTAAATCAACTTAGAAAACGCGTTCGATGCAATTGGGGCCAATCCACCAGGTTTATTTCTCAACCAACACTTGGAACGAGTCCCAATATCCTCCAAAGGACCCCCGAAACCGGTGGAACCCCGCTCACATGCCCCGGCAAATTTTTGACCCCCTAACCAGAAGTTTTAGTTAAAATGAACTAAATCGACTTAGAAAACGCATTCGATGCAACCAGGGCCAATCCACCGTGTATTTTTTCCTACCAACACTTGGAACGAGTCCCAATATCCTCCCAGGGACCCTCGAAACCAGTGGAAACCCACTCCCATTCCCCAACGAATTTTTGACCCCCAACCGATAGTTTTAGTTAAAATGAACTAAATCTACTTAAAAAACGCGTTTGATGCACTCGGGGCCAATCCACCGGATATTTTTCCTGACCAACACTTGGAGTGAGTCTCAATATCCTCCCATGGACCCCTAGAACCTGTGGAACTCCGCTCCCATGCCCCAACAAATTTTTGACCCCCCAATCGGAAGTTTCAGTTAAAATGAACTAAATCGACTTAGAAAACACTCTCAGAATGTTAAGAACCATTGTTTTCCTCTTGTAATGGAGTTGCATATAAAAAACCATCATTTTGTATTTCCGTCAAGAGTGCATTACTCAAATCAAAGGGATCAGATGTCTTTTGTCCTCCATCACTATCACTGTCTCATCACTATCTTCACTGATTTGTTCACGTTCATCATCAAAATTGAAATCATCATTAGATAAACGTGCCACAGATGGACAAGTATCATCAACTTTAGGTCTTGTGCCCACATTTACAGCTTCAATAAGTGACATTGTACTGGGACTAATGACCTTCATACACTAGGGCCACCTACATCTGGATAGTATGGGGAACTCCTCACATTAGGTTGAGTTACAATCCCACCGACAACATTAGGTTGAGTTGCAATCCCATCAACATATAATTCCATATTATTAGGAGGTGAGATCTCTTGCACCATGGAAAATATGTTCCTTAACTCTTGCTCATTTCTAATCGGAACAACCGTAAAATTGAAATTCTCAACCCCAAAAAATAACGAACATCTATAGGTTATCTTTAATTTTGAACCCCAGGAATTTTGTAATACATTTTGGATAACTCCTTTAAATTCTTTAAAAACAATGTCTAATCAAACTCTTATAATGCCTATAGGCGGACTATCATATGATACACCTTAAGGATTGGGTAACATTTGGCCATTTGTGTAGCATACTACTGAAACGAATATGTCTGCCATCTAGATTGACATACACAATCATAACAATTATTTCAATGATCATATCAATATTATAACATATATTAGTTAAAAAAATGAGTAACCTAAAAAAATTTCTCGTGGAGCAATACCTCATTTCAAAGCAAACCCATAAAAAATACAAATAAATTCAAGAGAAGAAACCAATAAACCCGAAGATATAATAAATACCTTTAAAGAAAATTTTTTATCTGACAAACACTAAACCTTAAAAGAGGATCGAAGAAAAATCTCCCTAAATTTATTAAGGCAAAAGATAGATACACATATGATTCAAAATGACTTACAAAAGAAACACAAAAATAACAAACATAAAGTTTACTTCATTGTTACTTTTTGGAGGAAAAAAATTGTAAAAACACTTAAAAGATAAATATAATTATAGATCTTACCAAGGTTCAATTGTTTATGTTGGGAGACTTGAGTGAGATAGGAATAAGTTAGGTAATTTTTTGCCTACTCAAGAATCAAGCCTTGTTAAAAACAACGACCATTACCAATCACTATGGTGCTTACAAAAGGAAAAAAAAAAGAGCAAAAAAAACATGCATAAGTATCATGCTTTTTCCACGTTAAGACATTTTTATTTATTTATTATTCATCACAACTACTAATTTATTCGAGTGTAACACACGTACACGTTTACTAGTTATTTTAACTAAAAACCCGTGTTACAAAATTTTAGTTATAAAGTTCTTTATTTTCACACAAAAAACTTTGTGCGAAAATAATGTCAATGTGTGTGTCAGCCAACCCTAGTGTGTGTACCAACCCTACCAAACTTTTTATTGGATTAATTATCATTTTAGAACTCTAGACGACTTTAATCTGTTGACCTAGCTAAGCAAGATAAGTAAGACATCCTCTTTAGTAACGGTAGCTGTTCAAGTCTCGCCATTTTCAATGGTAATAGTGTAAGTCATGTATTTTACCTCAGCTTTGAGCATATTTAATGTTCTTATTGATTATGTTTTAAAAAAAAAAGTTTCATGTCATTAATATCAAAGAACTTACTTCTTCCATAACATAAAATATTACTTAATAGACAATTAAGTTAAAAAATATTTTTCTTGATAATGTGTTAAATATTTTTTTTTATTAAATTTAATCAAACTCATAAAAACATTAATGTGGTGAGTTAACAATAAAATGACCGTTGAACAGATCTTTTGAAAGTAGAAGGTTATGCTAATAATATATATTTTTATTTATTTTTTGGACACCTCAGCTTGACAGTAAATGATGATAATTATAGGTGTTCATCAACTTGACCAACCCGACCGAACCAAACCTTTTGGGTTGGTTTGAGTTGGGTTAAATAGTTAGTTTGGGTTGGGTTGAGTTCTAAAATACCTAATCCGATCGGTTTGGGTTGGATCACGGGTTCAACCCATAAAAAATCGAATAACTAGACCTAAATCGAACTCTAGTATTAGTCTCAAAGTCATAAATTTTATAATTATATATTTATGATTTAGAGCTTTAGTAATTTCAAAAAAAAAGGCTTACTAATGCGGAGCTTAACAATTATAATTACTTAAAAATGATTTTTTTTTTATTTTTTTTTGTGTCTTTTGGCTTGACCGTATACTTGTATCTTTTACTTATTCTACATTATCCGTTCTTATGTGTGTTTTTTTAACTGTTCGATAAGAATTTTTAGTGTTTAACAATTGACACTTTTTAATAATGTAAAAGTAAGCCCCTGTAATAAGCTATATTTATATCAAGTTTTAAAGATGTAAACCAAATAAAAGAATTAGATCATCATCATTAACATGAGTTTCATAATCACCGATCTAAGTCATTGTAATAACATACTCTAAATATTGGGTAAAAGAAAAGGGCCACTATAATTTACTTTGTAGCAATTATTTTATAAATTATTGTTCAAAGTTACCAAAATTATGTCAAAGTCTAACCCGATCTACCTACTCAACCCAAACCGAACCCAAGCTATTTAGATTGAGTTTCAAATTTAGCAACTCAAACTGTTTAAGTTGGGTTAGATTTTGGCCTTAAATTGACCCAACTCAATCTATGTACACCTTTAATGATAATTATATTAAAGAAGTCTATTTTAACTTAATATTTATTTATTGCATTTGATTTTTTTTACAATCTAAAATGCTCTTATTAAGCTATCCGGATGTTAGCACAATTTTTTTTTTTTTAAAGTAAAGCCATATTGATTAAATAGAAATTGCATTGCAAATTGTATGATAGCATTATAGCTATGCCTTTAAATTTTTATTAAATTACTTGTTAATACATAATTCAATGCTATTTAAAAGTGATGGAATGTTATTATTTATTTATAATAGTCCTCATCAAACAAGTTTACTTATTCGGAATTATTTGAAATACCACAAATACAAATAAGTTTGTTTGCATGCTTGACAGCAGAAGCGTGGCCTCTTTGAAGCCAACAGGTCATGTTATGATCAGGACAATTCGTCTACAGTGGTAATATTGAATTTATAGCAATAAAACAAAAAAAAGAAAGAAAAAAAATAATAGAAAAGACTAAAGAGTTTTGTATTGTATGGAGGAGGGGCCTTGTTACGTCATATCTAAACATTCACAATCTAATTTAATATAAAACTAGAAACTCTTTTCCAAATTTAATCTGTTTAATTTTGTCCAAAATTTTAATATCAAGTTAACCCACTTGCTTGGTTAGTCATATAACCCTTTTTATAGGAATTAGAGGTTCAAATCTCCTAAGTCTGGTATGAAATGAGTAGGAGTTCTTGCTACTATTACGGTCAGTTTGTTGTAATCTAATTAATAATTAAGATTAAATTTAATAATTGAGTTGATTGAATTTAATAGTTAAATTGTTAATTAAAAAAATATTAATTTAATTATAAATTTTATAACTGTACGTACAATTATACATATATATTCATCGGATATTAATATTTTACACATATCAAAACGTATAACAAGACAGTATTTGATTAAAGATTCATAACCAATTTTTTTAAAAATAATTTTTTATCATTTTTAATAAATGGGCTACTTTTTAAATTTTTATCAAAAAAATCACTTCAAGATTTTGTTCAATCAAACATTTATCCTCTGTTTTTTTTTTGTTTTCAAATACAAAAAATTAAATTTAAATTTGATATCAAAAATAATCTAAATAATCTAATTGATATATATATATATATATAATTACATGTAGTTGTAATATTTTATAATTAAATTAGTATTTTTTTTTGTTGTCAATTTATCACCATGTAATGTAACTGATTGAGGGGTAAAATTGATCTTAAATAAACATAGTTTTTATATCCAATTTTTTAAAATTATGTGCCTAAAGTCTGTCCTATATTTTGATAATGGCCACTCCTATCCAAAACAATTAAATCAGCATTAATGAAAAGGGTAAAGAGGGCAAATTCACTGTTTAAGACAAAAAGAAAACCGTTATTTTTGACTCGCGCGGGAAAACTAAACCTTAATAAAATACGTGGAAAAGTGAAAACCACAACTCGCAGAAACCCAGAAACCAACAAAACCCCCCAATCAAATCACAAAGAAAAAAGGCCAAAACACACTGAAAAATTCTGTCTTTTTTCTCCATTTCCCACATTTTCTAACCGCTCAATCATAGCGACCGCAAATTATTTATTTATTTTTCATTTTTGAAAAATTTTCACTGTTCAAAGCGTCATCATTGTCATATAATTACTGCTTAACTCTTCTAGATTCGATGATGTTGGGGCTTTTGTGTTCCTCAATTAAAGAAACTTCATGGCGTCTTCGCTGAGTTTCTTCGCTGCTAGCCGAGCTAGAGTTTTTCCGGGTTCTTTTCCTGTGGTTTTTTATTCTGAAATTAGGGTTCGAGCTAGGGTTGTTCGGGGAGTGGGGAGTGAGGAATCGGATGTTTTGTCGTCGGATTCGGTTGAGGTGAATGGAAGTGGAATTGGGGGAGGATATGGTCGAATTGGGTTGGAATTTGATGAGAAGAAGAACAAGAAGAAGAAGAAAAAGGTGGAGGTGGTTGAGAGAGTTGGAAGAAGAGGTTGTTCGGAAGAGTTGGAGATGTTTTGGGAAGATGGGTATGGGATGAGAAGTGTGAAGGATTATCTTGATTTATCAGCAGAGATGATTCAACACTCCGATGGTGGGCCGCCTCGCTGGTTTTGCCCAGTTGAGTGCGGGCAGCCGATCAACAATGCCCCTCTGCTTCTGTTTTTGCCTGGTAATCTCCCTACATTCATTCACTTCGCTCTATCAAAGGCATAGATAAGTTGGTATTTAAATTAAAAGAAGTTAATTTTTTATTATTATTTCTTTTCATGTTATTTTAAGTACTCCTTTACCTCTATTGTTACCATGTAGTATTAATAAGTTACTTTTTCTAATTGGTGCATTCAAAGGCCTTCTTTTGCATGTGTCCAAATTGCCAAACCACCTTAATTGATTTTCAATCATTTTATTTCTAATTGATGCTACACCTACTATTTTTCAAATATGTTCATTTCTAATGTTATTTTATAAAATTTATATTATACTTAGTTTGTTAATATGTTGTTTTTTAATTACCTAACTCTGTTCCATATAGTATGGCTGTTCACAATCTCATGTGACTAGTAAAAAGTGCTAGTAGTTGGTTAATCTAATTCTCGTGTGTTACTTGTTGTTGTTGATTACTGAGCAAATGTTTCTCCGTTTTTTGTTCTCCGGGAAGTGTTTGTTTTCATCACTTATTTGAATATCAGGTGCTGATTGATTTTTCAGTTACCTTTTGCAGGAATGGATGGAGTTGGGTTGGGACTTATTTTGCACCACAAGGCTCTTGGAAGGTAAGTGATCAGTTGCTGGTTTCTCCGTACCTTTAGTTGAGTAGATTTACAGGCTTTTGCATTAGTGCTTTACAACTCAAAAATTGAAAAACTGAAGTCCTTTAGTTCTTGGGTCTTTTTTTTTAGGTATGTTTTCAACACGTCTATTAATACAAGTAGGTTGCTATTTTTAAAGTTTTATTACTTAATTTGGTCCGTATGGACTATTATCTTTAACTTATGTCTATGATTGAGCTGCTACGTATAAACTGGCTATTTTCTGGCAAAAACAACATAGTAGTTTGATATAGTGTAGAAATGCATCTGTCTCTCCTGTAAACAGAAAATATCGCAAGAACAGAAGTTTGTGAATGATGTAGTGCTAATTTATGCATCCAATGAAAGGATTAATGCAATGTAGCTTTGGAGTCCAGAGAGATGAGATGAATCATCCAACTTTAAGTCTACAAGATGCAACAACAGCTACAACATAATTCAAGAAGATTTGATGTCTAAGAAGTATGATTAAACGATCATACTCAATATTATATTTGTTAAGTAACCAACGTAGGGTTAGTGTGATGGATAGGTTGGACCTACCTCAAGAGGTGGAAGTCTGGAGTTCAGACCTCATCCCAAGCGGGCCACCCCTCATTGAGTTTTTGGTATGTCACGATAAAGAGTTTCCTAAACACCTTTTAAGGATTAGTCGGGTGATTTAGGAGGCCTGCATATCCTTGAATAGAAAGAGAATATTAGTATTTCCAAGGTGACACTTGGACATTTTTTGCTTAAACCACAAAGGTGGTTCAACATGCAAGTGCTAGGGCTTTTTTGTAATTTAAAAATTTTAAATGATTCTAATAGTTTTTAAAAATATCTTAAAGTGGTGTAAAAGGGAGGTTCAATCCTTTCTTCGATATTTTTGTCCTGTTTTTCTTATCTGTAAATGGACCTGACCCTTAAGTATATGTTTCTTACCTTTCCTACCTAAAGTTCATCACATAGAAATCATGTGTCGAACCCTAAAAGCATTTATTTTTCTTGAACTTTGCCTTAACTTAGTACATGACATATGAATCATCTTAATGCCTTCTAATTCAATATTTTATGTTTTTCCAATTCTTCTTTTTCCCTTTCTTGAAATAGAAAGAAAATTTAGCAAAAGGAAAAAGAAGTTGAGAGTAGTATATTTCTGACATTCCTTATCTTGACTATCTGTATGCTTGATACTAATATGTTGTTCTTCCTCATTGATACCAAAAAAATGCAAATTTATTAGTTAATTTCTTATATTGTCGGTTCCCTTTCCCAGTTTTGTCTTGTTGTCATGGGAACTGGTTTGTAAATTCTCCATGCTTTGCTCACACTTCTTCAATCTTTGTGGCACAAATAATATGTTGAATACTCATACATCTAGACACAATTTGTGTTACAATGTTATTACAGGGGAACAGTCTGCATCTTGAATGAAGTGCATAATTGTGTGGATTATGTTGAAAATATTTTTTCTTACAGATTTCTCTTTGACCACAGGATCTTTGAAGTTAGGTGCTTGCATATTCCTGTCTTTGATCGCACGCCATTTGAAGGTCTGATATCACCTGCTTCTTATGATTCTTGAAGTTTTACTGAGGCATAAAATCTTATTCTTTAGCTTAACTGTTAATTTATTACTTTTATATCTTGGTTCTTTGTTGAAACCAAGGAATTGGACTTTGATGTCTATTGACTTTTTTATCAGCTTCTTTGCCAACTTATGTTGACATATGTGACTGATATTTAGTTGAAATTAGGTGAATAGATAAGGTATGTGGAAGTATCTTTATATGTGCGCATGTGTATGATGTAGATGCATATAATTTAATATAAATGCATGTCATAGCACTTGAGAAAAAATAGTAAACGCAAATGAAACGTAGCTTGTAGTGAACTCATAATAAAATACATATCACCTTTTTGAACAAAAAGCATATAAGGCTATCATATTGAAAAAAAATTCCCTTTCCTTTCTTTCATTCTATGCCACAAATGATTAATAAGAAAGGATATGCCAATGTGTCATACTTGTGTCAAATATGTTCATTAGTACATTAGCACTAAGTTGACACTTAAATTAACAGGGACATCCTAGCCTTTCCCGTAGTTTGATTTAGTAGATTCATATCATAGTTGATCTAACAAAGTTTTCTGCTGGTTATTTGCTAACTAACACAACCCTTCTCTTTTTATACGGGGTTGGGACTAGTTGTGTTTAAAGATGTACTAGTATACTTAGCGCAAAGGAAGTTGTACAATTTAGGTTTGAATTTTGAAACAAGTTGAACTCACAATTTGTATTTTAATAGTAACACATGATCTAAAATTGTAAATCATACAATTTTGGTAATCATGAATTTATCATTAACTCACAAGTTGGCTTTATCACAAGATATCATCATCAAAAGCAAACATACAACATAGAATATCATAAGAAACATATTTGGTTAGTACATCCATAACTAGGACAATGTTCCTTGAAAGAGAAAAATCGACAGAAACAATGATATTATGGGTTTAAATTCTACCATTTATCTATAAAATAGAGGAAATGAAATGTACATAACATGTTCCTTGAAAGAGAAACAAATTGATCTGATTTGCATGGACACTGCTTTTAGCCATTATAAAAAGATATTAACCAGGATTTGGTCTCCAATCATGTTAGAAATAATTATCTAACAAGATATTTACGCATATTATGATGATTTATTGTGGATTTTCGCTTAAATTTATTAACATGCAAGGCTTCTATGTGACGATACTGAACTATGGACTCAATCAATTAGTATGTAGGGAACTAAATTTACTATTAGTGCTGCTAGGCATAAATAAATGAAAAAAAAAAGAAACCCAAAATTGGTCTTCATTTTCTGTACTAAGTGGTAAGTAGTCACATTATCTTCACACTTTTCTGTATAAGGAGACGCATGCTTCAATAGGACAGTGGGTTTTGGATGCAGGGATGGGCATAAAATATTGTTTATCCAACCAAAATAGTTAGGATAAGCTTATGATGATTCTCATTTTGATTTGTTTATTTTAAAGTCTCTGTGGATCCTCCAGTTAATTTTTGAGCATAATGCCCTTATAGACGCAAGCACCTGCCATATGTTTGACCAGAAGTTCAATAGTTTGATTTTGGGGATTGGTTACTTCGTCAAATTAAAGATCAAACTATCCTTGTCAGTTTCACCCTTAATGATGTGTTTTTTTCTTTTCTTTTTTTTTTCCTGGGTGCAGGGTTGGTAAAATATGTTGAAAACACTGTGAAGCTTGAGTATGCTTTATCCCCACATAAACCAATTTATTTAGTTGGTGATTCTTTTGGTGGCTGTCTAGCACTTGCTGTTGCTGCTCGCAACCCTGCTATCGACCTAGTGCTGGTATTAGCAAACCCAGGTCTGCATGCTTTGATTATAATTATTCTTTTGGAAGCTTATTGTCTGATCTCTAGTTATTGGTATTCCTCGTTAAATGTTTAATTGCTGGTTTTTCTCTCCTTTTCATTTAGCCACATCATTTGGCAAGTCTCAGTTGCAACCATTGCTACCTATTTTGGAGTCTTTGCCAGAAGAACTTCATTTTTCCCTCCCTTATCTTCTTAGCTTTATAATGGGTATGTGATCTGTCACTATGATATTTTAGATTGATATTCTTCATTTGCTGCGAATAAGTAGCTGCTAATTCTCTTTACTATTATTGGAAAGTAACTAGTCCTTTTTTTTTCCTTCCACACTTTAGGGAACCCCGTGAGGATGGCAATGGCCACTATTGACAACACGCTTCCTCCTGCACAAACACTTGAGCAATTGTCTAGCAATCTAGTTGCTTTATTACCATGTCTTTCGGTAAGAAATTACTTATAGTGCCTGAAATATTTTCCTGCACTTTGGTTGATTTGCTTGAAATTTTTAGGTTTTGTATCTTAGAATTGATAGTTGCTACGCTTTCCAAGTTCCTTTATGCATGACTAGATTGTGTTCCAAATATCTTTTGCTGAGTGCATGATAAAGATATAGAAGTGGAAAATTTCACTTTCATAATTAAGTAGAACTAGAAAGTTTTTGCCTCCTTAATCAAGTAAGGTAGTTAAAATTAGGATCTTTATTATTGGGATATTTAGTAGCTTAAAGAACAAAAGAACAGGTTCAAGCAGGATGAATTATCAAGTAGGATTATCCTATTTCAGTTGTATACTTCCTTGTGGAAGTTAAGATTTAAAATAGATGTATTCTGTTAATTCCCTGATTAAAAATGAAAAAAAAAAAAAGCATGTGTAAAGGGAACAATGAGGCGTGTACATAGAAAGCTTGACGTGGCTTAGAATTACAAAATAAACAAAGTCAAAACATAGACAGAAGCAAGCTGTTGGGAAGAACAAACTATCAGGTGGTCTGGAAACATATTAATGTCATCAACGTCCATATGTCTACTGTCTAGTCAAAGACCTCTCGTCTTTCTTGAATCAGTTCAACACATTGTTACACTTACACCATAACTTTCGCTTTTGTGATGAAACGTTCCTTATCATCTCTCTTTCTTGGAAGATCCTCTTGTTTCTTGGAGTTATGCACCACTGCAGTAGCCTTAAATTTCAAGCTGCAACTTAATGGTTTAGAAATCAGTTCAATAGGATATGGTTGGTTGATGGCCCACTGGGGTTCCACCTGAAGCAAAATCTAAGGAGGATATGTCTTTTTTCATTTAAGGAATCCGTTGTAGAGATTTTGGCTGAGCAAGAACATTAAAAAGGCACACCAAGTGCATGAGGCTTCTAACATTATAAGGTTTGGGGATGGATAGATGGAAGACCTTACCCTTATAATGCAGATGGGGTGTTTTTTGGGTTTGAACTTGAGAACTCTATGTCACAATGAAGCAATCCTTGCTATTGTTTCAAGGACTACTCTATTAAACCAATTATTATTATACCAGAAAAAGAAAACAATTGAGGAGGGCTTCTTGTACATATAAGTGGGGGATCTCAAGAGTCATGAGCCTCTGTTGAATGCACATGGAGAGGGAATAGGACTCCCTCCCCCCTAAAACTCAACTCCTACACGCATTTTGGTGGAAGGGAAAGAGGGAAGATTGGGTGAGGGAGTTGGATTCCCTTTACTTATTCGACTGGGGGAACGTGTTTGACTCCCTCGCCACGTATATTCAATAACCTATGCAAGGGAAAGGGGGAGGTGGGCTGTAGATTAGTTGAATTAGGGGAATCGAGGGAGATATGTGACTATAGAAAGAATATATAAAGAAAATGCACTTTTTTGGTACAATTTCCTTCCACGATAGGAGAAGTGGAAGCCATATAGTAGTATACTAGTTCAATCAGGGCCAACTATGAATCCATGTCCCAACAATTATTTTTGCTTTTGAAATCCATGCTTTATGGCACCGTTCTCATGCCATGCTATGAAATTCTTTGCAAGTTGGTTTATTTTGTAGTCCAAACATTCTATGAAAACTTTTCTCAAAGTAAATCTGACCTTGTTTACAAATCTTGCCTAATGTCTATGATGTGTTCCTACACATCATCAATTAAGACCTTTAATTTCCTTGATTCTCAATTCCAAGGGAAACATCAAACACAATGTATTGTGGTAATGACCTTTCTCCCCAAATCACTATCTTTTCTTGGCAAATCTCAAACTTAAGGCTACTTTCTATTAAAGCCTAATTAATGGTTGAATTTTCACTCATAGAATTAAAAATTTTCAGCTTTTTTTTATTTTTTATTTATTTTTTGAATCTCATCAATTTTTTACTGATTTTTTAATCATTGAATTATGAATTATATAGAAAAAAAGCAGCTTGGCGCATGAGGCTTTTGCCTGTGAGGGTCCTAAGGAAAGGTCGAACCACTTTGTGTTTATTGTATAACCTTACTATGTGTCGCAGAAGGCTATTTTCATGACTCAAACCCATGACCACTCAGCCATATGTCAACAACTCTTACCATTGCACGAAGGCTATGAATCTTACTTTGAGAGCTGGTTTTGCTCAACCTTCGATGATTAACCTATTATTAAGGTTATAAATCTTACTTTGAAAGCTAGTTTTGTTCAACCTTTTCTCAAATGGTTGTAAGAATTCTGGTTCAAATTTATCAATCTTGCAACTTACAATTTATGATTTGATCATGGGAAAATTATTTGAATCTTTATTAAGAGTATCGATGCTTTTTAATCTTGTTGCATATCATTAAATATTAATAAAATATTTCAATTTACGGTTCAACTTTCAAGTCTAACGATTTACATGATTCTTGAAAATAGTAACAGAAATAGATGTTGTATGTCTTAAATTTCAAATATCATGTATTCATGCTTATTATGAATTCTAAAGAATTTATGATCATCAAATGAAACTTTTGGACATGACTTGTGGCCTTTAACCTAGTTAAAAAAGTCTTTGAATATTTTTTTAATTAAAAATTCTTTAGAATTCTTAATAAGAATAGAATGTTTTATAAGCCAACCTCGTGTAGTTGGGAAATAGGCTTAATTGAGTTGTGTTGAGAACTATGTTTTGCATAAGGATTCGTTCTTCAATAAGATTTTTTTTTTTTGAAATCAATTTATGTGGATTAGAAGGGTGGCCTTGGTGCAATGGTTGAAGTTGCTCTATTATGACCTGGAGGTAATGGGATCGAATCTGGAAACAACCTCTTCAACATGGAGAAAGGCCTGAGTTTATCATTCCTTCACCAGCCCCTACAATGTCGGGAGCACTTTTGCATTTGGTTCACTTTCTTAAAAAACCCCACTATTCATAACCTAATGAAAAATGGTATAGAAGATGAACAGTTATATATCTTAATCCCCATTTGATTCACCAAAGTCTAAAATGATCCTATTCTGATTCACAATTTCCAAAACTGCATAGCGTTGGCTATAAAAAACCTTACTCCAATCTTGATTAAGATACATAGGGTTACATAATACAACCTTTCTCATGTATTTGTGTTGGGGCTGATTATTTTACAAAGCTAAAGTAACGTGTGTTGTGGTGTATTATGTATGCGTGTGTTTGTTTTCTTCTTCAAACTGAATTTCAGTTGGCCTTCTTTATCTCTTTGATCAACACCATTATCTTGCAGGTTTTGGCTGATATCATTCCTAAGGAGACTCTCTTGTGGAAATTAAAGCTGCTTAAATCTGCCGCTACTTATGCTAATTCTCGTCTACATGCTGTCAGAGCTCATGTGCTAGTGCTCGCCAGGTGTTTATACTTCTAGGCATTAGTACATAACATGCCATTGGTTGAACCATGCTATTTTTATTTATTTTGTTCTAATGTAGAGTGTGGAGGAGTGATGATAGGAGTGGGTTCAGATTACTGTATACCACTGTTAATCTATATGGTTTCCATTCCTATATATGATAGTTTTGAAGAATTTTGTTCAAATGTTTATTCTAAAATTATTTCAATATGTAGGATTTTTTGCTATCAAATATGGAAATCATTTTATCTAGTATTGTTCACTGGTCTTGGGAGTTTCAGTTTTTGGTGTTTTAGTCAAAGGATGGTCATTGGTTTCTATAAATTGATGTTTCTCATTTAATTTCTAGGGTTGATGGTGTATTTTTATTTTAGTGGCAAGGATAACACGCTTCCTAGTGGAGATGAAGCTCAACGTCTTTCAACCTCATTGCAGAATTGCAAAATTCGCTACTTCAAGGAAAATGGTCATACGCTTCTAATGGTGAGAAATTGTTTTGCTTTTAGGTTGTAATTTTTCTTTTAGGTATTTAAATGTTCTCATTGGATGTTAAATTTGTATTTCAGTGAAGCTTATGACTTCATCAAGTTTCTCTACCATCATAGAAGGTCTAATGAACACCTTTTAATGGGACCTATGAGTGAATTATGTAAGCCTTAGAATGATTGTTGCTCTTCCTTGTTGCAATATGCTTTGAGGTCTTCTATATATGCCCTTTTAGAGCTCCTGTCTGTTTATGCAACAGTTGTTTTCTGATGTTTCTTGTCCCTCAGAAGCCAGCAATGCACCCAAGTAGCCCATACAGATTTGGGTTAAAGCATGATAGTTGATATGCCTGCAACAGACCATACACCATTCAAATTTCCACTTTATTTATTGAATTTCAGTGTTACACTCCAGACCTTGTAAGTCTAATGGGCTTTTGACATGATTACCCTTCAAAAATAAAAAAATTTCACAAATGCCATCAAAACACAAATATTGACCCCTTTGCCCTATTTTACTATTCAGCGCCCAGTCAGCGCGCCACGCGGGCGAGGGAGGCGTCTTTTCAAAAGACGTCTTCTTAACATCACCAGCTCCCTCGCCCGCGTGGCGCGCTGACTGGGCGCTGAATAGTAAAATAGGGCAAAGGGATCAATATTTGTGTTTTGATGGCATTTGTGAAATTTTTTTATTTTTGAAGGGTAATCATGTCAAAAGCCCTAAGTCTAATCCATGCTTGACCATGCCTCATATAGTTGGAATTCAACAACATTATACCATTAATTCAACAACCTGAATCCTTTTGTCATCATCATTCATGACTGGTTCATTGCTTAGGTCTCACCCATAAGATTGGATGTGGAGCAGGGTCCTCAATAACACCTAAGTACCACTTTGAATTAGTGTTCATTAATTAGTCCATTTAGCAATCAATGTTTACAATTTATCAAGTTAAAAACTTATCAAGATATTTTATGGTTATGGATTTATTTATTAATATGCTAAAGCATCACATAGTTTATAAACACTTGTATGTTTAAACAAAATTCTTCTTTTTTTTTTATATTTGAGTAGAAACTATATAAATGTATGTATGTATGATTCAATACCATTTAAGGTTATTCAGTCAAGAATTTCTAAACTGAGATGTCCTTTCAAACATCACAATTTCTATTTGGTTTGTTAGTTATCCAACGGTCACATGGACAACAAAATAGCTCTTTTTGTGTTTTTTTTTTCTTGATTATGATCTTTCAGCTCCACTCGATCCACCATTATCAATAGCTTTAATGACTTCTATTTTGTGGTCATCTGATATTCAGGTCCTTAGAGCACTGTATTTCCAATTGCTTTATATATAGTCTTTCCTCTAGTTTGGTTGATAGATGATCATGAACTTCCAGAAGCACATATCTACTTATACCACAGGCACTGCCATTTAATTAGGCCATCTCTAATGTCTCCAATCACTTGAAACATGTTTGCATCCTAGAATTGTTTAGCATCTCTCTTTAGCTACACTGGAGCTTTAGGCCAAAATTCTACTCAAGCTTCCTTCACATGTACTCTGTGCTTTGTCTGCCACCAAATGGTTCTTGCACATGATAGAAGTATATAACATTTTTTTTTTTGATATTTCTTTTAACTGATATCATTAACAAATATGAGCAGGAAGATGGTCTTAATTTGGTGGCTGTTCTTAAAGGTGCAGCTATGTACCGTCTATCAAGGCGGCATGATTTCATCTCAGATTATCTGCCACCTTCTATGACAGAATTCAAAGAAGCATTTGCACAAGGAAATGGGTAATTGATTATTCTGTTGCATGTTCAGTTGTATGGTGTAATTTATTCTTCATGAGATGACTTTTTCACGAAAATTCGATTTCAGATATCGCCTTGCGACCAGCCCAGTGATGCTTTCAACATTGGAGGATGGTAAGATTGTCCGGGGCCTTGCAGGGGTTCCTAATGATGGCCCTGTTCTCTTAGTTGGTTATCACATGTTGATGGGACTCGAAATTAGACCACTTGTTGAAGGTTTTTTGAGGGAGAAGAAAATTATGGTTCGTGGTCTGGCCCTTCCTATGTTATTTACTCCAAATTTTGAGGGCTCATTTGGAGATAAATTCTTTGTCGATAGCTTGAGACAGTTTGGAGCATTACCAGTCTCAGCGAGCAACTTTTATAGATTGCTGCAATCTAATTCATTCATTCTTCTTTATCCTGGTGGTGTACGCGAGGCCCTTCATAACAAGGTGCGTTGAAACCTTTTTTTCCTCCTTTTCTTGTGAACCCTTTTAGTCTAGTCTGAAGTTAAGAACTTAAGATGGTTTTCTGCATTTGCTGAAAATAATTGGATGACCAAATCAATACTGAAATGATGGTTATACCATGATATGAATATACAAGTGCCATTAAAACTTGAAAGTACTTATTTTGTGTGTACGCAATAGATATCTGATATGCCAAAAGTGGTTGGTCGTTTTCTATGAAAGTTCACTAATGAAAATCAACATCATCAACTCTGCAAAGATTTCTTCTTGCTATTTTTCGAGAAAGCAACCAAATAAAATTTCTTTTTTACTTTTTTAGCTTTGAGTTGTAAACTTTTAAATTTGATTTTTATCCGGTACGCAAGACTTGGACATACCAAAAACTAGAGCTTTCCCGGTATCAATGATGAATCAATTAGTTAGACATTTCTTTGTCTGCTTAATTTATTTGCTTCTTTGTCGAGAGAGGGGGAGGTAACACTAATAATTCATGTGCATGACATGTCAACACCATGCCACCAATATGTGTAGCAGTTGAGGATTTCCTGGTGCATGAGCTATTGAGCAGGATTACTTCCATGTAGAGATTTGAGCCTCACTCTTTCACTTTCTTGAATCATTTTAACTCTGGTTACCCTGCTTATATTAAAATCAATTTGTGATTGTGATCATCACTGTGGCACCATCATTTTGGCACTCCTTGTGATGCTTTGATGCATTTCCCTTTTTCTAGATTGTATGTTATTCTTGGAAGTGTCCCTTTGATGTCCTTTTTCTGTGTTTATTTAGTTATGTTTTCATGTGTTCAAATTTCTTGGTGCTTCATATGGCAAAAGTGAGTTCTTGTTGCTCAAATTTAAATTCTTTTTCCAAGTGAAAGTATTATAATATACAAAATGGCGGTTATCATTGGGCCGATTCATTTGATATACCACTGAGCTACTTTCCCAACCATGATTGTTGCTTTTCTAAGCCTTCTCAGCTGAGCTTTTGGGGCTTTGGGATGTTTTAAGGGTGCTCTGGAATTTATTGGAATGTCCATAGATGCACTTTGGTGGGAGAAGAATCCCAACTCAACTCAATTAAGCCTTTTCTTAATCAGCTATGTGAATCGGCTTCCTCCACTTCGCTCTATCAAAGGCTAAATCGGCATTTAAATTACAAGAAGTTAATCTTTCTTAATTAAAAGAATCCCACTTCCTTAAAATTTTCCACAGGAAACACGAAACACTAAAAGAGTAATTCTCAATGAGAATATTTCCTATGCATGCTTATTGGAGAGTTAGAGCCCAACTGATTCTTCATATCCAAAAGGTGTTCTGTGTGGGAAATGTGTTCAAGCTTTGAGTACAAATAGAAATGTTTGCATCTTCAAAGAACCTATCTAGAAATCTCTTTAACCAAAAGCCAACTGCTTGAGGTATCTTGTTTTGTTCTCTCTTCTTTGAGATAGAGCATTGACTGGGGAAAACCTTCTTGCCATGTGGTATGTTGTCAAGAATCTATAATGGTGCCTTCACAGTTGTAAATGCCTAAGACGACAAACATGGTAGTTAAAATCACGATTCAAATTGTGGAATCATATGACTCACAATTCAATTCACCCTAAAACGATTTGAATTGGGTTCCTAAATCACCCTACCTATAATCGTTAGTGAATTGGCCCGAAATTCCGAATCGTAGGTGAATCAGTTTGAATTAGTAGTGAATTATAAGTGAATCGGACTGAATCACTAGCTGAACTGTAGTGAATTGGTCTGAATCATTAATTATCTAAGAAACACTAATATCTTTAAAACTCAATGGGTACGTAATATATACATCTACATGATTCAAATATGTATTGTGAATCTTATGATTCACCAATCCGAATGCCAATTCAATTCATCAATTTTTAAAACGATTCGATTCTGATTCACAATTTTGACTACCATGGTACCAATATTTTGATGATTCATGGGACTAACAAACAATTTTTCAATGATCGTGTTGGTTTGGTGTTTTCTAGGGTGAAGAATATAAGTTATTGTGGCCAAAGCAGCCTGAATTTGTGAGAATGGCGTCACGATTTGAAGCCACAATTGTACCCTTTGGTGTTGTTGGAGAAGATGACATATTTCAGGTAAGTTTATGGAAGGGTTTGGAACAAGTGTTTTTCTTGCATCTATTAAAACATTCAACCAAATCTTTGAGGTTTGTCTATTGCACACATTATCTTTTTTCAGACTACCCTCCCCAATTGATTTTTCATCGAGTACCTGCATCCTGTCCCTTGAGTTTTCAAAATACTAGATTAGTTACATTGAGATTGTTGGCTTTTAGGAAGTACATTGTCTGTCTTGCTTGATTGAGAATCTCAAAAGTGAAAACTCAGTTGTTATTTTTCTGTCCATAATTTTGATCCCTTAAGATCTTGCTGGTTGAAAGTTTTTACAATTTTCATGTGCTGCAGCTGGTACTTGACCGTGATGATCTTATGAACATCCCCATTGTCAGAGACTACATAAAAGAATCTAATAAAGATTCCATAAACTTAAGGTATGTTTAATCCATTGGATTTTATTTCATTTCTTTTCTTCCTTTATGAATAAAGATTTCATAAAATAAAGGTAATTTCTATCCGTAAGTGTTTTGATCTGGGTATTGCTTTCTTCATAGGAGTGAGGCAGATGAAGAACTTGCAGTACCCGGGCTTTTACCCAAGATACCTGGTCGCTTCTATTATCTCTTTGGGAAACCGATTCAAACAAAAGGAAAGAAGGAGATGTTAAGAGATAAAGAGAATGCAAATGTATTGTATTTGCAGGTAAAATCTGAAATTGAAAACATAATATCATATTTGAAGAAGAAAAGAGAGAAGGATCCTTACAGAGGCATTGCTGAGAGGACACTGTACAGAGCCATTTCAGCTTCTGTTGATGAAGTCCCTGCATTTGAACCATGAGATTGAGATGCTTTGTTTTGATTTGCTTCATTTTTATTTGTTCTTCTTTACAAATTGATCCACCATTTTTGTGGTGCCTGTCATAAGTTATAGAATAAACACCCATAAATTTCTGATTGTTTTTCCTAAAATGGGGTGTAAGATGCATGTAATGAAAATAATCTGTCATGTAAGATGCAAGTAATGATAATAATTTGTTATATAGCGAGCTGTTCTTAATGTCACAATAAATGTTATTGAGATTAAGGTGTTCGGAATCATTTTATATACAATTTTGTTTTATATATAGTGTTTGGTTAAATGTTAACTTAAGAGCATAATATACAAAGTGAATTCATCTAGCTGACTGCATGCAGTCAGAAAAAGATTTTCTTTGGTGGAGATTTGGTTAAGTTTCACTTGTTACGCCCTGGTAAGCTGGTACCATTTTTTTATTTTTATTTTTTTGTAATTAACAAGAAAGAGTCACTCTATATGACTATGGACTCGCAGCAATTAAGGGTTTTTTATTTTATTTTTCATCTCCTTATAAAAAGTTGTGAAGACATTATGGTTTAATCCTTTAGTTCATGATTTTTTTATTTTTTATTATTGGTTTTTTTGTTCTTTATGGATTAGACTAATTTTTTTATATTCGGGCATTACAAAGACGTTTGGACTGATCCACTTAACATAAATAGATAAATGAGGACATGTTTAAGTTCGAACTCGTTATCTGGACCATAATCTCACTTATACATAATTTTTCAATTAACTGAGCTATCATCTGTTCTTTTTTCAACTTTGACATAAGTAGTGTATTAAGTTTTTTTTAAGTCAAAATTAATTTAAAAAAATAATAAAAAATAAAATCTATATTTTAATAAATTGTTAGGTACCAAGTACCGTTACGCAAAAGACTCTGCATTTTTTCTCTCATTCTCTCTTTTCATTAAGAAGAAATAAGATATAAAGGATAAGAACCAGAATAGAAGGAGGTCCACGTGTTATATAAAATGCAAAGCTGACCAACTTTGTAATAAATGAACGGTAAGTGTAGTTTCGTTATACAATACGCTTGTATTCTACTTGGACGCAATAATTTATAATAGTCTCTTTTATTTTTCTTCTTCTTCTTCACGAATCACGGGATGGTCCAACCCAACCGAAGCCTGCAATATTATCAATAACTTTGATCATACGATCCGATCCGATCCGATCCGACCCGACCGCTCCGTCGCCGGAAAACACCATCCCCTTCTCCGTGATCCGTCGGAACTGTGATCTCAGCCCTCGATTCCGGCGGATTTTTGTTTCTCTATTCTTGTAATTTGGTATGTATTAATTACACTTTCTTTCCATTTGCTCCGGCAAGATTTTCCCAATTTTCTTTCCTCTAATTCTTTTGTTTTCTCTGATTCGGAGTTTGATATATTATCTTTTTTTTTTTTTTATTCACAGTACGGAATTTTGGTAATTTTTCTTTGATTTGTTGTTGGGTTTTGATTTGAGCAAGATATGAACCCTAATATTAAAGATTTTCTTCGGGTTGGAGGAATTGGGGATTTAAGAATTGAAGATGTTCTGATTATTTTTTGATCCTGATTGACGTTATATGCAGGTTATGGAACGGTTTCGATGGCTAAAGGTGGTAGCTTTTTGTTGGTTAGTGACAGTTTCTGGAGCAAGAGGTAATAATGAGGGTTTTTTTTTTTTCCTATACTAGCTATTTATCAATAATATTTGAAAAGTTAATTTTCAGCTGCTACTGCTATCGAGCAGTAATTTAGATGGGTATGAACTAACTGTGTGAAGACGTATGTATGATAGCTTAATTATAGATGCAAAAGATTACTGTATTTAAATTGGGTTTTTTTTCTTTTTTTCCCTTAATGGTTTAGAGCTTAATGTCAAGGAAGATGTGCCTGTATATAATCACACTCTTGCAAGAATACTAGTGGAGTATGCATCTGCGGTAAGCGAGCTTTCACATGAACATTTAGTTTCTATTCTTGGTTTCTTTCTACTTTGATTGGTGTAGTTCACCTTGTCAATGCTGATTGGTTTAATGTAGTATTGTGTGTCAGTCTATCATTTGGGCCTTTGTTTGCTGGATGGTACATGCTAATGCCTTAATTTGGCATGGTTCTATATCTTGCAGGTATATATGTCAGATTTGACAGAATTGTTTTCTTGGACATGCTCTAGGTGTGATGATTTGACAAAGGTAATGTATTTGAAAAAATAAAAAATTGAATACTTGTTTCTATGTTTTGTGTTATCCAGTTGGTCCTTAGTAAATTCAGTGATCCTGCTGGTAATAATTGTTTGTTTGTTGCTCCATTTAAGCAGGGTTTTGAAATGCTAGAGCTGATTGTTGATATCGAGCACTGCTTACAGGTTCGTTACATTGCATTACAAGCATATTCGCTTCATATGTTTTTTCCCTCTCCAAGGAATTAGAATGAAATGGATGTTTCTTTTCAGGCATTTGTTGGGTTGGCCAAGGATCTTAATGCCATTGTAATTGCATTTCGAGGCACTCAGGAACATAGGTATGAATATTGTTGTGTCAAACATGCTTGGCTTAACAATGAGCAAGAGATTCTTTGTGATCTAGGCCAACGTGTAAGAAGGACTAGTATAGTTGCTTCTTCTACTTTGAATGGGTATGTGTTTGATAAAGTTTCATGGAGTAATCAATGTTGAGAGCTTGTAACCAACTTCGGGTTGGTGCAATGGCTTAGAACCCGCCTCAGGAAGCGTGACTTTGGGAGTCAAAAGTTTGAATCCCACTCCAAGCGGGTTACTCCTCGTAGGGTTTCCATTGTGTGAGGATAGGGAGGTTCCACACCTTAAAGGATTAGTTTGGTGATGGGCTAGGATACCCTTGAAAAAATATAAATAAATAAATTGAGAGCTTGCAAAATTTACCCCATGTAGTTGGGAAAAGGGCTTGGTTGAGTTCAGTTTGCAAAAAATTGATAACTTAGTTATAAATAAGTCATACTAGGTGACTCTTTGACTATTTGGCTGTAGTTATGACACCTCTCTTACTCCCACCACAAAGACATCCTTGTGTTGAAATCTTGGGAATTATGCTGTCGAAGCCATAAGATAGAGTAAGAAGCTCATATTCATGCTCCGATCCTAACTTACAAGTTCATCAAGGCCCAGTCAACTTTACTTGGAGATCTTTTTTTTTACGCTCAATTAATTTTAGTTTGCTTCATTGGAGGCTAACATAAACTTTGCATAGAGTTGGTTGAGTTTGTTCAAATTTTCAAATTTTGCTAAAGCTTTTGCTTAATGCATAAATTTATGAAATTTTTATGGAGTAATTATGTTCATGCAGCATACAGAACTGGATTGAAGACCTATTTTGGAAACAACTTGATCTGAATTACCCAGGCATGCCTGATGCAATGGTTTGTAACTGAAAAGAGATTGAACATTTTAGTAAATGCATCAAACTGTGTTACATATTGTCTATGTCCATTTCAGGTGCACCATGGATTTTATTCTGCTTACCATAATACAACTATACGCCATTGTGTTCTTAAAGCTATTAAAAGAGCAAAGAAGTTTTATGGGGACATCGACATCATGGTGACGGGGCATTCAATGGGAGGGGCTATGGCTTCCTTTTGTGCGCTAGATCTTGCAGTAATTATATCTTCCTGTTATACTTGGGAATTATATATTCCATCCAAAAACATGAAATTCAGCGATTTCCTTACTTTTTTCCAGGTTAATCATGGAGCAAGCAATGTTCAGGTTATGACATTTGGGCAGCCCCGTGTTGGGAATGCTGTTTTTGCATCTTACTTCAAGAAACATGTACCAAATACCTTCCGAATCACTCATGAACATGATATGGTGCCTCATTTGCCTCCATACTATTCTTATTTTCCACAGAAGACATATCACCACTTCCCAAGAGAGGTAATTTGATGCTAGTTTATCTTGCAATCAATTATTCCTACATGTTCTCTCTCTCTGTTCCATCTGCCCTCTTTCCCTCTCCAAAGGAAAATAAAAACAAAACCAAAAAAAAAAAAAAACACTTGCACCAGTACCACCACCATCTTCAGTATTAAGATTTGACATTAATGAACTATTCTATTTTCTTTAGGTTGACATTCACTAGTTATATTTGCCCGACAGATGCAGAAAATAACCTTGTTGGAACTCGTCAAATAGAAAATAATGAATTCCCTCACACATACTCACAAATTGCACACTTTAGAGCCCTTTAAGCAGAACCATAACCTTGCATTTGTCCAAGTTCTTGGAAGGCGGTGTTTGTTAACTCTACTTGCAGCCTCTAAAAAAAAGTGTATAATATAAATTTTTTATTTAGGTAAATATTTTTATTTTTCTACTTCTAATTGAAGTAGAGGTATAATCACTACAAGAGTAAGTTAAAACTTTTGGCTTATTCTATTAGAGCTTAAACCCCTACTGCAAATAGAGTAGAAGTAAAAGTATTGTTATATTCCTTAATTGCAGGTGTGGCTTTACAATATTGGGTTGGGAAGTTTAGTGTATACTGTTGAGAAGATTTGTGATAACTCTGGTGAAGACCCATCTTGCAGCAGGTATCTATCTGCCCTTTTCTTTCCATGAATCTTAAATTTCATTTGTAAAGCTCTTACTTGCCCTTTTATTTTCTCCTTGCACAGGTCTGTGTCTGGAAACAGCGTGGCCGACCATTTATCATATTTCGGAGTAGAATTACAGGCGGATGCCTCGGGTTCTTGCAGAATTGTCATGGATACCCATGTATCCAGCTATGGCACAACAGATCCTAGTGGAAACTTAGTGTTGTCAAGAGATCCTACCACCTCTATGTTGGAACTGAAGAGCCAAATCCGGTCTGGCAGTAGCTCTGTGTTGTAATATATTTAGAATCATTAGGCAACACTTGAAAGAATGAAGGAGAGAGAAGGCTTAAAAGTGAAAGAAATCACTTCAAAAGCCATCCTTGATATGCTTGTACTGTTTATCAAAATGTTATTGTGTACGTGTATATACTCACTGCCATTGTTAATATAATTCAGATTCCTTTTGGGTTTACTTGAGATGTTGATACTACTAATTCTAAGTGCTTGTATAAAGCTTCTTGTTTGCCCTTTTTTAATCTCTCCATAGATTTCATCTCTGAAAATATGGGCAAGGCTGTGTAAATTGTTCTCCTTGGGCTTAGGCTAACATATTGAAGGTATTATTAGTATTTTCATTTTACAAAAGAACAAGTTTTTAAGTAATGTCTTGATGCTCAATTATATTTAAGAAAGTATTAAATTTTTTAGTGGATGGCACATAGTTAAATGTTATGTTTTAAAAAATTATGAGGTAGTCACCAAACCAAAAAAAAAATGATGTAAAGACATGATTACGCATCATACATGTACGTGATATTTGTGTGCAAGCTAGAATTACTATAGGTTAATGGATAATAAAGCATATACTCAGTGCACAAGCTTCTGCCATTGTGAGTTTGGTAAAGGAATAATGTACGCAACGTTATCTCCCGCATTAGATATGTATGGGTTAGTTTATGAGAATAGAGAAGTTGGCATATGCCTTAAGGGATTAGGGTTTTTCTTCTTCTTAATAATTGTTCATGTCAAAGCCTTGGGTGCGCTGCCCGTGAAAGGAACACAATCACTAAGGAATTTACTCATAAAGAACAAGTGGACGTCCTACAGAAAATGATAAGCATTCAAATTTGAGCTCATGGCATTAGCAATATAATTGAACATATGACCTCAAAGCTTACATCTCTATTGAGTTCCCTCGCTAATCTAATGAAGCACTATTTGCCAACGCACCTGCCTTCATATCCACACCCCCTTCCTTTTTTAGGTCTCATATACTTTTCGTCGCAATACTTTTCTGAGATCTTGGATTTTGTCTGACTATGTGTCAGTACGGCCAAAAATAAATGAAAAACTATTTATTGCACAATTATCAAACTAAACAAGAATTAGCAACCTAATTGAATTAAACAACGCCAAAGTGCTAATTAATTACTACAATATTGCTTTCTTTCCAGTTCCAACATACACAGGCAATGTTAATTAATATTTCTCAAATGAAGATCATCACACTCTTGCCTTTGGGAAAGAATTCACCGGTCCCAATCTTCTTTGCCATAATTTTGTAGTATCTGAGCAAAAGCAAGTGTTCATCAATAGCTAGAACAAATTCTCAACATGCAACGTCACAAGGCAAAAATATCTATATACATGCATCAAAAGGAGCTGAGAATAATAACACTAAATATATTGGAAAAAAAATGTTTTATGTATGTTGAATGCCAATGTTATTTTCTAATGTTGACGCCCAATAATTCCATGGATATTTTGAGGATGGACGTGTATTGGGCATCATCCCCAATATCAAACGGAGGCTGGGCGCTAGCTTTAAAAAATGGCATTGACACCCAATATATTTTTAGCATTACTCGTATATTGGAAGTGAATAGCTTGACAACTTAATCTGGCTCAACAAAAATGGAAATATCACCACAAATATATAAAACACAGCTTCACACTCCATTAATACCAGCAGCTAGCTACTACTTGAACTGCCAAAGCAAGTACTATATAGTTACCATTAATAATTCAGTTTTTCGAAATATATGAGCTTAGATGAGGTTATTATCGAAGTGAAAGGGCTAGTAGACCTCCTTGACACTTTCTCTATATTATTGGAATTATAAAAATATGAAGGTTGACTTGAAAATATGTGGTGTGTGTATCAGTAAATGAGGGTTGACTTGAAAATAAGTATGGTAATAAGTCAATTAAGCAAATCAAAATTCAAGTTAATTTCTCGAATGAATCATCCTTCCTAATTAATTTAATTACCTTTCGTTAAAGATTGATCAGCATCAAGACGATTAAACGGATAGTAGTAACAAGGATCGATTTGATAAGGATCTTTGTTCCAGAAGTTGAATTTCTCCTCCTCCTCTGTATGTGCAGAAAGCTTATCCTCCATTGTCTTCTCTCTCTGTTTATTCGAAAAAAAAGTTAATTATCTGATCAAAATCTACAGAAAATTAATCGTCTTTAAATCAACAAGAAATTAATGTATTGAAGTATTTCCTCTGCAAGATTTCACACCTTTGCTAGTTTGTTCCGCCGCCGCCGACCCATGATAATATGATAAGTAGGATCAGATGATTCTTCTTTTCTGCTACTACTCTGACGATCAATTTTATGATTATTAAATAAGTTGACCTTCCTAATTGGCTTGATGGTCGCTAATCTGATACAAGCAAGAGGGTCTTTTGACCCGAAAATCCAAGCACCCGCCGACGACGACGACGACGACGGCGAGTTCTTTAAATTTCCTTCTTCCAGTTCCGCTACTTGATCATCATCATCTTCTTGTTGTTTTGCTTCTCTATTACTTTCACCATAACTTCGATCATCCCCTATTATTGCTGCGTGAATTTCTGAAGATTCTGAAGAGGAATTACTGCACTGCTCTCTCTGTACGGTTCTGAAGAACATTATATTCGTCATCGTCTCTTCTGCGTTGCACAAGAAGCTAGCTAGTAGCAGAAGAAGCAGCTTTTGGCCTCGTTTGGAAGCACGTTCGCGACTGCGTTTAAGGCTTAAACGCAAATTTAGTAGCAGAAGAAGCAGCTTGTTTAATTTGTGCGTCGACGCGGCGTTTACGCGGTACGAGGGCTTTCAATTGGGCTTCATTTTTTTTTTAGTAAATGTTAAAAAAATGTTTTTCTGACTCGCTGTTACATTTTCGTAGGAAAATGTTCTGCAAAAAACACAGTCGTCAACCATATTTTGTTGATATTATAAAATTATAAAATTACTTTAAATTATATGTAAATACCTAATTTATAAGTGTGTTAGTCAATTATTACTTTTATACTATTAATCTCTACTCAACCACTCTTTGTTAGACTACTTGAAATTGTACATTTTAATGCAAGGTATTCTAATAGATATATATATTTATTTGAAAATAGGAGGGTATAGATAATTAGCCTATACAACTAATCTTTTTTTTTTTTTTTTCTAAATTGAGTTCCATCAACATCAAGCTACTCAATGTATACCATTTCATATTAATTTGAGAGACTCAAAACAAACTTTTGGAGTCCATAAAACATAATAAACATTCACAAGTTGTCAATAGGATTGCCTACTTATCCGTGAAATAATATTTTATTCATTTAATTTATTTATTTAAGGATGTAATTAGTTATTGATTTGAATCAATCGATGAAGAAAAACCTATAATTCTCTTTGTTTTCTCTCCGTTTACAGCATGTTATTAGCGCAATCGTCTCTAACGATCCAAACCACCTCCTTCTCTTTGGATCTTATTTTTTATCTTCTTCGTGAATCTCTAATTTTAGAGATCTCTATCAGAAAACTTAAATTTCTCTGTTGTTTCTATCAAGATCTTACTCAATCTAAAACTAGATCGGAGCTGGATCTGAATCGGTGGAGGAACTGCTGCTGCCAACGACGCAGAACGTCAAATTCTGATTCTATGGGTAGCATCTCGAGATAGTCAAGCTACTGCCACAAGGTGGTTTTTTCGTATTCAAGCCAAGGCCACGTCAACTCCATGTTGAATCTCTGCAAGTTTTTTGCCCACCAGATCAACGAACATCATTATTGTTGGAAATGTAGTGAGCACACAAACTCTAAACAATAAAAAATATTGAAGAAGGAGGAGGACTTGAGCTTGCACTTGAACTTGTGCACTTTGCTTGATTTGAAAATGAGAAATACATGAGGTATTTATAGGACCTACCTAGGCAAATACAATAAATGCAAACATGAATCTTCACATACATGAACCACTAAGTTCATGGATCTTTACATACATGAACCACTAAGTTCATGGATCACACTATCCTAGGTACATGCATGTATTCATTAACTTCTAGATACATTCATGAACCTATTAAAAATGTTCACATTAAGATACATTCACTATAAAGTTTCCAAATGAATCATGTTTACTATAAATATATGTTAATTTCTAACATCCCCCCTTAAACATGATTCATGCACTTCAAAAATCAAACTTAATCTTTGACGTGCCTTTATCTTCCCCCCTCAAATCAAAATTGCTTCATGCCTAGCATGTCTTTTAGCTTCATGAAAATTTCACCTGATAATGGTTTAGTGAATATATCTGCTACTTGTTCAATAGTGTGACAATATTGGAGCTCTACAGTCTTCTGCTTCACATGATCACGAAGAAAATGAAACCGAGTATCAATGTGCTTGCTCCTTCCATGATGGACTGGATCTGCAAGCTGGATAGCTGACATGTTGTCCACAAATATCACAGTTGGCTCCTCCTATGGATGATCCAGCTCCTTCAAAATATTCCGTACCCATATTGCTTCACAAACAGTAGATGAAGCTGCTATATACCCTGCTTCACAAGAAGATAGAGCCACTATTTTTTGTTTCTTGGTGATCCAAGAAAATGCAGTTGTGCCAAGATAGAAGACATAGCCAGTGGTGTTCTTTCTCTCATCTTGGCCCCCTCCCCAATCACTATATGAAAAGCCTACTAATTTTGCATTTTCACCATAATTATAAAATAGACCAAGATTAAGTGAGCCTTTGATATACCTTAGTATTCTCTTTGCAGCTAGCCAATGTGACTCCTTTGGTGTCTCCATGTAACGACTCACAAGTCCAACACCATACATAATATCGGGCCTTGTGATTGTCAAGTACCTCAGGCTTCCAACCAGACTCTTGAAAAAAGTTGAGTCCACAAATCCTCCATTTCCTTCTCTTGATAGTTTCATACCTGTAGCAACTGGAGTGTTCACAGTGTTGCAATTACTCATCTTGAATTTCTCCAAAATTTCCTTCATGTACTTTGTTTGAGATATAAATATCCCATCTTGCCGTTGCTTTACTTCAATCCCAAGGAAATAGGACATCAGTCCGTTGTCTGTCATCTCAAACTCTTTAAACATTGACAGCTTGAATTCCATAAGCATTTCACTACTAGTTCCTGTGTACAACAGGTCATCAACATATAGGCAAATAATCAAAATTTCACCTTGATGATTTTTCGTCATGTAGACTGCATGCTCATATGGACATTTGGTGAAACCATTATGTTGAAGATAGCTATCAATGCGTGCATTCCAAGCTCTTGGCGCCTGCTTTAAACCATATAATGCCTTTTTCAGGCGATATACCTTGTTTTCTTCTCCGTCAATTTCAAAACCTTCTGGCTGGTGAATATACACTTCTTCTTTGAGAATGCCATTGAGAAATGCTGATTTGACATCAAGCTGATATATCTTCAAATTACGATGAGCGGAAAGTGCAATCAATAATTTCACCGTGTCAAGTCTTGCAACTGGTGCAAAAACCTCTTCATAGTCGATACCGTATTTCTGCTTGTAGCCTTTAGCAACTAGTCTTGTTTTGTAACGAGAAACTTCACCCTCAGCAGTACATTTGATTTTGTACACCCACTTGACGCCAATAGCCTTTTGATTTGTTGGAAGTGTGGTCAACTCCCAAGTGTCATTCTTCTGAATAACATGAATCTTCTCCTCCATTGCCGATCGCCAACATTCTTCTTCTACAGCTTCTTGGAAGGTCAGAGGCTCGTGATCAGCATATAAACAAAAGAGGTTGGTCTCTTCGTCTTCTTCTCTTTGATTATAAATCTCCGCGAGACTTCTCATTTTGATGGGACTTTGGTGTATGGAAGATCTATTTCTACTACTTTCTGCTGAAGATGGTGAGTTTCTTCTCGAAGAAGGTGTGTCATGTTGAGGAGATGGTGGTATACCTGGTGGAACTTGTGTTGGGGGTTCTTCAAGTTCTTCAAACACTTACTGCTCTTTGGCCTTCTCATCATCATTCCAGCTCTATGCTTTATCTTCATCAAAGATAACATCTCTACTAACCACTAATTTCTTTGTTAGTGGATTATAGAGCTTGTATGCTTTTAATTCTTCACTATAGCCGAGAAAGATGCATTTCTCACCACGATCATCCAGCTTCTTTCTATTGGGCTTGGGGACTTGAGAATGTGCAACACACCTAAAGATTCTTAGGTGTGCAACAGTTGGTTTTTAGCCGCTCCAGGCCTCTTGAGGTGTCATGTGCTTTACACTTTTGGTAGGACATCGGTTCAGCACATATGATGAGCACGCCACAGCTTCTGCCCAGAATTGCTTTGGCAATCCTTTCTCCTTGAGCATAGTTCTGGCCATGTTAAGAATCGTGCGATTCTTTCTTTCAACGATCCCATTTTGCTGTGGGGTGTAAGCCGCAGTATATTGATGTTTTATGTCTTCTTCCCTGCAATACTCATCAAATACTTTTGAGGTGTATTCTCCACCTCGGTCAGAGCGGAGAGTTACAATTTTGTGACCATTTTCTTTTTCTACATAGGCTTTATAGTTTTTGAATACAACAAAAGCAGCTGACTTTTCTTTAAGAAAATAAACCCATAATTTTCTGCTGAAGTCGTCAATGAAAGTAATAAAGTATTTATTACCTCCTAGCGACTCATGTTCAATAGGTCCACATATGTCAGTGTGGATCAGTTGAAGTGGTGTGGTTGTTCTCCATGATTTGCCTCTGGGAAAAGGAAGTCGTGCTTGTTTGCCAAGTATACAAACATCACAAGAGTTACTTGGCGGCTCGATCATTGGTAACCCATGCACCATGCTTGATGAAGATAGTAGTTTTAGACCGCTAAAGTGGAGATGCCCAAGGCGATGATGCCACTTCCATGACTCACTTTCTTTGACTCCATAGAAGCATTTCTCTGACTTTGTGCTAAGGTGAAGTGGGAACATTCGATTTTGGGTCATCGGAACATGTGCGATGATTCTTCCACTTGTATCTCTCAAAATGAGAGAGTTGTCTCTCATTTGTATGTTATATCCCTTTTCTACAAGCTGCCCAATGCTAAGAATATTGTTTTTCATATTAGGTACATAATACACATTAGAGATATACTCATTCTTACCATCCTTCTGATAGATTTTTACTTTCCCTTTGCCTTCAACTGATAGTTTGGAGGAATCTCCCAAGTTCACTTTTCCGTGGACTTCTTCAGTGAGTTCTACAAACAATTCTTTCTTACCACACATATGATTGCTTGCCCCAAAATCAAGATACCAATTTTTATATGAAGTATGTGAATCATCATTTGCAAGAAGTAGGATAGATTCATTACCTACATTATGTGATGTCTCTGCAACATTAGCTTGTTCATCAATTTTTAACCAACAGTCGGAGGCGTAGTGTCCAAATTTATTGCAGTTAAAACATTAGACATTCCTATTGGCTCCATGTCCATAGGATCTTCTTCTACCTCGGTGACCTCCTCGTCCTCTAAAGCTTTGATTCTTGTGCTGACTTTGGCTTGATTGTTGAGTTGTACCTCGCCCTCGCCCTCGGCCTCTGCCTCGACCACGGTTGGAGGTAGATTTTCTTGATCATTTAGAGTCAGTTTTGACTCTAATGCTTGTTCCAATACAGCTGGATTAGATTTCTTCTGCATCCTTTGCTCATGTACTTGTAGTCAACCCAATAATTCCTTAATTGTAAGTATCTCCAAATCCTTAGATTATTCGATAGCTACAACTACATGCTCAAATTTAGAGGAAATGGATCGGTGTACCTTCTCGACGACATGGATGTCATCTAGCTTCTCACCATGTCTCTTCAAGCCATTCACGATTATTAGCAACCGTGAAAAATAATCGGACACCGATTCACCATCCTTCATGTGGAGAGCTTCAAACTCGCCTCGCAGTGCTTGAAGATGAACCCACTTCACTCAATCATCTCCTTTGAAGATGGAAACAAGAATATCCTATGCTTCTTTGCTTGTTGTTGCTTCAACAACCTTTTCGAAGGTAGCTTCGTCCAACCCTTGATAGAGTATAAACAAAGCTTTTTTATCCTTCTTCCTTTGCTTCCTAATAACCTTCTTCTCATCTGCTGTACATGCAGCCTCTTGCTCGCCAGTGGGTTCCACAAAACCATCGTTAATGGTTTTCCAAAGATCTTGAGATCCAAACAAGGCTTTCATTTGGATACACCATGAACCAAAGTTATCCTTTGATAACTTAGGAACTTGTTGCTGGACATAATTCATCCTATCTCTGATACCACTTTGTTAGAAATGTAGTGAGCACACAAACTCTAAACAATAAAAAATATTGAAGAAGGATGAGGACTTGAGCTTGCACTTGAACTTGTGCACTTTGCTTGATTTGAAAATGAGAAATACATGAGGTATTTATAGGACCCTACCTAGGCAAATACAAAAAATGCAAACATGAATCTTCACATACATGAACCACTAAGTTCATGGATCACACTATCCTAGGTACATGCATGTATTCATTAACTTCTAGATACATTCATGAACCTATTACATATGTTCACATTAAGATACATTCACTATAAAGTTTCCAAATGAATCATGTTTACTATAAATATATGTTAATTTCTAACAATTATCACAGTAGTAGTCACAGAAGAGTCACTCGGCTCGTTAGGTCTGGTGCTGGAGCTACCCAGCATACGGTTCCCGATCGATCCCAAACGATTTTCTACCGGAGCTGGATCCCACAGCAGATCTCCCTGGACTTGTGAGAGTTGTTAACACTAAGATGGAGGCTTCATGAGAGCAACTTCTAGACCAGCTCGACTTGCCGGCGGCAGCTATTCTCGTCGATACAGACTTGTCATAGTTGAACGGAGGAATATACAGTTCGTATTGTTGTGGTCGATGTCGGCTTCAAATCATAGAAGCAAAAATCATCAAATTCTTATCACTTCTTCTTCTTCGAAACATAAAATTTCTAGTGTTAATTGCTGCAACATCAGCTAATCAGAAATTTCTTCTTCCTAAGATTTCTTACAAGAAAACTGGATATAATCCTTGTGAGATTAGGGCTTGGAGATCGAGAATATCTGCGTCTTCTTCATTCACGACGCAATCATCTTCATCATCATCTAATAAGCAAGAATTCAATGTTGTGATAGTCGATGATGGAATCATCGATTTGGCAATTGTTAGATAGTTTTTGTTGCATTCGAGTCTCTTCGTGGCCATTGTTGATGTTGCAGTTTCGTGTTCTGGTGCCAGTGGTGCAAAAGACGAAGAGGTGGTGAGGAAGAAGACGAGAAAAAAAAAATATATATATATATATATATATATAATAAATAATAAGAAAATGAGGGTTGTTCGGTGGATGAAAAAGACAAAAGAAAATAAAAAAAGGGAAGGATAGAAAAGGATGAAGGCTATAATGCTTCAATTAAAGCAATTATAGGATAGGGGTGTTCATCGAGACCAACCAAACTGAAAAATTGAACCAAATCGATTTGATAGGTTCGGTTTTTGTTCGGTTCGATTTTCGGTTTAAGGAATGAAAAAAACTGATTAGTTCGGTTTGATTTTCGATTTAGACATTAAAAAACCAAATTTAACCCACACCGAACCGAACTTGAAGGTAATACTGTTATTTCTTCTGCAACCCTAAACTTTAAATATGTTGAAACATGATTAAAATATCCTTTGAACTTGCTTTTAATTTTTATTTATTTAACTATTGGATACTTGAAATTGGACATGCAAGTACATAAAAAAATTGTCTTAAGAAAGGCTTTGAATGGAAAACATGTAGAAATTTTTCATGTCAATCTCTTCTAGTATTCCTATTATTAAATGTAATAATATATTTTGTGTTTTAATTGTAATGATAAAACTATATATTATATTTTTTAAAGGATTGAATGTGTTTGGAAAAGGTAAAATAGTGTTAAGTATAAAATTTATAACTGTAAAATTAATGTAACTAACCCGATCAACCTAAATCGAACCAAACTGAACAAATTTGGTTTGGTTTGGTTCAGTTTGAGTATTAGTTCGGTTCAGTTTCGATTTCAGAAAACCCAACCTGAACTTAAGTTCAGTTCGGTTTCGGTTTTTACCAAAAACTGAACCCAACCGAGGTTTGCACACCCCTATTATAGGATGCATGCTAAATCGTCACCGTGACTGTCACTTCATCTCCGAGAAAGATGCATCAAAAGGTACATCAAAATTTCTTTTATTATGAAAATTATTTATGAATGCATCGATGACCTTTAATTTTTGAAAACCTTCGTCTAGACTTGTGACACACCTAGACTTAAAAGACCAATTAAAATAAACGTGAGGTCGCAACATCTATATTCATATTTTATTTTTCCCCATCCAAAGGGATATTTAAAATATGATAACCCCATTATAATGGTATTAATGGTGTTAAAAATGACACCAATTAAGGTGGACCTACCTGATGTCACCACGTGCAACAATGCCAATGTCACTATCTATCTAAAATGTAATAGGTAAATTAATACTAGTAAGCTTCGCATATTTTTATTTCATGTGGCAGGTTTTTTTATTTGATATATTTTATCAGAATTACATAGTAAAAGTCTATGTCAAGATTATTTTATATATTTTGTTCATGGCTCAAAGCTATGTTGTTATATATTGATTCACATGGAAAAATATTGTGGCAAAAATATTTTATAGCTTAAAACTATTCAAAGAAAAGAATCTTTTAATTTCTAGCTAAAACTGAATAAAAAAGATTTATTATGGTTGATTGCACCTAAAGTTGTAATATCAAAGAAATATCAATATTGTGATCTTTAATCCAAAATTGTTATGATCAAATGCAGTGAAGTTGCAAGATCAAATCAACATAAAAAATGGTATTTATAGCCTGAAGCTATTGAGAAAGAATTATGCATGTTATGATCAAAAGTCACGTGGACAAGAATTTATAGCCTGAAGCTATATAAAAAAAATTGTATTGCATGAAACTATATGAATGTTTTGTTATGAAATTTGTATAACATAATAACCTGAAGTTATTAAAAAAAATAATTTTCTAAACAGTAGCTATATATATGCAAATTTATTATTTCTATAGCTAGAAGCTATATTAAAATTTACTATTCACATAGCTAGAAGCCTAGAAGTTATGTTAAACATATTATTTCAATATCCCAAGTTACATTGGATTGATAATTATTTTAATAGGATTCCATGTAAGATCACATGGGTTTTGTCTACGTGACCTACATATTTGTAGATTTGTAAATTAGTTTGAAGCTAATATAATGCATTATTACATTTTATTTTATTGAATAATTGTTTATAATTAATTATTCTTTTCAATTATTTGATGTAATTGAATTAACATTTTGAATTTATTTATTTTATCTCATGAGAAAGATTTATAACCTTTCATGTAAAAGTTTACCACAATTAATTGCACCTAAAGTTGTAATATTACAATCATATGAACCTGAAGTTTGTTATGATCAAATAATGAATTGCACGTGATATTACAATATTAAAGTTTCATGATATACACTATATATAAAAGAAGACATATTTTGAGAAAATATAATATTATCCTCGTATATGCTCTTGAAGTAGCAATACAGAACGTGTTGATATTGTCTCAAGAAAAATTATGTTAAAGATCACTATGCACACCCACTTGATTTTGTAACATTCACTGAAGTGAATATTATTTGATTATTGATCATGAATGACAAATAAATATGAGAAATGTCATAATTATGGATGAATATATTAAAAATCACAACTAAATTATTATGAGAATCATGATGATTACAATTTGACATATGGTTACAACCATATATTTGAAATAAATCTATTTCATTCCACCAGAAGTGGAATAATCTTATCGTAGCACAAAATAAAGGTTTACATAATAAACCAAATATTAATGTATCTATGTGTTTGCTTTAGGTGTGCAATGAAAAGGATTGGTTGCGTACTTGTTATACACCAAATATTTGATTGATCTATCTAGCCTCAATAAAGAAAAGAGGTTAAATCTGTGATCTGTCCCATTGCTATTGAATATTTAAAGTATTAATCAACCTTGACCGGTCACCGGTGATCGAAAAATAGGTTAAAGCAAATGAACTTGTAGATGTTCTCTTCCGCAGTACAATGCAATTTGAATTACTCAAATTGAAGTTAAAATGAAAAAGTTATGGTAATTTAAAGTTTACTTAACGATTGTTTACCGAATAGTATATAATTTAAAGTTTACTTAATGATCCAAACGTTTTTGTTCTAACTTCGATTTTAGTGGTTGAAAAATGTATTTGAAGGAGGAAATCTTCATGGCTCCAAAAGAGCAAATATTATATTGTCTAAATGAAGCAAAATTTCAAATAATGATATTTTATAACATACCTGTAGATCCAGAAGATCTTGGTCGATTTTAAAGATATATGGAAAATTGATATCATATTGCTTCATTTTTGGTAAAAGCAAATTTTTGGAATGGTTTCTCATTTTAATTTTTGGCTTGTGAGGTTAATTACACGATTTATGATCAAGAATGAGAAATTCTTTGACATAAATATATATTGGCCAAGATTGAAGACCATCAATGACATTTTTCATAATAGCAATAGTCATTTTTATGACACAATTTTTTCATCATTATTGGAAGAGCAGCCAATTTCAAAAGAATAGCGTGTAAAATTGTTAGAATACAATATAAGTTATTGTAAGGCAATCGTCCCACCATTAGGGGGAGAAAATAAAGGTGTCAAAAGAATGACATGAAAAAATTGCTTAAAATGCAATATAAGCTATAAGTTAATGTGAACCAGAAGTTCAAATGATAAATAAAAGTGAATGATAAGTTCACATGATCAATCATTTGTAAAAGAATTTGCAAATCAGTTATCTGATATATTTATATTTAGTCCCTCAAGGACAATTTGCAAGTAACATACATGAAGTGTGGTTAACCGGTCAAATCAAAAGACACAACTTTCTAAAGAGGAAGGTACATACAAATAATTGATAATATGTATAAGCATTCCAAAATAAGGAATGGATTGGCAAACAAATATTGCATAAAAAATATACCCTGATCGAAGTGGTATGTGTATCTCCTGAAGATATATAAATTGAAAAACAAAATATATCCTAAAGTGGTATGTGAAATAAATTGAGAAATAAATATACCTTGAATTGGTATACATATCTCATAAAGAGATATGGATTGAAGAATTTATGTTCTTAAAGAAAAATAAATATTAGAGAATTCTCAATCCGTTTGTATTTGAATCCATTTACGTTTGAGGGCTATAGAATGAAAATATTAATGTTGTTCCTGAAAATATTTTAAAGTGTACTTTTGATATTATGAGATTCAAACCATATAAAAATGTTAACATGAAAAAGGTAGAAATGAGCAAGATCAAATATAGTTAAACTCATTGAAAAATCGAGAGCTATTGAACTAGAAGTCCAAATACCTAAAGAGGTAAATCATGTTGGATATGCATGAAGAAACGTATTAATCCATAGATAATAATAATATATGTGAAAATCCCCGAAGGATTTATGAGGTATATATGAAGCTTCAAAATGACTGTTCTTAAACGATCTAAAAGGCCTAAAATACGTATTGCATTAATATTCATATTGATCAATACGCATATATATTTTTATACTTGTTATGAGTGAGCATTTAATAATCATATTTGCATATGCATTTTATATATCTATTTGTTGTTGTATGTTAAAGACTATTGAAGAGTTTATCAAGAGAAAATTTGAGATGAAAGATCTTGAAAAAATAAATTGTTGTCTCAACCTGCAGATCAATATTTTTTCAAGCGGGGTGTTTGTCCATTTATCAAATGTATTAAGAAATTTATATGGACAAGACACATCCATTAGATTTCTCAATATTGTGAGATCATTGAAAGTGATAATTTTCACTTCATTAAAATAATGAAGAGTTGGTTGGTCTTGAAGTACCATATCATGGTACAATAGATGCACTTATATATAAAACCAGATATTATTTTCTCTGTTAACATGCTTGCAGGATATAGCTCTACACCAAATTAAAATAGTGTTAAGCATGAATTATATTATCTTCAAGAAAGCAAGCGACGCAAGTCTATTTTACTCAAAAAAGATAAAGGCAAAACTGGTTAAATATGCAAATACTGAATATTTGTCAGACCCCCACTATGTTCGATCTCGAGCACAATTCCACTTAGGGTCATATTGTTATATCATGAAAAAAAAAATTACACACTTTGAGATGTGAAAAATTTTAATATCCAATTAATGGATATGCATATATTAGTTGCATGCAGTTATAAAAATTACAGTTAGATTAGCATTCTCTGTTTTAATAAATATTTTAAAAAATATTTTTTTGACTCCTGTGTTACATTTTCTTATTGGAAAATGTTTTACGAACACGCTTGGCAAACATATTTTGTTGACATTATCTTTGAGAGTTGTTAAATCGCTTCGAATCGCGTATTAACACATGATTTGTTAAGTATGTTAGTCAAATATCACTCTTACACTATGAATCTTTTCTCAACCACGTACATTACTTAGAGTTGGAATTGTGATAGATGTATATTTATTTAAAATAGAAGGAGGGTGTAGATAATTAGCCTATACAGTTAACAATTTTTTTTCTAAATTGAGTCTCTGTGATCAACATCAAGCTACTGCCATTCATATCGATTTGTGAGACTCGAAAACAAACTCAAGTATACTTTCTTAATATACTTGTGGAGTCCTCAAAACATTACTCTTTTATTTTTTATACAGAAAATGTTTATCGAGATTTGATGCATCTCAATAGTGATAGAATTCATCTACGTCACCGTTACTTATGTTTTCCTTATTTATGCCACCTTAAAAGAGTGTGAGGTGGAGTTTTATTTTTGTGAGGTGGAGTTTTATTTTGGTGTCTTTTTAGTATTGTCCATTTAAAAATGTGAAAGGATCCAAAATATAGATCTACGCTTATACGGCACTATATATATATATATATATAAATGCTAAAAATTACAGACACGAGAAAAAAAAAAAAAAAAAAAAAAACATATGGTGAGGATAACTTCGAGAACTTCTAGAAAAACATATGGTTTTTCTCTCTCTCTCTAAGAGGGAGCTGTGAGAGGCAGAGGAGAACTTCCAGAACTGAGGCAGAGGAGAACTTCCAGAACTTCTACAAAAGTAAACAAATGGTGAGGATAACTTCGAGAACTTCTCGAAAAACATATGGTTTTGTTAATTTTTCTTTGTTAGAATTTACGGTCAAATATGGAAATAGCCGTCAAATATTTTTTAAGAGCAGCTTCCAGGAAGCTAGAAATTGTTTTGTTGCTTCTACAACAAGTTTAATTCAATTGTACTGGTTATTTATTTGTGACTTTTAAAAATTATATTTAAAATCATACGATAAGTAGTAAATATTTTTTTTTCATAATATAATGATGTAATATATTTTTACATCAAATTTTACATCAAACTTAAATATAATTTTAGGTACATATTTTAAATCATATTAACACTATCTTAAATTGTATGATAACTCTTTCTCCGTTGATAATTGTGTGGTCCAAAGTGGGAGGGGAGAAGAAGTATTTTATAAAAGAAGGTTCCATAAAGGTTAGAAAATGGTTGGGCACCCCATTTTCTATAGTGTTTTATTTTTTATTTATTAATCTTTCTGGTATGGCTTCGAGAAGTATTCTAGTGATTAACAAATATTAAGAAGTATTTGTTAAAGCAAAGTACTTTCCATATCATTTCTAAGCAATTTGTTAGAATATTAAAAACATACAATTTTATTTTTTCAATTCGATTTTATATTGTAATCTTCTAAATCCAACGGCCAAAATTTGTAGGCCAACCACCATGATACAAGGCCCACAAACTTGCGCCATGAACACCCCCAATTTGATAATGAGTTGAATTGAGTATTAATATTAAAGTGAGTTTTTTCAATAGGTTATATATATATATATATATATATATCAAAGTAAGGTAAATTTATAATTAAAATAAACCTTCGCTAAACTATATCATTAAGTAAGAAAGTATTTGTACAATGAGACTATATGCATATGATGATGAATAAAGGGGTGTTTGATTGAGGGTGTCCAATAAAATCATTTGTACATATCACATCTAACACATTCTTTAAATGTGATGCCAAGATCCGCAACTGCTTTTTTCTTTTATCTTCTTCCTTTCTTTTTCTTGGAGATAAAGATCTTATGTAAATATATATGATCCTATGGTCCCTCGAGGAATTGTGTCTTTATCATTACATCATCAACCATTTTAACACCACAATCATCGATGGTCATTATGTGTCGTGGGACACACCATTATCTTGCTTGATTCAAAGTGGATATATGATGTGATACATATTAGAGTACACTTAAAAGACTTAACTAAGAGTTATTAAAACTCACATTCCTTTAAAGGATTAATAGAATCCAATTCATTTTGTTGTTCAAAGATTTAAAGTTGGATTTGGTATGTAAAGAGATATAGATATATATATATATATATATATATATTTTGATGAGAGAATCTGCTTAAATGAAAGATCACTATTCACCTATGTTTCTTACTTTTAACATTGACATTTCATTGGATGAAAATGGAAAAAAGAATTTCTACACATATGTAGATTAGATTTTGTCAATGGGCGTATATCTCAATCAATAATTCAACCACCTTTGGACTAGAAGTAAAGCTTTACTCACTAACATCTATCTAATAGTTTTTACTATTCTTTCAGTGCATATATATCTTATGAACAGTCCGGCTTCGATTAACCTAGAATGGCCCACTTAGTATATAGATACTTTGATTAGAGTAAAAACTACAATATAAACTGTATAGTCTCATTAATATTGGATTTGTCAATATGCGATTCAATGTAATCCAAAACAATCTAATGGTGATAGGATGCTGTAATTTGTACTGCAGTGCTTAGCATTATTCTAGAATAATTGTTTTTTAGGGGATTTGTTGTTCTTAGAGGACACATTTTTCACAAACAGACAATGTTTTTAAAAATGTTCATTCATTCATCAAATTGCTTATCAAAATTCATAGAGTAAGTGAACAGCCTATCCTTGTACATTTATTTATTGCAATTAAGTACCAGAATGGGATGACAAAAGGGTGCAATGTGTAATTAATAGGAACAGAAGAAAGGGCTTGTAACTAAAAAAGGATGTTGTAACTGTACAATTCGAAGTCCTACGTACTTATTCATGTATAATTTAATACAATCCAATATATATATATATATATATATATATATATCTCTTTGAAGCCTTCAAATGGAGTTATGATTCTCAGCTTTTTCTTGTTGTTAATGGCTTGGTTTTGCAAGAATGAATTGGAAGGGAATCCAATGTCATATGACATTGAAAGATGATATATTGTGGATAAAATTCCAATTCGTTTTCCAACTAGCAGGTAGATGCTTCTGTGATATACATGAAGTAGAAAGCCCGAAAGCAACTCCTAAAAGATTAAATGAAAAATATGAAGATATATAATACTCAAAAGATTTTTATTTTTTATTATTTTTCTATCCACATTTGAAATATTAATGACCAGGTTCAATCATTAGTACTATTTTCTTTTCTTTTTTTTCTATATCGACATTTGAAATTAGACTCATAGTTCAATCAAATCAAATTCAATATAAAATCATATGGTTTTATGATTTTTTTAAAAAAATTTATAGAAATGGTCTAGTTGAGTATTTTAAACAGAAATATACAAAAATATTATTGGGTAAATTAAAAGAGTGAAAGGGAGAGAAGACAAATACTAAAAACTGAGTTATATTTGCATCGCAAATAAATACACATACTACTTTTTTATGTACTTGATCCAATCATTAAATTTATTAGATTAATTTACGAAGCCCAAAAGCTATGTAGCTCCATCCTAAATGCGGAGAGATATATCATAAAATAGGAAAAAAATACTAATTATGCTAATGAGGAACATACAAAAAAGTCAATCAGGAGACTTGAATCTAAGACTTTTATAAAACCCGTTATCTAATGTCATGTCAACAACCACTAAATGGAGGGGCAGTGCCACGTTACCGCTACCCTGTGGCAATGAAGTCCCCTCCACCCTAATATATATGGAATACATAATTATTAAATATTAAGTATAATTAATATTATATTAAATATAAATATACTAATTGTTTGCTTTGCTCCCCGCAATCAAATCAAATTAAGCTCTTTTTTTCAGTCCTAGAAGTAGTCTCTCTTTTGGTTGTTGGGCTCAGTCTCTCTGTCAATGACCGCTTTTCCACCGTCAACCAGCTCAGTCACTTTGGAAGACACACAAACACTGATTGAATAGACTTAGCAGAAATAGGACTGAGGTCCACATTCACATTCCCTTTGTCGACCATAACTTAGCCATCTCAAATGTGCCCATATAGGAGATCCAGGATTTTTACCAGGCAATCTTGACTCCTAAGGTAATGGAGGCGTGCAAAGGTTTCCTCGGGCCTGAAGAAGATTGGCCCTCGAGTGCAAAGGCAGAAGGGAGCTTGACAGCAAGACCCACCAGTCAAACGAGATGAAAGTCAGTCTTAGTGATCCGACGGTGCAAAGTGGAAGGGTCGTCGCTCAACGAATAAAAATTACTCTAGGGATAACAGGTTGATCTTCCCCGAGAGTTCACATTGATGGGAAGGTTTGGCACCTCGATGTCGGCTCTTCGCCACCTAAGGAGATTTTGATATGCTTTTGGAACCAAGTGAATCGCTTTTGTGGTTTAAATGATGCTGCTAGCCCCGACATCGCTCACTTTTATTCAGGTGGATCAATGGGTTGTCGCACTCGCCTAAGATCTCGGCCTACAACTCGTGTATTAACAGCTAATGCACCTTTCTTTTACCAAATCTCAGGGACATGGTCTAATCATTATTTTTAAGGAGAAACAATGTTTGTATCCATGTTAGTATTAGTAATACATCTATATCACTAACTAACTAGTGGTGATTTAAATATTAATTTATCAAATTATATAAGAAATTAAAATAATCTAATTAAATAAAAATAATAATTTATCAAAAACTAATATTCAACAAATTATAATTACAATCAAAATCAAAAAATTATATATAAACACTTAAAAACACACTCCTCTGAATTTGCTACTCAAGCGTCGATTTACAGCATTAAAAATAAGGTTGTCAAATGGTTTTCGAAAAGTTTAGTTGGACCTTTTTTTATAATAATGTTTAGTTTGATTCAAAATAACTATACATGCATATCCTTTATATATTAGCGATTAACATATCTTAAAGTATGCAATAAATGATCTAATGGATACACATGTATAGTTGCATATGTAGTTACAATTTTTTGTAGTTAGATTAGTATTTTTCTTACTAAAAGAGAAATGAAAATCTAACTGTAAAAATTGCAACTACATACGTGATTATACATGTTTATCTTTTGAATATTAGTAATTTACATATTTTAATCAATAAATTTTTCTTATACCGTTGAAGTTTGTCTAAAAAAAAAATTTAGCCACCCTAAATAAAATTCTTGGCTACTCCCCTGACTAAACATTAAAACTATAGCTAATAGGCGGAGGCCAATCATGCATATCAAGTTATATCATTAACAACATATAAACAAACACGTGGACACACTCATTTTAATCTAATTGAAATATTGTATATCTTCATAAATCATATGGACTATACATATATATAAGAATTAAAATTGTCAAATTGATAAATATATATCCTTATTCCAATTTCATAGTGCCAAAGAAAGGTTCTCTTTCAATCAATGATCAAGAACATTCTCCTTTTATTACAATTTACTTTCTCAAAAAAAAAAAAAAAAACCACACCCTCACCCTCACCTGTCTCTCTATAAATAAGTTCCATATATGGATGGTTTTCACAAGCAATATCTTCAAACCCTAGAAGAAGATAAAGATCAAATTAATATTGGAAACCCTAGCTATCTAGCTAGTGATCATCATCATCATCAAGAAGATGAGCAGCTCATCAGTAATAGAACTGGCAAAGAAGAAGGCAGTGGTTGTGTTCAGTAAGAGCAGCTGTTGCATGTGTTACACAATAACAAGGCTCTTCTCAGACCTTAGTGTGAATGCAGAAGTTCATGAGCTTGACCAATTAGAAGCTGGTATTGGAAGGGAACTGGAGGGTCAGCTCTTAAGGTTAGGTTGTGAGCCTGTTGTCCCAACAGTGTTCATTGGTGGTGAGCTTGTGGGTGGCACCAATGAAATCATGGAGCTTCATCTCAGTGGCTCTCTCATCCCTTGGCTCAAAAGGGTCGGAGCCATCTGGCTTTAATTTCACCCATGTTTAATTTTACTACATTATAATTAAGCTTTTTCTTATTATATATAGATATATATGAGTGTTTAATTTGCTTGCATTTTTTATCCTTTTCTTGTAACATTAACGTACTACCATGTATCAGTAAGCCTAGCTATATCATGCATGCACTGTAACTTAATTAAATGTTATAATGTATCATGCTTTTCAAGCTTTATTGTCAGCAAGCTGTTGTGTGTCAAGGGTACATGATCAGTCATTTGAATTATAATTAACTCTATAAATAATTAATTAGCTTTATTTTGTCGAGTTTTAGTTTTTTGAATTGTTGGGTTTAAAAAAAAAAAAAAGAGTTATATATATATATATATGCTCATAATTAACATATGAATAGTGATAAATATACACTATACAAAACTCAAGATAGAAATTCAAGTGTCTCATCATATCTATTGGATTACATCGATGTAATCCAATTATATGAATCTGTTTCTTGCACTCTTTGTTCTATCAAGTGCGCTAAGTTATTATTTATATTATAAGTAGTAATATCTTTTATAATAATTTATGCATGTCTATGTTACTTTAATTAGTGATATATATTCCTCTACTTGTTTCTTTACAATGGATTAAATAGGTCACTACTCTTCCTAACTTATGTATCTAAAGACCATTATATCACTTTAATCGATTTTTTCTTATTTACCCTTTATCGAATATATTCATATTCCTCTACTTATCGAATATATGAGATATTTCAAGTCTTTATCCAATTAAAGTTTAAAAAAAAAAAAAGAAGTTATACATAGATATAAAAGTTGAACCTATATGACATCGAAGATTGCATATATACCATGCGTCAAACTAGGAAGCCAAGAGAGTTTAACTCAGGAATAAATTAAAAAGGAAGAGAAAAAAATGACACACTAAAATGGGTAAAAAGATAAAACAACATATCAACTTCGACTTTTAAATGATTCCTTTGTATTCCATTGTATCCAGAAATCCAAAAAGCAAAGACCTCACACTTTCAATATTTTTTTAGTCGTTGAGATATATATATATATATATATATATATATAGTTTCTTCTTTTAATCTTTATCTTTGAAAAAAGAAAAAGAAAAATCAATGGCAACTAGCATTTATCTTCTTCTCTCACTACTTTAATTCCTTTTTTTTTTGGCTTGCATTTAAAGGTAGACCTTTCTTTTCGCGAATGTTAATCTAATTATAAAAAATTACAACTACAATATAACTACACGTTCATATCTATTCAATTATTTATTACACATCTTGAGATGTGTATGTGTTATACATATCAAATGAATATAAATGTGTAGTTATATTAAAGTTGCAGTTATTTGTAGTTAAATTCTCCCTTTATCGACACATACACACACACACACACACATATATATATATATATATATATATATATATATATATATATATATATATATATATAAAATACTTTAAAAATATATTTTATTGACATTGTCTTTAAAAGTTGTTGGATCGTCTTAAATCACAAATCAACAAGTGATTCAAATCAATCCAATAACTCTAAAAATATATATATATACACACGAATCAATTCTCCCCTTAAATTAATTGAGTGAAGCCATTAATCAACTAATCAACAAATATTTGACTTGGTCTTACTCAATATTGAAATAAAGGAATATTGGACTTGTTTATTTTTTTTTGCATAAAACAAGCCCATCAAAGTAGGCTTTAGGTGGAAGCTGGGCTAGGCCCAATTCTAGCTTGTTTTGGGCCCAGTTTAGCCGCAAGTTTGTAACAGAGGTCAACCATATCCGACATCTCAAATTTTGATACGACAAGATTTCATTATTAATTTATAAATATTTATATCCCCCAAAAGCCAGTTTCTTACGTCACTCCAACATTCCACGTGGCATTCTTACCAATTCGAGTCTTCCGAGTGTAACTTACAACTTAGACTTGAGGAAATTATTTTTTATATTCTATTACTAATTTTAAAAATATAGGCATTTCTTTAATGAAGGCCACATATCTATATATATAATATAATATAATATAGTAAAAATAAAATAAAATATCACCCGTACCTACGCTCGAATGTATTGAATCAACAATGGCTTTTTGGCAAGAGTGTGAAATGGCGGAACTCTCGAAGCGCCCTCACTTTGACCATAATGATTATCATGACAAGGCACGCCGTCAATTCCGCAATTGTTGGGGGGCAAAATGGTAAACGGATAAAAGTAGCAGTACTTTGTCGATCCCAAGAGATTGCCGTAATTCTCGATATCATTCGTTGAAACGAAGTACGAAACGCCAATTCTTTTATTTTCTTTACAATTTTACCCTTTTTACTTACAACGCGATACAAAACTAATTAGTAATGATCCCACGCTCTCATGCGTACCAAAAGCCCCCAATAACCACCACCCTTAGATCACACTATAAAAGATCAATCAAAAGTACATGGACGGTCGTGATGGAAGCTCGTATGTACCGTGTGAGATTCTCTGTCATTGGTAACATTTGGTCTCTTTACCTTCTTCTCTATTTCTCTTTGTATATGTATATATATGTATATATTTTCGACAAAATTCTAGCAGCGATTCTTCCGATTTCGTGAATCTGTGTTTGTTCTCAAAGTGAAGCGATTATTATCTGAGTTTAGTGTTTTTGGGCATTTGGGTAATTGAAAAAAAGAGTAATTTGGAGAGATTTTAGTGGGTGATCGGGTGGGAATGGGAAGAAGAGAAGGGCGAGATTGATGATGGGTGGAAGATGAAGGAGGGGAAGAGGAGGAACAGTTGTTGTTGTTGTTGAAGGTTTTAATTGGGTTTTTGTTGATTGTGGGTGTTTGGGTTTGATTTGAAATGGGCGGGTGTTTTTCGTGTTTTGGATCGTCGAGGAATAATGACAGCAGTGGAGGAGGTGGAGGGAAGAAGAAGGATTCGGGTAAAGAGGGTTCAGTTTCGCAATCTCATCATCATCATAATACTACTAGAGTTAGTTCAGGTAAATTTTTATTTATTTTTTTACTTTTTATTTATTTATTTTTAATTTTATTTTATTTTTGAGTTATTTGATTTGGGTGTGTTGGATATGGTCTTGAAGTTGTTCTTAAAGGTGGAAATGAGTTAGATGATGATATATGTTTTTTTTTTTTTTTTAAATTATGTACTTTTGATTGAATTGAGATGGGCAGTGGTTTTTTTGGTGTTTTGTGACTGTTTTTTGTTCTGATCTTTGGGGTTTTTGTATGATTGGGAGTGTTTTCTGAATTGGGTTGTTGTATCTTCTAATGTTATGCTGAATGAATGAATTGGTTTCAGTTTAAAATTTCTATCAGTTTTCGAATCGTCATACTACTATCAGGGGACTTATAATTGTTATCAGGCTTGAATTCGACTTGAATTGGGTAGTTGACTAGGAGAAACGTTTGATGTAAAGTGAGCCTTGAGGTTGTTGGTATCTAAGGCAGAAGTGAAGGAAATGGGACGATTGTTGTTGAAGATTTATGGGGAAAGTATTTATTTTTGTATTTCAAAAGAGGCCATTGAGAACTTAAGAGGTTTACTATTTATACGGCGGAAGTTTAAACACAAATAGTGTTGCATGCAAGGTTATTAAATTTGCGTCCATTTGGGATTTTCGTTTTAAGGAAGTAGTTGAATTATATTTATATCTAGTATGAGATGGATTTTTATGGTCTTCGAACTTTACATATAAAGCTTATGGCTATATAATAAAGTTCAAGGCATTTGTTTGGGAAATTAACCTTACTTTGTGGAAGCAAAGGGTTTTTCTTAATAAAATATATTTTTACTATTTTTAGTAATTTTTTGAGTCATTATTTCTAGCAATTCATGGACTTAATGTTTATAAGATTTTTTTATTTTTACTAATTTTCTCAATGGCTTTCGTATATACTACTAGTGAATGATTTGTGCATGCCCAAGCCATTCATGAAATATGGACATTTGGGTTTTGGGAAATTTTGCCCAAAATTTAGAAACTTCCTCTCCAATATAGAAATAAGGTTGTGTACATTGCCCTTCCCCAAACCCCATTATAGCCAATGCCTTGTGTGCTAGGAAATTTCACCCAAAATCAGTTTGTTATATTATGCAGGTTAGATATTGCGCAATACCTAGAACAAGTCGAAGGCATTAATGGGACAAGAGGAAACCTGATATTCACTTTCTTAAAAGTAATGAAATGAAGAAGATATAGATACTTGTACTTTGAAGGAAAATATGACTTTAAATAGGATGGAATGACAGAACAAGGTTTTTGTAGCTAACCTCAACTCGCAAGGATAAGTTTTTATTATTGTCCATTATTAGTTGTTTGTTCATACTATAGAGCAAAGCCTGTATGAATTTCTAATTCAACATCCTGAAGCCTTCTCATTATTTCTCATTATAAACTTAAAAGGCGAGAGGGAGAGGGGGAGCGGGGGGAGGGAAGGATTTTGAACTTATTCTGAAAATAAACGAATAGAATATAAATACATTCAATGAATGACAATGTGAGTTTTCAGTTTACATTGTAAAGGGAGAAAACCAAAAAAGTAGTTTTTTTTAAAATTCGCTTCTCTGGATTTGGCAATTAAGAAACCACTGAACATGGCAGCAACACTACCACTAGAAGAGAAAACAAAAAAATCTTCTCAACGTTGTCAGGATGGTAAAATAATAATTTTCACAAGCTGTCCTAATTTCCATATTTCCTCCGCTATCGGATGGAGTGATTGATTCACCCTTGTAACAGTTATTGCCCTGTATTAATGCAGACTTGAATATTTCTAATTACTGCCTTAAGTTCATCATATATTTCACTTTTTGAGTATGCTTTTAAATCTCATCAGGATCATAGATAGCCTCAAATTGTTTTATTCATCGTTCTCCCTAAAGCATGTGATATTATTTTGTCAGAGTGTTTAAAAGAATAAGCTATCTTAATGCCTTGATGCAAAAGAAAACAACTTTTTGCATTAAAATTCTTTTTTCTTGTCAACTTGATCCAGTGTCCAAACACAGTTTATGCAAGTGTCATTCCCAAAAGCATAAACCATTCAATGGAGTGTTCTCTTACTAATTATGCCTTGCTGTTCTCAGAATATTAGAATATTTTAGTATCAGTTTGTTCAACCAAGTAATAAGAAAAAATAAATTTATAAAAACGTCTATCAGTAGGTTCTTACAATATGTAATATTTGGAAAACATGAAATTTTAGTCTGTTGTTAAATTTTGCAGCATATTGGGAATATGAAGGGTAACAGTGCTGTTTGCAATGTGGACCTGGTGACATAGAGTTTTCTTAAATTATTTGAGGTTTCTATTGGAGTCTACTAACTAGAGCTTGCTCACTAGATTGTTTAATTGTTGTCTGTGAAGTAGAAAACAAAAGAAAAGAAAAGTGTACTCAAACCACTTGTTGAAAAAAGCCATTTCCAGAACTGAGGTATCTCATCCAATAAAGCAGCAAACTACCATAGAAAAACCTTAATACTTAAGAACGGACTGCAGAAGGTATTTGTCGATGGGATGGAAACAAGACCTTTCAAAAATTGATAGAATTACTAGAACTATCATTGGCTGTGAATTTTTAGCAAGCTCTATCAGCACACTTTCCTCATTCAATTTTAAGGTTTATGTTCACTGTTTGCTAGTAGGAGAACCTTAAAATTGAATGAGGAAAGTGTGCTGATAGAGCTTGCTGAAAATTTATCAACAAAACCACAATGGAATGGAAATTAATCTTTGCAGGTGAATCTTTTTAAAGGCCTGAATCCTGATACACCTTAAATAGACCTTTAATGGTGCTTCTGTTGGAATAGATTTTACTTCCTTTAGGATTCCAAATTATATTGTACAGTTCTTTCCCTAGAATACCCTTTGTATTGTGCTTGATGCATGTGCATATCTGGGTTTTTTTTATTTTTTTTATTTTGGGTGCAGAAAAAACTAGAATTGAGAGTGGTTCTGATTCAAAGAACGAAATCTCAATTCCCAAAGATCCTCATATTGCTGCTCAGACGTTTACATTTCAAGAGCTTGCTGCCGCCACTAAGAATTTTCGGCCAGAATGCCTTTTAGGTGAAGGGGGATTTGGACATGTTTACAAGGGTCGCTTGGAGAGCACTGGACAGGTCAGTGGATCTTTATCTAGGCTGCAAGTTCCCTGTTGTTGAATGTTACAGAGTAAAGCTATTTCCTTACTCCTAGTTTCTTTCTACATTTCTTCCAATCATGGAAAAATTCTGGTTGTTCTTTTATTTGTTATCCTTCTGTTGAAGTGCTCTGAAAAAATTTTATCAACAGGTAGTTGCTGTAAAACAACTTGACAGGAATGGTCTCCAAGGAAACAGAGAGTTTCTGGTGGAAGTTCTCATGCTTAGCCTCTTACACCATCCTAATCTTGTCAATTTAATTGGCTATTGTGCCGACGGAGACCAGCGCCTCCTTGTTTATGAGTTTATGCCATTGGGATCATTGGAGGATCACCTACATGGTTAGATGCTAAACTAACATCTATATGGCAGTGGTTAATCTGTTATTGTTATTGTAGGTGGGATTTATGCTTGTATGTGTTTGCATGTCATGCATGTATGTGCATTTATATGTTCAAGTGCATGGATCCATGTTGATGTGTCTCTGCATATGTGTGCATTCGAATGTGGGTTTCTGGTTGCTTTGTTTCACGCCAATAAATTTATGCCCAGTGATCAATCTTATTTGCTTGAAAGTGTTTTCTTCATCTGTTTCACTTGTACAGATAAGAGCATATTAATTTTTGTGTCTAATGCATTGAAGATTTAACTCTTTAGTTAAAATGTGAGGCAATGAACCATAAATTATTTTTAAATTGGTGCCTGTCCTTGTTGAGAGTTTTTTTTTTTTCTATTTGATGCAATTATGTAAAATGTCTTTGGAAAAGTTACATTGCTGCACTTAGAAATAAAAAAAAAATAGCAACTAACTCTATGAGATTCTGTTTTCAGATCTTCCACCCAACAAGGAACCTCTTGACTGGACTACAAGGATGAAGATTGCAGCAGGTGCAGCGAGGGGCTTGGAGTATTTGCATGATAAAGCAAAGCCTCCTGTGATTTACAGGGACTTCAAATCATCCAACATCCTTCTCAATGAAGGGTATCATCCAAAGTTATCTGATTTTGGACTTGCAAAACTAGGACCTGTCGGTGACAAGACTCATGTCTCCACCAGAGTGATGGGAACTTATGGCTATTGTGCTCCTGAATATGCTATGACTGGTCAACTTACTACAAAGTCCGACGTCTACAGCTTTGGCGTTGTCTTTCTTGAATTGATCACAGGTCGTAAAGCCATTGACAATACCCGATCTCATGGAGAGCATAATCTGGTTGCTTGGGTAATTGCTTCTTCTCTCATCTTATTCTAGTTTTTTAAAGAACATATCTTGTAAATTCAATATCAACATAAGATGCTAAGATAGCATTTTAGCATGGTACTTAGATAGTTGCTGGGGGTGTCTCCTGCTCACACAACCAGGGGCCCAAGGGATTAGTCGGGCAAAGCCTGACTACCCTTAATTCTCAAAAAAAAAAGAAAATAATAATAATAAAATTAAATTAAATTAAAAAATAAAGATAGCATCTTCTTCTAATTAATCTCCTTGGATGTGGATGTCTAGGCCCGACCATTATTTAAAGACCGAAGAAAGTTTTCAAAGATGGCCGACCCATTATTGCAAGGTCATTATCCTATAAGAGGCCTCTACCAGGCTCTTGCAGTTGCTGCAATGTGTTTGCAAGAGCAAGCAGCCACTCGGCCACTCATAGCAGATGTCGTGACCGCTCTCACATACTTGGCTTCCCAAGGCTATGACCCAGATGGATCTTCAACTCAAAATAACAGAGTTGGGCCATCAACCCCTAGGGAGAAGGAGAACCAAAATAGACAAGAAGAAGTTGGGCACAGTGGAAGAAGTCATGGTTCACCATCCCACCACCACCAAGATTCTCCAGCTAGCAAAGGCGAAATGGGCCGTGGTTCCGGGAAGAAATTGAGCTTGGATGAACTGGAGAGGCCGAATTCTCAAAGGGGCAGCCCTGCTCATGCCGTGAGGGCAAGGGAGGCTCCAAAGGATTTTAACCGTGATATTGACAGAGAACGGGCAGTGGCAGAAGCAAAGGTATGGGGTGAGAATTGGAGAGGTAGGAAACGGAGCAATGCCGGTGCTGGTAGCTTTGATGGTGGTGCAAATTAGTAGCTATGTGGTTTATCATAGTACTGGTTGTTCCTGAGATCAGTCATCTTTGCCCTCTTCTTTAGCAGCAGAGGTTGTATGATATTTTGAGGCATCATCTAAACAGAGAGGGGAAAGATGAAAGGTCATCATCATATATTCATTCTTGGTTTCAGATTTGCCCTCAATATAGGGTAATTTGTAATCCAATTTGATTCCAGCTTTTATCATTGCCATTGTCAATATTGGGTCCGATGTTTTAGTTTACAGAAAAATTATTACTGAAATTTGTTCCAGTAGCTGTTTTATTTGGTGGGGAAGAAGGAAGAGTAAAAGAAAGAAAGAGGCTTCTATGCTGTTTGTGCAGTTTGTATGTAGGATTCTGAAAGCAAAGGTACAAAGAAAGGAAGATTGGATTTGAAAAGGGTCCCCTTTTTTTTTCTTTTTTTTTCTATCCTTTTTTTTGGCTTTTAATGAGATCTGATATGAGGTGTTGTGGGCTTTGTTTTGATGTTATGGTTTACTCATATATCACATTTCTTTTGTATCAGTATGAATTTCAGAGTTTGGTCATGATATTGGCTTATACAAAAGAGATTTTATTTTCATTATGTTCCTGAAACTCTGGTTTGTGCTTTCTCTAATTCTTATAAATTCTTATTTGGTCACTATTCATAAAATTTTTGGTATTTGTTTAATTTGATTTTTTTTTTTTGAACTTTTTCTTCCAAAAGCCCAAGGGTAAAATTGTGGACTTTTGACACCCATTCATTTATTATTCATACATTTATTATTAAAGACTTGTAGAAAGCTGGTTATTCATGTACTTGGATTATTATTCATGATCTAAGTTCAAGAATTTTCTTCAAAAATGATAAAAGGGAGGTTAAGAGTATTTATTTTAAAACCAAAAAAAAAAAATTAAGAAAACAAAAACAGCAAGAAGAACAACAAAAATAATAATAATTATGAAACCTTTTGAGTTTTGATAGGCCTTTCTCCTTCCCTCTCAAAATCTTACACTATTCAAACCATCCCATATTTGTAGAAACATTTAATAGGTTTCTTATTCAGTTAGCCTCTGCAAGTCTTGCAAATTCTCTAAGAAAAAAATACAAACACATTTAGAAAATTGTCTGCTCTCCTAATTCTTGCCCAGCCATCCCTTCCCTCAGCACCCTCTCAAAAAACTCCTCCAATGTATCCTTCCCATAACTTGGTGTTTTCTCAGCACTATATTCCCCTGTTTCAGGATCCAACACCAACATACTCTCTGCTGCATAATACCTCCCAATTTTCCCAAACTCAGCAGCATCTTCCATTGCAGGAAAGAACTTCGCAAGAAAATCAAGAATCCCAATTGCAAAATCCATTATCCCAATTGGCACTTTTAAGAATTTTGGCTCCCTACCCAGAAGCCTAAACAAAATTTCCCCTTGCTCCAATGGTGTCGATGCCTTTCCAGGCCCCCCAATTGGCAAAATCTGATTCATTTTATCTTCATCCATCACACAATCTGCAATAAAAGTTGCCAAATCTTGCTCACTAATAGGCTTACAAGCACACAATTTCCCATCCCCAAACATCACATATGGCTTCCCATCTTTCACCAATTCAACTTGCCCACCTAAGCTCTTGAAAAATGCTGTTGGCCGAACAATACAATAACTTAACCCAGTTCCAATTTCAGCTTCTTTCATCAATTCAGCCTCAAATTTCAACTTTGCTCTTTGGAATTCAAGAAGGGGTTTTTGCACACAAATTGCAGATAGAAGAACAAAATGAGATGCCCCATGATTTTTACCAGCAATTAGGCTGTTCTTTGTTGCCTCGTAATCTATCTTCCAAGAGTCTTTTACACCACCAGATCTACTAGCAAGACAAGACACAACAACATCTATAGAAGAACCAAGATTTTCTAGAGATTTTTGTAAAGAATCCAAATGGGTAACATCTGAGAAACACACATATGCTCCTTTTAACTGTTTTAGGGTCTCTTCTCTGTTAATTTTGCCTCTGATTCCACTCTGTTCTCTTGCAATTGCTATGACATTAAAACCCCTGTTCACTAACTCTTTCACAACAGATCTTCCAATGTACCCAGTTGAGCCAACTACCAAAACATTGATGTCTTTAGGTTTTTTTTCTCTGAATGAAGTTGAACTGGTTTCAAGAAGAGTTGAAGAAGATTTTACAGAATAAGAAGCCGTCCTTCTCCTATAAAATTTAGTGGGTAGTGGTGAAATTAGTGGAAGAACAAGAGAATGACTGAAAGTTGTTAAATTTACCTGAAATGGAGTGATGGCTAATTGAGCAAAGTAGCAGTAGCCATTGGAGTTGGTGTCAAGCTTTGGGGAGTGAAGAGTGAAGGAATTGGAGGAGAAACAGAGGGACATAGTTAGAAGAAAGGGATAAAATAAGAGAATTGCAAAGGGTTTTGGGATTTCGTGAGAGGGATGTAATGTTTGAAGGAAATGAAAGAAATTTGGAAGGTGAGATGTGGCATTATGATTTCATTGTGGTGTTTGGTTTTGTGGTCATTGTGAAGTGATCTATCAATACAGATTCTCTCTACTCACCAACAGATAGGTGGCCATTTTATTTTATTTTTTCTTTCTCAATGAGATTGAGATTGTGGATGAGACCCACTATTTTTTTATTTATAATATATATATGTTGGCTATAGGCCCATTTATTTTTCTTCCCAAAAGATTGGACAGTTAATAATCAATATATTATATAATAAATCTTTTTGAGAATCCTGTGGCCATTTTTGCTATTTTTTATGTTTTGCCCATATTTTTGTAAAAAATATTTTTTCTGTTCTTTGAAAAAAAAAGAAAAAAAAGTATTATATTAATTAAGGTATAAAAGGCATTTTGACTGTAACTACTAATATTTCACATTCCACCAATCAAATGTCTTATTAAGTAACTACTTATTTTTATTCTTTTTCCTGTTTTGCCTCCTTTTTATAAATATTTTTAAAATAGTCATAGTGTTAAAATTGTAATTTTAATAGTTAAATATTTCTGACATCCACATCCACTCCCTTCAATTTTATGTCTATATATAATTTTCTATTTTACCATTTCTAAATTTAAATTCTTTACTCCTTTCTACCATATTTTATTTTCAAACAAATTTTATTTTAATTAAAATTCTAAATTTAAAAAGTTATGTGTAACGCACGTATTTACGTACTAGTATATATAAATAATATAAATTAAGGAATTGAATATAAGTAAGATTGAGGTCTAGGTCTCAAGTTCGAGTCTGAACGTATTCCTATTTATTCACCCTTATTAGAAAAGTCAATTCAAACACCTCTGTTATATCCGAATTCAAAAAAATTAGTCTCCACTAAAAAAAAAAGAGAATCAAAGTTATTGTTTGATGGCATGCAGGCTTGTGGTCATTAATTTTTGTGCCATATTCTTGAATTTTGCAGCACAAAGCCTTACCCATTTTCTTCCAATTGTCAAGATATCATGCAGGCTGAGGCCCATTTTCAAGCCCAATAAAATAGCTTCGGCTTGAATTTTATCATTTTGAATTGCAGATAATTACTTTTTATGGCCATCAAACCGTGTCTGAGAAAAACCCATTTTTGCTTCCCATTCTCATTTTTCTTTCACCTCTTTGGACTTTGGTTCTTCTAATGAACATATAATGTGTATTGATGTTTTTTTAACATCTTTTACTATTTCATTATACAATATAGACTTAATCAATTAGGTTAGCAAGTCGAACACTTAGAGTTTGAAGCCTTACTTCAATGGTTTGAAGAGCAAAGTGCAACTTTTAAGATCTTAATGAGTTCAACCCTCCAAAAAAAAAAAAATGTTTGCAATATTTTATAATTTATTCATTTATAAGTCAAAAGTATTAAGACTCTAATTGGTACAACATTCGGCAAAAGTGGTTTTAGAGAAAATGCTTTTAGAAGAAATTAGTTGATTACGGATTTTTTTCTTACTACAGTTTAGTTAAAAGTAGAAGAGCAGCCTTGACGCAATAGTAAAAGTTGCTACCATGTGATTACGGATTCAAGTTGTGAAAACAACCTCTTACAAAGCAACCTTCTCCAAAAGAAAAAAGAAAAAAAAAACCTCTTACAAAGCAAAATAAAGTTAGGTACAATAAACTCAAATGTGGTTCAACCCTTTCCCAAGATCTTACATAGGCGTGAGTTTCGTGCACCGAGCTGACTTTTAGTTTAGCTAGAAACAGGGGTTGTCAAGTACTTTTAAAAGTATTTTTACTTAAATAACACTTTGAAAAAGCTCTCCAAAATATGACCTAAGGCAACTGAATCGCTTGTATATTTTAATATCAAGAAAATGGACCGGAAGTTTACAATTTGATAATTTAACCAATATGTCGATTTAGTACTCGATTAATAGAGCAAGGAAGTAACAAATATGATAATTTGAGTTGATAATAAACATGTCAGTGGAATATATTTCAATTTTTCTTCTACTTAATAATATTAATTGTATATGCCTATTTCTTTACCTACTCTTAAACCCTAAAAGTGTATAGGTCATCTTTGATCTCTAAACCAAATCTTAGCCTATTATCTTTTGACTTTTGGGATCCTTACCATCACTGTTGCACTTATAATCTTAATTCTCTTTACTTTTTTATGTCTACTTTCTTTACATTGTTTTTTGGCAGAATACTAACTAAACTACTAAGCATCCAAAACCTTTAAGATATATTTTCTTTTTAAACACATTTTGGATTTATTTGACAATTGACAAAAAGTATATATATATATATATATATATATATAGTAGCTAGCTACCACACATCCATTTTAGTTTTTTTTTTTTTTTTTAATAGTCCAATATGAAGCTTTGGGCACATCTGATCCTCAAAGGAGCACAAAAATCATGAACTCATGATAACAAGTAAGTAAACCCTAAATAACAAGTAGACTTTCGAGCCCACATAATCTATAAGATAAGAGTATACTTGTAAGTTGCTTGCAACAAAGACTCATAGGTCTGCACCGCGTTGAAGCATTTTCTTTACTCTCCCCATGAACCCTAAGACATTAAATAAGATAACAAATAGAGAGAAGAAAACCAAAGTGTGCACGGAACGGAAGATTATATATATATGTGTGTGTGTGTTGTATATATGTGTGCGAATGTGTGACCATCGGATGAGTTTGCATGCAAAGTGATGAAACTAAAAGGGAAGAATGAGATTGGAAAAACAGCTAAAACAGCTAAATGCCAAGTCAGTTCCAACGCATACAAGACAAAAGACAACACATTTAACATAATATCAAAGAAGAGAGTAATATGAAAATGAGATATCATCATCAAAACAACGTGGAGACCCAATAAAAGAAACATAACTGAAGGATATAAAGCTAGAGAAGATCAAAATCCCTCCCAAAACTGAAAAGCAACCATTACATGACAAAATCAAAAACCAGACACCTCCTTCCATATATGTAAATATATATTTGTATATATACATGCTCACTTCATCATGAAGATTGCATTTAATTTGATTGCATTCTTTTTCCACCTATTTTACTATTGACAATTTCAATCATCATGCATATTGGCACCAATACTATATAATTAATGCTTACTTCTAATTGATAAAATCTATTTGAAATACCTTAAAAATATAGTTCCAAACCCTTTTCATGACTAGTTAACTATAATTAAGATCATTTTTACAACGACGAGACATCTCTGATGGGGGCAACATTTTAAAAAAATTCTTTATAACTATGTTATGTTATAAAAAAATTTGATAGATAATTATTATTTGCCCTCTTAATATTTTAGAAAAATCTTTTATAACTATGTTATGTTATATATTTTCGTTTCGCCCTCCTAATATTAAAGGTCTAAATCTGTCACCCGACGAGACAGATGATGATAATTAAGTGGTGATGATACATGTCAATACAAAATACGGGTCCACGGTTGAATGAGATTTTACAACTTATGATTTTCATTTGATTGAAATAATAAATAAATAAATAAAAAATGCCTGGTTAAATCAAAACTGAGGCACGTGAGAGGTGGCTTTGGGTGAATTTTAGTGGAGACAGTTTGAATGTAACGGCTAGTGGGGTCGGTGTGCTCGATCACGTGCTTCTCCAACTCTCCTTTTGCTAACGTAAACACGCTCTTCATTTTTGTCTTTACATAACAAAAACAATGATTTCCTTCACGTCACAACAACTTAACCCTTAATGGGCTTCCAAAAAATATGGGCCCAAGCCCATTTGATAATTCTAATGATAAGCATCCTCTCATGCATGTTCATCATCTATTTCTAATGCTAAAAATAGCAAAAAAGATTTCTTGTTTCAATGAAGAAATAGTTTTTCATTACATGAACTGGGAATTAAGAGTTTTTAACAAAGTTGAATTTGATGAGTTGCCACAGCTTTAGGATTTATGGGCCTTAATAGATTTTTATTTTTTTATTTTTTTTCATAATAGAATTTTTATTTTTTTATTTTTTTTGGCAAATTCATGTATTTTCCAATATAGTAAAGACAAAGCTGGAGAGAAAAAAAGCATATATACATAAAAAGGTGAATAAGTAATATACAAGCCCATGATGTGTGGTTCTTTTATACATATATAAAGAGGTTATCAGGGTGTGAGAGAATTGCCATTAAGCTCTTTGCAGTGTCAAAGAGCTTCTTCATCACCACCCCAAGAATGGCAATTGTAACTGGTCATCACACCTTGGCCTTTGCATTTGGCCTTCTAGGTATCAAAAAAATACATCAATTGATCCTCTCTTTTTTAATGTGCTCTTTGAATATTATTTATCTGATGGGTGATTTTTATTTGATTTTTTCATGTCTTCTCAAGGCAATATTCTGTCATTCATGGTGTACTTGGCCCCACTGTAAGCTCTGATATAATTTGCTAATAATTAATAAAATAAGGGAATTAATATAATCTTGATGTATTATTTGATTTTTTTTATTTTTTTATTTTTTTTTGGTTTTCTATAGACCAACCTTTTACAGGGTTTATAAGAAGAAATCAACAGAAGAGTTTCAATCAGTGCCTTATGTGGTTGCCCTTTTCAGTGCCATGCTTTGGCTATATTATTCCTTCATCAAAACTAATGGGTCTATGCTGATGACCATCAATGGCATTGGCTGCTTCATAGAAGGCTCTTACATCATAATGTACTTGTTCTATGCTCCTAGACCTGCCAAAGTAAAGTCTCTTTTCTTCTTCTTCTTCTTCTTCTTCTTCTTCTTCTTCTTTGTAACATTATGGTTCTGATGATGATCATTTACAGATATCCACAATGAAGTTACTGCTAGTGATGAATGTGGGAGCTTATGGATTGATCTTACTCTTCACCCTTATAATCACAAAAGGTTTGAAAAGAGTTACAGTCGTTGGATGGATATGCTCGGCCTTCGCAGTTAGCGTTTTTGCCGCTCCGCTCAGTATCATGGTAAATTAATTAACCATCTTAGTCACTTAAGAATAATCTCATTTCGTGTATAATATATGATCAATCCATTGGTTTGTCTTCAAATGTTAAAGGGAAGAGTTTTAACAACTTGTTTTTTCTATGTTTATCAAATTCTCCCCCCTCTCAGATTTCTTCAATACATAGACTTGTTCTTTCCATTTGGCGCTCAAACTCTTTCTAGTATTTACAAAATCCAACATTTTCATCATCCTCTTTCACCTCATTATTTTTTATGCATATATAAATTTGCCCGATACCGATGGATTCAGCGCAAATTTTTACTCCAGAAATTTTTGTTCTTTGACAGTGCCCCTTTTGATTGATAAATGATAATAATTGTATTGTTTGTTGCAGAGGCTAGTGATAAGAACTAAGAGTGTTGAGTTCATGCCTTTCACATTATCCTTCTTCCTTACTCTATGTGCCATCATGTGGTTCTTCTATGGCCTTCTAATAAAAGATCCCTACGTGGCAGTAAGTCACCCTTCTTCTTAATCTTCTTCCCATGATCATGTTCTTGATACATATTTCCTAATGGCTTGCTATTGTGTGCATGAATTATATAGTTTCCGAACGTCTTAGGCTTCACGTTCGGGGTTGCTCAAATGATACTATTCATCATTTACAAAGACGCCAAGCACGACCCAGCAGTATCAGAAATAAAGCTACCCAAACTAGTCCTAGACATCGGATCAAGAACAATGGACGAACCCTTTGAATCAGCATCGGGTGACAATAGAATTGAAGAAGCAGAGACAAAGCAGAATATCCGCCAGAAACCCAATGAGCCGAGTGAAGCCATCGTGTGATCCGCATCAACTATAGATATATATCTACACACACATATATAAGAGGAAATTGATACTTAAGAAGGTCTTCCAACTTGAGCTCTAAAAAGGAAAATGTGTCTTACAATTATAAATATTGTGTTGATATCCTTTTTCACAGTTCTGTTATTTCTGATTATTTTACGTATTTGAGGGTTACTGATTTCCATCTTTACAGTACACAATAAATAAATATGTCTACTTAGAAGAAGGGAAAGCAAGCAGTGTTGTGTTTTGTGTTGCTATACATCTCTATCATATAAGCCTTTATAGTATCATGAATAAAAGAAATGAAGTGTCATTAGCCATGCATGAAAATATGGAGAGAAGTTTGAAATTAGATGTATATGCATCTATCAACTGGAAGAGAATTCATTTTCATATATCAACTTTGTTCCTTTTATGATGATCTATGATTTTCTTTTTCTTTTTCAGTAATTGTTTAGATTATCAATAAATTAAATCAATTAAAGGAGAAGAGTTGAACTCATAGGTTAATGTTTTGATACATAATGAGCAAAATAACAGAAGACTTAGAACTTCACTTCTTTCACCACGCACCCATTCTTGCATAATAATTAAATTACAAAAAAAAAAATTCAAAGAGAAATGGTGCATTGTAATACCAATAAAGCCTGAAATTCTTCAAATCAGAAACAGGAGTCCTTTTGAGTGCATAATCACAACATTAAAGCTTCATGAGCTTCTCGACATCTTTCAGATAGGCAGTGAAGTGCATAGAAAGACATGAATTTCATAAGAAGAAAGTCTGAAACTGAAGACTCTCATTTTTCTCATGTGTAAGTGATCTCAGTTAACTAATAGCCAGCAACTAGCTTCAAGAAGGAGATCAACCTGTGTACAACCCATGCCAAAAGGGTGCAATTCAATCCTCAATATTACAGATTTGCCATTTAGAAAAAAAAGAAACATTAGAGAAACAAATATAGAAGCAAAGGGTTAACACATATTGCAAGAATGCATATTTTTAATATAAATGTGAAATATCAGACAGCTAAACACTGTTTTTGAAGTACACTCACAAGAGCCGTAATAAGAGCGTACAGTACAATAATGCACCGGCAAAGAAGGAAAAAGGGATGATATTAGGCTGTTGAGTTTGGCAGTTCATTGGATGGAGAAGACTTGACAGATGGGTCTGAAGTTGTGCTCTGCTCATCGCCCGTTTCCAGTTTTTCACTGCTTATTTCTTCTGCGGTCTCATTTTCTATCTTCTTACCATCTTCATGAACTTCTTCTGCGTCTGTCATTTCTTCATCCGCGTCAACTACTGTGGAGTCAATCCCATTTTGGACAGGACTGGGGTGATCTAGGAGCCCTGCTCCTTCTTTATCAACTTCATCTGGTTTGTTTCTCATTGCTGATGGATATGGGTCCATAGAAATTGACAGCATAGATGTTACCAACAGATTCTACAAGATAGAACAAAGTAAAGATGATCAATAAAGGTTGGTTGAAATTGTCCCTAAAATTGGGTAAAGTGTTCTGAGAGTTTTTAAATGGTATTTGTAGTTTGTAGGGGTCAAAAAAGAGACGGTAATGTGAGTAGGAAACAAATTGATGATAACCCGAATGGAGAAAAAAAAACCCAAGATTATTTACCTAATTAACTATGGAATTAATTTTCTTTTGGTCAGTCAGAGCCGATAAATTTCAAAAAGATTTTTAGTTGCATAGGACTGGCCAGTATGATCAAACATGTGGATATGACTCCAGTGTCTAACAGTTTTTTATTCCTTCTAACCTTATGATGGGTAATCAATTTGATGGAATTTGGCGGGTATGGGAGTCAATATCCAAGGATTTACTCAATTCCTTTGCACATGATTCCTCACTCAATAGAATCAAAGGTATAATAACTAAGACGTAAATGCACTCCCTAACAAAAGCGGAAGGCAGTTGAAGTTGAAGAAACTGTAGACAGTGCTGTTTCAAATACACAGATGCTTATGCTAAATAACCAGTTCAAATTTTGAAATAAACCTAGTAGAATTTCATAACAAGCATACCTTTTCTAATGCTAGAGCAAGCTTTGAAAGGCTAGGATATATACTTCGTGCACTTAAGAGGATCTGTTCATTGGTAAAGGAACAGTTAGATACAAGAAAAGATAATTTCACACAACTCCAACAAAGAAAATCTAGAAAAAAAAGATACAATGAAACTGCCAGAAACCATCACAGAACCAAGAATTGAAAAAAAAAAATGAAAACAAACTACGTGCTTTAAAACCACGGGAGCTTTGGAAATTCATTTTTATCACCTGAATCAGGTCCACCTTATGAAAAACCAAAGACACACAAGTAGGGGTGTAAGTGACCTGACCGACCCGACCCCACCAAACCCAACCAATTTGGGTCGGGGTTGGTCGGGTTTACAAGATAGGTCGGGTCATTTTTTGATAGACCCGACTTGATCGGGTTGGGTCTTGGGTCCCGGGTCTCTTTGAAATTTAATCGGGTAGACCCAACCTGACCCGACATGCTATATTGTGTGTATATATATATACACTTAATTTATAAAAAAATATATTCAAAATTATTGCCATTGAGGGCTAAACAACCCATCCCACACCCTTTATTTGTGGGTGAAGAGTTGGCTTTTGAGTTGAGTGTAGTTGAGAGTGAAGAGGATAAATTTATAGAGGGGGAGTTGCAGCAGTTGCTTCTTTCCTTCTCTTTATCCTATGTGGGACTAAAACAAAAGACTTCTTCATCCAACTCTAACACTTTATAATTTATGATACACATAGATTGACAACTATGGTTTTATGATATGCTTATCATAACATATATTGTGTAATTTGTTATTTATTTGAGTTTTTTGGTAGCCTAGCTATGTTTTCCAATTAAATATAAAATATAGTTGGTGCAATTGAGAAAATATTAAATTATTGTAACATGGGATGATACATTTAATTACAATATGTGTAATATTTGTAATTTTCCTAAGAAAATGTATTTGTATAAATTATAATTTTGTAGTTTAAGAACATTGATTATTAATTACTTTATTAATAATGCATTTAATTATAAGGGAGCATATTTGGTTTGCCACTTATATATAGTTATTTATCAAATAAAGTTTACTTAAATATTGAATAGTCAATCATAAATACTTTATTATAAACTAATTAAAAATATAAGTCAAACTAATAAAAAAATAAGAAAAGCATAAATCTTTGAGATGATATTACATTAAAAGTTAGATTCCATATTCTCATAAATTATATTCATTTTTAGCTATCATCAATTATATAACTCTAAAATAAAATAATGAATTAAAGCATTATTATATATATATATATATATATTTGTTAGGGTTTGAATCCAAACATGAATATAAATCCTCCATTGGCAATGGAGAGCTTATCACTCATAAATTCCCCTTATTTTTCATCTATTAATTATTATACTGAAAATGATCACATTTAAAATTATTATATTATCTCTAATTATATTTTTATTATTATATCATACTTTCATCTCATTAGTTTAATTAACTAAAATGTTTATAAAGGTTGTTGATGCATATTATACAATATTTTTATATTTTACTTAAAAAACTTATTCTAAATTAAGAAACCATATGAGTAATGAAAATTACCAACTTTTGACCAAGTGTAGACTAAAAAAGCCTTGAAAAATGCATATTAACTAGTAAAAGGATGGGTGTATTATATATATACTCTTTAATTTGATATGTGTCCACAAAAGTAGAAGATGTTTAACATATTATGTATAACTCATTCTATTAAGTTGATTAATTAGTTTCTCATATGTATGAGGGTTATTAAATATTGATAATAAAGAAAAAACCATTTACAAATGATGACAAAGTATATAATGAGTCTTTAATTGATAACTTTTGTAACTTAAAAAATTTTAACACTTCTTTTATGTATATTATTATGATTTTTTTATACTTTTCATAGTTGTATATAAGAAAATAATGTGACATGAGAGTTAATACTTAGAAGTTAGTATTTTTTTTTTTTTTTACAAAATAGAAAGGGGTTTCCTCACTTTTTTATTTAGTCCCACATTGGAGACGAAAAAAGGGGGAGGGAGGGCACTACTCTTATAAAAGCCCTCCTCCACCTTTTTTAACCCATCCTCTTATATTTTTTGTTTAGCCCCACATTGGGTAGGAAGAAAGAAGAAAGAAAGAGGCTACCTCTATAAAAGCCCTCCTCCTCTTTCTTTAGCACTCATTACGCTTTACTTCAGAATTTTCTTTGGAGAAAGGGTTCTCTCCTTTGAGAGAATCTTTCTCATTCTTTCAAGTCACACATTAGTGACTAGATAAAGAGTGCAAAATAGTATGTAAAATATTCCCTTTCTTGTAAGAGACTTTTTTTTTCTTTTTAAATTTTTGGTAGTGGTGGGTTGGGCTTTAAAACCCGACCACCCGACCGACCTGAGTTTACATCGGTTGGGTGGCCCTTTAGTTTTAAGGGGTGTTGCATCTTCACCCAACCTGGTCGGGTCGGGCCATGTTTTGGGTCAAACCCGACCTGGTTACACCCCTACACACAAGTCATTAGGTAAAAGAGCAGGAATTTAAAGCAAATTGTATGAGAATGCAAACTCAGTGTGCATATGGTTGGGCTTTAAAACCCGACCACACCGACCGACCTGAGTTTACATCGGTTGGGTGGCCCTTTAGTTTTAAGGGGTGTTGGGTAAATCTTCACCCAACCTGGTCGGGTCGGGCCATGTTTTGGGTCAAACCCGACCCGGTTACACCCCTACGCACAAGTCATTAGGTAAAAGACCAGGAATTTAAAGCAAATTGTATGAGAATGCAAACTCAGTGTGCATATTCAAATCACCTCGCACAGCCTCTGCAGAGTAAATGGAGGGCCTTCTATGAAGCTAACAAGTGCTGCAAGAAAGGAAAGTATACTCTTAATTACAAGTTATCAGCAAAGAGGAAAGGATAGGGCACATCAAAAAAGTGCATGTTTGGCATATTAAAGCAATCATCATAGAGATAGCCTAGTTCAAACTTCAAATGTAATATACATGTTTACTCACCTCCAGAACATTTCACAAGCCAACATATGATATGATACTTGCTGAGTACATTTTCTTTTATGTGCTCAACAAGAATGCAGTTAAACTCGCATTGAGACCAAATTAATCAGTTCATAGCACTCCTTTATGTCCAAGTAGGCCCAATGCAGAAGACAAACTACCAATCAAACATGAAAATGTCTTGATCTACAAGACTGTGCAGGCAAAACTCCTAGAACATACAAATTGACCATATCTTGAAGATTTGCAATGCAAAGCATAGGTGTGTACAGTAGACCAGGCAGACAGAAAGATGCCCAAATTAGCCATATGGAAAAGTTAAACCATTTTAAGATAGGTATAGACGTATAGTATAACATCATCTTACATAAAAATAAAAAAATAAAAAAATCTATATGTATGTATGTATATGCATTAGAAGAAGATTTAAAAACAGTAGGTGCATGATACAATCAATTAATCAAATATAGAGCTAGCTCCCAGTGCATTGATTTGGGTTCAACAAAACCCACTTGGGAAAACTACAAATCAGGGGACAGATCAGAAGATTAAGAAAAAAAAAAAAGTTTCTGGACTAATAGAGCTCAATTTTATGGAATGAAGACAAAAATGCTTTCACCTCTCTAATATATTTATAATAATGAGATGCCTGACCAATGATGTTAACTGTGACATTCACTACTTATATATCCATCACATTGAATTTGAATCCATGAAGATAGATATGCATTATGCATGCAGGACTATACACAAACAGTAACAGAAAATAGAAAGTTGAAGTATTGGCCAAAAAAGATGAAGAGGGTAAAAAAAAAAGAAGAAATAAAGACAAGGCCGTATAAAAGATACCTTCATCCAACCTTGTAACCAACTCTGCATATGTTTCCCCCAGTGCTGAATTCTGCTCCTCGACAACCATTTGAGCTTCAGGGTACTTGGATAAAACCTTCATGCATTCAATTTGAAACGAAGTTTAGCATTGTCCACCATGTTTCATAACTCAAACATTTCAAAAGAACAGCTATCAACTTCTGCCACTCAGCAACTAGAACCCAACATGCAGGCATACCTCACCATACCTGCTTCAGCAGAAATGACAGCAAGCTCTTCAGAGTGTCCCAATCATGCCTGCAATACAATTATCGAGGCAATTTAAGAACTTTCAATGTCTAATCCTCTACCAAAATTTGCTTCAATAACCATTCAATTTTCAAATACAAGATATATCAAGGACATACCATATTCAATCCAAGAAAAATGAATTTCAGAGCTGCATAACAATTTGAAAGATGTGGAAGAAACAGACTACCAGACCATAGAACCAATGAACCAATATGCAACTCACATTAGAAAATCCAACTTATTATGTCACTTTTGGTACAGGTATAATAAACTCCAAATGTAGTGTATCAGAAAAGAGTCCTGAAACAAGTCAATGCACAAAGAAAGTCATCTTTTTCATTGACTTAAAGAGTCAAGCTAAGGCTACCGAGGAGTTTCATATCAGTTAGTGGTTGGTCAGACTGTGAGCACATTTTTCTAAGTTGTAAATACACTCATGGTGGTGCAAATCCGAAATCTTCACCACACATCTACAAGTCCTCGACTATGCGAGATAGAGAAAGGTTGATAATTTGAATCTTAGGAACCCAGCTTATCCAAATACCCCAAATCCCAACCTTTGATATGATGACCAGGTGAAAGAAGTCTCATAAATGTTGTATTATGAGAAAGTCTGGAAATACTGTTCATAGAAGTGTCCTACTTGATCCTTCTATGTCTTTATCATCTTAGTTATTGGCTGTAGAATCAATAGCAATGATGCAAAAGTTGGTCCAACTGCTCTTTGATTTATTTTAAGTCGATATTATCTTTGATGTCGTCATGGAGATCTTAAGGGTTGGAAATTACGAGATTAGGGCAGTTTAATGAATACTAAAATTAGGACTCTGTAGTTGAAGATATTGCACTTCTTTAGAAGGTTGTAAAGCATAGCAAGTGCCAATGTGTTTGTATTAGCTTAATATAATAATATGCACTGTTGGGACCTATCAACTACAGCTTTTGGATTAAGTGGTTTCTAACATGATAGTGTACTTGGACTCAAGTCCATTTGATAGCATTTGCATGTTTCATACTTGTTAATTCATCAATCTCTCTTCTGACTTTCCACCTGTAGGATGGGGCTGCATGTGAGGAGAATGATTACTGATAGTTTGATGCGCATTGTTAAGTGGTTTCTAACATGATAGTGTACTTGGACTCAAGTCCATTTGATAGCATTTGCATGTTTCATACTTGTTAATTCATCGATCTCTCTTCTGGCTTTCCACCTGTAGGATGGGGCTGCATGTGAGGAGAATGATTACTGATAGTTTGATGCCCATTGCAACGTTACTGTATACAGTAATTTTCAAACTCACAATTTTGGCTTCGAGTGGTTGAAAATTCTACATGAATTGGAATTTCAATTGCCGGTTCATTGAATTATTCGGACTTAAGATTTGAAGGTTTAATTTATTTTAGAAGTCAGAGATATTGCAGGATACTAGTAAAGGTACAGAAACTTTTCTTACTTCATCTTATGTTTGAGAATTTTGAAATGTTTCACTTTTTCCCTTTTTTTTTTTTTTTTTTTTTTTGAGGGGAGGGGGTCTAATCTCTTAGACCTTCAGTGAGTAAAAGTTTATTGATTGGAGCAACTACAATCAAAACTATAGATGGCACAATACTGCATTTTATTATAATTCCAAGCAGCAAACAGGAGATCCCACAATTCAAGATAAAAAGGATGGAATAAATACCAGAATCTCCCAGTGGCTGCAATTGCTTCCAGTATACCTTTAACTTCTTCCTCTGTGATCTCACCCTTCTTATCTGCATCTCTAAAATATAGGAAAAAACAAAAAATATAGAATTACAAAGAGGAGTGAATAAAGAACAAGTATATCATGAAGGTACTTCCAAGAAGACTGCAAAATGTTAGATGGAAAAATAATAATGATAACGTTTTCTTATTAATAATTTTATTATTTATATCAATTATTGTATATAAAAAATATAAACAAAAACAATAATATATTTAGGAATTTACTAACATTCTTTCATAAAGGAAGCAGGATCAGTTTTAAGATTCAATTTAGATTTTCTTGAGAAGAAAAAATATTCAATTTGCATTTCAATTAGCTTGAAATATATACATACAAAGGATCTTCTGCTGATTATCAAAGCACTGGAATCATAGAAAAGCATAGGAAAAATGCGCAGCACATTTAGAGAATGACGCATGGAAAAGCATTCGTACAATCATATACCTCATCATTGTAAAGAACAAGCATACGGAAAGCATTATTGCTTGAGTAGAACTTTCTTTCCCAAGATTGCTCAAGACATCACCTAGGCATCAACTATGCCATCCACCATTGCATTTTCACATCAAATAACCTAGAAAGTTCTCTAAGAAGGCATTAGGGCCTCTCTAAGATTTTTAAAACTAATAAATATATTTAAATACTTATAAAAGGATTTCTTAACTTTTTCATTTACTTTTATCACTTCTTTTCATACAAATATAGGTCAAAACAAAAAATATTTCTATCTAAAAATTCACATGTTTTATTTATATGCATCTATTCATAAGCAAGTAATGTAATGATACATCTTTTGGGATTCTACCACTATTCTTTAAGGTTTTAAATCCAAAATACCATTCAAAAAAAAAAAAAAAATCGTAAGATGTAACTAAGTTGCTTAAGTTTCAAAACCTTAAATAACTATATATTACAAACAAATCTACATGTTTATGTTATATAATTTATTCGACTTCTATCACCTAGGCCATTCTTGGGAATGCCTGGGCACTACCTTTCCTAAGCAAGATAAATCTCTTAGGCATCACCTTGATGCCTTAACAACAATAAGAAGGATTTTTTGGGTTCAACCAAGACTACAACTCAATCTTGGTGAATGTTTCTCCATTTATATTACTAAATGAATTCTTAAAATCTCTTCTTCACTTTGGTTAGTGGTATCTCTTAAATGAATCGCATCCAGAGCATAGTTGTAAGAGTCCATTAGTGAATTTTATGATATATTCTTTCTTTTCTTGAGATAAAATGACTCAACATTTAAGTAGGATGAAAAAGATTCCATTTCTTGTAAAGCAAATACTATAAAATAATAAGATCGCAACCCACAGCTCGGATCTTAAAAATCAACCATTCAAGAAATTTGCTTACAAAGAAGAAAATATATTTTGTCGTCATAGACTATCAAATGAGGAGAGGCCTTGGCACAGTGATAAAGCTTACTCCATCATGAATTGGAAGCCATGGACTCACTAGTTCAAACAAAAAAATTAACCTCTATGTAATGCAAGGCTGTATGATCAACCTTTCCCAAGACACCTCGCCAAACCCAACAACAATAGGAGCCTCATGCTCCTAGAACACTCTTTTTGTTATCATACATTATCAAGCGTAGTCCCTCAACCTCCAAGTTTATACTAGTTATTCAATATTTATTGGCAATCCCAAAATAGAGAGATATATATTTATTAATTAGAGCTTGTATCCTAGATAGAACTTAACATTGAGTAAATTGTGAGGACAGATTCTGATAAGCATTAAAAAAAAATTAATAAGAAATAATAATAAAATCTTTTGTTCCAATGTTCATAACCTAACAAAAGACAATACAATAGATGACCAATTGTGGTTATCCATTTTTATTGTTAATGTATAAAACAATTTGATTATGTTATGAATTTCTCGATTGACATTTTGTAAACAAAATCTCCTTGGTTAAGAAACCATTCCATTCTGACACATCAAATTTGGTCAAAATTATCAAAAGTAAATAATGTAAAAATTGATGAATCACCTAATTGATGAATAATCAAGCTAATTGGTTCCCACCCAGTCAATCACCTAATTGATGAATAATCAAGCTAAACTTGCCCTAAAAAGTCCTAAGCATATAAACACAGGGGTAAGCAAATAATGTCTTTTCCTATCCTATTGCACTTTGTTTATCATTCTACCTCAAAATATCATCACGTCCATCAAACTCATTCTTGTATGTGTTTGCTTTCCATATTTATGCTCTATATAACATGGCTAGCCTTATAGCCACATTTCAATTCCCGTAAATAAATCTCTCCACCAAATTATTTCATTTTTTAGCGCCTTTCATGTTTCCAGCATTTCAACACTTAGGGCTTAGCACCTATATGATCTATTGCATCTAACAATAGTAGTATGAAGTATACACTCTAGGAAAAGTTCTATATGCATAAACCAAGCATAAAGTGTCCAAACTTGACCAATAGGCTATCAATCAAATAAGGCATACCCAGTGCATATGGCTCCTGCCATTGTAAGGTTTTGGAAGAGAAAATGTACGCAACCTTACCTCCGCGTTGGTGAGGCTATTTTTGGACCCAAAAACACCCAAGATCTCTGACTAACAATGGAGTAGACTCAACTATTGCACCAAGGCCAGCCCTTCTAGTTATTAATCAAATCAACAACAATAAACTATCTTGACATCTAAAATACACAGGCTTACCGAGAATCATTAAGCATGGGACAGCACTAATTTCACATTTCACTTATGTAAACTTTTCAACTATCAAACAACCAAAATAGAGCAAAGATCGTTAAACTTCATACCCACCTGATGTTGAAATGTTTGAACGTGAAAAACTGAAAATGTTACACCGCAAATTATTCTTTAGGTAAAAATAAAACCTTGCTCAGTGGTTCTTATGCTCAACCACATTCAACAATGCAGACAAAAGCGTGCTTTCAGAACCCTATCATCTACAGAATTGCAAGATTTTCATTACAAACCACAAGGTCCACAACCATCACTGATGAGCTACCAAATTTCAAATGGTGAGACACAAAAAGGCATAGACTTATGTACTAAATGTCCAAAATGAGAAGAACATTTACCCATGACTTGGGGGGAGTTGAGGTTCCAAATCTTCAGCGTGGTGGCCCACATCATTGGAAGAAATCTCCAAACTCTCTGAATTATCTACTGATGTCCTGTCCACCATCAAGTCTTCTCCCACTGCATAAACATTAGCCAAATTCTAATGTTAATGTATCTAAAACAACACATATGTATCAAACATCAAAACCAAGTATGGTTTGTCAGACATTATGAAAACCACCATTGACATTAATTTCTTATAGAAGCATGCTTCTAAGTTCTATACACAGGAGAGAAACACCATTTTGTCTTCCTTAATTAGATGGGTCGCTGCACATAATTTTTGGGATGAAACCCATCCCCATACCCATATCTGTCTTAAGGCTATTGAAGGTCTTTCGCTTCCTCTATAGTTATTATCAATTCTCACTATGTAACTCTTCCCAACTTACCCATCAATGATTATCATTATATGTGTCTAAACTACCTTAACCAGTTCTTTCTCATTTTATCTCCAATTAAAACTACTCTTATTATTTCTCAAATATTTCCAAATCATTAATTACTCTTACCAATCAATGATACTGGGACTCACACTTCATAATTTGCATCCTTGTGGTTTTGGGCTCTCTCAAACATTTTGACTACCTTTTATGCCTTCTATTATTTATCCTAATGATATTTGACCTTGTTACACTTACAACTTACGAGTAAACTCTAGTAGAGACACAAAAGTAAATGAAACGTACACAGGGGACAAATAATACCCAAATTAGGGTTTCCGCAACCCTTTTAAGAATTCAAGTGAGCATTCCTCTACTGAATGAAGCAAAGAATCCCTTTAGACTTAATTTTAAGGGAGTCCAGATTGATTTTGTACTTGAGTTTTCCCATGGGTATTGTCAATTCAGTACTAAAACTTATGCGTGTTACATGGCTTAGCCAATGATTATATTTTCAAAAGCAATGGAACCCTTTTTTTCCTATGGTAATAGACGAGATAATTGTATTGGTTAAAATATAAAATATTAGCAATGGAACCTTGATTATTCATAGGAACTATGAGGTGTGCCCTTCCAAATAACTGAACTCCCAACTTTTTCGCGTGGATATGTTTCTTCCCCTATTTCTAGTCACCAAAGTAAACTAAATTAGCACTAGCAACCATCGTCCCCACCACTACATGCGTCATCACCAAAATGGAACAATAAATATCTATATCAACAGAACAACTCTGAATTAACCGATAAAATCCAGTACAACAATTTGCATAAATGACCAATCCAGCGCCCCAAAAAAAGGGGGCCATTCACCATAATCTTGAAAATTCCACCGTTACCAATCAAACTCGATAAATTCCCAAAACTTCTGCCTCAAACCCTAGACCTTCCGAAATCCAATCTATCAACTAAAAAGATTAAATAATCGACATAAAAAGATAAAAAAATAAATAAAGTTACGGAGGATAAATTCCCAAAACCTACTGAGAATAAAGAAATCAAACAAACGACTAAAACGGAGACGACTCAAGCAAGGGTTTTACTTGAACTTCGAAGTGAGACTTACTTGCGACGCGAAGACCTGTGGATCTACGAGTCCCAACGATTCACTGTTTCCGATCTTCGGAAATGCTTTGGCGGAAGAGATGATGCGTGGAGAGAATAAAATATGGAGAGAGCGAAGATTGCAGAAACTGAGGGAGTGATGCGGTGAGTAGAAAGAACTGTAGAAGTAGAGTAGCCCAGAGGCAAGATGGAGTTAGAATGTATCGTATATTGCTCGACGCAATATAGAAATAAGAATAAGAATGGTTCGGTCCAGAGTGTATTAAGATTTAAGGATTTCTATTTCCTTTCTCATCTAACTGAATAATTAATTAATTATTATAAAAAAAAAATATGTCTAACTAAATAATTATAAAATAATATTTTATCCTCTAAAATTTTCCTTAACTATTAAATGCACATTTTTTTGTCATAAAACACATCCTTAATAGAAGTTATCAAATCAGGATTCGATTAAATAATTAATTTTTCAAACTCATGTTACCTACATATTCGAGAAATGGCAATAATAGTGTCAATTATAAATAAAATGAAAGAGAATAAACTAAGATGATTTGAATACATATAACATAGGTCTGTAGCTAAACCAATTAGGAATAGTGACCTATTAACAGTAGATGATAATTATAAAAGTAGAGATAGACATATAAAATAATATAGACAGAGATAATTAAGAAAAATTTAATTCATTGTCATTTAAATGTTAACTTAGCCCTCAATAAAGCAAAGTGAATAAAACAAAGCGTAGTTGGAAAAAAGTCATTATCAAGTTTAGATGAGTTGAATTTAAGATTTTTTATTTGATTATATATATATATATATATATATATATATATATATATATTATTTGTTTTCTATAATTCAAGCATTGTTCCTTAAGCTAACTTGCGTGCACTACAAAGTCTAATTTACCTGATCTGAGTGCCACTAATGGACAAAGTAGTGTTGACTCAATAGTGCGCGAGTGTCCTCACATGTGATCACAGGACAAAGGGTTTCGTCTCAGACAAATGTCACACCATCCCCATTTATACAGTGAAAATAAAAGTCTATTTCAAGACTCATACACGAGATATTGTACAAAAAAAAAAGAAAAAAAATCATCTCTTGGTCACCATCGCCTAACCAATTGGTCCCAAATTCATATAAACATTTATACACAACCAATACTATTTTATCTTGTATTGTTTAAAAATAGAGCGCAACCACTAACTCAATGGATCGATAAAAGACATGCGAGCTTTAAAGTTAAAAAAGCAATTTGGTCCACGAAGCTCCGCCTATACAAGTCTCATAAAAGTTATAAAACAAAATTAAGTATCGAAATCATGCACCAATTTTTTAATATATATTACCATGCCATGGTTAACAAAAATTTATGTTGGCTGCCAATTAGTTAAGACTACCTTTTTATTTTTAGAATATGATTGACTATATAGCATTATATGTTGGATGCCTTCAAATTATTTACCACCTACTATGTTATTCTAGGACAATACTAAATGGGCTGTATGCAAATAAAAAAAAAAAGGTATTGAAAACACGTACGAGCCATCAAAGGAAGGATAGCCACGAGTGATGTGATCTTTTAAATAGATCAATAAAAAAAAATATTTGCAAGCGCCTAAGCTAAGTTATAGCACTTAACAATGTCGATCTACAAGGATAACGCTAATCACTTTAAATGTTTTTTAAAAATAAATTAAATATTATATATTAAATAAGTCAAAGAAAAATCATGATTGTTTCTAACGTCCTAAGACTTTTGAATGCAAAAAATAAGAACAACTTAAAACAAAATTTAAATAAACTTCAAATGAAAATAAAACAATTAAATGAACAAAAATAAAATAATAAATAACAAGAAGTAAATATAAGAATGACAAAAAAAATTGAAATTACTAGAAATAAAACTTTATTAATGTAAAATAAAATAAAATAAAAGAACTCACAGAACTCCAAATCCTCGGGCAATGCCACCTTATTCAAGACTTGAATGTGCAACTAAAAATAAATCAAACCTAAAAAATAAAAATGAAAATGAGAGTAGAGATCGAGTCTATTCTCTTGAAATTTAACCTTATTTATAGATGCGCCACCTCTTGATTTTCAAAAATAAAAATACATCCACCACCTATTATTCTCTAGAAAATATCCTCTAAAAATGGTAATTCTCTAAATTACATAAAGATTTTTTTTTCAATCAAGAAAATAAAAAGAATATTGCGCCCATATGCGGAGAAAATTCATTTTTCTTCTTTTTGACGTGTGTGTCATCGTTTTCTTCCATAAATTGGTTGATACGAGCTCAATTAAATTTTCATCAAAGATTGCAACCATATGGACCCCTTATTTCAAAATATTTAAGTTTAAGAATTCAATCAAACAGATTTCGAATTGATTATTTAAGCCTTGTTATGTGACGTAGATCTTCTTGAAATATACAATCTCATTCTTTGATCATGAAAATATCTAAAAAATAACAGTAACATACCAAAAAATAAATAAAAGCTCAATGACCTTATTAAAAGAAAATTAAAATAAAAAATAATAAATACATTATTAATGTGGCTTAAAAATGATTTAAAAATTTAAAATGTGATATAAAGACATTTTTATTATTTTTTCTTATTTTATTTTATTTTATTAACCTAAAAATATTAAAAATAAGGGTAAAAATATGTAAAATTGTGACTTCATAAGGATGGTAACTAAGACTAACTCTAATCTCGGGATTCTTAGGTTTAGGTTTAGGTCTTGTGACCAAAATCAAGGAGAAGCCTAGTGCAAAATATGAAACTTGATGACCGTTAAAAGATTAGTGGAGGAAAGCCCGGCTACCCTTAATTATAAAAACAAAAGATTGTTAATATGATTCCTCTCTTAATCACACAAAGGGAAGAGGCAGACGGACTCAAAATAGGAGTGAGCTGAAAACAAAGCCCAGGTTTGGTAATTGCTTGGGTTGTGAGAAGGGGAGAGGGATAAGAAGGTGATTTCACAGGGAATTTAGTGCGGTAGGTGCAAATTAGCAAAAACCTCCAAAACTTAATTTCGTATTAATGAGTCGTGGAAAAAGTAGAGTTCTCTCTTTGTCACAGTAGCCAACAAGGATCGGCTCAACACCAACACCGGCACCAGCTGAGGAGCTTTCATTTCACTTCATTTCTTTTCATTTTTAGTAGAGAAAGCAAGCATTTTTCGATTCAAGAATATTTTCAATAAATTGTTATAAAAAGGAGAGATATTCGGACCATTTTACCTTTATCTATCTGATCTTATTCAGAGATCCACCAATCTTCTTTTTATTATTAATATTATTATTCTTATAATTTTTTTGGTCAATCGGATGTCAGTTTCCGATGCTTATCCGATCATCATGTTCGTGATTCCCTCATCGGAAAATTCAATTGGTTAACAGAGAAAAAGAAGCAAAGGTTAGTGATCTTCGTATCTTTCTTAAATATTCTCTCTTTTTATTTTTCTCATAGCTTGATTGTAGTGGTTTTTGGTGCTTTTTTTTTTTTTTTTTTTTTTCTTGTATTCGTGTTATTATCGCACGGGGTTTCGATCTGATCATGGTTTTGGGCGATCAAATCGAAGTCAGGCGTTGATTTTGCATATGTTTTTTTTTTTTTTCTATGGAAATTCGTGATATTTTGACGATGAATTCATTGGAGAGTCGTTTAATGCAGCAGCGAAGATTTGGAAGTTGTGGTGAATTATGAAGGTCTGATGAAGTATAGTTTTTTTTTTCCTCCCAATTTAGGTCTATTTGGAGGGCTCGCTTTCCTTTTTTGTTAGATAACTTAATAGATTACTCAAAATGCAGTGGCACTTGCAATTTAGATGCCAATTTAGCCATTAATACAGTGGCACTTGCAAAGAAAAATGAAAAACAGAGAAAATATTTTTAGTTCTGGGGTTGACATTTTTGCAAACGGGACGAAGCTGTGTGAAAAATTGCAACTTGGTTGTCTTCCTACCAGCTCAAATCACCGGAGGGTGGTGGGATTTTGAATTTTGTTGACTCTAATAATGTTGCCTACCCTGATTGATCATTTTTAACCTAAGGAAATTTTAGTCTTCTTTTGGATAGCAGGAACATTATTAATATTAATATTTGTCCAAAAGTTATATAGTAAGTGAATATGGAGTGAATGACGGAGTCTTTTTTTTGTTCATTTGGGTATAAACAGCAAGAGTATCTATGTTTCATCATCTTTTAATTTTCAGTTGTTTTTTGTTCTTGTAGATTCCACAAATTGTGCATGTTTTGTACCTGTAGGCATGTATAAGAACCAGTTGCAAGAATTAGCTCAGAGAAGTTGTTTCAATCTGCCATCTTATGCTTGTATTCGAGAAGGACCTGATCATGCTCCTCGATTCAAAGCAACTGTTAATTTCAACGGGGAGACCTTTGAGAGCCCAACTTTTTGCAGTACTCTGAGACAAGCTGAGCATGCTGCAGCTGAGATAGCACTTAATGAGCTAGCAATGAGAGGTCCGTCTAGATCACTTGCTGCAAGAGTTTTGGTACGTTCTCAATGGTACATGAATAATTTCCATTTCTGTCATTTTTTTAGTTTTCTCTGTCCCTTTTTCTTCTTTCTGTTTTCCAGGCTTATGAGTTTGTTGGATACATCTTTGCCTTTTGCACTAATACTTACAAGTAGCTTTTTTGTAACCAAGGAAAGTGCATATCCAGTGTGAATGGTTTCTCTTGAACAAACAAATTGAGAACAAGCATGCCTCTACTTGTATTATGTCGTGTTTGATTAGTGCCAAACTGTTGATTGGCATCATCACTTAGAACTTCATATAGCTAAGGCTGCGTTTGGTATCCAATTTAAATCCGGTTTTTTGTATTTAAAAACAAAAATTGAAAAAAGTTACAAAAAATTTGTTTGGTTTGATAGGATTTGAAAACTGTTTTTAGAAAAATGTTGAGAAAATGACTTGTTTTTAGAAAACATACAAATGTTGTTTATCGAGTTTTTTCTTGTACTTAATGGGATTATGGGACCCACTTAAGCTTTTTTCCACTTAATTTGTGTGAAATCTTGGATAAACCAAACAAGTTTTCCTTTTTTTTGAATTTTGAAAACAATTCTTGAATATGATACCAAACATAAATTTAAAAACTATAAATCAACTAAGATCATATTTTATATTTTTAAAAAGTATTTTCAAATTGGATGCCAAACGCAGCCTAAGCATTTGATTGTAAAAACTATGAAATGATCTAGAGATGGATGTCTTAATAGTGGATGACATGGGCATGAACTAAATCAAGGATGAAAATCCTCCATCTTGGAAATTTTCAAATGAGATATGGGCTTGAGCTAAATCATCTCCAGGTTCATAGCAGTTTTCTAGACATTCTAGCACTTTGTGTCTATCGAGACTTTTTGAAGTATAACCCCACATAAGGGCTCACGGTGGTTCAGTAGGGACAATATTGCTAGTGGAGATCCAGATCCACCAACAGTGATGTCAAAATTGACGATTCAGCTAAGACCTAACAAATATGTTAGTGAAGCATAACTGCTCAAGTATTGCATGTCTATCCTTGAAATAGGTGTTCCTCAAGATAGTAGTGACAAGTCTTTGACATGGATTATGCCATAGTAATACATGACCTTTGGATTTCGGTCCAAGGTGGTGGTTGTTGTTTATGTGCGGATTGAAATGATAGTCCCACATAAAAAAACAAAGGAGTTTTTTTGCATAAGAATCAAGAAATAAGAGTGGATCTCTCTTTTACTTATATCTAGACTTGTTGGAATAAAACTCCACACTTGGATCTTGAAGTGGTCAAGTGGGATAATATCAATATCAATCGAGATCTAGGCTCACTAACATAATGAAAGTGCTATATATACAAGAAGGGTGGAAGGAAAAGGAAGATAGGAAAAAGAAAAGAACAACTTAACTTTTACTGGCATGGGTGTTTTTGCTTTTTCTTCCTCTGTCACTTTAGTAAAATGTGGATAAGACCTGAGATGCGAAGCTAGTGTGAATGACACTTTAAAGGTTCTCACAACTCATACATTTGTTTCATTTTGAGTATATAAATTGTGAAATGAATTATCCAAGATTGAATATAGTAAGTTTGTTTGATTGTAGCTTATGATATGTAAAGTGAGAGAAGATCTGTCATAATTGATGTTGATGCAAGATTTGACCAACATTAGATTTGTCCATGATCTAATTGTTTCACCTTATTTTGGTCCCACTCTACACACGGCACAATATTGTCTTCTTTGGTCTCTTGGATCTTAGAGCGCGCTTCCACGTGCTCTCTCCGTGTGGTTAGCACTTAGCACATGCATCAGGTGCGTCCCTCAAAGCTTTGTTTTTCTCCTTAAAAAAATGTGTTGGTGCAAGTGTAAGAGGATGATGCTAAGTATGAGAATCTGAGAAGGTTCATAGTCGAGCGAGACTATTCTTCAAGATACCCACAACAATTTTGGTTATGAATAACACGACTTCAAAATTTTCTTTTCCAATTTTTTTCCTTATAATTTGAATATCTTTATTTAAAGGATTCTTTTTGTAAATGTTCTCTCTCTTTCTACACATATAGACTTCTTGAGGTATCCTTGACAGGTGGCATAGGGTAAACCATGGTAGTTGGAGATATTTCTTCTCTAGAATGTTTGCTATATGATTGGTCACTATATTGAACAAAATAGAAGCAGCCAGAAACTCATGTTGTTTTATGAAAAGAAGCAGGTGAAAAGCGATGAAAACTGTCTAGGAGACACATTTAACTTGTTTTTTCAAAAAGGTCGAATTTAATGGTGACTCCTGTTTTGATTGATCATGTATGCCAAATTCCCAGGATTGAACAGCTAAAATGGTGGCAGAGAGGTGGTACTCCAAGTTTTTTTTTTTTGGGTGACAGGAAACAATAAGGATTATATTATATGACTAGCAAAAGTAAAAATTACAGGAAAGCCAAGGGACAAGTTTTTCCCGACAGTACTCAAAATCAGTCCAAAATAAGGTACTCCAAGTTCTATTGGACTAATTTGCTATGGAAAGAAGTTCTTTGGCTGGGGAGTGTACGCAGGTCAGGCTGACCTGATGTTGTTTCATGGTGATGTAGATGGTTTTTTAAGGAGATTGAAAAGTTAATGTATAGTTTGAGTCAGTTGGGAAAATTTGAAGACTCAATGTGGCAGGCATATCAGTTTTCAGATTTTAAAATTTGAAGACTCAATGGGAATGGGTAATTAAGTGGATTTATAACCACGTGTCCCTCCTGAGGTTGTGGAGTTGTGGTGGACCTGGTGGTGCTGTCATGATGCCTGAATCTAACTTAGTAACATGCATGTTACAGTTGAATAAACCCCAATTGCATGATGTAACAAGTGTTGCGTGTTTCTATATGATTAGAATGGTCATATGAGGGTAAGTTCTATTTTATATTTTGGCTGCTTCAGCTTGTGTGGTTATGGCAAATTTGAGAGTGTGTTTAAGGTGAATATTTCTCTGATTTGGACCATGTCGTGAGTTTATAAGTGTTTTCTGGTTGGGCCATCTTTGGCAATATGTAGCTTTTGGTCTAACTATCTACTCCATATAGAATTGCATGCATTTTTTGCACCATTAGGGTTTAGCCTTCTGATGGAGGAACACAGAAATTAGAAATCTATTAATCGCCTCTTTTGGTACTTTCCTCTATCACGCAGGATGAAACTGGAGTTTACAAGAATTTGCTTCAAGAGACTGCCCACAGAGCTGGTCTAAACCTTCCAGTTTATACTACAGTTAGATCTGGGCCAGGCCATGTTCCTGTCTTCACATGCACGGTTGAGCTTGCAGGCCTAAGCTTTACAGGAGAACAGGCAAAGACCAAGAAACAAGCGCAGAAGAATGCTGCCATAGCTGCTTGGTCTGCCTTGAAACAGCGTAAGTGTCTTCTCCTTTTCACTACTTGTTTTTTGGTTTTATATTCTTATTTTATGAGGTTTGTATAAGATAGGAGTCATGTAGATGGTCACTGAACAATTGACCCCATTGGATGTCCAAAGTGATCTTGATTTATTTTAGAAGTTCAGAAAAATATGGCACGTCTGAGGGCTGATTTGTGTTTCTTACAATTACACCCCCAAAGAACCCAATTTTTGTCTAGCTTTGTTCAATGTGAGTGTTTAGCTTTAATTCTTCCTCAATGCTCATGCAGTGACTCCTTCACGATCTTCTTCCTCTTCCTCATCTTCCTCTTCGCCATTGGATTCAGAACGAAATGATGAACAGGAACAGGTCATCGTTGCTCGAGCTCTTGCTAATTTGTGTCCTCCAGAATCAAAGAAGTCAGCGGCACAAAATGATAGGCATAGCAGGCAGCGGAAATCAGCTCCAATACGAAGAAACCAAGCTAGTGGTGGTGTGTCTTTGTATCCCATGCAGTACCAAAGTTGGCCATATCCTAGTTTCTCCCCTGAAGCTACCATGTACCAGGTGTGGCAGCAAGAGCAAGCATCCCAGCGGCAGGGACGCCTATTAACACTTCCAATTGCACCAACTCCATCTGGTCCTCAGATTCTTCCTTTTATTCGTTCAATATTTCAGCCAGATCATGGCCAGTATTTTATAGCAAGAGAGCAAGAACCTATCAGTGTAGTGCCAATTACAATGTCTGCCTCAGGGCCATCTCTCTATTTCTCGAACAACAATCCTCTTCCTCAGGCCTGGACGAGGTCTCAGGTAACTATCCAAGAGATACAGGAGGAAAGAACGCAAGTGGAAGAGAAGTGGCTTAATCGTGATGCAGATTCTGATGGTGTGAAAGCTAATGTCTGGTCAAACTCCTCTATATTTTCCTCATTTGAAGTTCAGAAATCCCCTGTTTCTAGTGACTGTCACACCGAATCGTTAATCCAGGATAGAGATAGGGAGGATGAACAGAAAAATGGTGGCAAAGAATCCAAAACCGGGCACTCTGTTCAAGTGGAAGGAAGTCAAAGTGAACAAATTGAATGGACTTCTCATGGGTCTACCGGCACAAGATTCGGGCCCCAGGTGAACAACCCAGTTCCTGTTGAACTCCGCACAGGTAGCCCGCATGCTTTAGACTTGCCTCAGTCTAATTTTAAACCTCACCACCACCAGAGATCAAACTCTACAAAAGTTGCTAGTACTTACATGGCACATCCAACTGCAGCTCCTGTGAGAGTTAGAACTGTTGGGCCTTCATCGTCTTTGAGCCCTAGACCAGAAAATATGAACGCCCGGATGCCTGCTCTGGTGGCAATCAGAACCACAGGTCCTACATGTTCAGCTAGACCTGGGTCACACAACTGTAGAAGGATGCCTTCATTCATTGCTCCAGCTGTTCAAATAAGGTCGGTTGTACCAGTTTGTTCGGCACCACCAGCAAGGAAAATGCCAGATTCCGGAGAGCATGAACTGATTTCCCGTGATGATAAGAGAACCAAAGAGTCTGAAGATCTGTCCGCCACAAGTGCAGACCTTGGCAAGCTTCGAATATGAATATTTCAGTGCATGGCTGGTTACTCCACCAGGTGGATCCTTTCCGATTATCACAATCACAATTTCTTTTCTTTTCTAAACTTAACATATGATTGAGAGTTAAAAGTTGATCGCAGAGGCCCAATGGTTGAAATTTCATGAAATGGTAGGCCAGGAAATAAATGATAAAAATATAATAAACGGATCATTCTTTTCCCTGGTCTCATGGAATAGTTGAATGCTAGTGATCGAAAGAGCTTATACAAGTTGGGCATGGATTAGGATATCTGTACTACTTTCAGGCATAAGCTTATTAGGTGATAGAACTTTATTGTTTCGTTGGGCTGCTCAGATGGGCTCTCGGTGCCACAGGTACTTTGCATCCAATTTTTGGAGGATGAATTGCATATTGAATATGCCTCATGAGATTAGTGAGAAGCTTAATGATCACAGTTATCAGTTCATTGAATTGGTTGAAAGTGCGGCAGTTGGAAAGAAGAGATTGGCAATTGTTTTGCTAATCTATGATTCATTGCAAAACAATGGGATGAGATGATGAGAAGCTAGTAAATGAGATGTTTAAAGGGTTCAGTTTGGGCAGAGATTTTTCATCTAGGTTTGCTAGTTTTACTTTCTAATTGAGACATGTAAACACAATCCTAATGGTCTCAGGTTTAAGTACTGAGTTACTTGAAGAACCAGCGGCTGCGTATATTTATGTATGTGTTATGTACATATCTCCAATGAATCTTATCGAGTACTTATTTTCTGTTCAGATTATGGTTTTAATCCATCATCTTATAAGTTTTCTTTGTGACCTGTGTTTTTGTTTTGCATGTAATATGTTTACTGTTTTCTATAATAGTGAGGAATTGGATGAAAGTAGCAGAGAAAATACTCCATAGCACATGATTGCTACTGGTTACTTAAGAATTTCATTGTAGAAGCTACATAATCTAACTCTTATTGAATTCAAACTTTCAGGTGGTTGAATATCTCCCTCTCTCCCACAAATTTTAGATTTGCATGCTTTTTACCACTTCAGGCCAACCTAAAACTTACTAGGAAGGTTTATCCTAGAATGGATGTTATAACTTTGAGCTTAGCCTGCCAACGGCGCGTTGGTTGGATGGTCTAGAGGTTCGTCGATCATCCTAGAGGTTGTGGGTTCAAAGTTCAGCTTGGCGTGAAGATGTTTGCGATCTACAACTATCGTGGGGCCCAGCTACCCCGGCCTCTCGTTTGCCCTTGTGCGAAAGACACTCGGCTGGGGTGGGGTCGTTTCGATAGACCATGTAGGCTGATCCGTTAGTGTGAGAATTAATGGGTTCCAAAGGGACCTGAAACCACACGGGGACGTGTGGATGTAGGGCGCATCTATAATATATACTTAATAACTCACTCCAAAGGAGACTCCTCAACGCCACCTCAACAAAGAGATCTTAATCTCCATGTTTGAAAAAAAAAAAAAAAAGACTAAGCGGATAATCCAAATGAGTCTATAACATAGTCCAAATGAGTCTATAACATCCCAATAATAAGCATTTTTCATGTTTGACAAAAAAAAAAAGAAAAAAAGACTAGGCGGATAGTCCAAATGAGTCTATAACATAGTCCAAATGAGTCTATGACATCCCAAGGATAAGCATTAAAATAAAAATTGTGGACTAATTCTAATGATCAGCCGATTTTGAAGACATAATAATAATCAGCCAACAAAAAAATATTAAAAAATGAGTATGATCTTAATTTTGAAGATCTATTATGAATACAACATAGCAAAGGATAAGATACAACTATAGACTCAATCATACCTAAAAAAAAAAAAGAAGAAGAAGAAGAAGCTATAATGATGCTGGACTGAATTAAATATTCTTTCAACTTTTAGAATAGGCTTCTATAACATAGTCCAAATGAGTCTATAACATCCAAGGATAAGCATTAAAATAAAAATGTGGACTAATTCTAATGATCAGCCGATTTTGAAGACAATAATGATCAGCCAACAAAGAAATATTAAAAAATGAGAGTATGATCTTAATTTTGAAGATCTATTATGAATACAACATAGCAAATGATAAGATACAACTATAGACTCAATCATACCTAAACAGTCAGATAAAAAAGAAAAAAAGAAAAAAAGAAGAATAAGCTATAATGATGCTGGACTGAATTAAATATTCTTTCAACTTTTAGAATAGGCTTCTATAACATAGTCCAAATGAGTCTATAACATCCCAAGGATAAGCATTAAAATAAAAAATGTGGACTAATTCTAATGATCAGCCGATTTTGAAGACAATAATGATCAGCCAGCAAAGAAATATTAAAAAATGAGAGTATGATCTTAATTTTGAAGATCTATTATGAATACAACATAGCAAAGGATAAGATACAACTATAGACTCAATCATACCTAAACAGTCAGATAAAAAAAAAAAAAAAAAAGAAGAAGAAACTATAATGATGCTGGACTGAATTAAATATTCTTTCAATTTTTAGAATAGGCTTCTATAACATAGTCCAAATGAGTCTATAACATCCCAAGGATAAGCATTAAACAGTCATATAAAAAAAAAAAAAAAAAAAGAAGAAGAAGCTATAATGATGCTGGACTGAATTAAATATTCTTTCAAGTTTTAGAATAGGCTTCTATAACATAGTCCAAATGAGTCTATAACATCCCAAGGATAAGCATTAAACAGTCATATAAAAAAAAAAAAAAAAAAAAAAGAAGAAGCTATAATGATGCTGGACTGAATTAAATATTCTTTCAACCTTTAGAATAGGCTTCTATAACATAGTCCAAATGAGTCTATAACATCCCAAGGATAAGCATTAAACAGTCATATAAAAAGAAAAAAAGAAAAAAAGAAGAATAAGCTATAATGATGCTGGACTGAATTAAATATTCTTTCAACCTTTAGAATAGGCTTCTATAACATAGTCCAAATGAGTCTATAACATCCCAAGGATAAGCATTAAAATAAAAATTGTGGACTAATTCTAATGATCAGCCGATTTTGAAGACATAATAATGATCAGCCAACAAAGAAATATTAAAAAATGAGAGTATGATCTTAATTTTGAAGATATATTATGAATACAACATAATAGGCTTCTATAACATAGTCTAAATGAGTCTATAACATCCCAAGGATAAGCATTAAAATAAAAAATGTGGACTAATTCTAATGATCAGCCAATTTTGAAGACATAATAATGATCAGCCAACAAAGAAATATTAAAAAATGAGAGTATGATCTTAATTTTGAAGATCTATTATGAATACAACATAGCAAAGGATAAGATACAACTATATACTCAATCATACCTAAATAGTCATATAAAAAAAAAAGAAAAAAAGAAGAAGAAGCTATAATGATGCTGGACAGAATTAAATATTCTTTCAATTGTGGACTATATTGCCCATGAAGTAATGTTACAGGTGTTATCTTTTTCTTGAAACTCACTATAAATAAAGTTTAGGATGTTCTTCCCATTTGTATGACGAAAGTTTTTCAACAAATAAAGACGCTACGAAACTACTAAGGTATCATCCTGTCAGCTTAATAAATTTTCTGTTCTCATTCATAGTTAACCTTTATGAATTTTTTTTTTTTTTTCTGATTCTCTTGCCAAGCATATGAAGGATACATAATTTTTTTTTTTTTTTCTGAAAACTATTATGTTGCTTATTCAAAATTTTAAGGCAGTCAAACTATAGTTGCTTCCACTGTTTTAATTCATTTTCTGCGTGTCTCGATGGATATTTGGCTGGGTGCAACATTGAAGCATCAAAGGAATAATATATCTCCAGAGGCATATTTGAGCTGGACATATCTATCTTCTAACATACCTCCTGGCCCAATTCTTGATGGACCGTCAAACTAAAAACTGGGTGAATTGATAAAAGCTGATCTATATTACAAAGTTATGAAAATTTGTGATCATGTTTGACAAAGCTACCACTTGCATATATGTATAAAAACTGAATCCATGAACAAATAATCATGAAAATCATAGGCTGAGATTTTAGTCCGAGACAAAACAAGATTCAGCTCTACCTAATTTATTCTGCTCAATTTTAGACTTTAAAGTAGCACAAAAGATTTACCTAAACGTTGTCTGTCAATATCTACATCCAAAAATACTCAATGAGTAATATCAGGAATCTCTTCCACCACCTCTTCTTCCTGGATACAAATTTAAAGCAGCAACTTACATCATTAGGACAGAACAGATAAAATGTCAATAACAATGACATCAAACATGAAATACTAATAATAGTGAGAGAACAACATAGCTAATGCAAATAAATGAATGTAATATATATACTTAATCTTTGAACCAGTTTCCTAAGCATGAAGATTTTTAGTTAAAGATGTGTAGCCCGATGAGAGCTGGATAATAAGAGTATGGAACTATGAAAGTAGAAAAATGAAATGCCCCAATGAAAACAATTAAGAAACTTATGAATTTCATGAAAAGAATAAAAACAAGGAAAAGAAGAATTAAAAAATAAAAAGACTTACAAACTAGAGATCCAATTTTATAGATCTCAATCATTTAAAAAAACCTGATCGGTAGCTGCAAAGAAATAGCTGATAGAAGGGAGAGTATATTGATTACGCCCGTACAGGAGATCCACAAGAATTAAAAATTTGCCTCTTATCTCGGGTTGATCTGTCCCGAACATCGTCAACTTCGGAGTCTCAAGATCTGAAACTAAAACCAAACAAACAACAAAAACAATAAGATATAGACATAGAGATATAATAAGTTAACACCAAATAAGAGACAGGAACTTCTTTAAAAAGTTGCAAATCAGAAGAACAGAAGTGGAACTCATTTGATGCCACGAGATGTTGCCAATAAGAGGAGAGAAAGGAGTCACCCCAGAATTCAAGCTTCAATCTGGAAAGCGACTAATTACCTTTATGGAAGCAGATTCAGATTTCACAACCTGCCGGTTGAGCATCTGCAATGAATTACCATCAGCTCAGCCTTTTGACATTATTCACCGACAGAGATAGTGCACACATTGTCAAACATCACCTTTTATAGTCTAACAATGTACACCACCCACTCCCTGCCTACACCAAACAATTCCTGACATACATTCCTCTCTCTCTATGTAGCAAAGAAAAAAAAGTAAAACGGACAAGAAAACTAATAATAGGGGGATGTGCAAAAGGGGAAAAGTGGGTAAGAATATTTCTACTAATATTGATAAGAATAATAATAATAATAATTAATAGGAAGAGTTTGGGAGGCCCATATCCATCATATTGTCTTAAAAGAACAAAAGGGGATAAAGATGAAATATTGTTTGTCTATCTGTATATTTTAGTTAAGAAAATCTTAAGAGTTCAATTGATTGAGATTGCCCACATAATATCTCCTACTTTTTAGGCACTATTCACTGTTAGTGAACTTTGAAAATGTAAGGATCAATACTTATGAATTAAAAAAAAAAAAACTTATCTTCATTGGATTATTACTGTATTAATAATAACGTTTTTTTGTTGTTGTTGAAGATTTGGTTCTTTAAAGTCAAGATTTTATCATTTCCATATTGATTTCCACCGTTTTCAGTCACTAAATGACAACCCTATGTAAGGAAGTTACAAAGATTTCATTTTTTTTTATTTTTTTCATTAAAAATGATTTAATAGGAAAAATATTTGGTTTGGTTAAAAACTACACTGTTTTTTCACATCTAATCAGGCATGTGAATTGAGATTATGTTACATATTTATCCACTTCTTGATCATTATTAAATAACAGCATTATCTTGAATTTATGACACACTATAATCTTTATCACTTGGTCATTTATTAATAAAATAAGTTTCTCAATCTTTTTAAGATGTTGTTCTAGATAAGGACTATGGAATGCCCTAAAATTAGTTCTTTGTCCTTGAAAGCTAAGGAGTTAAAGGAGCGTTTCATCAGTGTGGGGTCTAATTTAAGTGTTTTGAAAATTTTATTTGAAGTTTGAAAATTTTAAAAATAAAATAAAGTGGGCCCAAATGAAGTGCTAAGTAATTATTTACGACTTTGCCCATCATGATGATGCTCATCATGCTTCCTATAATACAGAAAGCTATCCAAATATCATATTCTAAACGAGGGGATATAAATACGACTAATGAAATGCTAATATTTAAAATATACATTTAAATTTTATGATATAGATTATTATATCAATAAGATTGAGTTGCCTAAAAAAAATAATCAAAATATCTCTCTGGTGATAATAAAAGAAATTTGTATTCAGTATTTTAATTATCCTGATCTAAAAACATTATACGTAAATAAAAAAAAAAAAGAATTACATGCTCTTCATCAAATTTGGGCACATTTTTCGAACATTTGTATATAGTTCGATGGTCTGGACTGGCTTAACCGGTTCGCCCGGTAAGGAATGAATCGGTTTTGTTTGTTTCCGTCTCTCTGCTTCGAGTTTAATGGGCTTGGGTAACCGGTGATGGAAGTAGCTGGCATTTATGCAGTGCGACACATGACTATTATTTGCTAAAATGTTTACAACTTTGTCAACTTCTTCAATCACGATCTTCTATTATTTTCATATATCTATTATTTTATACAACATTCACGACTTCTTGCACCTTGAAAAAGTTTTTTCATTTTTCCGAATCCATACTTTGGTCAACTTTAGCAATTATATTGATCTAATTTGCCTCGCGTTTGAAGTATTGTATTATTTAAGCTACCTACCCATGGGCTATTGACTCAAAATAACATGACGACTCAACAAATAATATACGCAAAAGAAAAGGTACTCAAAACTGAAAATAATTAAAGAAACATTTCAAGTTAATGGTGGCCTTTTGGAGTATAAAATCTAACGTAGTGGAAGGCTATTTGAATAAATGAATTCAATAAAAACTGCAAAAAGAAAGAAATAGAAACTGAAATTAATTACTCCCAGAGATCGAGAATAATAATTGACGATTAAATTAATAATTAAATGCTTAAACTCTTCATTGAAACTCTTTAAAGAACTCGAAAAAATGGTGAAAACAAGGGTACAAAGATTGAGCGTTTTGTCGATTGAACTTTATGAAAGAGTTATTAATGATGTATATCAGATCATACCAATTATTATTGAATGCAACCCTTACTATTGTAAATAATGACTATTTTGCGAAATGTACATATAAAATTGTTTATCAATTAAATGTTAATGTACATAATTTTGTTGAATTCTACATATACAATTTAATCACTTTCTTCTTATTATATTAGTGAGGAAATGTATGGATTCAGCTATAAAGATTATATACTTACTTTTATGTTTTAATTCAAAGTAAACAGTCAAGGTTATAAATAACAACAAAATTTATTTTCGACAAAAAAAATAAAGATTAAGGTGAATAAATAAAATTGTCAAAATGATATGAAATTTATTAGACATTGACGAAAGTTTTACATTTTAATGGACAAAGTACTAAAATAATGTCGTCTTTGTTTTGACAATCCCCGTGTTTACTTCAAAGCAAAGAGACAAGGTCATAAATAACTACAAAATTTATTTCCATAAAAAAAATAGATAAAGGAGAAGAAATAAACCGATAATGAAAGAAAATGTTGGAGGCAATGACATTACGTCTAAACAAGATACAGTGCAGGAGATAATGAAAAAGCAAAGTCATGGGAAGCTATTAAATTGATCTAGGAGTTATGCTCTTGCAGCTATTAGGCAACCTAGGTTAGACCTCCAATTCCTGAAGTTCTTTCTCTTCATCATCATGAAGTTTGAAGTTCAAAGGGGTACTCAAGTGGGTGCGCTTTGTTTGGAGCTGCGTGGAAGAAAAAGAAGTGTGTCCAACAGTGGGGGCGTATTGTTGAATGACAAAAATAATTGTTTGATGCCATGCGTCAGAATCCACATCCACGCGCCCTTCCACTTTTTTTATGAACTTGATTGACATGATTACTTAACTTTTATAATAAAATAAAACAATGTGTCACAACTCTCTTAGATATTGATAGCAAATTAACATTTTCCCTTATGAAAACCCTGTAGTCATCTCCAGTTGTCAGAACTTCTTTAATTTAATCTTATTTGACAAGAAAAGAAAATTGACAACATTAGACTCTCTGACATCAAATTTTATTTGAATTAAATTTCTTATTTGACAAAAGACAAGAAAATCTAGCATCCAAACGTTTTATTATCATGGTATTGATAAACTCAACAAATACAGTTTTGATTATGACACCTGACGCAAAATCCCTCAACTCTCGGGATATTATTTGACTTAAACTATTTGCAATAATTATTGCATGTTTATCCTTTTCTTGAAACTCAACTAATTGTTGTTGAAAACTATATATTTTAGGATGTTCTTCCCATTTGTATGCTGAAAGTTTTTCAACAAATAAAGACGCTACACAATTACTGTACAACGGGAAAAATTATCAACACATATCACCCACGAAACTACTAATGTATCATCCTGTCAACTACCTATTATCGACAAATACTTTTCTTCGTGATTCTACTTTGTTTTCATTATGTTTCTTTTTGTTAACAAGGAATTTGCTATTTTGTTGACTTTGTGTTTCTTCTCTGACCATTCATTTAAACACTCTAATCTTGGTATGTTTGATAAACATGCAGACAATACACCCGTGAAATACTCGATAAATGAATGAGAACTCAAATTGCTTCATGCTGGCCAGAGAATTTTCTTATAGATTACTTAATCCAGCAATCTTTGAGCCATTAATGATGAAGTTACAAGACCATCTGTATGATTACGGGCTCCAACCTCAAATTGTGGATAATGAAGATCAGTCTTTTCTCGAAATCGATGAAACTTTCGTTTATTGTTGGTCTCCAAGAGAAACAAGCACCCTAATGGTTATTGGTCCATCATTGGTCGATCTACTATAAGAGTCGTTCTAGATGACGAAGCGGAGACTAAGTACCCTGAAGATTTGTATGATGTTTTTTGGCATGACCTTATGGAGTCCGGTCTGCCAGTAATTTCAACATATGTACCATATTATTATGCATGGGCGTATTAAATTAATGTATACCTCTAAATGTGCGTGCATGTGTATATATATATGTATATAACTCATAATAGATGTATAAATGTAATATAACCTATGAATATAAAAATATGTAATATTAGATAAATGTTATATGTCACTTTACTTTTGTATATTATACAATTAAATGAAGAAGACATACAACCACCTATATATTTCAAGCATGTATTTACCTAGCTATATAGTGTTTGTTTGTTGCAAAACTTTGAATAATAATAAGAAGCAGATATTTATATAAATATTTGTTAAATAAGTAAGCGTCACGTTATAATTAATTACATTTTCTAATTACACACCGATGAGCAGTTTGGTATATGTCATTGTAAATACCTCACACTCTTTGTTTTTTTCTTTTCTTTCATCTCTTTCTTCTTTTGTTTTCTTTCTCAACCACTCCCCCTTTTCATCTCTCCAACAATCTCTCTCTATCCCTTGCTTCATTTCCAACCATTCCTTCTCTTCATCTCCATCTACTGCTTCTCTTCATCTCTTCAATGCGAATTACAGTATTGATGCGACTGCAGATTTTTGTCGATTGAGTCTTCAATCTATAAAAAGAAGAAGTAAGCTTTTCTTTTTTTATATCTAAATTTCTTTTTGGGCAGATAGGGTCGGAAAAATAATAATTAGAATACAGATTCAGATTAAGTCAATTAAACTATATTCAGTTTTATTTTTCATACAAGAGATCTAAGTCACCTATGCTTTTGAACATGTACAACGGGAGAAGATAACTAATATCTACATTTTTTATTATTTCTTCCTCAATTTTCTTAGTTATTTATCATAGAATTATAGAATCATAACATCTTCTTCTTTTTTTGTACAATTCAGTCATTAAAGAAGACATTCAAGGCTAGTGCATCTCTTGAATGTTTTGCTTTTGATTTTTCAATTTAGGATTTTCTTTCAGAATATTTGAATTACTTATTCTTTGATTAAATTGTAGATTTAGAATCTTGGTAGAAAATTCATGTTTTTTATTTCATCCGGCTAGGTTTGAACTTAAATAGTTTTGGATTTGCTTGATTGTTTATACATGAATTCCTTCATAAAAACACCTCAAGCTGATTGATGACTTTAATTCTTCTTAAATATTTTAAATACTTTAAGGGTTGTTCTTTGGTTTCTAGAGTTTTTTTTTTTAAGTTATTTTAGTCAAAATACTAATGGGTTGTACTAACTTTTTTAGGTTGTGGAGAGAAGAGAAGAATTGTTTCCTGTAAATCTTGGACGCGAATATTTAAGATGAACAATAATATTATTTTTCCATTCAAAGACTATTGTTTCTTGTATCATTTTGTTTCATTCATTATTTTACATATAATGTTCACATAACTTTTTGACCTCAATAATAGGCATGTTTATTTTGACTTTCCTTTGCTCCTAATCATCATCCTACTATTATATAATATTCAAACGAAGAATTATGTTTTTTTTTAACTTGAGTGTTGCTACATTTCTAGAGTTAGCATTATTGCAAATATTCCTGTTACCAATCGAATAATGGAAAAATTTATATTGTTATCAATATCATATTATATGCTTATATATAAACTTGAATAATGATAATGTCCTTTCCAAATAAAGGGTTGACTTGCATGGTATGTGAATTACATTGATTATTTTTTGTATGTTGGGTTTTATTTGAGAGAAGAGGAAAGAACTTGGTGTATAGGTCGAGTATATAGGTATTAGTTGCATTGGAATTGATATTAAAATTACTATAGGTGTGGTAGTAGTAGTATGTAGGGTAGTACTATAAGCATCTTGACATAAGTAAAGAAGTGATACCGTATAATGACAAATCATTGCATTAAATTGATCATAGAGTATACTTTTAGAGTTCGTTTCTTAAGTCAAGTTGTCATCTTTATGTCAAGTTCTTCTTCATATAAGGTCCCAACAATATCATTATATCTCGGACTACACATAGACAAAGATCCGACATAAATCTGAACTAATAACTCACTCCAAAAAATAATCCTCAGCATATCACGCACTCCCACCTTCATACCTTCATGTTAATATTTCTTAAATAGATGAGACCCCACCTTCATTATATATATATATATATATATATATATATATATATATATATTATGAGAAATGTCAACAAAAATATTTTTCCTTCGGTTTGGTATATGTCATTGTCAATACCTCTCACTATTTGTTTTTTCCTTTTCTTTCATCTCTTTCTTCTTTTGTTTTCTTTCTCAACCACTCCTCCTTTTCATCTCTCCAGCAATCACTCTCTATCTCTTGCTTCAACATATGTAATGACTTTGACTTTGACCAGTTGTTCATTTCGCTTATATACGTGATAAGTTTCCAAAACCATTTCGTTGTTGCATCATCATATATGTAATGTTAGTCATCATTTTGTCATATTTATGTACTTATAAAGGTTGTAAATAAATGCATGACTACGAATTTTACATTATCTAATGTAATGGTATTTTATTAATAGAAGTTTTAAAAGAAATAAAATGATTTTTCTTTTTGTTTGACAAAAATTCATGCATCATAAATTTTCATCAAAATGTTACGATGATATATATATGATCAAATATTTATACCAACCTATAATAGTGAAAAATTGTAGATGAATTTTTTTTTTAATTCGTATAGGCAACAAATGATGAATGCCATATAATTATATTTTAATCAATTAGTTAATATTATTCTTAACATCAATATTATTTACACAGAAGGGTAGCATTTTTAGTAAATCTAAATTGAGTCTATAGTAGTATCATTTTATTAACACCGTCCATCGGGCGGGGCTACAAACTTGTTATTTCTAACTTTCTTCTTTTAAAAAAAATAAAAAATAAAAAATAAAACCTTTGAGCTTAGCCTTTATTTATGGAACTTTCTCCTTTTATGCACAATACTATCACTCCTAAAACTTTGAGAATCAACATTAGTTTTATTTCTTGCAACTTCAAGGTTTTTAGTTTTTACTCTACATTGAAGAATGAATATAACATGAATGCTACATATAAGTACATGTTATAATTCAAACCAAAAAATAAAAAATTACATGTTATAACTTATAATGTGTATAAGATGGTCTAGACAAAATAAAATTATTTTTATACGCACTTATTAAAGTCAGAAAGTGTGGACTAAACGAAATGATTTAAAAAAAATCTTGACCCAAAAAAAAAAAATGATTAACTAGTCCATTTTGACTTGAAAGATCAAAGGTAAATTAATTAACTTTTTGTTAAAAAAATTGATCAGCTTCGAATTATTTTCTTTTGTAAATATATGTTTTATTAAATAAGGTGTTTATCCATTTAAGTTTTGTTAATTTAAATATATGTTTTATTAAAAATAAAAAATTACATGTTATAACTTATAATGTGTATAAGATGGTCTAGACAAAATAAAATTATTTTTATACGCACTTATTAAAGTCAGAAAGTGTGGACTAAACGAAATGATTTAAAAAAAATCTTGACCCAAAAAAAAAAATGATTAACTAGTCCATTTTGACTTGAAAGATCAAAGGTAAATTAATTAACTTTTTGTTAAAAAAATTGATCAGCTTCGACATATTTTCTTTTGTAAATATATGTTTTATTAAATAAGGTGTTTATCCATTTAAGTTTTGTTAATTTTTCAAAAGCCCATTTTTCATCTTTACAATTTACATAATATCTTTGACAAGTTTGGTAAAAAACGTTAAAATATTAACAATATTATGTTATATATATATCTTTATAATAATGCATTTTAAAGAGCTAGGAAAAAAAAAAAATTGATCTGAGAGCTCTCGATCACCGTAGATTTTCCTGACGATCTGTGCATCTCGTTTCCCAATTTTTGAAACCCTACTAAAACCCTAACTTGTCTTGAAACGCCCGAACTTCAACCTTAAACCTCTCTCTCTCTCCCTCTCTCCCTCAACGTTGCAAGAAGGAGAGGTAAGCGTTTAGGGTTTATCTAGGGTTTTTGAGTGATTTTTAGTAAATTTTGAGAACATCAAGGGAGAATATTTTTGATGTCTTGCTTGTTTAACCGAGAAAAGTTTGTGTTTATTGTATTGATTGTGTTCAGGTCATCAGGTGTATTCTGAATTCGAAGAAAATGCTGGTGTTGTTCGAAACTCCGGCGGGTTTTGCCCTGTTTAAAGTTTTGGATGAAGGAAAACTATCTAAAGTCGAGGTATGTAGCTCTTCGATTTTTAGTTTCCAATGTTCTTTAATGATTCTCTTCTGGTTTCGATATCTACTGAGCTTTTCTCTTTGCAGGATTTGTGGAAGGAGTTTTCTACTTCAGAATCGGCTAGAAAGGTATCAGTTTAGTGCGTTTTCTTCAATTTCAGATCATTCTTTTTTCTTTTTTTTTTCTTCAGATAATTTCAGTAATTCCTTATGTGACATTAATGAGCTTACCCAGCTTGTTACTGTGAGATGATATCTGTCTTTGCTATGTAGCTTATGTCTTGAAGAGACTAGAAAGTAGAATTATAGAAAGTTCGGATCTTTTTTTGTGTTTGCATGTGTTCTGTGCAAATGGGACGTTCTTAGGGATGATGCCGAGGAATGACTTTCAGTGAGGATGATCTTTCCTCAATGGAAATCATTTCCTAAAATGTTGGCCTTTTGTACTTATAGTTGGGTAGAAAGTTGACTTTTGAGTTTTACAACAAAATTTACTTCGTTAAATTTTTCGAGTTTGCATTTTTTATATGATGAAAGTGGCAACGTTCGAATGAATTGTTGTGCTAAAACAAAAAAAAAAAAAGTTTCTTTTTTTTCATTTTTTTTTTGGTGGGGATTTTAAGAGCTTTTTGCGGGTTTTCAGTTGCCGTGGCATTTGGGTATCTTGTTTGTGTTTTATTTTTTAATTTTCAAAAGTTTTGAGTTTTTCTTTTTCGTTTAATCCATTTTTTGTACGGTAGTAGCGTGACTTGGGTTTTTTTCTCCTTCTTCTTGTTCTTCTTACTTTTTTTTTTAATTATTTTTTCTTTAAATTATTTTTAATTTTATTTTTAATGAGATGATTTTATGGGAAGGGTTGGTGGTGGTGTAGAATATAGGGCAATTCGAGCTTTTGAAAGGTCAAGTTTTAATTTTTGGGTGGTGGGTCTTTCTGAAATTTATTATTGTTCATCATTTTTATAAAATGTCAAAATTGGAGGGAGATGGCCTAGTTTTTAATTTCTAGGGTTTTTTTTCTAGTAGAAATTCAGAGTGGAACAGAAAAGGTGGGATTTTCCCGTAGATTTGTTCTCTTACGACAGTTGAATTCATGATGAGATTTTGAGAAATTCCTCTGATTATTATTTTTATATATATTTTTTTAGTAATTGGATTGAGTTTTATTGATTCATCTCCAAGTTTGTAAAAAGAGAAGAACAAAAATGGATTTGAATTCTGATAAAGAAAGTGGTGGTGGTAGTGTTAGAACAGTTGAGAAATCTAGTGTTAAAAGTGGGGAATTGGGTTCAAGGGCTAAAGCTATTGGAAGCATTAGTAGCAAAGATATGTTTGTGAAAGCTGATAAGATTGATTTGAAGAGCATGGATTATCAGCTGGAGAAGCACTTGAGCATGGTATGGTCAAGGGAAAATGGGTCTCAAAAGCCTAAGGAAGAATGGGAGATTGATTTGTCTAAATTGGATATAAGGAATGTTGTGGCTCATGGGACTTATGGTACTGTTTATAAAGGGGTTTATGATGGTCAAGATGTGGCAGGTGATTCTGATATCTTTATCTTTCCCTGCCATTTAGTAGTGTATTTGAATTTAGATTTTGCATGAAATTGGTGATTTTAATTTATCAATCTATTTGATCTCCATGTCGAAATATTCCTCTTTTATTTACTAGCAATTTTGTCACTTAGAATCTTAAAGTGAAATTCACTTGTAATTTTTGTTTTCTGAGATATTCATTCTTGATTTATAATCTTTCTACATATTCTGGCAACTGAATTTTTTGTTTGCATATGCATGCCAGTTTATATATAAGGTCAAAATGCATTGTGGGCTTGTGAATCTTGTGATCATGTGACGAGACTGCTATTTTGTTTGAGAATTGTCAGCTTGAGCTTATGAATTCTCCGAAGAGATGTTTTTGATAGGGTACAGGGTCAAGTTTGTATTCTTGTTAGGTCCATTGGTCTGTAGTTTTGTAATTTGTATAATTTTGTTTCAAATTCAAATTGATTAAAAGAAGACGATATTCTGATCAGACAATGAGTTTTTATGTGGTAAAAACCTCTTTAAAAGAGAGGAAAGCTCCACTACATAGAAGAAAAAAAAAACAAAAAAAACTTTTATTCACTAAACTGAGTTGTATGAATAATCCTGATTTACCTCAATGAAATGAATATACTTTGATTCAAACCCGTTTTATAACCATAAAGACGTAGAATCATCACTTGGAATTTACTGAGAACAGGATCCCCTGTTTTGTTGTGCACAGACCTTAGATGCACATTTAGTTGTATTACATATCATCTAATTTAAGAGCCTTTCTATCTTTTGCACTCTTTTATCAGAAATCAGAGCATGAGAGCTTAAGGCTCCTTTTTTGGTAGCTGAGAAATGTCAGATGAGGAAAGTAGAGAAAAGGCATCTTCTCCATGTAATGGATCATATTTATATGAACAAGCAAAATTCAATCAACCAAGGTTTTAGAACTGATGATCGCAGTTTCTTTTTCAGTGATTGTTTATACATAAAACTCTTTCAGTGACCAATCATTGAAATTTTATGATCAATTATGCGTAAACCTTTAACCTACCAAATTTTGGTTATACATCCATTTATTTTTGCCTCCTCCCATCTTGAATTCTATTGAAGACACTCTTTAGAGTTGGATCTCTTAAGGATTAGGACGCAAGATATGGAGTCTTGGCATTTGTGCATTCTTCATATTGTTTTCTCCCCCTCCCTCCTTCCTTTAGGCATGAGATCAAGGTTTGAAGGGTTCTTATTTTTAGCCTTGTTATCAGTACCACTTTTTTGTTTTGAACTTTTTGATTGTGAAGCTTGTAAGAACTTCCTGATTGCATCAGCCTTCGGATCCTATAATGACAATTGACAAGTAGAACCATTACCATAACAATAGTCTGAACATGTTTCCTTTGTTTCAATTACCTGAATCGTAACTTATGTTAGTCTTCTTTAGCAAGACACGCCATTTGCTTTTTACATTTTTGGGTTCTTTGTGTATGATCAAATTCTGAGGGATCTGAATCTTTGTTGTGTCTAAATTTAGATTGTAATGCCCTTTGTTTTGAAGCATAGAATCTTTATAGATTCTAAACCCTTCTTGGAAAATATACTTCCTGGTACAGGGGATGCAAGTATGTAATCAATATCTTGGATGAAGGTCTTTTATCAAAGGAAATAGAATCACTCTGCTTTTGATATGATCTCCTAAATAGGGGTGGCACTGGCACCCCTATAAAGTAGGTCCGAACAAAGCTATCAAATAACTAAGCCAATCCATACGTCTAGGCTGTTACTAGCCAGTTTTTATCTTAAAGACTAAATTGTTTCACCTTTACTCATTTAATATCTTGTCTAAAGTTTGTAATCATAAGTAATTGCTCATCAAAATTAACATAAAAAGTAGATAGTCCACGATTATATGATTATTCAATAGACTGAATGTTCAAATAACTTGATTTTTTTGTGAGGTGTTGTTTAAAAAAAAAAAATCATGAGAAGATGCTTGTGACAGTAAGATGCTGAAACGTTTTTGTCTATCAATAGCTATAAGTTAAAAGTATGGGTTAAATGCCATGAGTTTGTACATCTGGATCCTATAGATGAATATTGCAATAATGGGATAGCAAAAGAGGACATATTTCAGTAGTTTACTTTGTTGTTGTACATTTGGGGAGGGAATGGTTGAATTGCAATTGAGAGGAGGCAGATCTTTTAGTTTTTTAATTTAATAGAATCAAAACAATTCCCAGTTGCCTTATCTTCTTCTTCTTCTTCATTTTTCTAATATGTTGTAATGTTTGACTTAAAAAATGTCATTTGTCATTTATGATGTCATTATTAGGTAGTGAAGCTGAAAGCTTTCACCAAATTTGAGAACACATCAGAAGCCTTGTCTGCAGCGACACTACTGATTGATAGCAAGCCCAGTAAGGGTCTTCGCAAATTCTTACGCGCCAATTGTGAAGGTGAAACATTAGCTGTGGCTGATTCAAAGCTTGGGAATGCAATCAAGGAAAAATTGGTATCTTCCTTTCGATATAGGATGTTTGCTTTCTGACTTCATTTGCAGTTCTTTATGATTTTGATCTATCTTTACTTTATTGCAGCAAATTGAATGTGTGCATAACAATTCTGTGATGGAGTTGATGAGGGGAGTGAGAAGTCAGTTGACTGAACTCATAACTGGGTTAGGCGGTCAAGAATTGGCTCCCATGAGCTTGGGCTTATCTCACAGTTTGTCCAGATATAAGCTAAAATTCAGTCCTGATAAGGTGGAATTCTTTTATATCCGTCTTTCTTTTCATCTCAGATGTCACTTGACCCTGGAACCTTTCAATTGTATTGGTTTCATGCATATATCCTGACGTTGCAAACATGCTTTGGTGATAATTGATAATGATAATGAAAAAAGTGATGCATGTCTTTAGTAATGTTTTTATTGACAAATGTTAATGTTGGGATAGGATAGTGACATAAAACCCTAAACCCTAATTACATTCCTTAGAAGTTGGGATTTCAATTTTTTTTTTTGCTCCCAATCAATACTATCTTTCTCAATTTATCATATCAAGAACTCTCTACCGGCATGATCGGTGGTCCTGGAAAAATCACATAAGAGAGATTATTTTTTTATGTTATTCCACCACATCAGTTATTCTAGTTGGGACACTTTGTAAGTCTATCTTTTAACACCGTGTATATTTACTTATTTATTTATACTTAGAGAGGAGTGGAAGTTTGGGGCTCCGTGGAATTTATTTTTTCCTTTTTTCAACTTGTATCATTGTATGTGATCCTCCCTTTCCTCTCCTACATTTTGTGTGCTTTGATTTTTAATTAAATATCAACCTGTAATGCTGTCATAGTTAATTAGATTTAGCCAACTCCTAACGTTTAAGTCGCTTGTTTAAACATAACTAAATAAAATGTTAGGATGAACAATTATGCCATTTGATAGTTTTACTGAATCACGCATTCACTGTCAAATGGTGGTTAAAAAATGGAGCTTTTTCCCCATATGCTTTTCAGTGTCATTTATTGTTGCATATTGTAACTGACATATGTTTGCTGGACTAGTGGACCTTAGATTTTTATTTTACTCTCTTTAGGTGGATACAATGATCATCCAGGCTATTGGCTTGTTGGATGATCTTGACAAAGAGCTTAACACATATGCAATGAGGGTTAGGGAATGGTATGGTTGGCATTTTCCGGAGCTTGCAAAGATTGTACAAGACAACATCCTATATGCCAAAACTGTGAAGCTGATGGGAAACCGGGCAAGTGCTGCAAAGCTTGATTTCTCTGAGGTAGTGCATTAATTTTAAGTAGAGAAATAGTTGCATTTAGTGTACTCATTAATTCACATTTTTGTTGGTCTCACCATTGAATTTTTTTGTTTTTCAAAAAGAAAAACACAGTAAAGATTATTTATTATTGTTGTTGGATTGTAAGAGGGCTTAGATGAATTTTGTATCATGCCTTGGTATGTCACAACCTTGGGGTTACAGTTTGTGTTTGTTGTTTCAACAGATATTACCAGAAGAGGTTGAGACAGAGCTAAAAGAGGCCGCAGTTGTATCAATGGGAACTGAAGTCAGTGAGCTTGATTTGATTAATATCAAAGAGCTATGTGATCAAGTGTTGGCTCTTTCAGAGTATAGAGCTCAGTTGTATGAATACTTGAAAAACAGAATGAATACTATTGCCCCAAATCTGACTGCGCTTGTTGGAGAGCTTGTTGGAGCTCGACTCATTGCTCATGGTGGCAGCTTGATGAATCTTGCCAAACAACCTGGGAGTACAGTTCAGATACTTGGTGCAGAGAAGGCTCTCTTTAGAGCTCTGAAGACAAAGCATGCTACCCCCAAATACGGGCTTATCTACCATGCATCTTTGATTGGCCAGGCTGCCCCAAAACTAAAAGGCAAAATTTCTAGGTCTCTTGCAGCCAAAACTGCATTGGCTATTCGATATGATGCTCTTGGTGATAGTCAAGATAATTCCATGGGACTTGAGAACCGGGCCAAGGTGATAAATCTCTTCAACTCTTTCCACTGTGCTTAATCTTTGTGAACTCCTGTTTTTGATGGTGAAACATGTGAGCAGCTTGAAGCACGGCTAAGGGCGCTTGAAGGCAGAGAATTGGGTCGCTCTGCAGGATCAACCAAAGGCAAGCCCAAGATAGAAGTCTATGACAAGGACCGGAAGAATGGGTCTGGAGCATTGATAGCACCATCTAAGGTGAGGCTTTTTTCGGTGTATGGTTTTGATTTTCATATAATCATAATGAATCAACTGATCCTTGGTCTTTTGGTGAGTAGGCATACAATCCTTCTGCCGATGTGGTTCTTGGAAAAACAACCGCAGATGATAAGAAGCATGAGGAAGAAGAACCATCTAAGATGGAAGAGGCAGAAGAAAGAACGCCTAAAGGTGATAAAAAGAAGGGGAAAAAGAAGAAAAAGAAGGCTGACTTAGTTGATGGTGATTTGCAAAGCAATGAGGATCAGAGTGTGAGGATAGCAGAGGAAGAGACAAAGGAAAAGAAGAAGAACAAGAAGAAGGCAGAAGCTGAGACGGCTTTGTTGCAAAATGAGGAGAATGGAGAGCAAGAGCAGAACGAAAAGAAGAAGAAAAAGAAGAGGAAGCATGTGGAAGAGGAGGACGAAGCTGAGCCACAAAGCAAGAGGAAAGAAAAAAAGAAAAAAGAAAAGAAGAATGCTTAGTGAGCCCTTGCCAAAAGAAGCAACAATGCCAATTTTGATTATTCAGGTTATTAGTGAGTATGCTTCTTGTAAATTTCCCTTTAATCTGTCTCATTTGTTGGTTAGTGTGGATTTTCAACTTATCTTTTATTTGAATTCTCCCCCCCCCCCCCTCCTTTCTCCTGCCTGAAACACTCTCTTGGGGGGCCAAAAAAATGCCCTTTTACCTTATCGGTTGTTCTCTTTAAGCAAGAACTGCAAGACATTTTTCTTTTTGGTGGTGTATGTAATAGTATGGCCATGATTCCTAATGCACTGCGAAGTACTCATAAATATTGTGTTGTGGGAAATTTGGGTTGTCTTCAGGCAAAAATATTTCTTTCTTAATGAAAGTTTATTTATATATTTTGGGTTGTCTTCATGAATATTGTGTTAAGAGCGGAATATGGGAATTTGCTTTATGAAGTAGCTGAAAGAGAGTGTATTAATTTGGGTGTCTCTGACTTGAGAGATGAAACAGAATAATTTGCTAGAAGAGAATTCATGAACCTTTTTATCCATTGTCTGTGACCCTGCCAGTGGTGTGACGAGTGAAACATTTTTCTGTTTGTTTAAAGGTCCTTCTAAAGGATAGAACACAGTTCTTATAAATCTTCACCCTTCTTCAATGCTTAAACTAACCCCATCCTTTATGGTGCACTAAGTGCTGTTGAAGCCTTACCATGTTTCAGGTTGTTTTAGCTCAAATATTGATTTGGTGTTTTAGTTGGCTCTGTAATTGCTAATGCACATGTGGGCTACAGTTCCTGGGAGATGTGGCAATTGGGTTAGAGTTAGAATTTTGATTCCAGTGAAATAAGAAAAGACACTGCCTGTAAATAATGTTTGTACTCATCTTAAACAAGTCTTTTTCCAACTAGCGGGTTGGTCATCATATATGATTTTGTTTCTGAAATATTTCCTCTGCTCAACTTAAAAAGGGCCAAATCAAGAGTCTGTCTTGCAAGTATATTTTACAGAATGAACTTTATGATATAAATATTAAATTGTAAATTTTGATGTTTTGCCATAAATTAATGAGAAAGAGAATTTGAAGTGGTTATTGCGTCTGCCAAATTGACAAGGAAGATATTAACTTAATTACACATCACAGCTAGATTTTTTATTTTTATTTTTTATAAAGATCCACCAATCACTCAATCTGCATTTTTTTATTGATTTTGTTGTTCTGTACACACCAATTTTGAAGAAAATAACAAGAGACAACACCTAAACAAAGATCAGACATTTTGGAAGCAGGAACAAAACAAAACAAAGAAACCCGAGTACTATAAAGTATAATTTGCTACAAACACTACCACCCGCAGCAGCCATGGTTAAGAAGAAGATAAACAGTCAACCTTCTGGGTGGTGAACTGCAGATGAACATGAGAGCAAGAGCAATAACAGCTGCCATAAAAAATCCCATAAATTCTAAACCACCACCCTCTGCTTCTGTACAACAAACCTTCCCCATCATCAACAATGGCAACTTTGAATCTGCAAAACTTAACTACTAAACCTTTATTTTTGGTTTATAGCTGAGATGAGAAGATAAACGGGTTAAGATCATCTTATAATTAGGAAACTCTTCTCTGAGGTTGACTTGAAAAGACCTTACAGAAAAGAACAAAACAAAAAAAGGTTTACTAGAAAGACTAAAGAGTCAAGAGTTTGGTAGGAGGTTTCTCAAAAATTCTTTCTGGGAGCACATGGTGCATGGATGAAACTGTAGTTAGTTGAATGGTTGAGCTTTGACTGCTTCCTTTTTCATTTTTTTTGAGGTAATCAGTGATGAACTCTCTTTTATTTTTTATTGAGAAGCATGATTTGTCAATACCAAATGTCTCCACACCTAGGGTATGGACTAATCTCCCTTCGAAGCAAGAGTGGAAAGGTATACTTTTTCCAACGAAGGTGTCCGCAAAAATCAAATCCTATAATTTCCAATGATATCATATATCATATAGAAAAGAAGAAGAGACCTCGTTTGATGTGTCACAAAGATCAAATCCTGTAATTGAGAAGTGTTCTCTAATTGCAAGAACAGCAAACAGAGAAAGAACTATGAAGTTGTGTTACAAATACAAGTATCACTGGAAACCGATCAAAAGAAGAACATAAACATAAAATGGACGGTAAGACCACAGAAGTTGTGTTATAAAGGGTACCCCAACTTTTGAACCAGACAGGTTATGCAGAGTCCAAATGGAAACACTAGAAACAAGAACATCAACCAGAAACTTTACTTGGGCAGCACTGATACACAGCGACAACAGATCTCTGTCGCCGAGGAATGCACAGACACATGAGAAGGAAGACAAAAGCAATTGCCACCACAAATTTCTTCACATCAAAATCATCTTCACTGGTTTTAATGCAAACCTTCCCCATCTACTTCCAACCAACACTTTTTAACTCCAACCTTTGGTCTTCACAACACCCCCCCTTCCTCCCACAAAACTCTAATATATTTTGTTTTGCAAGTAGAGAAGAATGATAGGAACCTCCAATCACTCTCTCTTTTGTTTTTCCTCTGCTCAATAATCAAGCCATTGTTGACCTGAAAATGTTTAATATTTGTGTTTGCTTGTTTGATTCAGGAGAAGGAATTTCCAGAAATTCCTATTTCTCGGATTAGTCAAAGACTTGGTATATTCAACCAAACATTAGTTTTGTTCCAAAACAACACAAATCATTAAGGTAGGGCTCAACCCAAAGCTTGTACCCATGTTTCGAAAACTATAAAAAATGTAATAAGTGAGAATAGACAAAAGTTTCAAGACCACGAAAAAAAAGGTCTTTTTCTTTGACTCTATCAAAGTAATCAAGATGCATTTGTACATTTTTTCAGAGATGGTGAGGATTTTTTTTTCGTTTAATAAGTGAGATGGAGAGACTCACACGAAGAAATGGTTGGTGAAGCTTCTATTGATCAGGAGTGTTGTGTACATGGATGGCAATGTAATGTAGAATTACAATCCAACTGCCAGTACTGAACAGAAGTAGATTAAAACAAAGTCTCACCTCTTATTGAATATTTTAGTGTTAGCGTGGTTTGGAAAAGAGCATGTAGCTGAAAATAAGAATCACACCACCTTTACTCTTGTATTCCAAGAAACTGGGCAAAGCTCGGGTACTTGGGTTCCCACCCAATTTCCGCACATGTTTTCGCATTATTTAGTCTTTTCCCTAGAGGACCATCGGTGCCTGCGGAACAATGTATATGTATGACAAAAACTGTTCAGAGGAAGAAATGAATGATGAGCTATCTACCTCAATTACAAGTTAAAGAGCATGCCTGTAAAGCGCTCAAACTTTTCGCTAAATTTCCCACTTCTGTCGACCAAATCCATTACTTCCTGCCTGCAAGATGCAATGTTGTACCAAAGTACAAGCTATATCAGAAACCAAGGCTAACTCAGACAAGAGAGCAGCCAGATATGTAGCCCAGCTAGTAAAAAGACCTTGATAAAGGATGATTGTCACAACCCAAGAAAATCCGACCCCGAAGTTTCTTCTTCAAGATTGCAACAGCGAGGGATGCTGCATCCTTTTGTGCATGTAACAAGACAACAAACACCAATGTCAACACCTCTCATACCTGTACCAAAAAAAAAAAAAAAAACTCGAATAGCAACACAGAGATACAACACCGATCACATTCCCAGACACAAAAAAACTTCAAACATTTTACAGAAAGCAAGAACAAGAATAGGCAAGGTAACCACATATTTATAATCTCAGGTTTAGAAAATGCGAAAGACTACAGTAATTGGGCTAGCATACTACTTTCACTGTTTCCCGTAGAAGGAAGAGGAGGAAAGCTTATTCTGTTAGCAGCAGATAAGCCAACTAGCATAATGAAGTTATACCTCTGAAAGGTCAACTTTAGTATTTGCATATAAATATGGCGGTAATCCATGAATAGCAATTTTTGCAATTTAAATGTACTTGACAATATCTTTGGAAGAACAGAAACAAAATGCACAACTGTACAAGTAGAGGATCCAAAGAAAATTTTTGCAAAAATCTACCAACAACCTGAGATAATTCATGTCTGAAACATTTAACACAAAAAAAATACTTCAATTTCCAATAATGAACCAGAATAAAGCAATGAATGAAGAGAAATGTTATGACCTCATAGTGAATAAGATTGAGGATATGATCTGGGCGAGATTCAACAGTGCCTTTCCTCAAACAGTAAACATGAGCACCTCTATCTAACTTGTAGGGATAGTCAAAATAAAACAAATGATTGAACTCTATGACAGCAATTAGAAAATCTGCCATCGATTTCTTAGCAAAGATTTGAATTTTTATTTTTTTTAAGTTTGTAGAGTGAGGATATGTAAAGTCCTGCCAGTCTAAGAACGCAACCGCCAACCTCCAGAGGTACTTTTTCTGCCTTTAGAAGGATATCTGTTCGAGGGCTTCTCCCAATTGGCACAGTAGGAGAGTCCTGCACAATCATAGCAAAGAATTCTGCACCCTCATAAAAGTATCTATAATATCTATAACACACTAGCTATGTTTTAAATCATAATAAGTAATAGACTAGCTTGGATGGCTAAGCTATTTATTGTACCGAGTTTCCTCCCCCCAACCCACTCTAGCCCCTAAAAGAAAATAAACAGAAAGAAGGAAAAAAAAAGTGACGACACCACGATTCTTGGGCAAAAAACAATGGTCATTTCTTGTTGGAGCATGACTTTCTAATAGTTCAAAAGGAAAACACAGCAAATCCACAACCTTCCATTTGATAAATAGCCCAGTTTTTAGACCATACATCCTGGGGGCCCTAGTCTAACTAGACCAAAAAAGGAGGACAACTCAGTACAAAAAGCTTTCGCCTATACAGGGTCCAAGGGATGGGTCAGATCACTTTGGGTCTATTGTACGCAACTTTACCCTACATTGCAGGAGGTTGCTTTCACAACACAAATTAGTGATCACTAGGTCGCATGGCAACACAACTATTGCTGTAGTGCTAAGGCTCCCCTACTAGTCTAACTAGACTCAGTTGCTTAATTTGAAATGAGAACAGAAGCCATCCAATTATAATGAAGCTTTTCATATTAGGATGAGAGGAAAAAGATAAAAAAGGATAGTCTCTGGTCCAACTGCCCAAGTACTGACATTATTTGAAACAATACCTCATCACATGGTCCATTGTCATTGAAATCATATGGAGCCGAACTTGATGTAAATAGGAAAGAACCTTCACCATTCCAATTTGATGCAGTCAGCCTGCATAATATTTACCTACTCAAATCAAAACCTCAAGTAAAAGATGAACTAATGCCTTTAGATTCATTATTAGATGAGGAATATCAGTTGCACTGATGTTCGAATTTTCATAAAAGACCATAAACTTGAAAACAAGCATCTACAGCAAGAGAAAGGAATTTTCTAAGCCTTTAGTAATAGTAACGAAAATGCATTAAACTCAACTGAACTCCACTAAGCCTTTTTTTTTTTCCCTAACTGCATGGAGTTAGCTACATGACTTTGCTTCCTCCACTTTGTTCTATCAAGGGCTGATTCAACATTTAAATATCGACATGCATTATAATAAAACATTATTTTGTCAAGTCTAAGATACGTTGGCAGATTATATTAGAAATTCATGCTTTAGAGATCACCCATTAACTTCCATAAAAAACTGTACAGAAATAAACACTAAGAAATGATAACCAACTTGGGATTATGATATGATGGGAGTCCTTAGTATAGAATTTTGTGTGCTTCTTGAGGGACCAAATCTAACAGTTCTAACTACCAGAATAAAAAAAAAAAATCAACAAGTAATTTTCACAGAATTTACTTGCAGTTGCAGCATACCTGACGTCACCAGAGTAATCTGGAGTTCGAGAAGGAGGAGCACAGAAAATAACATAGGGAAACTTATGATCCGCTGCATTTGTACCTCTTACACTCGGATTTATCCCAATTTTGATCAATTCCTCATGGTGGTCTGTACTCATCGTCTGCCCAAATATCTGGCACCCCGGATGCTCCTGCCAACAACACAATTTAAAAAAAAAAAAATGAAATAATTAATCCTATTCATTTATTTAATTGAATATTGTGGTAAGAATTGCCTTGCGCCATTGTTCTGCAACTAGGCGACCGAGCACACCGGGCCCAACAATTAACAAATCGCTCTGTCCGATCATCATCCCATCCGACGAACCCTTCGAACCACTCTCGTCACTTACCCCTGGACGAACACACATAGAAAGACACATTACTCGGAAAAAAAAAATCGATGAATGTGAAGAGTAGGAAATCATGTTTATCAACGAGTAATGTTGGTAGAGTACTATTACTGACTGGCAATGGAGGAGGAGACTTGGAGAGGTGATGATGATGATGGGCTTCGATTAAAATGTCGAGAGCTAGGGTTTTTGAAGAGCGAGAATTGGGAATTATAATGGAGCGGAGTTCTAATTGGAGAGAGAATGGAAGCATGAAGAATAAGTTGGTTTGAGAAATGGGTAATGCACGGAGGTGTGGATGTGAAAACAGTGGCTTCCATTGGAAGAACAACAAGAATAATAAGAAGAAGAAGAAGAAGAAAGAAGAAAAGAGAGAGAGAGAGTACGCACAAGATTTGATGATGTCTCGGAGACTGAACTTGCTCGTTCCACGTCGCCTTCTCGTATTGGTCTTCGAGATTTTCTCATTTTTGTTTATTTATTTATATTTTTCTTAGTAATTTGGGTGGTCTAGTTTTACATCGGGATGTTGGTTTAAATTAGGTTCGGATTAAGGGTTACAGCTGTTAAAATTTAAGGTAAATTGAACCAAATCGATCGTAATTATGTTATATTATTATATTATTTATGTTAAATATTTTTATGTGTATATTGATATAATATGATATATTGAAATATACGTTGATAATTTTTTTCTTTTTAACATTACATAATTATGTTATATTATTTGTAATATATATGTTTTTTTAATTTTAAAAAATATATTTTATAGGTAAAAAATTGTTAAACAATTAACTCAAACTGAACCAAATCAAATTGGTTCAATTCGATTCAATTCGGTTTAGAAGAGTATAATCAGTTTAGATTAGTTTACAAAAAGCTAATTTGATACTCATTAGTTTGGTTTGTGGTTTGGGGTCTAAATCGATTCAAACTACGGGTTTTTTTTTTATTGGACCACTTTCAACGCGTCCCACTACCCTCTCACGAACCTCTGGAGGCGATAAAACACCATTCTAATGCTCAGTTGAATTTTTGGACCTCTCTTGACATGCTCCAAAATAAAAACCAACCATCCAAAAGATGGGGGATGGTTTTTTTAGGCATGACGCCCATTGGAGGAGCGACATGCTTAATTTTTATTTTTATTTGGTGCATGCCGGCATGGGATAGAGATGAAAAAAAAAAAAATTGGGCTAGGCAACTTTGGCGCCCAGCTGTCCAGAAGTTGCCTAGTTATGGATATAATAGTTGTTGGTGTCTTTCTGTGTATTTTTTTAAAAAATACCATGCCTTTATACGGAAAAAATCCTAATTTGGGTGATCTAGTTTTACCTAGGGGTGTTGGTTTAAACCTTATAACCGATCAATTCCATTAGGTTCAGAGTTTTATAAATCGATCTGTTCGGTTCGAATTATGGGTTGAGGTCTTAAAAATCTACGATAAATTGAACCAAATCAATCATAGTTATGTTGTATTATTATACTGTTTATGTTAAATATTTTTATGTGGGTATTGATATAATATGATATATATATGTATGTTGATGATTTTTTTTTTGTAATATTACATAATTATGTTGTATTATTTACAATATGTATTTCTTTTAATTTTTTTTTAAAATTACAAGTAAAAAAATGTAAAATGATTAACCCAAATCGGACCAAATTGAATTGGTTCAATTCGATTCGATTCGGTTTAGGAGGATATAACTAGTTCAGAATGGTTTATAAAAAACTAATCTGGTGCTCATCAGTTTGGTTTGCGGTTTGGGGTATAAATCGAACCGATAACACTTCTAGTTTTACACCCACCGTCTCAGTAATTTTTATTTATTTTTTTTTAGTTTTTAGGTGTCCCTGCACGCTTGGGGCTCGTGACTAGTCTCCGTTGGAGATGAAAGAAAAATATTAAATTTCTCTTAATGAGGACGCCTTAAATAATAGAATCTTGAAACTTTTATATAGAGACGATCTTGAGACGTAACCTGCTTTCACTAAGTTAAGCACTTATCGGTCTCGGTATATATATTTAATGGATATAAATGTGTAGTTTTACATGTAGTAACAAGAGTAAGAAATATTACTAATAACAAAAATAAGTTGGAAAAAAACATAAGAAAATTAAATAAAGGAAAAAAAAACATAAAACAATAGTAAAAAAGTTGGAGCAGAGTTGGAGGTTTAGACATAATCGAACTTATATAAAAAAAAATTTCAAAGTTATCATACCATCCATTGTTAAAACTCACACCCAACCTCAATCAAATTAGTTGAAATCAAACTACAAAAAAGAAAAGAGGTATATATAGACATTGAAGATGTATAAAACCTGTTCCAATTTCTGCAATTAGAATATAACATTTTACTTTTTATCTATATCTATAATATATATATAAAGTCAAAAGTCCATAATTTTATTTTATTTTTGTTTTTGGTCGACCGTTCAGTGACACTCAAGTGGTGTCTTCTTTTGCTTTGAGACAAAACTAATCTATTTGAATTCGATCAGGTCGACACACAAAGTGGTAAAGGTCTCCCAACGGGACAGAATTTCATACACAAGGAGTTTTGATCACACAACCTTGTTTAAGGAGAATAGCAATCGAACCAATTGAACCACGCCCTGCTGGTCAAAACTCCTTAACTTACCATGTGTCACTTTTATCATGAATTCCAAAATTATTTGCAATATTTTAATATAATTTTGTTAAATAAATTTGTCCAAAATACATTTATGGTAATTTAGTAATAAAGCATTAAAAGATTTTTTTTTGTAATGTTAGTAAATATAAGTATTATTTAAAAATTATTCTCTTTTGCTTTTCAACCTCTTCTATTTTTGATAACTTTCAAACCCTGTTATTTACCTAAGTAAGTGCTATGGACTAATTATTTATAAACCAAAAACTCTTGTGCTATATTTTTTTTATAAATCTCTAAATTACACACTACTTTTTAATATAAAATTATCAAATAAATTGTATATATTTTGTGATTAATTTGGCAATAAAGTGCAAATTTATTTTTTTATAATGTTTAGATATAAGACCTATTTAAATTTTTTTTTTGCCATTTTTAGATATCTTCATTCTTCGTTGGATAACTTTCGCTCCCTTTTATTATTTTTCTGGTAACTTTCAACCCTCTTGTGCAACGTAAGTGCCCTTGAACTAGTTATAATAAGGAAGATATTTTTCTAACTATAGTACTATAACTACAAATATAATTATACCATAATATGCGTTTGATATGGGCATATTTTATTTTTAAAAAATTAAGTACGGGCATATTACATATTTTAAAATATGTAATAAATAATTTAATGATTATAACGTTATATAATTACACTTTTCGCTGTATTTTTTATAATATTTAAATAAAATTAATCTCGTTAAAAGCTAAAGGAGTGGATCGTGCCATGAAAAACCAAAAAAATAATATAGATTTAGTCATTTAAAATCTCAGGATACCCACACTTATAAGATTTGATTAATAGTGCCACGTGGTCCAATCAAGGAAAAAAAGGCATTTTCGGTGGCTTGTAAAGCCGAAGCTGCTGGTCCCATCTTAGTCGAAGACCGAACCACAAAGCATTTTTGACTCATTGACTTAAGACTTTCCTTTCTATATAAATACACACACAGCTATCCTATCCGTCCGTTTTCTTCCTCCGTTTACGGAGACCCGAAGAACAAGCAAAGCAAGCCGCACAGTAAAAATTAAAAATTAAAAATTAAAAATGTAGAAATCTCCAATTAATTATGAAATATTTCTCTCTAATTTATCTTCTCTTTTTCTATTTTTTATTTTGTAATTTTTAATCAGTTAAAACTGAAACCTTTCTCTCTGCGACTTTAATGGCAGATGATACATAGGCAATTGTTCCTTTTTTTTATTATTTTTTTAATATATATATATATTTTAATTCACTTTTCTTTGGTGACGCAATTGGGTCATAGATGCACTCTGTTCACTGCCTGAAATCATGGGCAGCTTCAAATCATTGCTTCTTCCACTTTGTCGGACGAACAAAAAGCTAGAAAAACCCTAATTCCCTTCTTCAATTAAGGTTTATTGCCATCTCTAGGGTTTCTTTCTTTTCTTTTTCACTTGGAAAAGTTGTTAAATTTCCGTGGGGAAAGGAGAGGAAAAGATGTCTTGATGAGAAATGAAGCTTTGGATGTGTGTGAATCATGGGCTGTGTGTTCGGCAAAGAGGTCGGATCATCATCATCATCATCAAAGCCGGAATCTGAGGTGAAGGAGAGGGAAGAGAATGGTTTGGATGTTGTTGAATTAGTAGGTGGTGGTGGTGGTCGGAAGCCACCGGTTGGGAAGATCGGAGCCGGCCAAGTTCAGAATGGGAAGAAACAACAGATGGAGGAGGAGGAGGAGGAGGAAGAGGAGGATGGGAGGGACCGGCGGCGTCGAGGCCATCGGAGGCGGTCCGGGCAGAATCCGCGGCCGAGTAATCCCCCGAAGCACGTCCTCGGCGAGCAGGTCGCCGCCGGATGGCCCGCTTGGCTTTCCGCCGTCGCCGGCGAGGCGATCAACGGGTGGATTCCCCGGCGGGCGGATACGTTCGAGAAGATTGATAAGGTGAATTACAATTATTGGTTGTGTTGTTTTAGTTGATTCTGGTTAGAAAGTTTTTTATATGTTAATTTGGGTATTTGTTTATTTTTTGTTTTGGTTTTAATTCAGATTGGGCAAGGAACATACAGTAATGTTTATAAGGCTAGAGATAATTTGACTGGGAAAATTGTGGCATTGAAGAAGGTTAGATTTGATAATTTGGAGCCTGAGAGTGTGAAGTTCATGGCCAGAGAAATTCTGATATTGCGGCGTCTGGATCACCCAAATGTTGTGAAATTGGAGGGTTTGGTAACATCAAGGATGTCATGTAGTTTATATCTTGTATTTGAATACATGGTGCATGATTTGGCTGGTCTAGCTGCAAGTCCTGCGATTAAGTTCAGTGAACCTCAGGTGAAACTAGTTCATTACTATCTATTTATTTTTTAATCTTAGTTTTATGTATATTATATCAGTAGATTAAACTAGTCTTCTTTAATTCTTTTTCTTGAACCATTCAAATGAAATTTCGTATTCATGCCTTGATGGGTTTTATTTATTTATTTATTTTTCATTTGTTATACTGAGTTATTTTTCTTGCTAAATGGCAGGTGAAATGTTATATGCAACAATTGTTATCTGGGCTTGAGCACTGTCACAATCGTGGTGTATTGCATCGCGACATAAAAGGCTCAAATCTTTTAATTGACAATGGAGGAGTACTTAAAATTGCTGATTTTGGATTGGCATCCTTCTTTGATCCTAACCACAAGCAGCCCATGACTAGCCGAGTGGTCACATTGTGGTATAGACCCCCAGAGCTTCTCTTAGGTGCTACAGATTATGGTGTTGGTATAGATCTTTGGAGTGCTGGTTGCATCCTAGCCGAATTACTGGCTGGGAAACCTGTCATGCCTGGCCGTACAGAGGTAATGACTCTTAGGCTGTGTTTGTTTTGCGATTCAAAACTTATGGTACAAACCAAAAAGTGTTGACTCTTTACCTATGATTCAAGGGAAAGCAATTTGAATCTTTATGCTTTTGAATCTTACAGCGAATTCTTAAAAATAATAGAATATTATGATCCTAGATTCAAATTTTGTGATTAACAATCTGAGTTTATTGATTTACACTGTTCTTCTAGAGATTGTTCTTTTTAATGTATATTATATATATTAGATTTCAAGTATCATATATTACATAGTTATTAATTAGAACTAATGAACATGACCTTAGACTATTTAACCTTGTTAAAAATTTTAGAATGAATTCATTTTTTTTAGTAGGATATGTTCTTCGCAAGAAAAGACTTTCTAAAGTCAGTTTGCCCCACTATTCAAGCCTAGTGCAACATGATACAGGATATAGACAATTTATGAAATGTTGATTAAAACGTCAAATTTACCACGTTCCTCTGTGGCATCTATTAATCCATGTCATTTGTCCCTAAAAAAAGAAACTACTAAACGCCTTCAAGTGATTGGTAGGACTTTACTTCCCCATAACTCGGAGCCCTTTCTGTCTCCTTTTCATTCTTTTCCTTTCTTTAACTCCCATCTCCCTTGTCGGAAAAGATTTTGTTGTATGAGTGTTTGCAATTCTTGGTATGCAAAATAGGAGCTTAAGGAAACTTGTCATAGAATGTGGATGGGCTATGGGATTTTGACGAATCCCATATTTTGTACTGATAGTTGGATAAGACTGATTAGGAAGCTCTTTCCATAATGGAACCACTTAGCGTGCAGCATATGAGATATTTCAATACTAGATATGGATTGGCTCACTTGTGGTGGGGGAAGGAAGGGAGTGGCTAGCTCTTAGTAGGAGAGGAATGAATGATTGGCTAAGGTCTTCATTATCCAATACTGGTTCTCCACTTGTTCTTGTTTTCAATAGATTAACTAAGAAACAGAATGATTTCATCAGGAGTTTATTGTCATTCTATGATGCTTATTGTTTTGTAGGTATGGTTGATGATAGTAGTTGAATCCAGGTATCATATTTATATTCTTTAACCATTTCCACATTGATTTAGGTGGAGCAACTGCACAAAATTTTCAAGCTGTGTGGCTCCCCTTCTGAAGAATATTGGAAAAGGTCAAAATTACCACATGCAACCATATTTAAGCCCCAGCAGCCGTATAAACGGTGTATAGCAGAGACATTCAAAGATTTCCCACCATCTTCGCTTCCTCTAATTGAAACTCTTCTTGCAATTGATCCAGCTGAACGCCAGACCGCCACTGCAGCATTAAGGGCCGAAGTAAGAGTACATATTGTTTAGCCTCGTTTGTTTGCCTCTATGCATACTTTATTTTCTGTTATTGTCTATTGCTATGTTACCCGGATTCTTAACTTTAGCCTGACGTACTTGTGTCCGACACTTCATGATACGACATGGGTATGAAATATGTATCCGACACTTTAGATTTTAGAATATTACTATGTAGATTCTCCAATGGAAAGAAGAGAAAGTATGAAAAAAGATAATGACTAATAGGTGAAATTCACTTAAGTGGGAGAACAAAACGGACAATAAATGAGTGAAAAGAAGAAAAAAAGGAAATAACAACACATAATATAGCTGAGTCCCCGTATTTCCCAGAATTTGAAAATGAAAAAGTTAGACTTCTAGATATGTACCCGTATCCGACACCCATACCTGAGTTCAGGTAACATAGGTCTATTGGCATGGATACCTTTTATATCTTTATCCCCACTTGAGCAACAACTTTTACATCAACTATATTTTACAGTTGGAATGTGCTGAGAAATTTCTGTACTCCTGAAACTGTATGCCTTGACTATCTTATTGTTGTGCATCTATGTTTTAGCATGCATTAGGTACTTGGTGTGTTTTATGTATCTTATGAGCATGTGGTTTGTTGAGATATGAGTTGGATATATCTCCAGATAGATTCTGTTATGCTAGATTTACTTCTACTGATTACTTATGAATGTTTCTACTTGCTTGTGCAAGTGGGTAGTAGCATTAAAACCAATTTGTTTATCTGTAACTATGTTTGCTAGAAAACTTTTATCTAATATATTTTTCCAAGATATGCTCGAACAAGTATAATTATATGCCAAGAACATAATAACTTAATTTTGTAAATAATTTGGTTAGAGAGAGTCTCTAAGCTCAATGGACATTTGAACTTATATTTAAAGTTATCCTCATTCAACCATTTGGAATCAATTAATTGCCTTTTTTTTTAATGATTGATCATTGATATAAACCCCAAATTTCCATCTAGTTCTAATTCTAGCTTTGACAATCACCTTCACTAGTCTAGCCACACCCTTCTAGGGATGGTGACAGTTGGCCAAGCTCGCTTTTGCATGTGTTTTCTAGGAAACTGTGCCCTGGAAAGGAAAAACAAGGTGGTGTTAACTAAATTTTTTTCTGAATGAGAAAAATATTGTAATGAACAAACGCATAAATGAACTTAGTTGAATTGATGGTCAACTTTTGCTACTCATTTTACAGGACTTAACGTTAGATCAAATGATGATGCTTGTCTGTTAGTTATGCATTTTTGTTTGAATAATCTTTTACAAGAAATGTGACCATCCGAACTATAATTCAACACATTCTCTTGAAGATTGTAATCCACTTGTTTTTGTGTTGCAGTTCTTCACGACCCAACCCTTTGCATGTGAACCTTCAAGTCTCCCACAATATCCTCCAAGCAAGGAGATGGATGCTAAACTACGCGATGAAGAAGCTAGAAGGTGTGTTGATGACTAGATTGACTTTGTTATGTGTGTGTTCAGAGTTGTGTGCTTGAGAATCTGGTTTATAGAATCTTTTTTTTTTCTCTCTCTCTCTCTCTATAACATGCTAAGACCTCAGAATGCTACATATGTTTCTTGCGAGAACGCAATTTAAAAGGTGGTCCATGTTAATTTGTCTGGGAAAAATGGTATAAGTTATAACAGCTTCGAGTGATGAGGAAATTGTTCAGTGATTGATGAGGAAGTTGTTCAGTGATTAATGAGGAAATGTTTCTGAAAAACTTGAAGTCTATGAAGATCATTCTTTTGATATTAGGAAAAGAATTACCAACAAGGTGTTGGGTTGGTGGCTGGGTCGTTACCCTCCACAGGGGAGGTGTGTGTTCGATTCCCCCCACGGCCAACCTTGGTTGGGGTGGGCTTCTTCCGAAGGGAGGAGGCCTATGGGGTAGTTTAGGGTTAGTATAGGGTTGTTTCTTCTCAAAAAAAAAAAAAAGATATTAGGAAAAGAATCCAATGAAATAATTACATAGGAGAATTGTCCCACAAAAAAATGTCATGAAAATTCGGTCATTAAATGTTCAAGTTCAAAATTTTCAGAATCTGATATTAGTCAAGTTCTGTCTATGGCTGCTTATGGACGCTTCATTGAGAGAATGACTTTGTGTTGCCAGGTATAGGAGTTTTGATATCTTGTTTATTGGTTTCAAGTCATGGAAGCCTCTCGTTCATTAGTATTGCATTTTCTTCTCTTTAATGATTTAATGGCATCCATTTCATGTGCTATAACCTAGCTGCAGAGATCATGAGTTGAATGGACCAAAATGCATTCTTAACCTTATGGTCATGGTTGAAGTTTTTCTTCACCAAAGACCCAACCTGCTGAGTCGCTGACAAAAATAAATATTTAAACCAACCCCATCCTATGACTGGGTTGGATCAGTCAGGTAGTCGGGTCATAAACTTAGACAAACTTTGTTTGGCTGGCTAAAGGAGAGGAGGGGGGAAGAAAGAAGAGAGAGGAGTGATAGGAGGGGAGAGAGAAAAGGTAGGAAAATACAATAGAAGAAGGGGAAGCAGGGCATTTATAGAGGGGGAGATCTTCCCCTCTTTAGTCCCGATGTGGGACTACAGATGGAGGACCAAGGGGGAACCATTAATTCCCTCTTCTATTGTCCCCTCCCTCACCATCCATCGCACGCTCCACTTGAAGAGGATTTTTAAGGCCCCTCTGTGGTTCTCTCTCTCTCTCTCTCTCTCTCTCTCTCTCTCTCTCTCTCTCTCTCTTGAGAAAAAACAATGTTAGTAGTTAGTTGTATAACCGGCTCCATCACCATACCGCACTCTTAGGGAGGTATCATACTCATTCCTGACCCATTAATCCCCCTCACCTCCTAGGGTGAGACAGTGACAAGAGTTGAACCTGGAACCTTGGGCTTCCAAAGCCACCTCTTTACCACCTCTATATATATATATATATATATATATAGAGAGAGAGAGAGAGAGAGAGAGTTGTTATCATTATAATCAGGTGACTTTGGTTAAAACACTAGGGCTTGACATTCAACTCGATTAGGGGCTTTAAATTTTAATTCTAATTGTATTGGTAAAGCAACAATATATCACGCAAACAAGAGCAAGTACAAGAGAGTTTTTTAAGTTGATGTACAAGTAGAGAATGAAACTAGTAAAACCTGTGAAATCACAGCCTACGAATCTTGAGATATTTGGATTGGGACTGAGACATATATCAAAAATTCAGTGTGCAAAGCAAATGAGATAGATAGATTGTTTTCAATTAGGAATACATTGAGTGAAAAATAAATTAGGAATGCATTGGGATCATATGATACATGCCATGTGGGAAGTGAACTGACCCGAAAGTTCATTAGCATAGGTGTTCATTCTTTTAATTGATATTAACTGTTTCTCTAATATAAACTTTTGGGACCTTTGATTGTTAAACCATATGACTTTTTGGAAGTCTTTATCACCATCAGCACATAATTGTCACTAGTTTACTTTGCTGTGCATGTTACATCTCTCAATTGCATTAATGCACATAACTATTAAATATCAAGGTTGAGGCATTTAGTTGCTAGTTCTTTTCATTAATGTGGAACACTTCTCTTACTGGTGGTGTTGCTATTTGCTAGCATCTTTCTCACTTATATGTATGAATATATCTTTTGTCCCAGTTATTTTCATTTGTGTAATGGATTCTAAATCTCATGTTATTAGTGCTTTTTTTTTGTGTATAACATGACTTGTGGCTTTGTAGGCTTCGAGCTGCTGGCAAAGCCAATGCTGCTAGTTTGAAGAAAACCCGTGCACGTGATCGAGGAGCTGTAAGAGCATTTCCTGCTCCAGAAGCCAATGCGGAGCTCCAATCAAATCTTGATGTATGTTGAATAAGCTGTTTTTAGATTTTCTTCATTTGTATTGTCACTCATTCTGATACAAACACAATGCATTCTTGTGTACATAAAATAATGAAACAAATATGTATGCAGGGCACATGTGCATGCAACAGTGACATGAGCACATATTTTTCTAGTACTGGTTAAAACAACTATTGCATACATATAGCTTTAGATAGAGTTGATTGGTAGTTAAGTATTTCACGTTCCATACATGATAATTTGAGAGGTCATACTCATAAGTCATACCCCATTTGATTTGCTCTCCTTGTTCTTGTTCTGTTTTTAGCATTTTTTTTCTTATTTTCAAAAGCATGGCTTGGTTCATTCTATGGCTTGTATTATTGGGAAAAAACCCGGCAGATGGTGCTTCATTTCTGGTTCATGATATTTAACTACATCACCGTGACCATCTGCATTAATTTGCTGCCTCTGAGGGACAACACTTGCCCTCTAGTACTAGCTCTTTGATATGGTTGTTTGTGACTATAATTGAATTTTCATTTCTATTACTCACAAGCATATGCAATAATCTTAAAATTCTAAGTTTTTGCAATTTAAGCAGAGACAGCGTCAAATTACACATGCAAATGCAAAGAGCAAGAGCGAAAAGTTTCCTCCACCACACCAAGATGGAGCACTTGGCTTTCCCTTGGGTTCTTCATATTACATGGATCCGACATTTGATCCTCCCGATGTTCCATTTAGTTCCACAGCATTGACATATGATAAAGGACCTGTGCAGAATTGGTCTGGTCCACTTGTAGACTCTAATGTTGTTCGTGCTCTGAGACGGAAGAAAAAAGCTGCTGATGTTGCACGGTTTCCCTCCAAAGAAAAAAGTAAAGAATCTCAGAAAGGCGATACCAATGTTCGAGTTTGAGGGAAGGGTTATGTGGTATAGAAGTGCTTTGATTTGTTCTGGAGGTGATCGTGTTTCCATGGTTGACGTGGTTGCTTAACCGCTGCTGAACAGTTTTCTAATGCTGGATGGTCCCCTATTCTTTGAATGGTTGGCCTTAATGTAGGCCAGAGCAGAAGCTTCGAAATTGTGATGTAAATTTTTGTCATTTATCATTACTTTCAAGAACATAATTCTGACATGTAAGAATCAAATAAAAAAATTACCTTCTCAGGCATTCTTTTGTGTATTCATTTTCAAATTGCATACATGTTTGTGGAAAAAGCTGGTTAAAAGGCATGAGTTTGCTCTTAATTTCTAGGAAACCTCTGTGATCCAGCTTTACAAGGATGATGAATCCATAGCAATGCTCATGTTGCCATTATGTTGGTGTTAAATGCGACAAGTTTCAGCAATGAGGTTTCCATGCAGCTATCGGGAAATTGATTAGACAAAAATTTTGCAAAAATTAGCAAGGGAATTGCAGCTGCTCTAAATTAAAAAATGCAATGAAGCTGCCCAATTTCAGCAAGCACCCTAGGAAAATTGCAAGTTGTTTTGCAGCAATTACCCAAATTTCAATCTTTGCTAACCTACAGAATTAGTCAATCTTGAATATTTCATGAAATGACTCACCAAGTCCCTTATCCCAGAACTTTTCTACTTTCCAACGCAAATTTTCTATTTGGTGGACTGAAGAACAGGTAAATCATAGGAAAGAAAACCATGCGAAGATGTCTTTTCGGCAAGGAAAAGGTGAACTGACCTTTTCATGGTGAGATTGGAGGGTAGTTGATAGAGTACAAGCCGTATTTATTCCAGACATGTCATCTTCACCTGTAACTTTCAATACCCACATACCAATCACTTTTTTGTTGTTGTTGTGTGAATGGGTTTCTTAACTGTGAAATTTCTCTCATTGGAAATGTCAGTAGAGGCGGCTTTCATCCTCCACCACCAAAAAGGTTCTTCTTCTTCTTCTTCTTCTTCTTCTTCTTCTTCTTCTTCTTCTTATCTTTCTTGTCTTTATGCTTGCTTGAGTAATTGGCCCAGGAAGCCTGAAACTTGGTTTCAAACTTGTTCAGTTGGGGTGACTTTACTGAAAACATGGTCAATTATGTATCATTTTCCCCTCTGATTGATCCGAGCCCAGAGCCTGCATCTGCCAAGGGAAATCTCGAGAAGTCAAAAGCAAAACTAGTGAAAAGAAACCCAGAAATATCTCAAGGGAAAGAGTCACAAAGTTGTAATGCTGGAAAAATATGTTGCAGTGCAGTTGAGTCTGCAAACTTGCCTGGTTCTTCAGGTGTAAAGATTGAGACTGTTGCCACCAAAGTTCAGAAGGAGAAGCCAGAAGACACTTGTGTCAGTTTTGTTTTCTTGTCACTTCATTTCATCATTTTATCTTTTGATGAATGTTCTACCAACCTGACCCTCTTTTTTTGTTCTCTTTTTTGAGTTTTGCAGCTAGTAATTACTGAGCCCTATGCATGTGAGTCCTCAAGCCTCCCTCAATCTCGTCCAAACAAGGAAATCGTTGGTAAATTAAAGGACGAAGAAGCTAGAAGGTTTGTGGACTGTTTGGATTGCTAGATTTGCGTTACTTAAGCCTTTAAATTTTCTTATTTTGCTTTAGGATGCTCAGTTGAATCAAAATTATCTTTCTTAAAGGGTGCTTAGGTAAGCTAGATGTGCTAGATTTGCTGTCTAGTTGGATTGAGTTGTGAAATAGAATATGATCTACGAGGTCTTATTATCTGCATTTTGAAAATGTACAGGACTGGTTTTTTCAGCTTACCAGAAGGAAGCATCTTCAGCATTTTTTCCCTTGCATCTCCTCGATATGTATGCAGATCCTCTGTGGTTTCTAAGGCCTTCCAATTGGTTGCTGATTCTGATAGTGTATGGGAAGGTTTCCTCCCATCTGATTATAAAGAAATTCTGTCAAAATCATCCTGTCAAGTCCCTTTTTCTTCCAAGAAAGAGCTTTATTTTCGTTTATGCAATTCGATTCCAATTGACAACTGCAGAAAGGTAGATTCACACGGACATATACTTGTTCGTTTTTCTTTCTATGTTGTGAATCTAACACCTGGCCTCATTATTACAAATAGCAACTCGAATAACCTTGTTATTATTTTTTGGAACAGATATTTTCATTGGACAGGTCTACTGGTAACAAGTGTTATATATTGAGTGCAAGAGAGCTAAAAATTTCATGGATTCATGATAGGAGATACTGGAGTTGGACATCTTTATCTGAATCACGGTTAGGCTTTTGAACCATCAGCAGTTTGTCTAAATATTCTGAATTCTTTGTTTCTAAACTCATTGGTTGTTGAGGATGCTTCAATTTTGGAATTCAGTGTATTTAACTAGAAATACTCCCAAGTACCTAAAATGATTGATTGAAGTAATCATCAAATTATTAAACAAAATTCATCATCGAATGTTTGTTGCCCATTTTCTTTTATGTTCTTTGATTGAATAAGACTCAATTGAAAAAAATTGGTTACTTTGGTTCTTAGAACATTGTTTTTGTGACAAAACATTAGCAAACATGTTCCTACTAGCGTTCTTGAATGGTGGTCACATTTTGGGAGCATCTACAGTCCATATTATCCCAACTTTTGATAACTTTTTCTTGCAAATAATTATGTAGCTAGAAAAAATGTCTCTAATATACAAGTAAGATTGTCTATATTATCTTTTCTACAAAGTTCAAACCCTGTAATAGATAGTGAGAGTCTCGTACACTAAGTACACTCTTTAATTCATTTATTATCTTTCATCAACAGGTTCTCACAAGTAGCTAAGCTCCGGGAAGTTTGGTTCTTGTACATTGATGGCAAGATCAACACTCGTTTGCTTTCGCCGAGGACAACCTATGCCGCTTATCTCATACTAAGATACGAGGATAATTGGGTCGGGCTTGATGTGAGCCCGGCAGACGCAGCCGTTGAAGTTGGAAATCATGTGTCTAGTGGCAAAGTACTATTATACGAAGATGCTGAACTGATGAAATTATGGTCGCCGGTGCAAATCCCGAGGAAAAGGGATGATGGTTGGAGGGAGATTGAGCTGGGGGATTTCTTTAATCATGGTGGAGATGATGATGTTGAAGTAAAGATGCATTTGAATGAGACAGACGTTGCATACCCAAAAGGAGGACTTATTATTGAAGGCATAGAGGTAAGACCTAAGAAATGAAGTGAATTGAGTAATATTTTTGAGGTGTTGAGGTAAGTTATGAAGAATATGTTTAGAGCTATTGTTTAATATATAATTATGCTAAATTAAATGGGGTTGTTGTAATGCAACACAAATACCAATAGTAATTGGAGTTGTACTTTAATGTATTGCTATTTATAACAAAAAGGGTGACGAAGGATTTTTTTTTTTTTTTCAAAGAAATAATGCTAGCAGTTAGTTATATAACTAGTTCTGTCACCATATTACATTCTCGGGTAAGTATTAAGTTCGTTCCTGATCCATTAATCTCTCTCACCTCCTAAGGTGAGACAGTACAAAGTTGAACTTGGAACGGGGAACCTTTAGATTTCAAAATTACCTTTTTACCTCCTAAGGGCTAGTTTAAATGCTTTGTATTTTTGATAATACTATTTGGTTTTTTCATTTTTTTCATTTTTTAAAAGAAAGAGAAAAGAATATAGTTAGGGAAAAAATTTGTTTGGTTATATAACTACGAGGAAAAACACGGGCACCCGTAATGTAACATTAATATGGTGTTAGCATTACAGTGGGTCAAATAATAACATAAAGATTAATGTAATCCACCATAAAAAATTGATGTTAGATGTCATATTTATATTTGTACAATACATGTTGAACATCAAATTAATTGGTTCCGCAGTTGTTTCACAATTCCCGTGATGTTATAAAAAAAACATTCAGAATATATTGAGCATTGTTCAAAACCTTATCTAAAAGAAATTAATGAGAAGACTTCAAAGGAATTTTTTTTTTTACCTTTTAACTTATTATTCAGTTTTGATTTTTTTTCCCACTTTTTTGAAAGATCCTTTTCCTCTTCTAAAGATTTATTTATAGATTAAAATAATGAAGTGAACTAAGTAATATTTTTCAAAAAAAGAGGATTTTATTTTTGGAGGTGTAGATGCGATTTAGAGCTATTGTGTTAATATAGAATTATGCTAAATTAATTGAAATGTTGTAATGTAATACTAATATCAATATTAATTGGAGTTAAACTTTAGCGTAATTTACATGTTTTGTATTTTTTATAATGCTATTTGGTTTTTTCTTCTTTTAATTTTGTTGGTGTAAAATCTGACTAACACCAAGTAGATGAATATATGGAGGAGATGAACTAATCTGGAGACACGAACTCTCTGGCTCCGGCGAGGGTTTATCAGCTAGATCTGAGAAGAAGAGAGAAAAAAAATAGGGCTATCGTAAGGAACACCGATGCAGTGCCGACACAGAATCCTTTGATGGCTAAGTTAAAGTTTGTTCAAGACTATAACACTAACTTTATTACAACGCCCCTGACATAAGCTGACGTCATGACCGACACGGTATATTATACACTATATATACCTAATATATAATATACAACACAATATCAACGTCAACGGAAATTGGAGGTATCTGACCTAGAAAATAATCAGGATGATGATTTGGAGGGTAACTTAGTGCAGGGAAGTCTAGTTGAATTGGAAGCTAAAAGGGCACTGTTTGGTTCTCTGTGCAAAGCTTGTTCTAATTTTGATAGGTTAATCAACTTGGTCTGTTCTTCAGGTTTGAAGGGTGAGAACTGTCTGACCACCACCAAGGTTCAAGAAGAAGAAGAAGAAGAAGAAGAGGAAAAGAAGAAGAAGCAGGATGATAGAAAGTCCAAGACCATCGTGCATAATCAGAAGCCAGGTGCTTTCCCCAATATTGTGGTTGTGGAGCTGCTTGCTGCTGGCTGGCCTTTTTGGCTTGCTGCAGTTGCCGGAGAGGCAATTACGGGTTGGATTCCTCGCCCCGCAGATAGTTTCGAGATGCTTGCAAAGGTCTTTATATCTTCTTCTCCTTTTGTCTAATGGAGGGTCTCTCTGGTTCTTTGTGATTTATATTTGTTACTCTTGTTGTTTTATCATCATCTGGTGTTCCTAAGCTCCACTGATTTTATGCAGCCTTTTCTAATCTGGTACTAGTCCAAAAATACTAGTAGTCATGTTAGATTTCTTTATTTACTTAGTTTCTAAAGAGATTAAATTGAAAATCATACAATTCATCAACTGAGACCAGATATGGCAGGTAAAATGTTACATGCGCCAACTTTTATCTGGGCTTGAACACTGTCACAGTCGGGGGGTGTTACATTGTGATATCAAAGGGGCAAATCTCCTTCTTAACAATGAAGGAATGCTTAAGATTGCTGATTTTGGATCTGCTTCCTTCTTTGATCCCAGTAACAAGCAGTGCATGACAAGCCGTGTAATTACCTTGTGGTATCGACCTCCAGAGCTTCTTTTGGGTGAAAATTATTATGGTGCTGGTGTAGACCTCTGGAGTGCAGGTTGCGTATTGGCCGAGTTATTGGCCGGTAAGCCTATATTGCCTGGGCGCACAGAGGTAAAACCCAATGCATGTTTTGTTTATACTATTAAGTGTTTTCATCTCGTTTCATAATTTTCTCCCATTATGATTCTTTTGATCATTTCAGAAGAAATTAGCTATAATTCTCCTGGCCATTCTGAGATTTGAAAATTTTGTAGTTCTTTTGGTGTGAAATGTCCAATTTGGGTACTCAGTCTGTTTATATTCCTGGCTCACAAAAATATATACCAAATAAAAAAAAAACTAAGAAATTTTTTCTGCCCTGATTTCTACAAGATTACCATAGCAGATCAGAGGGAAAATATTTTATGTATTATTTGTTGGTTTTTCCAAAAATAAAATATCTTTGTTTCTTGAGTTATTAATATGATGTAACTCTTAATTTAGTGGGAGTTCTGTTGGTTTTTGACTTATCTTGGTGATTAGCTTGGAGTTTGGAATATGATGTAGTTGATTGTGAACCTTTTTATGGTGCAAGGATGTATGATAGACTGTCAATGATTTCTTATTTAAAAGTGAGAGTTGGGAAGTACTGAATAAGTAGTTCTTGATGGTATGAAAATTGACTTTGCCAAAAAACTAATACGTGCACACTTACACATATATCTCCTCTATTCTTTGTTTTGGGGGTGGGGGGAGGGGAAGAGGATGATGAAATTTGTAGTACACATAACTACTGTATTGGTTTGTAGGCTCTTTATAGAATGGGATTATTTTAATTAGCTACCAAAATTAGCTTGCTTTTTCAGCTCATGTGGGCTTCCATGATTTTTATTTATTTATTTATTTGTTACTTTTGGTCTTGTTGTTCTCCCTCCACTAATCTCACCTCATTTATAGAAAGACTTATGTCGTGTTTGGTTACTCCTAACCTGTAATGTCCTTAAAATCTACTTAAAATAGATGTTGAAAAAATAAACTATTTGGGAACAATTTGATAAAGTCTAAATATAATGGAGTTTGACAAATTTTGAAAGTTACTTAAGCCCTCCAAAGAAAAAAGTTTAAAAAGTTAGCTTTTCCTTATGGAGGATGGATTACCAATATTAGAAATGATTTATCATCTCCCAAATTTCGAAGTATCACCAATATAGAATGATTTGTCATCACTAAAATATAATTAGTAATCATTAATATAGAATGATTTGTCATCTACCAATATGACACACACATAAGCAACCAATTTTTATGTTCCTGGATAAATATTTTAAATTTTAGGAATGTTTATTAGAATTAAAACAAATGATAGATATGTTTTCAAATTTTTTGTACATGGAATGAAAAAATATAATTTTATTACTAATGACTAATATATAATATAATAGAAAGACAATACCCAGTGCACGGGGTTCATGCCCCCTAAGTATTGAATAAGGGACGATATACGTAGCTGTACTTCCGCATTGAAGAGGCTATTTCCATATTCAAACTTGTGACGTCTAGGTCGTAATGGCACAACCTTAACTGCTAAGTCAAAGACTCAAAGGCCCGTTCTTTACAAATATATTATATAATTTAAGAAAAATTAATTACTCAATATAATTATTTATAATAGATAGTTATTTTTCAAATTGAATTGAATTACTAGTCTTATGTATAAAATTAACAAGTACATTTTTGTAAATGATTAGATTGTTGCTTACAAAGCAACATGTTTAAAATAAACTCTTATTTAAGTAGATCTAAAAAATTAGTGTTACTTTTTTAGATGTAGAGTTATCAAACACTACCTTAGACTACAAATTTCCCTCATGTAAGCATGTAACAATTAATTTCTTCAGGAATCCATTCTTACTCTATCATGTTCACTATTTTGTTCTTTCAATTTTCACATAAAACACTTGACTAGGATACTAGCTATATGAACCCTTTTATTTCTATTTTCATTAACTGTTACCTCCACTCATTTAGGTGGAACAATTATTCAAGATTTTCAAGCTATGTGGCTCCCCTACCAAAGAATATTGGAAAAAGTCAAAGTTCGCATCATGTGAAAGCATGAATAAGCTGAACCCATATAAAAGGTGTGTAGTGGAGAGATTCAAAGATTTTCCCCCTTCTTCTCTTTCACTGGTTGAAACTCTTCTCGCAATTGACCCTGCTGAACGCCAAAGTGCCAATGCTGCATTGACTAGTGAAGTAAGACATTGTATGATGCATCCTTGTTTATTTGTGCTTTTTTTGTTTTGTTTTGTTGAAGCATGATTATTTGTATAACTCTCTCTCATGTTGCTTGAGATCTAATTGCAACGGCAACATGATTATGTTTTGTTGTTGAAATGTTGATAAAAAATTTCTGATCTTTAGAATGTTCCTTAAATATTTTTGGGTTTGACCACTCATGCTGGGAATGCCCCTTTATTCACAAAGATAATTATTGGTGTGTGACTTGGTAGTCTCACCTAGGGCATAGGGGTGTGCATAAAACCAATAGACCCAAAAGACCAAATTAACTTGACTTGCTTGTGTTTGACGGGTTTTAGCAAATAATATGGGTCAATCTGGTCGTAAATTTAAAAATTGAAAGGTTAGGTTAATATGTCGGGTTCAATGAACCTAACATAAAATCGACATGATCAATCTTTAACATATATATTTAGAAATATATACAAAAAACATAATAATTTTATGAAGCTTTAACTTATACACTCCTAAATTCTCCTAATCCTAAGTGCAACACCTTCAAGGTTTGGGGCTTTAATTTTAATCCTCCTTATTTTTAAGGTGGAACACCCTAAGGTTGGGGGCTTGAGTTGAAGTGGAAGGGGAGCCCAGGTCAGAGTTGGTTTTGGGGGGGATCCGCCCTCTTTAGTTCTCCCTTTTCTCCCCCTTTCCCACTTTTTCTTCAAACTTTTTGGGCTTCTTTTAGGAATCAAAGCGTACTTAATGAATCTTTTTCTTTATTTTTAGAGCCAAAGAAATTTCTTTCTTTAATTTTTTTTTTTTTGTTGAGTTTGCTACTTTAGTACCATCCAACAACTTGAGTAATTTGATTGGATAGTTGTTTTGGTTAGGTGTGCATGATTTGAAATATGGTTTGGGTTGATTTTGGGTGTGAATATTTTGTTACCTGATAAGGTCTAGTCAGTTCTAATTTTTGGGTCAAAATTGACCTGGCCTGACCTGTGCACTCCCCTAGCCTGACCAACTCATACAATCATACTTACAAAACCTTGATGGAAGTACGTTGTGCGTTCTTGGGAGCCTTGTGGCAAACCTCATGGAAGAGCTTGGTGGTAGGGGTGAAATTGGGTCGGGTCGGGTCGGGTGTTTACCCGATAACCCACCCAACCTCCCCTTTTTTGAGGGCCCAACCCGACCGACATGAGGTTGGGTTGGGCCCATTAAATTTTTTTATTTTTTTTGGCGTGATTGCAAAAAAGAAAAAAACAAAAAAAAAACAAGTTGTCGAAAAAATGAGAAAGAGGGGCGCGATTGCAGAGAAATTGAGAAAGAGGGAGAAGAAGAGGAGCGAGGGAGAGAGAGAGAGAGAGGAAGAACAGAAGGGAGAGAGAGACCGTGAAGAGGGGCATTGCAGAGAGAGGGAGAACAAAAGAGAGAGAAGAGAGGGTGAAGAAGGAGTTGTAGAGAGAGGGAGAAGAAGAGGAGAGAGTGAGAGAGAGAAGAAGGAGAAGAAGTGAATAGAGAGAGCAAAGAATAGAAGAGAGAGAAAGAGAGGGTGAAGAGGGAGTTGTAGAGAAGGGGAGAAGAAGAGGAGAGAGAGAGAGAAGAAGAAGAAGAAGAAGAGAGAGAAAAAAAGAAAAGAGAAGAGGGAGATGGAGAAGGCGGGTGGGGCGCGGATCACATGAGAAACGAGGGGGGTTGGGGGGTTGCTCGCACAAGAAAAGAGGGGGGTGGGATGGGGGCAGGACAAGTTTTTTAGGAGGCGGGGTGTTAGGTCGGAACCTGTGACCCGACCCGATATGGTCTGGTCATGATGACCCGACCAACCCATTTATTTTCTCAAACCCAACCCGACCCAACTCGAAATGGTTGGGTTTGGTCGGGTCGGGTTAGGTTGGTCGGGTTCCTTTAACCCTACTTGGTGGGACCCATGTGGCCAATCACATGTTGGTAAGGGGGCATGTACTGATAGAGATGGACATTAGTACATCATAGTAATGCTTACCTGCCATGAGGGCGGCTTGAAAGATTTAAGCCTGAATGGCACCTTACGAGAGTTACTGCACCCCTACATGAGGCATATGACTTGAGCCTTATGTTTGAAGGCTATGTGAGGTTTAAGCCTCATTATCATTGAACTAGAGGCTCAACCTAAGCCCTTTCTTCTCTGTATATTTTTTTAACTTTTTCCCCAAACACTTCTAATAATATTATAACAAAATGCCATTCTTTTTTCTTTCTCAAAGTTATAATCTTAGTCATTTAGGAATTAGGAGAGGTTTGAGTCTTGAAACTATAAGCCTATGTGTTTCATGTTGGAGATTGCTTTTCACATTACTTGGCAAGTTTAATGTCGAGTGTTTGTATGGGTTCATTGCAAGGAAGCTCATTAAATATAAGTGAAAAAGTTAACAACTTAAAGACTTACTAAAGATGGTGAGAACTAAGAAGTGGTAAACACCTAATATCTTTGCATTTTATTTGTGGGGTTTCTACTAGTTTCTTTTGCAATTGTTAGCAACTTAAAATTTGGAAATCTTGACTTTTTATATGTGCCCATTAACTTCTTAATAATAGTAATGATAATTGAAGTAATGGAAGAAAGTGCAGTTGCCTGTAGAAGAGGGGGGTCTTAACATCAGTAACATCACAAAGAGGAACATTGCGTTGTGGAAAATGGCTGTGGCGACTCTTGAAGGGAAAGAATTCCATATGGGCTCGGGTCATTGTTAGCAGATATGGTTGGTTGGATCTCATGGGCGGGGGCTCTAACATCAGACTTCAAAAAAGGTTCACAGGAAGAGGCCCGTGGAAGTTCATTGCTTCATTGTCCTCGGTTTTGCCCCCCCATGTTAGTTGTTCGGTTGGTAATGGGGACCTCTTCCGGTTTTGGGAAGATAGATGGCTTGGCCCGTGTCCTTTGGCAGAATCCTTCCCTCGATTATATTGGCTCTCCACCCTGCATAACCAACCTATACACGCTTCCTTGTCCAATGATGATCCTACCTCACTGCTTTCCTCTCCCCCTCTTGGAACCCCCACCTATCTAGAAACCTTACTACTAGGGAACAAGATGAGATCATTTCACTATCATCGGTGTTAGATTTTTTGGCCTTCCCGATAAGTTTACCTAGTCCTTAGAACCGAATGAGACTTTCTCTTGCAAATCTTTTCGAGCTATTCTCAATCATCGGTCCCAAGCTCCCCATTTTCCTTTAGCCCCTATTCTATGGCATTCACATGTACCAAGGTTAAAGTGTTTGGTTGGATTTTGGCTCACAGGCGTCTTAATACTATAGACATTTTGCAAAGAAAACTTTCTTCCATGTGCATCTCCCCCCATTGTTGTTTGATTTGTTACCAGGATGGAGAATCCATGGACCATATCTTTTTCTCATGTCCTTTCGCCCAAGGATTGTGGGGTCGGTGGGGCAATTTTTCTGGTTATAGATTTCTTTCACCTAACACATTGGACGATTGCTTCTCCTTGCCCCAGAGTTCCATAGTTTCTTCTGCTGGTAAGAGGCCTCAATGTTGGCTTCTTTTTCTACCCTTTGGTGGTTGTGGCTCGAGAGGAACAATAGATTATTCCATAACAAAGCTAGGGATGTTGACCAATTGTGGGAGGTTATTAAGTTCACAGCCAACACTTGGGCCTTTTCAGCTAATTTGGCTTACGACGCTTCCTTGGCGGATTGGGTGGGGGATTGGGGTAGATGTTTACACCGCATCTAACACTTATGTTTGTCATCCGTGCAATGGTTTTTGTGCTTTCTTTGTTCCAATTTCTTTTGCATTTCTGATGCAACTTTTGGTGTAATTTTAAGTATTATCAATATTATTATTGTTTCTTCTCAAAAATATATTAATTTGTACCTTAAATGTTTGACATTATTATTTAATAGGTAAGATATACATACTTTAAAATGTTCATATCATCTTTGCATTCCCTGTTTTCTCAATTTGTTAGTGATATTTGCTTGTTTAGACTTTTTTTTTTTTTTTTGAAGCTTATACTTTGTTTCACAAGGAAAATCTAACTTGATATGCCTAGGGGTGGCAATTCGGGCCATTTGGCCCGATCTCGCCGGACCTAGGAATAATCGGGTTGGGTCAGGCCAGGCTGGGCCCTATAAAATTTTGGGTTGGGCTGGGTTGGGCCGACATTAAAAAACCTTGGCCCAAGCCCGACCCAAAAAATATATGGATCGGGCCTTTGGGTCGAGCCTTAAAATCGGGCCTTTGGACTGGGCTTTTGGACCACCAATGTAACCAAATACATATTTTAATGTTAGATTAATTACAATAAAATATAAAATTTTAGTTCAATAATTAAATAAAACATACAAATGATTATTTGATGGCAAATAAATTTTCTATGTATATATTACAGTTATTTAATTTATCTAAAATATGTGTGATTCATTCTAGTTTATATATGTAGTTGGATAATGTCTTTCTTTCATAATTTTAGTCCAACACATGTTATTATAATTTAGTTAAATTCATTATATATTTATATCTAGCCTTACATATTTTTAGAGAGTATACTTAATAAAGTATACTTGGTAAAAAAAAATTATTTTTTATTTTTTAGAGAGTATATTTAATAAAGTTGAAATGCTACAAAATAAAAAGGATACAATATAATATAAACTGTATACATATATTCTTAATTAATTATATGTACTATTTTTCGTATTATATACTTAATTGAACATGCTCTTAATTATGTATATACAATACAAATATATACCCTTAATTATACAAGTATATAACACTCTTGACTATTGTGTTTTCCTTATTACACATACTTTATATACTCTTAATTGTACTATCACTCTTGATTATGTTTTTTTCTTTCATTTTGTAAACTCTTAATTATATATATATATATATATATTTGTGTGTGTGTGTGTGTGTGTGTGTGTATAATATATTTTCTAATTATATATTCTCTTGCACCTTAATTAGGTTTTGTTTTTGTCATTTTATACTCTAATTATATATTATATATACTCTAATTAAGAAATAGACTAGGTATGTGGATTATTTGTTTTATTTAATTTATCTTAAATATGTCCTGATTTATTCTAATTGAGTTTATATATATAGTTGGATAATGTCTTTATATATTTATATCTAGCCCTACATACTTTTAGAGAGTATACTTAATAAAGCATACTTGGTAAAGTTGTTTTTTTTTTAAAGAGTATACTTAATAAAGTTGAAATGCAACAAAATAATAAAAAGGATACAATATAATATAAACTATATATATATAATCTTAGTTAATTATATGTACTCTTTTTTTTCGTATTATATACTTAATTGAACATATTCTTTATAATATATATAGTTTATATTTATTCTGAAATATATATATGTCAATGTCTATGTCTATGTCTATGTCTGTGTAAATTTATAATTAAGAATATATTATACATACACATGTATTTATTTTATAATAAATATAAAATATATATATATATGTGTGTGTGTGTGTGTGTGTGTGTGTGTATGTGTAATCGGGTCTAAGATCGGGCCTTTGGGTTGGGCTTCTGGGTCGGGCCTTTGAACCGGGTTAGCGGGCCAGGCCAGGTCTAACTCTATGATCCCAAACCCGTCCACCGTCCAATAAGTTTTGGGACCAGGCCCATGGGTCTCGGGCCCGGGTTTGGATCAGGCCATTTATGGCTGGCCGGGTCAGGCCCATGGGTCTCGGGCCAAATTGCCACCCCTAGATATGTCTCACTAAGTTTAAAACCTTGTGTATAACACTATCTTAATATGGTTCAATTACCAACTTGAACTAGGAGACCTAGTTTTTGAGTTGCTTAAGGACTATCATTTGAAACACAAGTTCCTAGCAAAAACTGAGAATACTATTGTACTATTGATTGGAATAATAAAGAAGGAATGATGTAGTAAACATATATAGAGCTTGGATTGAGCCAAGTATGTCCAAGCTTAGCTTAGGATTATGCATCTAAATAGTCTAGTTTTTACCTTTATCTCAGTTTGCTGAAAGCTACCCAAGCACTAGGTGGTCATTTACATATTTTGCAGGGTTTTTTTTTTTCAATTTTATATAAAAGCCTATCCTCTTCCTTTTCTTATTGTTTACTTGCAAACAAGTTATTACATATCTTCTCTAGAAATGTCAAAAGAGCTATTTTCTTGCTCTTTTGATCCTCATCAATGAAAAACCCTATATTGCATTTGCAAATTTGCAACTAAAACTGCAAATTAAACCTTAATTTCTAGCTTCTAATGGGTTTTAGCTCTTATAGTCATCTAATATCTCATGACGTTGGTATGCATTTTTCACTTAATAGAATAAATGTATTCAACAGAAAATAAAATCTCAACCAAAGTAGTTAAAAGGTGCAAGATAAGCTTAAGGCAAAGGGGCCCCAAACTCTTGAGGCGCAAGGCGCAAAAATATAGAAAATTGAACAAATGTTAATAATTAATAATAATTGCATGTTTTATAAACTATGTGTTCATTTTCAACTAGAATATCAAAATAAATTAATTTTAGGGATACTCAAGAGCGAGTTATCCTAGATGGTTTATCAAGAATGCATGGAACGAGGTAACACCATGCAAGCGGTGCTAGTAGTGTAATGTGGTCTCCATGGCTAGTTGGTTGATACAGTTGTGATGAGGTACGAGTTGCTCAATATTGGAATCCTTCGGAATGGTACCTTGCGCGAGTATGTGCTGGCTTTGTTGAGAGTAGAAACCCGTGATATTGAGGACGCTTCAATGTTATTCAGATGGTATTCTGCAGGAGTGATAATGTCCATTGTTATGTGCTAGAGACAGAATGAGACTCCCACTGCTCGAGTTAGACTGTTAGAGTGAATGGCTGACCCAAAGCAAGAGTTTTCAAGGTGAATAATCTCATAGGTACATAACACTATTAACACGGGCAAAATTAATACATATAACTTGTATCTATATTTCTATGCAACTCTAATTTAAAAATTCTAATATTATAAGTTTTACAATGATTGTACAAGGTGTAATTATAATAAAATGTTTAAAAGTTTCAAGCATTTAAATTAAAAAATTATAATAATTTTTATATAATTTGTTTAAATTTCAGGAGGCATCTGCATGAGGTGCCCCTAACAAAAGAATTGGATCAAATTGATAAAAAAGACCTATAACTTAGGTGGACACTTGGATGCACCATGTGCATGAGACAAGTTGCATGCTTAAGTGCCTATCACGATGCCGAGCCGCACCTTGCATACCTTGATTACGCTAATGTCAACTTCTAGTGCAATTGATGAAGTTTCTGCTGTATTCATTATCTAGTTAGGTAGTGGTAAATACTTCTATGTTCACTCAGCTTTGTGCTCGAATGTTCCGTGTCAAATGTTAAGTTTCTTCCAATATTTTTGTGTCTTCGTTCGATGACTATCCCTCTGATCTGCTAAATTTCTTAAATTATGATTTGCAGTTCTTCGCACTGAACCATATGCACGTGAGCTTTCAAGCCTTCCTCAATATCCTCCAAGCAAGGAGATTGATGCAAGACGACGTTATGAAAAAGCTAAAAGGTTTGTGGATGGCTAGATTGATATGACATATGCCTTTAGTATGTTCTTATGTTAGAGGAATTTAATTTTATTGAAACTAATTTATTATGTCTTTTTTTTTTTTTTTTGAAGTATCTAAATATTCTGAATCCAACTTTTCATCTTGCAAGAGCACCAAAATAAGATATGATTAGTGATTAGTGAACTGAATTAGTCTGACAAAATATGATCTAAAATTATGTCATCCTCACTATCTTTGTGGAAAACTATGGATCTACTTGGAAGCCAATTACCTCAGGTCATGCACTAATTACTCCTGTCTATGGATGAATTATGGTTTTTCATGATCCCACAATCTGGTTTTGTATTCATCACATAATGCATATACGTACCAAACACAATGCATTAGGAGATTTAACATAAATGTATTGGCTTAATTCTGGCAATTCAATCCAAAATTTTTAAACATATGAGGCCTTGATCATGGATGTTGATTTTGATCCTTGTTTGTTAGCCACTACATTATTCTCTGGTACTTCATGATCTCGGCTTTCCTTAGGTTTCGTTATCAATCTGAAGCTTTTTTTTTTTCTTTTCTTTTCTTTTCTTCCTCTTGTAACCAACTTTCCTATATTATGTAGGCGTCAAGTTGCACGTGGCAAAGGTAATGGTGATTCTGTGAAGAAAAATAGCGAGCATGGTTTAGCTGTAAGGCAAGGTCCTGCTTCAAAAGTCAATATTGAACTTCAACAGAGTAATCATAAACAGGTCATATTCCTATTTCTGACAACCAAGGGGAAAGAAACATGGACGAGTTACAAGGAAGTGGGTGGCAGGAAACTTTTAGAAAGATTTCTTGCACTTTAAATTGACTTGGCAGTCACAACACCAACTCTTTGGTTTTGTTCTTGGATAAGCCTATCACCTCCCGAAACACACCAATGGAGATTATGCACATGGAATTTAAATGCTAAGTAGGATTCTTTCCTTTTGGAATATGAAACGATCACATTGATGAAGGTTTGAACCCCATGGTGGGATGATCAATTTCATGTATGCTTCAGATAAAGACCTTCAAAATCCAGCAAGTGCTTTTCTTGCTGGTTTGAGTCAATTTCTTCGTTGGTTAGCATTTGTGCATGGAAAAATAAGTTTGGATAAGAACAAAATTAGGAAAAACTGACTTTTACTAGGGAGGGTTTTAGGTGTGTTTTGGTTCTGCCTTGCTTTTCTCTTCCATTATGTGAATCAATTTGGCCTTCCCACCGGCTTATGCTATGCTTTTATTTCGTTTTCTTGCTTACTGTTTTCTCCAATGAATGAATTCAGTGGGTCTAGTTCTAAAGCTTTTCTGTTTTTTCTACTTTATTCTCCATTATATAGAATAAATTCCCACTTATTTTATGATTTTAATTCTTTTAAAGGAGAGAATTCAATAGTTTTTGCACCATTTAATGTTGGAAACTCTTTTCTACAAGCCTCTTGGTGTGATTGTTTACGATTATGGTGGTTACTTTCTGAAAGTAAATTTCTTCTTTGTCTTTTTCAACTGGAACAGGAGCAGAAATCTTAAATTGCAATTATTTTCTTTGCAGAGAGGACCACCTAAGAGTACACATGGATATGGAAACAGAAAAATTGAGAAGTCTCTTATGAGAAATGGAGTAGAAGTTGGAACACATGGCTCTGTACATGGTTCGCTTATCAGATCCGGCTATTATCATCCTATTGTCTTCTTAAATCATGCATCAACGCGTTAGATGCTGCTCGAAATTTAAGCCGACATGTGAAGTAATTGTGTTTTATTGGTAGATGCTGCTGCAGTCTCAGCTCCAAGGTTAAATTGATCCATTGAGTCTTGAAAAGGTACAGATGGTGCTCCAGCTAATAACCTTTGTCTTTGCACCATTAATCTGGCTCATGATGGGTTAAGATTCAACATATCTGAAGAAAAAGATACAGAGAGGAGGTTGAAGAAAAGGATACAGAGAGGAACCAATGAATATTGGAGAATGATTTTTCTGTATATTGAGAATTGCTTGATTACATGTCTAACATATATATGCTATTCTAGTTACACATATTATAGAAAGAATGCTAATATCTCTCTATTATGATCCCTAAAAAAATGCTAAGCCATATATACAAATCTTCTAATTATAGAAAGAATGCTAATATCTAGAATAATGCTAATTATATACAAATCTCCTAAGTATAGAAACATATCATATAATTAGGAGACAAATCCAGCAATACTCCCCCTCAAGCTGGATCAAAGGGATTAATTGAGCCAAGCTTGGAAAGGATACGATGAAAATGATCTGACGACAAGGCCTTTGTGAAAATATCTGCAAGCTGGTCATGGCTATGAGTGTAATGAGTAACAATGGCCCGAGTCTGAACATGTTGCCGAATGTAATGACAATCAACCTCAATGTGTTTAGTCCGTTCATGAAAAACGGGATTAGAGGCAATGTGCATAGCCGCTTGATTGTCACAACAAAGCGTTATAGACTGAGAATGAGAGATACCCAAATCGGCAAGGAGAGCCTTTAGCCACATGTCAGAAGCTGTGGAAGCCATGGCCCGATACTCTGCTTTGGCACTTGACCGTGCTACCACTGCTTGTTTCTTACTTTTCCAAGAAACCAGATTCCCACCGATAAAGATACAATAACCCGTAGTGGACTTTCGATCAAGTTGATTTCCAGCCCAATCTGCATCCGTATAGCCAAGAATTTGAGAATGCCCGTTAGCTTTCATGAGGATGCCACGACCAATTGTTTTCTTTAGATATCGAAGAATTCTCTGAACAATATGCATATGAACCGTGGTGGGAGAATGCATAAATTGACTAATAATGCTCACTGCATAACTAATATCAGGCCGTTTGATTGTTAAATAGATAAGTTTGCCAACTAATCTTTGATAATCTTGAACAGAACCCAGAGGTGCACCAGATCTATCAAGCTGCAGTTTGCTATCCAACGGTGTGCGTGCAGGTTTGCAATCCAACATATCAGCATCACGCAATAAATCTGTCACATACTTGCGTTGATTCAAGAACAAGCCTTTGGAGGAAGTAGCCATTTCGATGCCCATGAAGTATTTCAGCACACCGAGATCTTTAATGGAAAACTTTTGTTGGATAACACTCTTAAGCTTACGTATAGCAGCATCATCATCACCGGTAACAATTAAGTCATCAACATAAATCAAAACAATCAGTCGCTTACCCGAGTGCATGTGAACAAATAAAGAGTGATCTGCATTACTTCTCTTAAATCCAAGTTCTTCAAGAACCATACTTAATTTGGCATGCCATGCGCGTGGAGATTGCTTCAAGCCATAAATAGATTTGTGCAAACGACACACTAACCTTGGATCAGTACCTTGCGGATGCCCCGATGGAAGCTTCATATAGACTTCTTCTTCAAGCTCGCCATGCAAGAATGCATTTTTAACATCCATTTGTGAAAGAGACCAACCTTGATTAATAGCGACAGAAAGCAAGGTACGGACAATTGTCATTTTTGCGACTGGCGCAAACGTCTCTTTGTAATCAACACCATATGTTTGAGTGAACCCTTGAGCAACAAGTCGGGCCTTATACCGTTCAATTGAGCCATCGGCTTTGAACTTAGTCTTGTACACCCACCTACTGCCAACTGCCTTTTTATCGCGTGGGAGGGAAACCACACTCCAAGTATTGTTATCAGCTAGTGCTTGGAGTTCGTCATTCATAGCATCCTTTCAGACTGCTTGTTGAACCGCCTCTTGATAATTTCTTGGTTCGGTGACACTAGAAATCTGACTGAGATAAGCAGTATAGGTAGGTGATAAGTTTTGATAACTCAAAACATGATGTATGAGATGACATACCGAGTAAGCCACGTGATCGTGAAGCCTTGAAGATGGATGTCGTTCACGAGGTGGATTACGGCGAGGAATAGGTGCAGAAGCTGGTGACTCATCACCCATAATCACTGCTGGCGCTGGGACAGGACCCACCGGGTATGGTGGTAGTGGGTGCATGAGCTGTGCAAGACACGTCATCACAATTAGCAGTGTCTGCTGAAGAATGCCCGGAAGGGACAGCTTGGGGCACAACTGGTGGTACAACAGCTGGAATGGGAAGTGGAAACAGGTCATGCTCCCCCTGACTAAGAATATCATCTGAGTTGCTGAAATATGGCACTGCCTCATTGAACCGAACATCTCGACTAACCATGAGCTTCTTTGTAACAGGATTATAACATTTATAACCTTTCTGCGTAGGGGAATAACCCAAAAATACACATTTGACAGCCCGTGGTTCCAGTTTATCGCGCTGATGAGACTGAATGTGAACATAGCAGGTGCACCCGAAGACTCTGAGATGAGAAAAACTTGGAGTTTTTTCTGTCAACAACTCAATAGGAGAATTAAACTGCAAAATTCGACTAGGCAAGAGATTAATTAGATAAGCTGCAGTAAACACTCCTTGTGACCAAAAAATTTTTGGAACATTCATGCCCAACATCAGTGCTCTAGTTTTGTCAAGTAGATCACGATTTTTCCTCTCCGCTATACCATTTTGTTGTGGAGTCCCAACACAACTAGTATGGTGAATAATGCCATGCATGCTCAAGTATTGTGTCATGATATGTGTCATAAATTCAGTACCATTATCTGATCGTAGAACCTTAATCTTAGAGGAAAATTGAGTGATGACTAAGTTATGAAAGTCTTGGAACACATGAGCAACTTCACTTTTGGATTTTAAGAGATATAGCCATGTAAAACGAGAGTAATCGTCAACAAATGTTACAAAATATTTGTATCCATCAAATGATTCAAGCACTGGACCCCAAACATCCGAATGTACCAAATCAAAAATTTTATTTGAACGTGAATCTAATAAAGAAAAAGGTAATCGAGTAGATTTTGATAAATGACATACATCACAATTTAATGGATGTTTATTCAAAGCGGGAAAAAGTTTGGATAAAATGGGAGCCGAAGGATGAGCTAAGCGTTGATGCCACAACTCTTGAACAGAAGACAAGCAAGCATATGCGTGGGGTTCTTTGGACAAATAAGCATTCTTGGAAAGATAATAGAGTCCTTGATAGAAGAATCCTTCACCAATCGTCCTCTGGGTTATTAGATCCTGAAATACAACTTTGTTAGGAGAAAAGATGACACGACAATTTAGACTGGTTATTAATCGGCCAACTGAAAGTAGTTGAAATGGAAATGAAGGCACATAAAGAACGGATGATGAAATGGAGTTTGAAAGTAACTTAGTCTTACCGTGGCCAACAACACTCACACTCTTACCATTGGCTATGGTTATGGTAGATGAATGAGAGAAAAACTCAAAGTCAGTCAAATTTTTAGAGATATTAGTTACATGATCAGTGGCACCCGAATCTATAACCCAATAATCATGCACATTACTAATATTAAGAGCGAGAGAAACGACATTAAATATACCTGACACATCTTCAGAAGACAAGTTCTTATTTTCAGCAAGAAATCCCGCAAATTGACCAAGCAAGGCCGAAGAATTACCAATCTCATTCTTATCAACAACATCGTGTTTGGCCTGAATGTAAGTAGCAAACTAATTGATAAGATTTATAGGATTAGAAGTAAACCTAGATAACCCATCAGATGGTGGTGCAGACACAAGGTTGGCTTGATATCCAGAGAATGGACCACGTTTCGGGCCTTCTTTGTTTGCAAACTTGGGTTTGAGGTCTGGGTGAAGAATCCAACATCTATCCACGGTATGGCCAATGTTGCTACAATGGCTACACTTCAATTCATTCCTTCTAGCCTTGTTTCCTCTGTCATCTAGACGTCGTTGAGTGGAAATATAGGCTCGTGTGTCAGATATATCTGATTTAATTTTTACAGACATAACCTTTTTTGTGTTTCTTCACGTTGGATAGTAGCACAAACACTTGCAAACGTCGGCAACTCAGAGTTCATGAGAATGCGGCTACAAAGATCTTCATAATCTGGGGTTAGATTTGCCAACAACTGGAAAATCTTGTCTTCCTCAGCCCTTTTCAACAAGATTGTCGAGTCAGTGGTATGTGGTCGATAGACCGCTAACTCATTCCACATGGTCTTCATGCGACCAAGAAACTGAACAAAAGGTTTACCTTCTTGTTGGAAAGAGGCAATATCCTTCTTGAGTTGGAACACCCGTGCAAAATTATTATGATTTCCATAAAACTCTTTTACGGCACTCCATAAATCCGCAGCCGAGTCGGAATAACTGAAAATCTCAGCAATATGTGGCTCCATCGTATTAAGCAACCACGATTGGACCATCTGATCATTAGCAAACCAAGCCTTGTATTGAGCAGACTGGACATCCAGAGCGGCATTGCTCCCATCGATAAAATCAATCCGTGATCTCCCACCAAGAGCTAATGTCACTGCCCTCGACCAAGGAAGATAATTAAAATCATTCAATTGAACCGAGCATAATCGCTGATTCGAATTGACATCAGAAGAAGAAGAAGATAACGGAACAGTAGAACTTTCCGTGTTGGATGGAACTATTTCGGCCATTTTTGACAGAATAGAAACAAGAACAATCGAATTAATTATTATTATTTTATTTTTTTTTTGATAAAAAAAAATAATAATAATAAAAATAAAATAAAATAAAATAGTCGGGGTTGAAATCAATACCACCCCTTTAATGAGACAAGATATGATGCTTTTGGAATCAATACCAACGATGCTTTTGAGAGTTGTTTTAATAAACAATTTTTTTTTTCACTGGAACTACTTCTGAAACCCACAGTAACTGCAACAACTCAAGGTAACGTAGCAACCTACGATAACTCACAATAAAATAAAATAAAAACAGGTCTTCACCTTCTCTGCTGCAACACGCACAGTGATATAAACGCTGCAACGCGCACAGTGATATAAACGCTGCAATAGCAGTAAAATTTCTTCAACCCACGGTTTGGCTCTGATACCATGAAGAAAAAGATACAGAGAGGAAGGTTGAAGAAAAGGATACAGAGAGGAACCAATGAATATTGGAGAATGATTTTTCTGTATATTGAGAATTGATTGATTACATGTCTAACATATATATGCTATTCTAGTTACACATATTATAGAAAGAATGCTAATATCTCTCTATTATGATCCCTAAAAAAATGCTAAGCCATATATACAAATCTCCTAAGTATAGAAACATATCATATAATTAGGAGACAAATCCGGCAATAATATCTTATCAAAATATATAGAGGTACAAGAAACATCAATAATTGAAATAAAAAGAGAGAAGGTGCAGGGGAGATTATTAATGTCTATATTTTGGACCTTTAGGCATTTAAATGTTAGAAACGGGTACAGATGATGACTTTCATATGTACTAGCTGACTCCTCCAAATCCAAAAAAAAGAAAAAAAGAGAGCAGGTGAAGGGAAAGAAGGAAGGAAATAGGAAACCTTGGAAAATTATATATATTACTTTTTCTATAGTGAAATATTATGATATCTCCCTCAGATATCATAATATTCTCAAATTAAAATTTAGACAAAATTAGATGGTTTAGTAAACTCTTTTTTTTTTTTTTTGGATGAGTGTAGGTATTGTGATCAGTTTGCACGTATTTCAGACTAATTTTATAAAAAGTGCACTCGAAAGCAAGACTCTAGTGTAGGTGTTAGTATAGCTCATATTGTATGTGCAATGCATGAGATGTGGGAAACCTTTTTCTTTGTTAGCCGATTTTTAAGGATGAATTAAGCCATGCTCTTTATGAATAGATTGTGTTTTCTCTCGTACTGGTAATTACTTTTTCAACTATAGCAAGCAATGCTATTGGACGTGTAGTGCAAAACAGATGTGAGGAGAAAGTGACAGAACAACTGAAAACGCAGGGTTCAGTTGGACGTGCGAGTGAAAGTGGGAATATGCACTTCGCAAGCATAAAAACATGGAAAAATGGAAAATCTGTGAATTATATGTTTGCATGAATCTAAGACTTTGCAAGTTGCTCTGATACTTTCACTAGATAATAATCAGATGCTGTGTGTCTCATCAGACTTGGAACCTTCTCTTTACCCCACCCCCGCAAAAAAAAAAAAAAATACAAGTATTTAGATACAAGATATGGGTTTAAAGATTTTTTGTTTTTATTTTAAAGGTGGGGAAGGGGAAGGAATCGGAGAATATTGATTAACGTAACGCCCGCCTCACAGAGATTTTAACTAGTTAGACTCAAACACCAAGGAGTTTTAACTCAAAAGAGATCTTAATTTAAGGGAGACGCGAACCAAGGATATAAGTCTAACCAGATAAATTTTGGAAGGCGATGTGGGATTAAGGGAAACACACACACAACACATTTACGTACATACACACATGCCTATTGGCCTTTTTTTTTTTTGAATGGTGGAGAAGGGGAAGGAATAGGGAAATATCGCAGTTCAACCTAACACGGTTTAAAGAATTTGGATTTATAGAAAAATCTGATTTCCTACGTCAATGCTATGTGGACATAGTGTGCTTTTATATTTAGTTTTTCCATGCATCATTTGTCCCATGTTCATTGTTTAATCTCATTTTAGTTTCACTCCACATGTTTTAAGATATATTTTTCTTTTTTTTTTGGTTTCCCACAAGATACTTTTCAGGTGAGAGACTAGTTTTCGTTTGAGGTGAGAGCGAAATAGTTTGAATCTTAAAATTTTTATACAGGGGCTATCTTGGAACTCAATACACTTCTATCTTAGTTAAAAAAAACACATACTTGACTAGGGGGTAATGTTAATGTTAAATCCATGATTTTTATATAAATTAAATAATTTAAGTTTCAGAAGATGTGGTAGCAACATAGATATAGAAGATTTGGTTGGGTTGGGTCGGTGGGCAGGCATGCTATGATTGGATCCAAAATGTGGTCCAGCCACCCTATATATATAAAAACAAAAAAGTGCTTCATGTTTAGTTTGTGTGGTGTTTGAACATGAGAAAGACATAGATTCAAAGGAAGATTGGCCTCTAATTCTCTTTCAAGATAAAGTGGAATCACAAGTCTTATATATTGGGGGCATCACAATCACAAAGTTGAAAAGCTGTGAGATTCTACTTTTAGCTTTCTTTTTGGTTGTGGGAGAATATATATCACAGTACCGAAAGAAAGTTGAAAAGTTCCCCTTGTGTTATTATTGGTTTTTTTTTTTTCCATAACAAGTTTTGGACCAGAAGAGATGCAATTTTGATTTTGTACCAATTTTATACATAAACAAAAATTTAATTGGTGCATACTTTTTTTATTTTTTTTTATTTTATTTTATTTTGTGTTAGTGTTTAAATTTTTTGTTACGTGTATTCTTGCGCGTCTAATGAAATTAAATTTTGTTTTAAAAATATGATGAAAGACATGATGTCATCTATGAAATAGGTTATATAATAGGTCAAATGGTGTGTTTAGATGTAACAAAAAAGTATACCATTGTCCAAAAATGTGATGTATAACGTGACGTCAAGATCTTATAATATGATTAACTCAAGTTGACCACACTATATATAATCTTTTATCAAATAAAGGTCATTCTTGACCCTCAAATGGACCATAGATATTTACAATACCATGCTATTTTGGTGTTGATTAAACAAATCTTACCTGGTTTTCAGCTGCCTTTCGTTCGACAGGTGTCCTCTTTTTATTTGTGGTGAGACTAATTTTTTCGAATTTGAAGATTTATAGGGGCAAAAGTATCTCTTCTGACAGAAATGGGCGAAGGAGGGTTCGAACTTGTCATGAATCTCTTAACCGTTCCTCATAGTTCGCTCTTTGAACCAGCAAATCAATACCTTGTTGGTTAAACAAACTTTTCTTATATGTATATTTTGGGTTCAAAAATATCTTTGCAAATTAAATCAAGCCAAACTAGCCACTATGTCATTTCTAACAATGTGACATAACAAATGATATCTTTGAATTATTTTTAATTATGTGTTTATACATAATTTAAGGTAATTCAATAGCCTGCAAAACTGATATATACTTTATATGTACCTTTGAATCTCTCACTTTAATATTTTCCTTTTTATTTTTCAAACTTAGACTCTTACTCTTAACTACTTTTCATGATTAACTTTTAGTTATTATCTATAGTTTACTAAAGACTTTAGGAAGTTATATAGATAGATAGTGCCATCTAAAAACTTTTCAATATAAAAGCAACTAATGATGATTATACATGTAGCATGTATGCTTTAGTAAAACACATTTAATAAAGTGATTCTCCTTTATGTAGACAAAATGGACATTTCCAATAGGATTCTTAATGATTTTCTAATAGTTTCTCTTATTTTCTATAGTAATAATAAGTGGGTTTATGCTAGATAATTTACCACTGACTAAAGCTAGAATAAAACAAAAAGTAATGCCACATTGTTTGTGGTAGAAACTACCATACACAAACTACACCATTTTAATAATTTTGGATTTTCATTAAAGTGTCAATGCGTGATTTTAAAAAATGATAAGGTCTTATAGTTTTTACTGTTGTACAACACCCCAATTAGTTTAACATTATTCAAAAAACGTTAAATATTTATATTCTCATATACATAGCTAGCTAAGCCTTTACTTTTCAACTACAACTTTTGTATCAAATAATTATGATTTTTAATATGATATTAAAGCAATTTTGTTCAAGAGATTCTATGTTTTACTTGAGATCATGCACGTGACCGTGAATATTAAATATTTATATTCTCACAACATTTGGTATATATAACTCCCAAGTGTTTCAATAATATTTGGCATCTATATCACACACACCCACATGTATATCTATACATTACTAAATAGACTATTAAGTGAACTCATAACATGAGTTTTATCACATGATAATCACCCGATTCACTTAAAAAAAAACACCTAAATTAATAACAAGAACACTCTTTTAAGAGAATGAAAGACATATTAAGATCTACTATAGTATCATTTTTCTATAAGAAAATGTTCAAACATAATGAGACAATGATCAATAAATAAGAATGAGGGACAACTTCATTACTTTTAAAAATAAAGGGTGGGGGAAGGATACAATTAATAACACATAACATGCATGCCTAGCTATTTCATAATTAACCTAACTAATTTAATTATAACCTCAAACAATACTAGAATTAATTAAGTAATACAGTACTGATGAAGGTGCTTATAATATGAATACTAATACTGGAAATTAAGCACACTAGTTAAGCCCCTAAATCCAATGATTCTTCTTGAAGGCTGGGGTGGGGGCAGAGCAAGTACTCGTACTAAATCAATTTCCTGACATGACCCGGTAAGGTTTAACCAAGGGAACCAAAGAGCCACTGAGGTGAAGCGACATGACCTCATTAGTGGAGCCAACCAATGTACCACCAATGAACACAGCAGGCACAGCTGGCCTGCACCCCAATCTCACCAGTGCTTTCTCTATGTCCTTCCCTTCTGGGTTCTCATCTATCTCATGAACAATGGGGTTCACCCCTAGCTCATGAAACAGCACCTTCACCGTGTAGCACATACAGCAACTGCTCTTGCTGAATATCACCACTCCCTTCTCTGAACTCAACCTCATCACTGCTTCCATGATGATAAAATATATTATATACTAAGATATATAGACAGATGATAACTAGGAGAAGAAGAAGAAGAAGAAGAAGAGTTGGAGAAGAATGAGTTTGGGTTTGAGGGTGGGATGAGGTCTTGATGGGTGGTACAATATGTATTTATAGAGACACCGAGGAAGGGGTTTGTTTCAGCAAGTTAGTTAAAGAAATAATTAACACTACTAATTCGTTCACTACTAACTACTAGAACAAGCCGTCGAGCTTTTTGGGTTTAGTTGCAACAAGTTGCAAAAAAGTTGTGTAACTTTTGACCGTCCACAATGCGTGGGAGACTAGCTATCAATTTCTTCTTAGTCAAAATCATATATATATATATACATATGCTTGTTGGGTCCCAAGAGAATCTAATGTTCCATCACAAAATATTATTGCATCTTCGCCATTTGATTTGCTGACTCTCTTGAATTCCTATGACTTAAATGTATTCCTCTTTTTCCTATTTTAAAATTTTATATATGCCATGATTGGAAATGAGAATGTCGAGGAATGTTTAATGGTCTGGATTCGATTGGGACGTGAACTTGGGGGCTAGGGAATTTTGGGAGGGGGGGGCAAGGCAGATGAGACGGCAAGTTTTGCTTTTGTTTTGCTTGAGAGGAGAGAGTAGAACAGATTCGATGATTGGGGCCTTTTTTTTGACCGTCTAGTAGTTGTGTCCATAAAGGTTGGAGCTAAGGGTTACTCAAGGGTCCAATAGGGCATTCCAATTGTGTATCAATGTTTTATGATGTTCTTTCACATTATTGATCTAGAATACCATGAGATGAATAAGCTAAGGAGAGTGATTTAATTGGTTCAAATTAAAAAGAAAAATGTTTTATATATTTGGGGTGTCAATTTCATTTTCTGACTCTGACATCCAGTTTTTTTAGATGTTTTTGAAAATACATGTGTATTGTGTAACATTCTCAAATATACGCGCATCCTTAAAATATCCAAAGAAGGTTAGTTGTCACCGTCGAAAAATAACGTTGGCACCTAGCGTACATATAAAATTGCTCAATTAAAAATTAACGGTGCTTTTGGTTTATGATTCAAAATTTCAAATACAGTTTTTTGAATCTAAAAATCTTGAAACATGAAAAACACATTTGGTAAGTTAAAATTCGAAAATAATTTTTTGAAATTTAAAAAGGAAACATATTATTTTTAGTAAACAACAAAATGTTATTTTTTGAGTTTTTACTTTTTTGGTTATATTCTAATTTTTGAATTACAAACTAAATACAATCTAATTTTTTTTTTTTTACTAATTAGAATATCGACTACATACATTTTTTTTCTCTGCTTACTTTGTTATATTCATATGCCAAATAGTATTATCTTTATTGATTATCTTAATCAAATGTCTTGTGATAAACTTTAAAATCATAGTTAATGGACAAAGTTTTAGGTTGGACACCAATTATATATATATCTATTACAACCCCTTTTTTTAACTGTGTTAACATTACATCTGTCAACTTAGTAATGTTCTACTCTCTACTTTATAGCCGAAAAGAACAATTACATCATTTGAAGGGCCCTTTTATATTCCCTTTTTGTGGGAATAACTTCCACACAATCTCTCAACCTTTGCTTTGTAACTTTATATTATGATTGGCATTTGACATATATACCCACAAAAAGAAAACTTTGACGTGAGATCCATCACTCTTTTTCCTTCTTAACTTTATATTATGATGAATTGATTGTTATAAAATATTGCTACAAAATAATATTGTACCATGCGTGAAATAAGATTGACAAACTCATTATGGACTGTGATCTGACCTCCAAAACTCTTGCCAATATTGCAATTCTACGAATATACAATATATGCATTCTTACTTTTACATTAGAAAGATTGTTTACAAATTTGAACGTGTCGTGACTTCTAACTTATAATGAAATAATAACTTAAAAATTTGTGTCAAGTTTTACTCCTTTACTATTATGTCCAGGATAAATGATGATATCAAAATTGTAAAACACAGTTATCTTGGAGAAATCAACGAGAGGTATAACACAATGAACAAGATTTTTTTCTTTTTCTTTTTTTGGCATATATTCAAAATAATCCAATGAATATGAACAAAAAATCTCCAAAGAAAAAAATATGAGTTATATATATACATACAAGTCGTTCAAGATCAATGGATCAAAGATAAAGGTAGCTCCTCCCAACTCACTTTATATGAGGCTAAGGAGATTTCAATCTTCCACCTCATATAATAGTCTCATCATATAATTAAAGGGATAAATGCCTGAATAGGTGAGCTACCAGTCATTGACAAAATATTAATTAATTTAGTTGGGCTAATGTGTTTGCTTGCTCTCTATGTGTGTGTGTATATATATATATATATGAACATTCCATGGTATCTACTCTATTGATAATTGACAACTATTCTTTGTATTCGAATTACAAAAAATCAAAAGATTATCATCACACATGATATTTGAAAAGGTTTCTTGTGACAAACACACAAAACAAAATATCATTGATATATACCATTTGTATGGACACAAAATAGTGATCTTTATATATCATGGAAAACTAATGGCTTGAAATTACTTATTAAATTTTCAACGACATATCTATGATAATATGAATGTTTATACGTGCACTACTAGATTTCCTATGTCGTTATATGTACATGAGAGAAGATTCCCCTTCTTTATTCATTTGCAAGTTGATCCAATCTCTGTTTTCCTAAGACCTCTTGTGCCCTTATTCATGTGAGAATATTTTTCTTTTCTTCTCTTATGTGCAAATAGTCTCAATCAATCCCCCCATCAAACTATAAGCCAAGGAGAAAGACGAAGGCTTAGTCTCATTCCAAACAACTCATACTAGGCCCATGCCCCAATGCCATTGTTTCAAAATATCATCAAGTTGAAGGACTAAAGAGACAAATTTAGTAAAGAGGGAGCCGCCTTTGTCTTCTTTTATTTTAAAGTATTGTTAACGTTCACACTTAAAATATATATTTAAAGTGTACATTACCTTTATATATCATTAGATTACTTCAAATCATGTATTAATATATAATTCGAAACAATTCAATAATGTTTAATAATGACCTCCGCTGTGAATATCATTTTTATCCTTTTTCTTATTACAAAAGTGACATCCGCCAAACTTCATGTAGTTTCTTCAAATTATCATGAACAAGTGAAATGAGCAAACTAATGTTGTCGTCATGACGAGGCCCGAGGGTATAGATTGTATAAAAGTTATAGAATAATAATAATGATGATGATGATATAAAAAGAATGTATCTAGTGCTATACATCAATGTCATATAAAACATAAGACATACTGATGTCTTTGTTGAGGCCATGGAGTAATACCTAGGTCTCCACGCTAGATTATTCTAATATTACCTCGCTAGCTAGCTAGCTAATACATAAAGGAAAACATTTCTATAGTAATACTCTATAAAAGAATAATTTGTATATAAAAAATTTCGATCCCAACTTGGGCTACTTATAAATAGGAATAATTTTTACATTGTAATAAATTATAATTTTTCTATGTCCCATCTTAAAGAAACTTGCCTCTACGTAGTAATAATTAACTATATATTATAAAAATATATATATTACATTAAAGGTTTAAGATGAAATAAATATTTATCTAAAGTTGTTTGAGACTATGATTAAATTAAAGATTAAAGGGTTGTGTTACAATGTATTTATATAATTTACATTGAGAAAAAAACATAAAGAGAAGGTAAAATTTTAGACTTTTAAAATGACTTTTTATATTTCTAACACTTCTCAGTACTAAATAAATCTATGCCCAATATTTTTGAAACTATACTATTATTTGTAATTATAAAATAATTTCTTTAAGTACAATCCTTTTAAGTTATAACCTCCTCGTACTAATAAATTTAACTTGATTTAGTATATAGAGGTTTTACTATAGTAATAATTAATACTCTCATATATACATATGTGTACTAGTTTTGAATGTGTGCACGTGTGTATATGTAATTTTTACTAGTTAGATGCATGTGGGATTGTTTAATTTGTACAAGCAAGAACAATGTATTCGAAGATTCATGCATGATTGAAGGTAATACATAAAGGATTTGTTTGGTGAGCGAGATTAGATAAGATATAACTTTTTTTAATCCCAAGTCCATGTTTGGCTGCCAACCAAGATGAAATAAAAATAATCTCATTTTTATTTTTATCTCATTGTAATGTGATAAAATAGTAATGACTAAAAGAGAAATATTATTTTTATCCTATTGTAATGTGTTTTATGCTTTTTTTTAATTGTTTAATCTTATCATCTCTTATCTTATCATATACTATCTTATCGTATGATATTTTATCTTATTCAATTTAATTCAATCCGATAAAAATAAATTTTATTCTATCTCACGTACCAAACGAACTTAAAAAGTATTAAATTCTATGTTTTTACTTTGAAAGTCATGTATTGAGAAACGTTGGAGCAGAGACGGCTAGCTGCAGGGTAAACATTCGATTTTTGGTCATCATCACAAATTCTGTAAACCATCCAAATTAAACTACTTATAATAACTATAGTAGATATTGCATATTCTAATTAAACATATTCTTTTTCGGTATAATTTAAATTGTATACACTTTGCATACATTTTACAACTATATGAACATGAAACTACCCGAAAAACAAATAGTTTTTTTTTTTTAAAAGAGAAAAACAAATAGTTCAAAAAAACAGTTTTAGAGAATGAGAATGAAAACAGAAACGTATTTAGCGGGTAAATCCACACACATGTACAATAAAAAATGTTTTATATACGCTGAGTGTCAAAGTTATTTTTCAACATTGGTACCTAACACCCAACACCCTTGGATGTTTTAGGGATGCGCAACATTCCCAAATACATGCACATCTCTAAAATATTTAAGGAAGATTGAATGTCAGTGTCAAAAAATAACATTGACACCTAACGTACTTATAACATTACTCGATAAACACCATGCATAGTCAATAATCAAAAAAAAAAAAAAAAAAAACCAGAAAACCCATTAAAGATGTATCACTTCATATTTAACAGAGACTTGATAACAAATATAGACAAGATACATTGGCAAAAACAACAATGAGAACAGATAATTAAATTAACCTGCTGGAATCCTTTCTATGACTTTTTATTTGTAATAATATATATTAGGTATACATGAAATGCATGCATGATTTCAAGAATAAAACCATAGACTACAAAATTAACTCCTGGCTTGAAGGCAGATTAACATGCCTGATGATTAATTGAGCTGTAGCTAACTAGCTTCTAGAAGAAAAATACAATAAATTTATGCATTTAATACATGAACGACTGAAGTGACTTCATCATGCATAGTTATATGATTCGTGTGAGCTTCAAGTAAGTGTATAATTAAAATTAACTGACGACGACGACGACGACGATGATGATGATCAGTATTGTCGATAAGGTTGGATTAAAGGCAGAAGAGAGCCATTGAGATGCATGGACATGACCTCATTGGTTGAACCTACAAATGCACCACCTATGAACACCGCCGGTACTGCTGTTCCTGCATTGTTTTTGCGCATTAATGACCCTGCCGTTAACGCCATTAGCGCCTTCTCGACACTTTTCCCTTCTGGAATCTCATCAATCTCATGAACAACAGGCTGCACTCCTAGTTCTTGAAACAACACCTTCACAGTGTGGCACATGCAACATGAGCTCTTACTAAATATCACCACTCCCCTACTGCTGCTACCTGAGCTGATCAACCTCATCACTGCCTCCATTGTTATGTATATACTACTAATATCAGTTACAAATATATCTCACTTTCAAGTATATAAGTATAGAATTAGAAGCTCAAGATGTAGCTAGCCAATAGTAGTTGAAGCTATGGATGATGAATCAGGGCTCGAGGACGATATATTTATAGGTAGATAATAGATGGATTAGCTAGTTAATCAGGATCGTTAATTTAATTAATTTGATGGTTTTTGGAAGTTACCAATCAGAGCATGGAATGGTATGGCATGATATAAGAAGGGTGCAAAGGATGGAGTCATGTTTCATGAGCCAAGTTGGAAAATTAAAGCATTAATTCGACCGATTTTGACACGCTTTATTATTCTAAAAAGGGTATTATTTTATTAATTAGAGAAGGTGGGTATGATTCTGATCAAAAAATTAAATATGAATGGCCATTATTTAATTGTGAGCTTAATTAATAAAATTCATGATTAAATTATTATATTCATATATATATATATATATATATGGTAATGTGGATTTTTGGATGATTCAATTCTTGGATTCTGAAGATGACATAGAATATTAGAAAAACAAAACAAACAAAGAAACAAATAGAGATTGAAAGCAAAAGGAGTTTTGAGAATTAAAATGCCATCTTCCATCCATCCTTATTAACAGGCCCATAGAAGTATTAGATTCTGTGCTTTTTGACTCCCTTTGCATCTCCAACCCACAATTTTTTTTTTTTTTTTTCAAAAGGTCTTGTCCATAATTTAATTAATTAATTTGATTCTTTAAGTCTATTTATACATGCATTCAATTAATTGATTAAAAAAAGAGACCATTTTGATATATATACAAACATGAGTGTCTCAAAATTAGGTATATATATATATATATATATAACAGCTATAAGTTGATATATGGCCGCCGTGGAATTAGGAATAAGTATAAATTCTATTCTCTTTTCTGATAGTTTTGAATATATCCACTATACATCAAACGTGGGGAACACATATATGTAGCTATATATATATATAGGTGTCAAATATGACCGGATCAGATGAATATAAATTTATATAATAACCATGGAATAAATAGTACTTAATGATCAGGTAATACCTCATCTATCTTCTTCTTTTATATTCGAGGATACCAATATTCGTTTAAATTTATCCCAAGGAGGTCCCCATGAAGCATGCAGCTCGTGACTCAAAGAACCTAGTCCCATCATAAAAATTAATAGAAAGCTAGCTACCAGTGCAATTCATACATGGGGGAGGAATTATCGGCAGTGTGAAAAATGCTGTCATATGAAATATATATATATATATATATTCTGGCACGTGATATTCCCTTCTCTTTTTTGTGAAGATTACAACAATTCTAGTACGCATATGGGGAACATGATCCAGCTGGTGTTGCAATTGGTGGCCTTCTTATAGATCATAACTCCAGGAAAGCGAGTGTCGCAACTTCCTCCGTTGGATGACGTTATGTTTGGCACAAACTTCTTTCGTTGGATGACGTTATGATCGGCACAAAATATCATATACGTCATACATCGACGTATATAATACTCTATCAACCTTCATCCTTTTTAGAAATTTTATAAAATCTACTAAATATTTTTGTCAGAACCTCCCAAAAAATATGAGGTTCCACACACATCTAATAATCCACAAAAAACATCCACATCATATCAAATTCAATGCATATAACTTATTTGACATATACATCAAAGTTCATCTATCCATACTTTTTATTCTTTATTCACGTAACTCTCATACATTCATATAGTCTCAAACTGTATATACATTGACCCACTACCATTTTATACATATCATAAGAGGTGTTATATATATACATACTTACAAAATATGAAACATAATCCAAAAATTTCTGACTCTTACATACATGGCTACTAGCAAGCACAGATCAATCCTCTATACGTGGTGGAAGAATTATCGGCAGTGTGAAAAATGCTATCATATGTTGGCATATATATTATGTATAAATGATTGACAACTATATATATATTCTGGCACGTGATATATATTCCCTTCTCTTTTTTGTGAAGATTACAACAATTCTAGTTCACAAATGGGGAACGTGATACAACTGGTGCAATTGGTAATCTTCTCAGAGATCATAGCTCCAAGAAAAGTGAGTGTCGCAACCCCCTCCATAAGATGACATCACAACCAGCACAAAATATCATATACATCATATATCAGAGTATATAATACCCTATCAACCTTCATCCTTTAAGAAATTTTACAAAATCTACTAAATATTTTTGTCTAAACCTTCCCATAAATATGAGGTTCTATAAACATCTGATAATTCACAAAAACATCCATATAACATCAAATCCAATGCATATAACTTATTTGATATATACATCAAAGTCCATTTATCCATATTTTTCATTCCTTGTTCACATAACTCTTATACATTCATATAGTCTCAAACTGCATATACATTAACCCACTACCATTTTATACATATGATCATAAGAGGTGTTATATATATACATACTTACAAAATATGAAACATAATCCAAAAATTTCTAACTCATACATACATGGCTACTAGCAAGCACAAATAAATCTTCTATAGCCTTGTCCTTTCCCTTATAGTCACCACCTGTAATAGAAAAGAATGGGGTGAGCTACAATAAGCCCAGTGAGTAATATAACAATGACATTACACATACATTTATACTAAAACATGACATTTAAATCATTATAAACCAGATATGCAATCAACATGTAAATAACAATACATGATTAGGATATACTCAACTCTACTCTATACATATTATACAATGCATAAAATAAATGACAAATCCTCACCGTCAGGTACATAAATGAGTTTGTAATTCCTATGATGCATTCATAGAAAGAACCCAACTTATTTGACCATCCTCTCTAATCATTCCAGGGTCTCATCTATAGACTTACCCTAATGAAATTGATCACAAACTTTTCTTACTCTAGTAAGTCTAAGTATGTTCAATATTCAAACAAAGTGCAATGCATTCCATAAACAATGCAACTGAACATGCTATCATTTCACAAAACAAGGTTTATAGATATACAATGTCACATATAAATACCAAGAGTAGAAACACTCACAACAATGGTGCACAATTTACACCTCACTTCACTACACACTCAGCTCAATAGCTCAATTGCACACATTTATAGCACACAAACACGTCACTTGTGTGTCCTGTCCACTTGATCAATTTCACCAATCTCTTCCATAATCTTTGCAATTTCCATTGTCAATGCATTCTCAATCAATAATTAATCACAATTAACATTAAAACACAGTAAAACATCATCTAAAACTGTTCCCAAACCCTCAGCTACTTCATCACAGCTGAGTTGGAAACCCATCATTTTCAACCATGAAAAATCATCAATTTACCAATCAATTAACTCAGAATTATGTAAAGAATCAATTACTTTACAATTTCTCTTCAATTTTCTTCAATCCCAGCTCAAATCCTTTTTTTCATTCTCCTAATCTAACCATGGAAAACATCAAATTTTCACATATGTTAAGCTAGTTGAAGAGAGGAATCCAAATATGAAGTTTTTAGCTAGAGAGAGCAATCCTTACCTTAGATTTTATCAACCTAGCTCATTCTCCTTTGTTCCTATGGTTTTTTCCAACTCCAGGAAGTTCAAATGAGGTGGAAAAGTTAAGAAATCAGCTTAAAACAGGGTTAAATCGCCTCACCAACCTTTTAAATAAATTGTCAGACATGCAAAGAAGCGTGCTTCTTTACTTCCCAGAAATAGATTTTGTTAGAATCCCGTGAGGAGTGCACTTCTCCCTTACCGAGAGCTCACTTTTTTGAAAATTTCAGAGAAGTATGTTCTCAGGTTTTTACCACTGGAGCACTCTTCTCAAAGCCCTAGGTGAAAATTTTACCAAATGTTAGGTTTCAAATGCTATGTTTATGGCCCAGGTACATTACCACCCAAATAAACACACATTCACCCTATTCTAAGGTCATGTGAATACATATACGCGTACAAATACACTTGACAATATATATATAAGTTAATGTATATGTTTGACTCGTAGGTACGGGGCGTTATAGGGAGCAAAGCCTCAATGACAATAACAAAGGGCACATAAAACTAGGATAATTAATAAGGGTCAGAGGTTCCACAATAAGATCATAAAGAATCAATAACCATGGCTACTTAATTCATTCATTTTATAGGTTCCACGACAGAAAATGTTATGTTCGGCCATACAGGACTAGACAAAAGTGTTCTATCTGGTCTTGTATGGCCGAACAAGTTGAAAATGGGTTTTGACGCCATTTTTTCTCAATTTATAGGTATTTTTCAACGAAAAAAAGTTTACGAAACAAATAAACGTACCATAGGACACGAAGAACTTTCCGTTTCATTTATTTTTCTTCCCATTGTCGATCAAATGGCTTGATTGAAGAAAAATCACTTTCAATACTTCCTAAACCAATGAAAGATGTTTTTCAACACTTAAAAATGCTTTCAAGACAACAAATTGATGAAAAAATATGATAAAACTCTAAAAAAATAAAAAATAAAAATAGTAAGATTAAAGATTGAAAGAGTAGAAGAATTATAGAGTTAAGGGTGAAGACTGAGTGGGTGAAGAGAGAATGGGAGGATTTAGGATAGTTTTTATGTGTTTATTTTGGTAAATTTGTATAAGGTTATTTTTGTCTTCTTATTTTTAGCAACCACCTTATTATATTCGCACCAAAAATTAGAGAACTGCACGGGCCTAGGCCTAAAAGAAATCAATAGATTCGTGGCCTATGCGGCTGTCATGGTCTTGGGTTCTATAGTTGTGGATCCAGTGGCCCCAGACGTAGATTTCACAGTTTTACGCGTGGCTGATAATTTGGCCAATGGGCTTGTGGCATGCATGTGATAAGTTTCTGCGTGGCAGGCCTCTTGTTTATACGAAGAGCGATGAAACTCCTTTGTAAGTCCTTAACTCAAAATAATACCAAGTTAGTGGAGGACTAATTTTAGATTTAAAATTACAAATTTACAATATATTTCATTTTCAACACCATAGACACTATATATTTGTAAATCTTTAATATAAATTTATGTTTTAAAAAAAAAATTAAATTAAACAATGGAGGGAGAAAAAAACATAAATTATTAATTAGCATCTCCTCACTTTATTAGTTCCCTTTTATTTTTGAGTAATGTTTATGAATTATGATGCTTAATTATTTAGTTGCATATTAAGCACTTTATAATCACCATGCCATAAGCTTTGAGTCACATATTCAAGACAATATATCTAATGGTGACTATCTTAGTTGTTAATTAGTTTCCATCCACATATATAATCATCCTAGACCCTTTTTTTTCTTTTTTTTTTGGTCTTTGACCTCTCAGTGTCCCTTCTAACCTCTTTGTAGGGGGGCCGAGACTAGTCTGGAGTAGAGAGCGGTATGCGACATTAGGCAGTTTCTCTCCAGAGTAGGGACATAGGCATAGGTACGAACTCAGACTCAAAATCAAAACATCGTCTCTAAATCATAGCTTATATCTCGTTCCCATAAAAAGATATGATGTATAGCCGAGTCACACATGATTAACTCCTTGCATAAAAAAAAAAGATCTAAATGGCGCAAGCAGGTGTAAAAAAAATTAAAATTAAATGGACTACGTACAACAATCATTTATTTAAAAAATATATATTGCTAAAAGCTATGTTGTAAAGTTTAATATAACATTTTTTAAGATATACATAATAGTCATTCTACCTTAGTATTAATGTTGTTAATAAACATTACTGCTTTAGCTAATAGGACTAATTAATTTGCAAGAGATTGCCCATGAACAAGAAAGACATATATATATAATTAAAGCTAGCATTATATTAATTATCACATTCCAATTATTCCAATGTAATTTGAATATATATCCAATATTATTAATTTGGATCACAAAAATGCATTCAGTCCGTCCTTAATTTCTTAGTGTCATTATAACCACAGCTTTAGTAACCGACTGATTTCACACTCCTTTTATAATGTTGAGAACAAAAACCCCACTTGGCATCAACAATATACATTAAAAAAATAATAATAATCAAGCTTTAATAATTGAGAAACATATTACTATATATATTAATTAAAAAGATATATAGTTACAACATACATATCCAACAATATTGTTACATAATTAATTAATCAAGCTATTTTTAATTCATGTATATCCAACTAGAAGCCCGCACACACACACATATATATCCAATTATATATGACATTAATTAATATATAATGCAAGTAAATTGAATAATGAAATTAAGCAGGAGGCCTTCCAGTAGAAGGGTATTGGAGGAGTCGATAAGGCCTGATGAGAGGAAGAAGAGAGCCACTGAGATGCAAAGACATGACCTCGTTGGTGGAACCAACCAATATACCACCAATGAACACAGCTGGTACTGATGTTTTGCACCCTAATCTCTTCAGGGCCTTCTCTATCTCCTTCCCTTCTTGGTTCATCTGGTCTATCTCATGAACCATTGGGTTCACCCCAAGTTCATGAAACAGCACCTTCACTGTGTAACACATGCAACAAGAACTCTTGCTAAATATCACCACCCCACCTGTAATATTGCTTGATCTTCCATTATTAATGTTCCCTGATGATGAGTTGATCAACCTCCTCACTGCCTCCATTCTAGCTACCTAGTATTCTATAATATCAATGCAATTAGAATCAAAGATGAAGAAGAAGAAGAAGAAGAAGAAGAAGAAAACTTTGGTTAATTGGATTAATATAAGAGAGATTTCATTAAACTTGATCGTTGGAAGTGATATTGATGAGTAGTTTTAAGGTCGTATAAAACCTATTTATAAGGACAGATGAAGGCCGATTAGTAATTAAAAGTGCAGACACAAGAGAAACATGTAATTGAGACATGAATGCTTTGTGTTTATTATAGATCAAAGGCTATACGTGCAATACACGTGTAGATGTGCGTATCGGACGGATGTATAGCTTAATTGGACTTAGCATTTGAGATAGAAAAGTAGAAAAGAAAGGAAAGTTTTTTTGCTTTGAACGGGTTTCAGGGTATGGAAGCTTCATTTTTTATGGGTCCTAAGAATAAAACGTTCCATCATTTTTATTTCTTAAAAGAAAAAAAAGAATGGGTTTATTAATAATGATCAAATTAAGGATTTACAACTAAGACCATCAATCATGATCGAACCTTCAAACTTTTATACAAGAACGGCCTTAAGACCCAGCTCATTTTTACTGAGTCAATCACTTATTTGTAACTCTATTTATCATCTACTTCTACTTAAAAAGAAAGACGTAAAAATATTATAAAAAATAATAATAATAATAATAATAATAATAATGTTTTACTAACCCTATTCTTTTATGTATATAATGTGGAAAGAATGGTGTGGATCCAGTCAAAAGATCACAAAGAGGGCTTAGGAGATGCCATTGTACCTGAGAACCAAATTCATTATTTGGGAATCTCAAAGACTAAAAACATGGAAGAGATCAGAATGTAAAAGGGGAGGTGCTTGGCCTTTTTATTGAAGAAATCTTAGGTATAACAATAAAGGGCATAAAGTCCTTATTTTACTTTTTGACCGTCTTGTGTCCACAAACGTGGGAGCTCATGGATCTGCGATCCAGCAAATATTGAGATGTCCAAATTTTCAAAATGTTGTTTTTATTTTATTATTAATATTATAATTTATTTTATTATTCAATGTTTATTGAGAACATATGTTTATCGATTTTGAGTATCGGTGTGTCTCTATTTACTTATCTTTGTTGAAGGTTCAGCCTAAACGTCTTTGTCATATTCAAGTTCGAGAGAATTAATCTTGGTCAAAGAGAATGAGGACACCTCTCAGATGTTAAGAAACCGATAAAAAAAGTTAAAATTTAAATAAAGAAAACGTTACATTTAAATAAAGAAAAATGCAGCTAGATCAAAGAGTATGACCAAGAAATTAAATAGTAGAAATGGCTAGATATTCATTAATAATCACGAATTTAAACCTTTAAGATCAAAGATAATTAATAATCAATAATTTATATATGGTAATATTGGAAGAATGACAAAAATAAGTACAATTGTAGAAATTTTACTATCAATACTACACAATATATATTTACTGTTATCCTACATCAATATTATTTTATTTTTTAACTATATATATCTAACAAAGCTGATATTTTTGTGATCGATTCTTATTAATTGAATATGAATATTTACAATATGTTCTCTTTTAACTGATGAATTGACCAATGTGGTCTCTCATCAAGTTAATATTAGCCCATCAAGAATTATTGAAATTTACAAATAATCAAATATATAAGGAACGTATTTTTAGGTTTTTTAAAATTTAATTATAAAATGAGTTAATACTTGAACAAAGCTGGAAGCTGTATATATGTAGTTTGGGGGTGTTCACATTGATTGAATCAAACAATTATACTCATAGATTAGGTTACAACAATTTAATTATATCAACCGAATAGATATGTAAATCCCTATATATACTTAGTTGAGACATGGTTCATATATATATATATATATATATATATATATGTATTTTTAGAAGAAGAGATGCATAAATATATATCATATTTTAGAATAATATTGTGAATTCCATAATATATATAAACTTCAAGAATGCAAAGGATACTCTATCCTATTCATTACAAATCTCTATCAATTATTATCGATCTAATTTCTTAACATATTTAAAAAAATAAAAAATGCACAAGTGCTGCATGGGGCTCATCTTTTGATCTCGAGGAACAATAAATTGGATAATTTCAGTGTTAAAACCATGAGGATGATCACTACAACTATATTGCTCGATCTCTACTAGCTTCTTCGATCTTGTGATATTCTAGATATATGAATACATTCATGATAAAAATCAATATGTTCAATAAAGCATAGAAAAATTTAACAAAGTAATTAAGAAAATCAGAAGACAAACTTCATTACTCAAGGTATAGAACTGGGAAGGATAATTAATAATCCAACATTATTATATAATATGATTCTAGCCATATCAATATACATATATATATATATATATATAGCATAAAAGCTAAATACAAATAATTAATGGTACATAAAACATACAAATATATATATATAGAAGCTTAATTTCTTGATATATTCATGGATAACAAACTTATTAAAATATAGGCTTCAAGAAAAAGCTCGATAAGGTCGAAGAAGAGGGACCAAAGAGCCATTGAGGTGAAGCGACATGACTTCATTGGTGGAACCAACCAATGAGCCACCAATGAACACAGCTGGGACTGGTGTGTTGCACCCTAAGGTTCTTAGTGTCTTCTCTATATCTTTTCCCTCTGGATGCTGGTCGATCTCATGAACCATTGGGTTCACCCCTAGCTCATGAAATAACACCTTCACTGTGTAACACATGCAACACGAGCTCTTGCTAAATATCACCACTCCTCCTTTCCCAGCTGAGCTCAACCTCATCACTGCCTCCATATATATATAAATTAAATTGCTTCAATTACCACGACACCCAAAATTCTAACAATTAATTCAGATTATATTATGTATATATATATGCTAATATGAAGAGCCAACAAGTATATATGATGGGACTCATCTACCTAGCTTGCATACTCTATTTATAGAGGCAGATCTAGCTGCATGCACCCGAAGATTGATAAATTAATTGTTAATTAATTGTCCTTGTTACCTGTAATATAGAACGAAGTAGTAGTAGTAGTAGTGCCATTTGATCTTTTAGTGAGTTGATGTCAACAAGTTGCATAAAAAGAAAAGCTTAGATTTTTTGTTTATCATTTTCTACCTTTACTATATAAATAATTAAATGAGTCCCACCCAGATGGAATAATATTGATTACTTAAGCTGGGCCGTGTGATGTGTTGACTCTTCCTATAAGTTGAACATGAAGGGTAGGAGTGGGTCCCAGTAGTCAATGGTACGAACGGCTGTTATTTAGTATATGTATGGTACCTACATTTGGGATCTTCAGATGCTGTTTCTGACTGAACTCTTTTTTTTTTTTTTTGAATAATAAGACTTGGAGAAGATTCTTTGAAAGATTGTTTTTTTAAAGAAATAGAAAGAGAAGGCGATAAGATAAGATTTTTCTTCTTTCCTTTTGTTTTTTTTCTTTTTGAATAATGTCTTCTTTTCTTTCTTTTTTTTTTAAATAATGTTATATATACGTTAATGTTATTTTTTTAATACTGATACTTAATTTTTTTAAAATATTTTAAGAATGTACATAAATTTAAAAATATTATACAGTATACATATATTTTTAAAACATCTAAAAAAATTAGATGTCAACATAAAAAAAATAAGATTGACGTCTAATGTAAATATAATATTTTTTTTATTTTGTTTTTTTTTTCTTTATTTAATATCTTTTTTACAAGTGCATTAAAACTTGGATAAAAAGTAAGTAAAAAGAAGGGGAACAAAAATTCGATATACTTTCCTGACCGACCTTGCGTCCACGAACGTGGGAACTTGATTGAATGTCCTGACTGCTCTTGTCGTCTCGTGACCAACTTGGCCAACCAGCTTGTCAAAATCATTATAAATTAAATAACCATTTTCTTCTTCTTCTTCTTCTTCTTCTTCTTCTTCTTCTTCTTCTTCTTCTTCTTCTTCTTCTTCTTCTTCTTCTTCTGTGGTTTTTGAAGTTGTGGGTATCATGAATCCATCATATTATTCGTAAGGGGTGGAGTGCTAAAATAAGCAATAGCAAGACTCTGACTATGCGCCTTGAACCCCAACAATCCTAACCCGTTGGTATGGAATTCTTTTGGGACCCACTAATCCCTACACTAACATGTTAACCGGTTGATCAAAGTTTACGTGTAAGTGCCACACAAATCACACACCGAGCCCTCCAATACCTACATTTCTTGGCCAGATCCTCTTCTCGCAAGCCAAATAATATTTTTATTTTTTGTACGCCCTGTGACTCGAACACATGACCTCTCAAAATACACCCCACTCTTCAATCATTTCTTGTACACCCTGAACTCGAATACATTACTCCTCAAAACGCACCATGCTCTTCAACAACCACCAATTGGCTCCCTTACACTCTTATTTACCCATATATTCCACACATTAGTTAACCTCACGGAGGGTATGAGATAATATGTAATGCCAATTTCTTCTTAGCAGTTTGCAACAGTCGTGCAACAAACCTGCAAAGGGATAATCATCCTCGTTTTATTTAGGGAGCTTTTAAATGTTCCAACCAAATATATTCACTTTACCCCACCTATTTAAAAAAACTTTTAATGATGTGGGTATACTTAATGTATTCGGCAGGTACATTATCTAGAATCACCTTAATTTATTATCAGATGAACTCCTTCGCAATTGATGTGAGAATAAAATCTAGTTAGATTTGATTCAATTTTTTTATTATGACTTATCAGATTTGTTGTTTTAATCAACCCTAAATTAATTGTATTTGTTTAATTAAAATTGTTTTGGTTGTATGAACATGATACATATGGTTAATAAAATTTTAAAAATAAATAACTTTTAACTTTTGTTTCGAGCTTTGGCCAAACCAAGACCAAAACAATTAATTATGCACACCCATAACATGGATTTTATAAAAAAAAAAGAAAAGAATAATAATAAATAAATAAATAAATGAAAGTTGTGTATAGATATAATATGTTGTACTATATGGTTGAGCTCAATCTGGCCCTTTGATATTTGAGGGCTTTAATCTGCCTTTAGGCTTTAGAGCTTCAATGTAAATGGGCTAGCCTTTTAATCTCTTATATTGGGCTCAATTAGACACCCAAAAACACATCTACCATTGGTGAAGCCAACTCACTCTAGTATGTGAAAAACATAGGCTCAGTGGAAGCGGGTTGAATCCTAATCGTTTTTATGTAGAAGTTTCAGAGTTTGATTCTTGAAAGTATCATCGTTGAGAGAGGTCTACCTTTCTACTTCTATCTCTAGCGAGAACTAGTCTTATACCTTAATGGGTTGTTTGGTAGGGAGGATAAGATGGGATAGAATTAAAAATAATCCTATCCCAATGATTGGAGGGGGGTGGGATAGGATTACAAATATTCTCACCCACTAATTTTATCCCCCTCCTAAGGGATAAAATAATCCCGACAAAAATGTCGGAATTGTTTTATCCAGTTGATAATTTCTTTTTTTCGCCATTCCATCATCTTCTTCATCTTCTTCCTCTTCATCATCTTCTTCTTCTTCTTTCTTTGTACCAAAAAAAAAAACTGGTTTTGCAATCGTGGCTGGTTTTGTAATCGCAAAGCCAGTGAACTCATATTTTTTTAATGTAATTTAAAAAAAAAAATCTTAAAAAATTCATTTAATTATTTTTTATTTTAATCTCATAGTTACACCAAACACAACATTACTTTATTTTTAATCTCATAGTTCGTTTGGTGCGCGGAATAGCATAAGATTATTTTTATGGGATTGAATTGAAGTGGATAGGATGCGATGAGATTAAACATAGAGTAATGATGTGTTTGGTAGTATGTTTGATATTGAAACAAAAAGTTATTAAAATTTTTAATTAAAATAAAAAAAAATCTAATTCGCAAAACCAGAAAATTGGTATTGCATAATTTGATTTTGCAAAATCGCAATCGCAAAACTAATTGATGGATTTTTTTTCTTTTTAGGGAAGAAGAAGAAGACAAAGGAGAGGAGATGTTGCTGGAGTTGTAGCAATTAGGCCTAACTAGACTCCAACACAAGAAACCCAATTCTCAAACCTAACCACTCAATGACCCAGTTTAATTTGGCTCACTCGTATCTTCGGCCGAAAAGCTAGGCAAATTTCTTTGGCTGATTTCGATTCAAAAGTGTAAATAAGGCCGTTTCATTTGTAACTCGATTTATGTATTTAAAAATTTAAAAACATGAAAAATGTGTCTTGTTGATCAAATTCAAAAACAAAATTTTGAAAAAGAATAATTATTTCTATAATTATAAACCAAAATACCAAATAGGGTCTAATTAAATTAGCTTTTAGAATAAAGACTATCAAAAAATAACTAATCCATATATTTGAACTTTCTGCTGATTTCTCTCAAAATCAAAAATATTCTCATAGAATTTCTTCAAAATAATAAATATTTAGCTCATTATTTTACCTATTAAATATTTTAAACTTAGGCATACTTCCAGTTCCGCGTTTGTAGTCCAACGGTTAGGATAATTGCCTTCCAAGCAATAGACCCGGGTTCGACTCCCGGCAGACGCATATTTTAATTTTGTTCTTAAATTTTTTAAATATTCTGAATAGATAGAAAAGATGAAAATAATGGTTAATAAATATTGCAGAATATATATCGCATTCCTTTTTGAAAATTAGGGAATTAAACACGTGACTACTAACTACTTATTAAATATAAAAAAATATGAGTGCTCAACACACCTCATTGATCTTTTTTTAAAAAAGGACACACGTCTCATTGACAAATCAATTACCCAGAATAAATTAGACATAAATAAATCTTAATAAGCAAGTTATGATTTAAAAAATAAATAAAAATAAAAATAAAAAAGAAGAAGAAGAAGAAGAAGAAGAAGATATGCTTATGTTATCAGTAATAGTAAATAATTATATCTTAGTAAAACTGTAATAAAGGTTCAATAAAATTTAAAGATCATCATTTTTTTTATTTTTGATTTTTCACGCGGTATTCACGTCCTTCGGACAAGACTAATCTGTGTTCGAGTACTGCATGGGCATTAGACAGTTCTTCTTAAGTGGGTGTAACTAAGGTAGGCACGAGTTTCAATCCATAAACCTCCACACCTAAAGATCATCATTTGTCCTAGATGTAGAGGCGATAAGGTATATTGGTTTGACTGCTTGATTTCATTTGTTCCTATATAAAAAGAATTTATGCCCTTACTATTAAAATTTTGAGGTTAGGTTTGATTATTATAAAACTTATATCTTAATTTAAAATGGGAATGAGTCTAAGCAAACACATGTTTTTTTTTATTTTCTTTTTCAAACTTTTAAATATTCTGAATAGACAAAAAAGCTGAAAATAATGGTTAATAAATATTGCAGAGAATATTTCGCATTCCTTATTGAAAAATAAGGAATTTAACACATGACTACATAATTACATATTAAATATAAATAAATAATAGTCATATTAATTTTCTCTTATACTATTATAAATGGAGAACCCTTTTGATGGTGCTCAACATACCTCATCAATTTCTTTAAAAAAAAAAAAAAAAAAAAAACCATATCTCATTGACAAATCAACTACCCTGAATAAATTAGAAATAAATAAATCTTAATATGCAAGGTTATGATTTAAAAAAGAAAAAAGAAAAAAAAATATGTGTTTAATGTTATTAATAATAGTAAAAAACATATCTTGTTCAATTAATGATAGTCATTGAACAAATATGATTATGGACTAGATGTAGAGGCGATAAGGTATATATGGTTTGATTGCTCGATTTTATTTGATCTTGTATAAAAAAAAAATTGGGGCCTTACTATTAAAAATTAGGGTTAGGTTTGATTATAAAATTTATATCTAAATTTAAAATCGAGATGAGTCTAAGCAAGCAAAATTGTTAATATATTTTTTTATTTCTATTTAAAATTGTTTTATCATGAAATTATTTTATTTTATTATTATAGGTTTTTAAAATATAGTTCTAATAAAAGGTTTTTAAAATGTAGATATGATACTTTTGTCACTAAGTTTTATTTAAATTTGATATTTATCATGTAGTCGGAACAAGTTTAGTTGAATTAAGTATTTATGGCAATTAAAGTATAAGAATTTAAAATATGAGCAAAACTAGAAAATATGATTTTAAATAGGATCATGTTTAGATAGACTCATAACGCGAAGCACATCATATGCATTTTAATATATAGAAGGTGTTACCTAAACTTGATTTTTGTTCGAATTAATTAATAGGATTTTTTTTATTAACCCTAACTAGATGCAACTCACATCTTCTCATCATATACTTAGACTTCTACCAAGACGTAAAGTGTAGATTTAACAATAAAAGCGATCTAAGGAAAAGAAAACTAAATTAATTTACATTGTTATGCAACGCGCAATAGTTACAATCATATAAGTGAAAAAGCCAATATTATTGATGGCAATAGATCGAATCAATCTTACGCCAAATTTTAGAGGCATCAAGAATAAATTATGTCATTTTTATTTTAGTGATCACGAGGCATCAAGAATAAAAGTAAAGTTAGCGAATAATTATTTTCTACATTTATGTATGTTGCATTAAGATAACATTCCTCTAGAAGAACAATGTGAGCTATAAGAGAGAGAGAGAAATGGATTTGTAGCACTAGTCTGTTTGGCTTACATTAAGAGTGATCGTAAGTACTATATGTTCCTCTTGCCTAAAGTAGTTGACATTCTTCCTCCAATTTGTGTGTACCATTTTAATTTTTTCCTTTTTAATTTTTTTAAATTTTTGGATATGATGTAATTTTTTTTTTATTACTGGGTTTCCGGCTTGGACTCGAGGTAACTGTCGGGCGTCAAAACGAGGACCTCTTCTAATAAAATTTTTTGCATCTACAAATATTCAAAACCAAGACATTTTACTTAAGCGATCAGGGCCCTTCCACCCAACCTAACCCAACCCTCGTTGGTGAATATGATAGTAACTTTTTATATATTTATATGACATTCTCTTTTGAGGTCATCAATTAATTTTCTATAATGTGCACATGTAAACATTATAATGTTCAATTAGGTCCCTTATTATTATGGGTGTATGTATATATATATATATAAACCAGATATCAAAAACTTAAAAGGGATTGCCTGGGGAAGTGACCTAAAAAAAAAAGAACATGAGCTGTGAGAATAATATTATGGAAAGCACATTTTTTATATCTTACTAACTAAAGATATAAAAAAAGGCATCACAATTAGATAAGACTAACATCTTTTCCTTTTATCACACAAAGAGAGATTCCTATAATTGGAGTGGAAAACTGAAATTACAAAAGTAGGGTCATTCAAGAAATGACTATGGTATAGAATTTAAGTCATAAATGGATGAAGTAAGGGTATTTTGATCATATAAAACATATACAAAAAACAACATGATCCATTGATACATATATATATATACCCAATAGTTTGATATACATAAAGGAATTGCTAATTAACAAGTCTTGTAATGTCACACCTTCATTAATAGATAGATGCTTAAGAACATGCATGATAGAGATGTGCATGTTGAGATTACACGAGTATAAGTTCCATGAATCGGGAAAAGCAATGACAAGTGATTTACGTCTTAATCAAAATTGTAGTTTCCTCACGTTGCTCATCAATTTTATCGTTTTAAATACCTAGATTATCATAATATTACACGCAAACACACACACACACACATATATATATATATAATATTGTTTTAGTTTTTATATTAATCATGTCTAGTACTCTTCCACCTTCTGATTTTGGTGTGGCAAGATTGGCTTCTCAAAGTCGAGTGGTGATCTTCAGCAAGAGCTCATGTTGCATGTGCCATGCCATCAAGTCATTCTTCTATGACCTACAAGTGCACCCTACGGTTCATGAGCTTGATCATTATAGAACAGGAAAGGAGATGGAGAGAGTTCTTTTGAACTTGGGGTGTAACCCAAGTGTGCCAGCGGTGTTCATTGGTGGCAAGTTAATTGGTGGAACCAGTGAGATCATTAGCCTTCACCTCCGTGGCTCTTTACTTCCATTGCTCAATCGAACTGCTTGATGATGATCTTAATAATTTTGTTTCAATATTATTGATCAATTCATCATGTTATAAAATTAGAGTTTAATTACCCATGTTTAAGTTGTGTTGTTTAATTTAAGCACCCACTATATATATATACATATATGTTTCGATGCATTTATAATTGCATTTTCTTTTCTTTTCTTTTCTTTTTCTCATATATTTTGGGACTTAATTTCTTAGGGATCATTGTAATATATGTATTTACAGTACAAGAAAAATAACTTTCAACAGCTTGACAAATAAGCCGTGAAAACCTTTTAACGGCTTAGGACCCCAAGCCGTCTTTCAAGAAGCCATAGAACTAATTTTAAGATGCTTTTTAATGACTTGTATATTAAAAATGTTGTTTTATATATATTTTTACAGCTTAAATAACCGTTAAAACTAAGTCGTTAAAAGTGATTTTTCTTGTAGTGTCACTAAACACTAGGCATGGTTTTAGATTTTCCATGAAATAAGTTACAAGGAGAAACTATCTATGGGAAAAATGCAATGTAAGAACCATCTTTAATACACATTTAGAATTTTCAAGAAGAAGGATTTTTTAGATAAATTAACAAATTACACATACACTTTCTTAAATGTTGAGTCGCGACTAGTTCATGAGCATCCATTTTTCTGTATGGATCTCAACCCAAATATTTGTATATGTTGTTTGATATTTTTTTTTTATGTTAATTACATATCATGTTAGGAGATCACCTTCCCAAAAATAATATATAGTTCCTTGACAGATCATATTAAACATATGTCATATCTTCATACTTATATAAATATCCCTTGTCTTGAAATTTTTTGAAATTCAATTACTTAAAAATGTGTAACTCTATATCAAGAAACTCAAGAATGTTACACTTGTGATTTTTGTTAATTCAGGTCATATCTATCACAATTTCTCGAAAGATCATTAACATATTAATTAACCCCGTTTGATTGGTGAAAAAATCGTTATTTTCTCAAGAAGTTAAAAAAAAAATCTCAAGAAAATATAAAATATGTGTTTTTGATTGTAATATTTTCTCAAGAAATTTTTTCTCAAACCCCTTATTTTCTCACCAAAATTTTCTTACAAATTTTTTTTTAGTATTTTTTATTATTTTCGTGTTTAGTTTTTATATTCTATGAAACATCTCACCATCCATTCTTTTTTATATCATTAGAGTGTGAAAAAATATTTTCTCGTGTACAATCAAACAATCATAAAAAAAATCTTCTAAATAAATTTGTTTGATAAATTATTGCTTGAGAAAACTGTATTTTCTTATTTTTTTTTTTGTCAGTTATCAAATAGGACCTAAGAGATTCACATATGACATGCATTGCAAAAATAGAAAGACGGAGAAAATGGAAAAATAAAAATAAAAATAAAAATTATACAACCAGTAACTCTATTCAACCAAATTATCATGTTTTAGGAGTAAAAATTGCAATTTTTTTTGAGAGCATAATTGTGCAATTGTTAAGTATATATTCTCCAAAAACTCAAATATAGTTGGTATATGTATAAGAGAGACAAAGAGCGTTAGGTGCATATTAATTTAATTAGATATTGCATTTCACCTAATTAAAGTCCAGTAATTATGTTACAATAGAATTATGAATTATAAGTACCACATGCATTCCAATCAATCAAATCTTGCAAGGTACAACTCCAACATTCTATTCTATTATATATTGAATTTGTCTTCTATTTTAATTATTCAATTTTAATTTGATTTTGCTAGAAGATGATAAAAAAAAAAAAAAAGTATACTAGCTAGCTAAATATAATTTCCCGTCATTTTTCATCTTAGAAAGCAGATGATTATTTTTTTTTTAAAATACAAAATATAAAATTAAATTAATACCAGAAAGGCAAAGAAAATATGAATTGGTCACTGTCTGTCGTGGAATTAAATCGTTCAATGTCTCATATTCTATCCCCTATTATTAATTATTATATATATATATATAACAATAAATTTAAAAAATAGCCATAAAAAAAAAAAAAATTTGGGATGTACCGTCGCACGTGGGATCTGCTGTTCCCGTTGGAGAAAATGATCGTCGTAAAAGCGTCGCGTCAAAAGATAAGCGTACTGCGTATGCATGCAAAGTCAAAAAGATGTCAGAGATCTGACGAATCACATTTTCACCTAAGTTGCAACCTGAAATTACCCAATAATTTGTGTCGTTCCGTGTAACCTGAACGTTCACCTTTTAACCCAAGTTTCAGTAAGCTTATGATCATATACACCCGCGAGCTCGTTTGCATATAAACTCACATCGTCCTTTTTTTGCCAGCTCTTTAATTATTATTTAAATGTGCTAGTACATACAACACTAAAAATTAATAAAGATAATAATCAAGAAAAACACAACTAATATGACCGATATCACGTAGTTAAAAAAATAATAATAATTAAGTTGAGATGAATATTTAGTAATAAAAAAATCTAATAATAATTGGCAAGGAAGCCCACAAACGAATAATATTATTCTTGCATTAAAAAATATGGTTGGTGTTGAATTCACTTTTTTTTTAATACCAGACGCGGACAAAAACTTAAGCTCGGGTGTCGGAGCACAAACCAACTCTTGGTGACAGCGAATCATCAAGGTCGTTCGTTCGTATTGAAACCCGGGGATGCGCACTCACTCCCCTGCATAAAGTAGAAACCATCATCACTACTATAAACAGAGACGTTTTTTTTTAATCAGATCACTGAATCATCTTCAGGGTTCCTTTCCGCGTCGCGAGGCGAAACAAAACCAGAAGAAAAAACAATAAAAAATTAAAAAATAAGACAAATGCTAACGTGCGCACATCGGTGCATTAAACCACCTGAAACTGGTACACTTCCCCCCTTCAGTGAGTATTTCCAGCTGAGACTAAACAACTAAGCTTAAGCAACAAGAGCTCCCAAACAAACAAATCACCAAAAAAATTAAATAAATAAATAAAAATAAAATGGTCGTTTTCTTGGAGCACTAGCTGTTGGACACTCGTTGTTCGAAGAAAATCGAAACTTTACTGCGCCGGATTTGTTTCTGCTTCGCTTTATGGTATCAGGATCAGAGTGATCAGATGATGAGCTTTCTTTTCTCGGGAAGATGAAGAGATTGAACACCTAGCTAGCTTTTTTTCTCGATTTTATACTTGTGTAGGTAAGCTAGTAATCTTTGGTTTAGCTAAATAGGTTTCAGATGAAGTCGAAAGCATTTTATTCGTACAGATTTGAAGTGATCTTTTGTTATTGTTATTATTTTTGGAGATGATAAAGTGATGTTTGAGATGATTTCTCAAGTGTTTTTTTAGGTTTTCATGACAATGTAGCTTCTTTTGTTTGGTTTTGAGGTCTGGATGTTAGGGTTTGTTTTTGGATTGATTCGTTTTGTTTGTTTGGTTGTTTTATTCTGATTTTTTAGACGGTTCTTTGAGCTCTAATTAGAGATATGTTCGGGTTTTCTCGGAGACGAATGAAACTAGGAAGGTAAAATCTTTATTTTTATTTTTTTCTGTTTCTGTTTCTGTGTTTTTCTTGATTTTCTCCTTGTCATTAAAATTAAAATCTTCATAAAACGGTTTGCTAGGTTGAAAGTTCAGCTGTCCGATTCAGCTCAGGGGACTAGAAGTCCTATGAGACACTCGAAACGCGTCGGAAAATCTAATGTAAGAGTAAGACCCTGTGTGAATGCTGTTCTTTCTACTATTTTGTACCTTTGTATTGGTTGGAGCACATGAATTAAGTTCATAAGGTTTGTGTAGGATGAAGGCGTTGCGCCGGCAAGTAGTAATTCTGATGAGTTGAATTGCCAAAGCTCACCAGCTGAAGCTGAAGTTAGTAACAGCACATCTGGGAACTCGGAAAGTTGGATGGTGTTGTCTACTGCCGGGAGCAAACCTACTCCTCGCTTCAATGTGATAAATTTCCTCAAATCTTGACCTTTTGGTTTAATTATCTTTTTTTTTCTTTTTTTTAAATCTGTTGTTTGTATTCAAGAAAAGCCTCAAATTTGAGTTGTTCTTGTGGGTAGCATGCGGCAACTGTAATTGGGGACAAGATGTTTGTGGTCGGCGGTGAAACTGGTCAGGGATTGTTGGATGATGTGCAGGTATTGAATTCTGTTTTCTTTTTTTTTTTTCTTGGAATTCAGGGATTAGTGCACAATGAGATTTGTAATACCTAAAATTGTGGCAGCAATTGTTTTATCTTAGTCATTATTCTCGACAAAAGATTTGATGCCAGAATAACTTACTTTGGAAGACGGCAATGGTTTTCTCTGTGTTTTTTCCATCTTCAGGTGCTTGATTTTGAGAAATTTGCATGGACTACAGCTTCTTCAAAGCTTTACTTATCACCAACAAGCCTGCCATTGAAGATCCCTGCATGTAAAGGTCATAGTCTGGTATGACTCTTTTAGCCAGCCAAGTATATTGTATGGTTACGATTTTATAATTTAACATTAAACATGTAGCCTTCTCTCAGACTCATCAAATTAAGCATTTGATTTGATTGTTGAAGGTTAAAATTATTGATTTAAAAATGGTAAGCAACTTGACATGGGACATTGGGATATACCTATTTTTGGAATAGCCAGCTGAAATTTCATGTTGCTTTTGTGTACCATAACTAGGTTTCTTGGGGGAAGACAGTGCTCTTGGTCGGAGGCAAAACTGATCATGCAGGAAGTGATCGAATTTCAGGTCGGAGTTCTAGTATTTTTGCTTGTCTTAGTTTTTCTAGATTTGATTTGATATGACTCTGAACTGTACCTACCATTAAAATAAATTTTGATGTTAATTAACATGTCTTCTCTTTTTTGTTTTTCCCAGTGTGGACATTCGATACAGAAACAGAATGTTGGTCACTTATTGAAGCAAAAGGGGACATACCGGTACTCTCTTTAACCTCACTACGTAATCCCATTTAATTAGGATGGAAATGCATCTAGTAACAACTAAGGCCATGATCTACATCAATCAAGGGTGCTATTATTGCTCCAAATCATTCAGTCACTTGTCCTTTGTACTTTGCTCCCATGTTTTCATCTATGTTTTGCTGCTCTGACTTATGAAACAATTCAAACAAGTTGACTGGTAATTGCAATGTTCTTATATAGTAAAAATTTCTTCTCTGATACAATTTTAAATCTGAAATTGTCTTTTTGAACTAGTATAGAATTGTATATTGTTAGATGCTTCATTTACAACTAGAAGAGCTTAGTAAAATCAAGTTAATCAACAGATGCATGTTCATTGGGAAAATGATGAAATGGCTTGCCAATCTTAAGGCTGTTACCCTTGTTAGTCTTTCTAAAACTGTTTTGGGGCACTACTGAAACAACTATGGATATGAAGGAATGGGCATGTCATACATGCCAAATTGTAACATAGGAAGTTCACAAATTACATTGCAGGTTGCACGTTGTGGCCACACTGTGATCAGAGCTGGATGTGTTTTAATCCTTTTTGGCGGTGAAGATGTTAAAGGAAGGAGATTGAATGATCTTCACATGTTTGATCTTAGGTCTCTGATGTGGCTTCCTCTTCATTGCACGTAAGTATGCCTCACTTTATTGAGTCTAAAATTTTTGTACCAGGGGAGAAGGTTGTAAAAACAATTCTTTTACACTGAAAAACAATTTATATTCGTCATCAATGTAAATTTCACAATTAAATTTATTTTTCTATTGATACTAAAATGAATCTGCAGTTGCCAGCATAATTTGGTCTAAACTTCTGTGGCTAAGGAATTGTTAATATGCATTCTCAGAGGAAGTGGACCTTCTCCAAGATCAAACCATGTAGCTGCTCTTTATGATGATAGAGTTCTTTACATTTTCGGAGGATCCGCAAAGTCGAGGACACTTAATGACTTGTATTCTCTTGACTTTGAAACAGTATGTGAACTTAGTAGTTTTAACTTCATTCTGTCAATATTTCCTGAAGTTGTGCACTTGTTGCTTAATGCAATTGCATCAAGGCTACCTACATGATTTTGACTCTATTATTTATTTTCTCATCAGATGATATGGTCAAGAATTAAAATACGAGGGTTCCATCCATCACCTAGAGCAGGTTGTTGTGGAGTTCTATCTGGATATAAATGGTATATTGTTGGAGGTGGTAGCAGGAAAAAGAGTACGCACCTATCTTTACTTACCATATTCTCTGTTGACACCCACAAAACTTTATGTCTGTATGTGAATTTCTTGCAGTCTACTTTGTCATTTATTGCTACTTCAGACGCTTAGACTTTGTATAACTTTCCTGTTGCAGATATTGTTAGTATGCCAGTTACGGTTATACAACTTTATGCAGTTTCAAATCTAATAGGAACCACCTAAATAATTGAATAACTTCCCAGCGTTGCAATATTCCTAAATTGCTCATGTTGAAGCTTTTAAACTTAATTGATATTGACTTGTTTTTTCAGGACCGGTAGAAACCTTGGTGTTTGATATTCAAAAACTCGAGTGGTCAGTGGTTGTGGCATCATCTCTTTCATCTATTACTACCAACAAAGTGAGCCTCATTTATTTTACTCTATTTCCTTTTGTCAAGATACCAATGAGCACTTCTGAATATTGTCTTGAGTTTTCTGTAAATATAAATCTTTCATCCTATGATTTTGAAGACTTTTCTTTTCTCTTTCGTCGACTCTTTTACACGTTTGAATCCTATTGCTTAAGGATTATTTGTGTTCTTTGTGTTTAAAAGAAATGTTTTGGACAAGAGATCTTGCTAAAAATAATTATCCAAAAATACGATAGGTTTCTCCATCTTAAGGAGCCTGGATTATTTGCTAATCACAATAATTTGATTCTTTGCCATACAAGCCTCAAGGTCAGTTTAAACCCCACAACTTACTAATCCAATCAAAGAAAAAGAAAAAGTTACCATGCTTCTTAAAATGTTCATGCTGTAATACTATTTATTTTTAAAAAAGGCTTCTCCATTGTACTAGTTCAACAACTTTAGGTTGCAGGCTTGCATTAATTTCCATCAGGTCCAAGGCTGAATGGGTAAGAAGGTCTTTGTGAGCACACTATGGATTTTATATAATGTTAGTGATAGCTAAATATATATAATTGGCTTCTACCTTACAATTATTGTTTTTGGGTTTAGTGGTTATTTACCATGGTATTAGAGCTCTAGTTTGTAAGAGGTCTTAGATTCAAGTCTCTTTGTTAGCACTTGCATATATCTCAGTGGCATGTTTGGTATTTGTCTATTCTACTTCTCCAAGTGGAGGATGGGGCTACATATGAGGGACAGTGATGCAGCATGTGTTATGCTATTTTCCAAATATTATCAGCATTACCACCGTATATAAACGTAATTAATTAAGATGTTATTTTATTTTCTTGTTCAGGTTGTTTCCTTTTATTTGGTATTTTTTTCATGCTCACCTTCCAGCACCAGATTCAAATAGTTTTAAAAAAATTTATTTCCAACCTGATGAAAAGACCACATTTTGGGGGAATACACCAAATCTTTGACTTATAAAGCCCTGTCATCTTCTACTTAACAATGGAGCACCTGGTAGAAGAATCTTTACTGGGAATAGAGCAATGGAAGACAATTGCTTCTTACATTTATGGTTTTTATTTCATAATTATCAAAAATTCTATTCAGAGAGATTATTGACTCATTACCAAATAGCTACATGCAGTTGTAACTTCTAACATTGTTTTTTGGTGGGTAGCAAATACGCAAAGTTTTTGTGAAAATACGCAAAGGTTTTTTTTTTCTAATTTTTTTCTTTGCTTGATTTTTAAATCATGTTCTTGCACAGGGGTTCAGCTTAGTGCTCGTACAGCAGAAGGAAAAAGCATTTCTTGTTGCATTTGGGGGACACAGAAAAGGGCCATCAGATCAGGTTGGATAAAGTAAATACATTTAAGTTCTTGTGAAAATAAATTGTTTACTTGAACTAAGCAATTGCTTCTTGTATCTGATTGTGTATAGTTTTTTCCCCTCAATTTGTTTCATGAATCTGATTATTTACAGTTTTTCCCTTATTTTTTATTTTTTAACTTCTAAGGTGCCTTATAGGTTGAAGTCTTAATCATGGAAAGAAATGATCAATCCATGGGCCGCCGATCTGTCCTTGACAAATTTCCAAGTCATTCACTGCTTGAAAATTGCTCAAGTACCATGGGGTTGGCTTCTCAAGTTGGGAATAGTGCTCGTCCCCCAAGCTCCATCGATTCTGTTGCCAAGCAAAATCTAGCAGCTGTGCTGGAGCAACATGGCTCCAGCAGGAGATCTATTTCAGAGTCCTCTACTGAAGATCCAAATACTGCCTCTGGCAATGTCTCACTTCGAAAGCAGTTTCACACAGAGGAAGAATACAATACCATGCTTAAAATGCCAAAGAATATTGATGATGAAAAGCTTAAGGAGCCCACTGGTTGTCCTGTACCAAAAAGCTTAAGGAGCCCACAGGTATGTATCTAAAGCATCCTTCACTACAACTGCAGCACTAGACCTCATACCATTTACAAAGGACTGCAATATTTTGGGAATCATATGTTTATAATTCCTTAAAGTTTTCATAATTTGTAGAATATTTTTATAATTTTTCGTAATTATTGTGATATTTTAAAGAAGCTATTGCATTTGTGTTCTGCTGTACCTATGGATTTACCACTATGCCATATCATGGTTGGTATAATTGTCCCACTTCTAAACCAATATATTTATATTATTAGGCTGTGGAGCAGAGAACAAAATCTTTAGATACAGTTAAGACTGAGCTTGTGGGAGTTACGGGCAGCGCTGAAGATATGTCTTTCATGGTTGATTCTGAAAGCACAAAAGCACATCAGAAGCAAGTCAATCCTCTCACTGACAAGTATGACATTATACTCCCAGAAATTGATGGAAAAACAATGGGCTTGCAGCAATTATACGAAAGCAAAATGTCTGCCTTGATAAGGAAGAACAGGATTCTAGAAGAGCAGTTGGCAGCTGCATTGGCTGGAAGGGAAGCTGCAGAGAAGAGTTTATCTTCTGCAACTAAGAGCAAACAAGACATGGAGAAAAAGCTAGCTGATACAATTAAAGAAATGGAACTGCTTAAAGAGAAGCTAACTAGTGTAGAACTTGCACAAGAAGAGGCCAATAGCCTATCAAATATCGTCCACTCAGACAATGTCCGCCTTGAGCATGATGTTGCTTTCCTCAAAGCTGTTCTAGATGACACTCAAAAGGTGCGTTGGAAATATCATTCTTATCTACCTCTAATTCAATAGCTTATATGGATTCCAGCTTAAATGCATCTATGTTACTGAACTAGCCTATCTTATATGTGTGTCACCGCAGGAGCTGCATTCAACTAGAGGAGTTCTTGCAGGAGAAAGGGCTAGAGCATTCCAGTTGCAGGTATGGCTTCTGGTTCATGTGTCTATCTGTCTTTATTGGTGATGCCTTCTAATAATATTTCATCTCTGATGCATCGATGTTTGGGTTGATGTAATCCATTGTCTATCAAAGAAAAGTAGACAACAAATAAATGAACTTTTATAAACCTAGTTTTGTGCCCTGCTAATATGGCCCCGTTCTTGAAAGAGGTTCATTTAGTTCATGGATTTATCACTACCCTATTAGCTCTTGACCATCTTTAACCTATAGGAAAGAATGTAACTGATGTTAGTGTCATCTCTAGCTAAGTTATGATGTTTCAGTTTCAATTTCATCTATAAGATGTGAAGCAAGCTTGATACCATCACGTGTCATTCCTCATTAGGTTCTTCAAACTAGGTAAAATGATGCTATTTATCTTATAATTCTTGATTCTTTTCCATCATCAAAGCCATGTTGAATTGCAGGTGGAAGTCTTTCATCTCAAACAAAGACTACAGTCTGTGGAGAACCGAGCAACGACGCCCAGAAAACCTTTCCACATCTAGTTTGGCACTATAAGAAAATCTCGCCAAAATTCAAGCTTCATGTTTTTTGTTGGATTGATGATGTAATGGCTAGCTGTGTGGGAATTTTCTTTTGACAAATTGTCTCAATTTCTGTTTACTACCACCCAGCCTACCGCGATTATTTGTGTATATGCTGAATCCATACATGTTATTATTAGTGTATTATTCTCTTTGGGAAATACAATATTCTTCTCCAGTTCTTCCCTTTAATCATAGAGAAGTTGTGCTGCATGGAAGCATTTGTTCAAACTTGCAATGGACTGCCCAATATAACAAAAACGAAAGAGAAATTAATCCAGCTATATTCCAAAATGAGGCTCTTCAGATTTAGGCCCTGTTTGGCACAATTTATGCAGTTTTTTCAAATACGGTCTCAAATGGAGAAATTAATGAAAGGGAGCTTTTGTAAAAATCTCATCTCCCTGGTCTTTGGTGTGCTTAACAAAAAGCATGTCCAAGCAAGCAATAAAATTAGGTATACATGGTGGGTTAAGCCAATTTAGTTATTACAGTACTTTGAGAAGACCAGAGTTTGAGTTATGTTAATGACATATAATGAGGTTGTTCGTGTCCCTCCTTATATTTTTTAAATATATTTTGTTGACATTATTTTTAAAAATTATTAAATTATTATAAAATCACTTTAAATAATGCGTCAACACGTGATCAGAAGTTATATTTTGTTAATATTATCCTTAAAAGTTATTGAATTGTTGTCGAGAGGGGAGGTTATATTTTATTGATATTATGCTTAAAAGTTATTGAATTGTTATAAAATCACTTGGAATAATGCATCTCTACGTAACGGGAGGCTATCCAACAAATGTCATGCAAGAAAGTGTGTACGTTAAAAGTAAAACCTGTTTGAAGTATACCGACGGAATTGAATAAAACACAAACGGCGAACCGACCTCCGTGGACGGTTTCTTCTCGGCGTACCCTCCTCCATCTCTCTAACTTCGACATCTCCAATGTCTTCTTCTCACAGTTGGAACAGTAGGGTTTTTTCATCTGCCAATCAGAAAGTCTCATATTTAAAACAAATAAAATCGGCGATAAAGGGAAAGGCATGTCCGATCTGTCTGAATCGCGTAGAGGATTCTACAGCCGCGGTGCTTACGGTGTGCACGCATGTGTACTGCATCGATTGCATTCGAAAATGGAGTAAATTGAAGCGGAATTTCCTCTCTGCAACGCCGTCTACGATTCTTGGTTCCTCAAAACTAGGTTTTCCACCGCGGATTTCAAAGAAGAGCGTTTGCCGCCTGATCTAGATGATCGGAAGAAGAAAAAAGTGATTGATAGTACTGAAGATTACAGAGCAGAAATAGATCGGTTTTCAAGTCATAGGTACGCTTCTTCTTCGTCTTGATGAATTTGGAAGGTTTGGTTGAAATTTGTGTTTTGTTGATTTAGGATTGTGAGGAGGAGATCAAGGAATGAACTGGTTAGGGCGAACAGGAACCAGGAATCGAGGCCGTTGCCGTGGCGGCGATCGTTTGGACGGCTGAGATTTGCGTCAAAAGATGAAAGGCAGAAGCATCAATCAGAGGTTGCTGAGAGAGCTCTTCAATGGCGTGCTAGGTATGTCTTACTGGTTTCCATCTCCATAGTTATGTTGCTCTTATTGATATCTTGTTTTTATGGCTTAGACATTGTTGTCTCTGTTGCCTTTGTAGTATATATAGCAAACGGTTGCAAGCTGTTCCTCTTCCGTCTAAGTATTGCCTACAGCAGGTATTTTTAAATTAAGCCATTGTAGTGAGATTTCAATAGCGTAAATTGGCATTATCGTTCTATTACTTAGATGAGCTTGGTCTTCCAATGAACTGAATGTTATGAATGTTACCTCACTAGAATGAGAAATGTTGTAGTTCTCAGACTTCCTTTTAGCTCAATTTTAAGATACTAATGTGAATAATGACCCTGAGTCGTGCACATGTTCTAAACATGTTATTTATGTTTTTGTAAACCTAAAATCTGAAAACAAACCATTTTAACATTGTTTTGCATAGTTTATCTCCTTTTATGATTTTGGTTTTTTTTTTCCTTGGGTATGTGCATGCGCGTGACCACATTTCGCTTCTATAAACGGCTTATCTAGCCCACTGAAATTGGTTGCTTGGAGGTTTTAGGGAAATGTGGGTTTGTTTTTCTTTATTCCTGACTGCATCCATCTCACTAAACTACGTAATTTTCTGCTTACTACGGATGGTGAGTGCTCAGAAATTTCATGGCTACTTATTTATGGAGTGTTGCCTGCCTTACTACTAGTCTACCACAGTTATTCAGTATATTATTGTGCCAAACTTTGTACTGCCCTCATACCTGGAAAAAAATGAAAAGGGTAAAAAGTGCTTATGTTATACATTCATGGGTGCTGAATCTTTGTACTATTTTTAAATCAAGAAATCTTAAGCAGGCCATTGTTTGTGTTCTGGACTTTATTTAGATTAATTTGTTCCAATCTTCATGAAGAGTTTAGTTGGTTACTTCACTATCAGAACTGCTGTACCTTGTCAATTGATACATCTCATTTTCTTCTCCTTCAGAAAATTTTAGCAAATAAGGATGTGGAGGAGAAAATGCGCCAGCAGTTAGAACCGTGGATTCAAAGGGAATTGCAGGTCATCCTTGGAGATTCAGATCCATCTGTTATTGTGCATCTATGTACATGCCTTTATATGTCAAGCCTTGAAGAAAAGCATAGGGCTCCATCAGAGTGTCTCAGTATTAACAATAAATACGTGGAGCAATTGAAACCTTTCCTGTATGAAAGGTCTAACATGTTTTGGCATGAATTAAGGTACAGTTCTAGCATTAGTCTCCATTGGGTTTACCCCCACCTTTGTGTATGTGTGAATAAACATTAGATTTAATGCCCTTTGTGGATGGACATCTGGGCCTAGCTTGCTCTATTTTTGAAGTGAGGTTTTTCTGCCACTTGGAGCAGTTTGTCCAAATTCTTTTCTTTCTTTTTTTCCTTGGTGGATGGGTGGCTGTTATTTGATATTTAATTCAATACTTGTTAAGACCAACTTCTGATTGAGGACTATGCACTGTTCCTGCAGTTGCTTTGCAGGGAGTATGTTTGACATGACAACTTATGATTCAGTGGTTGAATACAAACAGATGGAGTTATTGTAAGTAGTCATTTCTATTCAAAAGTTATATAGGCTGCAATAAGTTTGTTTCATTTTATGGAAATCTCACAATACATATGGACCATATTGCTTGATCTGCAAACGTAGATGCAGTTTTCCACTGTTAACATGGGATTTCAGTTTTCATGGTTTTGAGGTTATAGTCATTTTTCTAACTACATTAAATGTAATTTATTGGAAGTAGAAATGAAAATAAATTAATTAATTAAAAGATAGTGAAGATTGAAAGCGAAGAGATACCAAGAAGTGAAAACTTTAGGTATTAGGACCAATTATTCGTCAAAAAGAAGAAATGAGTGAGGATGTGAACCGTATGGTTAAAGTGTGATGGATTAAGTGGAGGAGTGTTTCCATAGTATTAAATGATCGATGCATCCCATTAAAGTTGAAAGACAAATTTTATAATACTCCTACTAGGACAACCATACTCTTTAAAAAAAAAAAAAGAAAAAAAAAAGAAAAAGTAACATCATTAACAAACTAAATGTAACAAAAATGCAAATGTTGAGATGGATATGTGATAAAATATTGAAAGATAGAATTACAAACGAAAATATTCAAAAAAAAAAAATGGTAATAAGTAGTCCTAATTTGAGATTAAATGAGAAACAAAATCAATTAAGGTGGTTTCGACAATACAATGAAAATCGTAGGATGTGCCAGTTTTGAAGAGTGACTTATTAACAATCCACAATAATGAAAGAGATAGGGGAACACCTTTACACAATATGGATTGATATAATTAAGAAAGATATAATATTAACAGTCCACAATAATGATAGAGACAGGGGAACACCTTACACAATATGTATTGATATAATTAAGAAAGATATAATATTAACAATCCACAATAATGATAAAGACAGGGGAAGACCTTACATAATATGGTTTGATATAATTAAGAAAGATATAACTACTTGTAATATAAATGTAGACTTCGCCCGTGGTAGAGAAAAGTGGAGGAAGTGGATTCATTTAGTTGACTTCATGAAATTGGGAAAAGGCTTTATTGAGTTGAGTTGAGTCATTCTTCTTATTGTGCATTTTAAAACACATTTTCAATGTTTTCAACTTACAACTTTATTTACAAGATCCATGCATGTTGTCAAATGAGCTTATGTGAAATATAGTGTGTTCTGCTACTTACTTTGTTTGATTGTACTGATGCTTTTTCAACTGAGTAGGTGATGATTTAATGTGTTTTTTTCACAATAATGTGCAAAACAATGTGGCTGGCTCTTTCTTGAATTGCTATCAGCTGATAGTTGAAAGGCCTTTCTGACTAGCAAAATGCTTAAGCAGTTTATTTTATGATGATGCTTTGAAGTTTTTCTAGAATGAGTGAACAAATCAGTTGTGCTGAATTTTGTTTAGTGCTTTTTTAGTTTTTTTTTAAAAAAAAAAAAATCCCTACTTGATTATATCCACACAGCTTAAATGCCCTTTAAAGAGTGTAATATTGTTTTCACATGGTTATATAAGAAGGGTGTATCAAATGTACTAGACTCATGACATTGTAGGGTTTGGAGAAGACTCGATTTATGCAGCCTTGCCCGTGCAATGTGGAAAGGCTGTTTTCAGTTATGAACATGTGACCTCTGGGTAGTCGCCTTTACTGTTGTGCTATACTGTTTTTTTTATTTTTTTTTTTATTTTATTTTTTTATGTCGATGTGTCTTAAAAATGGTTGCAGTACTCTTTGCTTTTAATTTTATTTGTTCATATATTTGGTTACAGAAAGAAGCTTCCTCATCATTCAAGTTACTCTGATTTTTAGTTGATCTAAGAGACTGGTATTTTCAAGGTCAAATGGCATGTGTACCATCTAGAGGAGGGACAAAGGATCCGGTATGCTGGCTTTTAAAAATTGGTTAGTGTTCAGATGGCAGAAAAGATATATTACAATGCAATGTGATCATTATACTGTTAAGTGGGGGAAAGTACCTAACTCGCAAGTGTGATCATGGGTGCCAAGAAGCCTGAAAACTCTGATTAACCAAACCGCCACAGACAGAGAACATAACCTCTGTCCAGGCCCTCAGACTACCTTGGCATATATGGCACTTACCTGGGATGACAGAAACTGAAAAGAAAAAAAATGCCATTCTTCAGTGTAGTATTCCAATTACCAAGAGAATCTATCAGAAAGCTGAGCATCTACGGCAGGCTTTACTGCACATCTCAATTGAGTGAATGTCCTCTTGTTAGCAGTTGCCGAGGCTTCTCCTGGAGGGGACAGAGGTTTTATAGGAGTTGTTTAATTGCTTTGAATTATGTATTAATGTATGATTTAAGGCGATTTAACAACTCTCAATAACAATGTCAATAATGTGTATTTTTAAAATATATTTTTTTTAAAATTATTCAGTTAAGGACATAATAAGTACTGCCCAGTTATAGTTTGAATATTGCACTACTTGGATTCAGTTGCTCGGGGTTATTACTTGGACACAAGTAAGGCAACTTATGAAGGTTGTGCTGTAGCGTTTTGATGTTGAGAGTTTCGTAGGGGACGACATTCTTGAAAGCTTGAAATTCTACTAATTTCAACTTTTTTTCTTTTTTTTTTATTTAAGATGGAAAGAGTTGAACCAAGCTATACTAAATGGATTAATTACAGTAAGAAAGTATGTAAGTTGTGCCTAGTGGATCTTGATGTCTATTATAGAACAGCACTGTTGTGGAGTACGGATTGAAAGACATGTAGCCAAAAGCTCATTTCACAGACTCAATAAAATTCCTTTTTTTTTGTTTAATAAATTGAAAAACTCAAGTTTATCGCTTGTTCATACCTATTAATATATATGTAAGAGAATGTTATTTTAACTACAAAAATTACATTTACAAAAAAAAAAAAAAAACCCAAAAATTATAATTACTTATGCAAATACACTTTTATGATCATCTTAATGTCTAATAAATAATTCAATGATTATGATAATGTAGTTGTCCATGTAGTTGTAATTATTTTTTATAATTAAAATAACAATCTCCATATATATATATATGTGTGTGTGTGTGTGTATATATGTATTATGCTAATTTAACTATAAAATATTATAATTACAATGTCACTACACATTCATATTCATTAAATTATTTGTTATACACATTCAATGAATATGAATGTGCAATTACATTGTAGTTGCAATATTTTATAATTAGATTACCATAATACATAGTCTTTGCAATCACCGAGTTTTTTCAATGTTATCAGTGAGTAGTATAGTATTTTAAATCTTTAACTACTCTAAACTTTTTTTTTTTTAACAGAGTTATCTAATGTAATGGTATTTCTCTATTTTGAGTAGCCTCTCCATTCTGAACTCTTTATCTTTATTGACCATTATTCCATTTTCAATTAAAAACACCATTCTTAGCTTTTTTATACCTATTAATTAAAAGACATTAATTAAGATCACCGCAATAAACCATTGAACATACAATTTTATCAATGGAAAATGCATGCAGCAAAGCATATATATATATATATATATATATATATATATATATATATATATATATATATATATATATATATGAGTGACACCATGGCTCACCAAAAGCAAAATGCATGCAGCATCCATTTATAGATATATATATCCCCTTAAGCAAAGCAAATTTACCCTTGAAGCTCCATTAGTATCTTATATGACTGGCAACTCATTACAAACATCCAATCTGAAGATCTTGCTCCTTTGATCATTAAACAAAGCGCGACATTACACCTCTCGACGAATACTTACAGAGCCAATCAAATCATGTGTTTGTTTTTACTTTTCAGAAAGGATATTGTGTCCAGCCAGAGGAACCTGTGTAGCAAGCCTCATTGCCTGCAGGTTACATGACTTTGATGACTTGTTTCTATAAAAGTGGATTTCAACTCTTTTGTCATTTAAGAAACTTTACTGCATACACATATGTCCACTCAATACTCTTTGGTATATACATCTTCTGTGTTTCATCTTGAATTTACAGAGAATAGTTACTAACAATATATACAAACTTATTTATCTACATAACTGTCTGGCCAAGCACATCTATCTATCAACCTATTTGTGTTTTCTATCTATCTTTTACAGATATAATTCTGTCTCTCCAAAATGTTTAGTTTCTTCTAGTATAGCCCAAATGGAATCGGGTTCAACTGGGAATAGCTCATCCAAAAGGAAGCTTTCATTCCAAAATGTTCCAGATCCTGATATACCAGCATCTGCAATGAAATGCGAGCCACTGACCTTGAATGTTTTGCAAAGTTCTTTGCGGGTTCCTTGTGGTTCATCCTCTTCAACTGGCACCCCTGGAGAGTTTATGGAAGTTGTGAATGAAGAGGATGAGGATGATTCAGACATGCAGTTGGGCGATGCAAACCTTGCTGCTACTGCTTTAATTTCTGTACTTGAAAGACCTTCTGTGAACTTCGGGCGTTCCTCAGTTGGAAAATTGAATACTCCTTCAGGACCACGCAGACAATATACCGCAGCATCATAAGCACGAGCTGCCTTTTCTGGAGTGTCATAAGAACCCAACCAAATTCTTTTCTGGTCATGTGGTACTCGTATTTCAGAAACCCAGCGTCCCCATTTTCTCTCTCTCACACCTATGAAGGATTCAGTTGCTCTTTTACGCTCGAGCCCACTAGTCTTGGTCTTGTTTAATACAGAAACTTGATCACTATCTTTAGATTTAGCTGATGATACCATTTCGCCAATTTTGAATTGGGAGGGGGAAAGAGAGAGACCTAAAGTGGTAACTGCCGGGGAAAAGGGAAGAGAGTAGCTGATTCTAGGACAAGGGCAGTTTCAGGGATATTGTGGGTGGGACAGCAGGGTAAGGGGTAAGATGTTGAGCGTAACGTAAAGTGAGGGACTATTTAAAGGCAACTTAGGTTTAGTTTATCTCAAATGGATGGGAAAGCAATGCGGTTCACATGCAGGTCATACTGCACCTGGAGACAACTTCACGGTGGCGCGTGATATTGCAAACCGCACGTGGCAACTGAAATAATTGTCGTGTAGTCTGTGGTGGCCATCACGAATAAATGTTGTTACTATGACTTAATCCCTTCCTTGAAGAGCAAGGAAGAGTTACTAATACCTGCCAATTGTATGCTTTTTTTCTTTCATAAATAACGCCATCTACTTGGATATATTTTAAAGATTTCATTAACACACATTAAACTCGTGGTAAAATATTTGACTAAACACTTTCAGACATGGTGACAGCTGGCTACCATTTTCAACTTTTATCTGGTTTTCACACTAAACACAAGTCTCCTGTGCATCTTCCCTCTACCAAGACTAGTTACTGTTCATCTGCTAACATATGAAACTCATCCCAAAGTCCTCTCTTCAGCCTTAATGCACGAGAAATGGTTCTTAAGCCATGATTTCATGGGTCTGAATACAGGTTTTATACACCAAGCAATCAGATAGTTGAATCATCTGATCTGTCTCACATTGAAATAGATATCTGTATCACATTACAGGTCACACTATAGTACTAATGGAGGCTAGTGAGCAATTAATGTGAGTATGAACTGTGAACAAACTTAAATTGCCGCAAGGTCTCAACCATTGAGTGAGATCTCCCAGTCCTATTGTCGGATGATTTAGCCTGAGACCGATGTCCTCATACTTCAACTTATGGTTTTCACTATAGCAACTTTACAAACTAGTTTAAATGACTGACTAAAGCTTCTGCAATGCACCAAACAGAACAGTCTTCTGAATAGGATTCAAAAGAATATCTAATTTAAATTGGTTAAGAATGGAGCAGCTATAGTTGGATAATTAATGTTTCACGATGAAGTTGGGGATGATCTTATATAGTTCCCATTTATGATGGTATTTGCAATTTTTCTGACGATATTTCTAAGCATAGAACAGAAAATCAAATCACTAAAAAATGACAAAAGACAAAACTCGTCACAACCATTACAGAAGCCAAAATCAAAATATTTGAGCTGAAAATATAAGAGAAGACAATGAGAAATTAGAGTCTAGCATAATGGCTTATCTAAAAGGCCAATCTGTGGCAAAATGTTCTAAATAGAAATTAGCATTGTTGTCAAGGTGTTGCCTATGAATAGACTAAGTCATCACCTAGGCATTTTTCAAATTGCACAGGACATTCTCTAAGTACGCAGTGAGCTTATATGTAAACTTTTAAACATTTTAAAAGGGTATAAAAATGATACCTGAACCTTTTCTTTAATTTTTATCTATTATTTCCTTACAAATATATAAATCAAAACCAGAAATACCTTTTTATCGTAAAAGATCGTCATGCTTACTATATGACAAAAAAATAATGAAACATCTTTTAAGATGGTATAGTAACTCTCTAAGATTTCAAATCTGGAAATGCCATTTATAGAAAGATACTATTCAATTAGCAATAATATTTTAAATTTGTATTCAGGGCTTTATTTAATTTTTATCACCAAGTCCTCATTTAGGCAATGATTATGCACCGCCTCAACAAGGTAAATTTCCTAGGCATCACCTTGATACCTTGACAACACAGAGAGCTAGATAAAGGAAAGAAAACCATACATTATGATGATGCTTTGTTTTCCTGTTCTGTTTCGCAGCCATTTGTGTTTAGTTTTGTTTTTGCTGTTGCATCACATCTTCTCATGGTATGCCTATCTGACCTCCGACTTCTTGTGTCAATTTTTCCAAATCAACGAATATTTTTGCCTATCAACCAAAGACATATAAACAAATGAACCCTTCACCAAACACAAATCATAACATTGAATAGAAGATGCATTTGACAATTCATTTATTGAAGTTTGGGACAATAGTGTGTGTGTGTATATATATATATATATATATATAGAGAGAGAGAGAGAGAGAGAGAGAGAGAGAGTGCATTAAGCAATAAACTTCAATTCTGGAAAGATGGTAAGCAGTTGTTGTCAAACCTTAAACTTAAAGAGGACCCCAAAACAGCTGTTCAGGCTTACTCTGTCTGCCTGAATTCGTAGAATGAGTTTCATTTCTCCTTAATGACCTGGAAGAATCCAATCCAATCCAACCTGGAACAGAAAATTTCACAAATCAAATCCGTTCCAAACTCATTTGTTTAGAAACAAAATGCTAATTGTTTTGTAGTACTGGAGTACTTAATAAGGAGAAAATGGAGAATATGCAAATACCAACAAAGATCTGCAAAGCAGCAAACAAGGTCTTTGCATGGAATCTTAGTAATTGTTTCTTCAATTATACAAAGAAAATATAACACCTAACCAACGCCTGCAAGCAAAAGATTTGTATGAACCAGCAAAATTACCCTAAAAAAATAAAAAAAGATTCACTTTACCAAAAATGAATCTAAATCGTTCATAGGTTTTGAAATCAATTGTCAATGAGAGGGGTCCGATTTAAGAATTTTGACGGAAATGCGCATACAAGCGCCAAGGATCCAATCAATTGCGCTGTAAAATAAAAAAAAATCAAGCAAATCCAGGAGAGAACACCAACAACTGCATGCATTGCAAATTCGGTAAATGCGAAACACAAGCTGCGCCAAATGGTCTAGAAACTGTAAGTTTGAAGAAACAAAATCTCACTCACCGTCACCGGCCCGGCATTCTGAGCCAGAAACCACCATTAAGCATCACTTGGGACGCCATTTTTTGAGTGGGGAGAGAAGGGATGCGAGACGAGATCCATCGTAAACAAACATCTCCACAGAGAAGACGACGCAAATACCAAATGGTCTAGAATTTATTTTTTATTTTTTATTTTTTACATTTTTTATCAATTATATTCTTTATTTAAAATTTTATTTAGTAAAATTAACACAAAATCTGACATTAGAGTTCTCACAACACATAATATTCAATAGTAATATATGTACGTATACCGCATGAATATATAAGTTATTACACATTCATTAAAAGAAATTAATTTTTTTAAAAGCAAAAGAAATTAATTATAGGCATCATAAATCAAATCAGTTTCAGCAAAGCACTGATTTAAATGATTTAAAATAAAATCAAGCACTGATGATGATGGTTTTACATACATAGCTTTTTCATGTCGAATTCTCAACCTTAACAGATAACGTAAGATACACATCAAGCCGTGGGACTCATATGAGCCTAAATATATAAAGGTTAGTGAACATACTTTACAATCTGTAACAAATGCTGTACTCAAACATTTGATTTCCTCATTTCTGCAACATATTTAACTTTTTTTACGAGACACAGTATACACAAGATTATTGACAGAATTTAGCAAAGATTGCAAGTTGTCAGATTACACAAACTGTTGTGTTAGCACAAGCACCGAGTTTTCTATTCCGGTCCGGAAGGGTGGTTCTTCACTCTTCCTCGGGCTCATCCTCTTCTTGGAGAAGATTTTCTCTGTTGTCATGTGCCCAGAAGCCACGAACATCTATAAGCATGCTCGCAATGGTGCCACCTTGCTTGCAACCGAGAAGATCGGCCAATGTTATCCTTAGAGGGTCAGTTGGTTTCACCATATCCCAGATTTCATCTCTCACATCCTCAATACATAGCTCGTAGTTCCCGCCCTCGATCCATTTCTGGTGTACATCTCTGTAACAAACCAGTAGATTCAAATATCATTTTTATGCTATGCAAATGGGTTTTAGAGGATCACAATCACTTCAAAGAATTCATGAGAAAATTTTAGTTTCCTTGGGAATTTATGTTCTGTAATTTGAGACTTGCAGTACTTCCTTTCAGGACTACAAGCAGGAAATTACAGAGTTTTATATAGGAAGATTGTATCGGGTTACATCGCAGCTCTTGGATGTTCCCCTTCTTTGCTTCCATATTCAGCTCAAGGTAAACCAGAAGAAAAACTTTCTTGGGAAGGAAGTATTAAACAGAGTCCAAAACTAATGAAATGGCAAGAAGACCTTTTTTAATAAACACCGTCATAGTCTTTTATGCCTTACCAAATAACTACTTCCTAATTTTGACCTTAAGATATATTCTCAGGAAAAGAAAACAAATTACAACATCTCACTGACGCAGTATGTAATGTTTACCTGAAGAGTGTGTGAATATCGGCTGTTGTAAGGTATCCCCTTCCCTGAAGATCAAGGCATCTAAACAAATATGTCAAGCCTTCTGGTGCGTCTTTGTTCTCCAAGGCCAAAACAAAGTCAAGAAAGCTTTCAAAATCCATTTCTCGAGTATTACCACCACCACTTTTGCTGCGCCTTACATGCTCATCAAACGCTGCAAACAGGATAATCAAGCAATAAATTATTACTAAAATAAATTATGCACGTTAGAAAATGGTTTAGATTCTTTAGACTAGTCTTAAGACTCAACTGCCTTTATATCCATTTATTTTGGGTGTGTATACATGATTGTTGTATTCAGAAAATAGTTTAGAATAGTATTAACTACATCTTTTTTTGTTTTTTTTTTTGTTTTTTTTTTTTGAGATCAAGGGTATCGAAGACCCCACGAAAATAGTTTAGATTCTTTAGACTAGTCTTAAGACTTAACTGCCTTTATATCCATTTATTTTGGGTGTGTATACATGATTGTTGTATTCAGAAAATAGTTTAGAATAGTATTAACTACATCTTTTTTTTTGTTTTTTTTTGTTTTTTTTTTTTTTTGAGATCAAGGGTATCGAGGACCCCACTCCCCACTAAATCCCTTGAGGCCGGACACAACCCAATAGTACCAGTAGCCAACAAATGGTTGGGAGACATAGACTCAAACCTAAGACCTCTCCCTGAAGTGGATTTTAGGTGCTTTGCAAATAACCACTCTCCCAACCCTTTGTTGGTTAGAAATTAGAATAGTCTTAACTATCTTTTGGATTTTAGGTGCTTTGCAAATAACCACTCTCCCAACCCTTTGTTGGTTAGAAATTAGAATAGTCTTAACTATCTTTATATTATTATTCTAGTTTAGGTGTATTTAGATACATGATATCTGTATTTAGACATATGGAGTTGTTTTGGATCTATGACATTTTTTAATATGATAGAAAGAATTGGGAGAAGGGGAAAGGTGGTGCTGTCCATGATGGTCTTACTTCAGTTGGAAAAGTCAACACATCTACAAAGTAGAACTATAATAACTATCAACTATGAAAGTATGTTATTTGCCACTTTTTTCAAAGTCAGAAGAAATTGAAGTGTTTCATGACCCTCCAGGAAATAACGATAACTATACCTCTTCTTTTATGAAGATCCGCTAACAGAGAACTCTATGACGATGAGATGGTTGTCAAATCATGTGGAGCTACAAGTTTTTGTCAATATTTAGCTTTTAGACACGGTAAAATTTAGGCTTTACTACAAGAGATGGATTCTTAAGAGACAACTCAACTCAACTCAACTCAACAAATCAAAGCCTTTTACAACATTTTAAGAATACTAACACGTCTAAAATCCATGATCTATGTGAAGACATGTTCACACTAAAACAAAGAGATAATTAATCAAATTATGATCATTACATTAGGATGAATTGTTACTAAGTAAACCATAAAAAATTGATCTTGCTATAAAGAAGGTACATAGAGCACAATTTCAGGTATCTTTGCTTCTATATAGATTTGAATTCAATACTTGACGAATATCAGATTCAGGCAAATCAAAGGATTCCTACTGCAACACAGGGGAACGTAACCATACCTAATTGACCCTTCACCCACCTAGAGTTTTTACTCCTCCAGGAATTACCCTTTTCACTCATAAAAACCAATAGACTTTCTTGCCTCTTTAGTCTTTAATCTTCCAACCTCCGTCCTTGATCAGGTAGCTTACATCCTCCCTTCCCCCTTTCATATACCCAGCCACAGAAACCCCCTCACCTCCTCCAAAGACTTCTGTTAGCAAAAGCTGGAAAAACCATTTACAATTCCACAAGAATACCTGAGTGGGAAGCTTCATATCCCAAAACCACTCCCTCTGCCCTTAGGAGGGCCAGCTTTATCTCAATTCCATCAAATGGTATCTATGTGATTTCACAAAAATTAAAACACAGCAAAGTGTATAATAACTAAGAACCTGAGTCAATGACAGTATTTCAACATTAGCATGCATCTGTTGCCTCAATATTAGTTGTTATACATGCCTTCAACATGTGGCATCACTACCCTTCTTTCCGTACAATCACCCTCAATATATTAGCATTGAAAAGTCATCTACAAGCATTCCAACTTAATGGAATTTCCAAGCTCTAATTTGGTTAATAAATACAGCTGAATTGCTTGAGTAAAATGTATACACATTATACCTCAAAAAAATAAAAAATAAAATGTATATACATTCTTTTAAGAAAGTATATACATTCTTAAAAGAATTTGTCTACACATTACAACTGACCCTCAATTTTTTCAATCTTTCAAAGAGAAACAGCTTTACAAGCAAAGTATCATTTTCCAGAGTCTGACATGTAAATAAACACAGTAATGGGTCTTGAGGAAAAGGATATCTTCTAGGAAGAATGACGTACTGGGGTTAGAGACATCAGAAGCTTGAATTCTCAAAGTCTTAAGACCTAAATGCCCAATGCATGAAAAAGAGAAAAGAAATGATGCTGCAATTTCACAAAGTAACTTATTAAGAGTTACTAGAAGCAGTTCCTTACCCCGTTCAATGAAGATCTCTGTCAGTGTGCCATCTGCATACTCCCGCAGCTCCTGCTTGCTCAACGTCCCATTCATATCTTTATCTAGAGCGAGAAACATATCTGTAGAAAGATGAACAAACTAGTAAGCAACAAAAGACATGATCTTAGCTCCCCAGTGCAACCCAAACTTATCCACAGTAAACACTTGTAACTAACCTATCAAATTTAAATTAAAAAAAGGAAAACAGAAAAAGGCATCAAAACATTCATCTATTCCACCCGCATAGGATCACACACTCATAACCAAATAGTTGGATTAATTATGTTTTGTCAAATGTAATTCAGTCGCTATAGCAAAATAAATCCAAATTCAAACGCAAAAGTAAGTTGTGCTGACATTGGAAGGATGTTAGACATAAATCAACTTCTGTATCCCATGCAACAAGAAACGAAATAATTTTGTAGTTTTCTTGGGTTTGTGGGTGTTTTGTTTGTCCATTTTGGGATGGTGTGCTCTTTTTTCTTTTGTGCACTGCTGGTGCATTGTGTTCATTTTGTACATTACCCGACTTATACTTTTATAATATACAGATTTGTTTCCGTTAAAAAAAAATAAAACAAAAAACAAAATAATTTGTCATCTTGCCACTCTGAATTAAAGAGAACTTCAAGGGTTTGCCATAATGAAGGGATGCCACAGGGTATTAATTAAACCACCACTATCAAAACCATTTTAGCACACAATTAGGGCACCATTAGCTACATCCAATAGGAAAGGCATGTGGCTAGAGAACATTCAAATGGAAAATAGGAAAGAGGAAAACCTCCATGGTTTCTGTGTTCAGCAAGTTCTGAAAAATGGAAAACTTTCTGCAACCATAAAGACAAAAGAAAGCCCCTTGCAAGCAAATAGTTGAGTCTTTACAGAACCCATTCTCAATACCAAATGGAGAGGAGAACACAACCAGGCATTAAACAATGAAGCTTCATCTCATAGAGATTTTTAGAAATTTAGCAAGGAGCCACCATTGGCAGCAGCAAGGGGGCAGACTAAGGCAGTTTGAGCCTTGGTTCCACCCTATTTGATCAAACATAGAAGTCTTTTAAATAATTTAGTTAGGAAAGAAATTTTTGGAGCTTATTAGCTGAGAGGACTGGCCCATTGGAAGATAATGTTAAAACTTGAAGTTCTTACAGATCACTTCCCAATTTCAAGACTATAGATGCTGCAACAAAGTACAAACACTTTGGGTCCACTAAGGTAGAAAGGATTCGTCCAAAAAACAATAGACGCAGAAAGGTAAACAAATCAATCCACTGAACTTGTTTAATATCATAAATAATATATGGGAATTTTTAAAGGAGGTGAGCAAAATATTTCTTCAAGCACAAAGGGCTAAAATTGACCTTGAGTTGTTGTCAAAATTGATAGTTTATTTATATCGGGACTCTCCACCATGGCAAGTTTTCCTGTATGCAACATGTTACCAATTTAAAATATCAAAGATCTTTTTACCCCGGTTAAACCCTAGAGTACCAAGTAATTCGCATCAGGACACAGTGTCCCTTCTGTCTACATTTGATAAGGGATAACAAAGACTTCAAGAATAGATCAACAAGAAATAATCTGGAAAAGGTAGGAAAAAAAACAAGAAATATTTGTATTTCCCAAAATTCATAATTCACTGATGTCCACAAAATGAATCTAGAAGGCAAAGAATAAAAAGTGAACATCAAATATTGCCTAAATCGTCTTACATAAAAATCTAAGTACACACCACATATCCGTTGTGCAGATGTTAAAGAAAACCAGTTTTCTGCTTGCTCAGTGTCCGTGACTTCTTCCTCGCTTTCCTAGTAAACACAGAAAATTCAAATGGAGAGTGAACTTTAGACCGAATAAGTTTCTAAGGTGATAAGTTCAAAAATATAAAAGTAAACAAAAAGTGAGAAGCACTCTTCATTAGTTCCATCCAGAACTCCCTTAATGACATAACACTCTAAGTCAATATCACTCAAAGGGACAAGAAAGAAACAGAAGCAAACAGTAGTTTGTATTTTAGATATAAAAGCATTAGATATGTTATCAAAAAGTAAAATGGTAGCAGGAATCAAAGACTATGCCAAACTTATCAGCCATACAAGTACATACCAGATGGTGCTAGATTCTCATGAAAATTAGTGCGTTCCAAAAAAATATATATACTCAAACCAAAATGTGATTGATTATACAACACTTCAAACAATGTTAAGAGACTCATTTAGCTTTTGCACTTTTTGTTTCTTTTTTTTTTTTTGAGAAGAAACAGTGTTAGTAGTTAGTTGTATAACCAGCTCCATCACCGTACATACCAGATGGTGCTAGATTCTCATGAAAATTAGTGCGTTCCAAAAAAATATATATACTCAAACCAAAATGTGATTGATTATACAACACTTCAAACAATGTTAAGAGACTCATTTAGCTTTTGCACTTTTTGTTTCTTTTTTTTTTTTTGAGAAGAAACAGTGTTAGTAGTTAGTTGTATAACCAGCTCCATCACCGTACCACATTTTCAAAGAGGTATCAGGCCTGATCCTGACCCATTAATCTCCTTCACCCCCTTGGGTAAGACAGTGGCAAGAGTTGAACCTAGAACCTTTGGATTCTAAAGCCACCTCTTTACCAACTGCACCAACTCCATGTTGGCGCCTTTGCACTTTTTCTTAACTTAGATCTGTTCAAACAGTCAACAAATTGCAAAGGGCCAAAGACATCCTAAACACATCAAATAAAGGATAACTCAAAAATTATGGAGGGAGCACCTTGCAGAAACAAAAAACAAAAACAAAAAAAAGGGACAAAATAATGGAGGATGCTATGTTACTTAGACTCGAGTATGGGTGTCAGATATGGGTACATCTCTAGAGGTCTGACTTGTTCATTTTCAAATTCTATGATACGGGAACTAGGCTAAAAAGTGTGACAATGTTATGCTTAGTATTAAGCCTATATTATATGTTCTTCTTTCCTTTTTTTTCTTCTTTTAAATCATTTATTGACCTTTTATTCCCTCATTTAAGTGAATTCACCTATTAATCATTACTTTCTTTCATGTTTTCTCTTCTTTCCATTGGAGTTTCCACATAGTAATATTACAAAAGCTAAAGTATTAGACAAATATCCCATATACCCATGTTGTATCATGAAGTGTCAAACACAGGTACGTTGAGCTAAAGTAAAAAGACCTGCTAACACAGGGAGGTTGACATGGTTAGAACCCTAAAGGCATGTGGCAATGATATACCCTATAAGGGAAAGCAAGAATGACAAAAATGTAGATGTAGTGCATGAATCATGAAATACCTGATGAAGTTCCATTAATTCTTGAAGGCAATTACTAAGCAGCACCTTTTTTATGCAAGCTTTACCTGTCAGTAAGAAATGAAATTCTCTTAGTATTGAATAGTTTACAATGCAAAGAGCACAAACTAAAGAAATTTCACTAGAAGATTTCTGCGCATAATTTATATTTTGAATGTCATGAAAACCCTAATGATAGCGGCACCCTGATGACATTGAGAACTCCCGAGATTCATAAACCAAAATATATATCAAATTTGGATGGGATATCATTAGGAAGCTTTTCGTGAGGATGGCTAAAGGACCTCCAGATCCAAAAACACTTTCATGCCTCTAATTTCCTAAGAGCCTTAATGTTAGGGTCCTTGAGGATGTCAACAAGTTATCAAACCATAACACTTTTCAGAGGAGCTTATAAAACATTGGCCAAAGAGCATAACAACTCATAAGATGAAGAAGTATCATTAATTTCTTCATGCCCGTGTCAAGCTCGAAGTATCATTTGTACCAGTGTTGTCAAGACGGCCACCTAGGCCCCTTGGGTAGTGCCACCTGTCTAGGCGGTTTGGGAAAGTCTAAGCAAATATTTTTTTTAAAGGGTTTTTTTTTATTTTTATTTTTGTTAAAACCTGCGAAATCCTCTCCCTTCTTCCACTTCAACTTCTGAATTAAATTAATAATTACATATAATTTAATATATAAATTAAATTAATAATTACATATATATATGGAGTAAGGGACCAATGAATAAATAAATAAATTTTTCAGGAACTTCTAAATAAATATTTTATATCCCGCCTAGGCCCCGCCTCGCCTAATTAAGGTTTACCGCCTTTCCGCCTTGACAATATTGATTTGTACAAATAAGAATCCCCTTCCTTACATGATCTCTTCTTCATAAATATAGATATTGGATCTATCGGGTAATTACTTAGAACTTGTTCCTCGATTTACAAGTCTCTCCGAAACAATGTTGTTGGATGGGGTCTTCATAATTAATAAAACACTTGATGCTAGGAGGAAACAAGTATCACTAAGTTTTTAAGAAAGTTGACCTTAAAACAGCTTATAATCATGTTAGTTGGGCCTCTTCCAAATCCCAACTATATCATAAGGAGAGGCTTATAATATAAGCCACATGCCTTTTGGGTTCTAACCATGACTTTGGCTCATCGGTGTAAACATTTAATTATAATCACCCAAAAAAAAATCATCACCAAAAAAAAAAAAAAGCTCCTATAAACAAGTTTTGGAACCCAACAACCTATAAGAAACTTCTTGTGAGTTCTAACCCACACCGTCAAGAGGCTAGAACTAGACCAACTACAACCTACTTATTTAGAAGTAAACAAACTAAATAAAAATTACCCTCTAAATAGAATGTGCAAATAGCTTATGAGAAGTCCCTGAATACTTCAATCATATAGGCATCAGGAAGGAAGTCAATAGCCACAAAACAGGACTCTATTTAGAAAGAAATGAAAGGAAAAAAAAAAAGGTTCCAGTCACTTAACTTATATAGGGTATAAGGGAACTCTTATATTAACTTATTAACTTATTTATGCATCGATCAATATATTTTCTTAGCATTCCCATATTAAATCCAAATGTTTTGGATTTCAGGTCTCATATTATTTCCAGATAGCATCATAAAAAATATAAATTGCATTCATCAAAATGCAGCTTGACTTGTATTCATAGAAGTAAAGAAGAAGAACAAGACAAAGAGCTTGACTTGTGTCTTTTAGAGATACAAATGATAAAGATAACCTTATGGCATATTTTTTATAAAACCTTTTTTAGTGCACAAAGAGTTTTTTTGTCCATAATCACTTCTAACATCCCAAAATCAAAAGCTACAAAGGTCAGAAGTAGTCTCGTAATGAACTAATAAACTGACAGATGGCCCTATTCCATAAGATCATGCATGCAACCAAACTCTAACACTAAAGTATTTGAGAGAGGAAGGTGATGCAAGTGACTAAGTGAGAAGCAAATCATATAATAAATCTCACTGCTGCATTGCACCCCAGAGAATATCATGGGATTCTCAATGTGAAAAAAGTCCTAAAACTAAATCGATAAAAAGAATAAATCAGTCTCACCCAACAAGTAATCCATTCAGCATGAGCCAACACTACTTCTACAAATTTGGATCTAAATTCATAGGACTTCGTCTTTATCAGCAAGATCCAGTGCCAACCTCAGCACAACAATTGCCGAGAACCGGGAAAAAGAAATACAAATGTTATTACTTCTTGCCAATTCAATCTAACTCATTATCAAGAATACTAAGCATGTGAAGAAAATAGTATTGCCTATAAGATGGGCATTTTCATAAACCCTCGTTGCTGTTTCTTATTTAAAATTCAGAAATAGGCTATGACATCCAACTACATTCAGAATCTGGGGAACAGCAGCAAACCTCGTCTATGAGGGTCACAGAAAAAAAAGAATTTGCGTGCAGCTATGCGGCAGTACATTTGAACAAAAGCCGCTGGCATATCTCGTAATTGTGCCAAATTAGGAATAAGACCTCTTATGTATGCCTCCATTTCCTGAAGAAATACAAAGTGGTGTTAGAAAAGATTAAATTGCATAATTACAAAACAAGATTGGCAAGAATCAATAGAATGTAAAGACATGCAAAAGTCTGCCAATTAAGCTATTATGATGGATAACAAGTTCCAGTATAGGGAAAGGGACCCATACATGAGGCTGAAGAAAACCATCAGAATCCTCATCAAGTTCACTCATGTCAATTCTTGCCTGAGTAAGTGAAACCTGCACAAAAATGAGCAGTAAGTAGAACTGCAAAGTAATTTTACTGAAACATGATGGACTAAGGCTAATTACAGCCAGAAAATATGCAAAAAAACTAAGATCGTGATTCATGAAACAGTATCCCAGTTTAAATAGTGCAAGAAATAGCATAAGTCTAAAATGTTAATGTTTATCTGCAGAACCAGTTGGTTCAATAAGGAACAAGAGGTCAATAAGGGAGAGAGGAAGGGGTAGGAGCTTCACTCCTTCAATTTCGCATCAGCTATAAAAAACCAATTGGTTCGAGTGAAATTGGTCAGTTTGATTGCATAGTCAAGTTTATCCATAAGCTTATTGTTTCTTTAAAGCCTTCTACTACCATACTACAAAGATGAACTCTCTCCAACAAATCTGGCAGGGAGACAGTTGTATAATAACCAAAAGGTCTTTTTTCCAACTCTTCTTTTACAGAATATTAGACAACTATCCGTTCAAACCAATATTAGTTGAAATCTACGCTCAAGAGCTCTTGTGAGTAGATAAAAGCATGATTCTTATACTTGTCTTCAAACTAAGTTCTTGATGAAAACTTTGCAAAATATGTTCCATAAACAAAGGATAAAATTATAGATCAGATAGGTCAAATTGGATTTCATTGTTTAGTTAAGGTGTAGTTGTGTAGACGAAGATCCTTCTTTTTGCAAGTAGAATGGGATTGTGAACCAAATAAAGGAGCACTCATAAAGTCATAAATTTTACACATTTATATGGCTGTCAAGTGTCAACCTCCTCTTCCTTTCTATTTAAGATTCCATTCCAGGTTGACCAGAAGAATTTGTCAAAAGTAAAATTTTATCTAAATATGCATCAAAGTTTGCTGTATCAAGACCCCTCGGCTTTTAAAACACCTAGCTCATTAAAGTGAAAAGTACAAAACTTTATACTTAGATGCCAAAAAATGTAAGATAGCAGCCTAGTTGAGGACACATTTTGTCCTGCATTAATTGCTGTCTTCAATACATGTTGCATATAATCCATCGTCAAACGTAAATGGGATATTCATAAAAAAAAATGAACATAAAATAAAATGCAAGTATAGAACAATTCACACAAGACACCTATCATGGGCCACAATCTGTTGAAAAATGCCGATCTCATACCAAACTACAGGAGGTAATCCAAGCAAAACCTCATTTTGTTCATTTAGCAGAAAATATTCCTAAGCAATAGGGCTTAAAGAATCGCAAGGGAGACCCACCGTGCGCATCACATAGAGGTAAAAGGGCAAAATAGCTATTCTTCCAGACTCATCTTTCTCAAACTTCATAAAATTTGAAGGGCTGAAAAAACGTCGACATTTTGGACCTATTTGCTCTGTACATACAGATGCAATGTGGCAGAAATCCTCATAGTTCATCTGCATGAAGTAATCAAAGGAATGCATTAGCATCATTAACAAATTAGAGCGATATAGTGAAAGAACGTTGCTTTGTTACCTGTGAGAACCAACAACAAATAAGAATATGTATAGATATATACATAAATGAGAGAGAGAGAGAGCGTTCGCAAGCAATTAGCAAGTGATACCAGACTCAAATGTTCCATAATAATCAGTTGCAACACAAAATAAAGGCCATGCAAGAAATTAAGAAAGATTCAAATTGTTTTTTGAGGAATCGATGCATGATAAATCACTCATTCAAGTGCCCAAAAAATACCACACTTTCAGATAAACAAACAGTGATTAAGAAGGAAAAAAGAATACCACATATAGCATTCATGAGAACTTTTTAAAGAAGATAATGATGGAAATATGAGTCATCTTGTTGGATGCAGGAGATGCTCAATCAAACCATCAATATTAAGTAAAAGAATTTGCATAAGTAGTGTTCTTTGGATTATCTTAGGTTTCCATTTAATTCTAGTAAAAAAGGCATACCGGCTCCTGCCATTGCATGACCTGGAGAAAGGACAATGTATGCCTTACCTCCACATTAGAAAGGTTATTTCTAGATTCGAACCCTCGGCTTCCAGGTTATAATGGAGCCAGATCAATTGTTGCACCAAGGCAAGTCCTTCCACTTTTTCAATCAAATGATAACTAGAAAAAGAAGGGTAAGGTAACATTTGTTAACTCTATTAATATCTACTTCTAAAACCTTTAGAGGTTTAAGTTCTAACAATATAATAAGCCAATTTTTTTTGCTCATTTTTGTAGATGTTATACCCTTACTTCAATTAGGGGTAGAAAAATAAAAATATTTATCTAATTTTTTTTTTTTATTATCTTCTACTTTTTTTAAAACTTGTAAGCAGAGTACATAAACGGCACCGAAATTTGATGCATCAAGAACCAACACTAGGGGCCAAAAACCTAATCATTGTTAACCCTTGGATGTTAAGATCAGTCCAAATCACAATGGGAAAGCTAATGTACACTTAATGCAAATTCTCCAAGGTTCTACACATGCCCTGGGCCCCAAGTGCAGCAATGAGTTGAAGGCTGGTTTGCCAGGAATATGATCTCTTCATGATGGCAATCGATATCAGAAAAGTACCATGTGTATCAACTATCAAGAGCCGTAAACCTAAAAAGTGTCAACTAATGTGAATGAATAAGACCAATAAGTGATCATATTCACTTTAGTATACCTTTTCAGCGTTTGTGGATTCATCAATCACACAATTTTCTCTCAGACATACCCACATAGCATCTAGATCATCAGCATTCAGTAAAAGATCTGACTGCTTCTGCATAAGTAAAGAAAGAATGTCCAGTCAACTAATGTAACCAATTAAAAATAATAATAAACAACAAAGCATTTTTTTTTTTTTGAGCAGAAACTGTATATATTATATTGATAGTAACACAGAAATATAACATCTGGAAAGCACTAACTGTGCAAAATAAAAACAAGACCAACTGTCCAGCTTAACAGGACCAATAAACCTGACCATAGAGAACTCTCAAGTGTACACCTAGAGGTAAAACAAACATCTACCCCAATTGCCCACCCAATCCGAAAGAGAAACACCATCCACCAAATTGGCCGAGAATGCCCAAGAGCTGGCTGTTAGTTTTATAGACTCCCACAACTGATCGGTCTCTCTAGAACGGCCCTGAAATACCCTCTCATTCCTTTCCAACCAAAGCAACCACAACGTGGCAAAAGAAGCGAACATAGGTGCTTCCTTAGCAATACTAGAAACTAGGGTGCTTTGTGGCCAAGAGAAACAGTCCTCCAAGGTGAAAGGCCGACGAAATCTATTCCTGGAGAAGGCCACCCACCACTCCCATAAACACTAAGTATAAGGACAGGATAGAAAAATGTGGTCCGTCGACTCACCATCCTGCAAACAAAATAAACAACAGTGTGGAGAAATGCAATTGGTGGTAAGCTTTCTTTGCATTACGTCCATAGTGTTAAGACGTCTGTGAGCTAAAGTCCATGCAAAAACTTTAACCTTAGAGGGTGTCTTCGAATGCCAGATGATGGGGGCTAATGGGAAATGAGAAGTATGGGATTGGGAAGACATGATATTACAGAGGGATTTACAAGAGAATGAACCGTTTGGTTCTAAAGCCCAGACAAAGCATTTAACAAGGTAAAAATGTTGTGATACACTCTGACCAAGAATCCCATCATGCAGGCAAAGAATGAACTGATGCTAAATACAGGTAAAAAATTAAAAATGAAATGTTGTTGGCAAAACCATCCAACGTAGCAAATTACGTAGTTTTTTACCACCGATCATTCAGAATAGGTTAATAGCCAGAATAGCAAAACCAAAAACAGTTCACAGTATAATAGTACCTTCAAGAATCGGTACTTTGCTAACCTTTGAACCCTGTGACTGATAGATCCTTCATCAGGTTTCTGTAAAGTAGAAAACCAACATAAAAAGCACAAAATCATAAATACAAATCTAGTGAGATATTAAGATTGCAAATTAGTCCAATTTTGAATTTCTATGTCATTTCATGCAGATTCAACAGAAAACTAGAAAAGAATAAAAGAACACGATGAAACAAGATATGAGCATCAATTGGAATATGTAACGAAAAGATTAGGATGGCAGTTTATAGTCAATAACTCTTCTTTCATTGGCACCAATACATTGTACCAATGTAGAATTGAAAATCCTGCATGCTCATTTAAGCAACTCGTTAAACAATCTCCAAAACAATCAGGAGGGTTACTTGCCTTCCTATAGAAGCTTGGAAGTGTACCAGCTTCAGCATTCTTCTGTTGCTTCTCTTTAAACATGTCAAGCAAAATTCTCTTTGTTTCGAGCTCTGCGGATGAGGAATGCAATGAGCAGTCAGACAATGGAAGTTTAAATAAAAGAGGTCAATCTAGTGGATGATGTTCAACATGCTTTAATCAGATGAATAGAAATAATGGCAGCATTGAGGACAGAAAAGGAATTTAAATGGAGCACCGAGCAGCCCCTGTGTCATTTTAAACCACCTTAAGAAGCAAGTAATGAAATAAATTCAACAACAATAACAATATAACATCAGCATAAAGCCTAAACGAAGTGTTCTAATGAAGTACTGAATAAGAAAAAAGAAAATTAGATAGTATTAACTGAATATAGAGAAGAGTAGCTCACAGAAGCAGCCTTGCAGGAAACTATGATTGAAAATCAAGGAGATCAGCAGTTTTACAAAGTCCGGTATAATGGGCTACCAGGAATTCAAGGCTGTTCTGTTCGTGATTTGAAAACAATGATACGATCCAAAAGGAGAAAATTCAGAAAAAAGATTTTTTTTTTTTTTCGTTTTCTGAAAACAATTTGCTGTTTCCTTGTTTCCTCGCAAAAACAGCTTTTAGAATTTTTTTTTTTTTTTTTTATGATAACCAAGGGTATCCGGATATCCAGTCCCGACTAATCCCTTGGGCCCCTGGTTGCTCGAGCGGGAGGCGCCCCCAGTGGCCAACGCTATTGGAGAATAGAACTCGTGACCTCGTTTCCTAAGACGAGCACCCCAAGCCACTCAACCAACCAAACGTTGGTTTGTTTTTAGATTTAAACAATTAACCTTTTTCCAACTACATGGAGTTAACCATAAATTTGTTTCCTCTATTCCGCTCAATCAAGGACTAAGTTGACGTGGACATCCTAGCCCTTTGTACAGTCTAATTTGGTAGATTCATGGCATAGTAGACCAACTAAATACATTTTTTGTGTTTTTGAATTTTTGGATACAAAAAACCTTATCCTTATACAAACCAAATGGGGCCATTTTCTTTAAACAGGGTAGATGATCCAAAAGCATCCCTCTGTTTGTGATTCTTTTGGGCTTTAAGGCAGACAGGGAATAAAGTCAAAGGATCTACGAGAAAAGGTCTCGCATGAGTAGAAGGCTGTTTTCTACAACTTAGAAGAGCAATTTCACACTTGTCCTTGCTTCCAGTGAATAGTTCATGTCCATTTTTGCTGTTCTCAAGGTTCATAACTCATAAGCCCCATCACCAATCAAAAGATGGGGTATAAACAAGAAATCTGCTTTTCAATCAGAAAATGTGGCACAACATCAAAAATGCTATAAATTGGTATGTCAGAGTTCAGTGACTTCTTAAGTTTAATAACATTTTGTCAAACAATACATTATTCATAACCACTTCTTTCTAGCATTCGGACACTGATAAAAAAAAGCCTCCTCTCACTAAAATTTCACTCTGCCCAAGCACCATTGGACTGTGAGAAACTTAGGGCCCGTTTGATATTAAATTTAAAAATATTTTTTCAAAATAAGTATTTTAAAAAATTGTTTTTGAAGTCAAACTTTTAGAAAAACAAAGAAAACAAATTTCGGTTGTGTCCTTGTTTTCTTCTCAAATTTAAAGTTAAATTTAAAAACTAGTTTTAATTTTTTTGAAAAACAGTTCAACCAATCGCATTTTCAAAGAATTTTGAATTTTAAAAACAAAAAACAGTTCTTAAACCGCGGCCCTTAAAAATTCACCTTCGAATCCTCCCCAGTCTCCTCAACCAGGAAAATAGGCTTTGTGCGTGAATCACATTTCCACCAAACTCATTACAATACACTGGAACCCCCAAATTACCTAGCTCTGCCCTCCACCTAGAAGACCAAACCCATTATATTGTGGGGACCACCCATGTGGCAGACAACGCATGGGGCGCGTAGCAGACAAGGCATGGAGGGCGTGGCAGACAAGGCATGCGCGTGGGGACCACCTGCGTGGCAGACAAGCCGAAAGTTTGATTTAATTATAATTATAAATATATTAAATTATATATTTATAATTACGAAATTACCCCTGATTACTCCTATAAATAGAGCTTAACTTCATTCTTCAAATTCATTCCTGTGAGTCAGAGAGTTCTATTCTGAGAGATCTCTTAAATAGATCATATATGTTGTGCGGAATCGTGGTAAAGTATGAAAGAAAAAATAAGACAACAAATATAACATGGTTCGGCAAATTGTCTACGTTCATAGAAGACAGCAAACTTGTATTATCAGAGATTACAAACTACACCCTTAGGTGAATCTTACAGATTGGATCTCTTAAATAGATCTCTCAGAATAGAACTCTCTGACTCACAGGAATGAATTTGAAGAATGAAGTTAAGCTCTATTTATAGGAGTAATCAGGGGTAATTTCGTAATTATAAATATATAATTCTAATTAAATCAAACTTTCGGCTTGTTTGCCAAGCGGGTGGTCCCCACGCGCATGCTTGTCTGCCACGCGGGTGGTCCCCACGGGCATGCCTTGTCTGCCACGCCCCCCATGCCTTGTCTGCCACATGGGTGGAAATGCATATGCTCTGATACCAATTTGTTGTGCGGAATCGTGGTACAGTATGAAAGGAAAAACAAGACAACAAATATAACGTGGTTTGGCAAATTGCCTACGTCCACGAAAGACAGCAAACTTGTATTATCAGAGATTACAAACTACACCCTTAAGTGAATCTTACAGATTCTCTTAAATAGATCTCTCAGAATAGAACTCTCTTACTCACATGAATGAATTTGAAGAATGAAGTTAAGCTCTATTTATAGGAGTAATCAGGGGTAATTTCGTAATTATAAATATATAATTTAATATATTTATAATTCTAATTAAATCAAACTTTCGGCTTGTCTGCCACGCCGGTGGTCCCCACCCGCATGCCTTGTCTGCCACGCCCCCCATGCCTTGTCTGCCACGCGCCTCATGCCTTGTCTGCCACATGGGTGGTCCCCACAAATCTCCACCTCCACCTCATGTGGAACAGGACTCCTCCACACCTGCAATCTCCCTACAGATAGCAAGTTTCCTTCAAAAAACTGTTGCTGCCTCCATTAGTGCCCTTAGGCGCTACGAGCTCGTGAGATATTGATCAAGTCCAAACAATGTTGGAACTTGATCCCTGTAACCACCTTTGTAAGCATATCTGCAGTCTTGATCTTTTGCAGAAGAATACTCCCTTCTTCTACTATTTCTCGAACAAAATGAAAACGAACATCAATATGCTTTGTTCGACTGTGATGAACTTGGTTCTTTGCCAAACAAATGACACTCTGGCTGTCGCAGAAAACTTCAACATTCTTCTGCACAATTCCCAAGTCTTTAGTCAATCCATGAAGCCAGATTGCTTCCTTGAAAGCTTCTGTTACTGCCATGTACTCTGCCTCTGTAGTAGACAAAGCAACTGATGACTATAAAGTTGATCCCCAACTCACTGGTCCTCCTGCCATAGTGAAAACATAACCAGTAGTAGATCTGCGTTTGTCAAGATCTCCAGCATAGTCCGAATCTACATATCCGACTAGATGCTTACAACTTTTCATATCTCTCTCGAACTTTAAACCAATATCCACAGGACCATGAATATACCGTAGAATCCACTTCACTGCTTGCCAGTGGCCTTCACCGGGGTTGTGCATGTAACGACTTACCATACTTACAGCATGTGAAATGTCAGGTCTGGTACACACCATAGCATACATCAAGGCACCAACTGCATTTGCATATAGAATGTTCTCCATTTGCTTCTTCTGATCCTCAGAATTTGGTGACATTGATGTACTTAGCTTGAAATGTGGTGTCAATGGTGTGCTCACAGGTTTTGTGTCATTGCCAATGCCAAAAGTTTGAATAACTTTCTTCAAATACTGAGTCTGAGTCAAACAAATTTTGCCTTTGGCCCTGTCTCGAGTTATCTCCATCCCAAGAATTTTTCTAGCCTCTCCAAGATCCTTCATTTCAAACTCTAAGCTCAATTGAGCCTTCAGCTTGTTGATCTCCACCTTGCTTTTAGATGCGATTAACATATCATCTACATATAAAAGCAAGTAGATAAATGTGTCATCTTGAAGTTTGCGATAGTAGACACAATGATCAAACTGACTCCGGGAATATCTCTGCCCTTGGATGAAGCTGTCAAATCGCTTGTACCACTGTCTAGGTGACTGCTTCAGGCCATACAATGACTTACTTAATTTGCAAGCCCAATTCTCTCTTCCTGGTACTTTGAATCCATCTGATTGAGACATATATATCTCCTCGTCCAAATTACCATGCAGAAAAGCAGTTTTGACATCGAGTTGGGCTAACTCGAGATCAAACTGTGCAACCAAAGCCAATAATATTCGAATTGACGAATGTTTAACAACAGGTGAGAATACCTCATTGTAGTCAATTCCTTCCTTCTGAGCGTAACCTTTTGCTACCAGTCTGGTTTTGTATCGGATACCATCTGTGCTGGGAGAGCCTTCATTCTTAGCGAAAATCCATTTGCAGCCAATTGATTTCTTTCCTTTTGGAAGTGGAACCAACTTCCAAGTCTGATTCTGATGGAGTGATGTCATCTCCTCATTCATTGCCATTTTCTACTTATCACTTTCCATACTCTGAATAGCATCTTTGTAATTGTATGGAATATCATCTCTGGTGACTGGAAATGCATATAAGATTTGTGGGGACCACCCATGTGGCAGATAAGGCATGGGGCGCGTGGCAGAAAAGGCATGGGGGGCGTGGCAGACAAGGCATGCGCGTGGAGACCACCCGCGTGGCAGGCAAGCCGAAAGTTTGATTTAATTAGAATTATAAATATATTAAATTATATATTTATAATTACGAAATTACCCCTGATTACTCCTATAAATAGAGCTTAACTTCATTCTTCAAATTCATTCTTGTGAGTCAGAGAGTTCTATTCTGAGAAATTTATTTAAGAGATTCAATCTGTAAGATTCACCTAAGGATGTAGTTTGTAATCTCTAATAATACAAATCTGCTGTCTTCTGTGGACGTAGGCAATTTGCCAAACCACGTTATATTTGTTGTCTTGTTTTTCCTTTCATACTTTACCACGATTCTGCACAACATATATGATCGAAAAAAGCAAAAGAAATAAGACTTTTCGAAACTTATCTCGAACATATACGCATAGATTACGCACCTAACCTTTCCAGGTACCATAATTTGGCGCAATAAACGATTTTGTTGAAATGGTACTGTGAGATTAACTACAAACCTAAAAGGATGTTCTTCGCATTCCACCAAATTCAACTACAAGGAACGTAAGAAAATGAACCCAAAAAAAGAGCACGAAATCATAAGAGACACAAACTAACCCATTAGAGCTTCGGAACCGAGTCCAGCGCCAGATCCGATGAAACGGCGAAGGTTCTGAACCCACGGCATCGACGACGCCGGCGGGATCTTTCTCTGAGATGCTTCGTGGCCTTCGCCGTCGCTCGAGCCACTGTACATGATAAATCTATTTCTGAAACGAACCAAGGATTAGAAAATCAGAAACCCTAGTCGTTCGATCTGAAGTTTTTACGTGGAAACTTTTTTGTTTTGTTTCTGAAGAAACGGAGACGAAGAAGATCGCTCTCCGGTACGAGTGAGGGAGGTTAGCAGTTAGCTGCTGCTGCTTAAACCTTCCGGGTGGCGCTGTTTCTCTCCCTCTGGATTCGGTTTGTGGTTCCGAGTTTAACCCGAATATGATTACACAGTACTGTATAAGTATTTTATTTTTATTTTTATTTTTTGAAAACCTCTGTATAAGTAATTTGAATTTAATATGCTTTGCACTTGATATATTGGAAAAATAATAAATGAAAATAAAATTAATCTTCTTTTTTTTTTAAGTTTTCTAACATCCCTCGAGTTATGTTTTGGGACAAGACTAATATTTCTGAATTTTAGGATTTATAGAAATAAAGGCACCTGATGTATTTAAACTCGTAATGAGTTCTTCAACCATTCATTAATTATTGTTAAAAAAAAAATTTAAAAATATTTGTGAATTTAACTAACTAGACAATTATTATTTGTTATTGGGTATGATAATAAGAAAAAGCCACTTACAAGATTTGGCAGGATGAAATTGAAACGTAAAATTATTTTGGGCCGTAGATAAGGTACACAAGATGTTTTAATCTATACAATTCATTTTAACTCTATTTGGCATTACCATTTAATTTTGATGGGTGATAAAGAAGACGAATTCCTTCCCATTAAATTTAGTTTTAGACTCGAGATAAACTTTCATGTGTCACCATATTTGTCCTGTGACTAAGTTGGGAACCCTAACATGTTATTGACGAGGATGTCATCGCATCTATTGAGTGATGTTTATCTTAGGTGGATTAATATGTGTAATGGCAAAAATGTTTCTATTCTTATAGTGATATAAAGATTGTTTTCTTTAAGAAAAGGACAATTATTACACTGTCAATCATTGGCGTTTGGCTCGTAATTTGAACAATATTTTGTATACAAAAATTTGTTTGATTAATTATTTTTGAAAACAACTTTTAAGAATTTTACTTTTTTTTAGGAGTGCCGCTATATTAGTTATGATAAGAACTGTAATGCAACTGTCACGACACTAAATGCAATTCAAAGCAATTCTAAGGTGAGTGTTGGAGTTTACATTGTAAAATATCGCCCCGGAGCATTTTTTCATTAAAATATAGTAATAAATAATTTTAAAAAAATTGTATTTGAATAATATTAATATTTTTAAATCACATGTGTTAAGTTTTATATACAAAGAGTCATTCTGTGGGTGTGTCTTTCTTTGTTTGTTTATTTTTTAATTTTTTTATTATAAAATACGAGAACATTATATCTGTCATGTTGGGTTATTTATTTATTTTTTGTTTAAAAAATTATTAGACATTACGAGAACATTTTATCTGACTTATTTAAAAAATAATAATAATAATAATATGGGAAGGGAGCGAATCGTAGCAGAGAAGCTTTGACCTTGACCACGAACGACCCCAAAAAGGCTCGAAACGAACTCGCGGGAAGAACTAATCTCTTCTGCAAGAATAAAACCCTATCACACGTCCCATTCTTCGAATTCTCCCGCGTTTTCGCCAAGCAGAAAATGGCGGATTCTCAGTCAGATTCAAACGTCTTCAGCGTCCGAATCGTTTCAATCGACTATTACATGGCGCCTCCGATCCCGGACATGGATATCTGCTACAGTAGTTTTCAAGGTATACCGATCGCAATTCACAGCCTCAAAGCTGTCGAAATCGGTTTCAAAGTGATGAAATTCGAACAATCCATTTAGGGTTTTTTCACGTCACTGTGTTTTTTTGCAGGTGGGAAGGTGAACGAAGTGCCGGTGATAAGGATATACGGTTCTACTCCTGCTGGTCAGAAGACTTGCTTGCACGTCCACAAGGTAGGTGAGAAGAGTTAAGCAAGTTCGGAATGGAATGCATTAGCTATTCAAGTTTTTTGGTTTGATTTTCTTTGATAGGTATTCTGTAATTTTTAGCCGTTTGTTTCTTGTAGGCGTTGCCTTACTTATACGTGCCATGTTCAGACATGTTTCTCGATGCAAATGAAGAAGGTAAACGACTTGTGTAGGGTTCTTTGTTTGGTTGATTCCTTCAGTGGTTTATTTGCAAGTGTCCATAACTGTAACTGTAGATTTTGATCCGTTGCCGCCTTTTTTAAAGTTGTTCTCGTGCGTTTTAGTTTAGTGCGGCAAGGGCATCTTGATTTAATTACTTATATTCACCTACTATTTTCATTCATTTATTTGTTTTTCTTTTGTGTCCTTGCCGTGATTGGTAATCTTTGTTTTCCATGTTCTTGATATAGCTAATGCATGGACACATGCCGTGGCTCATGCAATTGAGAAGGCTTTGACGGTATGTTTCCATCCATTTGACGAAGTTATGTTTATGCGATAGCGTCTTGTTGCTTGTTGTTTAGAATTGTTTGTCAGATACGTGTTTTTGTCTATAGTTGCAAATATGACGTGATTATTATTTTATTGACATTATGCAGCTTAAAAGTTGTACTAGATCAAAAAGACAACACGTGCACAGTTGTACGCTTGTTCGAGCGAGGAAATTTTACGGTTATCATTCGTCAGAGGAGCTGTTTACAAAAATACACTTGTATCCAAATTCTCCATTATTTTGTTTTTTTCTTTAACTTGTTCTTTTTGTAGGCATCTAGGTGTTCTATTGATGAATGCAAATAATAGCTGTTTTGATGCCACTAACCTGTAATAGTAAGGCATAGATGATGATGACTAGTTTTCATTTGCGAAGGATTTTACACCTTGAAAATGCATGTGAGTACTGAGTGCAACTTAACAGTGCTTCACTTCTACGATGCTATACCAAGTAATATATTTCATGGGAAAACTGTGTAATTGTGGCTTATAACAAGCTTCCTCTAGTGTTAACTGATGAGCTTAAATTTCCTTGCACTACCTTGGCTCGAAAATCTCTCAATTGTACTCTGGGCTTTAATGCTTTATAGAGCAAAATAATGGGAAAGCTGGAAATACTTCTGGAAACGAGGGTAGCAGTGAAAATAAATTGAACATAGCATTTAGCAAGGCTGGAAAATGAAATGAGGACTTCTGGTGGAATCTGGGTCCCCAAATGAAATAAATAAAGAAATCTGGTTGTAATTGTCTGGATATGCAAAATAAAGTGATAGCTCTACAGGGTGAGAGTAGATCCAAGTTGAGATGACATTGTGACTGCTGCAATAGTTAAGAAGCGTGGACACCTTTTGTCTGCTGCAAGCCTGCAACCACTAGCCTTATTTTTACAAGTGATAACATCTTAGTTTTGCTTCTATTTTTATTGACCTATATGCCTGAATAAGTTTATAAAATATTTCCACATGAAGCTGGGGATGATGGATACGTGACAAATCATATTTAGCTTTTACATTATTGTTGTAGTTATGGAGGATTTTTTAAATTGCTCATGTTTCAACAATTTTTCAGTTCTCTTGATGGATGGTTTTCCATTTTCCCTATGTCGTCCTATTTTGAACTTCTTGACACACATCAAAGATATTATCCACACGATGTTGCTCGGGTTGCTAGTCTTCTTCTGGTATGTGTTTGAAACTCATTTGGTGCCATCACGGGCACAGTGTATGATTAGGCTGGATCCTTTTGTATTCTTTGCTTTTTCATTATATATGTTTTTTTTGGTTGTTCTATACTTGTTTGCATTACATTTTTATCCCCAAATGTAGAATAGATCTAATACTTATCACTAGTCTTCTGATTGGAAATTTCATTTGACAGGGCAAGATTTCTCTGGCCCTACTTTGTTGTATATGCCATTTTAGGTCATCCTCAGATTTTTCTCATTTTTTGGTGCTTCAAATCATTTTTGTCTTTCTGAATGTGGTTTCCATCCTTTTTATCTTTCCTGGTTTTTTAGTCCTTATTGTGCATTTGTCCTTTTCCTGTAATGAGATCAACATTACTTTTTCTAGGAAAATAAATAAAGATATTGCAAGCCTATGAACTATCAAAGAAAGGTGGTTTGCCCCATTTTGTTTTCATTTTCGTATTAGATGATTCTTTTGGCTGTACCTTGGTTTTCCCATCTTCAAAGTTTTCATGATGTTTTCTACATATTCTGTTTCATTGTTATGAACTCATCATCTTTTTCTGCTGACCTTTGTCAAATAACCTAGATGGCACTGCAGTTATGATTGAAACATTTAATGATATTGGAAGGTTGATGCTTCTTAAATATGTATATTAGGGTGCTGAAGTCTGGGAGATTGCAATTGATGCATTTATGCCTACTTGTTCAATGAATGGTAGTCATACGACTCACCCCTACTCTGATTGTGAGAAGATTTTCAGAAACGAAATGTGCCCACATTGATGTTTTCTTTGGGAGGAAATTATATGAAAATCTTCCACTATTTCTATGTATAGTTATTGAAGTTTGTTTAATTTTTGTGGTACTAGGAATTCTGGTGCAGACTTATTCTTTATCATGTTACTTTTTATTGAGTTTATCATGTTGCTTTGGATTCATTTGGTCTCTTGACATTGGTTGAATGTTATCCGTGGATTTTATGGTTACTAAACATTCTATTTCTCTTAGCTTCATAACCGAGAGAGTAAACTACTACTTGTGCAGGGTGGAGCAATTTCAGATAAAAGCTTTCAGCCTCATGAGTCACATATTCCTTATCTTCTGCAATTTCTGGTAATGTTAATCTCTTAGTTGATGCAGAGCAGACTTTGTATAGGAGCAAGAACAGACACATATGAAAACACACACAGGTGCACAAATGCAAAGTATATTGCATTATCACATAGGCATTATCATCTGATTATGTATTTAAACATGAGTTGACACACTGAGAACCATTAACTAGTTTTATTTTACATATTAGTTTTTGATGATCACAGACTCTAACTCTCCCTAAAATACAAGATTGCCATCTATGAAAGTGTTCCTTAAACTGAATATTCCTACTTTTCACACATATCTCTTTCGCTCTTGCCAAAAATTTTTGCACTTCTTCAAAAATGCCCGGCAAATTGTTTACCACCACTATGGAAGTCTCACAAGTCTGGCAACCGTTTCTTGTGAGAACTATTTGTTTGGCCGAAACTAGAGACATTAGAGTGTCTTTCTTTCTTTTGTTTTTTGTTTTTGGTGGGGGGAGCTAGATAATAAAGTTCAGAAGTGACTTTAGGGGGGAGTGGGGGGAACAACCTTGCCATAGCTGTTGGTGGTGTGAAATTGTCCTGCTAATCATTGACTTTTAGATCCTTTGCTTGCTTTTCTTGAATGACAGTTTTTTCTTCTGAACCTAACCCTTGTGCTTCTCGACTATGGGAAAATGTTAGGTTGACTATAACTTGTATGGGATGGGTCTTCTCCATGCATCAATTGTGAAGTTTCGCCATCCATTGCCTGATAAGTTTATCACAAGGGCCAATCGTCTTGCTGGGCAATCTAGACATTCTGCAGAGGCTTTTACTTGCACATTTGATAATTATCAGGTTATCTGAATGAGAAAATATATTTAGGAATCTATGCCTGTCAATACTTAATCTGCATTAGTTACTTGTAGACTACATATTTATTTGATTTAATGTTGAAATTTTCTTTTAGACAGATTCTAGTGCTAATGCACATCCAGATTCACCAATTTGGACATCTTCTACTGTACCCACTAGTTGGCTGTGGCAATTTCCTATTGATGGTTCACTAGATCAGGACCTTCCCTTCATTAAACGTCAGAGTGCCAGCGAGCTTGAGGGAGATGCTACTGTTGATGGTATGATTGCCTTCTTTTTAGTGCCGCACAAACTCCTGTCTCTTTCACATGAGGGCACTTCACATTGTTTATCATGTGCATCACGCAGATATTATAAATCAGCAGTTCAAATTGTACTCATCTCTTTCTCAAACACCACCAGATGTGAAGATGGTTCAGTCATTGGTACCTATTTGGGAGGTATGTAGTCAAGTTGTTCTATTTAGATTAACTGTCTTTACGGAGTGGAGGAAGTCAATTTCATGTATTTGAGAAAAGATTTAGTTGAGTTAAGTTGCCCTTTAGACTAATTTTAAAACCGTGGCAAAAATGAATGTTCAGTTACCTACTCTTTTTGTTGGGAATTTTGAATCCCTCTTCCATTTTTGAAATTTCATGGGCTAATGATTGTCAGTTCCCTGCTACAGAATAAAGGTAATTTCTCCATCTCATCCTTTTTTTTACTCCTATGACTTTCTTGATTTAGGAGGAATATGAAAGAACAGGGTTGCGTGAAGACGTTAAATCTTCTGACCTTTACAAACCACTTCCTGAAGATGTTCTGAAAACTCTCTCACAAGGACATGAACTTGAGAATGCACTCTTGGACTTGTGCAGGGTGATCAGAAACTCATCATCTTCACTAGTTTCTCCGAAGAAGAAAGCTGAAATGTTTAGACAGTCCATAAAATCTTTAACTGATGTGAGAAACTTGATTGAATTTGAGGATGTTAATACTCACAATCCTAATGAGAATAGTTCTCAGTGTTCTGAAGAAAGAAGTGTGAATGTATTCAAGTCAGATGATGCAACGCCTTCTGAAGTGAAAAGTATATTTCCAGAAGAATTACCAAATGACAAGGAAATGCTGAGATCTGAAAACACTGGAACATCAGATCAATTGGTAAGTCTCTTGTGCTTCTGGATGTCTATTTCTTCAACTTGCATGCATGGCTGTCTCTGTTATGCTCATCAAACTGTAAGCCTTTCGATGTGGACATATTTGGCCATGGTCAGAAGACAAAGCAATATTATTTAAGTTTTGATTTCAACTTTAACCCTACCTCTTCATATCTATGTGCACAGGTGTTCGTCCTGAAACTTGTTCTACTTGCATCTCTACACCATCCAATCAGCTTAGTTTACTCTATTACCCATGTTCTAAATGCAGGTTTAAGATTCAGTTCTGTCTGCTTTGTGTTTGTTCTGGACCTTTTGGCAATATTTCAGTCTACTCTTTTCATGTAGTTACTTTTACATAACTAGGTGTATTTGTATCAAATGTTGTTTAAATATTTACTGAATCTTAGTCATTTAGTTTTGAGCACAAGATTTATTCTTGCTTTTCAAGTAGAATGTTTGTGATGTATTTGACATGAATCTTCAGCAAATTGAGCCTAATGCATGGTCATCAGTGAAACTTGTTTGCTTTATCCAGCATCTGAATGTTGATGATAGCATTATCAGGTTGAAGCTCAGTTTATCCTTTTCCTTTCCTGTTCCAAATTTCACATTCGTTTCAATCCACTCTATCAAGGGGTCGTTGGGCACAGGCTAGGCTACCAGTTATCACTTAGGCATTTTTACCACGAATTTTCTAGGTGGCTCTTTGGCAGACAGTAGCGCTTCCCGGCGATTTTTAAAAGCTTAAGATTTTTGCGATAATTTGTAAAAATATTTCAAGGAGGTATAAAGCTAATATCTCAACCTTTTCATCCACTTTTAACTCTTTTTTTCTTGTAGATACATAGATCACAGCTAGAAATATTTATTTGTCAAAAATCGTCTTGTTTTCTTTTCTTTTCTTTCTTTTTTTTTTTAAGAAATTCTATCCAATTAGAAATTAGTGGCGCACATTTTAAGATGGTATAATTATTCTTTCTTTAAGGTTTAAATTTAGAAATGTTCCTTAAAAAGCTTTCTTAGGACATATGTATGTTGCCCAAATTTGAAAACCTTAAAAATACATTATATCACTAGCAAAAGCATTGTGTCTCTATCACATAATTTATGTAATACTTTATTTCCTTAGTCACATTTGGACAAAGCCTAGGCACCACCTTGCATAAGCTAGGTAAATCACCTAGCCGTTGCCTTAATGCCTTCGCAACACTGGTTTATCTCTTCTCTGTTGTATTAATTAGAAAATTTTGGCAATAATCTCAACTTGTAGGGACCTGCCGCTGTGGCCTTGGCATGATTTTCAAGATTTCATTGATGACCAACTACAAGCTTGGCCATTATCATCCATTAAAGGCTTGCAAAATAAGCCAGTGCTGTGAAAAAGAAAAAAAAATCCTTCAAATTAGGTTGTGAATTTACCTGCTGAGTGAGTTCAGGAAACTTGATCTTATCCTTCCTTCAGAACCTCTCATGCAAGTTGTGCAGCAGATGTTTTCCATAGAATCTTGCTTGTAAATGAAATTGGTAAAGAAAAACCAACCAAATCACTTACCAAAGGTGAAGGAATTATTATCCGTTAGCATTTGGGTAATCCTAAGATTTTCTATTCCAGTATATTCCCAAATTCTTTAGCTAGGCTATTTACCTTCACCACATGTACTCTCATTTAGAAAATTTGATTCTTACTTGTGTATTGATTTTACGAGGCATAATATTTGATATTCTTCTAAATTCATTTGGAGTTGAAAGCACCAAATTAAGTTCTTTCTGGTCAATAAGATACTGATAACCAGTGGAATTCTGAGTCAGACAGATGCCTACTTCTTGACTGTACTAGCATGGCAGTCATGGGTGGGCTGCCTTGTTTTTTTGTTTTTTTTAAACTTCGGATTATTTTTTTATCCTTTTTGATTATTCTTCAAATCCTTTTGTTTTATTATTGTTTCTGTGTATCTCTTCAAATCCATTAACCAAAACACTTTTATGTACTCAATATATCATCCTCTAATGGTGCAAGTGAACCACTGGCACCTTGGTCTGGAGACTCTCGACTGTCAAATCTATTTGCTGCCTCCAAATGTTGCATGAGCAGGTACGGGATTAAACTTTTTTTTTTGGACAAGGAAAACAGAAAAAAAAAAAATTGTATTAGTTAGCTCTCCCAGAGCTTTGCTTCTGGTAGTTCCTTTCTGGAAATGCTTGACTACTTAGATTTGTCTATCCAATTGATGATATGCATCTTTTTTTTCGGTTGTAGATGATATGCATCTTACATTTAGGTGTGTGGCACTTTGTGAAGCTTTTGAATGTTCTTTTTTTTTTGGTTTATTGTAGTTGTTAGAATCTTTGGTTTATCTGGAACTTTTGTTCCTATTTTTATAAGTATTAAGGTTGGCATTTTCCCATGCTGTCTACTAATTCATATCTCTCAATGATGTTGCAGGTCATTGATAAGGAGGGTCTTAGGCTTTTGAGGTGGCTTGCATCATCTCAAGCTCAAGAGGATTTAAATAATGGCGATGAACTTGTTCACGATTTAATTCTCAGTCCTTTGTTGGCGAAGACAGTAATTGATGAAGTCCTGGAAAAAGCTAATCTGGATTATGAGCATGAATCTCAGCAGGAATGCCAAGACATTCTTGATTCTGTTGAAGGTCTCACTGATTCTGAAATATCAAGGCAAGGAAATTTACATTCTACTGGTTATGACCATTTCACTGAGATACCAGATAATGTGATCCCTCAAGTAGATGGTTCAGGTGATGATCAAGTTACAGGATATGTTGATAAGTCAACAGAGGGAGAGGTAAACTGTGACTTGGATGAGCCTCCACAGAAGATATTGCAAGACACACACTTGGATCTTAATGGTACTTTTAAAAGTAAGAAAAGATCATGGGGTTCTTTAACTTTTTCTACACAACAAATGGTGGGTGATGATTTAGTGTCCTCCAGATTCACAGATACACCCAATGAGACAAATAATGATACTGAAACTAGTTCTTCATCTGGAAACAAAATAATCAGTTGGTATGATGATTCAGAGTTCAAGACCAAGATAGATGTTACTGGTTTGAAAGAAGGAAACACACTTGCAGGTTGTTCCACGAGGGACTTAATGAGGAGAAAGCGATGCTACCGAATTGAGCCATCTAAACATGGAACTAGTAAAGTTAAGAAGATCCTTTTGGGAAAGGAACAAGAGGAGACGACTCTCAGTCCAAGTCGGGTAACGTTCAATAAGTCTGTAAATGATGTGGAAGCTGAAATGCCATGTGATACTCCTGAGAAACCTCTCATTGCTGACCAAGAAATAGCTGCTTTAGAGTCTAGCTGTTGTGTGGCAACTAGGTGTGCAAATTGTAATGTCTTTCCCATGCATGGAGAACAGCCATTTTCATGCGGCAGCAGTAATCCATTGGAGGCTGGTTCAATACAGAATGTGCAGTTTGGAGTACGTGAAAGCCATGATAATGTTTTGCATGTTGGATTTGCTCCAGAATCAGAAAGTGTCATAATGACTGATCTTTCCTTATTACAACCTGAAAAAGAGGAAGTGCGACAATCTCACAATTTAGTGAAGGAAAATACTGCAGCTCTTGCAGGACTTCATGAACATTGTGAACTTAAAGAAGAATTTGGTTTCTCTTCCAGGGGTTATGTACGTTCTTTGGACAAAGATATGCAGGAGGGTTTTGCTTCCATGAAACAGCCACCTGAGATTTGTTCTGAGCATCAGAGAAATATGAATTCTACAACTGATCTGAATGTACTGCAACCTGAGGATGCTGTCAGTGTACAAGTAGAAAAGGAGGCGATTTTGTCTGTTGCTCCTAGTTTGTTATTTAGAGCTGAAAACACTGAAAGAGGGCCCATGGAATATGTTGAGATGACTTTCAGCAGAAGACCTCCCTTGATAGACTGCACTGATGTGATGCCTGAAAATGAGTCAACTGCACCTTCTTTGAACAATCAGAACTTTTTTGTGAATGCAGGCAATTCTGACAGAACATTTGATTGCAACTCCAATTCACTTGATTGTATGTTACTTATATATTGTGTTATATTCTTTACTGTCTGACCTTCTTTATTGAATTTAATGTTTGAAAAGCTTTTATCTAAATACAATTTAGTATTTTTTCGCTTTAAATGTAAACTGGGCCACTGGAAGCTTTCTCTTAGGAACAATAGTGGTCTTTATTATGTGGGGCAATCTGACTAAATATGTACATCACAAAACTGCATGCTTTATTCATTTTTTTCTTTTTCTGAACTATATCTTTATCCAGTGTGTGACAGTCTGTACCAGGTCTCTTGTGTCAGAAATGGGAGTTTCACAATGCCTGAGCCCCATCTCTTGGATGCTGTTGTATAAGCTTTTCCAATGATCAACATGAAAATTGTAGGAACTTTTATTTTTGGCTCCATGATGCATATTTGCACCTACAAAAATAGAAATTATATGGGTGTTAGCTTTCAAGAGTTCTGTTTTAATTTTATTTGGTAACTTTTGGTGTGCCACAGCTATGGATGAATCAATGCATATTACTTCTTCTTTTGATAGGTAAGTGGTGAGATATGAACTTTGACCGTATAACTTGCATGCCATGTGTGAAACTATTGAGCTATGGATTCAAGCTCAATCCAGATGTTGCTTCATATTCACTAAATATATGTTGTTCAATACATATGTGGTATCATAAACTTGGGATTTTGGCTGCTTACAAGTGTTTCCTCCCTCCTCCTGTTGTTTTTGTTTTGGTTTTTAATTTTCTTATTTTTTTTTCTTTTTAATTTCAAAGGATATGCTTATCTTGTTTCTTGCCTTGCAATTGTTCCCTGACATTACTTTTTGTTTGCTCCATGCAGCTGCAGGGAAAGCTGATGATGAAATTTTGCCATTTTTTGTCGACACTGCCCCAGATAAACTTCATTACAAGCCTAATAAAAATAAACTTTTTCCTTTTCATCATGAAACTGTTTTAGGTGTACCTACTCACTACCAGAATGATGGTTCTTCCGTATTCCTACTGACAGCTATGTATGCACCACCATCTTTGGATTGCGTTACTAAATGGTTATTGCATCTAGCACCTCAACATGCTGCTGCAGGTATCAAGGATGAACAATGTTTTAGAAAGTCTATCCATTTGGATGATATTAATTTTGTGACCTGACTTCAGCTATGGAAATCTAGGTACCTCAAAAGAAAGTATTGATCAGGCAGTACCTGAAATGTCACCTAAACCTGGCCCTGTATTTCATTCGAACACTTTGGTGGATCAATCGAGTCAAGATAGCCTCAAGAAAAAAGCTACTATTTGCCGAACAGAAGTAACTAAACCTTTTAATGAAGGAACCACTGGGAATGAGAATGAACAGATTGGAAGCTGGCAAGATGTCTCTCAGATTTCAGGTCCAGATGTCCGATCAAAACTTACTCCCCTCAGTCAAATCGGGTTTCGGGACCATGCTAGTGTTGGTGCTGGCCAACAATTAACCTCGATTAGTATGGAGGTGTTATGCAATCTTTTCCATTTTTGTTACATTGGTCACACAACTTTTAACTGATGAGCATTTGGACGGGCATTGCACTTCTTTTTAAGTAGTACTTTGTAATTACAAATTCAGAAGAAAGTTTTATGCTTCTTAAACTGAAGTTAACTTTGGGTGACAGATTCTTGCAGAATCAAGAGGAGATCTTCGACCTGATCCTCAATTTGATGCCATTAATGTTATAGCTCTTGTGATTCAGGAGGATAACGATGAAGTTCTGGATGTTTTTGTTCTCTTGCGTGGTAATGATGGGGAATCATGTCAGAGGTCTGATGTCTCTTTTGATTTAATGCTGAGTTTCAGTGTTGCCTAATGATAGATGAAAACTATTTTCTTTGTTTATTATTTTAAAGTGGTTTTTGAGTTTGGTGTCATGATTGAATTTCCACTTCTGCAGAAATGGGATTTCTGGTTGCAAGGTTATAGTTGCTTCTGACGAGAGACAGTTGTTCGACCATTTTGTGAAGGTTGTTCTCTCATTTGATCCAGATATTTTGATGGGTTGGGAAATTCAAGGCAGTTCCCTCGGGTTTTTAGCCGAAAGGGCTGCTCATCTTGGCATGCTGTTGTTAAATGACATCTCCAGAATACCTTCATTAGAAACCAAAATTCCATCTAGAAATTCAGCAACCCCTGTAAAAGGAATGCAAGGAGATCTGCTACCTGAAGCTTCACTTGCCAATTCCATTGTTGTTGAGGATGCAATAATTGAGGATGAATGGGGGCGTACACATGCTAGTGGTGTCCATGTTGGCGGAAGAATTGTTCTCAACATCTGGCGATTGATGCGTGGTGAAGTTAAGCTTAATATGTACACAATTGAAGCTGTAGCTGAAGAAGTTCTAAGACGTAAAATTCCTTCAATTCCCTTCAGAATTTTGACACAGTGGTTTTCAAGTGGTCCTGCAAAAGCAAGATTTCGTTGCATTGAATATGCTGTGGGAAGAACAAAGTTGAACCTTGAGATAATGAATCAGCTTGATATGGTAAGTAATTTTTCCTTTCCCTACTGACATATGCATTTGGCATCTCCTGTATGACTTCTTCAAGTTTCTTTGTTTGATTTCATCATTTTATCTTGTAACTGTCAGCTATTCAAAACCTTAACAGTTGCATTGGCGCACTGGGACAAAATTGTCATTTTGTGGCTATATACAACTGCACACTGTGTTTTGTGCATTTTTCTTTTCATGCATATGATCAGTTGATATTACGATTCATGGGCCATTTTGTGATTATATGCACTTAATGCTGCTTATGTTATCTTTCAAGCTGGAATTGTTTGAAAGGAAGATTCAAAATACACGAGTCTTGAAAGATTCAAATACATCAGGCAAGTGTGGATATTATGTCACTAATGCGTAATATCAATCGTTGCCTTCACGTTTCAATTGTTGTCAGTGCCACATAGGTTACTGGAACTGTTTGTACCCCATTTTGGTTTCTTTTTACTGCTAAACCTTATCAATAGAAGTGTGATTGAGGGTGATGCAACAACAAATTAATATATATACAGTAAAACCTCTTTATAGTGATACTCTATAAAGGAATAATCTCTACATAATGATAAAAAATTCCGGTCCCAACTTGGGCCAGTTATAAATAGGAATAATTTTCACATTGTAATTAATTATGATTTTTCTAGGCCCCGCCCCATCTTAAAGAAACTTGCCTCTACATAGTAATAATTAACTATATATTGCAAAAAATATATTACATTAAAGGTTTAAGATCACTGATTAATTTGCTAAAGGGAGAAGGGAAGGGATCACTTGATTTAGTTGAAGATTAAAGGGTTGTGTTACAATGTATTTATAGAATTTACAGAATTTACATTGAGAGAAAAGCATTAAAGAGAATGTAAAATTTTAGACTTTTAAGATGACTTTTCATATTTCTAACACTTCCCAACACTAAATAAATCTATGCACACTATTTTTTGAAACTATACAATAATTTTTCTAAGTACAACTCTTTTAAGTTATAACCTCCTCATAGTAATAAATTTAACTTTGTCCCAACAGTATGACTATAGAGAGGTTTTACTGTATATATATATATATGTTGTGGAGAAGAGCAAAATCTGTGGGATTTATTTCCTTTAAGGTTTATTTCCTTTAAGGAAAGATGATAATTTTAGTAGTCGTTTTATTTAGCAGTTACTAAAATTGTAATTATAGCTACATGTGCGCATAGCCCTGTATGTCTATATATATGGTGTCCCTCCATTAAGACATCATCAAGAATAAGAAAATATTTCCTCTCTTCTCCCGTGTGGACGTAGGCCTTGGAGCCGAACTACGTTACATCTTTATGTCTTTTATGAGTATTTAACAATATATATTTAATCTTTGAGCTAACTCAAATTTGTAGTTGTTAATTTGTTTAGTTATCTTTATTAATTTGGCATTTCTGATATAATAAACTTCAGATATATCTTATGAAGTGAAATCACGGAATGATAATTTTGACTAGATATTTTAATTTAAATGAAAAGATGTTTTTTTCTCTCTCTTTTATACTCTTGCAGATAAACCGAACATCAGAGCTAGCTCGCATTTTTGGCATTGACTTTTTTTCAGTACTTTCTCGGGGTTCACAGTACCGTGTTGAATCTATGTTTCTGAGATTGGCACATACTCAAAACTATCTTGCTGTCTCTCCTGGAAACCTGCAGGTTCTCTTCTTATCCATTTTCCCTGTTTAATGCCTATTATTTTATCACATTTGTTTTACTGCAGGGATGCAGTATGTTTATTGTTTGTCCTTGACCCCTAACTGTTAAACTGATTTCTTGCTAGCTTCTGTTGACAGTAATGACCTTGTATATAATTGTACATGACTTTCTACTTTCAATTTTGCCTGTCGAGGAGTTATTGGAACTTTGGAAGATTGTTATTGGACTTCAATTATCCATCTATTTATATTGCAAACCAACCTCGCCAATACATAAATTTTCCAATTGCTCCCACATAAACTGTTAAAATAATAAAAGACACAAAGATATAACGTGGTTCGGCTTTATGGCCTACATCCACGGGAGAAGAGAAAGGATCTTTATTCTTGTGTAATGTCTTAATGGAGGGACTCCATATATATAGACATACAGGGCTATGTACTTATGGCTACATTTATAATTTTAGTAACTGCTATATTCCTTAAAGGAAATAAATCCTTAAGGAAATAATTCTGTACAGGAAACATATCTATCAACAATAGGAAACAAATCTCAACACTCCCCCTCAAGCTGGTGAATAAAGGTTTACCATTCCCAGCTTGGACACATTCGCTTGAAATGCAGTATGATTTAACCCTTTAGTGAGCATATCGGCGAGCTGATTATTGGTAGACATATATGAAGTACAGATCAACCCACTATCAAGCTTCTCTTTAATAAAGTGTCTATCAATCTCTATATGCTTGGTTCGATCATGTTGAACTGGGTTATGGGCAATGCTAATTGCAGATTTATTGTCACAATAGAGTCTCATAGGGCCATCCCAGTGTATTTTCAAATCTGTTAAAATTATCTGCAACCATAATAACTCACAAACCCCTTGCGCCATTGCTCGGAATTCTGCTTCAGCACTAGATCTGGCCACTACATTCTGTTTTTTACTTCGCCATGTCACCAAATTCCCACCAAGAAACGTACAATATCCAGTAGTTGATCTTCTGTCAACTACTGAACCAACATAGTCTGAATCAGTATATGCTTCAAGAACCATTCCTGTGTGTCGTTTAAATAAGATACCCTGTCCTGGAGTCCCTTTAAGATACTGTAGAACGCGATTAGCCGCTTGCAAATGAATATCTTTAGGATTGTGCATGAACTGACTTATTACACTCACTGCATATGCAATATCAGGTCTTGTGTGAGAGAGATAGATGAGTCTTCCTACTAGTCTTTGATACGTCTCTTTATTAACAGTCGGCGCTTCTTCAGCTTCTCCAAGCTTGTGATTAAGATCAATAGGAGTATTCATTGGTTTGCATGCTAGTTTCCCTGTTTCTTTAAGAAGGTCTGTAATGTACTTCTGTTGAGAGATAAAGATTCCATGTTTAGAGTGTGCCACTTCAATCCCTAGGAAGTATTTCAATCTCCCTAATTCCTTGATCTCAAATTCTTCGGTCAAACACCGCTTCAAGTTTTGTCTCTCGTTCTCATTGTTTCCTGTCATGATGATGTCATCAACATACACATAGAGCTGTAACTCCCCCTGAAGTCGAGTGCTTAATAAACAAAGTGTGATCTCCTTGGCTTTGTTTATATCCCATACTTGTCATTACTTTGGCAAACCGACCAAACCATGCCCTCGGAGATTGCTCAAGTCCATACAGGGCCTTTTTTAATTTGCACACTTTATCTGTGGTGCCAAATCCTGGAGGTACTTCCATATAGATTTCTTCCTCTAAATCCCCATGTAAAAATGTGTTTTTTACATCAAATTGTTGCAGATCCCAGTCATAATTAGCTGCCAATGACAAGAGAAGTCTCACAGTATTCATTTTTGCAACTGGAGCAAATGTCTCTTGATAGTCCACACCATATGTCTGAGTATATCCTTTGGCTACCAATCTTGCCTTGTAGTGCTCTAGTGACCCATCTGCTTTGTATTTTACTGTATAAACCTATTTGCATCCAACAGGTTTCTTTCCTGGAGGTAAGTCTACCAACTCCCATGTTGTATTTTTCTCCAGGGCTTCCATTTCCACATTCATAGCTTGTTTCCAATTTGTATTAGATAAAGCCTCGGATAATGACGTAGGAGTCTGGATATTATTTAGGCTGGTAAGGAAACTCTTATGGGTTTGTGAGAACTTCTCAAAGGATACAACATGAGATAATGGATACAAGGGATGTTTAGTGCATTCCCTTGTTCCCTTTCTAATGGCAATGGGAAGGTCATTGTCAGGTTCAGAGGCTAAAAGATCATTGTTAGTTTCAGGAACTAATGAAATTTGTAAGGAGGGTTCAGGGTTTGTTACCTCATTCTCAGGGATTGGTTCAGATTCTTGAGCTTGCATCGGTTCAGGAGCTGCGGCTTTATTCCTTGAGTACACTCGTCCAGTCATCCGATCCTTAGGTTCGTCATTGGGTACAGGGGTTGAGGGAGATTCAGGTTTGATTTGTTGGAGAGTAAAGGGATCAAAAAGGTCAAAAGGGTTATCAATGGAGTCCCGATCCTTATCTTCCATGATGACATTCTCCCCCGGAAGAGAAGGAGCGGTAAAATAGGGCTCAGGTTCATAGAAAGTGACATCGGCTGAGACAAAGAATTTCTTTGATGGCGGATGATAGCATTTATATCCCTTTTGAGTGGAAGAGTATCCGACAAAAACACACTTAAGAGCTCTAGGGTCTAACTTTCCCCTGTTGGGTTGGTGAACATGGACAAATGAAACACACCCGAATATTTTAGGTATAAGATTATTGGAGATTTTAAGCTTAGGATAAAATTGACATAGCTTTTCCATAGGACTTTTGAAATCAAGGGTCCGGGATGGTAGACGGTTAATAAGATGTGTTGCAGTAAGGACAGCTTCCCCCCAATAGGACTTAGGCATATTATGCTGAAATAAAAAGGCTCGGGTTGTATCAAGTAGGTGACCGTTTTTTCTTTCAGCAACTCCATTTTGTTGTGGAGTGTGAACACAGGATGATTCATGAATGATCCCCTCAGTTTGGAAGTAATTGGTCAATGTTTGATTAAAATAGTCTCGAGCATTGTCAGATCGAAATCTCTTGATTTTAGCACCAAACTGGGTATGTATCATGTTATGGAAGGTAGGGAGAATAAAGCTCACATCGGATTTTTGTTTTAATAAGAATATCCACGAGACTCTAGTACAATCATCAATGAATGACACAAACCATCGCGCTCCAGAAACATTAGGGATTGGAGAAGGACCCCAAATATCACTATGAATGAGATCAAAAGGATCTGAACTTCTGTCATTGCTAAGTGGAAAAGATATACGTTTGTGTTTCGCAAGTTCACACACTTCACAATGAAAATCTTTAACATTCAGAGATTTAAACAAAAAAGGAAACATGATTTTAAGAGATTGAAAAGAAGGATGGCCAAGGCGGCGATGATGGAGCCATAGCTTTTCTTTATTGGAAAGTTTGTGCTCAGAGAGAAATGAAGTGGAACTCTTGATAGGATGTACTGGTGTCTCAAGGTAATACAACCCGTCCTGTTCCTTAGCATGTCCAATCATCGTCCCCAAGTCCTGGTCCTGAAATGCACAGTAAGTAGGGAAGAAGGTCACATTACAACTCAGATCATGGGTCAATTTTTTAATAGAGATAAGATTGGTAGATAGTTTAGGAACATGAAGAACATTTCTGAGTGTAAGGGTGGGGCTGATGTGAACATCACCTATACCAGCAACTGTGGTTAATGATCCATCAGCTGTGGCTATTTTCCGACTACTAGGACATGGGTTGTAAGTATAAAATATATTGGGAGAATTGGTCATATGATCAGTAGCACCAGAATCTATAACCCAAGAGTTAGCAAAAGATTTATCCGAGACGTTAAATCCAATAGAAATAGGAAAATTACCTGAATGGGCCAATGAACAGGTACCTGAGGGTTTGTCAAGAGTGCCAAGCAAAGATTTTAATCTTTCAATATCGTCTTGGCTGAATCCGTCTGTCACCAGGGAGGCTGCAATTGTTGGTTCAGTAGACAGATGTGCTTGACCACTGGTTTTCTGCTGTCCTATGTTGTAACCCCAGTCTTTACTGGAAGTTGAAGGCTTGCCATGAAGTTTCCAACACTTCTCCCTTGTATGTCTAGTCTTCTGACAATAAGTGCACCTTAGATTGTCCCTATTGTCTCGATTTGGGACCTTTGATGATTCAGCGCGCGGAGTGTGTGTTCTCTGATCATTTCCCCGATTGGCGATCATAGCTGAGCCTTCCAACTTCTGAGGTGTGAGCATAACATTTCTTCTGCTTTCTTCAGTCCGGATAGTAGAGATAGTCTCATTCAGAGTTAGTAACTCTTTGCTGAGAATTTGAACTCTTACTTGATCAAACTCTGCATTGAGTCCAGCCAAGAAGTCATAGACTCGATCCTTCTCAATATAGTTTTTTAAAATTACAGCATCTGCAGGGCATTTAGTCTCAATACACCTATAATGGTCAAGTTCTTGCCAGAGATTTTTCAAAACATTGGCATATTCAGTGACTGTCATGTTGCCTTGTTTTGTTGTTCCAACTTTCACTTTGATTTCATTCACTTGGGCTGCATCATGGGCCTTAGAGTATGTCTGATGAACGGCATCCCAAATGTCTTTGGCAGTAGTTAGAAACATGCATGTATCGCTAATATTTGGCGCCATTGAATTCCATAGCCATGCCATTATAGAAGCATCTTCGTTATCCCACGCTCTAAACTTAGGATCTCCGGGTGTAGGTCCAGTGCCCAGAAGATGACTTAGTTTTCCTCTGCCCTTCAGAAAAGTACGTACCAGCTGAGACCACTTCAAATAATTTTTTCCATCAAGTCTGTAGGCGGCTTGAATGTTCGGTAGTTCTCATTTCTCTATTTTATCAACTGTTTCTTCTATCTGCACTGTTTCAAAAGTAACCGACATTTTCCTTTTTTTTTATTTTTTATTTTTTTATGTTGTTCAGTGAACAGTGATATGTGATCGAAACAGGTGAATAGTGATCCAAACCAGTGAACAGTGTCGAAACAGTGAACAGTAATCGACCCAGTGAACAGTGATCGAGATGATGAACAGTGACAGAAATTAGGTGAATAGTGATCCAAACCAGTGAACAGTGTCGAACCAGTGAACAGTAATCGAACCAGTTGCGATGCGTTTGCAGTTGTGAAACTGATCGCGATGCGTTTGCAGTTGATGTGCGATGAAGAAGAAAGAAGAAGAGATGCAGAATCAGTTGCAAACGATCGCGATTTGCAGAATCAGTCGCAGATGATCGCGATTTGCAATTAGTCGCAGATTATCGCAGATGACGATGAGGCACAGTCGCATGGACAGACGAGGAAGACGATGAAGATGATGAATAGTAACAGTTGCAGAGACTACGAACCAGTTGCAGATGGAAGATGATGAATCGCACGAACCAGACGAAAAAGACGATGAACAGTGAATCGATGAACAACAACAGTGGCAGACTAAAAAGGAAGACGATGAACAGTGACGATGAACAGTGCAGGTGCGATTTGTGTTGCAGATCGGCGGCAGCGGAGATGCAACGAGCAGCAGCAACGGTGATGAAGACGGAGGATTTCGGCAGCTACGGCGATGAAGGCCGACAATGATGATTCCGGCGATGAAGGCCGAAACAGATTTCCCAGTAATAAAAACTAGGTCTCTGATACCATGTTAAAATAATAAAAGACACAAAGATATAACGTGGTTCGGCTTTATGGCCTACATCCACGGGAGAAGAGAAAGGATCTTTATTCTTGTGTAATGTCTTAATGGAGGGACTCCATATATATAGACATACAAGGCTATGTACTTATGGCTACATTTATAATTTTAGTAACTGCTATATTCCTTAAAGGAAATAATTCTGTACAGGAAACATATCTATCAACAATAGGAAACAAATCTCAACATAAACTCATCAGTGACATTGTCACTTTAGGTAAATATTAAATAATGCCTAAGGATTTTCATTAAGTCCCTAGTTAGATTATGAGTTGCAGTTGCATTTTGCAAAATAAGGTATTTAGGGATCAGTGACAATGGTTTGCATAATGCTTTGCTGTCAGCTTATTGCAACATGGTTCTCCTGTTGGAGCATCCTGAGTGCTTCAAGTTTGGTTCGAGAAGATATTTCCTCCAATTATGTTATCTAGGTTGACTGGAGAGGATGATCAGTTTTGTTGTTGAAAAAACCCCACTTTTTGGAGGTTGTGTTTTACAGTGGGAATTAGATGGTGACATATTGGACTTATCCTGAAAATCTAGTTCACTTGTGCATAACAAAACTTCAGTAGCTGAAACAAGACTAGGTGAAGTTTTTTTGAAATCTTTACGTTTTATTAGCTGTCATTTTTTATACAACACTAGAGGTTGCATGAAATAATGCATAACCTAGTTTTTCTTTAATTTTTTCTCTAACTCTTGTAGCAAGTTTCGCTTTCATCTTTAGAGACATGGATGTCTATCAATTGGTATGGTGTTAGCTGTGGTTGAGCCTTTTTTTTTTTATTGATCAGTATGATTCCAACCAGTTCTTTGTGTATCTTGACTAGTAATTCTTATTTAATGGTGAGATTTTATTTAACGTTCATACTTATTTTTACTTCGGAGATCTTACTTAATATTTATATCTATTATATAAATTTAACTCCTAAAACATTAAAATCATAAATTAATTATCTGTCCCTCCACTTTTTTGGTTGATCCACACTTAATGCTTCCTTGTTTTAAATCAAGTAAAAGTAGTTTACAGATGACTGATATGGTTAGTCAAAGTTCAGCTGATAAAGGATTGTGTGTAGCCTTGGTTCCTGAAGTGTTCCTGCTACTTATATGTTTGTATGTTATGTTCACCCCCTCTCTACTTGTTCTCATTTCTGTGCTATGAGTACCATTTAATGTAGCTTTTCAATGGTTCAAATGTTTTCCTAATCAGGTAGCATCTCAACCGGCAATGGAGTGTCTTCCCCTAGTGATGGAGCCTGAATCTGGCTTTTATGCAGATCCTGTTGTTGTTTTGGATTTTCAGTCACTTTATCCTTCAATGATTATTGCATACAATCTCTGCTTTTCTACTTGCCTTGGTAAAGTCATTCCTTCAAAAGAAAATACCCTTGGTGTTAACTCATATTCACCAGACGCTCAGATTTTGATGGATGCAAAACATCATGTCTTGCTCACTCCAAATGGTGTTATGTATGTGCCTTCAAAGGTATGGTTCTCTGATTCCGGTTCCTCTTCCTTTGGATATTCTTTTGCTCTTCCCTTTTAGGAAGTCTTGGCTGGTGCTGTATTATGACATTATCATAATGTTGATTGTGATGATATCTGAAATTTTCAGGACACTCTCTCTCTCTCTCTCTCTCTCACACACACACACACACACACACACACACACACACACTATGAAGTAAAGTGATTCCTTTTCATTTAATAAGAAAAGAAAAACAGTACAATATAAATAAACAAAGAGACCAAAAAAATAGAAACAACTTCCCTAAATTCTAGGACTAAGAAAACAGGAAACTATTCTAAATAAATCGCTCCCACACACACTCTAATGTAGATTCATCACGGAAGCAAGAATGAAAATACTCAAAAAATAAACCAAAATAAATTCTATGGAATAGAATTCTTAAAAAGAAAATAATTGATCTTCATTCCTTAAAATTTGTAATTGGAGCTCCTTATATAGATAACTCCCTTAAAACAACTTCTAAACTATCTAAAACACTTAAAAATAAGTTTTCTAACGTATCTATAACATGAAAGCAACTTCCTAATTCTATTAGAACTCTATTTAGACCCTTCTAAAACACTTTTTAATACACTTAATAATAAAAACGAATTTTAAAAACTATTTTACCACTATAATATAATAAACCAAAATAAAAACTTCTCTAAAAAAAACTTAAATAAAAAAATATTAAAAAACATTCGAAAATACATTATACATCACACTCACTAACACACACACATGCTTATTTAGATTATATCTTTAATTTTTCTTCTTCTGTTATGGACTAGGGGAAATCAATGGGTATTACTCATCATGATGACTTGTGCATTCGTTAGCTGCTTGGTGTTTGGAGCGTCATGCTGTGTCATTCCAGTGACACCAAATATGGAATTTTCTTTCACCATGTCCTCAAATGAATGTTAACCTAGACTTTAGCTGACTTTACATACGCCCAAGAATGCCTGTTATATACAACCCATAAAAACAGAAAACTAGGAATTCACATCCCTAAAAAGTCAATATACTTGAGCCACAGCTAACCAACTTGCAAATGGATGGTACAGTGTCTAAGTACCAGCAATAAGCCAAGAGGACATGCCAAAAATCATGATTTTGTGGGTTTATCAGTACAAGAGCAAGAAATCACAGTATTTGAGCTGGTTAGCAAATATACTACCTAAAAATCAACACACCAAAGCATCATTCTTATTTAATCTTCCCCATAACCACTTCCAAGTTGTGATGTTTTTTCTAAAACTGAAGTGAACTAGGACCTACAAAACCAATCATCTGACAAAGCTCTCCAAAAATCACATAATAAGAAAAATTCAAGGAGGTCTTTTTTTCCCTGTCATCAATGAAAAATGCCTAATGTAAATTACCTTAGATCTCCTCTCTCTACTAGGTTCGCCCATGCTTGGCCTAGACCAGCAGGTTGTGCAGCGTACTGATGTCAACAATCCTATTATGAACTTCCTCTTTTAAAGGCCCCATACTGACCCCTTTGTCTTTGATACCATATTTTTATATATTTGGTATGTTGACGCATTAGCTAGATTGGGTTACATTTGGAAAGGATGAAAGCAATAATTTAATACAAAATTTTATTGTCTCTTCTCAAAAAAAAGAAGAAGAGGCGAGGGGAAAAAAAAAAAGAAAAAGAAAAGAAAAGAAAAATGAGATCTTGTTTTATTCTCTATTCCATTAGGTGTATTCTCTTGCCTATTACATTGATGATATACCACAAACCCAGCCAATAAAGTCTTTTCAATGAATATTTATGCATTTTGTAAAGGGGGTGCATTTAGTGCTATCAAAATCAATCTATTATATTTTTGAAGAATGACAGATATTCATCTCATATAGGCAAATTGCTGGGGAAGATTATTTATTTGATTTGGAGTTTTTGCCTCCCTCATGTTAGAAAAGAAATAGAAGATTCATTGAGAACATGGATGAAATTAAGGCTGTGTTAATGAAAATAAAGGCTTGTCTTGATCTTATATTTCCTTCATTGTAATTTCAGCTATTATCTTTTGATGCTATGTTTTGTAGATGGGAATCTTCATAAAAATACAATATCTATGTATCTTCAATTTGTGGATAAAACTTCACAAATTGGCTCACACTTTTTCTTCTCAAAGAAACTCTCTTTGAGGCTCTCGAATTTTTGATCTCTAGAATTTTTGATCTCTCTCAGATGAATTTCACGAATGAAATTAAGGCTCTATTTATAGGAGTATTCAGGGGCAATTTTGTAAATATAGAAATTATATTTTCATACAAATCGGTGCCTGAATCTTTGACTCTTTCATTTTGCAAATTGTTAGCCTTTTTGTTGACTGTTCTCATTTGGCTGCTGCCGCCCACGTTGTTGTTGTTGTTGGCCGCCCTTAGTCGCCTTCTTTGAATGAGGTGGACCAATAAATCTCCCCCTCCATCTCATGTGGAACAAGGCTCTTCCACACATGCAATCTCTCTACAGATAGCAAGCTTTTCTCTGGTCAGGGACTTCGTCATCATATCTGCCCCGTTGTCATTAGTGTGGATCTTCGCAACTTGCAGCAGTTTATTTTCCAGCACATCACGAATCCAATGATATCTCACGTCGATGTGCTTGGACCTTGAGTGGAAAGTTGAGTTCTTACTGAGGTGAATTGCACTCTGACTGTCGCAATAAAGAACATAATTTTCTTGGTTCTGATGCAATTCTTGTAGGAACTTTTTCATCCACAGAATCTCCTTACAACCTTCAGTGATTGCAATGTACTCTGCTTCTGTGGTACTTAAGGCAATACACTTCTGTAATCGTGATTGCCATGAGACAGCTCCCCCGAAAAATGTTATTAGGTACCCGGATATCGACTTTCTCGTATCCATGTCGCCAGCCATATCTGAATCTATAAATCCTTCTAATACAGATTTATCATTACCAAAACATAAACAATTACTAGAAGTACCTCTAAGATACCTGAGTATCTATTTGACTGCTGTCCAATGTTCCTTTCCAGGACTCGATAGAAATCGGCTCACAACACCAACAACATGAGCAATGTCTGGTCTGGTGCATACCATAACGTACATTAGACTGCCAACTACCGATGCATAAGGCACCTTGCTTATCTCTGATTTCTCCTCCTCGCTTGAAGGACACTGGCTCGCATTAAGCTTGAAGTGGCTTGCCAGTGGAGAACTAACAGGTTTAGCTTTGCTCATGTTGAACCGCTTTAAAACTTTCTCAATATACTTTTTTTGAGATAGCCAAAGTTTCTTGTTCTTCTTGTCACGAACAATCTTCATGCCAAGGATTTGCTTTGCGGGCCCTAAGTCTTTCATTACAAAGGACTTGCTCAACTCATTCTTCAACATGTTAATCTTGCCGATATCTTGGCCTACAATTAACATATCATCAACATAAAGCAAAAGAATAATAAAATCACCATCAGAGAATTTCTTGATGAAGACGCAGTGATCAGTTGTCGTTCGGTTGTACTCCTTTTTCTCCATGAACGAGTCGAACTTTTTATACCACTGCCTCGGTGCCTGTTTCAAACCGTACATACTTTTCTTTAGCCTGCAAACCAACTTCTCTTTTCTTTTGACTTGGAAACCTTTAGGCTGCTCCATATAGATTTCCTCGTCAAGATCACCGTGTAAGAATGCGGTTTTTACATCAAGTTGTTCAACCTTCAGATTAAGACTAGCTGCCAAGCCAAGAACAACTTGGATTGAAGACATTTTTACCACCGGTAAGAAGATTTCATCGAAGTCAACGCCTTTCTTCTGTCCGAATCCTTTCACAACCAATCTTGCTTTGTATTGAGGTTGCGAGCTACCTTCTTCGCTTTTAATCCTATACACCCACTTGTTCTTGAGGGCTTTCCCTGCGGTAATTTCACCAAGTCAAATGTGTGGTTCTCATGCAGAGATTTCATTTCTTCCTGCATGGCTTTCATCCACTCAGTCTTATGCTGGTCAGTGATAGCTTCGGTATAGCTCTCCGGTTCTCCCCCGTCAGTGAGCATCACATAGTCACTAGGAGAATATCTTTGACTTGGTTGTCGCTCTCTGGTGGATCTCCTTAGCTGTGCTTCTGGTTGGACTTGTTCAGGAACTTGTTCTGGTTCTGAACTTTGAGCTGGTGGAACATCATCATCAGTATCTGGTGCAACTCCCTTGTCATCTGGATTTGATGGTGGAGAGACTGGTTCCAGATTAACTGGAATTTCATCTGATTGTGGCTTCTCAGGTTTCTGAAAATCCTCGATCATCTGACCTTCAAGAAACACCACGTCTCTGCTTCTGACAATCTTTTTGTTGACAGGATCCAAAAGTCTGTAGCCGAATTCTTCATGGGAATATCCCACAAAGATACACTGCTTCGCTTTTCCATCCCGCTTGGACCTCTCGTCTTTAGGGATGTGAACAAATGCTCTACAGTCGAATACTTTCAAGTGTTTGTAAGAAACGTCTTTCCCCGTCCAAGCCTTTTCTGGTACGTCGTAGTTCAGTGGAACTGATGGAGAAAGGTTGATTAAATCGACTGTTGTCCTCATTGCCTCCTCCCAATAGGAGTTTGGCAGTTTTGCATTTGAGAGCATACATCTGACTCTTTCACAAATGGTTCTGTTCATCCTCTCTGCGACACCGTTGTGTTGAGGTGTCTTTGGTACCGATTTTTCCAGCCTGATCCCGAAACCTCTGCTGTACTCCTCGAATGATCCGCGATACTCACCGCCATTGTCAGATCGTACACACTTCAAACGTCTGCCAGTTTCTCTCTCAACTTTTACATGAAATTGCTTGAAAACTTCCTGCACTTGATCTTTAGTTTTCAAAGCAAAGGCCCACACTTTTCTAGAGTGATCATCAATAAAAGTCACAAAATAATGAGCACCTCCTAGTGACTTACAACTCATTGTGCAGACATCTGTGTGTATTAAATCTAGAATATTTGCCTTTCTAGATGGTGGGGAACTACGAAATGCAACTCTATGTTGTTTACCCATAATACAATCAACACAAGTACGTAAAGATGTACCTGTCATTCCTGGCAAGTGCTCCTTCTTGGAAAGAATTCTGAGACCCTTTTCACTCATGTGGCCGAGCCGCTTATGCCATAACTCGGTGGGAACTTCTTTCCTCATGGTATTTACTTCTCCTCTACACAGCTTGGCTTCTGTGAGGTAGAGTGATGTATCTTTCTTGCCTTTGGCTACTACCAAGTTTCCTTTGGTGAGCTTCCATTTTCCTTCACCAAAGTTATTATTGTAGCCATCGTCATCAAGCATTCCGGTGGAGATCAAATTGAGGCGGATATCAAGAACATGCCTCACATCTTTCAAGAGTAACCTGCATCCAAGGTTAGTTTCTAAATAAATATTGTCGGTGCCGATAATTTTGGATGCATTATCATTTCCCATCCTCACTCGTCTGAAATCACCTTGAGTGTAGGTTGAGAAGAAATCTCGTCGTGAGGTGACATGGTAGGACGCACCTGAGCCAACTACCCATGTAGAGTCTTGACTTGCAAGGTTGACATAATCAGCATATCGAACAATGACAAATTCTTCAGTGAGAGTTGCGGTGTCATTTGTTCGGGTTTCTGCTTCTTGATTTCTGGAACGTTCCGCCTTTAACTTTCGACATTCTCGAATGAAGTGTCCGGGCTTGCCGCAGTGATGACACTTCTTGTCATGCCACGATCTGGACTTCGAGCGTCCTCTTTGCTGACTTTGGTAACGAGGATTTCTGCTTTACTCCTTCCGTGCCATTCTTGCTTGCCTTGTTTTTCCATGACAAGTGCTTCAGTTTCAGGAGTATATCTATTGTCTTTTCGTCGAGACTCTTCGTTCAGCATTCTGTCTTTTACCATATTCATGGTAAGCTTGCCATCAGGAGCTGAGTTACTAACTGACACAACTAGAGTGTCCCAACTTTTTGGTAGAGAACTCAGCAACAACAACGCTTGTAGCTCGTCATCTACGGTCATCATCATAGAGTTGAGTTGATCTACAATGCCTTGGAACTCACTCATGTGTTCCGATACGCTGCTTCCATCTTTATACTCCAAATTGACTAATCGTCGCATCAGATTAGCTTTATTTTGTACGGTTGTCCTCGCATACATTTTCTTCAACTTTTGCCAAAGAACGTAAGCATTGTGTTCATTAGCAAAATTTTGGAAAATGCTATTGTCAATCCATTGTCTGATTTGAGCAGCACACTTTCGGTTCAACACGGCCCAGTCAGCGTCTGTGCTGGTTGTTTTTGGTGTCTTAGTCACGGCTTTCTCTTTCGGCTTTACAATCGGCTTCCATAGATCTTTAATGTATAAGAGATCCTCCATCTTCGGCTTTCAAATTGCATAATTAAATGCAGTCAACCTGATCATATTGCCTGTGCTCTCCTCCATTTGAGTCGTCAGTCAACAGGTTTCGCGGAGCTTGACACTTTTCTGACGATAAATAGTACTCTGTGAATAGTCTCAACGAATAGTGCCCCTTGTGAATAGTATAACTATTCACTATTCCAAATAGTACCTGCCGACAAAACAGTGTCGTATACGTGAATAGTATTGTATGTGTGAACAGTACCTTCGCTGAAAACGACCTAGGCTCTGATACCACTTTGTTGGAAAAATCGATGGTTGTAAAGAAATAAATTCCACAATCCCAGGATAATTTCCCAAACTAAAAATACAACAAAATAACACTAAAGATTTAACGTGGAAAACCCTCCAAAGATGAGGTAAAAACCACGGGACCCGTAGGCCGCTTAAGAAACTTCCACTGTAATAAAATGGAATTACAAACTTCACCCTTCAGTGGATCTCTCACAAAAATACAATATCTATGTATCTTCAATTTGTGGATAAAACTTCACAAATTGGCTCACACTTTTTCTTCTCAAAGAAACTCTCTTTGAGGCTCTCCTAATAGATCTCTCGAATTTTTGATCTCTCTCAGATGAATTTCAAGAATGAAATTAAGGCTCTATTTATAGGAGTATCAGAGGCAATTTTGTAAATATAGAAATTATATTTTCATACAAATCGGCGCCTGAATCTTTGACTATTTCATTTTGCAAATTGTTGGTCGTTTTTGTTGACTGATCTCATTTGGCTGCTGCCGCCCACGTTGTTGTTGCTGTTGGCCGCCCTTAGCCGCCTTCTTTGAATGAGGTGGACCAACAATTCTTTAGGCTTTAGTGTGGAACCGTGGATCATTCCCTTGAGCATTTTATTCAAGTTTTGGCATTTTCTTTCCATTTGCAAATCTTCTAATTCCCATTATTAGGCTCTGAGATTACTTTTATTTGGTAGGAATACATCACTGTCAGTTTGACATAAAATACTTATTATTACCAGGTTCGGAGGGGTGTTCTACCTCGCATGTTGGAGGAAATTCTATCGACAAGAATCATGGTCAAAAAAGCAATGAAGAAGTTGCTGCCTTCCCAACAAGTTTTATACAGGGTGAAATTGCATTTCCTGCTTGAAGTTAAAACTTATTCTTCTGAGAGCACCTAGGACGCTAATGCACATATTTTTTTGACCCCCTTTCATCTCATTCCAGTCATGGACTGGGCTTGGTCCCTAATATTTTAGTTTTGGGCCTTTAGTGGGCAAGGCTATGCTTGGTTGTAGCGTATTGGTTACTTGGGCTCAGAAGGAAAGGACATGTCACATATAACCTATCTACAGTCGGCTTATATAGTCATATTTTGCCAATGGCAATCACATGATTTAGGATCTTGGAAGTTGCCAGAAGCTTCTGCTTTCCTTTTGAAAATGTTCAGCTGTTAAATTGGAATTTCTGAGGGACAATTTTTAATGCATTGATGGTTGCAGGTGTCATATGCTGTATCATGTCTTTTTGACTTCACATAGTCAAAATTTTGTGAGTTTTGGTTTTATATTTTGAACCGATTTTATAAAATGTTTCTACAATGAAATTGGCAATTCCATCTAATTAAAATTTACATATGTTGTTTTGTGTTTTATCTACTTTACATGGACATGATGAACACATTCCATTTTGGTCCATTTTCTCCCCAGATATTTAACGCTAGACAGCTTGCACTGAAGCTTATAGCAAATGTAACCTATGGTTACACAGCTGCTGGCTTTAGTGGCCGCATGCCTTGCGCAGAACTTGCAGATAGCATCGTCCAATGTGGTCGTAGGACTCTGGAAAAGGCTATCTCATTGGTGAACTCACATGATAAGTGGAATGCAAGAGTCATTTATGGTGATACTGATAGGTAGCTATATATTCTAAATCAATCTTTTCCCATTACTCAGTAGTATTTAATGTGCATCAGGATGACACAGCTGTTACTTTACTATATCATCTATCCTCTAAAAGATGTGATTAACCAAACTATTGCATTTTTTTAGGCATGCAATAATTACACTAGTTTATCTCATTAGTTTCTCTTGATTTCTGGACACACAGATACGTGTTTATATGGGTATACGAATCTAAAATTGTAGATCTTCCCCTCACCTTTTGTTCTTCCATATTTTGCAAACAAATATCACAATTTTTGTTAAATTTGTCTGGTTTTGTGCAGTATGTTTGTTCTACTTAAAGGACGTGTAAGAAAAGAAGCTTTCAGAATTGGGCAAGAGATTGCATCTGAAATAACATCCGTAAATCCAGACCCAGTCACATTGAAAATGGAGAAGGTCTACCATCCATGTTTCCTCCTTACAAAAAAGCGATATGTTGGTTACAGCTATGAGAGCCCTGACCAAGCTGAACCTTCGTTTGATGCTAAAGGCATTGAAACTGTACGGAGAGATTCATGTGGGGCTGTTGCAAAGTTGCTGGAGCAGTCCTTAAAACTTTTTTTAGAACACCAAGACGTCTCTAAGGTAAGAGGGATTTGATTTCTTTGGGAATTGTTTCTTCTTATATTTAATATTGCAGAAGGAAGATTTTAATGGGGATCCTTTTTTGTGGAAATGATGCTGCTGAAGGAAATGTCTAAGGAAGCATAACATCACTCAAAAGTTATTAAGCTAGTAATAACCTGTGATGAATCATATACGAATGGGTTATGGAAATCCACTACTTTCTGATATTGAAAGTGAGAATATAATTATAATCTGTTCATTAAAGTTCTGACAATGTTTATGACAAGTGAAATATTTGATATATCAAAACATACCTCTTGAATGCTCCACATAGTTACTCAATAAGGTATACATAAGAAATAGTTCGTAGTGTGTTAATTTTGCATCTTTGATGCTCAAATTTGGTCTTAAAAACCAAACGGAAGTAGAAATTTTCCCATGTCAGACTTATGATTTGATTACTTAGATGTGTAAATGACATGTTGTTCATGAATCATGCCTTCAGAATTTGATAATTTGGACCTCAAAAGCCTATTTCTGATCCAGATTGAGAATCTGGTCTTTTTATTTTATATTCACAGGTTAAAGAATATTTGCTGCGTCAGTGGACCCGAATTTTAGGAGGTCGAGCATCTCTCCAAGATTTTGTATTTGCAAAGGAGGTTCGGTTGGGTACTTATGCTTCTGGGGCTTCTTCACTTCCACCAGCAGCAATTGTAGCCACTAAAGCAATGCGAGCTGATCCTAGAGCCGAACCACGCTATGCAGAAAGAATCCCATATGTTGTAATCCATGGGGAACCTGGAGCTCGCCTTATTGATATGGTCAAAGATCCTATGGACCTGTTGGGGATTGATTCTCCTTTCAGAATAAATGACCTCTACTACATTAACAAGCAGATAATTCCAGCACTACAAAGGATTTTTGGGCTTGTTGGTGCTGACTTGAACCACTGGTTTTTGGAGATGCCCCGCCCTATTAGACCAACTGTTTCTAAACGCCACTCTTATGCACCAAATGCACAACGAACACGGATAGATAGTTATTATATATCCAAACACTGTATCCTATGTGGAGGGTTGGTCCGAGCATCAAACCACTTGTGTGACAAATGCTTTCAGAGGGGACCAGCTGCTGCAACTGCTGTGGTCTGCAGAACCACGAAATTGGAGAGGGACATCCAACACCTTGCTGCTGTAAGTGTTGCAATTTCTCATAGTGCATATGCTTTTACTAGAAATTTTGTCATTTGTGCATCCTAATCCTTTCCATTGCCAAATGAGCCTAAGTTTATTTGTGTTGTACCACAATACTTGGCCTCAATATGATGTTTTTCAGACTCTCACCTTGCTTTGACTATCCTTTTAATATAGGTGCCTTATTTTTTATTTTCATAATCATTATTCTGTTATCATCTATTTCTTACCTCAAATGTTAATTACGATTGAAACATAAATAAAAGTTTGCCGTTCTTATTTTGCCTCGTGCAATATTATTCGTCAAGGCAGACATTCAACTTATCACTGTAACATCCAAGGCACATTTTGGTTTTCCTCTAATCCTTTTGCAATTGCATATCCGTGATAGTTTTATCTTCTCTGCATTGCAGATATGCCAACATTGTGGAGGTGCGGATTGGATTGTTGAGAATGGGGTAAAGTGCAAATCACTAGCTTGTACATTGTTCTATGAGAGAAGGAAAGTCCAGAAAGAATTACAGGCTCTTTCTGCTGTAGCTACCGAGGTTGGACTCTATCCAAGGTGCACGGTTGAGTGGTTCTGAAATTGTATTTATTCTCCAACCTAGATAGTTCAAGTTGTTCATAGTTTTGTTGTACCCTTAATTACCCAAGTCATTAAATGGGTCTGTTTTGATGTACTTTGTTTAACTAGTTCTCATGTACTTGTATATATCTCTATGTATAGCAGCCGCAATAAGTTGTAATAAAGAGAATGACATCTGCCAGTGCTTTATATATAAGGAGAGAACTCCATGGTCAATGAATTAAGTATCTAATAAAATTATCATTATTTTCATAACCTGGCACTTCTAAGAACTACCTTAAACCTTACGATAAAATGATTGCATATATTATCAGTTATATAATCAGTTACACGTGGGAGCTGGAACATATGCAAATAGTAAGTAACGAAAAGTAATGTTTTGGTAATGTATTCTTAACATTGTCCTTGAAAATTGAGAGTATGTTACCAAAACATTTTTCATTAATGAAGCCGTCTCAGCCCCTTATTACTACACACAAACTAGAAGCTAACGATAACAAGATTGTGGATGTTGGTGACAACAGTATGTATTAGGCACCGCACTGCTTGATGCAGGAAGTAACACTTTCGTAACATTCCCCAACACATTTAGTAGCAGTATTGCCTTGCCTTATCGACGAGGAAATGCACTCAGATACGCATGACGATGCCTTTGCATTGCAAGTAGCGATGCATACCAATAATTTGTTGCCCACATCACCTTGCGCGACAACAGTGGTTGATGCAATTGCCATAGCCATCAAGATTAGAACCACTGAACTGCCCATTTCTGATATTGATAATTTTTCTCGTCTCAAAGAAGATAAAATTAAGAGTACTACTACTGCAACAAGAAGAAGAAGAAGAAGAAGAAGAAGAAGAAGGGCGAGGAGGGTCTGTGCATGGAAGACGGTTGATCTGTATGTTGGTATTAATAGCTAGCTAGCTAGTGATGATCATGAGTTTTGTTTTTAAAAGAAAAAACATATGCATGTGTTTATGTATATATAAGAGATTATTTTAAGAGATATTGCAGCCTTATATATATGCCTTGAGTTTAGGGAAGAAATGTGCTATTTCACTAAGCTTACGTTGAGAGATTATTTTATGAGATATTGCAGCTGTATACCTTGATTTTAGGGAAGAAATATGCTATTTGACTAAACTATATATATATATATATTTATGTACATATGTATATGTATATATGTATGTATATATGAATTAAACAAAAGAGGCGTATCATATTTTACGTTTCTATATGTGCAAGAGTATCTGCCACGTTAAAAAAATCCATATTTGACCCCGATTTTTTTTTTTTAATTATTGTTTTAAAAAAGAGCACATTTTGACCACATGGGACTTCGTCTTCCTTGAATAAATTTTAGCTAAGTTTAGCTCTCGGTTGTTTATTTCGTATGGTGGGTCACGTCAAGGATCGTTAGTGTGGTATAGTAGGCTCCGAAAGGGCCGAATTTCTTGGTTAGTGTGGTATAGTAGGCACCGAAGGGGCCGAATTTCTACAGGAGGGTGGGTTTAGGGGATTGTTTCTTCTTAATATATATATATTAGCTCTTTATTTTGCTACGTGTACATTATGACTAAGCCAAGCCGAATTTATTTTGTAAATGTTAGCTACCTCTAATAGTGTATATCCAAATCCATAGTTCTCATCTAGACCCCTTGCGCCCTTTATTGTTGTGCTTGTTTTCTTAGCCCTATTGAGGAGTTTTGACTTTCTCTGACCTCGTGCTAGCATCTTCTTACCTTGTATCATTACTAAAACAAAAAAACCAAATAAATTCCACCCAATGAATTTAATTTAAAATTTTGGAAAAAAAAATAGCAAGCAAATGCATACATATAAGACTATTGTTAAAATAAAAATACTTTTGATCAAATCATAAACATGATCTTGATTATTGTATTATTATTATTTTTGAGAGAGTGATATCCATTACCACTGCCCCATCTCTTATAGTCCGAGTAATTCACTGGGACCTATATGCACCCACTACGCATTAGTCCAAATACCAAGGGCGTTAAACTCGTCAAGTCAAGATTTAAATTCCAGACCTCTATCTCAGCGTCTTTCGTCTCCCCTCCCGACCATCTAGCCAATACCGTATCTTGATTATTGTATTACATAGAGAACATATCTAAATCGACACAAGATGAAGATTAGAGTTCTTTTCTTAATTATACAGGGTCCCTATATATAGTTGGCTGTATAATGACAATCATTATATAATAAGCTCTAGGCCCACCTCAAAGTACATGCATGGGCTGGTTTAATTCAAAAAGTTTCAATCCCTACTTAGCAAATAAGAGGCAAATATTCCAACGGGATATATGGGTAAGGGTAATCTATAAAAAGAGAAACATGAACATTACAACAGGGCTCACATTAATCAGCAAATATAGAAACATTCAAATAATTAATATTACAATACTAATTAAGACATAAAATGAGATTCATGGCTAAATTACAACAACCAAGTAGGGTTATCAATGGATTGACTTAAACTGCGAAATCGAATCGAACCGAAGTGTTTAGTTTAATTTTTTAATAAGTTCGGATTAGGTTAGGTTTGAAAAAAGTATAACCCGATAGGTTTGATTCGGGTTGTGATTTGAAATTTTAAAAATCAATCTAAATCGAACCGAACTGATTGTAAACAAAAAAGTGTTATCATTTATTTTTCAATGTCTAATATTCTTTTATGATATAAATATTATCCTAAAAAATATATAATTATCTTATATAGTAATGTTTGTTTTTAAATTTATTAAATATACATTAGAAAATTTACGGCCATGTTTTGGTAAACAATTTAAATGCAGTATTTTGTTTTTGAAACAAAGATGCTATGAAAACTTGTTTGGTTAGGTTGTTTTTTGAAACAGTTTTTAAATGCATCCTCAAGATTTGTAAAGAAAACAAGAAAATATTTTTTTGTTGTTTTCTTACTTTCAGAAAAAAGTACTTAAAAAATAATTTTTAAAAAGTGTATTTTAAAAAATTGTTCTTAAATGCCAAACCACACAGGCTAAGATTACTTTATATATATTCTTTCATAATTAATTATTTTAATTTATTTAATGTATGTACATTTAACATTTTAAACCGATCAACCTAAACTAAACCAAATCGATTATGTTCAGTTCGGTTTGATATTTTGAACTAAACCGATCAACCTAAACTGAATCGAACCCGATTATATTTGGTTTGAGCATTAAACTGACCAAAATTAAACCGTTGACACCCCTACAAATAAGTACCAAAGAGGTATTGTATTTCACACTAGCGAGTTGACATGATGGTTGGCGCTTGGAGGGGCTTTGGAGGGATTGAGAGTTTAAGTCACGGAAGCAACGACTTTTATGAGGAGGAAGTTATGCATTGGTTGGACAAGACATATTTTTAAACTTGGTTCATGCTGGGTTCATACGGTGTGAAGTGTGGCCTGATATCCTAGGGGTAAGGGTGAAAAAAAATCGAGTACGAACGAATACAAATATAAACAATGCCTCGTACTAACAAATATATGACATGTTCATACTCGATTCAGACAACAATTGCTCGTCTATACCTTTATGATTTAAAATTCGAGTAGCCCAGTTTTGCTTATGCTTTTAAAAAAAAAGTCTATGCTTTTAAAAAAAATATGATGGTAAAATATACTTTTCAAAAAATAAAAATAAAGATCTTGTCCCAATAGCAATAAAGAACGAAGATGTGGAAAAAAAGACAACAAAGAGAAAGAAAGATTTCAAAAGAAATGTAAGTAAAAAAAAATTTAAAAACACAGTCAAAATTTTTTTTGTTCCCAACCCAAACCCTAGCCCAACCCATATGGGTTAGTCTGGTTGGTGCCTCCGACCGCTGCTTCAAGGGTTTTGGAGCTTTTGCACTTGAGGGTTTTAGTTGAGTTTGGAGAGATGTGAATAAAACGAGCGCAGGAAGGAAGCATCATCTTCCATGGCGTTCACTCCTCCTTCTTCTCTTCTCCTCCTCCGAAGTTTCTCCTCTAAAAACCCTAATTTTCAATCTCGAATCACTTATCTGGTTAGAGCAACTCGAGCTCTCTGGTTCTCCAACGTTGGCGGCAATGGCGAAATCAATCACTTCTCGACATCCCAGTCATCATCATCACCTCTCCAGCACTCAGAGGCAGACCTTCCAAACCTCTCTTCTGATCCCAAAACGAGCCTTTCAGCTCGTATGAGTTTCGTTTTCGATCAAATCGACGCGATGGAGAGGGAGAGAAGCGAAAAAGATGAAGCCTTGCAGAGGATTCGATCTTGGAGAGATTCCAGAAAGAAGAAAATCGAGGAGGAGAGCTCGAAATTAGGGAATTCGGAATCTGTTGATGCGAGATTGAGTTCGGAGACGGAGGCGGTGGAGCGGAAGAGAGAAGAGAGTTTGGTTACAAAGAAGGAGGTTGAAGTGGTTCATCCGTGGCCGGAATGGATTGAATTGATGGAGCGGTTGGTGCAGCAGAATTACTTTGATCATCGGAGGACGGATGAGGAGAAAATGATGCAGGATTTGTCGATTGATGTCTCTGGTTTCGCCGAGGAAGGTTGCGATTTTACGAGGGATTGGACTACGGTTCGAACTGCTTGCCTTAACTTTGCTCGCGACCGCTTCGATATATTGAAGTAAGCTTGTTTATTCCGATTTCCTAGATATTGAATTGTTTCTACCATTAATTTAATTCATGTAATAGTTTGCTTGTTTGAATTGCGATTCCAGAAAGCATGAAAGAGTAGTAGTACATTTGGGAGGATTGATATCGCAGACATGTGAATTTAATCTTCATAAATAATGGCATTAGTAAAAATAAAAGTTTAGGGTGGTACAGCAAGTTTTTGTGAGATGTTTCCCCTGATCTATAGGTTATTCACCAAACCTAACCATCCCATTTGTGATTTTCTCGTTTCTAGAAGGAATTGTGAGAGGGATGGGTCTTCTTGGTAACTTCACCTGGGTAGGAACCTTTCAGATAGAGAGTCAATTGAAGCCTCTTCCCTTATGGAAATTTTAGAGGGTGTTCTTCTTTCCCAATGAGAGTGATTTGGTTGGTGAAACCTTGAGGGGAGTTCATCTCAAAATCTTTTTTCCATTACCTTTGCTCTTTCCCTAACCCTAACCCTTCTACCGACCTGGAATGCTCATATTTCTTCAAAAGCCAAATTTCTGGGATGGACTATTGCTCATGACAGGTTAAACTGCGCGAATGTGCTCCAAAGACGATTTAAGGATTGAGCTCTTTCTCCAAGTTGGTGTTGCTTGTGCAAAAAGGAAGGGGAAACTAGTCAACACTTATTTGTTGAGTGTGATTTCATCAAAGGAGTGTGGGGGAGGTGGAAGTCCTTCCTTCAGTGGGAGGGAATTCATAGTGGCTCTAGTCTTTGGTCCTTTCCTGACGAGAATCTTCTTCCAAGGCGGTTGAGAGGCTATTGGAGGGTGGTAGTCTTCGTGGTGATTTGGTTTATCTGGAAGGAGAGAAACTCTCGTATTTTTGAGAACCAAGAGAAGGAGATGGGGATTGTATGGGATAGCTCCCTCCTTTTGGGTTCCACTTGGGTTAGTGCAAGTAAGCTTGCAAGGGGTTTTTCCTTGGGGGAGTGGTTAAGAGGATGGGCCCCCATTTTGGAATGTCTTCAGTTATAATTTTGTTTTTTCTTCCTTGGACAATTTGTCTGATTGTAAATGTTCTGTATATCATTCATAGCTAATATAATATATTTTCTGTTTCTTGTCAAAAAAAAAAAAAAAAAAAAAAATAAGATAAAAGTTTAGGACAAATAGAAAGGTCTGATACTTTGGTAAATGTATTGAAGACTGTCTTTTAAAGATGTCATTCTGTTTCAATTGAATAGCTTTCCACGATAGCTTGTCTGAGATGGAATTATATTTTCAGGTCATTGTCAAGGCAGGATCTTCAAATTCTAGTTGGTTATGGATGCCCAAGCTCAGATAAAAAAGTAGTTTTTTCTGCAAAGATGTTGAGGAAGCATGTTCACCTTGATGAAGGAGATGTATGTATCACATCCTTAACTTTTAATTTTATTATGTTAATGGCTCTTTTTGTTTTTTTGGTTTTAGAAATGGACATTCATGTTGCAGGGAATATTAGAATTATTCTTTTTATGTGAAATGAATCGTTTGTGTATCATTCATTATCAATGGATGGTTGTTTTGCTTTTAAATCTCTTATGTGGATTTTTTTTGGGGGGTCTTGGCCAATTTAGTAAGTTGTTCTTGACTTTATCTTAGGCGCTAACTTCTATAGAAAAATGATATACATTTTAATTGTTCTGTTATTAAAACATAACAAAGTAAATTCAACACGTGACATTGTACATTGAGGCTCGTTTCAGCTTTTTTGCTCTTCACGCAAATAGATTTGTGGTATGGACAGAAAATGAATATTGGATTTGTTGTGTCTTTGTTCAATTTATAATTTTTTTTGTTTTTCCTTTTTTTAAAAAAAAAAATATTGTGACATGTGAAGTAGGAGAGAGGAGAGAAAAACGTAGGATAGGATTTCTCCATAATATTGAGTATTGCTCTGTGTGATGTTTTACTAACACATGGATCACATCTATCAGTGCTTTATAAGGAGAGAATTCCATGGTCATCGAAAGTATCTTATAGGATTATCATTATTTTCAAACCTGGAATTACTGCCATAAACCTTACAATAAAATGATTGAATTATTAATTACTTGCAATGATTGATCCACTTTAACTGATTTTTGGCATAGGTGGTACCTCAAACAGACTAACTGAAAGTAGGTTACAGTAATCACGAAACTGTCCTTAATACATAATGCACTCTTGGTTTCATCCCCGCAATTTTCCTTTATTTAGGTATTTATAGATAAAAACATTCTTATTTTTAAACTAATGACCAGGTATGTTTCAGGTTTGTAGTTCATGCAGTCTGAGAAGCTCCTGTGAAAAAGCATATCTGCTGTCACGTAAAGAGGATGAGGCCCGAACCCTTGATGTTATGCGCGTTTTACTGACATTTGGTTTTGATCCTATCAATGGGTCTGTTGAGAACAAATCTCTGCTAAAATTGAAATCTGTGAGAACGGTGGTTCGTAAGTTGCTTCATGAGGTTGTCAAGTTGAGTGCAGTTCCAATAGATCCAAACCTCCCACCGCCAGTGATCAAGAAGCCTCCGCCAAAAATAAAGCAACCCCCTCCCCCACCAAAGAAAAGAGTTGGACGAGACGACATTGAGATGAAAAAAGGGGACTGGCTCTGTCCTAAGTATGGCTCCATCTTAGGTTCTTTATTTCATATCTATCTGTATTTCATCTACTGTAGTGAACTAGAAAAGAAAGCTGAATGTCAGGATGTTGCACTAACATAGTAATAGAATGCCATGGATCGTACATAGTGCAGACAATGACAAGCATCATATTTGATCCATGCATCAGAGGTGGCTCAGTAGCTCAACGAGTTGTTTTGACTACTTGCTGCCATCTGCATAAGAAATTCCCTGGACACTCTTCTGGATACTTCCAGAGATAGGATGTGTACTTTTGTCGATAAGGAAGATTACTATGATGGTCTAACATGTGACGTAAAATATCCTGATCTGCCCTGACCGTTGCTAGCATTGGCACAGTGGATACCTGTGAATTTCTTATGAAATTTCTTTTTTTAATCACGAAATGGCTGTTTATAACTAAATTTTCTTTGTACTGCTCTAACGTAGACAAGTATTGATTTCAGGTGTGACTTTATGAATTTTGCAAAGAACACAGTATGTTTGCAATGTGATGCCAAGCGCCCCAAGAGACAGCTGCTTCCAGGAGAGTGGGAGTGTCCTGAGTAGGTTTTGCTGCACAATTGTTACTTTAAGTCTTTTTTTAAAAAAAAATTTCTTAAAACTAGGTACCGCCATAATTTTTTAATGTGCTTTGTGGACCTTTCTCCAGTATGGATTATTAAAACATATAGGATACAAGCAGAAGCAATCCCATAGAGGTTTTTCTTTTTATAAACCTGACTTGGTTGTGCAAGACAGAAGACAAATCTAGGTCGTCTAGCTACCTAATGGCACAACCACCAGTTGTTCTGCTTAATTACTAAGGCCGTGCTTGGTTCGGTACCCAGAAACAAGTTTTCTGTTTTTACAATATCCAAATCATGAAACTAGAAACCTTGGAAAACGACAAAATGTCGTTTTTCAAGTTTTCTTCTTTTTGTAAAGGAAAAATTGAAAAGAAAATTTGGGATTTTACTCCACCAAACATGTTTTTGTACACTGTTTTGATCTTTTTACTATTTGAAAGCTGAAAACTGTTTTCAAGTTGGAAACCAAACGCAGCCTAAGGATTTTCCAGTTCCCCTTCTTTGGGTTTGTAGCCATTCAGTTTTGAAAAAATTGTCTCGCATTGCATCATGGTCAGATCTTTCAATAGTGTGAAAGAAAATTTAGGATATTGTTAGGGTCGTGATGTACTTAGTGGGATCCAATAAACAATGGATCCAAACTATAATGGATAAAAATTAGACTTCCTATAAATGTTTAGATTTGATGCCTTTGGCATCTAACACTGAGCCTTTTCTTCTGATCCATGAGAATTAATTGCTTTTGGGTGAGGAATCTGACTTCTTGACACATTAATTTTCATTTTTCTCTCATTTTCAGGTGCAACTTCTTGAATTATAGGCGAAATATGGCATGCTTTCACTGTGATCACAAGCGTCCACCTGATGAATTCATGGAGAACCAATTGCGATCAAGGCCAAGTGGTCTCAAGTCAAGGTTGGAGAAGGTTGCTGACATGCCTGGGGTTTCTAATGCATGGAATTTTGATTTTGACGATAATGAATCAGATGGTGCAGATGTTGCGGCTTTCGAGTATGCAGATCCTCCCAGAATTGCACAGGATTTTTCCATGGAGAACCATGCCCAAATGGAAAGTACGAGGGGGGCCTTTGAAGATGATTCTTTTGAAAACAGCCAAGTAACAAGAGCCAATGGAAGAGACAAATACTCAAACCTCAATCAGAGGAAATCTGGAGCTGGATTTGATGACTTTGATGATGAAGAAGATGATGATATCGATAGTTACGAGATAGACACTTCACATGGAAATCCAATTCAAAAGGCTTCTTCAAAGGATTTCTCTCAGAGTGAAGGATTTTCTGAGTCTGAAGATTTTGACAGCTCTGATCAACATTTAAATGCTCATCGAGGTAATGCCTCATCACACCATAAGCTGGCTAGGGCAATGCCAGTAAGAGGAGATTTCTCAGGCTCTAGGGATCAAGGGAAAGAGTTAGAATCAGACGAAGAACTTTCAACTTATCCTAACAGGAGATCTAGTCATATTGCTGGATCAAGACATGGAACTAGGAATAGGGGTGGAAATGGCCCATACAGGGAGATCAATTTTGGTTCAAATGATGACCTTGAGAGCATTTCTGATTCAGATAATGACACAGACGGGGGTTTGGGACATAAGAAGACTAACAGGGATAAATGGGGTTCAAATGGAAGGAATTATCGAAGAAGAGCTGATAATGGTGAGTTTCCATTTGATTCAGAATCAAATGATGATGATGACCTACCATCTAGTAGAAATAAGATGAGAGGAAGGAAGGCAGAGTTTGGCAGAAGGGGATCGTCTATGGTGGGTCATGACCATTTTGAATCAGCTAGAGATGTGCAGTTCAGAAACAATGGTAGGACAAATAACAGAAGGAACTTCTTTGGCAACGGTGGTCGTGATAGATCTTCTCATAGGAATGGTAACGGACCAAGTCATGATGGCTATGACAGAAAGCCAATGGATGAAAGGAGAGGCAATATGCGTCATTTTGGTCGAAGGGAAGCATTTGGACCTCGAGCACATGGAAAACGTGATTTACTCCATGATCGATCTGAGATGGGACAGAAAACTATGGATGGTAGGCCAAGGAGGCGAGTAATTGAAAGATGAAAATGAGCTAGATGATTGATTTCTGACTCATATACTGCTAACTGCCTAATGATACATGCAAATGAATGTACGACCAAGGTTAACTTTGAATCTCAGGATACTTGAATCAGGAAAAGATTCAGTGTTTATATTAACTCCAAGGACCAGTCAATCAGCGGAAATTTCAGAATACCAGCTGAGTTCCTTGGAATCTATGTTCTGCTCATATGTTCCTCTATGATTTGAATTTCTAGTCCTTGATTGAGATCTGTGCATTGAAGGTTAGTCTGTTTGTATTCTTTTTCTTGTTTTTAGGTGCAAGAACGGTATTGTATTTATTCTTTTAGAAGGATTGTAAAAATGCTTTACTTAATGAAAAATTTGCATCAAAATCTTGAGATTTTGCCAAAGCTGTACTTTTGCTGAGAAATGTAAGTGCTGTAAACATATAGTAGCAGAGTTTTTTCTTTTCTTTTTTTTTTGGATAACCAAGGGTATTCGGTCTTTTTTTTTTTTGGATAACCAAGGGTATCCGGGCATTTGGTCCCGACTAATCTCTTGGGCCCTTGGTTGCTCGGGAGACACTTTCAGTGCCCAACGCTAGTTGAGAGTCAAACTCGTGACTGCGTTTCCTGAGACGAGTGCCTCAAGCCACTCAACCAATTAAACGTTTGATTGTAGCAGAGTTTTTTTCATATACTAAAATAATCTGATACCAATGACACTCGCACATCATCATATCATATCTGCAGGAAATGGAGCTTGTTATTCATTTCTGGCTGTACAGAGAACTCCTTATCTTAAATTTATATTTTATGGGATGATGAATGACTACAATATTGTCTATGTGAATATATAGGTAAGCCTCCTTTTAGTGACGGAAAGATTAAAACAATAGAAACGTTCAAGTTCCCTTTTATACCTGTTGTTAAGAAACTTAAGCTGAAAGAGTTAACGGTTGTTCTCACGTTATATGGAAGTCATACAAGTCCTAAACAAGCATTACTTTCAGTCTAGGGGGATGGATCCATTGCTAAATTTTTGGCATAGTGGACATAAGCTGGAAGGTTAGGGTTCAAACTCCAACTTTGACCCTCCTCCCCCCAACCCAAAACACACACACACACACAAAGGATACTAGTTACTAGCCACATTGACCAAACTTAGATGGCCTTATAATGAGGTAAGGTGCTGATCGCATTGAACACATATTAGTAGTGTCAAACTTGTCAAGCTGAGATTCTACACAAAGACAAATATTTTTACTATACACTCTTATGCACACTTCTATATTGTTAAGAGAGAGAATGCCTCCTCCTCTTCTGTAATAGAAATCGAGGCTCTGGATTTCCCTTGCCACTCATAGGCTTATTATTGTTGTTTATACGAAATAGAGAATTGAGCTTGCTTAGTTTTTTAGTGAAAGACCTCAGTATCTTGTTACCAGGACTTGACCGAACAAGCTCCTGCTTCATAGAGACATGATCCTTCTCTAGGTCAGTTAGTCTCATCCTCATTCTTGCAACTTCAAGCTTTAGTTCTCGGTTCTCTCTTCTAACAGATGCATAGTTGTCTCTAGGAGATATGGCTCCACTGGCCACACCACTACTAGATCGGTGAGGAAATTGACCATTCATTGAACCAAAGAAAAATTGATTGTGATTGCCATTCATTGCATTCCTGAGCCTGATCTGCTCAAAATATAGAACTTGGACTGCCATTTGCACAGGTAACCTTTCATTTTGAGCAGCATGGCTGCAGGCCTCCTGCGATAGCTTTTGACAATCAATTGTTTTGCATAGTCGGTAGCGTTCAGAATCCTTGATATTTGGATGAACCTGTAAATAGGAAGAATAAGAATACCAACGGGTGTTTATATGTTTAGTTTGCAAGGTAGGTGTTTATATATTTCGTGTTATGCAAAGAAAATTTTATATTGAAAATGTGGTTTTACCTTGAGGAAGATATCTACTGCTCTGTATAATCCATCACTGATGATGCGAGCATGGTCTGGTAGTAGTTCTGCTAGAGCAATGAACTTTGATGGCGCCAAATTCATGTCTAAAGCAATTTCTGCAAGGTAATTGTCAAGTAGCTTTGAAACTTTAATAATTGAGGTCTGTTTAGGAGTACCTGGGCTGTCAAAATCATAGCCCAATTCGGTCTCATCCCTCAAATGATTCTCCTCATCCTCATCCTCATCCACGTTTAGGAAAATGGAGAATATCTTAATTATCGAATCTGTTTCATAAAGGGGTTGGTGGCTGTGGCCATGTAGGTTTGCAGGTATGAGGATGTCTTCAAGAATTGCCTGGTCTAGTTGTAGACCAATCCTTCTCTCCAAATCAGCTCTGCAAGTAGGAGATGCTGAACTTGTTATCGCAGTTTTCAGCAGACTTGAAAGAAATGCCATTGGTACCGTACTCTTTCTAGATTGAGTAGGTAGTAGACCAACAATAGCTTCAACAATTACCCTTTGCTTCTTTTGCAATTCTACATCCAAGAAGTTTTCCTTCACCATTTGAGGGTCTCTTACAAGAAGAACTTGAAGAGCGTTATGGGCATAGCTTATCAAGATCCTGCTAATCAAGTCCTGTTTCAGGCCCTTAGATTTCACTGCTGATAGTACTCGTTGAAAGAAATCTAGATTAAGTATTGTAAGTGCCGTTCCCCACCAATCTGATGGGGTTTCTGTCTCTATATTAATGACAGGTTTTGCAGGGAAATTTGGCTCAAGTTTGGACAAGCCACATGTGAGCTGCTCTTTACAGGCACTGGTTGCAATTCCATGGATAATCCTGCTGACCATGTGAATTTCCTCTGCTATTGGCAGGATGCTTTCACAGTGGTGAAGAACAGTGATTGAGCTTGAGATGTTTGGAAGCACAATATCTTTCAGATACATCTCCGTCCGTATTTCTAGGTTCTTCTCAGCATACTCTTCTGTCATTTCTAGATAATGAGCTACACACCTTAGCTTGGCAACATTTGAGAGTGTTATCTCTATGTTTACTCCGTAACAAAACTTTGCAGCTAGCTCAAATGTCTCTGGTCCACCAGGAACAGATGGGAGATTTATCCATGAAACTTTCGAATCCTTTGCATCCAACAGTAATTTCCGAATCTTTCCACTCCTAGAAACCAGAGGGAACTGCAGAAGACAGTGACCGTGTGAATAAAGCGTCAGTAAGATCATATATTTTGTTTATCTTGCTTTCTGTTTGTGACCTTGAGAAATGCAACATAGATCATCCATAAAATAGTTCCATAATTTTCAAAACCCATGAACTTGCACACAACATGCATGTGGAAAGTATGAATGAAAAAAGAAAAAAAAAAAAAGTAAGCTGCACAGATTCCAAACCACCTTCTTTTAGTTCTTACCTTGTGAAGTGAAAAGTTTGTTGCTCCTACTTCAACTGTAAGATCACTTGAAACATCAGATATTGGCCTGCAAGAGTAATGCAAAGTTTAAGTTAGAACTGCAAAAAAATAAAAGATTTTACGATATAGATGGCAGAACTTAGTGAACTCCTACATCTTTGTTAACACCATTCCCCTACATCACCACCCTTGTTTGAACAATATTCTCTTATGAAATAAGTGATGGGCTGCATATTATTTATTTGAACAAACCAAGATCATATGGAAATTGATCCATCATAATCTAGTAGCCATGGATGGACCATGAAAGAGAGATTGTCTACTTCTAATAATTGCGCAATGACTGTGACTTCGCTTGGGATGCAGTATTGGTAAGATAAACTCAAAAACAATAATAATAAATGATTTAACAGTGAAACAAATATCAGAGGCTTAGGCAATTGCACATGGACCTCTGGGGTAAATGGGACATATGAGTCCTTTGGTTTCTTTTGGATAATATTATAGAGCATTATTTGTTTGTTCTCTATTCTGTAGAACTTGAAGATTGTCATATTCGAGTCCTTATCTGCTACTTTCACGTACATTTCCATGAAACTCTAGAAACAAGCATCACATACAAACAATAGCTAAGTATGTCTTTTTCATTTGTGGTGCAGAGACTGGATTTTAGCATCCATCCGTAATTCATTTTCAGCCAGAAATCCATGGTCACATGTCAAGCTCACAGGTTTTTGCTCTATCCTCCAAGTCTAGTAACTGATTGTCTCCAACTTCTTTCGCCGTGGAAAATCTTAGCAGATCACAAACTCCCGTCAGGTGCCAATGCTTCTTGATTGCTATATACTAATTATCCCAACTGTCTCGCCATCTTGGGTCAGAATTTTTCTTATTTTTGGTTTATGCTTGCTAGTAGTATTTGTCATTCTACGAAAACTGCTGAACTAGTCAAAATTGGCGTAAAGTTTTTAATTTCTTGAGCTTTCGTCTCATAGCTCATGTAAATGAGTATCAAGTTGCCGGTTCCATTAATTTGCAAAAGTATACCTCATCTTTTAATTAGGTGGGAAACATCAAAAGCTCTGTAAAGTTGCACATCTATCAAAAGTTCCTACCAAAACTAGTAGTGTGCTCTGGAGTTTCAGAAAGTAAGATGGATGCATCGTAATTTTATACATATAGCTGCAAATGCAACTTCAGATGTGTCTTTAATCTAAGAAAAATGAAGGTCAAAACTAAAAAGCCTGTGGTGGTGCATTTTTGAATAATTCTGCAACACAGTAGCTAAATATGAAACATGCTCTGGTCAGATCAAAAGAGAAGCAGATGAACAGTCATAATTCATAAAGACTTTGCCTGCATTAACAAAATAATGAAACAGACCATGAAGAAGAAGAAGAAGAAAAAGAAGAATACCATTCAGTTGCATGTCTAGCGCTTGCGCTTGGACGAAATGACCTCTTTCCAGAAACACTAGGCTTCAGTTCACCAATAGTAGCAACACCCATTTTTGAAAACCTTCTACTCCAATCTCAGAAGCTTCGCTTAAAAACTTCACTCTCTGGTGCTTCACAAATCACACTTTCTGTGAAAAATCAAGCTGTATGTCAATGACCTATGTGGAGAGGACTTAGCTAAAATGCCACCCGTGGAAAGGATGATTATGGCATGACTCCCTATCTCACACACTAGTGAAAAACAGAATGCTGGAGTGAGCTAAAAGCTACATGAAGCTCTGCAGGATTAGAGTGGAAGATGGTTTGTATTTCCCCTAATTTGCTCAATGTAAAGTCAAGAAAATGTAGCTCTTTTCTGCACTTTTCGGTGAAAGTAGGAGGAATTTTTTTCAATTCTATTCTTTTAGCTTGCAGGATTTCTGAGAGGTTGTGATGCTTTTGGGTGTTGTTATGATGGCTAGTGAAAGCTACCTGAATAAGGTATGATTAAACTAGTCTTTAAATATGTTTAAAGTATGCTAAAGTAGCAATTAAGAGGATGACTTTGAATAAAGTATTATCGAAAAGTAGCTTAAAGATGCTCAATACAGTGGGCCTTTGCATACTTAGTGTTGCTTGACCTTGTAATAAAACTGGTTAGCAGCAGATTAGATCTCCTTCCTTTTGAAGAACTGCCTGTAACCTTTTCTAACATGTCTACCAATCAACGGTTGTGATCGAGACGTGTGGGCACAATGTTTTTCATCTCTGATAAGATGATAATAACCATCTGAGTAAGATTCTTTGAAACAAACATGAACTGGACTGCAAAGAAATATTGCCCTTTTATCCTTCATGGGATTCAAAATCTAGGATTGTTTTGATTGATATAAGAATAGTGTGTGTGTGTGTTTGTGTGTGTGTGTGTGTGTGTGAGAGAGAGAGAGAGAGAGAGAGAGAGAGAGAGAGAGAAAAAGATGTTTTTCACTTGAAGGAAAATGAATTTTGACTCATTAGAGAAGGCAAGGAAAGCTGGTTACCACAATTATGGTGTACAGGAAACATGTGAGCCCACCCCTCACCCCCACTAACCCCTCCTATAATAAGTATATATTAGCAGAATGATAATGTATGATCTACTGCATTGTATTATTTTATGTGCTGTCCACAGCTTGATAATGATGTTGATGATCACATCATCATCATGATGGATCCAACAAATTGGTAGGGCCAACCAATTACTGTTAAAAGACTTCCTTATCTTCTATCCTTGCATTCATTGGAGGGAATAGCTTTAGCTTCTTACAACAAACATTTTCTACCCAAGCAAGTTCTAGGAGATGCTTTTACAGTGAGACTTTGCTTGTGATGAATTGAGTTTACTTTTTTATTTTTTTTATTTGAGGTCAGCGGGTATCGGAGACTTACGTCCCTTAATCCCTCAGGAGCACGGTCACAAACACTCAAGGACGCCGTTTGCCAACAAATGGTGGGAGGTGTTTTGAACTCGAGACCTTCAAGGTTGATGCGCTTACACCTTACCACTGAACCAACCCACCGTTTGGTTATGAATTGAGTTTACTTAGATTACCATATAATATTTATTACATGGTAATCTTAATAAAAGGACCCCTTTTATTACTGCTTGTTGAACATGAAGTGCATTCCTTAAATCAACCAAATTATAAAAATGCAGAGATGAATTGCCCTTCAATCCATCTAAAGCCTCCCTTTTTTCCTAGGGCAGTCAATAAAATATTAATCCAAAGACAAGACATTCATGAAGTGAGATTTAAATGTGTGGTCTCTGCTTTACTAATTCTATCAGATCAACCTGATAGTTAGTTAGATAAACCCTAAAGGGAATGAAGTTGGATCTGTAAAGTCTTTTTTTAAGGTCATTTTATTCCCTTTTTCCAACTGTACTTGATAGCACTTTTTAAGTGCAAGAACCAATTTACTGACAGTCTTTTTATACAAATTTTTATGTACCATGGCAAATTACTACCTTATGAACTGATTTTATTGAATGAAAATGGTGGGTCATTTATCTTCTAAAAGATAAGAAAACTTGAAATCACCCTGATAGTTCCTTATGGTCATTTTATTCCCCTTTTCCACTGTACTTAACCCTTTTCTTAAATGCAAGGATCAATTTTCTTGACAGTCTTTTCTCTTTTTACTTTTTTTTTTTTTTTTTTTTTTTTTTTTTGCAATTTTTCATGTATATAATGTTAATTGTTACCTTTTATGACAGTGAAAATGATGGATCAGTCTCTATTTTAAAGAAAAAGGAATTTTTTTGAAAATTTTCTCTCAAACAAAACCCATGAAACAAAATACCCTTTTAATATCTAATGGATCTTTTTGTGATTTATTTTTGAGGACATGCCCATGAAACACAAAATACCCATTTATTATGTTATGAATTTTTTGTGATTTATTTTTTAGGATATACTCATGCAAGTATATATTACAGTTATATTTAATGTGATATGTTTTGTATACAATTTGACATTTTAAAAGCATGTGAAAAAAAGAAGAGGGATGTGTCAAGCTTATGCCTACTGACTTCATATTATGTCACACTACTCTCATGATTGTCTTGGTTGAAAAGTGAACCACTAACAAATAAATAAATAAAAAGGGGCAGAAAAGGAGGGTGACTAAATGGTTTTATCATTTTCTTTGCTTTCACATAATATACTTTTAAAAAGTTGATTTAAAAGTGTTTTAACTATTAGAATGTTTACCTTCAGTAAAAATTAACTGTTTTAGGGGTAATTCATATTTCCTACTCTACAATATAGTAAATTACAGCATTAAAGTCTATAAGATCTGATTTTTTTAATAATATGTGATTTATATATCTATTATGAGTAACTTTATTTCTTAACGTAATTCGTAAGTCATGTGGTGTTATTTTTATATAACATGAAAAAAAAATATTAAGTGGCCAAAAGTGGTTATATCACGCATTATCACGTAATACCGTAATACAGTATTAAAAAAAGTATCAAAGATTATATTTTTCATCTATTATTTATACTATGTATAATTCGAATTCCACGGAGTAATGGCTCGAAACGTCCCACCATGCGTGCATAGATTGAAGTAGACAAACAAATATCAAATAACAAGACACACTAAAATCACATCACCATTGGTGGGTCGGTCCAAATTTATGAACAATATTTATAGAGCAGACATCAGCCCCTAAGTATGGTTTTATTAAATAGCTTGGTCACTGCTACCCTTTTTTTGGGGGGCACCCCTTATTTTTTTTAAAAGAAACCCCTACTTTGTACCTAGTTTTGTCGGTTTAAGGGTACTAAGTACCCTTGTTGTTGAAAGACTATGGCATGAGTTGTCTTCACCAAATTAATCACCAGCCATGTTCTTATTGCAATGGCTTAATTTTTATTTTTCCTAAAAAAAAAAAAAAAAGTTGGGCAGTCATAAATAATCTCTACATAAAGGTGGGGATTGGCAATGCAAAGTTGATGCTTAAACAAGTCAAATTGACTTGCATGAATGAAGTATGGATTGCATCAATGATCAAAGAAGATTTTCAACTTCTCTTCTTTTTTTAATCTTCAAAACTTTTTTTTCTTACTTCATATTTTTCATTAAATTAATAGCCACTTTTTTTTATTTTCTCAAAAAATGCTATAGATAGTCTTTTATACAATATAAGTCATGTTATGAGTGAGGATAGCAATGCGTTCTTTTTTTCTTCACACATAAGAACATCAAGAGAGAGAGAAATCTTTTTTTTTATTATATTCTAAAAAGTTTTAAGTGAGAAAAGGCTACTCCAATTTAGAGTTATCTATCAGGGGTGTCAGTAGATTAGTTCAAACCGTAAAAACAAACCGGTGTGTTCTGTTCGGTTCGATTTTTTACCTTAATCGGTTCGCTTTGATTTGTGAATTAAGGTATAAAAAATCAATCCTAAATCAAACCAAATAAAATTATAAAATTATATTAACCCTAACCCCATTTGTTCTATTTTTTTCTCTCCTATTCTTCATTTCTTCTCCTACGCTAAACTTGATTTAGAATTGATTTTGGAAATGATGTTTGCAATTAAATTTTGATAGTTTTTGTTGTACTTTATTTAATCTTGTTTAGGAGATGAGATGTAAATTGACTATTTTTTATCTTTATGGTAAATGATGATACTATTGTTGCATATATGTTAGACCATAAATACTTTGATATGAATTTTAAACTTTTAAATTATCATTTGATGTTGTTATTATACTATGTAAAAAAATCATTTGATAAAAAATATATTTTACAGGTTAAAAAAATGAAACCGATCAATCCAAACCAGATTGGTTCGGTTCGGTTTAGGGGTTAGGATCAGTTCGCTATCGGTTTGGTTTGCGATTTAGGGTCTAAATCGATCCAAACCGAACCGATGACATCCCTACCAAGTATGTCACAAGTCTTAAAGAAAGTTTACAGTGATATTAATAAATCGCCTACCACGGAAAAACTTCTTTCAATTCCGAGGTTAAGGACGGCTAGCGCATGATTCAAATCTTCACCAATGGTGAGAAGTTGAATCTCTGATCAATTGAGCCAACCCTCATTTAACAGCAATTGAAATCACAAAAACATTCAGACCACTCGCCACCGACCATACAACTTGGGTATTGATTGGTATGTGTTTTGAATTGTTTTAGTCATTCTCTTTTTTTTAACTCTTGATCATTGTGGGCAATTGCATAGCATGATTCAACACACTTGCACCTTGTCAAAAGAAGAATCATGGCAACTAGGTGCAGAGTTATTTTATAGAAATCCATTCTTAAACATAGTAAAGACTCCACTTTTCTTTTCTTTTTCCATTCTTCCAACTATAGCAAGTGATTGCGCGTGCCCTTCAAAATCTGCATGATATCATCACCCTTCAACCAACATCTACCCCTGAAATGGTCCCCAAGGCATCTCATGTATAAATTTGAGAGTACTCATTCAAGGCAACAGGACCCTGTCTTGCCCATGAGAGGCAAATATTTTCAATTGTGTGGTACACCAAATGTCACACCACACTCAGTCCCGTGAGCGATCCAACGGGCGGGTGGACCGCAGAGTTCCAGGTACCGGAGTCCCCCACCGCAAGTCTAAGCATCATTTCCCGTACTCATCAAAATAATGTTCTTGCCTCACCCAACTTCATATCCTTTTCGAATCAAATAAAAATCTACAAGTAAAAATGTGTTTGATTAGATTGCTTTGAAAGAAATTTTGAAAACACTAGTTAAATTTAAGTTTAAAATTTGTGAAAGAAACAAGAAAAAATTATTTTGATTGTTTTCTAAAAGTAACCTCTAAAGACATTTTTTTAAAAATTTGTATCTGAAAATAATTTTTAAATTTGATACCAAACGGGTAGAAGTGCTGATCAAATGGGGGAAGTGTTAATTGTTTGATTGATGGGAGGGGATGCTTTTGATTAAACCATGCACCAACCTATCAATTCATAGAGAGCTCAATTACCACATGAATGAATATGAACATGAATGATTACGTGCGTAATTTCAGCAGCTTTGCTTGCATTACTCCAAACACTTTCACTTTCTCCCTCTCTATCTCTTTCTCAGATAATCAAAGAAGAGAAAGAAACATGGGAAATAATTTGGTGAGGTGGGGAAGAAATCTAGAAGGGTTTAGTAGTGCTAGTGAAGATTTGATCAAAGTACTGTGAAAATGAAATTGTTTTTCATCTATACACACGTGGGTCTTCAACTAACAACAACAACAACAATAATAATAATAAGAAGAAGAATAATATATAGTTTGGCTTCTTGAATTATTTCCAGTCAGAGATGATGTTTGATGTTCTGTTTCTAGGCAATGACAGTTGGGTGATGTGTTGTTATTCTTGTCAATGTAGGGTTCTTGACCTCTGGAGTACTCATGTTACTTTGTTATATAATGAATGCTTTAGTATCATTTAAAAAACATAATAAGAAAAAGGTTTTCAAAAGTAAATGAATTTTCTCGGAAGATATGACTTAGAGAAAGGAAAGAGGACGAGGGTATTGGAAGTTGGAACAAGTTGGAAGTAATAACCAATAGTGGTTGATTCAGTGGTTGAGTACAAAAGCACTTACTCTAAAGGTCTTGAATTCGAAACATTTTTCACTATTTGTTGACCAATAGCGTCCTTAAGTGTTTGTGATCGTGTTCCAAAAAAATTAGGAGAGACGAACATTCCGATACTTGCTGACCTCAAAAAAAAAAAAAAAGGTTAGTAGTAGTAGGGGATCAGCAAGCCTCAATAATACAATGGCCTAGGCCTAGCACTTGGCCCATTAGCTCATCCATTAGTTCACTGAGACAAGCCTCATGGTCCCTAACTGTGATAAAAATAAATAAATTTAAGAGTCTCTTTTATATTGTTCTTCTTGTTTTTCATGGTGAAGAGATCAAAAATTGGGTCAGACCCATAAAAATAGGGATTCTTGTCAGAACCATATCAATGTGAATTTTCTTCAATGATTTCATTTCCTTAGCTTTTTTCCCCCCTTTTAAGTTTTAACTTCATAAATTTGTGACTTTAAGCATCTTGTTGATAATCATAGCACAATTATGTAATTGTTTTATACAATTAAGTTTCCAAACACAAGGTTTTAACCTCGCAAACCAAAGATTTCTAACTCAACTAACTTGTTCCCAAAGATGGATATAATGGTAAGGACATACATACATAACTCACCCTTATAAATAATCAACTTGGGCGGTCATTCAAAAGATGATTGATGATATTCTAGAGCAAATAGAGTGGTTTATGATGATAGGAGACATGTCACAATGTCAATCACATGCATATTTCACGACATTGAGGCGCATTTTAAGTAGGAAAATGATGTTTAGACCAAGTTGGGGACTGAAATGCCTTGTAATTAAGTCGCCGACTTGTAGAATCGCGCACACAAGTGTATCGAGGTAGGGCATGTCGTCCAATGCATAACTGTTAAGTCCCCCACCCAAGTCCTTGTAGGAGGATTCTCTAGGTATAGAGATGGTCAAGTGTTATATTCAGTGAATGCGACGTGTGAAGTTGATCTCCATGAAATTTCAGTATTTAGGATGAGGTCAAGGTGGAACTTGTGTCACAATCAAAGGAGCCAATCTTCTTGTGGCAACCATGAAAATAAGTAAAAGAGGTGAACTTGGCTCAGTAAATCTGTTCAAAAGGGTAGATTATCATACATGTTCTACTAGCTATTGCAACTTTAGAGCCAAACAAATTATAGCAACTTCTCCAAAGATACATTTTCTATAGTAACAACTTCAAAAAATTTGTAATCATTGAAGCAAAAGCATTACACTTGGTTTATTTTGCAATGAAAGATTGGAAAGGAAATGAATCGCAGAAAATCACCCCCAAAAGCCCTAGAAAAACTCGGCAGCTGGAACGCCAAGCCCCAACTTAGCTACCTACCTCAACTTTATGCTTGACATGCTGATCAAGCTCAGCCAGGTTCTGTTATACTCAGTATTTCAAAAACTTTCAAGAAGCATGGCCATGCTTCACTGCTGCCCAGCCCTACAGAATTTTACTCCAGATACCAAACATTTGGTTTCATCTTAATTTTACCATCTTCATCAGTGTTTCAGAAACATAAACATTAATATAATATTATTCATGAACTTCAGTTACCCCTATGAACTTTCAGACTAAAGTTGCATTGGGCATACACTAAATCTAAAGTAACAACATTAATCTAGAATGTTTTAGTAAAAAGCTACATATCAGTCAGTAATACTCATTTTGATGGAATGGAAAATTAGAACTAGAAAGAAGAGCTTTTTACATTTACAGGTCAAATTGCAGTCAATAGAAAAGCAGAAAGAATGGTTAACTCCACCAAACAAAATGCAAGGGCAGATTCTTCACATTAAAGGCATATAAAAAATAAAAAATATAAAAAAGGAAAAGAGTAAGCTAAGGCTACTGAAGCAGGAATTTACATGTTTATAAATTAAAGAAAATCTAGAAAAAAAAAATCAAGGGTCTTCTTTTGTTGTTTAAATTAACATATATTGGTCTTTCCAAGCAATTCAAGTCTCTTAACACAGCTATGTCCTACATCTCAGATGGGGAACCAGTGGAATGCCCCATTCAAGTCTATAAACTTTTTCACAATGCTTTCCATGAACAAAAAGTGGGGGAACAAGAATAACTTTCCAATTCCTTTCTGAGTTTATGACCTCAGAATAATCAAATTGGAAGCCTGTTCCCACATTTAGATGAAACAAAAAGGCAAGAACACACCGTTGAATTGACAAAACAAAAGAGGAACTAAATATGTGGAATTGGCTTACTGTTTTCGTTCCGAAAACATCAGCGCATTAATAAGCACAATAGGCTCCCAAGATGAAGAGAGGGAGATGATGCATGTTTACCTGATGAAGAGGCTTGCTGTTGTGGTTATTTGGAAAGTAGGTGAAAACCTATAGGGATTGTCATAGCCTTTAAAGGACGGCTATAGCTTATTCACGATGAAAGAGTTGGCCATATATAAGGGGTTATATGAACACAGAACTCATGAGAATTGATCTGGATTGGATGATGCAATCTGGAGGAATGAGAACAGGAGTTTTCTCAGAGGAAGTACATGAATATACCAAGGCTTGTAAAAAATTCTATCTAGATGAAGAATAATTACTAATGGGCTTAGGGTTTTCTCAGCCTGAACTATGAACATCACCACCAAGTCCTGTGATGCCACTACCACGAGGAGGAGCAGAACTTTGACCAGAAAGTTGAACACCTGAATGAGGAACAGGTCCACCCTTTGAGAACATAGAGCCAACTGAACCACTAGAAGTGTTCTCAGAAGATGGCATTCTGATTGAGAAAGAATCCTTGCTGGACCCTGCAATGAATTCAGGGCGCAATTCTGAAGATGAGGACGATGGGGCAAGAGTAGCCAGCGAAGATCCTATGGGATAGGGAGCAACTGGCATGTCAGCAAGAGAAGATGCAGATGGACTGTAACTAAGTGTTCCCATGGGATGATCAAATTTGCAAGTGGGACCAAATTTGCATACTCCATGCTGCAAATAGAAAGTACAAGTTGGAGCCCCCTGTTGATCAAATGAAAGCCCAATATCAATATCAGTACCACCAAGGCATTTATTAGAAAGACATGGCATCTGCTGAAAAAACTGCAAGAGAAATCATTTAAAGAACCATTCCAAAGAAAGAATAAGCATGCTATTCATTGAAAATAATACCGTGTATCAGTTTGTGTGTGAAAAGAAAATGTTGAGAGACAAGTTAGAGAATGGAACCTGAAAAAACTAAAGCCATGTAAAACTAGTTATTCCAATATATAAATTACGATCAGAGGAAGGATGAAGATAGAAAAAAAAAAATCAACAACAATAATAAGGGTAAATTTGTAACTAGTCCCTAAGATTTACAAACTAGGGTTTTTGATTCCTCATTTTTTCATTGTTTGGTCACAATCCCAATTTATGAGGAAAATGCTCTGTCGAGTTGTTGAGTTGAATCCTAATAATTGGCAGGTCGTTTACTCGAGAACCAAGACTCGAATCCAACTGTCTTACCCGAGGTGTGGTTCTTGTGGGATGGATCACATTCCCCGTAACGACTATTCGAAATGCACACAAGCAGGCCCAAACACCCCACAGTCATAAAATTAAAAAAATTATTATAAAAAAAATATAAAAAAACACCCGTACAGATGTCAAATTAAATAAGATTAGAGGAGTGCCCTAGATTCTTTGACAAGAAAAAAGGAGTGCCCTACATTGAACTTTGTTTATTATAGCCATATAAGTAGTACAGATATTACATACTAATATAGAATTATGTATATACTTGATGAAAATCTTGAGATTACATATCATAGCATTTATATCTCCAATTATTATTGCATTATAAATGGATTTTCTCAATATTCTTTTAAGCACACTAAATATTAGCCAAAATGAGATCATAATAAAATCCTTTTTTTTTTAAATCTACTAACACATTTTCAGATGAGGAACCAAGACCCCAATAGGGCCAAAAGGTGGGCACAACGGCAAGAAGTGTATGGGACCCAAAGGTAGAACAATGAGAATCGTGCGGCATGATCCAAACTCCCACTTATTACTAGGGGAGAAAGCAATAGGGTCCTACTATTATTGAGGGAAGTCTAACCTCCTATCTCATGAGTAGGAGGTTCCAAGCCAAACCAAGCGCACTTGGTGCTAATATGCACGGAACATATCACCATTATAATCGTGTATGCATGTGCAAGTGTGTGTGTCCAACCCGACTTACTGCAATTTTCTAGCCAGTTTAAAATTTTATTTATGAAAGTGGTTTGATCCAGTCGAAAGGTGTAAGTTCGTTTTCAAAAGCAAGCCAAATCCAAGCATTACAAAAATACAAACAAGGTTTATACGGGAAAAGATATTTTCAAGAAGTACTCAATACATTAACATTATAATTAGTAATTTGTGCATCAAAAAATTTAAGTTTTATTAAATATGATGGTCATCAGTCATGGTATCCATAACTTTGCTTCCTTTATGACCTAATCCTAATTTCAATTTGCTTTTCCCAGTTGTCGAGCCTAATCGACTAGACTCTTTTCCTTGCCTCTCACTTCTTTTCATTCTTCTTACATTATTCTTAGTTTTGCAATAGGGTCAATATTATACATAGTATTAATTATTAAATGAAATGAAACAAACTTTTTTAAAATGTAGCATAAAAAAATTTCTTATAACCATATGTAATTTAATGTAACGAAATCTTAAAATATAGAAAAATCTAAATTATGATATTTCATGGCTAAAATGGTATTGTGATATATAAAAATATTAAATAAAGTCTAATATCAATTGATTTAGAAAGATTTTCCATGATGTATGTTATTTGTTGATGGTATAGTGCTAACAAATGGAACTAAACCTAGAGTAAATGTTGTAAAGGTTTAGAGAGAGGCTTTAGAATTTAAAGTGTTCAAGATTAGTATGACTACAGCTGAATACATTAAATATAATTTTAGGGGAAGTAGAAATAAAGATGAAGAGGTAATAAAGATTGAAAGTTAAGAGATATCAAGAGTGAAATTTTTTTTAAGTATTTGGAACCAATTATTCATCAAGAGGGAGAAATGGGTGAGGATAGAAACATAGAGTTAAAGCAGGATGGGTTAAGTAGAGAATTGTTTTTGGAGTATTATAAGATCAATACATCCCATTGAAGTGGAAAGGGAAATTTTTTAAGACTATAAAATGGCATGTCATGCTCTGTTTCACAAAATGTTGAGCAATAAAGAAACAATACCTAAACAAACTGATTGTAATAAAAATTCGAACGTTAGGATAGTTATGTAGTAAAACATTAAAAATAAATTTAAAAATGAACGTATTCGGGGGTGGGGAAGGAAGGAATAGCCCCAATTGGAAATTAAAAAATAAAAATTGATTAAGGAGGCAAGGACATACCATGAATACAATTGGATGTGCCATTTAAAAAGAGTGACCTACTAACAATCCACAATAATGATAAAGGCATAAGAAGACCTAAAATAATATGAAAATTGATAATTAAAAAAGAAATAACTATTTGTACTGTAAATATCAACTAAGCAATTGATAAAGCAAAGATGGGAGGCAGATTCATGTTGTCAACCCCAATTAGTTGGAAAAGGCCTTTTTGAGTTGAGTTGAGATGAGTTGACTTTGGTATAAAAGGAATTTTAGTGATTAAGCAATGAGTGATGATGCAAATTTCGGCAATCTTGCTAATAATACTCTATACCATATCAAAGCAATAAAATTGATCTTATTTTTTAGTTTGATTTTACATTCCGAATTGAATTGTTGATTAAAATCTTAAATCAAGCAAATAGAATCATAGTAAATTATGCATTTGACATGGTTCAAAGATCATACAAAACCAACATATTTGGAAGACTTTTTTGAACAGGGAGGGAGGATAAATAACAACTACAAACAAATTCCTTGAAGATACAAAACATCTTTAGTTCCGCTTTTTTTAATGGTTTAGAATTCTTCAAGAACTTCTTTTGTAAGAAACAAGAAAGAGCTTAAATTGATTAAAAAAAACAGAAAGTACAAGTGAAAACCCAACAACACGAACAGAACACAAGAATTTATCCTAGACGGGCAAATTACAAGTCGAAAACTATACTACTTCATTCCCTTTAAAAGCTACCAGGCTTCAATCCACTAAGAAGCGAGAATCTATGAGCTATCTGACAGTGCAGTAACAATATGAAACTCCTCCTTGAAAATCCTTCCTTTTATGTTCTTTCCACATACTTCAAAATTCAGCAAAAACAATAACTCTCCAATAATCCTGATAGAAGTTTAGAAAACCCTTTCTAGCTGGAAAAAGAAGAGATTCTTAAAGGAGAATTCTTCAAGAACTTTTATATAAGACTTCATAAATCTATATATCCTGCTCATACTTCACCAAATCAACTTTGATTCTTTATGCATGTTTTCTACATCAAAGAGTAGCTTTTGTGGAGATAAAACTTAAACAACTAAGGACACATTTTTCAATTGTTTATTGTTTTCCATTGAATGGTGTTGACAACAACTTTAATAAAATCTACATATCTCGGTCTTACTTCATCAAATCAACTCTAATTCTTTACGTATCTTTTTTATGTCATAGTAGCTTTTCGGAGATATAACTTAAATAATCAATATTGCTTTTGTGGACTCTTTTCCATCATAGGACAACAAACAAAACCATGAAACCATTAGAAGCAGCTACATGGACATCATTCTACCACTCAACCTTTTTAATGCTACATTTGTTTGCCATCATTTTACACCATTACCACCTTATGCAAGCCTTCTCTTCTTGAGTCTAGAATTGGCAATATTATATATCTAAGTACTCCATCATAGGCTTTTCATACACTAAAAGTCATATGGAAGCCCTCCTTCTTTGTCTTATACTCTTCAATAGTTTTCAAAATAGATAAATATCTCCCATGGTTGCTTCATCAACCACAAATTGAAATTGATCCGGCAACACCACAATTTCTACAGTTTTATCATTTCAATCACTCTCTCCCAAATTTCATAATATGACTTAGCAATTTCATAGCTGAATAATTTCCACAAATCTGCTCTTTTCATTTATTTTACATACAAATATTAAAATACCTTTTATTCATTCATCAAGCATTCATCTTAAAAATAGCTCTCAATAAATATTGCTATCGACTACAAAACTTCACTTTTCTCTTAACATCTGAAACCTCAATAAAGATACCATATGATCAGTGACTGTCTTAAAGCCTCACCATCTTTCATTTTTCTTAAAGCATTCTTTACTTCATGCATCCTAATTTAATGCCAAAAAATCATTTTCATCAATTACCTTAAATTAGCATATAAGCATCTGTAAATTTTATAAATTCTTTACATTTAATAATTTCAAGGATAGTTAGTGTCTAAAATAATTAGCAATCACGGGCAATAAATCTTGTGAGAGAACACAAAGTACTAAGGAGTAAGGATTCAATAAGATCCATAGTCGCCTATTTTGCATAGTTCTCATGTTGAACAACTTCTTTGGAGAACTTTCCAATCCATAGAAAGTTGTTTACCATATGCAATGAGAAACAAGGAACATATTCAAGAATCAAAAGGGGAAATTTCCAAGATATTGAATTAGAATATTCCATATTTCACGATGCCATTAAGTACTATTGTTTAATAAAATTTAAAAAAAAAAACTAAAAAAAAATGTGGCCATTCAGTACAATTACAAAATAAAAAGTATTTTTTTTTTCCTTAACATCATATGCTTAGTGGACAATGATAAGAAACTAAGGGTATATTTATCAAGCAACAGAGCGTGCAAAAGAAAAAAAAATATTCATGCGAACTTCTATTCCACTCTTTAGTTTATGTATTCATATTTATTATGAATAGATAATAGCAAAGAACAATTGATTATGAGAAGTTAATCAAGTACCATTTTTTCCAGCCAACACTTAATGCTTGATCCTAACGCACTTAGTCATGCCATCACGCTTTCTTAACTCAAGTAAGGGGGTGTCAGGCCATTTAAGATTAGATTCTCAACTACTCTATCACTCATTGTCCAGTAACCATTTTGAGGGGGAGGGGGGAGCAAGGGTAAGTAGCTTGCTTAAAAACATGCTACTAAGCTCGTATAGTACATATCACAACCATGGAGATCATACATAATTCCTTGGATGCCCAAGTGGCTGACTTAAATACTTTGCATAAGTTACAAGTAGAGAATGGTCAACTAAAAGATAGGTAATTATTCTGCCTCCATCACCTGTTTATTTGTTTAGAAGGTACTTTGGGGATCTCTTATTTCAACTTTTTTTTAAAAAAAAAAATTCTCTTCTGCCAGATTAATTGAAATTCAAAGCAGGTGCACTCTTTTAGAAACTAAAGTAAGTGAATGCTTGCTTGAAACCTCTCATACTTTTTCTTGCCCGTCTGTTGTCTTTTCTGATAATTTTACGCCTTGGATTAAATGCAATATGGCATATGGATATACTAAAAGGACTCATCAAGGTACGAAACTTCGATTTCGCCCTAAACTTCGACCTTCAAAAATCAGAATTAATTCGGAGAAGTTTAATTCGACATGGAAAATTTTTGTAAAAATTTGCTAAATTAGAGAAGTTTAGAGAATTTTTGCATATATGCTTAAATATCTAAATTTATTGTAGTATAAGCTAAAAACTAATATAAATAGACACTTTTAATACATAAAAATATCAATAAGCGACCTAACAAAATCAATCTTGTTAAGTGAGTTGATGAATTTGAATGACGGCTTTTGGTCTTAATTTGTTTTCTTTATTTTGATATTTAATTTTGTGGTGGCTTGCTTCTCGACCATATACTTTACTAGTTTGAATTCTATCATGCTTAATTTATTAGTTTATTATTTGAATGTGTTGTTTATTAATCTTGTTTCATAAGAGTTAACTAAAAAAAGATGACTTTAGGAAATCTTTTAATTTATTTTTAAGTTTTTATCTTATTTCGACTTTAACTATTTATTTATTTTGCTTCTTTTCTTTCTTTTTTTTTTTTGTAAAGCATATCCCATAAACTACATAATTTATTAACTTGTTAAATTCTTTTTTAAAATTTATATTGCTATGTTGGTTGATGAAGTTGAAAATAATACATAATTATTAGTGTTTTTTTGTTTTTTATTGATGAAGTAACATCTTTTTTACTTCTCTGTCTAATTTTATCGAATTTTGTCGAATGTTATCAAATTTTTGCTCGAATTTTTGCATTTTTTTATTGAAAAACTAAACTTTTGTCGAAGTTTATCGAATTTCGTCGAAGTTGTCGAAGTTTATCGAATTATTTAGAGAATTTTTGCATTTTTTATTTTACATCCCACTTTTCGCTTCGATGGTAAAAAAAACAGAAAAAATTCGGCTAATTTCGCCGAAATTCGGCTAATTTTTAGTCCTTGGGACTCATATCTCTTCTGCTTTGCTAATTTATCAATTTCTTTTTATTAGTTTTCAATTCTACCCTCTGTCAGGGATTTCAAATTTTATTGAAATTAAATCCTCATAAAAAGATTAATTAAGAAACGCTTTGTTAAATACGAGTGCCAAATAGGTTAATACGACTGCTTTTCTTCAGAAAAGACAAAGTGTTTCTTAATTAATCTTTTTATGAGGATTTAATTTCAATAAAATTTGAAATGCCTAACAGAGGGTAGAATTAATAAATGATAACTAATAAAAAGAAATTGATATATTAGCAAAGCAAAAGAGATTTGAGTCCTTTTAGTATGTCCATATGCCATATTGCATTTAATCCAAGACGTAGAATTATCAGAAAAGACAACAGACTGGCAAAAAAAAGTATGAGAGGTTTCAAGCAAGCATTCACTTACTTTAGTTTCTAAAAGAGTGCACCTGCTTTGAATTTCCATTAATCTAACATAAGAGAAAAAAAAAATGTTAAAAAAGCTTAAATGAGAGATCCCCAAAGTACCTTCTAAACAAATAAACAGGTGATGGAGGCAGAATAATTACCTATCTTTTAGTTGACCATTCTCTACTTGTAATTGATGCAAAGTATTTAACTGATGCAAACTTTAACAAATTATATCAAGTTATCAACTATGGAGATCATACATCAATTGATACTTGCCTGCGTTTTCGTTCAAATAGATTGGAAAGAGAGAGGGGGAGGTCTCTAATTTGTCAAACAAAATATTGATCTAATATCATTAAAACTTTAACAAATTATATCAAGTTATCAACTAAGGAGATCACACATTACTTGATACTTGCCTGCGTTTTAGTTCAAAAAGATTGGAGAGAGAGGGACAAGGGAGGGAGGGAGGGAGGGAGAAAAGGAGAGAGAAAGAGAGAGAGAATGGCCAACAAACATATTAAAGTTGGCCAAATGTCACATCTCTAGAAATATTTTCAACAGCAATAAAAATAAGAATGATTGTGACAATAATACTAATAATAGAATAATAGAAATAATGATAATGACAAGAATGACATGGCAAATGAATTTTTCACAAACCATAACAACATTGATATGTTATGGTTCATACTAGGAAAAACACAAATAGGATCAGAAATATGGATAGCCCTATTCAATTTATTCCTAGAAACATTCAAAAGAATATATATGTAAAGGACCCAACGATTTCTCTCAATTGGCAATATGGGGAATAAATAGCTTTTTAATAGAAGTTTCTTAATTTCTTTTGGTAGCAAGAAAAATAAAGATTTGAATGTTCTAAAAATGTGGGAGAAGGAATATAACAGATAGATGCATACCGGACGCAAAGGGAGACCCATGGGACTCAATAGGCAATTTGCATTCGAAGAGATTCTTTCAGGTGGATGATGATATCTACAACTGGGTCCAAATTTACAACCCCCAGTTCTCATGTAATACTGGCAGTCCGGCATGCCAGGTCTTTCAGGAAACATGTTTTCCTTTTGGCCACTGCTTGAAGCAGCAGCAGAAGAAGGCAGAGACTGATATGGTCCACCAGCATATCCTGTTGGTGGGGGGGACAATTGTGGCACTCCATAAATTGGGCCGGCTCCAATGTTTGATTGAGAACCTGGAGAAGCTGCTGGGCTTAAAGGTGCCTGCATCAAATAAAGTGTAAAATCCAACAGGATGCACAGCTAAGAATTCCAATAAGTAAGACAAAGATGCATTCATAAATCTACCGGATAAGGACTCCATGCTGGAATAGAGACCACCCCTGGAGAAAGCAACACGTGACCATAGGGCCCTTGCACATATGAACTAGGTAATAGTGCAGGCCTTGTAGCTTGCCAATTAGCCGCCATTCCTCCATATTGTTGAGGAGAAGGAACTGAATGAGACTGCACCGTGGGATAAAATGAAGGTGCAGGTGCCGGAACAGAAACACCAGCTGGTTGTGGATGATGGAATTTACAAGTTTCACCAAACTTACACATCCCTGTTTTCACATAGTAGGCGCACTCTTTCTCACCCTGCAGCAACAATGTTATGGTCCCAATCAACTTCTGAGCTAATTGAAAGTTCCATGTAATTGAAAACCACAACCCTCAAGGTTCTACCAAAATAATGGCTAGGAAAAAAATAAATAAGTAATGAACAAAGGAAGATTTTCCAACCGGTCGAAGCGGGTAGCCAGAATAATTTAATGGCACTGGGCTCATCGACCCACCTCCATATTTTGGATGGTGGTACTTGCACGATGAACCAAACTTGCAAGTCCCTGTTTTAAAATAATACTGCACATCAAGAAAAGTGGCACAATTAACACCAAAATAAAACTGATATCCTTCTAGTAGAAACAAGAAATAAATTGACTGAAAATAAGCAAACGGGAACAGACGAAAATATTAAGAGTGATAAAATTATACATAACCAAATCTCATAGATGAAATCTGTTAATAGTAACAATAACAGAGTACCTGACATACAGGTTGCCCTTCCCTTTCTGGATACTCCCCTGCTTGTCTTATTGATCCCGGAGCCTGATTAGTATTATCAAATACTTATGGGTTAACCAAAACTCACACAGTAAATTGTTAAAAACTTCAAATACAAACATCTCATTTCGAAACAACACCAATGCGCAAAACAACAATACAACTCAATCGAATTAGTTCCATCAAATGGTAAACTGGGCATGACCAGACCAGTGATGAATACAACAGGAGGCCAAATCAAATAAGGCAAAAACAAATTCAACAATCACATACAGAGAACATAACAACCATCCAGTAAATCCATAAAAATAACTTTTTTTTTCCTTTTTTGGGTGGCAATCAACAAAGTTTATGAAATCTGACAACAAAGATGATCAAGGGATTACCACACTGCGATCGCGGGGGTGATTATACCGACAATTAGGTCCGAATCCGCAGGTCCCTGTACGCATATAATGTACACAGTTCTGCTCGCCCGGTCGCTCTGGATACGCTTCCCTGCTGCCCAATCCCAAATTCCACATAGGTTCTACATTTCCCAAATCAAGATGAAACCCAAACATCAACACAATTCAAACACCTACCCGACATTCTCCAAAACCCTAAATCCGCAAATTCCACTAAATGCAAGATACCGCCAAATTACGCCGAAATGAAACTGAAATTGAAATGTCGCAATGAGAAAAAAAACTCACCTTCAAGTCCCGTTTCCGACACCTGCACGTTCCATACCGCCGGTGGATCCGACTGAGAGCCGTCGACGGCGGAACTCCGGCCATAAGATTCCATAACTTCAGAGCTATTACCTTGTAATCGTTACAGAATGTACAGAAAGAGAAGGATAGTGGGGAGATTCTGGAAAGTCCTAGAACGTTTTCGATTGTTCTGGAAGGTTCGATCGGGTTATGTAGAGATGAAGTTGGATAATGAGAGCGGGCGCTTTGCCTGCTTGTTCGATTTCTCTCGCTCTGTTACGAAGGGGTTTTTTTTTTTTTTTTTTTTTTTTTTTTTTTTGTGCTTCTTTCTCTGTTTTTTTTTTTCTCTCCCCATCTTTGGCTCTATTCGTGTGTTTCATTTTATACCCGCCAAACAAAGAGTACTGTACATCAACTGGTAAAGAAGCACCCTGGTTTTGATAACAATAACTGAACTGCCACTGCATTGGAATAAGTAAATATGAAAATGGAAAATGACTAAATGTTGATAAATAAACTAAATTTGTCAAGATGAATATATAATATGCTTTTCTGCATTATTCGTGACGGTGACAGTCTCCCCTGATAAATTACATTTGGCATATTAGTAAAGTAAGTAATTTATTGTCGCTGTTTATCTAATTACTCAGTCAAATTTTGTACACCAACGAGCTAACTATTATTCAAAGGTTGGTGTGTTATGAATTTGTAATAAGTAACTTTCTATTTTTATATTTTACAATTAATTTTCTTTGTTAATCAAGTCACGTGTAGGGAGGATTTAGGAACATCGAGTTAAATGAATGTTTTAAATTATAATAATAAAAAATCAATTCCCCACCTCTCTCCCACCACCAATGAATGAAAATCAAACATTATCTAAATCAAGAGAACCTCCTTTATAATATTGTCATTTTCACCTTTTTATCATCCATATTATTAACAAGAGACCTCTCATCTCAAAAAAAATTTGTTCGTTGCTTCTATCGTAATTAATGCAATATAACTGTTTTTTTTAGTAGAAACAATATATATATATGCACCGACTCGATGAGTATCACGGCTGACCCTAAAGGTCTACAATGCCCTGCTAGTTTCCCCACCAGTCATTGACAGCTCTCGAACAATTTGACCCTAACAGACACCGTTACAAACTACCCAGGTACATCTAAGCTAAACGGCCTAAAACAAGGACACCCTATCTAACGCAACAATGACATTGGCGGCCCTCGCTCCCACGCACTAGCAACTCTGGTACAAAACTCTCCCGAAAATTACCCTCCTGTGAACTCGAACCTGCAACTTGGTGGCACCCACCAAGGCCTTGGACCATCTTAGTCATGGCTCTATGGCAATACAATGTAATTGTTGAATTGTAACAACGATATGTGTCATTACTCAAAGAGTATAAACAAACATTCGTTCATCTCTTCAAAACACATCTGATATATATATATATAATAAAAAAATAAAATTCATTCTTTGATATATAAGTTAATAGTCATATGTATTTATGTGTCACATATTCAACTAAACTCAACTAAGTCATTTTTCAATTATATGTTCTGCATGCTCTTTTTATATTTTTACTTGAGAAATATTGTAGGAAGTACTTAAAGAATGAGATAAAAATAAATAAAAAAACTAATGAGTATGCTCGGACATCACTATGGATGAAATCAACACAAAATCACATGCATTAGATGACTTAATGTTAATTTAAATGATGCTACTTTTGTATAAATAAGTATACTTTTCGAGTTTATTTGCAGAGTCTATTTATTGGGGTCCTTTATATTTTGCACTATATTCATATTACAAATAATACAAACAGTCCATTGTAATAATACCATAGAAAGATGAATTTTATGAAATACACAAAAGACTTTCCAATGACAACCTATTGTGACCAAAAAAAAAAAAAGCACTAAAAATTAAGCCAACGAATAATTTAGGCACATTCACTCATTTTATTTTATTTTTTCTAATTCTCCTCATTGTTTAATGGTATTTATAATTAGAAAAGTTCTTATAAATAAAGCAAATTGAAATAAAACTAGGGTTAGCAATTATACTCAGATCAAGACAACAGATCGTCTTGGCATCTATATATATATATATATATTTATTTATTTTTTTTTAAAAAAATTTAAAGAGAAAAAAAAAAGAAAAACAATACGGCACGCCGGCAATAAAGGTCATATCCGTAATTTAAAAAAAAAGTGTCGGGCGCAGAGGGTCGTACGTTATTTAGAAAAGCAACAAGGGCGTTTCAGCAACTCGAACCACATTAAGAAAACACAAAAAAAAAAGAAAAAGAAAAAAAAGCCCACAAGCAGCCTGAGAGAAACGAACATAAGATGGGTGACGTCCCGCCATCCTCCAATGAAAACCCAACACGTGGACATCTGACCATGCCAAAGACGCCGTGGGCCCACAGGAAAAATTCCCGTGGCCTGCATCACTGGCTCGCTTGGGCGAAACCATAAGAGAGATGCGGTTGATGGCTTAGATCTTGTTTCCGAAAGCAAAGAATCGCGATCTTTGCGCGTCAACTTCTGGCGCACCAACCACTATGCTGTCGCGTAGTAGGTGAGAAAATCCAAACTCCCACCAGTACAGTCGGTGAAACCTCCACGGGCTATAGCCAGTGACCCCCATCATTACAAAGAAACCGGTCAACCGGTGAAAAGTGGCTTGACTTGACTTGACTTTGACTTTAGTTGGCCGCAAGTGGAACCGCTTTTTAAAGATTTCTCGTTTGGTCTCTTTTGCGTGCGTGTGAATCTTATTAGATTCGCTCTGTTTTTTTTGCCACTTTTTCTGAAAATAGCGCGTGGGGAAGATTTGGATTCTGTGGTCGTGGACGCTACGGTTTGAGAAATCAGGACCGTTCAATTTGATCAAGAGGTTACGTGTCGGTGTTGGACGGAGTACTGTTGATGTAAAAAGATGGTTATATTATGTTCTCCATCCATCAATCAAACAAGAAGGAAATGGGCCCACTTGCATGGGAAGATAGTAAATCAAATTGATGTGATGGTTTTTAGTAGAGCAGTTATAGCTTCTTCAGAGTCAATTTTTACTGCACCAATGCCTGCTACAGTTTTCTGGTTAAAAAAAATAAAAAAGAAACTGCTACTGTTTCATATGTATTGTATGATTTTTCAAATTAAAAAAAAAAAGAAGCTAAGAACGATATTCAAAATATAAATACATATATTTTTTAAAATGCATCTAATTAGGAAGTTCTGACTATCATGGGTCTGAAAAAAATTATGATGTGTATAGTTTTACTTTAATGTTAGAAATGTGTGTATACATATACACACACATCTAAGGCTTACAGTAAAAATGTATTTTAATGTGTAATTAATGGAATTAACTAAAAGGTGATGTGGGTATCTTGGAAAAGAAAAAAATAAAAGTCACGGGGGCACGCACGCACGCGTCCTCAATTTTGATTGACTTTTGTAATTTTTAAAAAAAGTAATGGCAACTTTTTATTTTCTATCACATTCACAAAGATTACAAAAATAGTCTTAAAAAAAAGGAGAGAGATTCATGATAGAAGAATACAATGCTCTTGGATGTTTGAAATATGTGATGCCCTGTTTTTTGAATTGTTGTGACTTTTCATCTTATTGCAAGTAAATATTAACATTATATAGTTTACATGTAAAATATTATTACTATTTCACTTAAAAAATACATAGTTAAGATTGATGCAAATAACTAAATATGGTGCATTTCATTTAATAACAAGAAACTATTTTTCATTGTCTCGAGTCACTTTACGTGAAGTTTAATGTATAAATACTTATTTAAAGAGACAAAAATACCTGACTATGAAAAAATAAGATTCATTATTATTTTTGTATACCATTAAACTAGCGATTTTTTATCATTTAAAAATAAATAAAAAATAAACTAGCGATGTTGTGGTCTAATAGTTAAAGGGTTAGCTTGAGTTTTATTTTAATTTTGAATTTTGTTGCCCTAGCAGCGTTCTTTTATTAATATATCTTTATATTGTTCTCTGTCTTCTCTTATTTTATTCTTTTTTTTAATTTGTAATTTTGATAGTATTTTGAGCTAGTTTATGTACATTATAAAAATTAATTAACTGAAAATATGTACAAGAATACTATTTAATAAGGGTCTCAATGATTTAGTCAAATCGCGAAACCAATTAGAACTTATGCATTTAATTCGATTTGATTCAGTTTGTAGGTTGAAAATTAGAAAACTGCATTAATTTAAATCAAATAGATCAATGTTAAAATTATAATTTATGTTAAATATATTATAATATATATTTGTTACGTAGATATAAGTATAATTTTTTATGCTAAAATTTTATATTTATATTATTTTATATTTAAAATAAATATCTTTATATGCTATAAATTTAAAACGATTACCCTAAATCAACTTTAATCGGTTCAAGTTTAATCAAGTCAATTCAATGTCTTGGGATAACAAACCATTCGTCTGCCTATTTTATTCTCCAAATTACGTCGCAGTGGTGCCACTAATTTTATTTTTGGCACACGTGTGAATCACCGGCTCAACAAGCGCGTCATACAGCGAGAACGCCACATGGCGGATGAGCCGATTCACTTCCAATCTCGCTCTCTTCTTCTTCTTGTTCTCCCAAATGTCTCTTCTTCTTTTCAAACCTTCTTCTTCTGCTCATTCTCTGCAACCTACTTCTCTTCTTATCAAGAGACTAATCTCTTCTTCTAATCTCCACAAATCTCTCCATTACAGGATCTTAAGCAGCAGCAAAACACTGATACCATTCGCACTTCCTTCGCTTCTTACTCCTCTTGTAGTTCCTCGGCGAATCCACTCTTTCAAGGTTCTAAGCATGGCGGACAAAACCCTAACCTCTTCTTCACAACAACAACGACAACAATCTCACAAACACACCAATCGCCTCGCCTTGGAGCACAGCCCCTATCTCCTTCAACACGCTCATAATCCAGTGAGTTTGAGTTCTTCTGTCTCGAAATTTCCTCTTTTTTTTTTTTTGTTGTGTGTGTGTGTTTGGTGATTTGGTGGATGTGTTTGTTTTGTTGGCTTTTAAGGTTGATTGGTATCCTTGGGGAGAGGAAGCGTTCGAGGAGGCGAGGAAGAGAGATGTTCCGATCTTCTTATCGAGTACATGACGTGTTTTGAATTTTTATTGTATTTTATTTACGAGATAATGTTCGGTGGATTTGATTGATTAAGTGCGCGTTTTTGAATTTTATGTGTTGGTACATGTGAGAAGTTGGGTACAGCACCTGCCATTGGTGAGTGATCTTTCGAATTCGTTTAATTTCGTGGAGAAATTATTTGTTTCTTTAGTCAGCGAAATTGATTGTTGGTGTTGTGGTGAAGGTGTCATGTGATGGAGGTGGAGTCGTTTGAGGATGAACAGGTTGCTACATTGCTCAACGATTGGTTTGTTAGTATCAAGGTGATTTCATGTTTTAACAAACAAATGATGCGCATGGTTTTAGCGGTCATGGGATTTGTCTTTGAAGTATAACTACTACATTCTGTAGCTGTTTCTGACAGTGGCATGTGACAGGTGGACCGTGAGGAACGGCCTGATGTTGATAAGGTGAGAGGCTTTTTATCTTGAATTCTTCATTATATGAGGCTGCGTCTGCATTTTGTTTGAAAAAAGTTAAATTTAGAAAATAATTGTTTTAGTGCTTTTAAAAAACCTATTTCCTGTGTAAATTTTTTAAAAACAATTTTTATTTTTGACTGATTAGCAAGTGTTTTTGTATTTTATGTTGGCTAAGATATATTTGAGTGGAACATTTTAAAATGAAATTTGATAATTTCACGGAATCAGTGACTGCCTTACATTTATCCTGTCCTTTATACCTAATATTTTGAAGAAATTGGGTTGTGTCTTTAAGTTTATTTATATCCGTTTGTGGTGGTACCTCAAAGTTAAAAATGCTGCTCCTCACGCATCCAAAGATCTTGCAAGAAAGAAAACTTATTTGCTATGGAGGTATCCGTTCAACATTGACACCATCTAGTTGGGAAAAAGTTGAGTTGAGTTCAGTTAAAGTATCTGTTCAACAATGTGGTTATGGATCTTGAACGTGAGAGACCTATGACCTTCAACTATCAGTTAGGCCTTTACATTCTTTGTTGAAGTATGCTCTATTATCTGGTGGTTGAAATTTCAACTTTTCATGCCTCAAATAAAACTTTACGTTCTTCTTTCTCTTCCCTTGATTTGTTATTATATTTTGATTCATATTTTATAATCAACAATAGTTGGGTGATTGATCTTGGGTAGACACTTCATAAAGTGAGACTAGGGAGTGGATCTCTCTCCATTCTTGTTGGTCACTGAGAGTGTCTCCCGCTCAAGCAACTAAGGGCTCAAGGGATTAGTTGGGCAAAGCATAGATACCCTTGGTTATCAAAACAATAAATGAAAATGCATTGATTTGTGTTTTATTATGTCAAGAAAACACAACTTGTAGCAACACAACTTGTAGCTTTTTTTATGTTTGCTTTACAACGTGTTTGTCATCACTTCAACAATTATACCCGTCTTAATGTCTTTTCTTTCTTACTTTTCTTTTTGGAAAAAAAATTATGCCTATGTTTTATTTTAAGTGCCTTCAAATTTTGACGTCGTTGCACCTGAAACTCCTTGCTCATTTGATGTGGTAGTTTTTGTTTATCCAAGGAATGGTAATTGCTTTCTATCACTATTTTTATATCTAATGTCCTTTAAGGTTACTTCATACCTTGCCTATTTTTATGTTATTCGACTGACAGCTTCTTCTCTTGCCTCTCGCGAGTGCTCCAGGTGTACATGACCTATGTGCAAGCTTTGTATGGTGGCGGTGGTTGGCCACTGAGTGTTTTCCTTGCACCTGATCTGAAACCTTTAATGGGAGGAACATACTACCCTCCTGAAGACAAATATGGAAGACCCGGTTTCAAAACAATACTGAGGTTAGAATGCTGCTCACTTACTTGTCTATTTATCACTAGCTAAATGAATCAGTCTTGTATTTGTTTCTGAATCTCTGGCAGCAATGTGTGTGCATGCGCAATGGCATGAATTTCTAACTCACATGGACATTGAGATCTTATTATTGAAGGGTTATTTGAAAGTTTATTGTATGTTTGAAGTTATGCGTATATAATTTAATTCCGATTAGCTGAAAACACGAATACTATTTATGATTTTTTACCCTATCTAGTTGCACTTTTGTTGTTGTTATTGGATTTATTGATTATTTCTTGACTAATCGAACTTCAAATCAAAAGTGAAGTGGTATAATTTAATAATTTATTAATATGTATGTTGAACATAGGATTAATCTCTTTTAAATAGTCATAATGATGCGTACTAGTGAATTTTTCTGTTCATTCAGTCAACACATTTAAGAAGCTTTAAAGAATAATACTTAAGTGCATGAAAATAACAAATAGATCTACATAGTACATAACTTCCATGCGTTTTCATTTTTGTTTCTCCTTTTATTGCATTTCTGCTATTCTGTTTTTTTTCCTCATCTTATTATTGTCTGTCATTGCTTTGACCTATTTTGGTTCTCATCTGATGATAGCATGTTAAATATTAATTTCAAAGAATTTTTTATGATACAGTATTTGTCCTCTTGTCTCAGGAAAGTAAAATATGCTTGGGATACCAAGCGTGAGATGCTGATTAAGAGTGGAGCCTTTGCTATAGAACAACTATCAGAAGCACTATCTGCGAAAGCTAGCTCAAGCAAGCTGTCAGATGAACTCCCCCAAAATGCACTATGTTTATGTGCTGAACAGGTATGGATTACTATTATCAAGTCCTTTGATGGATTTGAGAGGTATGGATTATACACACACACACGCACACATGCAAGCAAAGAGGCAAAAGGTCCTTTGGGTTCCTACAATTCTGACATTATTCTTCACCTTTTTCATTTTTCTTCCTTTTTCACATCAAGATATTCTTCTGAACAATTAGTTCTGTTTCCTTTATAGCTAGCCGAAAATTATGACCCGGTGCTTGGTGGCTTCGGATCTGCCCCAAAGTTTCCTAGACCTGTTGAGATTCAGCTTATGCTTTATCAGTCGAAGAAACTAGAGGAAGAAGGGAAGGTTAGTAGAGCAAAAGAACACGAGAACATGGTGTTTTTCACCTTGAAGTGTATGGAAAGAGGTGGTATACATGATCACATTGGAGGCGGGTTTCACAGATACAGTGTTGACGAGTATTGGCACAGTGAGTTTCATCAACAATTACTTTGTTTTTTGAGTTAATAATTGGGTGCTTGATATTCTGTTCCTGGAATAAATTGGATTTCTGATGTAACCACATAAAAAGATAAAATCTTTAGTTCGATTCAAGTTATTACTATTATTTTTTTTGGTTGATCACCTTTTCAGTAGAGGAATCACTTTTTTTTTTTTAAATAAACATTCGCTCTATTCCTGGTTTTATCATATATTCTGCAACATGCTATTTTCTTTTCTTCTGTTTTGACGTTTGAATGGGATGTTTTGCATTGCAGTTCCACACTTCGAAAAAATGTTGTATGATCAGGGGCAGCTTGCTAATGTTTACTTGGACGCTTTTTCTCTCACAAAGGATACATTTTTCTCAATGGTGGCTCGGGGTATTCTTGACTATTTGAGGAGAGAGATGATAGGAAATGAAGGTGAAATCTATTCAGCTGAGGATGCAGATAGTGCTGAATATGAGGGCGCAACAAGAAAGAAAGAAGGAGCTTTCTATGTCTGGACAAGTCGAGAGGTTTCTTTTCTGCACTTTGAGCTGTCTTACTAGTAATCTTTTAACTCCTTGTTTCTGCTGTTTGCTCAATATGTTGATTAGGAATGCATGAGGATATTGATTTTTTGTTATAATTGATATTACTATTTTATGGGTAAATAGTGCATTTATCGGAAGAAAATGGTCTCCTACCAAAAGAAGAGTATTCCCCACAAGAGAATCTACAATGAATAAATTTCAGTTAGCAATATAAGAATTGGACAAAAGACATTTGCTGACAGACAGAATTCTAATCCTTTCAAAACTATGTAAGATAGTTTTTTTTTTTTTTTTTTTTTTTTTGACTAGAAGCATAGATATATATTACTATATTAGAAGTAAAAAAACTATGTAAGATAGTTAAACTTGCAAAAATAGTAAATGTTGCAAGCATGCAAGCAAATTTTCTAAAAATATTAAATAGCTCAATTTGTCCCAACTTTACTAAGATTTCTAAAATGACATTTCTAAATAAATAAATGATTTTTGATATTATAAAGATTTCTAATGCAAGCATGCAAGCTAACTTCCTAAAAGTATTAAATAGCTTAATTTATCCCAACTTTACTAAGATTTCTAAATGACAATTCTAAATAAAAAAATGTTTTTAGAAATTATAAAGATTGTCCTTTCTGTGGTCCAATCCCTTTTAAAATTTGCCCTTAAAAAGGGATTTTTGGTTTTGTCACTCAATAAATGATGATTGGTATATTTGATTTAAGAAAGGATGTACCTAATGCTAGTAGTGAGCAAAAAACCTGAAGACCCAACCAACATGATCGAACCAACCATATCAGGTGGGTTAATAACCCAATAGTTGGGTCGATCGGGTAATAGAACAAACCCGAAAGGTTGGGTTGAATGACGGGTTTCAAATCTGATATCTTGACATTCATCCAACCCGCACGAAAACTTTGCTTTTGCAAAGTATTGTACATAAGAATTTTACTTGAATGTAGATTCACTTGACTGAGGAGGTATTTGGATTTGGTGGTTTGCAGGGAGGGGGGTGGGGGGTGGGGGGTGGGGGAAGGGTTTGGCATTTATAGGTGGAAGGGCACTCCTTCCCTTCTTTCTGATGTGGAAAGGGAGGGGAAGTCCGCCCTCTTGAGTCACAAGTTAAACAGGGGCATCCTCTACACCTATAGAGGGCCATGGCCTCCCCTCTCATCTCCTCACTCAGATGGCTTTCCAAACTTTAGAGAGAGACATTATGTCAAGACCTCGTTGAAGGTTTTGTAATACTATTGTTCTCAGCTTATGCAAATAACCCACTATGAGAAGTTATTGATGTTAGCATGTGCATCTTCTTTAGCATTGAATTGGTAGATATGTCTGCTGCTATTTCTTGATCTATTCTTTGTTTTTGTCTCGAAGGTTGAAGACATTGTTGGAGAACATGCAAATATTTTCAAGGATCATTATTACATTAAGCCTTTGGGGAATTGTGACCTTTCAAGAATGAGTGATCCTCACAATGAATTTAAGGGAAAGAATGTGCTAATAGAGAGAAATGATGCTTTTGCCATGGCATCAATATTGGGAATGTCTGAGGATGAGTATTTTAATATCTTGGGAACTTGTCGAAAAAAGCTTTTTGACGTGAGAACAAAGAGACCACGGCCACATTTGGATGATAAGGTACATAATTTTCTACTTTATGATAATATTCCTTTTTCAACAAAAGGGGTCTGTGGCAGTCTATTACTTTGGTATGCATTATTTGATAAATTGATGCTAGCCAGGTAATTGTTTCATGGAATGGACTTGCAATTTCGGCCTTTGCAAGAGCTTCTAAAATTCTCAAGGGGGAACCCGAGGGTACAAAATTCAACTTTCCTGTTGTTGGCTGCAATGTAAGGCCTTAAATCTTTTGTTTTTTTTGTGTTTAATTTTGATAGTGTTGATTTGTCTCACAATGTATGTATGATTGTCCTTGTGACTTTCTGCATATATGATTACTTTATATAAAATTTGTAAATTGCATTTGTTTGACAATTCATGTAATTATAGGTAGGTAGAGACTCTGGTATCTCTTAATGTTTCCTTTGTGCTGCATGATCCTTTAAAAATTTCTGGATGAATGATGAGGGTTATAATATTCTTCCCATGACGAATAAGACACCTAGTAGACAGAGGGGTGAAAGCAACAAGGCTACATTCATTGTTGCTTTCATTCACAGTTCTCAAGTCTAAGCCAATGCAGATGTTTGGGATAGATAATCTCCACTGTGCTAGAAGATTTAAGATTCATCTATCTACTTTCACCTGGAGGAATAGTGGATATTCTTGCTAATGATGAGTAATCCTGTGGCTACTCCCATTGTTCATCATATATCCTTGTATATTTTATTAGACTAGTTTGGCATGTGTTAAATATGTAATTTAGGTTATATTTTAAGTGCTTTAATAGTGTCTAAAGTTGTCTAATCAAACTAATTCGATAAAACTAATTTAAAAGAAAGAGATAAGAGTTAAGACAAAATGAATCTTACATGATTGGGATGTTGTTATCTAATGCAATTTCAAAACCTTACTTTCTTTGTGAAAACATGGCCTAATGCATCATTTTGAAAAAAAAAAAACTTATAATTGCAACACTTTAAAAACTTATGTATGAGTTAGTTCAATGGGCATCTTTTTTTGATAAAAATAATTTATTAAACAAGATATTTTTTTAAAATATAAATAAATATATATATATATATACTTTTATACATTATTTTACTTCTATCATAATTCAAAAGGTCAATGAGATAATGTGAAAGTTCAGACGGGCTGAAAACCACTTTGCCACTGTGAGAGTCTATTGTTGCCAGCCACTGAGAAAGTTGGTTATTTTTTCTCTTACAGTGAATATACACCTCCACTCCCCAAAATGCTTAAGATTTTCTTAGATAAATTATATGAGGGGGGAAATCTTCGAAGGGAGGATTTAAACTTTGATTAAACTAACAACAGTGAAACACTTTTGAGCATTGCTTTCTGAACTCTCAAAGTGAAATAGAAACACAGATTATAAGATATTTTGTCCACTTTTACCAAAACACTAAATTAAAATCATTATAAATATGTAATGTAATGGTGAAGTACAAAGTAAAAGTTTCTATCTAGGAGGATATTAAATATTCACTATTACATCTAATAATATGATTTGATCTAGAGTTTATGGAAAAAAAATTATATAACATTTTGCATTTGTGAATACTTTCTAAACCATAGATAAATTGGTTTTTAAACATAAAACTTGATATATTTATGCTCCTCAATCTAGATAGAGAGAATACTTATTAGAATTACTACTTATAAGTTTCTTATTTGTAGTAAAATTAATTTTATTTTTTCTACCAGTGACTATAGCTAAAATAATATTGTGTTTATCTAAAGGATTATAATACACTATTATATTAGATGCGTAGCATATAAGATCTTGAAGAAAGATCAAAGTCTATTTAAAGTTGAAAAAAGAAGAAGAAGAGATAACAGAAAACTAACCAAAAACAAATCAAAGTCCATTGAAGCTCAATGTTTGAAAAACAAAGATAAATATATGAAATTAAAATAGTTTGAAAAACAAAGAAACATATGAAAAAGTCATTTTAAAAGAAAAGTTAGTAGCTAGGTCTTAATGCAACAAGAGAAATAGAGAAAGGAGATGACTGTAATAAGATAAATATAGGCAAATATAGGCATAGAATACACCTTGCTCAGAATCTTGTATTGACCAAGGAAGGGAAGAGATAAAGGAGAAGAATGAAATCTAGGCATAAAAGATAAGATGAAGGGTAGAAGAAGCAAGGATAGGAGAGAGAAATAAAAGCTAGGTATAAATAATAAGTTGAAGGATAAAATAGGTAAAAAAATTGAGCCATTGAAAAAGTACAAACTCTCTCTTTTATAATAGTTATGGATTATAGATTATAGATATGTCATGTCATTTATCTTTCCAAATTACTGTAAATTCTACCTTTTCTGTCTTTATCTTATGTTTTTGTTCTGTTTCTTTGAGTCTCTCTGATAAATCATTTGGGCACTGCATGTCAGTCACTTGGCTGCAGGCTCAATCAAAATGTAGGCACAGTGGTGTAACCATTAAGGCTGGAACTGGCAGCTCTGCAACTGTATTTTTTTTATTTATAATTAATGGATTGTGCTTCTAACGTCTTTTGCAGCCCAAAGAGTACTTGGTAGTTGCAGTGAAAGCAGCATCTTTTATCAGGAAGTATCTCTATGATGAGCAAACAAGAAGGCTTTACCACAGCTTTCGAAATGGCCCATCAAAAGCACCTGGGTTTTTAGATGATTATGCCTTCCTAATTTCAGGGCTGCTGGATCTTTATGAGTTTGGTGGTGGAATCAACTGGTTGTCATGGGCAATAGAGCTACAGAATACTCAGGTGGGTTATATACTAAACTAAACAGCAGAAGATTATGAACAGTATTAACCTTCACAGAAAAATCTTTTCTACAGGATGAGTTATTTCTTGATCGAGAAGGGGGTGGCTATTTTAACACAACAGGTGAAGACCCTTCTGTTCTTCTACGCATGAAAGAAGATCACGATGGTGCAGAGCCTTCTGGAAATTCTGTGTCAGCGATCAATCTGATTAGATTGGCATCTGTGGTTGCTAGTGGCCGATCTGACCATTACAGGCAGACTGCAGAGCATCTCTTGGTTTGTTCTTTCTTTCTTTCTTTCTTGTTCACTAAATCTACTTCTTTTTTTAACTGTTGCATCCAATATTTACTCATGGGTGTGTGGTCTTTGGCATTTGAAACTATAGGCTATTTTTGAATCAAGATTGAAAGGCACGCCGATGGCTGTTCCATTGATGTGCTATGCGGCAGACATGCTCTCAGTTCCTTCAAGGAAACAAGTTGTACTGGTTGGGCCAAAATCTTCCACGGAATTTGATGACATGTTAAGTGCTGCTCACGCAAGATACTATCCTAACAACACTGTAAGTAAGAGATATTTAAAGAGTACAATTTTCAGCATAACAACTATTTAGCTTTAGGTCTAGGAAATTATTCTAGTATAACTATCGATGACAATTGATTTGATTTTCCTTATGGTGGCTTAAACTAGGGCGTAGATCTATGGATATCACGATCTTGGACACCAATATAGAGTTTCATTTAACCAACTTAGGTATTGTGTGATGGAAAAGACCTGGGATGCCTTGAGATGCTAGAGGCTTAGTTATATGAGGATAGGGAGGTTCATTCTATCTTTATCTTTAAGGATTAGTTAGGTGCTCTAAGAGCATGAATACCCTCAAATAAAAAGATGTAGAGTTATGTTTCAACGCTGGAGTAGCCTTTTTCCTTGAATTTATATGCCTCTTGTCAAATCACTTGAACATGTGAATGATATTTCTTGGCAGGTTATTTACTTAGATCCTACAAACAAAGATGATGTTGAGTTCTGGGAGCAAAATAACGAAAACATCGCTAACATGGGGAAGAGCGCTCCTGCAACTGACAAAGTGATGGCCTTTGTATGCCAAAACTTCACCTGCAGTGCTCCAGTTAGTGATCCCAAGTCTCTTGAGACCTTACTTGACCAGAAATCTCCTTCTCTCAAGTTAAAGTAGTAGTTCCTGAGGAATATTACCAGCAGAGTGTTTCAGGTGTGAGAGCTTAAGTGTGGAAATTATAGTTCTAATGTAAATGTAATAAAACTTTCTTTTAAACTACCTTTTCTTAAAGTTAAAAGTAGTACTTGAGGAGAGATGCAAGCATCCAGCGTGTGTTATAACATGGCTTAAAAAGGGGGAGAAGTAGTGTATATATTCTTTTATGTAAATGTGTTAAAAATGTTTCTTCGCTTTTGGGTTTATGATTTCATTTTTATAATTGGACTTTGAGTACGTGGAACAATTTGTTTGATGTGCCGTGTCTTCAAATTAATTAAGAAGTGCTATCTTTAAAAAAAATGGTAAATTTTGAAATATATGAATTCAAAATCAAACAGTAAAAAAAGGAGTAGTAGTGAGGAAAAATAATATTGTTAAATCGTTTTGTTGTTGGTTTTTTTTATTTTTTATTTTTATAAAAGAAAAACTTTAAGGATACTTGACTAATTTTAATGATGTGTATTCGAATTATTTTATTTAAAGTCGGAGTTTGATTATTTTTTTTGTAAATAAGTAGAATTTTTTCTTTTATAATAAAAGTGAGTAAATTTTTTAGTTCAATGTCAGCAGTGCATATTTTGATTTTGTGTTAGCATTCAAATAAAATAAAATAATAATAAAACAATAAAAAAGCTCAGTTCTGAAATTAAGGGTGTTCATCGAGATCGATCAAATTAAAAAATTAAATCAAATTGATATGATCGGTTCGGTTTTTGTGAAGTTTGGTTCGATTTTCGGTTGAAGGAATAAAAAAATTGATCGGTTCGATTTTTAATTTAGACATTCAAAAATCGAATTTAACCTAAATCGAACGGAACTTGAGGGTAATATTGTCATTTTTTCTATAATCTTAAGCTTTAAAGATGTAGGAACATGATTAAAATATCTTTTGAACTTGCTTTTAATTTTTATTTGTTTAATTATTAGATACTTATAATTAGATGTGCAGGTACATAAAAAAATTGACTTAAAAAAAAATTTGAATGAAAAATATGTACAAAAATTTCATGTTAATCTTTTTTAGTATTCTTATTATTAAATATAATAATGTATTTTATATCTTAATTGTAGTGATAAAATTATATATAATATTTTTCAGAGAATTTAATGTGTTTTAAGAAGGTAAAATAGTGTTAAGTATAAAATTTATAACTGTAAAATTAACGTAAATAATTCAATCAACCAAAATCGAACAAATTCGATTTGGTTCAGTTTTATTTGAGTATTAATTTAGTTCGATTTTGATTTCAAAAAATTCAACATAAACTAAGTTCGATTCCATTTTAATTTTTATCGAAAATCGAGCCGAACCGAATCAAAGTTCGTACAACCCTAAAATAGAAAGCTAAAGAGAAGATGCTGAAATATAAATCCCCACCTGCCCGCGTTGGCAGTTTCCATTTCAAACCCTTCAAATTAAAAAAGAGCGGAAAAAACAAAGACAAAAATAAAAATAAAAAATCCACGTTCTCCTCTTTTCCGACTTGGCAAAATACGTGGCCGATTCTGCACTTGCCACGTCAATACCTAGCGTAACAAAACCCTCGCCCAACACCTTAGTATCTCTGGACCGTCCCTCGAGTAAACCTATCTCCTACTTTCTCCTCAGTTTCCCCTTTCAAAGAGAGAGAGAGAGAGAGAGACAGCTTACAGTCGCGGGAGCAGAAGAGAAAGAAACAAGAAAGTCAGAAATCTTGCTCGCCGCGGGAACAGCAAGGTAAAAATAAAATAAAATAAAACAAACAAATAAATAAATAAAAAGTTTATTTTTTTATATTTTTTTGATCTTGAATTTGATGGAATTGATTTGGTGAGATTGAGTTGAAAGATTGATTTGGTGGTGTTTCAGAGGGTGTGTTGTTGATGATGACTTCTGCGAAGAAATCAAGGAGTGTGAGCAAGCGGGTTGCGAAAATCAGCGAGGATTCTCCGGAGAAAGATGGAGGAGGAAGCGGCAGCAAAAGCAGGCAACGGGTCAGTTTTCTTTTCTTTTTTTATTTGGGACCCAATCGAATCGATGCGTGTAAGTCTCATCCGAGCGTCATTGAGTAATGAAACCCTATTTTCTGAAGTTCTGGTGTGTGAAAAAAAAAACATTTCTGCTAAAGGTCTTGAAATTAAACATTTCTGCTCTTACTCTGTAATTTGGCCGTCATCAGACTCTGAAAAATTAAAAAAATTTCGATGTGAAATTTTAAACTTTTTAAATTGAAAATGTTTGTTTTTTTTTTCTCGTTACCTTTTGGATGGGTAAATGGATGTTTGTGAATTTGAGGGCACGGGTAAGCTTTTCCATAGTGATGAGTTGAATTTAGCGCGATGGCAAATAGGAATTTTGAACATGTTTTGAAAATGTATGTTAAAGATAGGCATCTGGGAACCGTGGGGACTATGAATAGAAGTTATGAAAATGGTTAATGAGCGAAATTGTTGCTAATTGATCATAGAATAGCTTGTAACAATTCCAGGTCATGTGGGACATGATTTGATTTATATAATGCTGCATATTTGTTTTTGGGCTTTGCTGGTTTAGAGTGAGACTCTGTAGGAGGAGGAAAACACTTTAATTTTATTTTTTTTTTCAAAATTATGAAAATTAGGCTGAGGATATTTTCATCCAAGAGTTAACTTCTATGAGGGTTGGATGGTATAGCAAGGCATAGAGGAGAATTGATTGTCCAGCTAGACCTAAATAGGAGCTTTAATCTGAGGAATACCATGATTAATGGCCATTTGGGGTGGTGGTTTGTCATCTTAGAAAATGCTTTTTACATTCATTTTGCAATCTTGGCAAGTGTTCCTTGTTCATTTAAAAGTTGCTCATTAACCCTCGAGGATTCTAATGTCTAGTAATGGTAGAATAATCTCATGAATTATTGGGATTTTAGATAAAATGTATTACGTATTCAACATCGTAAATTGGATACCAATGTCTATCAGTTCTAGAAGAATCTCATAAATTATTTAGGTAAATATATTTTGTATACAACATTGTAATTTGTAATCTTTGATTTCTATAGTTGAATTTTGCTTGTGTTGGCAGAAAGACAGCATGAAGGTTCCCTCGCCATGAGAAGTTCTATACATTTAAAAATTTGTGTTTCTTGTGTATGTAATTGAATGGTTATTTCTATTTCCGATAAATATGGGTTTACTAGTTGAAACTTTATTGAAGTGGATCATCATAAAATTTTAGAAATCTTCAGGATCCCAAAGGTGTGTGTGCTGGTCAGGTTTCATATTGAAGGTGGATTCTGGACCTTTTACCTCAGAAAGTGCTAATATGGACATGTAGACCCCCGTTTTTCTACATTGAGCACAATACATTGATACTTGTCATATCATGATGCGTCTGTTAGGACATCTAAAATTTTCTTTTGCTATGCATTACTCTTTAACAAAGAACATTGAAAGTTGAAACTGGATTCAACTGCTACTAAATTATAAAATTCCCAAGTTATGAATATATTTGAACTGATGCTTAATGTTGTGCCATTGTGTAGAAGAGAAAGTTGTCTGACATGCTGGGATCTCAATGGAGCAAGGAAGAGCTAGAGCGTTTCTACACCGCATACCGTAAATATGGGAAAGACTGGAAGAAGGTTATTTTTTCTTATTCTTTTCTTGAGCTTCTAAAGACACAGCCATGGTTCGAAAGAGCTTTGGCTATTATCATGACATTAATTTTGGTTTATAAACCAACAAATGCTGTTTGCTCTTTCCACATAGGCCTATGAGTTGTACCTTGTATAAATACCGGGAATCTATTGGAAATTTTATTCGTATCTGATTGTGTTTATTGTGTAATCTATAATTTGCTTCTTTGTAAAGGTAGACATGCCAATAGTGTTCATTAATCTGTATGCTTATGATTTATTCTACTAAATACTTACTTGTTCCTATGAATTTTTAGGTGGCAAGTGTGCTGCGCAACAGATCCATAGAAATGGTGGAGGCCCTCTATAATATGAACAGGGTAAGGGCCATGCCTAAATGATAGTATGAATGGAGAAAGTTTTGTGCTTGATATCAAAACTGAAACATTAAAGCAGAAATCATGGAGAAAAATATGATGAGTACAACTGTGGTTATAATATTATCATGTATTCATATGTGCATATTTTCTCTCTAAATCCATCATCCTTTTCACTGGATGAAGGTTTGTCTTGTGCTGAATTCCTGTAGAAAGATTGTGCTGAAGTGACAAAGCTTTAGATAATTGGAATGCTGAAGCAAATTTTCATCTCCTTTCCTATGTGGGTGAATAATGAAGATTAATTAATGAATATATTTTATTAGGATCTTATTTGCTTATTTTTTTTAATTTTAACTATTTAATATTGTAGGACTTTATTTGCTTCTTTTTAAGAGTCTAGTTATTTATTTGATAGGATTAGGATACTAGTTCTACTTGATTAGGGATTTTATTAAGAGTTTTATTAGGAACCTAATTCTTTATTTGAAATTTTATAAATAGTCTCTAATAGGATTGTAACAGATAGATTGATATGAATTGAATAAAATATTTCTGTTTTTCTCTCTTTCTTCTATTTCTCTTCTTATTTCTTCCTATTTATTTTGTTTCATCGTCTTGGTGCTGCATCAGTGAACCGGGTTTTTATAAATATGTTTGGCACTGTTGCCCTTGTCCAGTTTTCAACTCTTGGGACTAAAATTGAATATTTCATGGTTGGTAATTTACAAAATAGGGGAAGCTCATGTGATGCCCTAGGTACTATGGTACTTTATTCTACTCAGCTCAATTCAACCTCATAAAGCCTTTTCAATTGGAACATGAAAATGTGATTGAATTGCTCCTAGTTGCTCTTCGGGACAGAGTGGAAGTAGGGAGGAGATTCTCGATATGAATATGCTTCCTCTAGTTTATTTTATCAACGTCTAAGTCCGTAATTATATTACAAGTAGTTATATCTTTCTTAATTATCTTTATTGACATTAGTTGAGATCTTCTTTTGGTTCTATCACTACTGCTAACTGTTAGTTTGTTAATAGGTTACCGGTCCTATCTATCACATCTAATGATTCTTATTATATAAGTTCAACCCATCTTAATTAGTAGGTATTATTATTTTTTAATTTCTCATATCTATGCAATTGTTCCTGCTTTAATGTGCCAACAATTTTCTCACCATGCAACTATTTATTTGGCATATATTTTGACCTCTTGAAGAATGTCTTTTATGACCCTGTTCCTTACTTTTCTTTCTTCTACACTTATTCTATTGAGTGTTAAACATTTTGATGAGAACAGTGAGTCATGATTTTTGGAATTTATATAAGCAAGCTTGAAATGTTTTTGAATTTACAAATTTAAATGTTGGTTGGGGTTAAACGCCAAATGTTTCTAAAATAAGCAGGCTTCTCAACTTTTATTTTTGATCTGCAATTGTACCAAAAAAGTAATATGCCACTGCCACTATTACACAAGCATGAGCCATTTCTAAAATATACTAAGTTTTTCTAAAAACATTGAATTCTTAATGATAATAGGAAATTAGGAATGGTTATTTTCTTTAACGGTGGGGGAATTGCGTTATTGACCAAATGTTATTGTCTTTTTTCCCCTTACTTTTTTTTTTTTCTTTTTCTATTCTAAAAGTGTGCTTTATGAGTATTAATTTGATTTTCTTGACACCCAGGCATACTTATCTCTTCCAGAGGGAACTGCATCAGTGGTTGGGCTCATAGCAATGATGACTGATCACTACAATATTCTCGTAAGATAGGAATTTCAGCTTTGAACATAAGTTTAAGATTGATATTACGCGGATATTGGATCTGGATGTTTATTCTTGTCAGTTGGTACCCTTAAAACAGCTTGTGTACTATTACTTATAATAATTGTTTCACAAGACTGAACATATACAAACAACATTCCTCCCCCCTCTTGATAGTGAATGAACTTAAACTGTCATAAATGTAACTTAAGAAATAGTAAGGACTTCTATTCAACTTTTTTTTTTTGGAGATGAAATTAGAGTCAAATTTTTTAGTGCCTAATAAAGGGAAAATTCCTGGATATAGAGTACAAATAGTACTCAAAAGTAAAACCAGCCACCCGACATGTGTGCCACGCCCAAAACAACATGGAAGCCCTTACACGCACCTAGACTGGTCGCTTTTCCAAGCCTTAATACCCTTTTGCAAATTTGGAACAAGCCACCCAAGAACAGGCCAACCACTTAATGTTCTTCCAAAGTCTATTGTCCCCTGTTGCAAAATCATGGAAAACTCTCTTATTCACTCCAACCATAGATTCCGCGATGTAGCAAAAGCAAACACTGTTTTCTCTTTCGTAGACAATCGGGGATGTAGAAGCTATCTTCACAAGACGTCGGAATCAGAAACCACTCATCCTAGAAGTCTGCCCAATTTTGCCACGTGTCTTTCAAGCGAGCAAAAGAAAAACAAATGATCCGCTGTTTCACCATCTTGCAAACATAGAGGCCAACAATAGGGGAAATACAAAGACTAGGAAACAGGGCTTGCAACACATCACTAGTGCTTAACTTCCTATGAGTCACTAATCAACCAAACGCCTTGACCTTAGAAGTAAAGTGAGCACTCCATATAGCATAATATGGGGAAAAGAGGGAGGGAAGGTGAATTGCATATCAACCTAACAAAGCCTTCTCCTAGCTATATGTGGTCGGCTACGTGAATCTGCTTCCTCCACTGTATTATATTAAGGGCTAAGTTGAAATTCAAATACTAGTCATCATATATTTCTTAGTTATCTTTGTCTATATTATTTTAGGTCTTCCTCTACTTTGATCATTATTGGGGATTGTTAATTGGTCACTCTTTCTAATTGGTGCATCCAAATTGTGGAGGACTTGGTGGCCCTGCTCGAGACCAAGGGCCAAAGGGATTAGTGGAGCAAAACCTAGATACCATCTGTTATCCAAAAAAAAAAGTACTTGTTTAATTTAAATGAATGTTTCCTTTAGTTTTTGCCTTATTGTTTTCTATATTAGCTAATGTGAATGAGGATAAACACTACTATTTGTATCATCAAATTATATTACGTTATGTGAAATATAAACTCATTGGCTTTTCTCTGTCATTGAACACAATAAATCCTTTTTTTTAAAGGAAGCTACTAATGTCTTTCTTTTTATAAGTACAAACTTACTTTTGCAACAAAATGCAAATACAAAATTCTAGGACAATGATAACCTTCATGATAAGCCAAGCTACACATAGAACTAATTAAGGACTATATACTTTGGTGTTAGCGCCAAAAGTATAATAGAGGAAGGACTATATACTTTGGTGTTAGCGCCAAAAGTATAATAGAGGATTGAAAATAGTGTAGGAAAGACATGTTAATCAGCATAAATGAGGATATATTTTTATTGAACTATTTTTATGAACAAGCTTTCTATAATTGCATTTTTGCATACCTTTGTACATAACTAGTCCCAACTCCCAAGCTCGGATAAAGGAGGAGGCTTGTATTAGGTAGTTCATAACTAGCATAAAACTTTGTTATATCAACTACGAGGCTTTCTATAATGCTAAATAAATAATTGAAATTTAAGGAAATTTTATCAAAAATTGTTGAGGAAATATTATGGAAGGTGATTAGATAGGCTTAAGATACACTCATAGATACACTCATCGTACTACAACCAACAAAAAATGAATTTGATAATGAAGCTCGGTCACATTTGAGTACAGGCTGACACAAACATTTGAGAGTCTAACTTGCAAAAGCAACTATGTCATACATGGGATATTTGAAATGAGACTATATTAGTTTATCATTATAGATCACTTGAACCTTGAGACGAATTGTCCGCTTCAAGCTTTACCATGCTCTCAAATTTCCCCCATGTAAGTACATTCACGCATGCGAGGCTCGCTTTAACACCCCGCCTGGGGAATAGCCCAAAGCCTGCCAACTCACATGTCTTGCCATCGTACACTACTCTCAAGGTCACCCAAAATGGGTGTTCACGTGTTTGAGATAATCTATACAATATTGGTTGATATTGTGCTATCACAATCCACCTCCCTTAGGGTCTAGCATCCTTGCTAGGACCCTCGGCATACCTCTAGTAGCCACAAGATTGGCTTTGATAGCACTTATAATAGACTGCTCAAACCACGTGACAAATTATCTGCTTTAGGCCTATCGTGGCATCGCCTTCAAAGATTTGTTGCGATGTACGTACACCCCATGCTTGTGAGGGCCATCTGAACACCCAGCCTAGGCAATGACCTAAAGTTTGCCAAGTGGAAGCTTGCCAGTCTACATGACTTGCTCTCACACGTTGCTCTCAAGGTCCTTCCAAAGTGGGTGTTCACGTGTTCGAGATAGCCTATGCAATGTAACCTTAGGGATCCTCCCATTACATGGTCGATGTGGGGCTATCACATTTTGAAATTAGCTTTAAGGAGCAAAATATTTGCTTAGATGTTTGCAGTACTAATAATTAGTTAGAACATATGCACTATGTTAGATACTAACTTTGTTAGAGATCTAAATGAGTGAAAGAGGTAGATAAGAAACATATTAGCCAAAACGAGAGAGGAGAACCATTTGCATTCAAAAATGGCAAAAAATTATGTTTATAATATGATAGTATTTGGTCCCTGGGCTTATTGAACTTGGCTGGGTCTTAATGATAATCTCAAGCTAGGCCAACATGGGGACTGTTTCTCTCTCTCCTGGTCTTGGGTGGCATCTTTCTTGATGTAAATGTTTAATTTCATCAAGCAAGTTCTAGATATGACGCGTTTCCCATAATCCTTTGCTGATCTTCCCTGAATTCACGACTTCAAAGGCGCACTCCACAATTTGAACTGTTATATATTTGACGATGCTCCACTGTGTTGATAGCCCTAAGTAGCCATGTTGTACTCCTATATATTGGTTAGTTAGTTTATTATGGAATTACTTATTTTGCCTTTTCATCTCTCTCTCTCTCTCTCTCTCTCTCAAAAGTTATCTAGGTACTTGGCCATTTTTACACTATTAATTTACTGGATACTGAAGCACATCCACTATAGCACATGTGGGAAGTAAAAAAAAAAGAAGAAAAAAAAATCTTGGCTAGCAGCTGTATGAATTTTGTGTATAATTTCAAAAGACAAGTAATTTCAGAACCCTTAAAGTGAAGCCCATAGAACTTAGAGCTAGTTAAGCATAATGAAGCATGTATATTCTATCATATATTTTTCTTATTTTGATATATATATTTTTCTCAGATACCTTTCTTTGTCGGAACTATGCATCTGTCATGTGATTATCAGAACTCAGAAATACACAATATACTACTGCTTCAGTGTTTTTAATTTATATAATTCTATGCATCTAAATTTTGATTCTGCCGACTTACTGCAATTGTTTGGGAAGAAATCAAAGTCAATGGATTATGAATTGGCAGGAGGGGAGTGAAAGTGAACGTGAAAGCAATGATGGGCCAGGAGTGTCAAGAAAGCCTCAAAGGCATGTGCGGGGAAAATTTCGATCTAATGTCTCAAAAGGATTGGATGGCCATGTTCCAGATTTGTTGCACTCTCAGCCTGTTGCATCAAATTATGGATGCTTGTCATTGTTGAAGAAGAAGCGATCTGGAGGTAAAGGCTCACATTTCAAAAGTGGATTTGCTTTCTTATCTTTCTTTGTATTATATTTCTAGGCTTTTGGTATATCAAGTGCCTTGCAACTTGAATGTTATAAGAATTAGTAACATTAAATATGAATACAATTGGAAAAGAATAACTTTAATACAAGGCAAATTTAGGATCCATATTAAACCTGTATTGATACTCCAGAGCCTGACTGACTGACTTTGCAATCCATTTTGTCAATTTTGGACCAAGGCTAAAGCCTTGGTAATGGTTGGATAATGGTATGATGTCATGGAAAACAAGCGGCCACTTGTAGTGAGATATGGGTAAATATTTTCTCAACTAAAATATAATCCATTGCATGATACCTGAAATTATACAATGAAACTCATAAATAAAGTAATATGAAATGGCTGGGCATTGATCATTTCTACTTCTGAACAATTGCTGTGGTGTTTATGGTCTTATTTCTCACGTCACTATATCCAGTTATATTTACAAATAAAAAGTTTTTAACCTTATCTGCCTAACATTGAAATGAGTATGGTCAAATCAGCAAAGTTCAGGTTATCATTGAGAGCCTCAACTTAAAAAAATTGTTCAATTAATAATTATTGAACAGAAATATTGTGATTTCACTTCCATTAATATCTTTTGCAGGTAGTCGGCCACGTGCTGTAGGGAAAAGGACTCCTCGTTTCCCTGTTTCATATCTCTGTGATAAACATAATAGGGAAAAGTTTCTTTTGCAAGATAAACAAGGTTTGAAATCAGAGTTAGATGCCAATGATGATGATGTCGCCCATGAGGCAGTTTTAGCATTGGCACGGGCCTCTCAAAGAGGCAGTTCTCCCCAGCTTTCTCAAACACCAAACAGAAGAACAGAGCTAATGAGACCCTCACCTGTTCATAACGGTAAAAGGAGGGTAATCTCTCTCTCTCTCTCTAGTGGCAATCTCTTACTTATTACTTTTATTTTATTTCCCCTATGATTCCAGGAAAGATGAAGCAAACTGTCTTTATTTTTTGCTTTTTTTTCCAGCATGCTGAGTCAGAGAGAACTAGTGCTAAGCTTGTTGGTATTACACCAGATGAGGATGGTGTGGAGGGTAGTTTAGGAAGCAGGGAAGCTGAAAATGCAGATTTTATGAGAGATACAAGTTATATGATGGATACAGAAGGCGTTGGTTCCATGGAAGTTCAGCAGAAGGAAAAGACTAGTCATAGGAGGAAGCCAGAATTCCAACATATTAATAATGATCATTATGATGATGTTAGGGAAGCATGCAGTGGCACTGAAGAAGGACTTGATGTGAGTAGTGCTAAAGAAAAAGTTGAAGCTGAAGTCACAAATATTAAAATAGAGAGGCCTTCTCCTCAGGGTTCAAGGAAGAGAAGCAGGCAACTATTTTTTGAAGGTACACTGTTTCCCATCATTAGATTTCTGATTTTGACTTCGCATCTGGGGTTAATGGATGTTATTTTTGTGATGGTTAGATTTTGTATGAACCTTTTCCAGGATTAGTACTTCTGTTCTTTTTTCAACGTCTACACTTCCAATTCATGTTTATTGCCTGTACTATTTTGTCCTTGAACACTTATGCTGACAATAAGCCTGGTTCATTGTAACGATACTTCTTTCTTTTCTTTTCTTTTTTTTAAATTTCTTTTCAATGCAATAAGGTGATGTGAGAGAGAGGTCTATGAGAGATAATGGTACTCCAACATCTTTACAAGGAGATATTTGTGATGGGACTGTTAGTCAGTAAAATCCACTAGTGTTGCTGTTGATTGCTAAAAAGAGAACTTAGAGACCTTTAGGCGGGCACAGATTTGATGATGTGTCCTTTATTAGTTGATACTATAGTGTCACACCTTAACACCATCCAATTCATATGATTTTGAGATTTGGGTAATGACCCTCAAAATATTTCATAAAAAGAGGAGTGGACTACTAATAATACTCTAATAGAACAATATGGCATAAAGAAAAAGGGAATATAAAAGGAAATAAAGCAAAAAAAAGAAAAGAAAAGAAAAAAAAAACTAGTACAGTACTTCTCATACAGGACTTTCACAAAATCCTCCTCTTAATCATTTTGGTTCAGTTTTCTCTGAATTGTCTTGATTTTGATGCATCCTTCCGAGGTTCTGTCCTGATATTTACCTGTATTTAGTTGCGTCAATCAAGACCATCTATCTATACATGCCCAATTGACTCATTCGTTACTTGACTACACAGGTGAGGGATCAATGTTGATTGTAGGCATAAATTTACTCTAATCTTAAACTTCCTCCAATCTCTATATATCTATCATCATAACCATAACACTAGTTTTTATCCCACATAACATAACCCTAACCAACTATATATATCTATTTGCATCCCTCCTTTTTTCCCAAATCCATCAACTAATCTCTTTAGATAAATTACCTTGTGCTTTATCTAATTTGCTAAAGGCCATGTCTAGATCTTTCATCTTTGCATCTAACTAATAGATTTACTTCTCCTTTCTTCTTGAAATGAAGGTTTTCCTTTTCTTTTGTATATTTTTTATGAAGATGAAAAGAAATGTTCATTTGACTTATTTTTTTCTCCCATGTTAACTGGGTATATTCAAGATGAGAAGCACGCAACCATTTGTGCTAAGTGCGGAATTTTGTGTTTTATGATCTCATTCTTCTTACCAACTTGACTATTTGTAGATGAAAGCATTGCATTGGATGCCCTCCACACTTTGGCAGATGTATCTATGCAACTAGCACCCGCTGCTACAGTTGAATCTGGTATAAGTTTTATGATTTTGTTTCTGATGAATGGTTTTGAAAGCCTCTATCATGAATTCTGATGATATTTGTTTGTTTTTTTCCCCATTTTTAAAACATGGATACTGTTGTGGAGAAGAGCAAAATCTGTGGGATTTATCTTCTTTAAGGATTTATTTCCTTTAAGGAAAGATGATAATTCTGTGGGATTTATTTCCTTTAAGGTTTATTTCCTTTAAGGATTTATTTCCTTTAAGGAAAGATGATAATTTTAGTATTCGTTTTATTTAGTAGTTACTAAAATTATTTTATTTAGCAGTTACTAAAATTGTAATTATAGCTATATGTGTGCATAGCCTGTATGTCTATATATATGGTGTCCCTCCATCAAGACATCATCAAGAATAAGAAAATATTTCCTCTCTTCTCCCGTGGACGTAGGCCTTGGAGCCGAACCACGTTAAATCTTTGTGTCTTTTATTAGTATTTAACAAATACCGTTATTTTGATTAGTTCTCTTCAAATTTGTTTCTTTGGTTCTCATACAATGAAATATCTCTAGTTAGGAGTGGCATGGATGTAATTCTCTCTGCTAGGAAATCCTCTTAAAATGAATTCTCTATATTTTTAACTATGATTAATTCTATCCTGAAGATAATGTCAATGAACTTAAGATTTTCTTTTTAAATTCAGTTTTTTTTTTTTAATTCTATTTTTTGCATCTTTGTATCAGGTTTTGATGGTAAGATTGACAAATAGTTAGAAGATTTTGATGCTATGAATTTTATGATATCAAATTTTTGATCAATGCTTCATGATAATAGGATTGAATAAGTCGAAAGCAAGAGTGTTAACCACTTCATGCACTGATGATACAATGAAATAATCCAGTACCTAAGTAGAAGTGGGTATATAGCCAATGGGGTGAAGGAAGCTTAACAAGGAGAGGAAAGAACATACATAGAATAAAGTTACATAAGTTTTCCTTATTTGATGATTTTTCTAGGGTTTTATTTTGTAATTTTTCTTACTTTGTTGCATTGTAGAAAAAGTTGTTTTCAAACGTGTGCTTCATGAGTTCCTTTTGGCTGCCAAAGTGTGGGAGTCCTCTCATTTATTAGCCTCTTTTTGGGTAGCCAATAGTAGTCTATCTAGAGGCTACGGGGTGGGAGATTGGTTTCGGAGTTGGGGTAATTTTGTATCTATATAGGAATGTTGTTTCTGTACAGTTTTCTTTACCCTTACAAATACATATATAAAATACCTTATAGTTTCTTTTAAAAAAAAATATGGTGATAGTTGTTTTCTTTGTTCACATAGAAAAAAATAAAGTTTTTGCAATCAACTAGAGTATTGTTGGATCGATAGCGAGTTTAGATGGTGAAGTGTGATTTTTTCTTCTATATGGAAAACCCTTGAAGAGTGTTGCATCAATTTGTCATGGGACTGATTGCTCCTCTTGATAATGCTCAAGTAAAGAAATTGAGCCATCAATTTGAGTTTAATGTGATTATCATTATGCAATCACTCGTTTTGATTGATAAAGATAAAAACATTCATTCATCAAGAAAGGTGAAGCAAAACACAGGAACAAGGATAAAGTTGACATTAGAGGAAGACCACCAAAGGATAAATACTTCCTTAAGCTAATATAACTAGAAGTTACTCTTATTTGTAAAGGCCCATAAGGGTAGCTTGGTGCATGAAGCTGCCGCCTATGTGGGATTTGGGGAGGTGTCAGACTATTTTGAGTCTTTGTATGCAACCTGACCTTGCATTGCTGGAGAAGGTTTTCATGACTCGAACATGTAAGCAGCAGGTTACACAACAATTCCTCGTATCGTTATACCACGAATCCCATTATAAAGACCCATAAAAGACTTAAAAAAATAAATTCATGCATGTTTGTCAAAATTCTTGGCCCAATAACCCATGAGCTTGTTAATTTCCAAGATGACCAATTGATGATGTAGTGGAATGGATGGGGATGAGGCCAGATGATTATCCAGTAATATGAGGCAGTGGTGGTAAAAACTTTATCAAAAGTCTTACTGTCACACAATAGGCAATCTTGGAGGTGACTCTTATTCCCTCAAAATTAAGTGGAAGAGGAAATTTGAATTGTCCGTTGGTGGTAGGTAGAAAGTGTAGGAAAAAAAAATCCAAGGCACTATTGAAAGAAGATATAGAGAGTTGAATCACTCAATGTTGTCAAGGTGATTTGACCTCCATAGGTGAGGTGGTACTTAAGGAAGGCCTTGGTGATAAGAAAATAATTAGTTGTTGGCTCTTAATAATTAAATAAATAACTATATAAACACATGGATATAGGAATAATTGATAAACATTGATATCATAGACAAGAATTCAAGGATCACTATGAATTAGCTTTAAACTTGAAACAATTATTATTGACAACTCATTGTTACTCATTATTTTAAAGTCTAAGGTTGGAATGCAATCACTATATAAAAAGCTTCACACACATTTTATATTCAGAAAGGTAAACTACGCAAATATATGTTTTATTATTTACTCCATTATTTGCCCAATCCAACATCTAAACATCTACCTTTTAATGCTATAAAAACCATAAAATGACTTGAGAAAGAAAAATTTGTAATTGTAAATCTCAAAAGCTCTCTTAATCTTTAATACATTCAAATGATGTTTGGAAGAGAAGTTTTTTTTATCCACAGGGGGTTGGTTGGCTTTGTTGAAAGGTGTTTTGGAGGCAATACCCACGTATTACTTATCAATGTTCAAAATCCCAAAGCAAGTGGCTCAAGCAATTGAGAGAATGATGAGGAGGTTCTCATGGAAAGGGGAAGAACAAGGAAATGGGGTCAGCCTAATAATGTGGGAAGTAGTAAAGAGGCAAGTGGAACATGGGTGTTTCACAATTAGTAACATTGCACTTCAAAACAAAGCAATAGTGGGAAAATGGTTATGGTGATTCGTAATGGAGAGAGACGCGCTTTGGGCTAAAGTTGTCATAAGTCGACGTGGGCTACAAGACAATGCAAGAGATGTTGGCTTGGTGTCTAAAGCTACTTTCAGAAGTCCTTGGAAATTTATCTATTCCCTATACCTTATCTTTTCTAGTCTTGTGAGGTTAAAAGTGGGTAGTAGAGATTCTATTAGGTTTTGGGAGGTCCACATGGTGTGGTAGTGATAATTTTATGAACCTCTTTCCCAACTTGTATAGGTGATCTACAAGACAAAACCACATGATCAATGCTTTTGCAAGCCACGATGGGGCAATAGTTGAGGGAAGGACCTCATGAAACCTATTCTTGTGTAGGAATCCGATCGATAGGGAAGTTGAGGAGATTGTGAGGATTTTAGGTTGCCTTGAGGGTTGTCACCTACTCGGGGGGAGTGATAGAGTTACTTGGACCTACCATAACTTCGGAAAATTCTCATCACAAACTTTCTTCCAATTCCTGAATCCCATGTCGTCCCCTCCTCCTTTCCCTTCCCGATGTATATGGAAAGCTGATGTTTCGTCAAAAGCCAAATTTTTAGGATGGCCAATTGCTCATGGTAAACTTTTTCCGAGTTGATGTTGTTTATGCAAAAGATAATTGTGAGCCCAACAACCACATTTTCTTGAAATGCAGTTTCACAAAATGCATTTGGGAGATGGAGGACCATGTTGCAAATGGATAGTGATTAATCACAACCACTTTATTGTTGATACTAGCGGAGGAATGGAGATCTTATTAACTTAAGCGCTACTAGCAAGTGGTAGTTTTTGCGTTCGTGTGGTCTGTATGGATTGAAAGGAATCACAACATATTTGAAGACGAAGAGAGGGCTGCGAAGAATGTATGGGATAGTTATTTCTTTTTGTCATCATTATGGGTTTGTGTTAGTAAATTGGCGAGGGGTTTTTATTTGGGAGATTGGTTAAGAGGTTGGAGACCTATTTTGAATTGTATTTAGATCGCGCATGTGGACTACTTGTCCTTTATGCATTTTAGGTTGTCATTTCCTTTGAAATTAATATATATATAATTTTCGTTTTTTGTCAAAAAAAATCTTTAATACATTCAAATCAATTTTGTTTTATAATAATTAATGAAAATTAAGACTATTAATGCATTAAGAGATTTCACTCAAGTTTTCAACATGTATATAAAATCTGATGTAGATTCGTCACGGAAGCAAAAACGAAAATACTCAAAAAAATAACCAAATATATATTCTATTGAATAAAATATTCAAAGAGAAAAAATTTATCTTCATCTTTTAAATTTCGTAATTGGAGCTCCTAGTATAGATAACTCCCCTAAAACACCTTAGTAACTAATTGAAACACCTAAAAATAAGTTTCCCAACCTATTTATAACATAAAAGCAACTTCTTAATCTGCATCAAAGTTAAAAGTACGTAAAAAAGGACAATGATGATTTTTCATGTATCCAATTGTCATTTTTCAGATAACCACTTAAAGTAAAAGCTATAGTTGATAGAACCATATCAAGCTATTATTAACACTCCATCTTATTTCAATTGTGGACAAAAGGGAGATAGAAAGATAAATAAATGCCAAATATGCTAATGGGAGACATGATATCAACTCCAAGACTTCAACTAAGTTCTTTCACAAACCGAAGCTTTGGTACCATGATAGTCAGCCATCAAATCTAAAAAACTACAACTAATTGGTAGGGATCAACAATGCACATGCAAGTAATCATTAACATCATTAACAAAGGCCTTCATATGATTTATCATGGAATCTTTTTTTTTTTCAAAAGAAGATAGAATGTTAGTAGTTAGTTGTAGTATAACCAGCTTCGTCACCAAGCCGCATTCTCAGGGAGGTATTAGGCCTGTTCCTGATCCATTAATCTCCCTCACCCCCTAAGGTGAGGCAGTGGCAAGAGTTGAACCTGTGACCATGGAATCTTGAATTTTTGTAAAATGTAAATGGCCAAAATGTCATGGGAAAGTTGGTTGAATGACCTAAATTTTGGCAAGAAAATATAAACAAACTTGAAACAATCTAGTTGAGCATGTAAAATTGTGAGAATATCCTTGTTATTAATCGTTTGCCAAATCCATCAAAATCAACCTTCCTTCCACTTTGCTATTTTGTTTGTAGAAGAAAGACGAGAGAGAGAGAGAGAGTGCAAGAGAGATACAAAAAAGAACTTCCTTCCTTCTAGGTCGTGGCTCACATAGCATCATTGTTGTCCTCATGCTCACTTGCTCACTCACGTAGTGATTGCTTGGTCTTTAAGGGGGTTGCCTCTCTCTATGCATTAATCGGTGTTGAGCAAGCACGAGTTTATAGTTTAGAAACCATGTGCACTTCAATATTTGACAGGTAGGGCATACCAACTCAGGCATGCGCCTTGCTGTGCTTCACTTTACTGTTCTCTCCTAATTTTTTTTTAATCATTAAATAAATGCATTTTATATACTTATTTTCTCTTTTCTTTGAATAAATACATAATATAGAACATAAAACATTTAAGAAAATTTAAGTTATACTTTTATAACAACAAGAAGAAGTTTTTATAAAGGCATCATAGTTTCTACTTGTTCTTTTTTGCTTTTATGTTTATTTCTTCTATTCAATTTTAAATATCAAAAGAAATAAAATAATATTAATACTAAATGTGAAGTAGAAATATTAGTGCTACTATGAACATTATGATGTATGATGTGAAAAACTAAAAAATCCATTAATATTTGTTTTTCTGAATTCTTTTGCTAAAAGTAGAGTAATACTATTACTTGATGTATAATTGAATTTTTAAAGAATTTTGCGCTTTATTTTACTCAGGCTTGTGCCTTACTTCGCATATTACACCTTAGGTGTTAGGGCCCCCCTCGCCTTAAGTGCGCTTTGCCCCTTTAACTACTTTGAATGTCACATACTTATTTTATCCTTTTGGGTTTGTTCTTGTGTTCTGTAGATTAGGCTTCTCCTTAATTTAGTTCATTGTATTGCAATAGTTATACACTCTTGTCACCAACCCATTCCTGGACCCAATGGTTACCCATGAGCCTAGTTATTTTTTGAGTAAACCTTAATTTTCAACTTTTGAGTTCAAATGATAATTGACGCCCAAGAAATGTAAGTTTGATAATGAGGGTTTTAGTTCTTTTTGCAACTTGATTCCTTTCCAGGGGTGACTTCTTAAAAACTTTCTAGGATCTATACCTGACGTCATTACCTTACAAGGCATAAGGGAAATCGCCAATTGCTTACGGAAGAAGGGTTTTGAGTTAGATTCAATTTTTGGCAACCTGGTTGTTGATATCAAAGGTCAACCACTCTGTCTGCACTCTGGAGAATTACCAAACTAATGACATCCCACAGTCTCTGTATCAATTAGAATAGGAGAAAGGTAGAAGATTTTCTTTGCTTTGTGATAAAATCTTTGTCAGTCCATGATATGTTTTTGTCAGAGATCATTCTAATTATTCTGTCTTTGTTTGGTCTAATATTGTCTTGGATGATATGAATCAACATATTCTATTTACTGATGTGTGTTGATAAAGGGCTTCTATGACTAGTCATTTGAAACTTAAGGTTTTTGCCCATTTTTAGATCTTGAAATTGGATCTCCCTAGTTATTAGACTAATTTTTCTGATAAAGTTCTGACAGCAGTTCATTTTGTATCTCTAGAGTCATCTGTGCAGTTCAAGGAAGAAAAAATTACTTCTGATCTTGTTGAGAAGTCAAGTGTGGCTGAAGCTGTATCTGCAAACCATCAAAGAGACATACCTAAGCTCCAAAGGGCTAAAGAGAAATCGCACCATTTGGTATCTAGAGTTGATGCTACTGCAGCTAAGAGTAATAAAGTAGGTAGGGGTTCAGTGCCTGATTTTGGCACTCTTTCTGACACAAAGCAGCAACCTAGCCAATCCGCATTGAAACGTAAAAGAAAGCGCAAGTCCATAGCATCAAAAGTAAGCTATTATCACTAGCTTCTTACCATTAACCTTCCCAGATCTTTTATTTATTTATTTGTTTCTGATTATTGATACTTTCCTTCTTGTCATATGCTACAAGTTTGACGACCATGTTCAATTTGTTTCTTTAATGCTTTGTGGCAGATTTCAGACTCTGAAGGACTTGCTGGTTCTCATCTGAATGAACAACCGCTTGGGACTGAGGTATATGGTTTTCTTTTTTTTTTTTTTTTTTTTTACCTTATCTTTTCATTTCCTTCTTTTGGTTTTCTTTAACTATATCTGGATATTTTGTGTGCTTTCTGGTGGTTGTCATCCTGTTTCCATGGTCTGGGCTTCTTTTTTTTATTGGAAGGGAGTGGTCTGTGTTATTTAATGGTACACTTTTGTTAGGGTGGTCACATGGGATGGAAAACAAAAGTGTGTACATTGTCTTTACAGCCAGAGGATATTTATTCGTGGTTGTAACTGAGAGGATTGCCCAATGCTATATTGAATATACATTGTTCTTTGTTTTTAGTTATATTTTCCCTATTTTTTTTCATCTTCTTCACATTAATATGATACTTCGATCACCACATTTTTGTCCTCAAACTCGCACAGTTCTTCCTCTTCTATGTCCTGGAACCTCCATTCTCCTAGAGCGCTTACACTTAGAGAACAAAGAGAGATTGACGCACTCTTAGTTAGGCTTGAAAGTGTAAGACTTTCCAATGACTCTGATAAGCATATCTGGATTCCTAATTCATCCGTTTTTTTTTCCTGCAAATCCTTTTTTGACATATTGATTGAGTCCTCCAGTAGTACCCACATTCTCTGTAGTAAATTCTATTTGGCAAGTACAAATTCCATCTAAAGTGAAGATTTTTGGTTGGCTAACGCTCACAATGAGCTAAATACCTTCGATGTGCTGCAATGGCGGTCCCCAAATACTTGCTTTTCTCCACATTCCTGTTTTTTTTTGCTTACAGGATTGGAAAAAGTGTGGACCACACCTTTTTTGCTTGCCCTTTTGCCAGAAGTGTTTGGCATAAGTGGGTTATTTTTTCGAGTGATAGATTCCATATCCCCCAAAACCTACACAATGGTTTATCCTTATTTAACATCATTGGAGCATCGAGGATTGAGAAGGAGGTTGGAATAATAGCCTTCTTTGCTGGAATGTAATAGTAGAGTATTCAACAATTTGGCCAAGGATGAGGCTCGATTGTGGGAAGAAATTAAACTCATGGTAAGCACATGGGTGTTTGCTTCTTTATGGGCCAATGGTTTGTCCTTTTCAAACTGGACATTAAGTTGGTGCAATTGTCTGTATTAGGGTCGCGGGTTGTGAGAAAATATGGTCCAGTGTTTGGGGAGAGTTAGAATGAATCTTGCCCATTGCTTGTAGGTGGGAGTGGGGTGTGATGGTGGTCAGGTCGTAATATATATATAATATGGTCCAGTGTTTGGGGAGAGCTAGAATGAATCTTGCCCATTACTTGTAGGTGGGAGTGGGGTGTGATGGTGGTCAGGTCGTAATATATAATATATATATATATATATGATACTTCGATGACGCTTACAAAGAAAAGATATGATTTTATAGTCTCTTCCTTTTTGTTCTCATTTCAAAAAGGAAGAGACTATCTATTTTCAAAAAGATAGTCCTTACAAAGCTGGGTAAGGCATAACATGAAAGTGTTACAATATTGAGTAATGCATTTAAGTAACTGAAACTATCTATTTTCGCCATGTCCCTTGTCAAATTTTCCAGATGGAGCTCTAGGTGCCATTCTTTTTGGAAGAAATGAGTTTGACATCTTTGTAGCTTCTATGGCCAAGGAGTGTGAGGAGTTACGGATATTTATTTAATTCAATAAACTCTATGAATAAAATATTCACATTCAATCACAGTGAAAAGTGAAAACATCACTTAACACAACATTTTTTCATGATAAAACCTTAACATAGGAAAACCTCTACAAAGCATTTTCACCTGCTCAAGGAATATTAATCTAATTCAGATACTAGTTATCTCAGTGCATCAGTATTCTCTTCAATTTCTTTTTATTTTATTTTATTTTTTATATCACATTTTGAATGTGGACTTAGCCCTCGATAGAGTGGAGTGGAGGAAGCGAATTCATGTAGTCAATCCCATATAATTAGGAAAAGGCTTAATTAAGTTGAGTTTCTTTATATCGCATTGTTTTGCTCTTTCAGTGGTATCCACCATAACAAATGAGTTCTGTTGTCCAATTGTCATTTTATAGGTTTATGTAATGGATAAGGGCCCTGAAATTTCTAAACATTTTCCATATTTGATACTGTTGTGAAGAGTTATCATATGCATATAAAGTTGGGTAGATGTGTTTGTATCAATATATTGTACATCTAAGGATTGGAGTCACTCGGCACTTGTTATCATCATCCCAAACCAGGAATGGTTTCTGTTTATTTCATGAGTTACAATCAAATAGAGTGCAGAGCCTACTTTGTCAGTTTTTGCTCATTTTCTTTGTATATTCTAACTTTATATGACACACATGTTTTATAGGTTCTTGCTGACGAAGGGAAAAAGTCCACAAATAAACTTAAGCGAGCTGGTCAGATGGCTTCACTTCCGCGGCTAGGAAAATCAATCCGACCTCCTGAGCGATCTTCATCAATTACTGATCCGCTCAAAGTTGGGGGTGATTCAGCTGCATCAAATGTGCAAGTTTCCACTGCAGATCAGGTTATCTTACCGACCAGAGTCAGGAGTAGGCGTAAAATGGATCTGCAAAAGGCTTTGGTTCGGAAGGAACTAAAATCTACTGAGAGTATTGGACATGATCAACCCAATTCAGTCCGTGTCAAGACACTTGAGGTTAAACGAGTTCCATTCTTCCATTTGCTAGGCTCAAACTAATGAAAATCTAACCATATGCTATATTTGTGATTGCAGGAAATGCTTTCTCATTGTTTATCATCTCCAATGCTCCGTCGATGGTGTGCTTTTGAGTGGTTGTATAGTGCTATAGATTACCCATGGTTTGCCAAGAGGGAATTTGTTGAGTACTTGAATCATGTAGGACTGGGCCATGTTCCAAGGTTAACTCGTGTTGAATGGGGCGTCATAAGGAGGTGATTTTTTTCCCTAACTGCTGCTCCTTCATGCCGTTTATACTGAGGATCACACTTTGTAATTTTTAATTTTCATTATAACTGCTATATCATACTTTCTTTTCTTCTGTTTTTAACTGGTAGATGCTTCTTCTTGGATGTTGATGCAGCTCTCTTGGGAAGCCCCGAAGGTTATCTCAACAATTTTTACGTGAAGAAAAGGAGAAACTTGAACAATATCGAGAATCTGTTAGAACAGAGTATACTGAACTACGCACAGGTACCAGGGTAGGACTTCCGGGAGATCTAGCCCAGCCTTTATCAGTTGGACAGCGTGTTATTGCTTGCCATCCCAAGACAAGAGAATTACATGATGGGAGTGTCCTAACAGTTGATCGGAGCAGATGCAGGGTTCAGTTTGATCGGCCTGACTTGGGTGTTGAGTTTGTCATGGTAATATGTCCTTAGACTTGCTCTGACGTCATCTACTCATCATGCAAATTACAGTTTTTTTTTATCCCCTTAATTTTTCCAGTGGTGGAATCCAGAGGATGAATGATGCTAGAACTGTTGAAAATTCATGAATTATTCTTGTGAATGACAAGGGAGAGTGCATTCTTCAATTTCTGTCATCCGTCAATGTCTTATTGCCACTTCTTATTATCTCATTCTCCCTTTCTTCTCACTTTGTCATATCTTGCACTTGGCCCATTTTCTGTTGTCTTATATATATAAGTTTTGTGTGGATGGATCAAAAGCTTTATGAAAAATGTAAGGTGGCATTGAATGAAACTTTAGTTGAAACCTTTGCCTTTTATTAGTGATGTGCTTGAATACAGAGTTGAATTTGGAATTGAATTATTATTAACTCTAGTATTTGGAATAAGGTGTAGATGATGATAATTTGCAGATAAGTTCAATCGTTCTTTTGTTCTCCTCTTTAGAGAGAAATCCTAGTCTTCTCTTATAAGATTTTTTTGGGTCAATTAGATGGTCTTTTATTTGGAATGGTGAGGAAAGAGATTAGCACGTTTGATATCTCAGCATTATGGCCTTAGAAATAGTTAAGGGCCTGTTCGATAGTTGAGAAAAGTTTTCTTAAGAAAATATAGTTTTCTTGAGAAATAATTTCTCAAACAATTTTTTTTTTGTTGAGAATTTTCTTGTGGTTGTTTGATTGTGCATTAAAAAAATGTTTTTTCATATTCATATGATGTGAAACATACAAAGTTTTATTGAATATAACCATGAACATAATCAATAATACTGAAAATCTTTTCATGAGAAAGTAAGAATATAAACAATATAAAAAATTCTTGAGACAATGTTGGCAATCAAACACACAACTTTCTTATTTTCTTGAAAATATCAATTATTTTCTCGATGATATAATGATTTCTCACATATCAGACGGGCCCTAAATATCCCAAATCAAAATTTATATTGCAAATCCCCATTAGTTGGCATCAGGATTTATGTTGATGTTGGAAACTTTTCAAGGCTAACTGGGAGACAACTGTGACTTTTTACTGCATCACAGGTTGTGAAGCTTGGAGGTTGCTTCATTGACCTTTGGGAATGATGTAGCTTCTAGAGGTCTTTTTCTTTCCTCCCATATGGCTGGTAGTTTCAGTGTTGCTTCCTTTTGCAATGATATGGGGAATTTGGGAAGAAAAACATTGTGTTAGATCAAGGCAAAGAAGAGGGTACGTGAATGATCACTATCTGGATGAAGATCCTTCAGTACAAGTGGTCCTCAATTCTTGACACATACACAGGTTTTACCTTTTAATTTGATGGTTTCAGTTTATGAATGGGGCAAGTTCTGAAGTTTCATTTAAGAGTTACTTTAGTCTTCAATGCATTGGTTCCATATCTTGATCCCACCCCTGGCAGTGTTTCTTTTCTTTCGTTCTATTTTTAAGTGTATCTCTTACTTATCAGGAAAGGAACTCTGAAGACCAAAGAGTTAAGAGGGTCAAGTGTTAAATCTAGATATCCTTATTTGATGGATAACTGTGTTTGGAATGATATACTAGTGCTAATATTTGGGGTAAAGGAAATAAAGACGATGGACACTTTTCCTCTCAAAAAAGAAAAAGAAAAGTGTCACACTTGTTATATGCATTGCAACCTTGTTTTATATTACTCTGTTTTTTAGGAAATTATCCCTTCCTTTTACTTGAATGATGTGAAATAATCATTATTTTCGATCACAGGATGTGGACTGCATGCCTTTAAATCCTTCGGAAAATATGCCCGAAGGTCTTAGAAGACAGAGTTTTGGAACTAGCAAGTTGCATGAGAACTTCATTGAACCCCAGATGAATGGCCGATTAAAAGATTGGAAAAACAGAATCTACACTAAAGCTACTCCAAGTGAGAATCTGGAGAATGGAGATGGTACACCGCACATTTCTTTGCCAACCTATCCCATGAACACACTTTTAAAACAGGCAAAGGTTTGCAATTCTATGTATTTCCACTCCATTTCTATTGTTACATTAAAAAAAAAAAATAGCAACCACAAAATGATGTAAGGATGAATGATGCTGATACATTTAAAGCTCCTATAGACCAAATGAAGTATGAACTTGTCTACAAATCCGAAAATGTCAAATGCATTTGCATAGTGTTGTTGCCACATTTTACCCAAACTTTTATTTGGATGGGAATTTATCCACTGTCAAATCTGACATCCAAAAAGCTTGAAACCTGATATTTCATCTTTTTAGCCTCTATGGAATAACGTTTTCTTTGGATAAGTTATTTCTAATCCAAGTATCACTTCTTCATTGTCACATACAACTTTATTCTCATTCAAAAGGACAAACGGTATTTTCATGTTGTTGTATTTTGACTTAATTGTACTTCAAAGTAGTTGCTTCTCTGGATTTATCAGGAATATATGGAATCAAGTAAAATATCTAATGGTTTCGGTTACGGAATTATTTAATTTAAACCTCTTTGCACAGGGTGACACAATCATTGCAATTTCACAAGCTAAAGCTGCTGCTGGTGAAATTGTTAGTGCACAGAAAGCGGCATATTCTCAGCCCTGTACTCTGGCACAGATACAAGCAAGGGAAGCTGATATACGAGCTCTTTCTGAGCTGACTCGTTCTCTAGATAAGAAGGTCAGGCTATATCGTACTGTCCTTCATGTGGATTAACTTATTGTTTCTACTCCCTCCCCCTCTGCCCTTTTCCTTTTCCTTTTCCTTTTCCTTTTTCTTTTTAATCATCTTCTAATATCACCTTTATAGTTACATCTATAGTGCTCTTCTTTGATGAAAGGCAGGAGTTCCATTTCATTTTTTATGATGCAGGTAGTTATTGTTAAATCTTTAGATGATCTTATATATTTTACACTCTTAACTTGACATTGAGGAGGATTTCGTCGTTATTAGCAGGGTTGAGAAATGGTTCTGCATGCATGCATCGATATATCAAATGTGTAGATATATTACATTATTTCATCTTTTAGTACATTGTAGAATTTTCTTCTTTTTTTTTTTTGGTTCTTTGTACATTGTAGAATTTTCAGTCATTCGATAGATGTTACCAACATACCACTAACCAGATGGTGCTGGGACGTCTAACTGGCAGTTTTTAGACGGTATTCTTGTCTGTATCCTTTTCAATACTTTGTTTTTCTTCTTCCCAAGTGTAATGAAGTGTTGCATACCTTCTCAGTGTTTTCAAGGCATCAACTGGGCCCTTATCTGGAGATTTTCACTTCAAATCATTTAGCCAATTCTCTAGATAGGCAATCGGGCGTCTTTGTAATTTTTAAAGATATCTTGGACTTCTCTTCCATTTTTGTCTCTAAGGAAATAAAGCTTGAAATGTATTTTATCTTCAAAGCCAACATATTTCCTGTAAAATAATTCTCTATTGAACTTAGAAAATAGTGAGACATCTTTTAAGACAAATTATTATTTTTTGAGGTTTTAATTTCATATGTACCCTTTCTAAGATTTTGAAACCTTTCCTTAGGACATATATGTAACTTGTTTGAGTTTTAAAACCTTAAAACTCTTAATCTTGTAATTATACAATACGTTATACTATCATTTTGCTTTATCTATTAGATCATGCTTACACAATGCCAAGGTACTGCCTCATCTAATCAATGCAAATTTCTACTTATCACCTGAATACCTTCACAATACTGGGACAGATATTTTGGCTCGAGTCTTGCACGATTTTCCTCAAATTAATGAAAAGTCCAGTGGATGTAGTTGTAGTGCTGCATATAGAACGGGTCGATTTGTGAACGGGTTGTCATCTTCAACAATTAATGAACTAACTTTACCCTTTTTTATCAACTTCTAACAAACTGTTGGTAGAGAAGAAAATAGATGTGCAAGTTAGATATGTTGTTCAACCCTTACCTTAAGGTCTTAATTGTTAACTTGTTGCCATATGCTGGAAAGTCTTGCTTACAAGATAATGTTTTTGGTGGCATGCAGTATGTAGCATCTGTATGCATATTTGCGTACAAGCTTTTGAAGAAATTGTTGATGAGTAAAGTTTTTAAAAATTTCAAAGACCTTCATGTCTCCTGCATTATTGACTGCCTAGGTAATGATGTCAAATTCCTAGGTATACTTGGTGGCCTTGTCAATGCAGCTTCCTTCAAAAAGCTAACAGATGCCTCAAAATTGATCCCTCTTTTTTTTTTCTTATTTAAATTAATCGGTGATATAATATTCAATTAATGAGTAAAGATTTTGGAAAATTATTGGGAACTTCACTAGGCAGAAATTTTAAAATAAAAAGCGAAGAAAAGAATGTCCTATATGAATATAAACTGTTATTTTTCTTTTTAATTTTTAGGAAGCTTTGCTTTTGGAGCTGAAGCACTTAAATGATGAAGTACATGAAAATCAAAAAGATGGAGACAACTCTCTCAAGGACTCCGAGTCTTTCAAAAAGCAGTATGCCATGGTACTCGTACAGCTAAAGGAAGCCAATGACCAGGCATGTGGCTTCCCTTGAACTGGTTCCTTATGTTTATCTGTTTGTTGTTCAGTTTCAACATGTACATGTCCCTCTAAATGACAAAATTAAACATAGTAGAATGTCCACATTTTCAGGTTTCTTCTGCTCTGCTGTATTTGAGGGAACGCAATAAATACCAAGGAAATTCACCACCTTCTTGGCTGAAGCATGTAACCAGTCCAGCCAATCCTGTTCCACCCCTAAGCTCTTTTGATCAACCTGCATTTCTCCCTCAAGATTCTGGGTCTCGTGTGGTTGAAATCCTGAAAAACTCTAGAATAAAAGCACAGACAATGGTTGATGCAGCTGTTCAGGTACTAGAAGGTCTTTTTGATATTGTTCTCTCTTCTATAGTTTGCAAACTTTGTACCTATATTTGTGGTTTCATGGCCAATGCTATTCGAATTCTAATTACTCTTTTTTCCAAACTTCAATTTTTTGACCAATTAACCCTGATTTTGTTAGGTTTTATCATGTTGAGAATTCCAGTGCATCATGTTTGTAATAGCGTAAGTCTACGTTAGTATGTTCAGATGAAAAGATCAAACATGAAGAACCAAGTCATTGCTTTTCGACGCTTGAAAATTGATTAAGGGTCTGCTTGATGGCTGAAATAATTTCTCAAGCACATTTTTTAAAACAATTTTTTCATAATTGTTTGATTGAGTATGAGAAAATGACTTTTCAAACTCATATGATGCAAAGAGACTAAAAAATAAGAAGGTTTATTAAATATAAACATGAACATTACTGATAATACTGAAAATTTTCTCACATCCATAGGTGAGAAAATAAGGGGATTGAGAAGATTTTTCTTATGAAATTGTTAACAAGACACAACTTTCTTATTTTCTTGAGAAAATCTTTTATTTCTTGAGAAAGTAACAATATTTTCACCTATTAAGCGAGGCCTTTGATTGGCAAAGGATCAATTTCATGGTGCAAAGTGAGAAGCCAAATGACACTAGTCAGAATCACAATCAGAATTGATGAAGGATGATTCATGATTTGATTCACCATAAATCAATTTAAATCTCATTTCTGAATTCCTATACTGTTGAATAACAAGTGAATCTATCCATCCAATTTGTTCTAAATCAGTAATGGGTTGAGGAAACCATAGTGTCCTTCTAATCACACGAGTATTTAATATGTACATATAAATGATTCTCATTTGTATAGTGAATCTTATGATTCACCAATTATTTTCCAGGATGCAGAATAATTCTGGATCAGTCATAGGTGATTCAGGAGCGATTATGATTCATTAGACAAAAGAAGAAATACATCAGGATAAATTCAAATAATCGAAGGATCAATCCTATCTCAAAAGATTGTGAGTGTTGTGTTGGGTTTATGAATAGGTTGTGCATTTTGAGAGTTGAATTGCTTGAGAAAACGTGAGAGTACTCTATATTGTATTTGGCTTGGAAAAATGACCTTTCGTTATGTTTAAGTCTTTGAGGATTCAAAGCCTATCTAGTAGAATTCTATGAAGGTTGTTTGGGTATCTACTGGACCCTAGGAGTTGTTTGGTTTTCTATTAAGGTAACTTTCTATTGTATTGGTTCATTGTACAAGATTTTCATCTCTTTAGTGTGATTATACATTGTGTTGCAATAAGCACCAAGGATGTTTCCTCTTTTCGACAGATTTCAGGTTATATCTGATCACTATTGATAATTACATTTGAGAAAATATAAAAACTGGCAGCATGCCTATGATGAATGTTGGTGTTACTCTACATTTAGTCATGACTTCACAATTTTATTGGTAAATTGCCATCTAATTAGTAGACTTTTGTGGACTTGAGAACACTTCTACTAACTACCCTTTAGCAAGTTCTTGATTCTGTTTTATGATTCTCCAATTTCTCACATTTATGTTGTCATCTTGGTTGTAGGTGACAATCTTTCTTTTGAATAGTTTAAAAATGACTAATCCAGCAATTGTAGGCAAACAAGTGGCACCAAATCATTCATTCATCATTCCTGCATGCATGCAAATTATAATTTTGATTTCCATTTACCTAATCTAAATTGTTTTTTATCTCTTGATAAACTTTCAGGCGATGTCCTCTTTGAAGGAAGGGGAAGATGCTTTTGTTAGGGTTGGAGAAGCTTTAGATTCTGCAAATATTCAACATTATGGTACTGATTCTGGTATGTTGGCCATGCGATGTCTGAACTCTCAAGACTCGGTCCATGGAACTTTGGCTTATCCTGATTCTACAAATTCCTGTATATTGGAGCCACCTGTTATAGCTAACGCAACCAATCCAAAGGTGACTGGTGCTTCGGGACTGAGTGAACTGCAGATCCCTTCGGAGCTTATTTCCTCTTGCGTTGCGACATTATTTATGATTCAGGTATCTAAAATAATGTTTGTTAAATGAAAGATTTAAGAAGATGTATGTTTGACTGACAATGCATTTAAGGTTTCCAAACAACTTATTCAAGAATTCCCTTTTGCTACATTGTTTACGATTCTTGTAAATTCGTAATCACATTCTAGAAGATATGCTTGATAACAAAGTGCTTGCCTGACTCAAACTGCATATTGGGTGTCTAAATGTGGCTTTGGCTTCTGTTATTTGTTCTATGCATACTGTATGGTGTCTGGTCCATTGAAGGCTTGCTGCATGAAAAATCATGATCAAGCACAGGTGCATTACTTCGTTTAGTTGGACTAAGGTGGTGTTCATTAATTCTCCTTGCTACCTCTAAAAACGATGTTAGTAAAAAAAATTGTATTTTTATGATAAATATTTTTGCCTATCTCTACCTCGAATATATCAAATTTTTTGCTTATTCTATTGAGCATAAACTTTTGTTACAAATAGTGGTTTATTTTAGAGCAGTAAAAGATAACTAGAGTTACCGAATAGGCACTAAGGTAGTGTTTGTTAACTCTACTTGCAACCTCAAAAAAAAGTAGAGGGTAGTAAAAAATATATTTTTTGATCATTTTTTTTAATTTTTTCATCCTCTACTTGGGGGTATAATCTCTACAAGAAAAAGAAAAAATACTTGGCTTATTTTAGTAGAGCTTAAACCTATACTTCAAATAGAGGCTGGTCTTGAAGTAGAAGTAGAGGATAAGTAGGTTACCAAGTGCTACCTAAGACTAAATGTGTCAAATATAACTTAGGGGAAGTAAAATATAAGTGGACAGATAGTAACGATTTAAAGTCAAGGGCTATCAAGGAGTGAAAATCTTAGATATTTAGGTTTTGATTATTCAAGAGGGAGAAATGAAAAGGCTTGGCCATGATGAAGCATAGTGGAGGAAGCAGATTCATATAGTTAACCCCATGTAGTTGGAAAAAGGCTTTATGGAGTGGAGTGGAGCTGAGGGAGAAATAAAAGATTATGTTAATCATAGAATCAAGACAAGTTGAAGGGCTGGCCTTGGTACAACAGTTGAAAGTTGCTCCATTGTGACTGGGAGGTCATGAGTTCAAATCTGGAAATTGCCTTTCTAATATAGAAGTGAGGCTTGGTGCATCTCCCCATCACCAAACTCTAGAATATCGGGAGCCTTGTGCACTGGTTACATCCTTTTTTTTTTATTAAAATTAAGACAAATTGGGTTTAGTGGAAAAATACTTCTTGAATACTAGATGATTGATGCATCCAATTGTAAGTTGGAAGAAAGTTTTATGAGACTGTTAATTGTCAAGGCATGCTTCTAAATTAGAATGTGGACAATAAGAAAAAAAAAATATTTTAATAAATTTTATGTGATGGAAGTGATAATGTTGAGATAGATTTGTGATAAAACATTAAAGATAGAATTAAACATGGACACCTTCATTAATTGTACAAGCCTTAATTAGAGATAGAATGAAGGAGAACTGGTTAAAATAGTTTGGACACACAAGAAAGATCATTAGATGTACAAGTTAAGAGTGATATATGATCTATAATCTATTAACAGTAGGTAATAGAGGAAGAAGGCCTAAAACAACATTAGTAGAGATGATAAAAAAAGATGCAACTAGTTGTAATATAACTGAAGAATTTTACCTTGATAGAGAATAGTGTAGGAAACTGGTTCCAAATGCTGAAAAAAGGTTTTTTTTTTTAATTGCATTGCATTGAGTGTTGAAGGAAGAAAATTGGATTGCAAGTTTCCTTTTGTGCAGCAACTGAACTCATTACGAGTTCTCTAGGTTCAACATGCTTCATATTTTCTACCATGAGGATCTACACCTCCACACCATGTCTCTTATTCGGAACATGAACTTTTCTGGCAAGCATCATGATTTAGATGTAGATGCAAGCACTACTAAACTCAGTAAAATGTAGAAAGAAGGAAGATCATCCCTACCGAATTTCAATTCTCTGAATGATGAAAGACCATTTAAAGATCAAGCCAAGGCCTCTGGTTTCTAATGAAACCCTAAACCCTATTTCTACCGTCTGCATTGTTGTTGTGGAGTTATCTTTGGAAATTCTGATAATTGTATTCTGATGTTTGATAATTCTTATTTTGTTTAATGCAGACATGCACGGAGAGGCAGTATCCACCAGCAGACGTGGCACAGATTCTTGACTCTGCTGTCAAAAGCCTGCAGCCTTGTTGCCCCCAGAACCTTCCAGTCTATAGCGAAATACAAATGTGCATGGGACTAATCAAGAACCAGATATTGGCACTCATACCAAGTTAGACTTGCCTCCCTTCAGCATGCTTTCTTGTGTAAATATTCAACAATGTAAGTGAAGTGAATTCAAGTTCACCGGTCACTGCTTTTTCTTACCTTTATCCTATAAAAAGTCTCTTGAGGGATTTTTCACATGTTTTGATGGTAATCAGTTTTTTTTTTTTTTCACATTCGCAGGTGGCAATACAACCAGTGTTGGTATATTTTTGTCAACATGACAGATTGGTTTTGAAAGCTATCCCGAAACACAAACTTGGTATAGGATTACATGTGGATGGCCTTGTGCTGAAAGTACTTGTATAAGTTTTAGCATGAACTTGGGAGCCAACATTTTCACACAAACAGGTATGTTCGCAGAGCCTGAATGTAGAAAATGCAATGCAAGTGCAAGGTTTAATAACTCTTGATCACAAGATGTTTTTTTAATCCTCTTATATGGATGTCAATTCAAGATATTTACATATATCTACTTTAAATTATATTCCAATTTTCATTTTCTTAGCATGTGGAAGGGGATTAGGGTAGCATTGATGTTTCTTAAAGGAACAAAGATCGATATTATATATTTTTCCTTTCTTCTTCATGTCATACCCAATGGTTTTCAGAGTTACTAGAAATCTAAAAATAACAAAAATATGTTATTACATCAGGTAGGCAGATAAATTTATTTCTATCATCATATTTAATAGCTCATATATATTCTGTCAGATCACTATATTTTCTTCTTTCATTGATCTTAAGTCAATTTTGGGTATCTTGGAAATCAAAACATTACAAATTTATAAATCATAATGTATGTAGTACATGATCTAATGAACCTTGATGAGTGGGTGTTCAAATTTATTTCTACATTTTACTCTGATTTTCCAAAAAAGAAAAAGAACCCTTGGGCATGTATACATTTGACAGTAAATCCTCTTCTTGTCATTTTATTTAATTGTCAAACGAAAAGCTGCAAATATAATGATGTGTTCTAAGGCTCAAAAGTAAGAGTAAGCCTAAACATTTACATCAAAAGTATATTTAAAATGCATGGCAGCAGCTACCTATATGCTACTGCTACAAATAAAAACAGTAAAAACATCTGATGCACGTGATCTCTCTAAGTATGTATATGTGATGCAATGTGATTAAGAGTTGGAGTTTGCGGAGAAAATTAGTAAAATTTTTAAAATATAAAAATACTAATTTAAAATCTTCACTGACTCAAAACTCTTAATCACATTGCATTAATATGCCGCAGCAGCTATCTGTTAATTTTATACATTAATGTAGCCATTGAGATTTGATGGCAATAAAAAACCAGCAGTCTTCAAAAAATCCCGACCGTTCATTAGTCCTTGGACAGTTGCTTTGTTCAGATTTTGATCTCCCAGTCTCGCCTATCTTACATAATGTCCATCCACCCTGCACAATATAATTGACAGAAATTTTAAGCTAGACCGGGCCAAAGGGACTCTGGTTGCAAATTCAGCGGCGTGTTGTCATCCTCGAGCCGTCCAATATATGCATATCGATGATGATCTAAAGGATTCGGGTGGCTGAGTAGCGAGTGGAATCTCGCACCCGAATCCTCTCAGCGTTATTATTTGGCAAGAAGAAATTAAAATAAACAAGTAAAGTGTACATACGTATATAATTAACTAACCTGATCAGAAGAAGTGGATTTTACATTGGCGCCATCAAGGAGTTTATACTCGTGCATTATCCAGTTAGTCTTGCATGCTTCTTTTGATGAAGAACGAGAAGCTGAAGCTGAAGCAACGGTATCAATATTAGAGTACTGATAGTACACCAAAGTTCTCATGACACCCAGCACTTGGCCATTATTCTGGTCGTCCTTTATATCTTTACTTCCCACACTTGCTTTCCAGTACCCGGTCCCTGCATTTCGATGCCGCCTCGACAACACAAAGAAGTACATGTACCCATCGCATTTATCGGTACTTCCTGTATATATCATCACCCACCAACCCATGTTAACGACACTAAATGACATATATATATCCAAGCAATGCACGATAGAATATATCTATTAAGGTTTTTTTATTTTTTATTTTTTATTTTTTTTTATTGTTGTGTGTGTGTGAAAAATAATATAACGTTATTGTATGAGAGATGGAAGATGTAAACGTGGATGCATGCATGCATCCATGAATTATATAATATACATGTAAGAAGAAGATTAAAGAAAGATTATACAATATACATGCAAATAATTACCAAATACTTCGTGGAGTCGCCATGGTTCACAGGAGAGATGGAAGACGTAAACGTGCATGCATGCATGCATCCATGAATTATATAATATACATGTAAGAAGAAGATTAAAGAAAGATTATACAATATACATGCAAATAATTACCAAATACTTGGTGGAGTCGCCATGGTTCAGAGGTGTAGATGTCCCAGTCCCAGATGTCTGGAGAGGCAATGTACAGACCCGATGTTTTCTCCATAAGATAATCGAGAAGATCAACATCTGTTGGCTTGAATCTGTATCCAATCCTCAACTCTCCTATTTCATTCATTACACTAAGTTTCTTTCAAGTGATCAAAAACAAAGTTGCAGAGATCAGTATAACTGAAGCTAGAGTTACGATACTTGATCAGTGCTTGTGATCACTTCAACTGTAATTCCAACTACCACCTGTAAAACCAACTACCAACGTCCTCACACCTCGATCTCTTCTTGATATATATATATATGTAATTACTACGTAAGTAATTTCAGAGACCTACAATTGCTGAACATCTCAGCTATGTATTATACGTAAATAAGAAATCATATTAAAATTTATACTTAAAATGGCGGAAGAATGATCTGAGTTCAAGAAATAGAAAGTTGAATTGTACACGAATTTTGCTTTCACCTTATTAGAGTCCAATTTTGAAGCTCTCTTTGACCTTATCCATTTTTACTTTGACTTTGAATGGAGGTTAATCTCTTAAAAATTTTATACTATACGGTGCAGTTAAATGGCCAATTCCAGTTAGCTATCTAAAGTAGTTTATAACTCTAGCTCTTATAGTCGAATTGTGAAGCTAGCTTTGACCTTATCCACTTTGACTTTAACTTTGACTTCTTTATTAACGTTTTTACATAAATTGTACAAAGAGTCGAATGGAGGTTAATCTCTTAAAAATTTTATACTATACGGTGCAGTTAAATGGCCAATTCCAGTTAGCTATCTAAAGTAGTTTATAACTCTAGCTCTTATAGTCGAATTGTGAAGCTAGCTTTGACCTTATCCACTTTGACTTTAACTTTGACTTCTTTATTAACGTTTTTACATAAATTGTACAAAGAGTCGAATGGAGGTTAATCTCTTAAAAATTTTATACTATACGGTGCAGTTAAATGGCCAATTCCAGTTAGCTATCTAAAGTAGTTTATAACTCTAGCTCTTACAAAAATAAGTATAATTCTTCTTTTTTTTGGTTCTTCGATATATTATATATATATATTATGAAAATATTAATCTACCGCAAAAAATTACAACTATAACGCAAATATATATTTATAATTATTAAATTATTTATTATACACCTTAAGATTTATAAACCGCATAAATCTAATAAACATATATGTATAATTATATTATAATTACAACTTTTTATAATTAAATTAACATTTCTCATTAGAGGCTCTAAATGTACTCATACACTTACTCTACCTGCCTACTTAATAAATTGAATAAGTGTACTTGCATGTACATTTAGAATCATCCATTAAATAATGTCATACACAAATTATATTATTTTTTTCATAAAATAATAATAATAATAATAATAATAAGATAGAGAAAAGATCCGTGGGCTATCCCTTTAATAAAATTTCATGAAAAGTAAAATGAGAAAAAAAAATTGAAATGCAATTCATAAAAGCAAGCAAGATGGAGAAGATTTAGACAATGCCCAAATTGCCATTTAACATCTACAATTAAGTTGTATAAACAAATTAGATCAAATATATTTGAATTCTTGGGAACTCTCTTCGACTGCGTTTCATTCATGATCCGAAAATTAGAATACAACAAAAAAATGAAAACTCAAAAAATAATATTTTGTCATTTCCTAAAAACATATATATTTTTTTTTGTAAATTTTGGAAAACCGATTTTAGATTTCAACCAACAAAACGAGTTTTTCGTGTTTCCAAAATTTTGGATATAGAAAACTGTATCCAAAAACCTTCAAAAAATCTTAAGCCCCATCTGCACTTTCAAATAATTCCGCCATTGTTTCCCATCCTTCTCGTATCCTTAAGAAAATCTGAGTTCTAGCACAGGAATATCTCTAGAGTCTCTAAATCACAATTTCAACTTCTTCTTTGGCTTTTCGGACTTGGTAGTAGTCTCAGGATCTTCCATTTTCTACAATCCAAAAAAAAAAAAAAATAATAATAATAATAATAATAATACAATAAAATAAAAACAAAAAAAATAGAAAAATTCTAGTCACTAAAGCCTGACTGAAAAGAAATTTTATTACTAAATAGGACTGAGATATACCTTCTTCTTCATCTTCTTCTTCTTCTTCTTCTTCTTCTTCTTCTGTTTCTTTGGCTTTTGGTCTTTTGTTTTTACTTGAGAATCTCCTTCATCTTCCTCCTCATCCTCAGGGTCCTGACATAAGTAAAAAAGAATGGTAAAATTGATTTTTTTGGAAGAAAAAATAGAGAATTATGCAGGGGAAAAAGTCAAATTAAACGCACCTGAGAGTTGGCAAAGGAAGAGACATGTCGAATTAGTTTTCCCGAATTTGAACTTGAACTGCCACCTAAAAGAATCAGTAAAAAGAGACCATTAGGGTTTTCCTTCTCCTCTCCTTCCAATCCATGAAATGAAGCAAGAAATAAAATGCCAAGTTGTGCCAACTATGGAGTACAATGACAATCATCTTGAGAAAGTCCATGAAATCCCAAGTTACTATTGTGAATGTTAAAAGAAATTGAAGTTTTGGAGAAAATTGTTGTGATTGACAAAGAGCAATCAAAAGTTTTAACTTAAAAGTGATTTTATTTCAAGCATAAACTCTAGTAAGAAGTTGAAGACAGTAAAGTTGATGGAGCAACAAGCTATTACTAGCATTTACGGTGTCTTTGGCATTTTTGACAGCCCGCTCAACAAGAGCTGGATTTATGGAAGCTAAACCACCCGGTTCCTGGAGTTTTCTTTCAAGAAACTTTGCCAAGGCGGCAGCTTTGTTTGTCGCTAATGGTCCACCTGGGTGTGCAAACCTAGACCAAAAATCAAAATGCTAAGTTTAAAGAAAGAAGTTTATATGAGTAGAAGGAAATGCATACGATATAGCAACAATTTCTAGCAGTAGTTACAATTTCAAAACAATGAAATGAACACTGAAATGCATGACAATTGAAAAAATAACAACTATTAACGAGAACTTCCCCACAGTGAGGACAATGGTAAATTAGGAAAAATTAACATTTTAGCAGACATAACAAAAATTAACATTCATGATGGAAAGATCAAACATAGAGAGTCACTTTTATATACAAGCATGCATGCTTTAAAGTTAAAAGCAATCATTCATAAGAGAATGGCACTGGCAATGGTTTAAAAAAAGCACAAATTCTCTTATTTATGATTTCAGAACAGAGGGTTAAGCCTTGAAAAACTCTGTTGTTGTCACCTCTCAAGGCTCAAGTTTCAGCACCAAGACCTTATTTTTTATAGAGATGTAATCAAAGGCAAAGATATTTTAAGATTTTTAAAAGAAAGGGCGTCTTTTATTAATTTTTTACCATGGAAGGCAATATTTTCATGAGATTATATTGGTTTCTAGTGTTTGATAATATATTTTGTGCGAGAACGCATTTCTTCAGATTACCATATTATCTTAAGGTTCACAAGAAATCAGTCCTCAATCCTCCCTAAAAATGTATTGGATGAAAATCTTTGTGGAAATATATATTACAATACAATGAAATTATACAACAAATTCAACCATACAGAAAACTACACTTTCCATCATGGATCAATTAGAAACACGACAAAATCAATATTTTCCCAAAAGCATTATGGACACATATTAGGTATTTTCTGGTTTAACATTTCTCAGGAAAATATGATCTTCCCATGGTTCCTATCAAGCACACTTGAAAACAGCCTAAAATTTTCAAATCTAACCTCAAAGAATTAACTATTACACCAATCTCAATGACATGAATTCACGATAAACAAGAGCTCCATTTTCTTACAATACGCAGAAAATCACAACTACTAAAGTACTGAGCCACCAATAAGTTGCAAGATTTTCTTTCATTTATCACCATGATCATATTAATCTACACCTCCTTTCAGAGTAAGTTCTTAAGGAAACTGTTGGCATTACCCCAAAAAAATAAATAAATAAATAAATAACTTGGTAACCAACTAAAATCAATCTACAACTTCCAAATATATATATATATTAAAAAATAAAAATAGAATAAAAAACTGTTCATAGTAGAGTTCATCCATGTAATTCAAAATCTGGTTTACAACATCTACATTATCAAATTTCATCAACACTATACTATGCCTCTCTAAATGAACCCTAAATCTCAAAAAAAAAAAAAAAAAAAAAAAGATTTTCCATCCTCAGCCCCAACTATCATCATCTGCGTTACGTCAATCATCACCATCAAGAAAAAGCATCCAAATAATTTGAAAAAATGTAGAAAAATGTGAAATGGAAAAAGAGGGAAAAATGTAGAGATGGGTTTAAGGTTTAAGGTGGCGAACCTTGGCTGCTTTCTTGAGGAAGAAGGCGGCGCCGGTAACGGAGCGAATTTACTTCCTCTCAACGCTCTTCGATCCTCCTCTGTTAACTCTTCCCACTCTTTCACCATCTTCTTCTTCTTCTTCTTCTTCTTCAGAATCTCAAGTTCTGAACCAGAACAAGATACACTAGATCATAAGTGCGTGCGTTTTATAAAGCGCGATTCCAAGTGATCTTCGCTGTTGGTAAGTTAGAAACAAGAAACTGAGATCCAAATACAGCCATCGTATGAAGATGAAGTTCGGAACGTAACGAGCCTCCGTAGTTGCTCAATTTCAAAGGAAGTCGGACCCTACTCTCAGTGTACAAAAAAGGCAAACAAAACTGTTGCCTGGAGATATCATTTAATTTATTTTCTTTTTGGGTTGGTCCCATTTAAATATGAAATTATTATTTTATTTTTTTGTTCGCCATATCATCCGCATATTTGAAATGAAATTATAGATCATTGCCAACCAAACCCAAATAAAATAGACTGACTAACAAAATGATTTTTCCTTTTTTTTTTTTTTTTTTTTTGAGACAGTAAGACAAACTTTCCACATTAAAAATCACTAGACATTAAAGCATAAATTTGGAATAGGGCAAAACACCCATTCATGAAAAATCCCCAATTCTCCTCTCTCCCTTCTCTCCCTATATTATTAATTATAATCAAGGGTAGATTTTACCCACAAGTCAGTCCATGCTCTTTGAAAAAGAAAACATTCACATGTGATATTGAAGAAACCAAAATGAAGGTGATCATCATTTAGGTCAAGGAAGGATAAAGAACCATCTCTTAATAATTTACAGACCTCACTTTTTTCTTCTTCAGCCTTGAATCCTAAAATGACCAGGCTTTGAAACTTGAGGTCTATTTCCAAGAAAAGACTCACCCAAGAAAAAAACCAAGCTTGCCTGGCTAACACCAAATGGAGTGCAGCGTGCAAGATAGTACTTGGAGCAGGAGACCAAAGGCCACCAAAATCGGTTTGGAATTTCTCCAGAGCCATCACAACAACCACTTTAAAAGAATATTATGTCACAGAGCTAACTGCTACCCAACTACCCAAGCAAGAACTTGAGGACATCACTTAATGAGATGATGCCTTCAACACGCTTACTTCCAGCCTCCACAATAACGACCCGCCTGACCCCTGAAAATAAGGAACCGGTAGCAGCAAGATCACAAACAAGATATCAAGAAGAGAATTCACCTTGTTTTCCTCTTTTTTGAAGAAAAATAAATTAATAATCTTTGGGAACAAGAGAGCTCATTGGAGTGCTAAATTAATGAGTCGGCATATTAGACTTGAAGGATTACCTGGGATTGCCAATCGTTCCATCACTTTGTGCAGGGGATCTGAATGCAAACACATCTGACATCTTTGTCCATCAAAGACTCCATGAGGAGAATTTGCATCTTGGCTCAATTGCAAGGCCTGTATGTTAACATAAGCAACGGCACAGACACATATTGAGGTGTCAGTGGCTTGGACAAACTAGTAAAATATCTTCAAGAAGATCAAAAATAGCATCAATAAGGAGATGGTGAAAAGTAAATGCCGTAAAAGGGAAATGGGAAGACAAAATTGCTAAGGCTAAAGGTAAAAAGAAAAATACAAAATGCATACTTGATTTGAAAGAATAGCATAACATTAAGTTGATGGCAAATAAGGCTCAGGCGATGCTACATGCCTCAATTGTTAATGTGCCATTGTTATTTCTAATCTAACTTGATCAACTTTACTATATTTAAACGGCCACGCATATTGCTCCATATATCAAGTTACTTGACCAGACCATAATTAAATGAAATATCTAGAGATGGGATGCAAAATGGCCACCCAAGGACTTGGATAGCAATTATTTCATTCATAGACCCTCACTGTAATGTAGCCAACCTTTCCTTTTCTTTCTGATATATTCTAAGTGATGGCCAATTTAAACTAGCATAAAAAAAAATATTATTGTTACTGGCACATAACCAATAATTTTGTCAATCATATGTAATAGTCCCATCCGCAATTACAATATCTTGGTAGTTGGTACAGATTCACAAGTATCTAATCAGTTCTCTTTCTTCACTTCTTATTCTTCTTCTTCTTCTTCTTCTTCGTCTGGTACACAAAAATCTAGGTGGGAACAGGCAAAGTATATTAATGAATTTTTATGAGTGTTAGCAGTTACCTGATGAATACTCATTTCATCAAGTTGAATCTGTGCATACACTCTGTCTTTAGCCAAAGCTGTAATGTCACTGCCAAAGAATATAATCAGCATAAAACCATTCAAATGCTAATGCCCAGAGCAATATTAACATTTGTCAAATAAAACCACAGCATTAATAAAATGGGGACTTCAATCCTTGGCTCAATGGTTTGGCACATGTATATTGTATGCAAGCCTTGGGGCCATAGATTCAAAATAATGATGATAATGATGACAATAACAGCAACAATAATCAAAAGGAGTACACATCATTGTGTATGGAACGGTAGCTGAACAGTGCAAGAATTACCTTCGAGAATATATATCCAGTAAAGAGTCATTGTCATCAACTATTGGTATTGAGCTAACTTGAGCTGCAAAGGCAAGAAAGTGCAATAGCATCAGTGAGCAGAAGCAGGAGAAGAAAGAAATTTTAGTTGTTACATGCTTATTGGTTCTTCACTATTAAGCTTCTGACCCTGGCATTTAAGAGAGAAAAGTCCCAATGGTTCAAATTCCCCACCAAACAAAAAATATCCAGTACCTTGAAGTATCAAAGTTAGCGCAGAACTAAGAGATGAACTTGGTCTCAACATTGCCAACGGCTGTCGACTTGAATCCCCAATTCTTGGAACCCATGTCCCTAAAGGAATAGAACAAATCGGTTGTTGAAGGATGGGCAAAGAGCTAGAAGAATGTCTAAAATGCCTGCAAATACCTGGGCATAAAAGGGTCAAATGTTAGTAACAAAAGATTATGATTGAGGTATAGGCAAAGCAAGCAAAAACTTACATCTTAGTATCCCTGACAATGAAGCAAGATGTAATAGCTGAGGAAAAGAACCATCCTGTGAAGAAGAATGAATAATTGGAATAGTAGCCACCTTGTTTTGCAAAATCCTTGTAGCAACCTCTTTCATAGAATCAGAAGGCCCAGCCTGGGGAGAACAAAATAACGAACACCATGTGGAGCTCCCAAAATTATGCTCGTGAATGTAATGAAGAAGACACTTCACACATCCAACAAAACAACATTTAGAGAAACCAAGGTAACTTTTGTTGGCTAGGTAATGATGCTTCTAGGGTCATACATGTATCAAACACATAAATGTGAGGACAAACAATATGTGGAAAATGATGTCCAAACCTTGGTGCCCCATTTTGCTCAGCCCAATTTCAAACAGATTCAAACAATGATATTAGTGAAGAATGCAATGGAAATAAATAAATAATTAATATTATTATCTAAAATATTTTATTTTATTTGGATGTTATATATTAGCTTATTTTAGTAGGATTTTTATTTTAGGATTTAGTTGCTTATTTCAGTAGAAATCTAGTTATATTATTTATGTAGGATTTTAGTTTCTAAATTGTAATCGGATACAGATTAGGTATTTTAAATTTCTATAAATAATGGGTTTGTAATTGGAATTGATAGATTGATTGAATGGAATATTAACTTCTCTCTTCTTCCTCTTCTTCTTCTTCCCTTTCTTCTACTTCTCTTCAAATTTCTTCCTATTCTTTCTTTCCTCCTCTTGGTGCTGCATCAAATCTTTAAAAATCAGGCTTAGTTTGGACAAAAGTTCAGTGTCCAAATTTAAAATTCAGTCAAGTTTGAGCATGATTAAATATTCAAAAATTATCATGTATATAAGCATAAAGGGTAATATAATATTTTTATATGTTATGTAAGCATACTATATATACTTTACTTTTACAAATATTATTTTAATTTTTATAAGTATAATAATGACATTGACCCAAAGTTTTTCCATCACTAACACTCAACGATACACCAATTCCTAAACATATGATCTGAAAAAACAACGTAAAAGTGCTGTAGCCTCTTTTACAATAACTTTCAATTAACATTGATTTTTTAAAGTTGATTGGTGTAATGAAACACTCAAGGGTTCACTCATGTGTTGTGGACATCTGAAATTCTTGTTAAATCTTCTTCTTTTTTGTATTGAACAACAAGTAAGGTTAAAAGCTATTTAGAACATATGAGATTCTTTGGGTAACTCAAATGAACCATGCCAATCACTTACGACTCTTACTAGTATCAACTATGTCAGACACTTTAATGTGTAAGTGCACTTGTTACATGGCTTCCAAGTTCCAAGTAAATACGGTAATATTGACCACCTAACCACACAAAATTAAATGACTTGACATCAATTGAGAAAAAACAAGGGTGTACCCAGGGCAAGAGAGTCCCGCCATCGTAAGCTCTAAGGAAGGGTCAAACTACGCAGCCTTACCCTGCCATTACTGAGAGGTTGTTTCTAGATTCAAACCCATGACCTCTAGGTCGCAATGGAAACAACTTTTACCATTGCGCCAATAATTGCCCTTTAGAGATAATAAGACCATCAATGGAGGACATCCTTGAAATGATAGCAAGGCCAAGAGACAATAAGATTTCAAAGCATTGGAAGGATTCAACAAGCACACAATTGTTATTATTATAGAGAACTTTAAATATAACAAAAGGAGTACAACAAATTTCTAATAAAAAGCTTAGCAAAATCCATCTATCCCAATCTAAAGGTTGTGATCACATGCATGTGGTTTTGTATGTGTAAGCATAGATATATATGTGTATGTACATTTCCATGCCTAGAATTCTAAGATGATTGCAGAATAACCTAGAGATCCATCACCCAAATATGTATGAAATTTGCAAATGCTACTGATGTAAAGATAAAATTTCAATCTTCCCACACATATAAAGTAAATGATACTAGTTTTTTCTTAAAAATCTGTGTCCATAAAAATGGTAAGGAAGTAAAAGAGAAAATTAACTAACAAATTTTCACACTCAAGTTGTGTGCTAAAGGAAGGTATGACAGTGCTAGAAGAGGCACTTACATTGATTAGACACCTCGAAGATGCTCTTCCTTGCCCACCAATTTGTCTATCAAGATGTGATTTTCCCTCTTTCCAATCAGATATAGTGTGTGTTTCAAGCTCTTCCTCTGTCAGATTTGAACCACGATTCCCGAGCTGCAAGTTTATAGGGTTAGAGGTTTCCAAATCAGCTCCAGGATTTAAGCTTCAAAATGAAGTTCTTCACAATTAGCAATCAGGGTCTCATAACGAATATCAATAGTTACTAATATCTGCAAATAATATCAAGTATTGGGACAAAATTTCAAGAGATCACGCAAGTAATATAACCTCTGAATAAAACAAAAACGTATGTAAGCCTCCACCAATAAAACAAAAACGTATGTAAGCTTCCTTTCCATGCCAAAGTCACAAGAAGCACTCCTACAATAAAGTGCCAGGGCAACTCCAGTGCAGACCACACCAACGCGAAATGATTCGCAACATGCATAATAATTGATTATTATTTTTAAAAATTGTTTTTATTCTTTTTATTAATGCATTTACCAATTTTGTATGCTAAGTAATGTATCTAGTAAAAAAGAATGAGCAAGTGTAAATAATTGTCAGTCACATAAAAATATAATTCTTTAATAAGAAACTGAGATCATATTAATAGACCCAAAAGAAAGCACATAGCACAACCAAGCAAAAAGCATGGGAGGACAAGAAGTTCTCTACCTCGACACACCCAAAAAACCAAACGTCCCCTGTTAGAGAATACTATTCCAATTTAAAGACCACTCGAACAGACTATAACCCTTAGCAAGATTACTACGCACCATCCAACTTGCTGCTATGAATTTTGAAAGATCCCAAACAGCACCCCAGTAACTTTCCATGTGATAAAAAATCCTTGAACTTACTCTCGAGCTAAATGCACCAAATTTTCGCAAGGATCGTCACATTATACTATCATTATATATTTATATAACAAAATTAACACCAAATTTCTAAACATATAACTTATATCTATCCAACCTCCAAAACCCAAAACCCGAAACATTGAACATAATAAGTAAAAAACTCAAAAATTCTAAAACTACTATTATTGGAATTAGGATCTAAGTTGATACTAAAACATATGCAAAGCACCAATGTTGTTCCAACTTCCAATAACCAGCTTCCCAATAAAGAGCCTACTCAAATAGTGCTATCCTTTATAGTTTTTAAACTCGGCTTGACAAATATAAATCTCCAAAATGACTCTTATGGGAATTAGACTCTATTTTGTAATTAAAACATGTGCAAAGCACTAACGAACTTCCACTAACCAGCATCCTCAAATACTCTGTTTTCTATGTTTTAAAAACTCAGCTTTGACAAATATTAATGGACTGGCCTAGGAAAATCTTTAGCAAGCAATACAAAGCTTCTCCATCAGCTGAGACTGGCTTTTGCAAAAATAAGGTATGAAAAAATTATACCACATCCAGAAGAGAATACAGCACACCAACCAACTACAAAGAATGACATCTCACTCAATTTCAGAAACTTCTAGGATACCAATATTTTGCCACAAGCTATTAAGAACAAGGTTAGATTTAGATTCAATCCGTAGCCCCTATGACAAGTGCAGAAACTCTATAAGTCAGATCCAATGAGTAATGTTGATGAAACAGATGATAGAAGCATACCTTAAAATATATTTAGCAGTAACAAGAAAATATTCAATTCCTTGAAAATGATAACAGACTAATAGTACACAACTGCAACTGAAAAACAACTTCAGAAAAAAATTTCATCTACAGTTTTGGAGACATACCTCCCTTAAAATCAAGATGAAGTCTAGAGGGCTTAGCATTCCAACAAACTGCCCCTTGCAGAAATCCCACAGAGGAGCCAAAGGAATTCCCTGGAAAGAACTACTAGATTAACAAAAGATGTGTATCTAGCCGCTGCTCAAGGAAAACTAATTATAGCGAATCAAGAAAAAAGCAGAATGAGAAGTAAGATGACAAAGCCTAGATGAACTTATGTTGCATTCATATACTTGTCATTACATTGAAATTATGCAGATCAACTTCAACAAATTGGAGAAACGTCTTCAGCATGCATGCAGGGAAACAACTCCTGCACATGCATAGAATTGAGAATACGGAGATCTACTTCCTAAATTAAAATGTGTCTTCTGCAGTTTTGGTTTTTTATATTGCGATAAATGAAGAAGAAATACATTAGTAGGAAAAGACCACAACGAAATGGATAGACCAGATCCTCCAATTAATAGAACTCAAAACATCAAGTGGGGGGAAAATATCAAATGTACCTTAACAGAAACAAGAAGGTTTCTGATAAAATAGCTATTACTATCAAAAATAATTCAAAACCTTCAAGTACTAATTTTATCAAAGATTCTAACTTTCAATATTTATGTGTAGTAGATCTTTAGTTTTGATCCTTTTGAAGGTTCCGTGCATATGTGTTTTAGCTTAAATTCGTGGAGTCTCAATAAGTTTATTTTTTTTAAGAAGAAATAAAAATGTATTGTATTAATTTTTAGAAAGCACGAAGCAAAAGCTATACAAAACGCCCAAAACAAACATGGCCCCTACGAATGAACAAATTTACCCCATCCTCTGAGCCAATCGCTCAGAGCAAAGCCCTTAGACAATCTGCAATTACCAACCCAAAAAGAAGCAAGCAAAAACGATTTTTCCCAAACTTCTGCAGACTGGAGTTCAATTTCCTTAAACACCCTAGCATTCCTTTCCTTCCACAACGATCACAACACCGCTGAACAAACCACCTGCCAATGATCTTTCCACTCCACGTGGATGGTGTTAATGAACGGGAACAAAGAAAAATAATCAACCTCAACCTCGTCCAAGCGCATGACGGGAAAATGGATACACCACCTACGCCATACCTCCCTGGAGTATGGGCACCTCCAAAAAAGATGATCAATAGACTCCACACTACTCTTGCATAGAAAACACCAGCAAGGAGAAAGACACGTGTTGGGGAATCTTCTTTGCAGCATATCACCAGTATTCACCTTACCATGGGCCACCACCCACCCAAGAAATTTAACTTTAGATGGTACTTGTGCTTTCCATAGAGAAATATGATGAGAAAAGGGAGGAATAGAGGTATTGTCAAGGAGGGCTGAGAAGAACGATTTGGTGGAAAAAATACCCGATGGGTCCCAAGGCCAAACGATTTTGTCCCCATCCCCGGTGAGAACACATCCCTCAAGTAAACAAACAAGAGACTCGACATCCCGCTCCCCTCTAGGATGGAAATTGCTTCCAAAATGAAAATCCCAACCCCCAAAAATTCTCTCCCTAAGGTTATGGTCACTACTACAATCTGAAATAGGTCTATTGCGGAACAAAGAGCGATGGTAGAGGCTTGGAAAAATGGAATAGAGTTTGTTGCAGCTTATTTCATCTCATTCAAGGTTGTAACTCTAGTTGGTAAGTGTGACTCCACCAAAACTTTATAGCTACTACATGTATCAAAGATGTCTCTTTGATTCCAATGGAATTTTTATATGGTATGGTCTAACTCCACTCACAGGCAAATTAAGTGGTGTGACGATACTTGGTTTTTACACATCCATCCTTCGATTTTATTCCTAGTCTACATTTAATTTCAGTCATTGTACACCAAATTTGGCATTAGTGCCCAACTTGAGAGAAATTGCAAATAAGCTGCACCCATATAAACACAAGGTTTTAGAATTAAAGTGAACAAATTTAGATGTTTCCTTCAATTCAATGCAAGTGAAACAAAACCATACAAGGACACGAGTAGAATATTGTAATTCAGAAAATGTGACTAATAGCTGAAAGCACTTTCAACCCCATACAACCAAAGAGTACCTGCTCATACAAAATATGGAATGCTTGCTTGACAGGTAAATTAACATCCAAGGCAAGGACCTGCAATAATCATATTTAAATCAGAATGGGGACCAGCCAGTTTAAAGTGACAACATCCAGTGCACTTGTCAATTTGAAGGCTCATAAAGGATGGTGAAGCATCCAAACCTTGCCTGACTCAGGAAGCAACTCATAAGCAGTATGTGTAGACAAAAAAGCTGAAATCCGATGCCGAGAGACCTCTAAATCAGTCTCTGAAATCCTTGACACAGCCTCCTGCATGGCACCATCAAAATTGAAATGTCATTACCTATAAGAAATTACACAAAAAAGATATTGAAACATCTCATTCACTAATATTTTCATGAGTTCTTTAAATATAAACTATTTTATCAATATAATCACATGCATCCTTTGTTCCTTTCCATCAAAGATTATCCAGATCAGCTCATACCCAATTCCCCACATATGGCAAATGGAGCATACCCCATAGATGGCTCTATAAAGGAATGCTGATGCAAACCACCCACTGAACTAATTAATAGATGTTCCAAAGTAAGATACACAAAATTCAAGAAGAAATATGAACAGTTAATAATATCTGCCAGAAAAGAGATATGTATGAGAAGAATTGACTTGCTGAACCTTAGACTTGCACCTTACCTTGTGCAAAATCCACTTAATGTGTCAACACTTAAAGATCTGCTTTCACGATCTTGGAAATGACTATAAAGGTCCAAATTTCCAATTTCCAAATACAAGAATTGGACAAAACTGACCGGAACTCTGGATCAGAGAGCAGGACCTAGCTCACTCAGAAGAGAATTTCCACCGTAAATATAGACTGAATATGTTGCGCATCTTGGTTGGGAGGAGAATTGACAAGCAAGAAAGTTTCCAACAAGGAATCAACACAAGGCCAATCTCCCAATAGATTCTGCCTAGGGCCCAGATTCCTAGAAATGTGGTTTGCACCTGACAATCATGACAGCCTTATTCTGTTACTTCTTCCCATTTGAGATTGTGTAAAGAACAAGAAAGTCCAATAAGAGCGGTTTCCACCCAATTCAGTGCCTATTGCTCACTCTGAAACTAAGCTACATGCTTAAACCACGAGATCTCCAGAATAGGTGTGAGGACAACAAAGAATTCCCCATTCTAAGTAAAACGGGCCAATGTTCAAATATATTCTTGCACAGAGTCAATTGAAGATAATGGGAGATAATGGAAGAAAATAAGGATCCAGCAATACTTAATGATAATTACCATCAAATTGCTAACACCAAGAGTCCAATTCATGAGAGATCATGCAAACCAACATCATAAAACCCCATGAATCATCGACAAATCTTTGGCCTTAATGTCACCAATTTGATACCTAGAGCGTCACCATCATGGAAATAAAGTTCCTCAGCCTTCCATCCAATTGTTTTATTTTTTAAACACAAAATTATGAATCAAATGCAAAAAAATAAATAAATAAACTCTATCAAAATTAAGTAAAGAAAATTGAAAATAATTTGCAACAATTTTTTTTTGATAAGAGACTACAATATCATATTAATAGGAAGAAGGTGCAGAAACAAAAAACCTATGGGAGCACAAGAGGCTCTCCCAAAGCTCCCACTAGGGCCTTAAACACAATTAGCCCCCAACCCCTTGACCACTTGCTAAAGCTGTGAAAATGTCTTTACCATTTGAAGATAGGAATGAAGGTAGTGAACGGAAAAAAGTTGGAAGTGAAAAAGAGAGAGCAATTAAAGTAAGACCCAAAAAGTAGGAGTCATAAAAAAGAGAATAATTAAATCATTATTTTATTATATTACCGCTTACATCATTAACACTAACATTCTAGGAAATAAGGTTAATAAAGGTAATATTGGAAGAATAGCAAAGTGAGCACATACTGAGTGCTCCAAGTATTTGCATTATATACAGTAGTATAGATACACTAAGGATGCGTTTGATATCGTTTTTAAATCTTCTTTTCTGTATTTAAAAACAAAAAGTGAAAAAGTTGTAAAAAAACTTGTTTGGTTTATTGTAATTCCAAAAATGTTTTTAGAAAAAAGTTAAGAAAAAGAGTTGTTTTTAGAAAACATATAAAAGTTGTTTTTTGAGTTTTTCTTTAGTTGATTTATAATTAATGGGACCCACATAAACTTTTTTGGTCACTATAGAAAGAGAAGAACAATCGGATCTTTAATGGTGTGGAGGAGCCGGCGGCTAAAGTTTGGGAGCAATATCAGTTTTTAGCCTCTTTTTGGGTGGCAAATAGCAATTTGTCAAATGGTTATTCTATAGGGGATCGGCTCCGAGGATGGGACAAGTTTGTATAATTTTTGGTTTTGGGGCTGTGGCGGTGCCCTTGTGTTTTGGTTTCTTGCCTCTTTTATTCATATATATATAATCTTTTCGTTGTTTCTTTTAAAAAAACAAAAAGTGAAAAAAGTTGTAAAAAAACTTGTTTGGTTCATTGTAATTCCAAAAATGTTTTTAGAAAAAAGTTAAGAAAAAGAGTTGTTTTTAGAAAACATATAGAAGTTGTTTTTTGAGTTTTTCTTTAGTTGATTTATAATTAATGGGACCCACATAAGCTTTTTTGTACTTGATTTGTGTGAAATCTTAAAACTAACCAAACAAGTTTTCCTTGTTTTCAAATTTAAAAAACATTTTTTGAATATGATACCAAACATATTTTCAAAAACTAAAAATCAATTAAAAATGGGATCATATTTCATTTTTTGAAAACTATTTTTAAATTGTATACCAAACGCAACCTAATCTACTCATAAATCTCCTATATGCACTAACAATTTAAAATACTATTGGCATGTTGACATGACATTCACCTAACCAAACCCTGTCAATTTGGATCAAGTTGGTCATGTTTCACGAGTGGTTGGATTTGTTGTCCATCCTACCTCCAACTACCAATAAAGGACAAACTTTTCAATCCTACATTACATATTAGCTGACCTATCTCGCTACGCACACCCTATAGTTTTCATCCAAACCAACCCCCAAATCTATCATTCTTGAGGTCCTCAAAGGCATATATGACAAGTCCCATGTGGAGCAATTCTTCCTTTGCCACTCAAAGGGAACATTGATCATCTTACTCCTAACCCTTCATTGTTAGCAATCATATAACTTTAAATGTACAAGCTGATAGAGAACAACTTAACAGTGCATATCAAACAGATCAACATTTATAATCAGAAATGCTCAAATATTGGGCAGATCCCACATCAATAAATCTAAAAAACTTTGCATAACAGCTCAAATTGACAAGTCAAGTCAAGATCAAGATGTAAGTTTCTACATATGGAGAGCATTCCTTCAAATAAGCTCAAAGAATTAGGTAGCAAAAGAGGACTTCTAAAGCATCCATTAGAACCAACTTGAAGAAGCATTTTGGTTCTATTAATTTCCTTGTAAGAAAGTAAGGTGACCAGTACAATGCATAAGTGCCTCGAAGGACTTTAGTTTTCACATGGTGAGGTGAGGGTTTTGAAACAAGATGTTCTAAATTCTAAGACATCTCCTAATTAGTTAATTCGACTTACTAAAGCATTTTTTCCAACTACATGGGATTTGCCAGTGTTGTCAAGGCGTCGCCTAGGCCATTTTGGGGAAGAACCGCCTAGGCAATTTGCTAGGCAGTCAGAGGGGGGTCTAAGAAATTTTCAAAGAGTTGAAGGTGTCAATGGATGAAGACAGAAAACTATAAGGGCGTAACTGTGAATATGTTTTTTATATAATATAAAAGGATTTGAATGGAAACCCTCGAGCCCGAACCCATCGTTGTATTGTCCAACAGTGTTGTCAAGGCATTTTTCCAACTACATGGGATTTGCCAGTGTTGTGAAGGTGTCGCCTAGGCCATTTTGGAGGAGAACTGTCCAGGCAGCTAGGGGGGTCTAAGAAATTTTCGAGGAGTTGAAGGTGTCAATGGATGAAGACAGAAAACTATAAGGGCGTAACTATGAATATGTTTTTTATATAATATAAAAGGATTTAAATGGAAACCCTCGAGCCCTAACCCATCGTTGTATTGACCAACAGTTCTCTGGTGATTTTTCGACAACGTTGTCTACTCCAACTATCTCCGGCGACATCGATGACAACGTCTCTAGCTTTTGGAGATCTCCCAACACTGGAAAATAATGTATCCCTTTTTTTTTTTCTTTATCATTCTTCCAATCGCATTTGAAGTTCTGACAAAGCTTTGAATACTTGTCATCACTATTTAAAGACTCCGACAAAGCTGAAGAACTTTTCCAAAGCTAATAACAACTCTAGCGCGAAGCTTCCATTGCCCCGTGGTGATTTGGATTTTTGTCGATAAGGGTTTTTTGTTCGTTTTTTCTCTACTATCGCTTTAAATTTTTGGTTTTTTACCTTCCAATTTTGATTTCTCTTCATTTTAATTTTGATTACTTGGTTTCTTTTTTTTTGTGGTCCATCAAATAATCGAACCAAAATTTTGAGTTTTGAACACTCTAACATTGTCGTTTGACAGTGGCACAGTGTTCTTTTTTTTAATCTTCTTTTTGTCTTTTTATTTGCATTGCTTGTTTTTACTTTTAGTTGAGTTAAATAATTTCTTGTATATCAATTCTTGAGCATTCGAATTGGAGCCTCTTTGTTTATTTGGTGTTGGCTATAAGGGGTTGTGTGCAATTGAGGTATATTTTATTTTTTCCCTCTTTGTAAGTAATTTCAATTACTTAATTTTCATTGGCGAAGTCAGAAAAAAAGTTTTTTTGTTATACAATTTTAAATAAAATGTACCATCGCCTTGCCGCCTTGACAACACTGGGATTTGCTAAACCTCCCAATCAGTCAATGAACAATAAATATGTGGAACATCTACAAATGGATTGGAACAAGTGGACCCCACATTAAGTTTTAAAATCTAAGGAGGTTAAAATTAAATTACATGGGAAGGACGAGCCTTGGCGCAATAGTTGAGATTGCTCCATTGTGACTTAGAGCTCATGAGTTCGACTCCAGAAATAGCATCTCCAATATGGAGGCTATTTACATTGTTCCTTCACCAGACCCTGCGATGGCAAGAGCCTCGTGCATTGTGGCACTAGGTATGCCCTTTTCTTTAGAGTTCAAAAATAACTGCATTATTCAAATTGATAATTTAGTATACTTGTACGGATGTGAATAAATAAAAAGAAATCAACATTTGGATACCCCTATTATGCATATTAAATATTCTTATGCAAGTGAGTTAATCACACATGACCATGGGTCATTGAAATCAAGCATAATCTGACTCCCCACCAAAAACCACTATTAATTCATTTGCCTACACCATCGAATGGTAAGGCATCTCTCCACTCCAGCCTCTTCATCGGTTTTAGAACAGAATGAACTTTTTCCTCCTTTTTTTCTTGAAATCAAGTCTCATTAAACCTAGTAGGATTGACATCAAAACACCTAATAAACATAGGAAGGTCATATCCACCTTTTCCTTTGTAATTTTTGCTCCCCTTCCAAACAAATTCATTTTAAACCACTTTGTAGAATGAGCTGTACAATAGACGGCATCAACAAAGACATCTACTATCCATGCATTCTCACACTGAAAAACTAAGGCTTCTATTTTTCCCTAATATTGATATCCAAGTATCCATCATACTTATCCTTCTACTTCAGCTAATCTAAACCCCTCAAGTTAGGCTGCTTAGGCATGGGCCGCATGAACTCAAATGTAAGTTCTAGCCCTAAGATAGGATTGAACTCTAATACAGATGCATCTAAACAAAATTTAAAAAAACAAGTTGAGCTATTTGTAATTTTGTATAGATGTATTTGATTCACAAAATTTATCTGATTTTACATGATGAAGAAATGGCCACAGCTCCCACAGGCATCAAGGAGTATACCATGCTCAACTAAGTCCCTAACAGGAATATTCAGGTATAATTATAAAGTAAACAATCCCCAAGAAAAGTAAAACACCAAATCAACCTAGAATGCAATCTAAAGAATAGAAATAAAATAAGTGATGGAGGAATTGAATCTCTATCTACCAGTAAGCATAGAATTGAAAATGACAGACTTACAACATATACAAAGGAATCATTGTCTACGTCCATGTTGGATCTGGAACCACGCATCTCTGGATTCAAGATTGAGGGAATTGGATCAGGTTCCCTTGCTAGCAGGGCAGTGTTTACAATCCCATAGTTCCCAGTAACAAAAGGTTGGCATTCATCATGTCGCCATTCTCCATCAACAAAAAACTTATACTGCAAGTAAAACAAAAGAGAACTTACACAAATGAGTCTGCCATATATTTAAAGTATCATAAAAGTTGATGTAAGTATAACTTTTTTCACAAAAGACATGGTAGTAGTTATCACCCATGGCCATAACTCAGCATCTTAATCTATTGGCACTTTAACAAAGAAAACTCTTGTCAGCCCCAAGGGCAATTAGTAATCATAATAGAATTAAAATAGTATATAACAGATTGAATATTTATAATATATAAAATATTTATTTCATGTAATATCCATGAAAAGTTCAGCAGAAGTTAAATAGTTATCGTTAAAATTTCAAAAAACAGAAATGAAATATTGCAACATCAATGAGAAAACTTGAAAAAAAAGAAAAAAATAAAAAGTTTCTTTCAAGGCCTAACTTTCAGGAAAATAAAAAGGTTTCACTAACAATAGGCTACCACTTATACACATTTAATAGAATAAACATGCACTGGCAAAATCCCAGTAGAAGATGGTGTAACTGATCATTTACCTCTCCTGACTAGGGAAAATGCAAGGTTAGACCAGAAGTTCTTTGGCATGATCAAGGAGATAGAAAGAATTTATTCCATGTTTTAACCAAGTTAGAAACAAAAAGATAATTGCCAAATTTTAAAACTTCCAGTGACTTCAACATTTTAGAAAAATCTAAAAAGTAGGAAAATAGCAACCAATAATAGTCTTTGTCAATACAAACCAAATCCAAAATTTTCACTCCACGATCTTCCAAAGGATATATGAAAAGATCTTGGTTGCCATCCTCAAGTCCAGCTGACCAAATTAATGCTTCCTTAAATTTCCTCAACACATTATAGACATTAGCACTTATTTGATAATTTCACCATGCGTCATTGATTCTTCGAAACCTTCATGTAGAATTAGATATGCTATGCATACAATATTATTATAAACAGAATGTGGTTTGTAATCATCAAAATATTATTCATATAAAAGACATACTCTTGTAAGGGACATAAAAATAATTGGTTCAACAATTTCTCCCTTTTTCATAATTTTGAACACATTACTATAGGCTTTGAAATAAGCTAAGATAATGCATGCAATGCAGTGATAATGCTTCTTGTTTCATATGATGTGAGTTTAGCACCAAGGAATATAGTATACTGAGACGGTTATTCTCCCCCTTAGTTTATGAGTAGTTATGATGCTTCAAACATTAACCTTCTCCCCCTATTGAAAACATAAAAAAAAGTAAAATATTATGAATTACTTTTCCTCCTTAATAGAGGTAAGCATCAAAATATCATAGACCAGTCTCAGAGAACATGCCAAGCTCTCTCCGAATGTGAACAAACTGGTCTTTAGTGAATATATCAGTCAGTTGTTCCTGTAAAAAGCGATGTCTTATTTGAATATGTTCAGTTCGGGAGTGCAGTACAAGATTTTTGGATATGTTAATAATATTTGTATTGTCACGACCCACGACCAGTGACTTCATGACCGGCTCAACTCTACAAAGCCTTTTTTCAACTACAAAGAGTTGGCTACATGAATTTGTTTCTTTCACTGTGCTCTATCAAGGGCCAAGTCAACATTTATATTACAAAAAAACCACTTACTTGGAAATTCTCCTCATGAAAAAATTTAGCTCATAATTTTAAGCTCCAATAAATACAGCTTAATTAAATGTTATCCTAGATTTATTTGGAAAATAAAAACATACAGCAACAGTATTGCAAAATAAGATTTTGCCCTTGCTTAGAAGTAGAGTATTAGTAATAAATTCAATAAGGTATTAGCTATCTTCTCTTTGTAAGGGTCTCTTTGTCGTTAAGAAAAATTAAAAAGGATTGTCCATTCACATCAGTGTGGTTATAATAGGAAAATCTGATTATGTTCCTTTCAGACCTTACCATATCTAGTCTTGAATCTTGATTATTATCATCAAAGGAAATTTAATTCTTTTCACAAATCGAATCAATAAAGCAATTTATCACTATCATTAGTGTTAGTTAAGCATCATTACCAGTATTTAAAGAGATTTGGCCCTTAATAGAGCAAAGTGAATTCATATAGACGACCCCTTGTAGTTGGGAAAAGATTCAATTAAGTTGAGTTAAATAGAGATGGGTACTATTGATGGAACTTAACTTTTCAATGCCATGGAAGTGGAAGTTTTCCTAAATATTGATGTTGATACTTCGAAGTTGTCCTCCGCCACTTCAACTCAGACATCTTCATGAACAGGGAAGAAAAACTTTAGCCCAATTTATTACTTTTTCCCCTCAACCTAACTCAACAAAATCTTTTCCCAACTACATGGTGAAACCTATAGGAATTCGCTCCTCCACTTTGCTCTATCAAGGGCTAAATCGATATTTAAATTAAATATAAAATATTATTATCATAAAAAAGTACAACATTAAGAAATATAAAATATTAATGTGAATATGATAAATTAAAATAAATAAAAAAATTTGGCATAAATACTATTTGTATCTGAGGTAAAAGAGAAATGTTGGGAAAAAGCAAGGAGAGAAAAAAAAAATGAAGAAAAAGGGAGAAAAGGGGAAAAGGGGAAATGAAATGATAGGTTAAGAGCATTTAAAGCTCTGCGAAAGAGAAAAGTTAATTGTGGACAAATGGCACACGTGGAGAACCCATGTATGCTATCGCAAAATTATCGCATACTGAGTTACTGCATAAAAATCGCGCCCTTAAATATTTTTTAATTATCTCTATACATGTTATTTTAGGGCTTCCTCTATCGGTACCATGGAATATATTACTTATTTCCCTCCATACACAATTAAATTTAGATTCTAAATATTATTTTAATCGGTGTGGTAAAAATGCACAAAATATGTAGCTTATCAAAATTAATTAATACACATGCAAATTTTCAACTCCCAAAAACATTTTAAATTTGTCTCAAGGTAAAAAATCAACAGACTTATCCAACCAAAGGAACAACAAAATTTCTCATCGAGGACTACAAAAGCTCCTTAAATTACTAATCTATCACATAATGAAGTCAAAAAAAAGCAGTCACAAATTATAAAATGGAATAACTGGAAACTAATCACAAAGTTCCAGGTATTAACCTGATGATACCCTGGCGTTAAACTGCAAATAGCCTGAAACACAGTAGGGCAGCCCTCCACTGGAGACATAGGCAAATGCTCCGACCACCTAAGCAAGAGATATTAACTGTTAATGTCTCTAAAACACACTCATTCCTTGAATATAAAATGGTGCCACCAACAAACCAAAGAGGTAAAAACAATAATTAACAATGGAAAATGAAACAAAAACAATAAGATTCAATAAAATAAAAATATGGCCATGTAATAAACCATTCAATTACCCAATCTATGTGGTTTCAACACAAAACATTTCAATAATTCAAGCATATTACCTTGTGAAAGAGCCAGTGAGAAACACCCTTCTTCCACCATAAGGCCAAACAAACCGGGTAGGAACTAGAACACGCCCAGTAACTCCACTGGTTTCCGGCACACTATCACCACCAACTGATGAAAACATTTCCACCCAAATCGTCCAATCCACCAAACCACTAAAAAACAGCAATTGTTTTTTAAGATTCCTGCAACAGGGATCCTCTACATCACCGCAGAGGACCCCCTCAGTTCTCACACATTCCAAGCCATAAGATCCAATCCACACTCAACAAACTCTCTTTGTAACCAAAACCGCCCCAACCAATACTCAAAAGCAGGAATTTACAACACTAAACAATAGCTGCGCACCAAATTCTCAAGAACTCAAAATCCGAACTTTTCAAAAACAAAGATAAATCCAATACCTAATCGGCAATACTTCCCTACTATCGAATCAAAACCATGCAAAATCGAGCACTAATCTGAACCATTTCAAGCCCAAAATATCTGCAAGAATTCATTCAACGTATGAACAAAAGTTGTTAAAAATCTCGCCGCAGATAAAACCTAAAAAAAAGTGACTCTGATCTAAAACATATTAATACAACCAAATCTGTCCTCTTAACTCCTCACCTCAGAAAATCAAAAGAAAGATTTTGTCTAACAATAAAAAAAAAAACCTAAGATTAACAATCCAAGTAGTTCAAAAAACTCACCGGATATGGAACATTATCGGATCTCGCAGAAGCTCATAGCTCAGTAAAAAACAATATCAGACGAAGAAGAAGAAGAAGAAGAAGAAGAAGTGAAGAAATGAAACTGAAGAGAACAAGATGAAAATATTTCAGTGAAAATCAAGCACTCGAAAATTAAAAATATATAAAATAAAAAATAAAAACACGAAATCATGAAAAAAATAAAAGAATAAATAAATAAAATAAAATAAAGGGGGGGTTTTGAGAAGCGGGCAGCGGGCAGCGGGCAGGTGGTGAAAATCTGAAGGTGGGACCGTCATTTAAAGGTTCGTGCGGTCGGCTGTGTCATACCTAACCTCCCCATGATGCGGGTCCCTCTGTCTCACGAGCCTTGTAGCTCTACGCTCGGATGTGACCTAGATTCCCGGGCAGCTTCTTCCTCTAATGCTATTGCTACTTAAGCGAAAAAATATAAAATATACAATAAAAGGTAAAGCTGAGTCCCTCCACTGTACTCTCATGCGTTGAGTATTATCCTGACTCCCCCCACCTTATTTTGTCAAACGTGGCATTGTCAGTTTGTTGGTGTTGACTCAACTGAGAGGACTTTTTTTTTATTAAACTGATTTTATGGGCAAAATCATTACAAGAATACTACGATCTTGCTGATATATGTATATGATAGTTTTACTATCAATCTGGTTAATGATATTGCGTTATGTTGTTAAAAAAACAAAAACAAAACAAAACAAAAAGATATTGCATTATAACATAACAAAATAATATTAAATTAATTGTGATGGCAGGGTCGGCACGGGGCAGGGCTACGGTTTATATATATATAAACTTTATTTAATTAAATTATTGGCCTCAAATTTTGCTCTAAAGTTAATATATAAATTAATACACATATATATATATATATATATATGGATGATTTGGGTTTTTGATAACTTTAACTTTTTTTATTATTATTATTTCTTTTTTTTGTAGTTTTGAGACTCATTTTATTCAAGTGCAACAGTCATTTTCACCCTATTTTATTTTTTATTAGCTTTTAATCCCCTTTTATTATTTTTTGCTAATTATAATTTTTCTTTTTATCATTATTTCTTTTTTTGGTAATTTTCAACCCTTATTTTATTTACATGCAACGCACATACCCGAGGACCAATATATATATACATACATACAAACACACTCACATACATATATATAAATTCATTTATAAACTTTATTTAATTAAATTACTGGGGCCTCAACATTTAGGATTTAGGGTTTAATTTTGTTCTAAAACTAATATATAAATTAATACACACATATATATATATATATGGATAATTTGGTAATAAAAATTTTTGGCCCCTTTTTATTATTTTTTGATAATTTTAACTTCTCTTTTTATTATTGTTTCTTTTTTATAACTTTCATATATTTATTCACGAGCAATTGCCATTTTCAGCCCCTTTTTATTTTTTGTTAACTTTAATTTTTCATTTTGATCAGAAACAATAATTTTATCAATAAGTACAATGTTGAATTTGTTATAATAGTAAATTGATATTTTCTTAAATGTGTTACTATCGGATATTTGTGTAAAATTTGAAATATTTATTTATTTGTGTTGATTTTATTGTTTTATTATATTTATTTAGTGATTTTATTATATTTATTTTTTGAACTTTAATGTATTCACAATATTTATAAAAAATATTTATTTATTAATATATAAAAATATCTTATTTTTGTACCTCACGTTGGGCTCTCAAATAATCAAGACCGACCCTATATGGTAGTGTACTGAAGTATAAACTATAACATTTAATCACCTTTAGATTGTTATTAAATCATATGTTGACCCGCGATTTGATGAAATTAAAAGGTATTTGAGTGATGTAGTTTGCATTACTGTTTTCTGTTATAATTAATATATACTTATAACATATCACGTATTTAGATGTACACAAATCAAATGGACATGAGAGAACCTATGTTTGAATTATTTTTTTAGTTATTTTCTTTCAGTTTGAAATGACACACAGCTTCTATATTATCGAATCAAAAAACTCTGACCTTCCCAGTCCATTGCTGGTCTAAAATGAAAACAGAAGCAATCAAAAACATATATTGACTAGATGCATACGATTTGCCGACTTAAAAAGTAGATTTAACTTAAACCATGTTGAAGCAATGTGAGAATGGACGGACGTGACGGGGTAACACGTGTTTATCGTAGCAAAGTGTTTCTTTAATGGGTTGAAGTGGCGGCCTGGTTGGTAGAGGACAAGAGGAGAGCATGATTCGGCTACTAATTCGAGATTCGAAGTCATGATTTCGACCCGTCAGATTTTTCCAATGTACCTTTCTCCCAACTTACTTCTAAATGCATTGAAATGTGTTGGTGGAAGGACCTCCTATTGTAGGTCAGTGAATTTATTTATTTATTTTTTAATCAACAAAATAGTTTTGCTCGATGGAAAGTCTTTCAGTTTTGTCACGACGCCTCTAGCGTAGACTGACATCATGACTAATATAATATATTACATATTATACATATTATATATATAGTATATAATATAATGTCAGTCTCAACAGAATTACACAAATCTCTAAAAAAAATTGATAGTATTTTTTCATAAAATAAAACTTCTCACAACCTGATATACCACAAATCAAATCCAATATATATATATATAGATAATCATCTCATTCATTTCATTCATTCGTTCCATAAATCAAATTCTCACGTGATAGATATATATGATCGCCCCATTCTATCATCACAAGCATTATATAATCAAAATATTTCATTATAATCCATATTCTCACACAACTCACCTAGATGATATTATATACATAGTAATGTGATATTTAAACATATCAAAATAAAATAAAATAAAATATAACTCATTTCTTCCACGCATACATTCATAAATAAAGGCGAATGTGGATCACGTGTCAGTCACTCTCTAGTCTTTCCTTTTCCCTTTGATTCTATACCTGAAATATTTGAAGAAATAGAGTGAGCAATCAACAAGCTTAGTGAATATATCTTGACATGACAATCATATGCATTTAGGAAAATATGACATTTAAAATCATTCAAAACATTTATTAAACACGCATGCATCATTCAACAAATATATCATACATGCCAGCAATATAAATTTTATGTTTGTTCAATAAAACAATGCATCTTTTTCAACGAAATTCGCCATCTCCCTCCTTCTAGTAATAGAGCGGGTATGAACTTCTTATTATGCATCTATAAGAAGCCTACGTTTGGACCTCTCATTACCCAATTTACAATTATTTCAAGGATTCTAAAATCCTTGTTAGGACAGTCCTACTGACAATGAGGTTACGCATAACACTCATCTGAGACTAATTCCTAGCGAAATGATATTACATGTTATCTGCCTTTGCACGTCTCGCATACTCCAATGCCAAAATCATTTGTGCATGATCAATAAAATATAATGCATTTATATACATAGCATGCTTACATTTAAACATGACAAATAAATAAATAACTAAAATAATATTAACATAAACAATAAAACTCAAACAACAATATGCTTATAACCAATAATAGAATAAGTTTATAAATAAACAAAATTCAACAGAGTAAAGGTTGAGCAAGATGAAACCAAAGCATGTGTAACACCCCATAGTTATAATTATACACCTACATTGACTTATACGTATATAGACATGTATACGTACGCGTATTCCGTACGTAAGAGTCAAATGTATGATAATACATAATAAAAATAAAAAGAAAAAAATCAAATAAATTGAGTTGTTGAGGTGGTTGCATGTTGCAAGCCACAAGTTAAGATTATTTGCAAGCCACCTGTCTCATCCAATTACAACTATTTAGAACTGATTTTTTGACACATATTGTGTGGCTGGCAAGGTGAATTTGCCATGTGTTGATCAAAGTGGTTTGCTGGCAAAAGTAAACTATGTTGCTAGAACATCCAAATGAAGTTGCTGGAGGGAAAGAAATTCACATGAGCAAGTGAAATTCCAGCTGAAACGTTGAGAGGAGGAGGAGCTTGATCTTTGAGGTCCAAATTTGAAGGTGAGAATTCATGTTCTAGATATAAAAGTTATTAAATTAAGTTCCTTTCTTCCTTATGCCCATCATATATATCATGCAAATGTTTTCCATGTCTTGATCAAAGGCTGGAAAATGGGAATTCTAGACTGAAGATTGAGTTGGTTTGGAGCTGAAAAATTGTGAATTTGAGGCCCAAACTATTGGGGATTAATTGCTGATATATTGGTGAGTGTTTGATGTTTATTTCACTGATCTTTGTTGGTGTTTAATGGCTGAAAATCCATGATGTTCTTATATGATTAATTTGATGATGAAATGGTGAGTTTCATGACTGATTTGGGTATTCCAAATCTGGTTGAGTAGGGGTCTTAGAGCCCAATTTCAGTGACTGAATTATGTAATTTTTATGTGTCTAAATGCTGTAAATTAATGTTGAATATGTTGTGATTATGGATGACAGAGATTGAAATTTGGAAGGTGAATGGTGCCGGAAAAACTTGAATGTTGAGAATGTATGTATTGTGATCAATTTGATATTGAATTTCAGCCAATTCAATGACTAAACCTTATGTGCTGGAAATCCTGAAACTGTATAGGTGTGTTGGTGAAGATCGTGGTGATCAAAGGATGCTGGGAAATTGGTGAATGCAAGTGAAATGGTGAAAGTGCTAAGTAAGCAGTGAGCTGAAATTTAGTAGATTTGGCAATTGGCTTATGTTAGAGTAGTAATCAATGTAAGTATATATTAATGAGGTGAGAATTATATTAATATACTCATGTGTACATATATTAATATATGAATGAGTATATATTAATATATGAATGTGTATATATATAGCAATATATGCATGAGGTTGAGAAGTATATTAATATATGTATATGTGAAAAGGTTTGAGACTTATTTTATGGCATACAAATATATTAATGGAATAATATATTGGTGGGATTGAGATGTTTATATACAGATAATATTAAGTTTCATGACTATATACTGACACAGTACTTGTGGGCATATTTGAGAGTAAAATCATATGAGAAATAATTTGTTATTATTGTTTGGTAAAATTACAGTAAAGTTTGAAATAGGTGGGGACAGTACGCAGTGATAGTGATATTTGGTGAGCACTAGCCGTTGGCATTGTGTGAGTATCCTTCCATTTCTTGGTTATTTTGTATGACATTGTAGCTATGAACTGTTTGCAATTATAAGCATGTATGAATGACATGGTATAAAATTGCATTGATTGAATACATGAAAAATATTTCGAAAACGAAGCATGTATAACTTGTAAGAACATGTTAGAATGAGTCATTTTGGGAATAAGTCCCGCATGAGTAGTACCTTTAGTATCTCATGGGCTTAGTAACTGTCTTAGAATTGATTGTAATAAAATTGAGTATGAGATAACAGTTAGGCTACCCTTATTTGGGCCGAACGAGGGGTGAGTCTCGCTCTATACTTAGAAGGTGGGAGATGAATATGACTTTCAGTGGGAAAGTGAAATTATTTTGAAAAATATTGCAGGAAGCTCCAAGCTATTTTGTGCATATATGCATTGTCTCTTTGCACTTGAATCTTTAAATGTATTTGATTATGATTTTATCAACATGTTTATTAAATGCATATGAATGCTATAGAATGAAACTTACTCACTGAGCTTGTTGTAGCTCACTCTATTACCTCCAATTTTTCAGGTAAAAACCCAAAAGCAAAAAAAGGATAAGCCTTCTTCTAAAACTTTACTTGCTATATATGTATGGAGGAAACAGTTAAAATATGACTACTTTTGATATGTATAATTAACATGTATATATATATATTATCAAGTAGACGAGTGAGGTGATAATATGAATCATAGTTGACATGTTGGGGTATGAAATATTGTTATGATGATGAATATCTGACTGTAAATGAGTATGAAAATGAATGAATGTAGATTTTGATTTGAAATCTATCAAGGAATTTGAAATTCGTGTATTTACATTGAGGCTAACAGTATATTGTACACTGTATACAAGAATGTATAGTATATAATATATTGTGCCGATTATGACGTCAGTCTACGTAAGGGGCGTCGTGGCAGCATGTGTAACACACAACGTTCTTAAAACATATTCGCCCCTCACGTTGGTACAAGAAGTAGATCGGTGTCTGTCTCTCAGGATACAACAATAAATGAGCAGTTGACTAGTACCTCATCACTACTTAGGCGAACTGAGCTTTGCAGAAGACTATCACCACTGACTAACACACCTCAAAACCAATAAAAGAAAACTAGAGATAAAGAAAATAATTTGAGGAGTAGTAAAGAACTTTGAGAATTGGTGTGTTAAAAATAAGGAAAGCCCCATTTTATACTAGTACGAGGGTTGGTGCTCTTAATGTCTTCATTAAGAGCACTGAATAACCTCAAACGTTACAAATTAAATTGAATTTAAAACCATATAATAGTTTTTCCAATTTAATTCAAATTTAAAATTCAATTAAATTATTTAGCCGTTATTAACTTTAATTCAATTTAAAACATATAATGATTTTTTTAATTTAATTCGAATTTAAAACTCAATTAAATTTAAAACGTTAAAAATCTAATTTTTATTTAATAAGTTTTTCAACAAGTTTATGGGAATTGCATATTTACAAACTCATGAAGTTTAATTTTTTATTTATTTTTCGTTACTCAAGCATCTTATTGAATACTGGATCTAATCATATTCAAATAGTCACTGAGTTTTAATTTAGGGCGGGCATGATAAGGAAATAATTTTTTTAGAGAAATATTAAATTGGACATGTTACGAGAAAATATTATCAAAATATTTTGGCATTTTTCAAATGAGAGGTTTGTTATCTATTTGAGCAAAATACAAATAAATATAAATACAATATTTTAAGGTAGAAAAAGATAATTCAGTTAACTTCACTAAATGTGCTTGAGTATTGATATATATATTTAGTTTTGACTTTGATTTTATAATATTGACACACAACGTTAGAGACCAGTAATAAAATTAAATACTCGACCCAATTCAATCCATCAGATTGGATTTTCAAACTTACAAAGGATTAAAATCCAATTTGATCTTTGTAGATTTTGACTCAATACTAATTAAATCAAATCAAATCATTAGATTTAAATTACTATTTATTTAATCACGCATGGTTTTATGTGTTGTATCGTGCATACTCATAGTGCATATCTCATTATTCTTCAACGCTGTAAAATTAAAAACATGCCAATCACTTGATATGATTCTATTGAAATTATAAAATATTTCCAAGGATAAAATTTATATTTTCTCAAAAATCTCAAGTTTCAAAATAATACATTATTACATGTTAATTAAATTGTTTTTTTTTCAACTTTATTATTTTCCCCTACATCACTACTCAATGAACTGTATTTTTTGTTTTTAAATGAATGTCTATGATGTAAAAATGATTACTTTTAACGGCTGTGCAGTTTTTTATATTAAATTTTACATATAAATCTGTATATTACTACTATTTTTTTTTTTGGGTTAAGGTATATTACTAGTATTGCATGGTCGTGGTTGAACTTTAAAACAAAATGTTTACTATTACACGTAAAAAATTATAATTTATGCAATTCGATGATCACAAAGATATATGCAACCCATTTTAGATATTATTAGTGCAAGATTTGACCAACATCAAATAATGATCAAATGAAGGAAACGTGCTACGCTGGAAATCGTCTCTCGATACCTCAGACTTGAAAGAGAAAGAAAGAAAAAAATAAGTTATCGTAAGAAGCACCGACGTGATGTCAGTCAAAGATCCTCCAATGCCTAAGTTAAATCCGTGCTGAGTCAGGTTAGTAGAATCACTATTATTGGAGTAGTGAATTATTTACCTTGCTAATGAGATGTGTAGAGTATTTATAAAGGTAGGGGTCTTTGGCCAGAAGTGATAGGCATATGTTTTGCCATGACATACATGTAGTATTCTTAGTAAGTGTATGTCTCGTCGTGACATATGTTCACTGCTCCTGGTAGGCGTATGTCTTGTTGTGACATATGTTCAATGTTTTCAGTGCCTTGTGATAGATCCTGTAGGATTCGGCACGCATTGTGATTTTCCTTTTACGTTCTTCATGAGCTCAATATACCAAGTTCATGGGACTTCATATTTCTTATTGATAGTCATTTCTCCGATGAGTGTTGCATAGTTCACAATAGGTCGGTAGCACTGACCTCAAGTCATTTTCATCATTTGCTCATCTTGCAATGTTTGAGTCATCTTCTAATCAGATCGGTGACACCGACCAAAGGTTGTATTTATCTTTTTTCTGGTGACACATGGGTGATGTTTTAGCTGACTGGATGCCAGCTCGACATGTTGATCATAACAACTCAACAAATATGTTATTTGTACTTGCTGATTTTAGGGGTTTTAAATAAACACAAATAAAATCATTTATCTATGTTTGTGCAAAAAATAAAAGCATTAAATTAAAGTGAATGAAACAAGTAAATTTTGTTTATATTTATATTTACATTATATGCAATTCAAATACTTAAAGAGCTCGTGCGACCATTTTTTTTATTAAAGTTAAAAAAAAATAACCTTTTAAATTTTGTATAATTTTTTTTAGATTTATTTTATATGTTATATCTCCGTTTTATCCTTTTTAATTAATATGTTCTACTATTTTCTAACATTTTTCTTCAAACATAAAAAGACTTTCTCCCACTTGTAATTAATATTAATATTTATTATTAAAAAGTAATAAATCATGCACAAGGCATACTAGTTAATGTTAGGAAGAAAGTCAAAGTCTCATTCTCTATTTTCAAATATAATAAAATAAAAATAGTGTACCAACCAACTAATAATTACTTGGAAGACGATCTTTATATTAAAAAGATAGCTTGTATACTCATAATTCATTGTTATTGTTAAGTTTTGTATACAATTTTGTGATACCCGAGGGCTGAGTACACAAAGTTAGTTAAAGTTTTTTAACACTTGGCCTGTAAAATTGTTTGCTTTACTTGTCATGTTTAATATTCATTCTTTTAACAAAACAATTTACGTTTTTTTCTTTTTTGGTCCTTGATCCTCCGGTATTTTCGCTAATCCTTTTGCTCAGGTGAGAATATTTTGAAGTCAGAAACGGTACTCGAAACTGAGATTTTGTCCTTCAACCACATCTTATACATCATTTCATAATCAACGAGGCTACATAACTTTGAGTTATTAAAATATTATTTATATCATAGACTAAAAGAATTATAAAAATACATGATGGAATGAGTTTGATTATAAAATCGGTATCAAAACCTAAATCATGATTTATTTCATTTTAATTACATATTTTTTCATGGTAATACAATAGAAACATAATCGATAATTATTTTAAAAAAGTTTATTAATTTACATATAAAAGTAATGATAATATGTAGAATACACACATTTTAATAAAAAAAGTCAAAGTGTTACAAGTGAGGATACCAACGATATTCTCAAGTATGAATGACATTCTCAAGTGTTGCCGCCGGTGGTTGAGTTATTGAGCTTATTCAATATGGTCTTTGGTACTATGATGTAATAAAGCTGATGAAGCTCGGTCTTTGGTATATTGATTCTTACTATGCCTGCATTTAAAGAATAGTCTTTATCTTTAGGTAAGTTGTTCTTCTATGAGTTTGTTCATGAAATAAAATTTTATCTTTGACAAAAAAGAAAAGAAAAGAAAGTTTGATAAACTTAATTTGAAAAAACAAAATATCAATCTTATCTATCTATATATAATAATAGGTAGTTGCCAAAATGTTCATTAAAATAATATTTATAGAAAGCAAATATATACTAAAAATAATAAAAATATGAAATAAATGAAATATATTTTACAAAAACAAGAAGAAAGTAGAAAAAAATACCACTACGGTAAGAAAAACAAAAGGTAGAGTCGCAGAGGGAAATCTCATCCTTCTTTTGTCTTCTTCCCAAGGTCTGATTCAATGGGCTTTCGTCTATTCTTCTTATTATTATTATTTGTTTCAGAAAAGAAGAAATAAAGAAAAAAAAATAATAATAAAGAAAGAAAATACAGCTTCCACACTTTCTGACATCAAAACCAGAGTCTTTTCTTCTGTAAAATCGAATCCAGCTCGACTGACCATCATCATCATCGGAGACGATCTACGCGAGCGTGTTCATCAATCAATCAAGCAATCATGTAAAAAGCTTCTGATTGCATCGATCATCTGATGTTCAGACCCGTGAAAGATTGTTTTTTTATTTTTTATTTTTATTATGAGAATCTGTTAAGTTTTCAGCTGATTTGATTAATATTTTTTGGGGATCAGCTGTGATCATGGCGGGTTTTGGGAGATTTCTTCTTTGATTAGGGTTTCTGGGTCTTCAATTTCACGAAGTGGGTTTGGGGAATTTTGCTCGTTTGAAATGATGTTGGATTTTAGGGAAAGTTGGGGGAGAAATTGAGGGTTTTTATTTTTTTTGATGAGAGGAAGAGGTGAGCTTCTTCAGAATTAGGGGCTTTGGGGAGCGAGGGAAGATGGAAGAGACGGAGCTCGAGGAAGGAGAAGCTTATGATTATCAGGACGACGATGACGTAAAGATGAACCCTGATGTTGATCTCTCTTACATCGTATGGCTTCTTGTTTCCCTATAATTCTTTAAGTTTTTGGTTTTCTATTGGAAATTTTGATTTTTTTTTATTTAATTTGGTTGCTATTGGTCTAGCTGCTGCCGCTGCTGTTGTTGTTTCCCCATGTATTTAAAGTAAAATTTCCTAAATTTGATTTCAATTGCTTGTGAAGTATTGAGTTGAGGTGTTCTAAGCATTGAGTTGTTGTGGTTCTGGTTCATGAATTTATAAATATGGATATATATATATTTCTATTTACAAAAAATTTCATACATGAGAGTATAAACCATTGTGTTTTTTCATATTTGACAGGCATTGGTGAATCTGTTGGTCCCAAGAAAAAAAAAGTTGGGAATGTCGTAGAAACTTAGTGTCTGGTTTCTCCCACTCTTACTTGACATGAGTTGACTCTAGAAATTTGAGAGATTTTGGTTCAATTCTCAGTTTGAATTAATGTTTATGAATAGAACTATATATTTGGTTGTTTGCTATAATGGAGAGCGTGAAAGGGGTTTATTCATGAATCTCATGGGCTTTTGATGTTTTGTGAGCTCTAAAGTGTGTCGTTGCTATCATCTATGTCTTATTCCAAACATTAGGATCATCAATTATTCTAAAAAATTAGAGTCGGAATATCTAATCTTACCAATTACCATGTCGGGTCAAATCTATCTCGAGCGTCTTCTTTTTCAAGGAAGGCGTCCTCTCATCTTTTATTGCTACACCATTGCCATGCTGTGTTCAAGATATGTAAAATTGGAGCTATAAGTCAGAGTTTTGAAGATATTAAATGCTTGTTTTCTTCCCTTCTACTTGGAGGTAGTACTCGAATTTGTTGGCTTTTGGGTAGAGGCTAGAGCTGCATTGGAAGCACTCTCCTTATTATGTCATTTCGAATTTAATGTAGGAAATCTATGTTGGGTTGTCATTGTTTTTTTCCTCTCAGTTTTCAGAAACTGTGGTCAACGGAGCCAAATCATGGCATTGCATTCGATGCCTCAAGAAAATCCACAACTTATACTCATGCCTTTTTATGGATATTAGATAGTTGTTCATTTTTATGTTACCCTTTATTATTGATACTCCTCGTGTTCGGTCTTGTTGGTTTTATTATTACTTATGATTTGATTTGTTTTTATATTAAAGGATGAGAAGGTTCAACATGTCTTGGGACACCTTCAAAAAGATTTTGAAGGTGGGGAACTTTCTGCGGAAAACTTGGGTAAGTGGCTGATGACACATTCTGGACTGTAACGGGCAAGTGCCAATGCTTTCTTTGTACTCCATATGTGATGGGTTGGAAATTTATTATTTTAAATAGGGGCAAAGTATGGAGGATATGGGTCGTTTTTGCCCACTCAACAGCGCTCTCCATCTATTTTGTCTCATCCTAGGAGTCCACAGAAAATTCAGAGATTTGGAACACCACGATCTCCCAACCCTTTGCCTTTGAAGGTATGTATTTTCAAACATTAAAGAAAGTCTGTTCTATTTTTTAGCTGAGAAACATAGGGCTAACTAGCTTAATTAGATTTTTTTTGGTTCACACTTCACAAAGTACTGTTGATCTGTGTTCCATACAGGATTCTGGTCAGAAGTTTACAGTTGCACCATGTTCAATACCTTCCATGCGGCTTGGACCAGCTTCTACTGGTGCTGCTCTGTCGCCTGTTTCAAGAAGCCTACCTTTGGAAAATCAAAACAAAAGTGATGTTCATATTTCTTCCTTCACGGGCGGTGGCGATGTTATTCCTAAGCATCAGCCTGCCAACAAATATATTAATTCAACTGACCAGAAAACTCTAAAGGTTCGGATTAAAATGGGGTCTGATAATATGGCTCAAAAGACGGCAGCATTGTACAGTGGCCTTGGTCTTGATGTCTCTCCATCTTCATCACTGGAGGACAGCCCTCTTGAAAGTGGAGGGTTCTCTCCTGAATCCCGAGATTCACCAGATGAATCTCCCACGAGCATTCTTCAGGTAAACGTTCTTACCATATTTTGAGATCTTCTAGTCTTTCTTTCTGTGGATTAACTACATTTTCTCAGTCTTGTTAATGTGATGAACCAGATTATGACATCTTTTCCTGTCCCTGGTGGCTTTTTGCTGTCACCCCTGACTGATAGCTTGTTACACTTGACGGAAAAGAAGAAGCTTTTGAGAGATAATAGGTATGCCCTAGCTCGAAAGGGTACCCAAGAAAATTCTTCCATGTTGATAGATGAGTCATCTTCAGTGAAGGGGGACAGGAAATTTTTTGGAGAAACAAAGTCAGCGGATAGAAATGGCACTTCAATTGAAGTAAAGCATGGGATTGTTAAGGATGGTGACAATGAAATCAGTGAACTTTTGAGGATAGAAATAGATATTGAGACTCCAGAAGGCAGGGAGCTTGTTTCTAATTCCTTGAAGATTCCGCTCCTTTCCAGTACAAAATGTCCTGTTGGTGATACAGCAAATGACATTGTGACTGCATCTGATATTTCTGGTGAAGGAAATAAGGCTATGCTTAAAGACCAATTCTTATCTTCTGATTTTGCAGAGGAAGCTTTGCAGTCAATAACTAATCGCGAAGATAGGGCTGAAAAGCCAAATTCATACATTAGTTCTGTGGACAAGACTTCTGTTGGTAGAAAAACAGGTTCTTCTAATGATGCTCAATATTTCCCAAAGAAAGATGGGAAGGGTAAAGTTAGTAAAAGCAATGACTCGGATAAAGTTGATGTTGATGCTGCTAAGTGGAAGAATGGTCTCCATTCTGGAACTGTAGATCCTCGAAAGGATAAGGTCAATGTAAAAGTTACATCGCATGAACGAGATGCAGCAAAAATGCCAAAAAAGAAGGATCATTCCTTGCCCGGGGGAGAGAAGAAATTGAAGGGAAGCCAAAGTAATGGAAATTCTGCTTGTGAGTTCCCAAATGAAAGCTCCAAGATTGCTTCATCGGCAGCATTAAAAGATAGGAAGGTCACAAGTCATCACTCATCTAAAAATAATCTCGATGAAAGTAAATCATGTAGGGAATCTAGTAAGAGTACAGAAAGCCATAGGGGTTTACTTGGAGATGTAAAAATGGAACAGGCTGAGAGTTCCCTGGAGGTGCCCTTTAAGGATAAGCAGAAGGAAACTAAGCCCAGGGTCATTGAGAAAGAATGGAACCAATTTGCTGAAAAATCAAAGGAGAGATCAAGCAGTAAAAAGGTCAATAACCAATTAATTTCTGAGGCCTGTCCAAAGGCAACTGAGATTGTAGCTCCTCCAACAGGAAATGGACTTGTTTCTGATGCAGTCCCAACTGCTGTGGCTCCTGTTCTTATTCAAGAACATTGGGTTGGTTGTGACAAGTGTCAAAAGTGGCGGCTTCTGCCATTTGATTCAAATCCTGCAGACCTCCCAAAGAAGTGGCTGTGCAGCATGCTTGATTGGCTGTAAGTTCCTTCCTGTGGCATAATTGCTTTATGTTATAGAATGTACGGACTGATTCAACTAGGGTTCTCTAAATAAATTCAGGATTTTAATTAACATTTGGTTTCATGTCAATAATTCCTCTGATTCTAATGCTTTAGGTTTTCTTTTTGTAAGTGTGCTTAGTTTATTGTTGAAAATCGTGTCTATCTAGGCCTGGAAAGAACAGTTGCAGTATCAGCGAAGATGAGACGACAAAAGCTTTGTATGCATTGTACCAAGTCCCAGTTCCTGAGAGTCAAAATAATCTGCAGAATCAAACTGACCAATTTTCCACAAGATTAACTTCTCAGGGAGTTCAGCGTAATGACCAAACACACCAAGACAATAATCTTAGCACTCTTCCTAATGGAGGGAAAAAGAAGCAAGGATCGAAAGAGATAACAAATGCAGCTGCCCATATGGCTCCTATGCACCTTTCAAGCTCCACAAAGAAGACTCAACAACAATCTACAAAGAGTAGAAGCTTAAATGATGTGAACCAGTCTCCTTTACAATATGACCTGACCAACAAAGCGGTCTTTGAGCATTCAAGTAAGTCAAGTGACTCAGCTGTGCGGAAACACAAACATAAACAGAAGGAGAAGCAGAAATTCGCATCCGTTGAAGGTACTAAATTTGATGTCATACCTGTAAAAAGTTTCTTTGAAGCTCCCCCTTGCTATTATTGAGAGTATGCAATTTGGTGTAAATTATATGCAGGTGATGCTAAGCACACACAAATGGAGTGCAAAAGGGGGCATGGCCAGGATGGATTTAGATCTTTTAAGAAAATCAAGGCAGAAGGTTTGAATCATGCCAATGAGGATTGGAATTCTGACCATGGTGGGATTGTGGGGAAGGAAGCTCCTAGCTCAAGTAATGGATTTTCGAGCAGAGACAGTGGAAAAAAAGATGTACGGAAGTATAGTGAATATAAGGATGCGAAGTACAATGCAAATGATGGTTTGCCGAGGTCTGCCAAGAAGCTGAAAGACCCTGTTCAGGTTTCTTTGGAAGGTGGTACCCAGGATGCCAGGAAGTTTGATAAAATGGACATTGCTATTAAAAAGAGGAAAGTAGAGGAATGGCAAGAAAGCCAGATTTATCTGCGAGAGGATCTCCCAAATAAAGGACAACCACTTCAGGTTAATGAAGTCTCACTGGAGGAAGAGACTAGTGGGAGTGAACTGAAGAGGGAAAAGAAAGCTAGGATAACCAAATCTGATGGGAAGGGGTCGATTACAAGCAAGGGGAATGATAGAATAGACAGAAGAGGTCAAGCGACCCAGTCCAGCCAAAAGGATTTCATTGTTGAAATGGAAGATGGGAAAGGTATTGTGAAAGACCACCAACTGGGACAAAGTCGAGGAGGAAGCATAGAGTCTCAAGAGGGTATCAATACTGATAAAAAGGATGTTAGATGTGTACAGACTTCCGTGGCGGCTACTTCCAGCTCTTCTAAGGTTTCTGGTTCCCGTAAAAACAAAGGCAATGCCGAGGAGGTGAAAGGATCACCGGTTGAGTCAGTTTCTTCATCTCCTTTGCGAATTCCCAATCCAGACAAGGTTATGTCAGCCAGAAGGGTTCTGTTAGGTAAAGATGATGTAATAAATGCTGGTTTTTCTGTCTCAGATAGCCCAAGAAGATGCTTGGATGGTGAAGGGGATTATGGCAGTGCTCGGTCTGGGATGATGAGGAAGGAGAAAACTTCCGAGGTTGTTCATTGTGGTTCCCTAGATTTTCAGGACAGGGATGCTGATAAGTCATCTGTCTCCAGAGCTAAAACGTATAAAAAGCCTTCGCATTATGAATATGAAAATCTCCATATGGTGGATGGTGGTGCCAATAACTTGAACCAACATAAGCAGCATCTAGGTCCAATGGGGAAAGAGCAAGGCCATGGTGATGTGAGAGTGAAGAGCAACTACAACTTTAATAATGGCTCTCTAATGCCGAAATCTGGTAAGGGCTCCTCCTCACGTTCTAAAGACAAGCAAAAAAGTTCAAAATCGGATATTGATAACGATAAGATCAAGGTTTCCAATTCCTTCAGTGAACATGAGGAACTGCATCCAGCTAAGAAAAGGAATGAGGCTGGGATTGAATCTTCAAATTATCTTGAAGAATCAAGGGAGGGGAAGTATAACAAGAAATATGGTTCTAAGCCTGGTAAGGATGAAAAAAATTACTTGGATAGGAAAGATTCTGCAGGAAGTTGGTCAAGTGAAGGTAGAAGAGAGAACCCGTCAAAGTTGGGAGGTTGTGATGGTTCAGATGTAAGGTTGGGTGTTACTGGTGACAAGAATGACGGATCTCTCACAGCACCAAACCTTTTGCAGGACCGGGAAGCTCAAAAATCCTCATACCAGTCTCACTTGGAAGGAACTGATCCAATGGAAACAACATCAGGCAGAGGGAAGTCACAATTACTTCCCAATTCTGGAGGTAGACCAGAAATGGAGACAAAACGGCTCCGGCCATTGCCCGGAGCCCACAAAGGAAGCAGGACAGATGCGCCACTAGTTGATGCTGCGGGTGGTAGTAGCACTGCATTAAAGGTGACTAAACAACCGAGGAATCCTGATAACCAGGATGGAGCCCACCATAGTTTGAGGCACTCTACACCTAACGGCCCAGTTGTTGGTGATACTGATGGCCCAGTTGCAGTTAGAAGGGATTCTTCTAGTCAGGCTGCTGCTAATGCCTTGAAAGAAGCCAAGGACCTTAAACACTCCGCTGATCGTCTTAAGGTATAGGTTTTAGTCTTTTTAACTTCTTCTATCATTATGGTACTTTCGCTAGTTTTGTTGTCCTTAAACCTGACAGGTTGACACTTCATTTGATATTGTTATCATTTTAGAACTCTGGGTTGGATCTGGAGAGGACTGGGCTATACTTTGAGGCAGCTTTGAAGTTTCTTTATGGAGCTTCACTTTTAGAACCTTGCACTGTTGATAGTGCCAAACATGGGGAAACTCAGTCAGTCCAGGTGTATAGCAGCACTGCAAGTCTCTGCGAGTAAGTTATTCTTAATTGAGGCTTGAGAGGATACAGAGATGCACATGTACATCCTACATGCATGCATACATACAAATATATAGTTGGGTTCCATATCCTCATAGAAGTCGAATCATAATTTTACTCAAGGTAATTAAAAGCACAAGGCGTACTTAAGGTGATGAGGGGCCCTTTAGCCTGAGGTGCAAGGCGCAAGGCGAGGTGTACACTTGAGTAGAGTGAGACGCAAAATTCTTAAAAAACTTAATTATATATTATTTTTGATAAAAAAATTCAAAATAGACAAAAATCAATAAAAAGTTTTATCATACATCATAATGTTCATAATAGCACTAATGTTTCCATTTCATAGTTGTTTTTAGTACTGTGTTTATTTCTTTTTTGATATTTAAAATTTATTGAAGAATTAAAAAACACAAAAACAACAAAGAACAAGTAGCAATTATAACGCCTTTGTAACAACATCTTATTGTTGTTATAAAATCGAAACACAAGTTTCCTTTAATGTTTTATGTTTTATATTGTTTATCATGTATATATTCAAAGAAGTGAGAAAAAAATATATAATACAATACTTATTTCCTAATGAAATATTTATTTTTTTTAAAAAAATGAGGAGTAGGAAAGTGAGGCGGACTAAAGCACACCGAGGCGCACGCTTGAAGCGCACCTAAGGTGCACTAAGGCGCACGCCTGAGTGAAAGGGCCTTGCTTATGTGAAAGGGCCCTGCCTGTCAAGTATCGAGGCTCAATAGGTGTGCCTCGCCTCAAGGCGCACCTGAGGCGCACGCCTTGATGACACTGATTTTCCTATTGAAATTCACCCTTTAAGATATTTCAAAGTGGGTCCGTTTTTGAATCATTGTTTATATATGTATAATATCTTGAGTGAAGCTCCTTTTCTAGTTTTAAGCTTTAGCGAATGTTTTCTTGCTTTAGAGTAGTTTATTACAGTGCCTTCTTAATCATATTTTGTGGCGATCATGAGTTCCTCACTTAAAGCTTGTGTTCTTCTATTAAGATTGCTACTAGTTATTCATTGCATTTGTTGCCATTACTTTTGGGCATTTTCTTTTTGTGGTTGTATTTCATTATTATTGTGGTTATAATTTGTCTACAAGTGTACTGCATTTACTCATTGCTTTTCTGGATTTGGAAATTTCAAATTTGAATAGCTTATTGTAAAATATTTCAAGTTCATCCACTTAAATGTATGCTAAAGATTATTAATACAACAAAAATGATAAACTTTTATCTCAACTATTTGGAGTTAGTTGAATAAGTCTCGTCTTCCATTCCTCTTTGATAAAGTTGATGAATAGCTTTTAGAGCTTTTATGCATATCAGTGCCGGTCATATCTTACTTGCTGGTATTATGTTCTTCTGAATTTCATAGGTTTGTTGCCCATGGATATGAAAGATGCAAGGAAATGGCAGCTGCTGCTTTAGCTTACAAATGTATGGAAGTAGCATATTTGAGGGTAATTTATTTCAAGCATGCTCATGCAAACAGAGACCGACACGAATTGCAAGCCACTATGCAAATGCTTCCTCCAGGTAATTAGGAATTAAGAGAGATTCATGGTCCAGTCTTTGTGTTTCAAGTAAAAGATTTCTTAGATGAAGAAGGAACTATTTAGCAAGTAGGCTGATATGGCTAACAAATTGGGCTTGATAGGTGGGGGGGGTGGGTGTTGTGGGGTGTTTGTGGAGGGACCTAGAGGGGAAATCTCCACTAGAAACCAGTTGACAACAACTATTAGTCCCTCATAACAGAGAACTGGTATTCCTACAAGCCTTCAAGGTAGAGTAAAGTTAATGTCCTGACACTCTGGAAAATGCCCCGTTCACAAGAAAAGTGACCCTTTGATGGTGGAATGGTCTTATTGACATCTTCTTCAACCCATTAAAAGTTCCTTGTACATTTTATCCGAATGGGAGCAACTGCTAAATTTGATAACCCTTCTTAGAGAATCCTTCTAATTTCCAGCCTCAAGGGTTGACAGGATTCTGAAAGCATTGATTGACGACCTTCTGGGTTAACAAGGGATTGTACTTTCATTCACTGTCTACCATTCTAAGTTATTTGATGGTGGGCTTTGTTATATTCAAGGAGTGAACCTCCTTGATTATAGTGTGAATTCTTCCTTGACTTAATTCGGAAATGAATATCCTTTACATGGAATAACAAAGTCCACCCTGTCCTTTTGTCCTCTCTTTATGAACCGTTTCTTTTGAAGCTTCGTCCCATTTGTGGTTCACTGCTGCTAAAAGCCTTGTGCTTCTGACCTTGGCATAATCATCTTACTGACCATGTTTGTAAAATAATTGATGACAGAACTGTAATTGTTTAATCCTTATTTGGTTAGTTGAATTTCACTGCTTTCATTCTTAGGAATCAGTCATTTTATTTTTCACTTCTTTTTATTTTGGAATTGATTATACTCTTTTGGACCTTATTGCTTTTATTGTATCCTTAGGTGAATCACCTTCATCTTCAGCCTCAGATGTTGATAACTTAAATAATCAAGGTATACCGGATAAAGCTGCTTTAGGCAAGGGTACTAGTTCTCCTCATGTTGCTGGAAACCATGTAATTGTTGCCAAGAACAGGCCCAACTTTGCGAGGTTGTTGAACTTTGTAAGTATTCTCATTCCTATGTATCATAAATTCTTTTATATTTTCATGTGAATTCAATCTCATAAAAACATTCAAAGTTGGAAGTACACAAAACTTATGGTCGTTGTCACTTGTCATAGTGGATAGCTTGAGACTAATGGTGTAGCTGTGACCCTTGGGTTTGCCTATTAATAGTAAATTGGTCTCATTTCTATTGTATACTGAATTCTTTAAATTTCCATGTGACTTTCAATCTTGCAAGAACATTCTTAGTTGAAAGTAGTCACAAATTTATGTCATTGTCATAGTGGGCAGCCTGGGGCTCATGATTTGGCCATTGGGTTGCATATAAAATTGTAAATCTGGTAATTATGACGTGGGCTAGCAGCTATGGGTATATGCATTCTAATGCATGTGCCAAATGATGTAATTGATTAGAACATTTGACAAATGGAGGCATGCCACGTGCCTTGATTAGTGGGTAGGACCTATGCGCCTTGGATGGTATGGGTAGAAACACTGAAGTTGTCTGACTTCTTTTACATTTTTAGTTCCATTCACTTTGATTATCTCAGTTGCTTCTTTAGATTTTAGTTCTGACAGAAGGGTAAGGGATTTAGTCTCAAAGAATCAATGGATATGTAAAGGGTGAAAACCAGGGAAAATCTTTGGTCTAGAATAACACGAAGTTTGGTAGATTCGCTGGTTTCTAAATGACGAAGCCTAAAATATTTTCTTTAAGAGGATTGGGGTTTTGGGGCAAGTGGGGCTAATTTCAGGGAGATGATTAAGGAAACAACAGCTGATCTGGTGGACCTTAGGAGTCCACTTGAGCTTATTTATAGGTGTATATCTGGATGTCTATGGCCTTAGTTGTGTTATGCCCTTGCTTTGGGTTTTGCAAGTGTTATTTTTCTCTTATGAGGTTAGGTCTAATAAGGTGTAAAAGAAAGAATACTGGGGGGGGGGGGGGGGGGGAATGCCTGGTAGCTGTATAAATTAAAATGATTTGGTGGAGCTCTTTTGTGTGGACGGTCACCTGGTTCAACGACCAAGTTAATCTATATATATAGTCCTAGCTTGGTTTTTTTCCCTTGTCCAGAGGAATCGGAGATTCATTTTTCTCATATAATTCAGAAGTTCACAGCTCATTCAATTTGGAATTAAGCTGACGACATTAGTTTTTGCAGAGTTAGAGGCCTTTTCAGTTTGAGATTGCTGCTTCTGGAGTTCAGTGTATTTGTCAATGTGGGGGTTGGTTTTGACTTTAGAGACCAGTGTGTAAAACAAATGTTTTAAGTTGAAAGGTTCTTATGCCTTCATGGAGCGAATCTCCATTTAGGTTGAACTTGTTTGATCCTTCATGATTCGAACTAGCTACATCACTGTTGCAACTTTAATTTAAATTTGTGAGCATTTGCTTACAAGGTTACAGTAGATTCTTCTCATTTATTTTAAGGACTGTTACTTGGTGTGGGAAAAGCTGGCTGTCCGTCATGAAATGACAGCTTCTTGGTTCTTTACTCACTGTGTTAACACCATTTTCAGCATGGCCAAGGGTTATAATTTGTGTTGTAAATGTGGTTTCACAGGCACAGGATGTAAATTTGGCTATGGAAGCCTCGAGGAAATCCCAGAATGCTTTTGCAGCAGCAAATGTCAACCTGGAAGAGGCTCAATATGAGGGCATCTCTTCTGTTAAAAGGGTTCTTGATTTCAACTTCCATGATGTACAGGGACTACTACGTCTTGTGCGACTAGCAATGGAAGCCATTAACCGCTGAAGTGCTTCTGGGATGATGTCAATTCTCTGAGTGCCTTTCTTGTTCCTTGTGGATTCTTTGTTCAGTAAGAACACCTTGGAGGAATGGAAAAGCAGTGAAGCAGGTTTCCTCAGCTGCACCACACTGTATGGAGAAGGGACAGGATGTGGCTAGGCTGGTTCCTCTGTACAATTTGTACAAAAAGTAGATTGGTTTGTATTTACTATATTGTATTTTTTGTGCTTATCACACGCGTAAAGGTGCTTGTAAACTTTCAAGTTCCAGAGATAAGGACAACAAGTGGATTCCTCCTTCACGATCCGTGGGTTCCGTGGATTTCTAGTGCGAGATTGAAGGTTGTACAGAAATGCAGATTCATCACAACTTGGGTTGGAGCTATGGGAAAATGAATTTGAAGGTAAAAAAACCATTGCAAAAATTGATTCGAGGATGGGTAGCAGCGTAGTTCTGATTTATGCCATCTTCCAGGCTTTTTGCAATGACAAATTTTGCCAATTTTTTTTATCTTTAACAGAATACGAGAGGTATGAATGAGGGTACAAATTGCCATCACATCCAATAACATCAATTTTTTTTTTTTTTGGCCAAGCAGCATGTTTTCTATGCCCATTTGCTGCTCACGTTCAAACATGCTATCCAAAGTGCCACAGTTGCATCCTCAGGTAGGCTCTTGTTCCATTCCCCCTTCCCTTTTACCATCTTTTGTTTCAATCTTACTTTTAATTTTGCTCTTTTAATCTGCTTTTAAATAATTGTTTCATATCATTCTTTTGTTTGCAGGTTTTGTTAGTTGCAATTGCAGCTATTCACTCTTAGCTGCTTGATACAGAATAGAGATATGCATAGAAGGGAAAAGGGCATTCTTTTTTTTTTTTTTTTTTAAATTTCACGCGGAGTTGCTTTGCAAAGATCTCATCTAATGAAGGAAGGTGCGTAGCTCTTAAGCACTATCAAACGTTTGGTCTGGTGTTGCTATTACTCACATCTGACACTTTTTTGTGTGTGTTTTGGGACAGGGGGACGTGTGTATTTATGAGCAAATAAACTTAAGTTGGGAGTAACGCAAGTAACTCTTTACTGGAGGGCAGGTTTACACCAGTTCCAAGGCTTATAATCAAACAGGTAATACTCCCCCAAAGACATCTTTGTTGCTGCTGTTATAGGTCTTGCTGGTTTTTTCTTTCAAGATGTAGGATTGGTTGCATTGATATCATATTTGAGAAAACTTCCACTGCTTGGAATTTTCTTGGATAATTACCGTACGGGTGTGCATGGGTCGGGCCAAGGTTGGTTTTGACCTAAAAATTTAGACCCCAACTGACATAATCAAGCGATGAGAATTAACACCTGAAACCGACCCCTAACTAAAGGAGTAAAATGTCTACATCTGACTGATCCAACTGTTAGATTTGATCGGTTGGGCGTCTTTTCTTTTCAACAACCCTCATTTTTTTTTTTCATTTTGAAACTTTGATAATGTTATGGTATTAGAAATACGTCATGAAAAGTTTCATTTAGCATAAACATTTGAACTTTTCATTGCATCTGATTTTTGATCCAGCATTTCGGGTGCTCGTATATGTTTGCATGTTTCTTGTTTAAGTTGTAATGAGGAATATTATGTTTTTGTAGGTGAATATGGAGTCTGGTTGCGGGGATGGTGAACAACAACAATTCAAATGATCAGTGAGATGTGCTTTATTTTTTATATTTTTTTGACTTGTACACAAAATATCTTTTTACTTTTACTTTTATTTTTTTCTGATCCAAGGTGGTGTCTTTTGTACCTTTCTTTTTTCACTATTTACATCTGACCCCCTCCCTCTCTCCAATTACTTATGTGAGAAAGATCAATGTAATGTTATGTATCCCACCACCATTTTTGTAAGAAATATCAATGGAATCTCATGTATCTTGTAGCTCATCTGTGATTTTCAAGGATTCACTGATTATTTAAGTTCTAGCATTTTAAAGAAATGTTATTAGAACAAAAGTACTTTTATTTTCCTCATTCTCTCTAATTTACAGAGAATCTTTGATTAAAAATCACTTTTCTGAAAGCAAATCCTTCCCTAATCATTTACAAGTAATTTGGCAACATGCCATGAAAAGAAGGTCTGCCAACCACATCAGTTTGGCAAAATACAGAGGAAAAAAACATATTATGATTGCTGAATTACAAAATAGAATTAATACATGAACTTCCATATCATAATATGACAGAATACAATACATAGGTATCAAATTATAATAAAAAAACCTTTCAAAAAAAAAAAAAGATAACAATCACCAAAAATCCCCACAAGAGCAAGACCCATCTTTAAAATGATGAAATCTATTCAAATCTCTCACAACAAAATCCCTCTCAACAACCTCACTGATAACCTTGAAGGCCTCATGACAGTTCAAACACATTCTCAAATTCTTCATCACTCTTATTGTCATTCCTTTGGGAATACTAATCAACCCAAATGCTAAAGCCAATTTCTCACTATGTAGACCAACAATTCCCTCTTTATCTTCCTCTTCTACATCAACAAAAACTACCCCTTTATTACTACTACTCACATATCCCTTCTCCTTCATTCTCATCTCCAATTCACTCAACAAACTCATGACCTCAGTCACTCGTTCACACCTCGACAAATCTCCAGCGTAAAACACATAAGTTCTATCCTTGATCTCGACCCAACTACACCCTGGTTCCTTCTCCAGACCTTGTTGCTTCATAATTCGTCGTAGCCCATGAACTTTCTCCCACTTCCCTTCCGATGCATAAGTATTCGACATTGTCACATAAACAGATGCAAGTTGCTCGTTCAATTTAATTAGCCTTTCCCCTGCTTCCACCGTGATATCTAGCCGACCATGAATCACATAAACAGATGCAAGTTGCTCGTTCAATTTAATTAGCCTTTCCCCTGCTTCCACCGTGATATCTAGCCGACCATGAATCCGGCCAGCTGATAGCAACGATCCCCACAACAATGCAGCATCTTTAGCTTCTACAAGAGTAGTTTTAGCCAAGTTATAAGCCTCATCGACACGACCTAACCGTCCAAGCATATCCACGACACAAGTATAGTGTTTCGCATCGGGGACTATTCCATGTTTTTCTTGCATTGAGTTCAAGTGCTCAAGACCTGTTTCAACAAGACCTGAATGGCTACAAGCATACAAGACACCAATGAAAGTGACATTGTTGGGTCTAATTCCCTTCTCCAACATCTCTTCAAAAAGCTCAAGTGAAACCTTCCCAAGTCCATGCTTCGCCGCTCCCACAATCATTGACGTGTATGGGATTACCGACGGCTCCTGAATCTGCCGGAAAACCTTGTCGGAATAACCGATGCAACCGCATTTCGCATACATGTCGACAAGAGCACCAGCAACTATATCATTTCCCATGTGACCGTTTCGAATTATAGCTCCATGGGTCACTTTCCCGGCGCCTAATCTGCCCAAGCTTGCGCAAACACTTGTAATGCTTGAAAACATGAACTGGTTTGGTGATTCTGAACCTGTTTGAATAAATTCCCCAAAGAGCCGAAGCGCGTCATTGCCCATAGCATTCTGAGAGTACACTGCTATTATCGAGCTCCAAGAAACGATGTTCTTATAAACCATTGTATCAAAAACTCGACGAGCTTCAGTAACATCGTTCGATTTCCCATACATGTTGATAAGTGCAGTGGAGATTACAACACTGCTTTGAAACCCAAGTTTCTCAATCCTTGCATGGATTCTCTGCCCTGTTTCGATATCAGAAAGGAATGAGCAAGCATTAACAGCAGCAGAGTAAGTGAAAGAGTTGGGCAAAACTAAATTTCTTCTACACATTGTTCCAAATAACTGGAGAGCTGTTTCGGGCTCTCCAGAATTGATGTAACCTGCAATGAGAGAAGTCCAAGAAACGACATTTGGGTCTGGCATTTCGTCAAACGCTTGGTGGGCATCTTTGATTCTACGAAATTTTAAGTAGGAATTGAGCAAATGATTTGTGGTGAAGGGGTCATTGGAGTACCCAGATTTTAGAATGATTGAATGAACTGAATTCACTGAGTTTAAGCTGTGGGAATCATGGAGTTTTTGAACTAAGTGGGTGTTTGAGCTTAGATCTTGAAGTGAAAGATACTTAGAGGTAATCGATGGAAGATTATGGTTGAGTGCCTTGTTCATCGTCAAAAGGGCCTCGGTTGGAGAAAGCAGAACCGTGTTTATTTGGGTCTAGATTCGGGTCGGGTTGAGTGAATTGGGTGACCCGACAAGTCATTGCGTTGGTAATTTACTTTTATCTCATTCTATTATACCATTTTAATGAGAGTGCATTTTCTTCATGTATACATATATATATTTAGAATTATAATGAAGGTGTCTTATTGTGATTTTAGGTTACTAAGTTCAAATTTAAAAACAAAGTGATGGTAGGGCTCCATAGGTACCTTAGATCTTTTTTTATTTTATTATTATTATTATTAATATTAATCCATAAAGAGCAAGTGAACTGTTAAACAATAAAAAAAACTTTTCAGCCCGCACAACTTATAAACTAAGAGTATATTTGTAACAAAAGGTTCATACGTATGCACTACATTGCAAATAACATTTATTTTCATCATACGAGAATTCGAGCTTTGATCACCAGCATGACCAAGAATGCTCGTGACCACCATACCAATCATTTGTACGAAGATATTTTTTCATGTCAACTTAATCATTTTTCAACTACATAAAGCCAACAATATAAATTTGCTTCCTCTCGATCTAGCAAAGGTTTACAATGGCTATTCAGACTTTATACCAACTAGTCTACAATCACACTGAATGAAAAGGGAATAAAAGTTACAAAAAAAAGAAAAAAAAAGAGGCTAAAAATAACAAAAATAAATAATTCTTAAAATAAATCTTATATTTTATATTTACTAACATTATAAAAAAATTTCTTAGTGCCTCATTCAAATTACCCATAAATGCTTTATATATATATATATAGATATTTATTTTACAGTTTTATATTAGTAAGTAGTTGGCAATTTCAAAATTTATGATAAAGTAGCACACTAAGAATAAAAAGTTTTGACTTTACAAATAGTATAATTGTGTATAAAAGTCTATAAATATGCTCATGAGAGGTGGAATTAAGGAGACAACTTGATCTATAATTAAATCAAATAAAAGAAGTTAAATATGATATACACCCTTTTATTATTTTTAAGATCTTTCTCAAAAACAATAATAGCGATTATATGCATTTATTGATCATTGTCATTTATTTATAACCATAATGCAGGGGAATACATTAAAGTTGCCTTTGGAAAAAAAGACCCTTTATGAAGTAGTACTAGCTTTTACAGAATTCTTCTTCAAAATCTTGGGGCCCTTGAATCTACCTTTGCTAGCAGGGACTAGATTTCTTTGCACCATTGTGGTGCATGTCCTCATGAACCACATGCTTACATTGTTCAAAGATACACCTGAAAACATTGCAAAGGGCCCCAAGAAAACTTGCTATAAGAACAAGAGCCTTTAGAGAAGCCCACATGTGCCTTTTTGCTCATGGAAAGGAGAAAACCATGGCAGGCACAAAGTACACATTAAAGTAAGCAGAGAGGTTTGTGGAAGATACCACTAAATGATGGGTACCCTTTGGCTGGAGACGGGAGACCTATTGATAGTTTAGGGTACTTTTGCTGCACAAGAGTCAAAAGAGTTTGGGACACGTTTCAAGCAAGGGTTCATTTTGTTTATGGCCCTGGCATTTAACCCACTGGCTAAAAGGGCACTATTCCCTTTTTTAGACACCATTGGATTAGATTGGTCTACTGAGCTTGTGTTCCAACATGGTGTTGATGAATGATGAACAGCAGCTCATGGGCATGAACTAAATGGAAACCCCCCAACCCTATGTTTATAACAACTTGGTATCGCTAGACCTGTAATATAAAATCAATAAGAAGAAAAATGAGATGCTTTTTATAAGGCTTAATTTAGATTTTGGAAAAAAAATAAAAAGAAATGTTTTGATAGTATATTTTTTGACATTGTCCTTGAGAATTATTGAATTACCTTGAATTAGACAATCAATGCATGATTTGAGACGATTTAACAACTTTCGAGTCAATATAAAAAATATGTGTTTTCTAAATGTGTTACTCAAATATTATTTTACGATTAATATAATGACCCGACCCCAACACCCTACTAATTAAGGTAGAGAGATTTAACAAATTACTCTTCAACTAAAATTAAATTGTTTGCTTTACATAGCCCACCATCTATATTAAACTTATTCAAACACTTGCCTGAGTCCAACCTTCTAGCCAATCAACCTACTTGATCCACCCTCTGGCACTTGTTAGAGCTCAACCTCAATTTATTAACAAGTGCAAGACTCCCTGCTTTTCCATATGTAATAGTACCAAAAGATATTACTTATCCTTCACAAAGTGGGTCTATTCGATATACTTCCTACCATGACCACCTATTTTGATAGATATTGTTTGTATGATTCAATTCATATTCTTCCTTAAAAAAAAATAAAATAAAAAAAATTCATATTCTTAATCTATAGTTTTGTCATTGTTTATTGCACTATAGGGACCCACATTTTTTAAGAGAAAAAAGAGGAAAAAGTACCACCATCTTCCTCAATAAATTGAGAGATCTCTCAAGCTTGGGTTACTACAAAGGAAAGGAGAGCTTGCTACTAGTTGCTAAGCCCATTTTATTATAGTAGAAAGATCTGATCACACTACCATGGCTCCTGTGCCAATTGCTCCCATCAAGGTTGGCCACATCTATGATGTTCAAGAGCTAAGGAGAGCTCGACCAATAGTGATACCAGAGAGGTGCATACGAGACATGGCCGAGAGGCCGATGGCTCTGATGCCGCCGCCACCACCCTCCATGGACATTCCCATCATTAATCTCTCCAACCTGATTCATGATGATGAAGAACAATTCCAAGCAGAATTATTAAAGCTAGGGGCCTCTTGTCAAGAATGGGGCTTCTTTCAGGTAATATAAAATGCCACCCATTTGCCTTTTTCTAATTAAATACTTGATTAAGGTTTTAAACATAAAAACATGCTTGGTAGGTTAAATCCAAAAATAACTTTTTAAGATCTTATTTAGAGAACAACCCTTTTTCTAAAAAGGAAAAAAAATGTTTTCTGAATTGTCATTTTTGAATAGTATCTTTGTTTTCGAATCAGAAACCAAATACAACCTAAGTTTTTTAATTTTTTTTTTTTTAATAATACTGTTATTGAAGGTAGTTAACCATGGAATTGATAAAGAGTTGCTAGAGAGTATGAAGAAGTTAGCTATGGAGTTCTTCATGTTACCTGTAGAGGAGAAGCAGAAGTATCCAATGGAGCCAGGGACTGTTCAGGGATATGGGCAAGCCTTTGTGTTCTCTGAGGATCAGAAGCTTGACTGGTGCAACATGTTTGCTCTTGGGGTTGAGCCCCACTTCATCAGAAACCCAAAACTTTGGCCTGAAGAACCAGCTAAATTCAGGTAATTAGCTTCTCTTCTACTTGTACATGCATATAAATACACAAAGTTTGCATTGGAAGTAACTCTTTCATGGCAGCACTAAAAATTGTTTCTTGCTACTGCAGTGAGACACTGGATATGTATTCTATGTATATAAGGAAGCTTTGTCAGAATTTATTGAGATTCATAGCCATGAGCCTATCCTTGAATGAAGAAGTGTTCAATGAGATGTTTGGGGTGGCTGTTCAAGCTGTAAGAATGAACTATTACCCACCTTGTTCAAGGCCTGACTTGGTGTTGGGTTTGAGTTCACACTCAGATGGAAGTGCCCTTACAGTGCTGCAAGAAGCTGCGGGAAGCCCTGTGGGACTCCAAATTCTCAAGGATAATACATGGGTACCTGTTCAACCTCTTCCAAATGCCCTAATCATCAACATTGGAGACACCATAGAGGTTAAAAAACTTCTTCCTAAGCACCAAGTTTTGTCCTGCACAAATGGGTCAATCTAATTAATTTCTCTTGATCATACAGGTCCTCACAAATGGGAAGTACAAGAGTGTGGAACATAGGGCAGTGACGGACAAAGAGAAAGACCGTCTTTCACTTGTTACATTCTATGCACCAAGCTATGAGATAGAGCTGGGCCCTTTGCCTGAATTCATCAATGAAAACCAGCCTTGCATGTATAAGAAATACAATCATGGAGAGTATAGTCGCCACTATGTCACCAATAAATTACAAGGCAAGAAAGCTCTAGATTTTGCCAGGATTCAGAGCAAACTGTCATCTTAAGTCACCCTGGCAGTGTTTCTTAACATGGGTATTTCTCTTAGATTGCATGTAAGGTAGAAGTGGTTAAAGTATTAAAGTTTCAGTTCTAAAGGTCCTGTAAATAGAATAAAGCAAGCCACAAGTTCAAATGGGTGTTACTGCTCATCTAAATCCTTTTGTTGTATCTCCCATCATTACTGTGTTTGATGGGCCTAGTGTTCAAGAAATTTTCAACTGTTAGCTGTTTTGTGATAACTATGATCTAAGTGAAACCATGGGCACAAGGAAATGACAAAAAAAGGGAACCAAAATAGCACTTTCGCTCGTTGCGTAAAATTGCAAGTGCACAATATCGAAGACAAGTAATATAATAATGATTAAAAATATTGTTTTCAAAGAGATTTGTCCTAATTCTTATTAATTATTAATATTAATTCAATTTTATCTTATCTAAACAAATAATAAAAACAACAAATATGAAATTTAAACTCAGATTCAAAATTAAAACAATTAAAATTAAACCACTTAATCAATGAATCTAAGATTGCAATTTTCCTTTATATTTCACTTAAATTCATCTACTTATTTTTTAATTAATTAATTATTTTTTTGAGTTGTTAATCAAAAACCTAATTTATCTACAAGTCTTTTTCGATGATCGAGTAAAAATATCTAGATTAATTAATTTTTTATATTTCTATGAAATTTAATTTAAAAACAAGATTCATTAATATCATATTCTCAACAATTACACATGTTATATGAGAATATGTCTATTATCTCATGTGAACTTAATAGCTTTCACCATTTTTGATCATTTGTTATTTTAATCAAATTTAAATCTAAAATCCATTCATCAAGATCATAAAAATTCATTAAATCATCTAATTAGTGATCAAATAACTAAAAGCAATAAGAACAAATTAAAAATAAATAACTCTAAATAAATTAATTAAAATCTAATATCATTCATGAAATCCAAATAAGTTCCAATTAAAACCCTAAAAAAGAAAATTACTCCATAACTAATTCTATAAACTCAAAAATAATTAGATTCAACATCATGAAAGAAAGAAAAATTAATACAAAGAATAACAGAAGGAAAATAATAATCTAGCACGACTTCCCCCAATCTGGATCTAGCTCTTCGCGATGCTTCGATGTTGTTTTTTCTCTTTTCCAATGCTTCAATAGCCTCCTCTTGTCATCAATATCCCTTCTAAACTCCCTACTTTTTATTTATAAAGTCTAAAACAAAAAGAAAACCAAAATACACAAAAAACGCAACTATAAAAAACATCTTCCTTTCTCTCGGATTCCTCTGCACCACGGCGCTCAGCCACTGCCTGACTTCTTATTTTTTCTTTCGTCACCTGGCGCCGTGGCGCCAACCAATTGTTTTTGACATTTTTTTCTTCTTTCTCTTCTCTTTTGCTCCTTTGCTCCACCACTTTATTTTCACTTTGATACCTACAAAACAACACAAAAACTAAGTATATAAACTATATAAACACCATAATCCACTAACATATCACACTGAAAACCATCTAAACACCGACACTAAAATCAACTTATCACACTTTCACTGTAGGTGTTTGGAATTCTGAAACTCGAAAGAAGCATGCAATCATGGAAACCCAACCCACCATATAATATACATATTTTAGTTACAAATCAATAGAACACTAAACATAATCATCAGTGTTTATGGGGTACTTTTCTCAGTGGAGGGAAGGACCACAAATCAGATGTACAAAAGGCTGATTTTATTGGACTGAAAGCAGCACTAGCAAAGCAACTTGTGTTAGGTCCTTGATGATTCTAGCTGAATTAAGTGAGTGCTAACAAGCAGAGCACAAGGTCAAGAGGCCTAACAACAAAAAAATGATGCAATTGGCAATAGATGAGATGCCAGTTAGTGCTAAAAACAGAGCAAATAATAAAATTCAAATTTCTCATGCATGGAGGTACGGACACAAAGAAAATGAACCAAAGTTATGAGCACCAAAGTTTGCACTAACCCACCGTATGTTTTATTAAATACTGCACTTTCTTTGCAGTGAGAAAGAAGTTCATGTAACCTAATTGTTTGGAAGGAACGAAAGAAAGATGAAATCAACAAAATGGGAAAGAGCTATCCACATCATGCCCACAACAAAAGGTGATTTAACTAAGAGAAACATTCAGAAATTTGCTCAATTCACAAAATGAAAACTGACAAAAAGAACAACTAACTCCAAACAAACCAACAAAGCCAAAAAAAAGAAGTTATATTGCATAATATATATACTATTTGCAGAAGCTAAATTCCCATAACAACTCATATAGCTTGTATGTTATATGGAATTATTTCTTGATCTAAGCTTCTGAGATATCTGGAGCGTCTAAAGGTCCAAATTTAGCAAACAATTGCTCAGTACCTGATCAACTACCTGTTACATTAATTTAGGAATTGCCCCAAATCTTACATGAAAACACCAAAAATGATGGAATCTGACTGCAAAATGAACTTTGGGAGTAAAATCAACTCGATTCAGCTAACTGTCCAATTAAATGTCTTTCCTTGAGATATTTTCTATTATTTCTAGCCATGCATATGCCAAAAGAAATATTTGAACAGTCAAAGTATTATAAGTCCATAGCGTCATTAGAATGGGAGGGGTAGGTCCCAGCTAGCAGAAATAATTAGCAAGCTGACATGCTCAAGAAGAAAAGCAACTCACCAACAGAAAACACATCTATTCATTCAACAGTTTCAAGTCAACATGTTAAACTAAAAGGAACCATTGGCTTATTAAATACAAATAAAAATGAAATTGGTCTCACCCTTAGACCTTGACAACCCACTAAAGAGTAAACAATCCTCAAGCATTTGCTTCTATCTCTCAGTATTAGAACTTGACTTCCCAAGCTGAATTAAGAACTCTCTGGTGAGGTCTGGGGGGTGTGACTGACCTCATCAAAGTGCCAAACACAATCAAGTAATATATCACTATATTTCTAAAGTCAAGCAAGAGAGCTGAAGGGTAGGTTTACTTTCAAACTTCAACCAATAACATAAGTGCTGACGAAAAATGAGTGCGAAGAGACAATTAAGGAGGGCCAGATGACCTTTGGTTGTATAGGGGAGGGCCGTTGATATTTGCTTTTGTCACTATCATCATCATCATACACCTATATTTAAGCATTCACATTTTCTCTCTCCCATGAATTGTCCATTGGTGGCCATTTTTCTTCTTTCTTTCTTTTTTCAATCTCTCTTTCAGGTGAAGGTAATTCTTTAAGTTCCAGATTCAACAATACATGGGGCAAATCATAGTTTTCTCCTCCACTCAATGGGTGACTAGTAGGGGATAAGGGTATAGACTATAGTTGGTTCCATGTCAAATTGCTAGAGTTGGCATTTTATTTTTCAAACATATTGAATGAACAGCACATGTTCTTAAATCCCACCATATGCATAGAGCACAGTACCAGCTATAAAAAAAATTAACAGACAACAGGAAATGCTCCAAGCTAATGTTGAAATCTTCAACCAAACAAAGATTTCATGTTAGTGTAAATGAATTTTGATGTGATCCTGCCCATTGAAACTAATCTTCTAACACCATAGACTTTTGTTAGTTAGAACATCTCATGTCAGTGTAAACAAATTTTCTAAAAAAAAAAAAAAAAACAAATTTTCTAAATCATGGTTTTCTAGGAAATTATCACATTAGATATAACTTATTAGGTAATATTAGGCTTTTTATTTATTGAATTAGCCATTAATCCTGATAATGTTAAATAAAAATCAATGGATCCAATATATATATATATATATATATATTATATGAACTAATATTAATTAAGAGGGCGTAACTATGACATGAATCTACTTAATCAGACTCTTTTGATAGAGTGGGGTGGAGGAAGCAGATTCACGTAGTCCGGTTCCATATAGAAAGGCTTAGTTGAGTTGAGTTAATTTGAGGGCTCAACTATTAATTTCTCAGTTAGGTAAGCAAAAAAATCCACTTTTGCATTTAAAAGGGCCAATGGTTTTTAAGCCCAAAAAAGCTCCAATCAGTACCACTAGATATATAATATTTTAGGAGTCTAAATCTTCTCTTTCCCTTCATTCTCATTTGGCTTCTTCAAAACTCTAGCTGGGTGTTTTCAAGAGTCTGCATTGGACAATGGTTTGTTGTGTTTAAACAATTTAATCAATGATTACTTCCTCTTATTTACAATTATTTTGTCTGGTTTACACTTATTAGTTTTACATTACCAATTAGTACTACAATCCAATACATTTCATCCATTTTGTGTATAATTTTCCAGAAATCCTGGAAAACCCAAATTGCAATATATATATAATAATTTTTGTGATATTCAAGATCAAATCAAACAACGAGTGTGAAATAGGTCCTTTGGGTAAAGACTGTTTATACAGCATCTTTTAGTCCTGCACCCAGCACTAGTTCAGTGACTCATTAACCATCTTCTATTAACAAAAAGTAACAAGCACGACATACAATTTATGCAGCTCAAAAAAATATTCTCTTTCATAACTCATCACTGACCAATGACACCACAGGTTTCCTTCATTTAGTTGAAACATAATTCGAACCTGAGAACAAGCTGATTGCTTACCTTACCTAAAGTCAATGGATATGCATCTTGCACAACTTTATAGTGACGAAACAAGATTCTGATTTCTGAAAGAATGAGAAAACATTAAATCTCACCTTTTGCAACCTCGCCTCTAGAGAGAAACAGGACTTGCCATAGAAATCTGAGAGAAATATGTACACAAAATTATGCTCTCACCACTCTCCTTGAGTTCTACCTCTTTCCTGCCCCAGATTCAGAACATAAGATCATGTCATATACATTATTCTTTCTAAAACAATGCCAAAATTATTAATAAGACATGATAAAGTGTACTCTGGCATTATTTTCTTAGGTCACCACAAGGCCCAAAGTTAAATTCCAGGTTGACAATTATAAAAAAAATGTAACCAGTCTGAGTCCTCCTAGAACCACCCCATCTTAGATCTTTACTTCCTTTATAAGGGGGCCCACACCACCTTACTGAAAATCAATAGCACGAGGCATAATGTATGCAGCTTAAGTCATGCTGGTGGTGGTTCTTGTGACGGTATGGTACTGGTTATGTGCAGTCCCCATTTCCACCAGAAAAAAACTACTTGCATTAAGAATTGAGAAATTCACTAACAAAATGTTATATATGGAGAAATTTGGAAGAAAAATTAATAGAATGTTGAGAAGTTTACTGTTGATACCATGGATGGTGAACACGGATAGCTTTCCCAATTTCTAGCGTGACATCCCCGCATGTCTTGGAGTTGAAAATAATGGTCATGCACCCTCCACTATCCATTAGCTTTTTGGAATTCCACATGTATTGGGGTTTCTGTTGGCAAACAAATTTAATGACAAAAAAGCAGTCACATATCTAGACAAGTGATATTTTTGCATTGGATTGGTTTCATTAAAGGTAAAAGTACATTGTTGTTTGTGAGTGCTAGTTAAATGCACTGTGCTTCCAAGACAGTTGAAAATTGACACTTTTTTGGTTAAGTTTGGTCAAAGAAACTGCAATATGCAATGTAGAAATCATAATTTTGACAGGATTAGTTTTAATAGAAATGAATATTGTCTGATTATTAATCACAAATAATCCTAAATATCTCTCATTAGCACAATTCAAAATTCACACCTCTGTAACTTTGATCACGGAGCATTCACAAACTGTAAGTTTTGCATCCAAGTACCTTGACAATATTCTCACATCAATACATCTTGCTACATCTGTTGAGATAAGAATTACAGAAAATATAAATAAAATGACATGTCAAAGGACGCAGATTATGATGAAGACACAAACTTATTCTCCTGTTCTTCCAAAGACAAAGTTGTCACTTGTCAGTGTGTGTGTGCTAATTTCCATTTTTTTTAACTAACTTTAAACGGAGCCCAATTTTGGAGCCCCCATCCACCCAAAAAAGTAAAAAGAAAAAAAAATAAAAATGAGAACCTGCTCCACTGTTTTCTGCTTGTGACTGCTTCAAAAAATATGTGTGTGTTTCTTTTTCGGTCTGCATGACTTGCTGCAATCTTCCATGACATCCAGTGCTTCAAAATTTCGTGAAAATAACACGCATCAACAGCATAATATAGGCTTCTCCATTTAAGTATAAGCATATCAAAGGAATTACACAAAACAAGAATATTCTAGTCATGTTGTTACCTTTGTTTAAATGTCTTAAAGATGGTCTGCTCATTATTCTCAATAGCTGCATCTAAAGCCTCCAGGAACCTATCGGCTACTGTCTGCCCTTTGATTTCAGTGGTTGCAAGTTTTAATTTATCTTCATCAGTAGCTTGAAGTAGAAAGTCTGCGGCCTACAGTACTAGAATATCAAGAACAGCCAACAACAGGTTATGATAGAGAGGCAGAATCACAATAGGACCACATCACAAAGGATACCTCATTCTCACTTGAAGTATCACTGTCCATGGACTCAGAGGGGTCCTCTTTGTCATACATTCTGTCACCCAAGTTGGACAAAATTTTCTTCCCAGTATGCAGAAATCTCTTTCCTTTTCTGGTTGCATTCTGTCACGCAAGGTGGATGTATCTTCAGAATAACTTAGTGTAAAGGAAAGATGTACTTAGTAATAAAAAAGGGTGCAAACCATTTTAGAAGTCTCTTTCAACGGTCGACTATTTTCCTGGAGACCTTCCATGATCTCAGCTACTGAATGCACCGTGTCTTTATGGCTGTGGGATGATAATCTAAAGGGCACTTGACAACCCCTAGATTGTTTTTCTTTTTCTTCCTGAAAAACTTCTAGAAGCTCAGTCATTGATTGTGCTGCAATTTTGAGCTCAAGACCATCTAATCCATTAGGCGTTTTAGGAGCATTGGATGATTTTTCTTTTTCATCCCTTGTCATTCTCTGTATAGGTGGTTGTTCTTCCTGGCGGGTTTGGAAATGGATAGAAAACTTGGGCTTAGCTTTTCCTCTGCTGGCTGCAAGAGATAACCATATATGGTATAACCTTCACCTTGCTCTTGAGTCTTGAGCAGTTTAATATGAAAATAAGGAACAATCTTGTGGTATAATACTTTTGCCATATCTTATATACTCCAGAATCTATAACCTCTTCACTACATACACTTTTTCGTAAATACCGTGTACACAAGCCAGTACTTTGTAGCAGCATCAAGCACTGGCGTGTGTCAGCCTCTTTCTAATATAGCATATAACTGTATAACAAAGATGAAATTTATTTCCACCATCAGTAGAATACAGCACTCATTCTTGGGTCTGTATCTATCCATATCCCACTGGTTAAGCTACAAAAACTATACCAGCTTCAGTTTTGAAATCAACAAAAACCAGAGATAACTCTAAACATTAGCACTTAGAAATTCAATCTATTGCAAATATAACTTGAATACAGAAACACTTTCAACTAGTTTAAATAGGGTCTAGCAAGGAAGAAATTAATCTATAAACCTTTTAATGCTCTCTTGGCTTCAGAATTGGTATGGTGGGATGAGAGACAGCTGGGCTTTTCTTGCATGTGCGTTAACTCTTCAGTCTCCCTATGAACTGCGGACCATGTGGAAGTTCCAACTTGGTTCCCCCTATCAAAGTTATGACAGTGCTCTTTTTGAGGCTTCATGTATTTAGAGGTGAATGAAGAATTTGAGGGAAGATTTTTCTCCTTCACATTGAATGAAACAAGATATTTTCAGATAATATAAGGCTTCAAACTGTAGTCAGATTTAGTCAAAAGGAAGATTTGTCTACCATTATTATAGTTCACCTCATCAGATATGCTTTCCTCAGAAGAAATGCTAGCAAACAACTTTCTTGAAGACCGGATGAACTCAGGCTCTCCATTTATGGAGACAGGCATCTCAAAATCATCCTTTAAAGAAAATCCCTCTGATTGCTAAATACAATAATGTCATAAAAAAAATTACCTTCTATTGCGGCAATTAGCAAGCTGATAACACAAAATGCAAAATGCAAAAAAAAAAAAACTATGGGCATGTGAGGACACCCAAGGTTAAGTGAAATTGCAATATGATGCATTTACATGAAGGACACATAGAAACGGCATTAATCTAATAAATCTTAAGATCATTCCATTTTCTTTTCCAGTTACTATTAAGACACTATAGATGAATTCAACAAAGACCATTAGACGCACTAGTTAAAAGAGTGACCAATCGACAAACAAAGGAAGGTCTAAAATAACATAGATAGAGATAATTAAGAAAGATACAATTACTTGTAATATAATCATCGACTTGGTCTGATAGAGCAGAGCAGAAGAAACAAATTCATGTAATTGATCTCATATAGTCTGAACTGTACATCTTTGATATTTACCCTAGATAAGAAACTAGATCCCAAAGATATACTGTCTGTACTCCGGTAACAGATACAAAAAAACAAGAGAAACTAAGCAAATGGACTCCATCTATCAGTTAATAGGGCTTCAAATGACTTCCATGAATTGAACACAATTGTTGACTCAATTATTTCCATCAATCGCATACCGACTAAACTTACTTCCAAGATATCATCCATTACTTAGTTTTAATTTACGGTCCGATCTCTTCCAAAATTACCTTATTTTTTCCACCTTGATCGAGATTTTTCGGCCGATTTTGAACGAAATCTTCCTCATCTTCCAAATAAATTGGACAAACAGTAAGAAACAAATGCAATAAATCAAATTAATTCACTGGAAATTCAAAAGGCAAAAAGAGAACATGGATCTGAAATTGATTTAAACAAAGATTACCAGAAATGTTCCGATCAGAATCTTGCATTTCCCGCGAGAAATTCAAAACGCAAATCGAATTAGAAGTTCGGAGCGTTCAAATTTGATTCACGATTTGAAGCAAATCTCTACTTTTAACCCCTAACTGACGAATTTCCTTACTCGTGCTTCTGCCGCGCCATTCTGATGCCGAAAAGTTTTAAAAGCCAGTGTCAGTGGGACGCGGGTGCGACGTCCGATGAAAACGCGCGTATATGTAAAGCATTTCCTTTTTTCTTAAATATATATAATTTTTTAAAAAAAAAGTATAATATTGAGAAATATTTTCAATAGTGAAAATATTGAGAAGTATTTTTTATTTTTTTATTTTGACTATCATTATGGAGTGCGCAATTTAGCTAGAATTATAACCTGCGCCTCGGTGCCCTTTAAAACAACAAAGCTACGCCTCTGGAAGCAACAGCAACTTCTTCAATGGCTTCCACAGCTCTCTGCGTTTGCTTAGCAAGAACTCCTCTTGTTTCTCCACAAGCCCTAACTAACCAGGTAAACCTCAAACACAGAAGTAATCGCGTCGTCGCTGCTGTGTATTAAATCATACTCTTTGAATGTCTTTTGTAGTGTTAATAGAGTTGACGATAAAATGTGGATTGGAGTAGATTTACTTCCAAGTGCGTTTAGTTCCAGCTTCTTTATCTAAATTTGGTTACTAGATATGGAACAATGGATTCATCAGTGGGAAGATTTGTTCAAACTGAGAATACTTACTCGGCACTGGTTTTGTTACCATTGTGTAGCGTATTGGGGGTTCCCTAGAGCCATTTCCCAGTGGATTAGTTAGATTCCATGTTATTGGATTCATTTTCAATCCACCAGAACAAAAACAGGTCTAAGACATTTAATTGTAACTTTATTGTCTAAGATTTCGTGTTTGGGATATTGCAACTTCATGCTCCTCAGCTCCTCACTAGAGGAAGGAGAGTTAAGAGAATGTAGATTATACATTTTGTGTGTGTGTGTGTGTGGTGTGGTAGCATGGTTGCTGGTACATCCAATCCAACCAGCATCATCTGTATTGCCTCCTTCTGTGCTCGGTTCTGGTCATGTATGAAATTTGTGTTGCTTCTAGGTCATTTGGTCCGGCTGGGTTGTACTTGTTCTCTTATGGGGTCGAATCATTCAAAAGGTGGATAAAATTTATTCTTTACCACTTGGGAAAATAGCTAACATGGACTAAAACAAACTTGGGTCCTTTGAGCAAGGGGCCAAGTTTGAGTTAGGCCAGGTCGGTTTTGATCATAAATTCAAACCAACCTTACATTTTCGGGTTATTTTTTTTATCATTTGAAGCCGACTCAACCTTAATTGTCATTTTGGGTCAATTAGGTAGTCAAGTTCATCTTTAAATGAACCCAACTTTAATAATTACAAAAAATATATATCTTAATAATGGATGTAGGCTTTAAGGTTTTTTAAAGCAATAAGAGTAATACATGAATTTTAACAAAAGAATAAAAGAGAAAAAAGACGTAGGAGCTTGAATGAGTTGCTCTTTTGGGGGGAGACTAGAGAGGTTTCTTTTATATAGGTAGAAGGCCTCCCTCCCCTTTCTTGTCTTTGCCGTGGACTAAATAAGGGGGGGCGGGGGGGGGGGGGGGTTGTCCAGCTGTGTAGAGATCAGGGTTGGTCTCCAATTTAAATGCCCCTAGAACATAGCTAGCAATGTATTGAAGGTCACAAATTATAAAGCATAAGTATTTATAAATATTGACGTATGTTGATCAAACGGGTTGGTTAGACTTTATAAACCCAAAATCTGACCCAAAGCTTACGGTGATGTGTGCATTCCACTTGATTCACCCATTTTGGAAGGAAACACCCGACACAATCCAAAATTTTATGGTTGTGTCATTCGTGTCTATCAAGTACTTTGAGCTGACATTGTATACTCCATCTATTGGACAACCTGGTTGTTGAGTTATGGAATTGTTCTTAGCATATGTGATGGGACAATAAAGTATAAGGAATGCTGGATCAATTGGTTTTTTTTTGGCATGGAAATGAGCTAAACCTTTCTATGAGGAGCAGCATATATTTCTCCCCTTTTCTCTTATTTTCTTTCACTTCTCCTGTTCTTATAAGACTTATTCCCTTATGCTGTGACTTTCTGGCATTTTCTTTATCAAAGTCAATAAATAAATAAACAAATAAATAGTTTAGAAAAAAAATTCCAATCTTTGGCTGTTTGTTTGTGTCTTTTCCCTTGCTGCACTGTCATGATAGTAATTGATTTTCTGTTGGATGTCCAATGGAAGTTGGATATCTCTCTAAATCCATATCGTCTAGATGATATTGTATGATATGGACAATGCAGAATTTTGCATAATTGTTTGGGATGTGCATGCAGGGAGTTTTTTGGAGCACCTCATCTTTGAGCGTGGGATCGAGCCAAGCAGTTTTCAGGACAGGTTCTTTCCAACTTTCTTTTAGTAGAAACTTTGTTGCTTCAGACTTAATAATTTTATGGCTGCTGAGCTTAATTAACCATTTCATAACTTAAAATTCTTAAAAGAAACCTTTGGCATCTGTCTTAACCCATAGTGCTAATTTTGGAAAAGGAATGCTGCTCAATCTCCAGGTATAGAGAAAAGGGCTGAGAAAAATAAATAAATGAATGAGAATGAAAAAAAAAAAAAAAAACCCTCATTCAACAATGATTTTAATAAGAAACAACTCAGAAACCTCAAAACTTTTCACACACTTGCATCAATAAAGATCACAAAGTTTGGTTGAGTTGTGATAGTTGTGGATGTTCACTTGCAGGAATGAAGATTCCCAATGCCATTAGCTCATATAGAGGCAAATGTATTGTGGGTCGAAGACATTATGGACATTTGATGAAACCATTTAGACATGTTTGTAGTCTGAACAAACACAGATCTGTATCTTCTGGTATCAACATTGTAATATCTGGTTATTGGGTGGGACCTGGGATTGAAGATGGATGTGGTTATACAGAAGCTGTTGTGGTGCAACTTTTTTAGTTGTTGAATATAATTACTAGTTACTTTGAACAAGTTGCATGGCGCTTTACACAATGGTAAATCTCCTTTGATTAAATGTTAGACTTCCCTACCTATCTTCAGCTGTAGCAGGTACAAGACCTTGCTGCTGATTGAATGAGTTGAGTGCATAAAAAATCAGAAAGCCTCATAGCTTATGTGTATGGAAACTTTAGTCTCTAATATTTTCGTTTACAATTTCTTATAGGAGGATTTTGAGAATGACTGGGTAGATTTTTTTTTTTTTTTTTTTTTTTTTTTGAGAAAAAAAAAAGAATATATCAAATGGCTTGACTATTGATGATAGTAAGCCTATGTCTGTTAATACATCTAACCTTGGCACTTGAAGTATGAATTATTTCCAAGGCATTTCTTTAGGATTTGACATTATTATACACAAATTGTCAGGCTTTGATTCCTTGACCTTGTGCTGTGCTGCAGAAGGCAAGCTCAGGGCATAAAGAAGATTATGTAGTTAAAAGCTGCAAATTGAAGAACATATACAACTCAATGTATTTAAATAACTCCTATAATTGATTTTTTTACAACCAACAAAAAATAAATCAAACTTATCTGTAAAAAACTAAAAAAATGAAAAAGAAACCTATCTCTACATTCATCTCTTTCACACTTACAAGATTTGTTTACACTCATAAATTTGTTGAAGACACCTAAGTACATAATCATGCCACATATCTGTAGATGTTGGCATCACTATTGTCTCTCTCCAAAAAGTCCCGGTTAAGCAAATCACCAATCCTTTCCTTGATTAATTTGACACAAGGCTGCAAATCATAAAGAATAGTCTCATTAGCCTCCTCATTAGGTCAGAAATCTCAAATTGAGTTGGGGAAAGCTAGCTCAAATTGATGTCTGAAAACTTGTTGACTTAATTAGTTCTAAGTGACATATACATACATCACTTGAAACAAAATAAAGGGCACAAAATAGTTTTTTTTTTTAAAAAGCAAGAATCTACATACTCAATTTTTCCAACTATATTGTAGAAATGATTTGCCTATGATTTATCTTAAAAACATAGAATTAACTCATAAAAATGATATACTGTATAGTAAGGAAAGCTTAATTGTCTTGTTACACACCTTGAACAATTGCTTGAGAAGTTGCACAGTTTCTACGACCAGCTCTTGATGATGTAAAACCTTTCTGCTTTTCATGATACGCACAATTGCGGCATCAACCGTGTATCTCCTATCCCTGTCAACTACTTCAACCACCTTTTTCTTCTCTTCCATATTGGGAACTGGAACCTACATTTGAGCAAATCCAATGAATAAGCACAAAGTCTGAACAGTTACCCAAAACTGTAGGAGACATATTTAAAGTAAGTTTCATACATTGATCTTCCTCATCTTGTCAGTGAACTTGGAGTTGAACTCAAAAATGTCAGTGGAAGACATGAATTTAGTGTTTGGTTCCTTAATCAGAATTTTGTATTTGCCACAGGAAAGCGAATGCAGCATCTTCTTGAGTTCAATTTCGCTTTCGGGCATGTTCAGTTGTGTCATAATCTCCTGAAAACTCATCTTGTCTGATGTATTGAAGAGCAATAGGACTGCAGCCTGAAAATAAGAGCAATGTGTTCTAGCTTTAAATGTAGACAAATTACAAAGTATTGAGGTCTCTAGGAAGAAAATAATCAAACCTTGACATACACACACCTGAAGTGTTGAGACTTGCAACTCAATTGGCTTTTGTTCGAAGCTTCCAATTATATTACAGTTGCCCAATGAAAATATCCAAGTTAATTTCCGGTTCTTAGTCCCAGAGTTGTAATACTTATTGTAAACTTCAATACAATTGATCTATAAGGGAAAAAAAAAGTGAGAATTGTTGCAATTTGTGATAGTGCACGGTTGGTTTAAATGTCCATAACATTTTGCGAGTGTAGAAAGGGGTCACTAACCAACTCTGCAGGAACATTGAGATTGAGGTGCTTTTGATTTGGCCAGCATACGGTGGTCAAAACAGTTACATTCACATTGGGCCCTTGATTCTTAAATGACTTGTCTTTTGCCAAGTATTTCTCGAAATTTACTTGGGTATCCCTTGCTAATGTTACATCTTTTACCTGTATGAAGCAGAAAAACAATTTAACAAACACAATTGTTTGGTCTTTAAATGTGCTTAAGAATAGACTGATATAACTATGACAAAGATTTCTGGTCAGGAAGTTATTTGTATTATACCATTCCCTCCATCTTAGAGGTGAATTGGTTGCCAAACTGCTGCTTCAATTTTGTCAACAAATACCTTTCTCGTTCCATATTATCATCCTTATGTTGGAGGAGCCTGTTAGCAAGCTTTTTCCTGCAGCGAATAAATCAATTTAATGTTTGTACAAAAAAAAAGAAAAAGAAAAGAAAAATTCAATTTAATAAATTTTATGAAGGCAATAAAAGCAATATATCTGATATGACAGCATCCTTGACAAAATATTTCTTTTAGTGACTCTGAAAGACTGAAACCACCAAAATCAAAGAAACTATCATCTAAGAGAATTGCTTACCTACTGAACTCAGCAAAGAGATCTTTGTCATATAGATACGCTAGTAGTGCAGCAATCTGCAGAGCAAGTAGGTGTTGCATAAACTAGATAAAATACGTGCTGTTATATAGGTGAAAACTAAATGTATAACAGATAGAAAACATAAACAAACCTTTTCAAGTGTCTTCTCAATGTTATCATCATCTAATCCTTTAAATGCACCATTCTTTACCATAACATTGTCACAAACTTTGGCAAGAATTTCTGCACTAAACTCTTCATCAATTTTCATGTTGCAGAAAGACTCAAATGCCTCTTTTAGCGCCTTCATAAATACAAAAACAAACACAAACACATGATTTCAACTATTTGACAATGTTAAATGGAAAGTGTAGGGTCTTAAAAAATTGAAGAGCAACGTATAGAATACCAACCTTGTAGAAGATATAGCTGCTCATAAAACAACTTTCACAGTAGGATACGTACTTCTCATGAACTTCAATCACTTTATTTATGAAAGCCTGGTGATCAAAGAGAGAATGTTTTGAAGGGGGGAGAAACTTTGTTTAATATCCAATTACTTGCAAGAAACAATGTTTTTCGCAATTTTTCTGAATATATATTAGTTCATATTACCATGAAACTTAATAACAATTAAAGACATCTGAAGAAGGCATACTGAAAAGTGGTGAATTATTATTACCTGTTCCTGTAAACATGTTCTACCCTTGTTCTCAGCCTGCAAAATATGATGAGATCACATTTGCAATAAGTAATTGATGTGGCACTAATAAAATGTTCATGAACTCTTCTAGATTAACTTCTTGTGGTAATTAACATAGACACTAAGGTCTACAATGATTTTGTATGGAGTGAAGTTCTATCTAAAGTTGCTTAATCATTTTTCCTTTTTTTTTTTTTTTTAGAGGAAACAAGAAACGTGTATTAAATGGAACACGATCACAATCTGCTTACTCATTTTTCTAAGGTTCATAAACTCCAAAACTAGAGGTAAGTTCAGATAACAATCAAGAAAGAAACAGTCTGTTGCTTTTAAATTCTCATCTAAGACTGGTTTTTGCGAGAAAACATGCTGGTCCTAAGTATTGTCTTGACTGACTTTACTTTTTTGAAGGCCTGACCATAACTGTTACGGACTGAATTAAGCTTGTATGTGACTTCAAACAAAAATAAGGAGAGGTTCTGCTCAAAACCATTGATCAGCTCTAAGCTAAATGTTGAATTGAATGTTATGTTTGACCTTGGCAGGGTTAATGCAGGCCAAGCTCTGCCAGGTTGATTAATATTTCAATGTAAATCTGGCTAAAGTTGTGGTAATAATAAGGCACGGTTAAGAAGATACCTTCTTTTGCCTTATAGCTTCTTCAGCTTCTCTGACCAACGCTACACCAACCGATGTTACATGCTGTAGTACATTAATCACTTGTTAAATGAAGTGGATTGCTATTCTTTGTAAAACCAATACATTTTAGTAAAAACAATGTATACCTCTTTAAAGATGGAACATGGAATGTCAAGCCCGTTGTCTACTGCAGAATAGAGCCTATACATCCTTGATAGATCCTCCACCTAACATAAAGCATATGCCTTAGCTAACTTAGAAGGAGCTCAGGGAGTAATTATTAAAAATCTTTAAATTACTGCTCTTCAAATTAAGTGAATCTTCGAAATCTATGATTTGTTGTTACTTACCAGATTATCCCTCAGCATTACTTGCAATCCAGATTCCTCATTCTTAAGTAGTTGGTTCACTTGCAAAACCAATAACAGATGCTGTGTTTTCTGTTGAAACAAATTAAGTTTAGTTCTGAAACAAATAGCATTATATGTAATATTTAGTGAAACATACGGCTTAGAACATTTACCTCCAACAGCTTTGGTTCACTGCTTGAGTGTAAGTAATGGGAGACCCTGTTTTTCTCCATTTGCAAGCATTCCTCAGCCTGCAAGATCAACAAAAAGTTTTATGTTATTTATTTGCCTGATTAATTCTATGTTCATCTTATCATCATTCATTAGTTGTGAACAGAAGGACCAACCATCAACAAATAGCTCGGGCAGGAATCCTCCATAATATGCCACGAAGCCTTACGAGAATAGTAAATAGTTGTACTCTCAAGCAAGTAGGCCTCAAAATCATTCTCATACAGGTCATTATCTGAACCCAGCTCTGTAAACATTGAAATAACATTCTTCATTAGGGTTCGATCAATCGATAAACCATCCCGCTCTTGATCAATCTGTAGAGTATAGTGTTTATAATTAATTGGTTTGATATAAAAACAGAATACTAATGAACACTGATTGAGGTAGGAACGTACCAAATCAAGTATGATGTCTTTGGCTCTGGATTTCATCTCCTTGTAGACCTGAAACCAATAGAATGGTTATTGCAAAACATCATAACATATATATATATATATATCTCAGTTTTAGATAAACCAACCTTGATCTCTAATGAGTAAAGAGAATCACTTTGAACACTAAAATCTACTGCAAATTACTAGCATTGGCTTGTACTTACCACATCACGGAAACATGTTAGACCAGCAAGGGTTATTGTAGGGAGCTTGTGCCTTGGAATGTGGTAGCGATCAAGATAACGCAATTGCTTGAAAAACCATCTCACCATAAGTTTGTGAATCAACCACCTCCTGCTGAGCTCTCTCAGGAAGTCCAAATCACGTTTTGTTCTCAAACATGGCAGAACCTAATCAATAAAAGAAGAAAATTCTTAAAACCTTTGGTAAAGAAAGAAACCACAAAGAAAGAAAGGAAATTAAAGAACTGGTGAACTCACTGTTTGCTCTAGGTAGAGAGTAAGAGATTTTTTGTAGTAGTCATAAAGATTTTGCCTGTTACCTTCAAGCAACAACTTCTGTATACACAAGTTGTAGATTGTCCTGTTTCAATAGTAAACGAACTAAATAAGAATTTTAATCTTTAATCTTTTTTTTTTCTTTATTTTCTTTGCGAGTTTGATGGATCAGATTTTAGCCAAAACTGGAAAAAGAAAAGAGAAAGAGGAAAAGAGAAAGGATACGTGTAAACATTCATGTATTCTTCAGGACTGAAGCTCGTTGCAGAATCGGTCTCGAGCATGGTTATAACCTTTCTGAATGCATTGTCTATGATCGTCTGACCTTCTTCCCAAGTAATGGTGTTTGTCATTGTGCCTGGTGAAGATGACGAAGAAAGAATCTGTTAATAAAACATATGCAGAAGAGTGTAGAGTCTTATTACCTCAGCAACAACAAACACAAGAACACACACAACAGAGAGACACCACATATTGACAGCGAGTAAATCATCGCAACTATTATTACTGAAAAAGATGATGATTGAAAAGAAGCATCGATGATGAACAAACCTAATCTTCTGATTTCTGGACGACAATCTTGAAGGCACGGAAGAAGATGAGTTCGTAAGCTAAGTTCACCAGTTTGTTGCAGAAATTACTGTAAAGAAACGAAACCGAACCGACTAAAAGAACAGAGAAGAAGGTGTGAGTTCCTGCGTTTTTATTTAGTTAAGGAAAGCAAGTTAAGATTAGAAGAAGAATTGTAGAAGGAGAAGGAAAACACCTTAGTCCGATTAGATTTCGAAATAGGCGCAGAGGTTTCAATTTTAGAAACTTTTTTTTTTTTTTTTTTTTTCTGGATTTAGAAACTTTGTTCTTTCCAAAACTTTTGAAATTTTTCCCGCGTAAATCTGGCGGTGAAGATGAGATTGCAGAGCTCATTTCTTTTGCGTTTTTCGACTTCTTGTTCTTCTTTGGTTTAAGCTCTATTAAAGGATCGTCCATTAATCTCTGTCATAGGTTCCAGTTCCTGAATGTAATTCTATGATCTTTTGCTACGTGCATTATTGTCCCTATTGTCACTTTTCCCAAAAATGGTACGTTATAACTTACGTTGTAAATTTGATAAATTTTTATTTATAATAACTAGTAGCTGTGTGAAAAAACATAAAGAAACTAATACGTGGTAGCTCAGTTGATTAAAAAATTGAGTATGACAGGAGTTGAGGTTCAAATTTTGAGTTTGAGCCTGAGCATTTCTTCATTTATCTGCTCTTGTTGGGAGAGTCAGCTCAAAACGTTTTTGTCATGCTCAAGTTCAGGAGGATTAGTCTCGCCTAAAAAGAAAGAAAGACACTTTTCGGATGTAGAAAATCAATATAAAAAAAAATTAATTTAAATTTGATGAGTAAAGTTGTCTTTTTTACTTAAAATAAAAATAGCGGTGATAAAAAAAATGATATATGTAATTATAGAAGCAAAATTGAAGATTTTTTTAATTTGTGTATTAAAATGTGAAGGAAACATAATGAGTAGTGGGAAAAATTTTATTTGATTAAAACACTACAATATCTTTCAAATTATTAAAATAATATTTTTAAATTAAAAATTAACAATAAGATTTTACATGTAGTTTGGAAAAAAAAAATGCTAAAAATGGTCTCTCTGTGAATTATATATCCAACTTTTGACATTATAATAACATACAAATGGAAAATGCTATTTTAATTACAATTAACATATATTAAACATCTCAATTTGTGTAATATATAATCTAATGCAATTTGTAGTTATACATGTTATATTCTTAATCCACAACATATTATAAGTAATTGGTATGTAGATTTCAATTCATCTAGCATTTTTTCATAGGTATTTACAATGCACACTTCAATTAAAGTTCAAGAAAAAAGAAAAAAAGAAAAAGAAAATACATATACTTCAATTATGGGTCATGGTGTCACGGGCGAGTCAATGAGACAAGGCAATATCCGTGCGGCACCCAATAATATCAAATAGCAAGATCAGTCAATCTGCAAGTAAAGAACAATAATTGTACAATTGGTGTTTATACGAAAGGAATACACACATACCCTAAGGGAGCAGGAATCGCTAGAGAATCACAAGCTAGCAATAACAAGTAGCCACAAGGGACACACGTTGGTAGCTTTACAAGGACGCTCGGTTGTAGGGAATATCTAAATACTATCTTTAGGTGACTACCAGCTCCCCTACAAGGTAGATCTTAAGCTTTTACCCTAATCTCAAAAGAAAATATCAAAGTGTGAGGTCGATCATACTGATCCTCAAGATTATAAAAATACCCTTGATTATAAGAAAAAAGACATGACGGTGTATATGACAACTTGACCGTGACAATGGACCATGGAACATCCGGGCATGCCATGCAGAGTTGGGCTTCATAGGCCTTTTTAATGGTTTTTGACTATTGAGAGAGGTTGCTATGACCTGTAATGAAAATGATCCATGGAGTGAACAAAATAGCTAGGGTTTACTAGCTATGCTATTTACTTTTCAATTAAACTACAGTATTATCTTCTTCTTCTTGAGAAACTCCCACTTCAACCAAGCCGTGATTGGCATACTTGTAACAATTTTTAATTTACATTATCTTATTCTTGTAGTGTACATTCATATTTGTTGCACGTAATTATTTATTTATTTATTTATTAAAATAAGATGACTATTTTATAAGAAATTGTACTTATTTTTTGAGGTAAATAAAAGGGTAAAATTGTCTCAAATAGTTAAAAATATAAATAAGGGTACACAATGTTGTCTAGATGGTAGCAACCTCTACAATATTATATATAGTTTTTGATATAATCAACTAGTCAAGACTCCAAGGTGGAGTCACAACGGTCTTGCTTAAAAATCACTCTTCTAAAGCAACAAGCTATCTCTTATTCACAACCTAAACGTACTTGGGACAAGACTTGTCTAGCTAAACTAGATTAATTGCTATTTCAACAGAATAACAGTATATCAACAATAAATTGAGTCTAGAATTTAAATCTATGTCCTTAAGACAATTTTGTCTTGCACTAGTTTTCATGGTGTATGACAATCGTCTCCTAGGATACAACGATCTATTTCTTGTGAGCACTTCATATCACAAAAATATTCTAACCAATAATGTTAGTAATATCTATACAAAAAATGTTAAAATAGAGACGACTGAAAGACGAGAAAATTATGATAATTTAGATATTTTTAGATGATTTTTCTGAGTTCTGGAGTGGCCTATTTATAGGCATTTAGTGGTTGTATATGATGCTTTTTTGTGCACCATTGAATCGTGTCTAATTGCAATTAGATGTGATCGACGCACCTGATCGTACACCGTTAGATCGCACTTGATCGATGTAGGTGCTATCTAACAGTTTCAATCGCTCAATTAGGTTCATCGAACCTAGACGCACCAACGAACGCTCCGAATTTCACCTCCACGAATGCATCCCATCAAGTTACCCAATTGCCCAATATTGCACACGCGCGTGCAGTGCGGTGTGTGTGTTGTAAGCTTCAAATCAAGTGAATGCTACTAGCTATCTCGTATAACTAAACATCTTGTTTTCAATCTTTCCCACGTGAGACTAAATTATGTTTACTAATTTTTACCAATTTACATTTATCAAGTAGACTATTTTAGACTTAATTTCTCATTTATATAAAAATGGGTATATAGCCAAATAATTATATATTCTGAATGTCCACATATTAAAATTTAATATTCAACTTCGTCTTACCTAAAATCATATGTGGATCCCACTTAAATTTTTGGTTCATTCCACAACGCAAAAGAGTAAAAACTAAAAGTGGGAAATTGTAAAGTAAAAAAAAAAAATTAAATTAAGAAAGCTAAAATGTAAGAGACATTATTAGTGTAAAAGTATAAATTAGTTGAAATGTAAAATTATTATCTTGTCTTTCTTAACATAAACTATAATTAGTCTTTCATTAAAAAGATGAAATATACTTTTGAAAGACAATTTTGAAGTTTCGATAAAAATGGCTTTTGAAGAATATATTGCCACTATTATTTTTAGAGGGCACAAGACATTGATTATTGATATTGGGTGGTTTTCATCATAGATCAAGTTTAAATAGCAAGTCAAAAAGAACATGTGAACCCACATCTGCTTGGAAAGCAGCTTCTTCTCTCATGTTGCTCATGTAATAATCTATCTCCTTTGAATAAGTTATGTACCCAGTTTCCAAAATACTGGCAATACATAAAATCATCAATTTTGGTTTATGCAGAGGACCACAATTCGCAGCATTGTTTGAATGTAAGTCACTGTACTGGGTTCAGTTGCCGTGAGTTTTGAATTTTGTTCATTGGAAACCAAACTTTTTATCTTACTCTCACAAGCTGCATGCATGCTCATGTCACCTGTAGTATGAACTCATTATCCATCAATTGCATAAATTTTCCATGCTGATCACTTGCCAATACCCGTGATAATGTCGCATGTAACATGTTTTTTTTTAAGGGGTCGTTTGGTTGGTGATTTAAATACAATTTTTTGTATTAAAAAATTAAAAAACACAAAAAATCTATTTGATTTGAGAGAATGCAAAAAATAGCTTCCAACTTTTTATTAAGGAAACATGTTATTTTCAGAAAACGATAAAAAATTATTTTTTTTAATTTTTTATTTCTAGATTAAATTTTTATTTTTGGATCACCGGCCAATCATCAAATTACATGATGATGGAATGCTGTAAAATCCTAAATTAACTTGAGAGTTTTTTTTTTTTTTTTTCAAAAAAGAAGAAGATATAGTTGGATTAAAGGTATATGCCATTGCAGAGTTTAAGGAAGAGACAATGCCTATTTGCTATGTGTAACAATATGTTTTGCAGACTAAAAGGGACCTCATAAGAGAAAAAAGTAAAAGAATGATCCAAATCACGAACTTAATTACAACATAATTTTGAAAGATTAGGTGCTCATGATAATGGAAGGCTTGTCAATTTGTAGAAGATGACACATAAATCTAAAAGTGTGCAGTTGCAATGGAAGAATATTACATTTTGTTGATACTTTTATGCTTTCAACATCACAATGTTGTAGCTTTCAAACGCCTAACTTGAAGACAAGGCATGAACAAGAATTTCAACGTTCAAACACACACAATATTAGACTAAAATTATTGGAATTATTGTTGTGTCATTAGCATTAATTAATTTATTTTGATGAACACCCATTAAGTATATTAAAGAATCTAATAATAACATACTTTAATCCCCATGAAGTTGAATTATTGTAATTAATAACACACCCTAAATCTATCTTTACTTAATTTGTTTTTACTTGCAAAGATTGGTTATGGATTCAATTGTCTTATTGACATCACCATCTAATCCGAATCATATTCTTCTTTTTATTTCAATTCTTTATTTTTTGTTATTAATTAATTACTCTTGCAGGATATGATTAGTCTAAGTTTGTTTCATTAGGATAATAATTGTAATAAACTATATTTTATTTTAACTACTCTTTGTCTTGCTATTATTTAATTTTCCATGTTGACTTGGAAATTAACATGGAAAATTATCATCCTAATGAAGACAAACACTTTAGGAAAATAAAGCCCCTCAATGGAATATGGTGACAATCTGAGTACTGTAAGAAAAGTAATAAAATGAGGTTATTCTATTGTGAATAAATGACCATTATTTGGAGGGATCCTTAAATTGGCCAATCAAAATGAATTATTTCTCTCCCTCTCTCTCTTTCTTTATCTCTCTAGCATTTAATTTCTAACTAGTCTTTCTTCTTGTGTTTCTCTCCTATTTTGTTTTTATAATATTTTATTCTGTATCAGATAAAGCTTTGTCATGTTTGAGTCTATGCTAAAGGTGGTCGAGAGGTAAAGGTCTCAGGATCCGCCCAACGTCCCTACAATACTCGAACGTGTATAATACAAAATTAATGTCATGTGAAAAACCAAAAAAAAAAAAAGAAAGTTTTTTGGCTCATTTAGAGTTTATGGTTTAGAGTTAATGGAATGCCTGTGAACTTAATTTATCTAGTAATTCTTGTCCATTTTATCAATTGGGTCGGCTTTCATTCCATTATAAAGACGATGACAAAAGAAATAGAAGAGTGAATAATCTTGAGCTGTTCTTTACATGCAATTAATTTTGTATTATATACTTACTTACTTCTTCAATACATAAGCCAATCAAAAGATGGAATTGATCATATATATTTGACTAATTTAGGTCACAGAAAATATTAAAAATTCTCAAATTTACGACGTGTGATATTAATTTGCCGAAAATTAATAAAATAGAAGTGTTAAAATGACCCACGATACATACTCAAAAATATATTTAAGCTAATATGATAATATAACAAATCACTACAGCAAGAGAGAGAAGAAAAAAAAGAAGTACCCATACCTTATCATACACTGCATCAACACGGTTATGATTTTAAGTATAATTTTTAGATTATAAAAATATTATTATAACTAATACCTTAATTGATTGAGGAACTGAGTATAAATAAGGTTAAAATTCAAGTCTAGGGTTTCAGTCTGGGAGAGCTCCCATTTATCCGTTTATGTTCGAAAGCCAAACCCAAATGTCTCTTTTATGCCTAAATCTAGGAGAATTAGTTTTGTCCAAAAGGAAGAAGGACACCTGAAAAAAAAAAAAAAACATTACTGTTAATAAAAGTCATGATAAGACACGTGCTAATACACTATTGCATAGTTAATTAGGTAATTTTTATCTTTTTTTATATTTAAGAGAGTTATCAAACAACTCCTACCTAAAGTTTCCTTGGTGTCTCTATTTGCTTCATGTGTATGCTTTTGGGACTATTTTTTATACTGCAGTATGGAAAATGCTGATCTTACCGGAACCAGATGGCACCTTCCCAGGAAGGCTTGAGATATTCCAAAAGAACACGTGCTGTCATGACAACAGCGATTGCAAAGTGCTCCCGTAAGCACGGGAAGTCTAATATAGGCACGTGACGCTTTTCTCCCCACGTACCGGGACAGTTTTGATAAAAAAAAAAAGCCCTGACTTTTGTTCAATTTTCTAGATTGCCATTTCCTTTCGGTGCAAAGATTTGTGAAACATTGGTGATCTAATTCAAGTTTGATTGTCTCCAAATTTGTTCTAAGGTAATTTATTTTTTAGTTAAATTTTGTATACAAATGGGTGAAAGGAAATTACTAAGATTGTGATTGATCGGTGATTAAAAAATAAGAAGACAATTTAAAAATAAGAAACCCCAAAAAATGACTTTGTATCTGTTTCTTGAAATCAATATGTTTTCTTAACTAAAGAAAATAATAATTTTTTTTGTTAGAAACAATCTAATGACTCAAAAACAATCTAATAATACATTAAAAAAATTTGCCTAGGTGTATGATTTAATCCAATCTAATCCAATGACATGTTAACAAAAAATACTTCTACAAATATTTGCTAAAAATGCCATTTTTGGCACCTCCCTTCTATAAATCCTTGTTCAAATTCCAATGAGGCGTTGACCCGATGGTAAGGCAGCAAGCAACAAGGTTGTAACGAGTCGGAGGTTGGAGGTTCGATTTGTGGTTGAAGCAAATTATCAAACACGCTACAGGGGTGTGAGCTCGCGTTATCAGACAGTCAAATTTCTCGAGTTGTGGGTTAGCAACTATCCTCTAGCTTAGGCGTTACCATCGATGTCCCACCCAAATTATTATGGGAATTAGTGGATTCAGAAACCGACCTAATATCCCATGGGTTAGATAGAATGTCACTCATGTAAAACAAGTTATACATTATTTCTACTTAAAAAAAAAATAAAAAAAAATCCTTGTTCTAATGAAAATATCAAAAAGTTAGTCCCAAGAAAATTTGGTGGAGTAGTTTTTTTTTTTTTTTTACAACAAAGTCGCTTCATTGGGAAGAAGAGAGAGGACCAGCCTTTTCAAAAACCACAACACTGATAATCGGAGGTACCTCCTCTAACCAAACCAACCTATGAACAAGAGAGATAGCAAATTTGCTAAGCCTATGGGCAACCATATTTTGTTCCCTAGGAGTGAACATCACTCTTACTGTCACACCCCATACCGGCGGTGTGATGGGTACCTCATACCGAGCGTACTCCAGCCATTATATACCACATAATATTGTCACATCCCAGTACACAGCCCACCGCAACGTCTAGTACCCCCGGGATCATTTGTTCACACTATTCACTCATGAATAGTGCAAGGCCTCCTCCGGATTCAAACTCACAACTTCATAAGGTTTGATTTCGCAATCTGAGTAGCCACTAAGCCATTGTACACTCGGTATGAGGTACCCATCACACCGCCGGTATGGGGTGTGACAAAAAGGCCTTACATATACCACATAATATTGTGACATCCCAGTACACAGCCCACCACAGCGTCTAGTACCCCCGGGATCATTTGTCCACACTATTTACTCATGAATAGTGCAGGGCTACTCAGATTGCGAAATCAAACCTTATGAGGTTGTGAGTTCAAATCTGGGGGAGGCCCTGTACTATTCATGAGTGAATAGTGTGGATAAATGATCCCGGGGGTACTAGACGTTGCGGTGGGCTGTGTACTGGGATGTGACAATATTATGTGGTATATAATGGCTGGAGTACGCTCGGTATGAGGTACCCATCACACCGCCGGTATGGGTTGTGACACTTACATTTGGCCAGGCACTCAACAACCATTTACAATCTTCAACCAGCTTCCCTTCTTCAGAATGAAAGTACTCGGTTGAGTTGATGGAAGCCATGGCTGCTGAAGCATCACCCTCAACAATATCCACGCGAATACCAGCTTTTAAAGCAGTTTTTACACCTTCTATGATGGCCAGTAACTCGACAATAACAGCTGATCTCACTCTCTACTTGCCATAACTGCAATAATTTGACCATGATTATCCCTAATAACGGCAGTAATGCCAATTGCATCGGAATTGGAGCAAATGCTGGCATCTGTATTCATCTTTAGCTGACCAGCCATGGGGGGGACCAACTTCTAGTTCTCGGGACTTTCATAGAATGACAACTAGGATTCGCTGATTGAAAGTTTCTTTTTACTGTTTC